>CM043869.1:0-1446666 GCA_023846275.1 Vanilla planifolia | reverse complement strand
ACTTGTTGGTTCGTTATAATATTAGCCTTCGTTGTTAATTTTGTCAACTATCTTTAGTAGCACATGTGAAGATTAAGAAAAAGTAGGTGTCAAGGGTTGGATAGCTAAGAATCTCTTCCTCCAGCTCTTGTGGGTACCCATTAATAGAATCTTTTAGAAAAAGCTCGAACTCAAACTTCTCAGTTTCATGCACAACTCCATCTTTTCCTTGGAAATTGTCTTCATCATCATATTTGGTAGATTCGTATGTAATTTTAGAATTTTTATCTATTTCTAAGTGATCTTATTTATTTAATGATAATGTAGATCAAAATATTAGGTATAACTATAGTACATGGTATTCTTACAAGTCATTAGCATTATGATTATTATAATGCACCACATACTTATCTTGTATCAAGCCCAATTCTTAGGAAAAATATTTTAGTCATAGCATTTTCTTGCTTTCCTCAATAGTCATAGTATTTCTACATTGGTAGTAGAAAGTGCAACATATTTCTATGGTTTGGATTGCCATTAGATAGCTTCATTCACAAAAGTAAATAAATATTTGTATGTAAACTTCAAAAGAAGTTCAATGAGAAGCCTATCATGCTCCAGAAGTTACGACATCAATTCCATCCCTTTAAATCCCTAGTCATCAATTGAAGTGCTATGCAAATTGCAAACCCACCAAACCATCACGAATATCTTGTTGTCATTATCTTTATGATCTTCTAAGTTTGATCTTGAGCCTCAAAACTGCAAACACATCTTTTTACTTCTCAAGCATCTAAATAACCACTTCATTGCTCCCCATTGAGCCATGCTAGATTAGATGAATATTTTCTCATGTTGACAACTTGTGATATGTTATGGTATATATCCTAGCATGCATCAAACTTCTAACTGTTAAGGAATAGAGAATTTCTACATCTATATTGGGACAACTTTATATTAACATTTATGTGACCTTTTAAAGATATACTCATATATTATGTAAATTTTATCTAAATTTTTCAAACACCTATTCAATATAGTTTTCTTGTAACAAGCATAGCTTCTTTTCTTTCTTGTCGTGTGACACCTCTATGCTTAAAATTTGTCTAGTGTGACCTAATTTAATGCAAAGGATTTAAATTCTTCTCTATATTTTTTATTATTTGAATGTGGTGACCTTTAATTTAATGTCATCAATAGCAAACTAATGTTTTTTTTACCTTCAAAATTTTTTGATACTTATACAATGATTTATAGAAGTCTCAATATACACATGACTCATCATAAATGTTGAACTTCTTATGACAATATCGTTGTGCATGCTTTATCTCATATATGCTCTTTTTCAACTTGCATACCAAGTATCTTTTCTTGTTATTTTAGATTCTTCATGCTGAATCATATAAATATTTTTTTGTATGTCATTGAATTGGAATGCAATCCTTAGGTCTAGTTGTTCTATCTCTATGTCTATCTAACCATTTGTCTTAGAGCCCTGATAATGAATGTCATCTTCATTATTAAGGAAAAAATCTTATCAAAGCATATCCCCTGTTTCTGACTAAAACCTTCATAATTAGACAAGTTTAGTATTTCATCTAACCTTCATCCAATTTTATCTTGAAACCCCATTTGTTTTTAATGCTTTTTTGTCCTTAGTAAACTCCACCAAGCTATAGATGTCATTTTTATGTAAGTAGATAATCTCTTTTTGCATGGCCTTCATACACTTCGTTTTATCATAGTGAATCATTACTTTTGGAAGATTTTATGGCTGCCCTTCATCAATAATGAGAACATACTTTAACAAGCAATATCTACTTGATGGTTGCAATACCTAAGCTACTACAAGCTTTGCTCATGCGCCACATCTTGCGTAGTGGTATACTCCTGCTCAATACTTTGATCAGCATGTGCTTCATCTGTTTTAGTCTCCACATTTTGTTCATTTTCTTCTTATGAGCAGCCAGTTATGGAGAATAGATTGGAATTAAATTTATCATGCCACTGATAACTTATAAAGACTTCTCAAACCTTCTTAATGTCTTTTATTGTTTAATCTTTTTGAGAAATATCATCCTTGATTCTATGAACACCTTCCTCTCAGTATCCAATAATTTGTAGTTAAGTTCCTTATCTACACACAAATACAAAAAGAATATCCTTGTTCTTGTGTTTTCATTGTTTCTTTCTTGATTAGATGCATAAGCATCTTATAAATACTTTTGGATATGAGTAAGAGATATATTTCTATCACTTCTCTTTTTGGAGCATCTCCTTGCAAAGGTATTGAAGTAGACTTATTATTTAATCAACTAGTCTTTCATATGACTTTTTACCAAATTTATAGGACAATTTTGTCATGTTTAGCATATTCATAGCTTTCTCTATAATAATATGATTCATTTTTTCTGTAACACTATTGTGGTCATGAATATCAAAAATTGTCTTTTCATGTTACATTTTATGCTTTGCGCAATGAGCTCTAAATGCTTTTGTTTATGTACTCACTTTTGTTGTCGGTTTTTAAGACACTTCGTCTTTGTATTTGTTTTTCCTCTTGACGCAATGAACTATTGAAAAGTCAATACAAGCATTTCAGTAAGCATCAACAATAAAAGTAATAAGGTACTTGGTAGTACCAAGGGATTCAACGTCAAAGGGATGACATACATTAGAGTATACGAGATAATGTCTCCTAAGCTTCTTCTTTGAAGTTCTATAAAATAAATCTGTGTTATTTTGCTATAACACAAGAATTGTAAAATTTTGCAATCCCTTTTTGCTTATGTTCTTGATCTTTCTATTTTGCAAATTAGGAGATGAATCACCTTTAATAGCATGCAATTCCTCCTTGTTCAAGCTTGCCATTGTTTTGTATAAGTTGCAACAAGATTTTCCTTTGGCAATTATTGATGGATTTGTTAAACTTCCAAACATCTTTTTTTGAAATAGGTTTCACATCCTTGTTTGTCCAGAGTAGAAACAAACATTGGATATAGCTGCAAATCTTGAGCGTGTTGAAAATTTCTTATTGTTAGCTTGCATATTTTGTAATAATAATTATTAAGAGAACAAATATTACCTATACTCACTATATTAAAATTACCATGACTTGGAAGATTTTTCAAACGTGTTACTATGGAAGTATCATTCATATACTTCAAATTCACAAGTTTCCTAATTAATAAAGATTATTACTTGTTATATTTCTTTTGTAAAGTTGAACTTCTTCCAAAAAGTGATTAGAATTTTCTTTAGGCTCGTGATAGAATACAATTTCTATCGACTACTGTTTAATTTTGTCAATAGCCTTTGAATTCATGTTCTTCCACTCAACTTTGGACATTTGTTTTTGTTAGATGCCATCTATGCTAATTGAGCATAGAGACCCTCAGGAGGATATGCTTGTCTTAGTCTTTTTAGATTGTCTAGTGTGAATTTGTTAGACTGATCATCTTGTAGTTAAGTTTTTTATCTTGATCAATTATAACAATAGTCTTAATCTTATACAATCTATTAAGGTAAATGATTATGTTTATAAGATGCCTCTTATTTACATAATAAAAAATAATATGATAATAATAACTATTATGTTTAAATTTGAACAAATGAAATAAAATAGAAAATAAAAGACCACACTAAATTTAGTGAGAAATCCCTTTATAAGGTAAAAACATATAAATTTAAAGATATAATTTTTCTCTTCAACCTCTATAAAGAAACACCAAAAAAGAACACTCTAAGAGGATGAAAAACTCTCACCAAATAAGATTAGAAAATTGAAGAAGTTTATTAAAATTAGATTTCATTCCCTTTTCTACTCTTTTTCTAGATTAAAAGATCAATCTTGTCTATTACAAAGGGAGAATCCAAGACCACTTCTGTAAGAGTTCCTTATACCATCATTGCTAAATATTGCATGATAAAATAATCAAATCCTTTAACACATTTCTAAAAACATAAACCATTTATATTTTCTTTTAAACTCATATTTTATCTTGTGGTTTACCTCTAGGAAGAAAGATATCTTATACTTTGTACTTAAATGATTAAGCTAAATAAATAAAGCCTATCAATTGTCATTCTCCATCATTATTTTTCATCTTTCTTCTTTATGTTTGTCTTAGCTAGTGCAAGTTCTTGATGGCAAATTTCAAGGAACATTGTGCTCCACATGGTATCAGACATCAACAAATCATGTTTCATTAATCTCCATAAGCTATTTCAATTATCGTATTTCATTTGACTTCTTTAATTCTTTTTTTAATAGCTTTTAACTTTTCATACTATGTTAACATACCCATGGATAAGAAAAGTTATATTTGTAAGAAATCTCAATTAAAATATTTTCTCATTGCGCATGACCTTCTATTTTTCATAGCTCAAAGCTCTATCACATCTCCTTAAAATCTTCGCTCAAGTGACCTCTTGTTCTTTTTTATAGCAACAAATTGCCTTATCTTGAGTTGGTTCAAAGCGACCATGTCTACTACCATTCAACCAATTCTTTACAATCTATTACAATGTAAGAAGAATTGTTCTCTCTTTCTCTCACATTGGCTTTTAAACTTTCACGTTATTTTCACACACTTGTGGACAAGAATATAGTAATATTTGTTGGAAATCTCAAGGTGAAGATATTCTTATTGAGAATGATCTTCTATTTGTCATACCTAAAGGCTCTATACAACCTTAAAATCTTCACTTATGGATTTTAATACCTCACATTATTTCTTAAAGAATAGAAATTGTCTTGTCCAGAATTGGATCAAGATAGGTTTGCCAGTATTCAAACACTTCTTTTACAATACACTACAATGGAGAAAGCCTAGTTCATATTAGAAAAATGCCTTTCGCTCATGAAAATACAAAATCGCTTGAATTCATACTCTATTTCAATTCAAACATCTCTATGACCCATTATCTCCTTCAGGTTAAATCTTTGGTAGGTTCCTAAATTGCTACCAAACAAACTATTTCTAATACCGATGTTGTTAAATATGTAATACGTGGCCTTAGTCCTGAGGTCAAGGAATTTTTACCTTCCTTAAACCTTTGATGTGGTGTATTAATTTCTCGTTCAAGAAGACAAAATCATCAAAGATTTATATCTATCATCTTTATCCATAACCATAATTCTTACAAAATTCTCTGTTATTAATTCTTCAAACATTATTAATTTCCCATCCAATTTTGTTGGATCTTTGATATTTTCATATTATTGTCAAAGGTTTTGTGATTATTGAAGGTATCATGGATTTCCTAATCAATACAATAATACAACTTGTCCACCATATTATAACCCCAATTCCAACAAACCTCCTTTAGGACCCATTCCATCTATTTCTCATCTATAATCTTACCAAATTGGCAACAAAGTTGGCCACTCAGTTTGTGTGTGATTCGAATCTAATAATATTCCATATTCGTCAAGTATTATACTACACCCCATATTCCATTAATCTCGAGGATGTCCTTAATTCTATGAAGTGTTTGGGTTTAGATATCAGTGATTATATGATGTCATCCATTGCTTCTCTCAATTCCTCAATTTATCATGATATAGATTCAATTTTATTGACAATGGTTATTTTTTGCATCTAATGAAGTAATGTTAGGATACGCTTTCAAACATTGACATCATCACAAAGATACATCTCTCATATTTGATCATCCACGACTGCACTATTTATTACAAAATGCTATTTGAAGGTGTGTAGCTAATCATAGTAGAACTTTCAAACACAAGTAAAAGAAATAGAGCAAAATGTATGTGAAAAATAAAAAACCTAAGAAAAATCACAATCATATAATGAAAAGTCTTCATCAATAATTGAAGAAAATACAATACTACTCTCATGCTTTTCATGCTTATAATAGTAATGAAAGAACTCATGTATGATAATAGGAGAAGAGAAACATTACATCAAGTCCATATTTCTTCACCATAAATTTTCTTATGAGTAATCTTTATATTTTCTTTTATTTAAGAGTATAAATTATTGAGTTATGTATGATACAAAAGTATATATAATTATCATCATCTCATTATATTGTTGTTGTCTTAAAATCTTATAAAAAGACCATTTATAGACATATTACTTATACTCCATAACTTCTGTCTAAAAAATATCAAAAAAATAAATTTTATTTTCATATAATAAGTTATTTCTAATTTCCAATATTATCGATGTCATTTGTTCTCACAATAACCATTTAAAGAATTATTTTATCCATCTTTAATAATAGCGTTTATTAATTGTGATTATAACTTATAAAAAAAAATAAGTTATATGATAAAATAAATGTATAAATTCTTTCAAAAAAAACTGCAAATAACTGTGAGAAAATAAACGATTATTTTTTTATCAATATTTTTTCTAAATGATAGCTATAAACAAGTCGGGAGACACGCGGAGCAACATACCGCTTAGATTTTTGTGATTGGTTGATCCCCCAAAACCATATAATGGAGGCAAATTTTTAGCAACTTTCATCTCCCCATCGGTTTTCTTACTCTGCAAAAGGTGAAACCCTAACTCTCGTGAGATATTCTCTAGTGTATTCTCCTGGGGATCTACCGTGAGGCCTTTGTGGGAACTGATTGTCGTCGTTTTGAGTGTTATAAGGCATATCATGTCGGACGAGGAGCACCATTTCGAGTCGAAGGCGGACGCCGGCGCTTCCAAGACGTACCCTCAGCAGGCTGGCACTGTTCGGAAGAATGGTTACATCGTCATAAAGGGCAGGCCTTGCAAGGTAAACTGACTCATGGGATCCGTCCGTGGCTGCTTTAAATAAAGGGGTTTCTTTGACGTCTTCGACTTCATGCGTATGGATCTCGTTTGCCGGCGTATTTTGATGTTTTATTTCCTAATCTATATTATTAGCTCTCGGCTTATATATTGTTCTTTGGTTTTGCAAAAAATGACCTGGAATGCTGCTGTTTATCAAGAAAATCTAGGGAACCACAGAAATTAAGAGGGAAACAAACACTGATTTTATCGTGGAAAATCCTATAAATTAGGGCAGAGTTACTTAGGTGCTGTGTCTGCAAAGATTTCACTGTTTTGGTGATGTTGTGAGTCTAACATTCGAGTTGAGAACTTTAATAGTGAGAATGAAGAAAGAGAGCGAGAGAGATGTTAAAGAGGGAGCTGATTTTTCAAAATTGGATCCAAAATCCCATTACAAGTGTAAACCTTAAATAGAAGAAATTATCATAATAAAATAAAGTGATACAGCTTTAACATAGATATCCTTAATGTGTTGTGCTTATTCTTATGTTTGTAGCTTCACATGTTAGCGATTTATTGTACTCCTTACATTTTGACTTTAACACATTCATAGCTTATCAACACGGAGGATATACTGTTATTTTAAAGGAATGGTACCTAAAATACTTGTCAAAACAAAAAACTCGATAATTGTCCCCTTTCAAATTAAAATAGCATTATTAGCTGCATTATAAAATTTATATTTTGTCCTATTAGGCTTCAAGAATTTGGATTGTACCTCAGTCTGTTGTGGGAAAAGGGTTTGTATCATACCTAACTGGGAGTATGCTTGATCTAGTGCATTGTTCCTTGATACATCTTCAAGTTTGTACCTTTGGATGGTTATGTTAGTGTGCTCACCCCTTTTAGGGTTGTATGTAGATAATTATCTCATGTCAATTTAATTCAATATACATTGTTTTTTTTATGTAAAATTTCCATTTGAATCTATCTTAATCAAACCAATATTGCAATCATCCGTCATGCGATTTTATTTTTTTCCTGCTTATTGAATTTGCATTTTGTTCTTAAAGCTTTTTGAACTGAAAAAATATTACCTGATTCCAACATTATGGTGTATGGTCTGGCCATCCATGTTCTTTAGTTCATACAGAGGCTGTGATGGTATGCAATAACTACCATAAAACTATGAATATGAAACCTTTCAAATGTGATGGTATGCAATAACTACCATAAAACTATGAATATGAAGCCTTTCTTTGTGACTCATGACAAAAGTAAATGGTGATTTCATCCATGTCCTTTAGTTCATACGGAGGCTGTGATGGTATGCAATAACTACCATAAAACTATGAATATGAAGCCTTTCTTTGAGATTCATATGACAAAAGGAAATGGTGACTTATGTTATAATCACTTTAATAAATACTTATGGCGTTTGTTATCTCGTTGAGGAAGTTTCTTGGGCTCAGAGAATTTTTTACTGGCTTTGACAGTGATAAACATCATACCTTGATTCAATCAATTAATATTAGAGCTGTTGCGGTGTTGCTGACTGTAGTTGTGCCTTCTGGTGATTTTTTTTTATTCTTGTGAAGTTTCACGTCACATTACTAGAATTTTTCTTGTTGAGTGTGTTAACTGCATGGTTTATTGTTGTTGTAATTGTTTTTTTTTTTTTTTTGGCAATCCAATAGCTACCTAAATATGTGAACTAGTATTACTTTATCTTGGCTTTAGGTTGTGGAAGTCTCAACCTCTAAGACTGGAAAGCATGGTCATGCGAAGTGCCACTTTGTTGCAATTGATATTTTCAATCAGAAAAAGCTTGAGGATATTGTTCCCTCGTCTCACAATTGTGATGTAGGTTAAATTGCAACTTGACATTTTTTTTTGCATTCTACTGTTTCTTTTGCACTATGAATTTTGATAAACTGATTGGCTCTTGTTCTCAGATTCCTCATGTTACACGCACTGATTACCAGCTTATTGATATCTCTGAGGATGGATTTGTATGCTCTAAGCATATTTTATGGTTTTTTTTGTCTGAATTTACTTGTTTTCAGGTGTATAACATAATGACATTGCATGATAGGTGAGTCTTCTGACCGAGAATGGCAATACAAAAGATGACCTTAGGCTTCCAACTGATGAGAATCTTCTTAATCAGGTACACTGTGCAACTATTTTGTTTAATATGTTACTTGGCAGTTTCTCTTTTTAATTCTGTGATCATTTGTGTTGGAATGCCATGCTATTCACTATTAAGTAGCTGCTTAAAAAATGTATTCTGTTTACTTTAGGTTTTCTTTTCAGTTTATCATTTTCTTAGTATTATGTTAGGTTTTTGTTTATTTGGTTTGGGAAATCTGTTGTCATACTGTCTTGGATGGAAATATTCAGCTTGGATTCATCAAAAGAAGATCAACTATAGAACAATATTCAGATCATAGTTGAGCCTCACATAATTTTCTATTCTCATATACTCAGGCCTTCTTGGTGGTTTTGAACTAAACTGAGTCCAAAGTTTTAAGTTATAAATTAGATATCAACTGATGCTCTAGTTAGATCATGAGAAAGCCAGCAAACCTTGACGGTGTTAACAGACTGTTCAAATATGGTCAGTTGAAGGAAATGAATAATTAACTATATATCTTGTAATCTACTCGGTCTGTCCAATTCAGATTTCTTCTTCAGGTATTTTCTTTATTGGTGATCTTGGTTGATTATGAGTTTGTGCTAATTCACTGAACCATTTTTACTTTCATTGATTGTATTGCAAGCAAAATGTTAGAGCATATATGACTCTGCTTATGTTTTTATCAACTTGGAGGTGGCAACATGGTTATGGCATTTGAGCCATAAGCGACATTTAAGGGTTTGGTGGGCTTTGTTTGTGATGTAGTATGCAAAATTTCTGCAGTTAGGAAATAAGAAAAATGTTGAGAAGTTTAGGTTGAAACCAGATTACATGGACTAGGAATTACATGGTAGTATTGCCATTGGAATAAAACAGAGCTAAAGGAAGACTGCAAAGCATCAAGGAGAGAGCTCCTCTTTTTCTCCTTTTGGTAAAACAAATTTTTAGCAAAATTAACTTAAATTCTGTGTAGCTTATTTGGTTGATGTATTATTCTTTTTATAAAAGAGCAGTTAGGCTAATGTTTTCCAAGTTTAAATACGTTATTTCTTTAACATATTTATTTTAGCTAATATATTAAAATTTATGAAATTATATATTATTTCATTTAACAGCAACAATAATGCATTCCATTATATATATCAATAATTATGTAATATTAAAGTTAATTTTATTTGGATTTTTCATATTATAATTTGATATAATATATTAATTCATATACAAATTATATGCTGATTTATAATTTTGTTGTATTCATTATATGTATATATAGTTATTTTTTTATTTATTTTAACTTTCAAACATAAACTTAGTTTTAAAATAGTTAAAATTAAATAAAAATTATTTCAAAATTGATCAATTTGAATCCAAAACAACCAAAAGCACCAAAATTGGTTTTTGAGCCAGTGGATTGAATGGAAACCAAAATCAAAATCCTAAACCTTGGTTTGAAAACAATAAATATGATTTAACAATTTAGCCAGGCATCAATTAACCTCTAAATGGTTCTTTGAAGGGATTCCTTAGAATGGCCTAGTTTTATGACATGCTTGTGACTTGGGAAAAACTCTTCTTTCATGTACCACCTTCGTTTCTTGTCATTTGTTCTTGGTTGTTACATTGTGCCTATGATAGAAAGAACATTTATTATTTGAATTAGTACTTCAATGTTGTTCTAATGAAGAATACTTGCATGCTTTTGAATTGGGAAAAATCTCTTTCATGTACCAACTTCTTTTCTTGTCATGTGTTCTTGGTTTTTAGAATTACTACTTAAATGTTGTTCTAAAGAAGACTTAAATTTGTCCGTTTTTCTTCTATTGGCTTTCAAATTTCCTTGTGACTTGTATCAGTAATGTCAAACATGACTTTGTTAACATAGATCAAGGAGGGATTTGGGGAGGGTAAAGACCTTGTTGTGACTGTGATGTCTGCCATGGGTGAAGAACAGATTTGTGCACTGAAGGACATTGGCCCCAAGTAATTCAACTTCATATCTCTTGGATGCGATGATCTGCTTGCTATAAAAAAAAATTCCAAACAAACATTCTTAGGATATTGGAACTTCGAATCACTTGATCTGGTAATAACCCATCTTCAACTAGACTCAACCAGCTTCGTTTTGGGCTTTGTTACTATTTTTTTCTCCTCTATTTATATCGTTTTTAGGCATATTTGCTGTGCTGTGTGAGGTTGTTATGCTTGTTGCAAACACAAGTTTATTTGTATAGGCATAAAACCATAAAGGATTATGGACGAATTATTGCTTATTCATCGTTTTCTTGTTCTGTCAACCGCTGCATATTTGTCTTCAAAAGCTTTATGTTTGTCATGATGTAGCTGTAGTCTCGTTTTTGTTGTCCATGGATGGAAACGAAACCCAACTTAATACAAACTCAGCTCTAAAGCTTAAATAAACTTTAGCTTTCTATATTTGAATTAAATCACAAATTGTTATACATTGGACAACCATTTAACTACAAATCGTATTGCTTAGGGGGGATTAAATCCTAGGAAAACAATGCCCTGAATGATTCAACTGTTGAGCATCCTCTATAAGCAGCTCTGAGAAGTTCACCTCCCAGTTCCTCTGCAAAACCCACATTCTTCCTTCCCCAAGAATAGGCCATGTGGAAGGTGACCAAAGCATATCACTGCCCATCCATAGTAAAAAGAGTTGGTATCTGACCATGGTTCACAAAATCTATCTTGTTGAGCCTAACAGCACAAAGCACATGTTCTGGAAGCTCCTCCTGCTTCTGAGCCTGCAGCAAGTTAACAATGATCATCTCATAGTGAATTCAATCCTTCCATTAACAATAGGCCCTTCTTAGTGCAAATAGAAAATGCATGCGTTGTGGTTTTGTTTCTTTTATAATAAATTGGAGCCCCTTTGTAGACATTTAATTGAAAACAACCATTACATAACAAGGTGTGTTGTACAAACCTGAATTGTTAACCCCAAATCAAGTATACCATGCTTCAAGCGATCTCGAAATGCTTCAAGAACCTTTCGCGATATGTAGCTAAACCGATGTATGTCCAAGTCAATCTCAAAGTAGTTTGGGCCCTGGAAAGATGACACAGAATGCCCTTAAAGTTTAAACCTATTATTATCAGGTAAATAAATGATTTTTAATATTGAAACTAAGTGCTAAGATTTAATTCTATGCAATTGATGCAAATGCAGCAGAAATTGGATCGATAATAACAATAATGGCTAGAAGAGAAGATAAATGCAAATATCAAATTTACATTTTTCTAGCAAAGCTAAGCCTATGTCCATGGGCAATAAGGAAATATCAATTATAACCAGCTATAAATACAAAATGTAAATTTACACAATGATAGTTCAAATCTCATTTATAACCCAACACAATAGAATATCAAATTTTCTCATAAAAGACCAAGATCTCTCAATCTATAATAGAGGAAAAAAAATATTAAAAAGAATAATAACTATTCTTCAATAGAATCCTTTTGTATTTCCTCTTATTTACCAATATTTTTATGATCTTTATGATATTTATATATTATAAATAACAAATAACACATGTTTAATATCAAAACTCTTAAAATTATAATTAGATCCAAATTTAGCTTATCATAATAGTAGTTTTTATCTTAAATCTTTCAATCATGATTATATGATTTGATATTTAAACATATAATAAACATCATCTTCCAATATTAGACTTCATGTTTGTCATTTAACAAAAATAATTTGATATAATTTGGGATCTAAATTCAACAAAGTCCAATATTCTATCAAAAATTACATTCAAAAGAATCCTTCAGCATGTGCAATCACATTTTTTTTCTCATAAATGCCAGATGAATTGGTTGATATTAATGAAAAATTAAAAACAAGGAAATCCCTTCACTCTTAGTTTTTTTCATGTTCATAGAAAATCTAGGAGGGCATGTAATTAAAGAGTTTGAAAATGAGCAGAAGAATAAGGCATAACATACCCTGAAAAACTTGTGCTGAGGTCGTGAGAGCACCGGCTTTTCATTGTATGCATGAACAAGTTTCCTTTCTGCAGCACTCAAATGAAGGTCTTCTGGATTAACCACAACAGCCAATATTTTAAGTCTTTCCCTGAAAGGAATAGTGAAATCTTTGGCAAAACCCTTGAACTTTTCTGTTTCATCATCTATAAATCTCTGTAGAAGAAAATACAGCAACAATTCACATGAAAAGTATCATAATTCGAATGCAGTAGAAATAATCAGCTTACCCTAATCATTTCCCGAAAAGTAGTACCAATCTCTTTGTCATAATCTTCTGAAATTTTAAAGTATATTACCAAGCTCATCCCTTCTCCATCACTATCACCAAGAAACATGGCAGCTGGATAAGCAGGCAGCTGTCAAAAAGAAACACAGACCGACATGATCAACATTTTCCTAATAAAGCAGTCCCTACATATGCATATTGCATTTTAGCAATTAACCTGAATATTTACAATAAGCAGCGATGGAACTTCATCATGCAACCTAAAGGATGGAAGGTCGATGTACCGAGCAATGTGGTCAATTTTAAATGGGCACATGAATAGATCCACACCAAATGGTGTATATGGTGCATGAATGTTTGCTGGGCATTTCTTCTTGTCCCTGCATGACATATTGTGTTCACAATTAACCAGTATTATATGGCAATCAAATGTGAACATAGAGCCTAACTGGTTGTTTGACAAAAGAATAATTGATAGTGTAACATGAAGTAGATTTTGCCTGAAATAACTTTCCCCTCGAAGCTTAAGGGTCGAAGAATCCAGCATGGACCAACTTCCTTGTGTTAATTTTTCCCCTGTCGAGCACGGCACCACATGTCCTGCTATAGGATGATACAAGAACTTTTTTGAAGCACCTGTTGATTAAAGATAACAACAAAATTCATCAGTTCATATTCTATGTGGCCCATGGGAGAAACATGTGAAATTTTCAGTGTGTAAAGCAAATACTAATTTTCAAAGCGTTATATGACAAAGGATTTACCACAAGACAAAACTACCCCATCATTAAGAAAGACCTTCAGATTAAATTGTGAGATGCTTATCAGATCCAAAGTTTTAATAAAGTATACTTACCGTAGTTATCAAGCCCAAAAACAAAATGATTAAGAATGATAGTTCTACAAATTTTCCTATTATTATTCATTTATGTGCTGATTCAAACCTAAGGAAATTAGACATGTAAGGAAAAGAAACATGACAAAGAAGAGGAATTGTGTGAAAGGAAATACTAACAAGTCTCAGTAGTTTCATCTCCATCATAAGATTTTCTCTTGAATGGTAGTTTTACAACCGTGGATTTTCTCTTTGGACACTGTTGGTACGTATCACTTAAACTAACCGAAGGAAGCGAAGGGGCTAGGCAAGAACATGCCATTTGCTTTGACATGTTCTCTTCGGATTCATGCTCCTTATAATGCCTACCATCTTGTAAACCCCTAAAACTACCATCACTGCTATCCAAAATCGTTTTTTCCTTCAAATGGATTTCCACTTGAGGCTTGTGCTCATCGATCTGTCTGGTAGGGACCTCATTCCTTTGCCGATTACCAATGATGTTATCATCGTTACAACCGTCAGAGATGGTTTTCTTCTGTGTCTTGATGGCATCTCCTTTAAGGTAATTTTCAACAGCTGAAGTAACTGAAGAGCAATCACAATCTTCTAATGTGCATATAGCATTCACACACAGTGCAGCATTCTCAAACTGTTTCATCTGATTAGAGATTACGTTCGCAAAAGGGGAACTACCTGCAAATCAACAAGTTACAAAAACTAAAATCAGAATCATCTTGTGGGATGACAGGTTTTGTATTATTGATGCATCTACCTCCAAGAACGCTACGGAAATCATCATCTGAATCGGATTCAAGAATACTGACAGAATCAAACCATACTTCCTCTTGGCATACTACTGTGCATGTAAAAACCAGAATAAACGTCAGAAAATGCAATATAATCAAAGTGCTGAGCAAACAGCACTTGATGACAGATAAAGATAAGAAACTCAATTCAGTATTGAAATCTTATCACATTCTCTCTATTCAAAGAGACCATCAGTAAACTAATCCAAAATAATGTCTACATTGAGATTAATTGGTTCATTTCCAACGTCCAACCTTAAAAGATCACACCTTATAGCATGAAGATTGCAAAGATGTAAGATCCTTGGGGTTGTTTCTCTCGCTGAACCTAAAGAGCATTTCCCACGAGAGAAACCGAACAGCATGAGTAGAAGAGGGTTCTTGGAGGACAAAACCGTTCCCTTAAAATGAAAAGGAAAATTTTTACTTACTTTCCACCATCTCTAGGATAAGTATATATAGTAGTGTCTTGCCAAAACAATCAAAACTGCCCATGAGAATGGCAATGATAGCACAGGCATTAAACCGAACCAACAAACAGCTGAGTTCTGTTATGAAGTATGACGTTGAAGAATATGACCTCACTTTACAACCCTAAATATTCACATCTTCATTCTTGTCTATAGACCTTTGACCTAAGCTCCTAATCATTTGCCTCATCCTTCAAGTCCCTTTAACTCATCATCTTCTATGGTTATCACTAACGTGAATGATTCCTAATTGAGGCTTCCATCACATAACTTAGTAGCTTGTTCATTTTATTTGCAATGTCCATGAACTCTTTAATTGAGAAGCAAGTAAATTCTTAAATATCCTAAAATGTTTTTCAGTATAAAACAACATAAACACAGGTGAAGAATACAATAAAGTACCATTTGCAGCTATCTGTTTATGGTTCCACCACTGCAACTGAGTGAGGTGAACAAGTAAACAAGAAACCACAGGTTTTCTATGAGTTGTTGCAGTAGAGTCACCGACAACATAATGGTTTTGAGCCCCACTACTTCTTGTTTTTGTTGCATCTATCGTGCTAGCAAAAACCTTTCCACGATGCTTTCTGAATTTGAGGGCATACTTTCTTGATTTCCTTCCTCTACGGATTGAAATACATGCACCCATAACTGCATGCTATTGCAGATATCAAAACATAGTGTTCTTGATATGATATACCAACCAATATTTGGAATATGGCATGCAGCTCCAAAATCTAACCAAGCTTGACCTGTCAATGAAAATCGGAAGAATTTGTTTTTCAAATCTTACAGACATGAAGAAATTATAAAATCACACAAAAAATTTTTGAACTAAAACATTAACTCTGCAGATGCATCTACTAAGATTACCTGTATAGCATATCTGATCCACTAACCAATAAACTTCAAGAGCATCACAGTAAATATTGTAACATATAATCATATGACTTACCCTTCAAACTGATTTTCCAAGTCCATTATGCTGAAATCAATATCAACTCTATGTTTATGTAATAGCTCATTGTGAAAGAATCTCTGATAAGAAGTTGGAAAACTTTGTCCTCCTTCACAGCAAAACAATGATGAATCGACCAAGAAAGGTCTTTAGGAAACATTACAGTCTACTTTACCAAGTTTTTCATCTACCAGCTAATTAGCACACAGTAGCCAGACTATCTAATATGTCAAATTCATATCTCATTCTTAAATCTGTGTTTCATGCAAAGGCATTCAAAAACTTGCCACTGTTTGTTGAGTTGTTAGACCAAGTAGATTAGCTACCCTCGTTCTTAAATTTGCGTTTCATTTGCGGGCATTCACAAATTTGCCATTGGTTTTTTGAGATTGTTAGAGCAAGTAACTTAGTTACCATGAAGACATAGCTAGCATGAATTCATACAAGGGAAGGTCTGCAGTACAAGAATCAAAGCCCCAAGATTGACTCAACATAGCATTCATTCATATGGGGCTTTTATATTGATGTAGCAATACCAACTTCATAAGGAAGCATCACATGAAAAGCCAGCATAACATGTTCTACTTCGAATAAGGCTAAAATATTCAAATGAAAAAAATGTAATCATCAATTAAATTTATCATAAAACAAATTTTTCATTTTTGTTAACATATAAGCTCCAGAAACCAGAAACCAGAGGAAAAACAGCATTGCATTGACTTTTTTTTAGAATCAATAGCAAAGAGAAACCCCCCCAATCGGTTATAGATATAGAATTAAACCATGGGAACCCAACAATGTCAACATATAAACAGAAGAACGTGACCACAAAAGCTCAAATTGGGAAACTTCCAGCCAAGCTCATGCAAATAGAAGAAGACTTACATAGAGACCTTAGAGCGATAATCTTCATTTACTTGTATCGAAGAACCATTTCAGCAACAGTGAGAAATCGGAGGCAAGATAACTTGTAAACCCTTGATACTTCAAATCCAAACACTCGAGCTAGGGTATCTTCTTCACTCCAAACGCCCCACCTGCATGAAAGCAATCACCAATATTAAAACAAAGCTTTGAATTCAACATGAGCGACAGCGGAAGAGTCCATCAACCGTTAATCAAATCAAGTATGCCTCCAAGGCTTGGGCCCGCCAAAGAGGTTGACAGAATTAACAAAACTAAGGTAGTTTTCTCAATAAAGCAACGACGTTTCCTTAGTTTCAATGGTTATCCAAAAGGGTCATGCAAAATGAATCGATTCTATTCATGGGTAGACATCAAAGGAACAAATTCGAGTCGCATCAACAAATTTGATCAAACAGCTAGAAGACAATACCATGATTTTTATAACAAATGAACAATTCTCTTTTAAATAAACCACCGCAGTGGCAAATAAGCAAACCCCAATGCAATCAAAACTATCCACCGACTTGAAACACAGAGAATAAGGAAAGGAAAGCTGTCAAACCTACGTCACAAGAATTGTCGGAAGAAAAAAAGAAAGCGGGAGGAGGGAATGAGATGAAGCTTACGGCTGACCTCGCAACCAGGCGGCGACTACTCCGCCGTCTTATCGGCAAGAACAGCTATTAGGAGCTCTTATTCGGATTGGCCTTCCACGAACTTCCACCACCTCGCGTACGATTCCTAGAGACCTCTCCGTCTTCTCCATTTCATTTCACTTCTGTTTATATCCATTTCTCCTCTTTAAAAAGGAATTTCATATATAATAATAATATTAATAATAATAACAATAATAATAATAATGATAATAATAATAATCAATATATTCGATGAAAAATATAATACCACATCAACCATTCTCTTTTTTTTTTTCGTTTTTATAGTGTGACATTAAAATACCTTGTCTCAGTGCTAAAAATTTATTTATTAAAAACAAAAAAATAATAATAAATATTGTAAAAACCATGATTCAATCATCAAATGATCATTTGAATTGATCCTATGGCGGTTCTTCAAGATAAATTAGGCTGCAATTATCACATTTTAAAAAAAAGAAACGAACAATTTTGACCTATCATTTAATTTTAGTATTTTAAAAAATATTTTCATCAAATATTTGTTTAACGTTTTATCATTTTTTTATTCTTATAAATCATTGTAAACGTGTTAAGATAATATTTGACTGTTCAAAAATTAAAACATTATGTTTAAAAATATGTTTTATATAAACAAACAAAATTATGATAAGAATAATATTAACAAAAAATCTTTCATAAATAAAGTTCAAAATTACATTTGCAAATACCAACATCATCGACATGCATATCAAAACAAGGACAAAAGTACATCTGGATTACTAAAACAATGAAGAAATATAAATATTTTTTTATCTCAAATTGATTTAATAAAACTAAAATTTAAAAATAATAATTAATAATTTATTTATTTTTTTGTAAAAATTTTATATTGAACAATTTTGCATTTTCTGCAAAACTCATGTCAAAATATCTTTAATTTAGTTCATGAATATATTTTTTAAAATATTACAATTAATATCATTACTCTAAAAAAATTTAAAAATTCACAATTATTTATAAACTCCATAAGAATATTGTGACGTTTGATGATTAGAATATTAATTTAAATTCAAAATTACCAAATTTTGAATTATATTCAATTTGATGTTCCACAATAATTATTAAAAATATGATATTTTGGAATTAAAAATGAAAACATATAAATAACATGACAGATAAAGAATATGTTGAAACGTTCATTTGAGTTCTAAATAATAGATATTTATTCAATAATTACTGCATCAACAAATATTAAATAAATTAATTTCTTTAAATGGTACAAAAATGCTGTTCCACTGCTGGCTTCCGTGCCCCATAAGCTACGCACGTTGGTCACCGTCGTGTGCGGTCAATGGAAACGAACAACGGATGCATCCTTGGTCAACCAACGAAACTATAAAAATTTTAAAAATATTTTCTAATGTTTTTATAAAAAAAATTATATATCTTAAAAATAGATAAATAAATTTAAAGTTCAAAAAAAATTTTGATAAATTAATCGCTTTCTACAGTATGTTTAAAAAAAATTTAAATTCCATTCTATATATCATATTAAATTTAATTTTATAGTAAATACTAATCTAATCATATTTCAAAGCATAACTTTAACTCTAAAATATAAATAAAATATAGATATTAGTTTAACATATAAAAATAATATTAAAAATTCATGATAACACTTTGTTAAGATGTTGATGTTTATCAAAAAAAAATTTTGTCAAACAAATAGTTGATGATATTTTGATAAATATTAAAAAATTATTTATTTGTTTACAAAGGTTTGTAATGACAATAGAAAAAAATTAATTTTATTTTTTAATTTAATGATATTATCAATGTAACAAATTACATTAGATGACTTTTGTTTATAAATTTACTTGAGAAATAAAATGATGATAGAATTATTATCTAGACTAAATATTTTTTTAATTTGATTTACTTTTTTTAATGAGCTATTGAAAAAAACAATTCTTATTTGTATAATAAAAGAAATGTACTAAAAATAAATTTGTACACATGTAGTTAATGGATAAAAAATTTCAATTGATATTTTTCCATATTCAAAGGACAAATATTTGGGTTTAAAAATTATTTTTTTCAATTTAAAGTTAAGTGCAAAATTCATGTTGATTGTTTTTTTTTTATAATTTCTACTTTTCTAGTATCGCCTACATTGGTTAGTGTTTTTATGAATTTTGGGAGTTTATTTTGGAAAATAAAGAATTCTATGTTAGGAGAAATTGAGTTTTTATGATCTTTTAAAAATATTTTGATAATTTTAATTTTCAAAATAATTTTTTTATGATATTTGGAATTTTTTTGTAAATTCTTATTAATTAAAAGATTAGTACTTTGAAGAACCCCTACATAAATTATGAAAAAGATGCTTCCACCAACCAAGTTCAAACTTTGTTTTGACTTTGTTAATATCATGTTATTCATGGAGATATTCTTTTGGAGAATTGAGTTTTGCATTACTTCATAAGAGAATTCAAGTTAAGGTAGAGATTTATTGATATTGTCTTGAACTCATTGGGGCATATTTGTAATTTTGTTGTCTTGAATTCAATATGACATATTTGTAATTTCACTATCTTAATGTTTTGTTATAAGCTCGTTTATATATATGTTATATTGGCTTAAAGTTTGGCGATTATTTTTAAGAGTAGTTTTTTTTTTGTTATTTCAAACCCTTTTATTACTTTCAATTATAGTGAATTTCATTGCTCATACTCTCTTATGGATTTTCCCATTTGTGTTTACTATATAAATCTCTCAACTATCTAAATTTTATTTGTTATGATTTGATTTGATTTTGTAACATTTATAACTAAGTCCATATTAAGAAGAGTAATGATAATCGCAAGATTGTATGTTTTTACTTGTTATTTCAATGATTGTGACACCACAAACACACACACCCCTACAGATATATATATATATATATATAAACACACACACACATATATAAGATGTTATTATTTAATTATTATGATAAAGATATTAAATAGTTATTTTTTTATTATTATTATGCTAAAAACTTTACATATAACATAATCAAATTGTATATTATTTAGCACATAATGATTATGTTAGATTTAACTTATTAAACCGTACATGATAGCTTAGCTTATTTTTACACTGACATTACAAGTTTGACAAAATTATAACATATGAAAAAAAGAGCATAAGAATGTAATTTCAAACTTTTTTTATAATATGTAAAGTTTGGTATTATAATATCTTAAAAATTATACATGTTATTTTATATAACATATATGTTATAACTACATGAATATATAATGCATAATTATGTAAATGTACAATAGATATTTACATATAATTCTTGTTAATATCTACATAAATTATAATACCTTTGATTTTTTTACTTATAAATATATATACAAAATAAAAAATCAGTACTTGAAATTTTTTTTATTTTAAAATATCTTAATTTCTCTAATATATAACATCATGTCCTGCTTTATTTATGTTCATACAAAATAATTATGATACTGAAAGCCTTGTTTTTTATCTTATTTAAAAAAGGTAAATAATTTCTATTAATTTTTTTCTAACATAAACAACTATTAAAAGGAATTTAAATAACATTATTTAAAAGGATAGGTTAAAAGAATTTTACTTGATAAAATGTGATTAAAAAAACTATTAAGATATATTTTTTAATTTTTTTATCCATAATTATTTTGAAATATCTAATAAAATTAAAGGTAAAACCATTTTTTATGCATAATCGACCTCCATCAACTGGGACCCATCATAGGTGTTTGATAGCTTTGCCAAAAGCTTTACGAGACTGAGCGGTCAACCGGGGCTCCAACGCGTTGCATGCTTTTGTAACTAATAATTCATCATAAAATATTTTTAAATGAATTTTTAATCATATATTTTTTTTTACCACAGCTGCTGAAAAAGACGATAAGGCCTTGATTTTGTTCATTGATGACATTAATAATTAAAAAAAAATAAGTTTTTGAAAAAATATTTTAAGGTTGAATATTTGCAAAATTATTTTATATTAAAAAAATTTCTTTTTGACAAAATTATCAAATAATTTCTATAATTTTTTTACACAAATAATATAGACAAAAGCATAAACTAAAATAAGAAAAAAAATAAAAGACAAGAAGTTGAGTAAATCCTAACTTGATCTATATTTTGGACTAAAATTAGGCTTACAATTATCGTTATTATCTAATATTTGACGAAATGTTTCTCAATTCTAATAATATTTAATGCTAATTAAAAATTATTAATAATCAATAACAAAAATTAAATAATCAATTAAGACTCTATTTAAATATTTTAAATTTTGAGAAATGAAATAAAAAAAGAGGATTGATTGAACAAAGCACTCGCGATAGACAGGGCTTTCGATAAGATTATTAAAAATTAAAAAAATATTAATTAATAATGTAATAGAAAATATAGATAAAAGACATGTGGTAAATAGCGTAATGGTGGGAACAACTTGGTTAACTATTTGACCGTGGGCCAAAGCCGACACTGGGTTTTGAAGCGACGCGGCTGGGTCGGTAGCGTCTTCCATAGGATGCCCCTCTCGTGAGCTGGTCCTTTTGGCCTTTTCTGATCACGGATGAGCCAACAGCGATGGAGAACTGAGAAAAATCAAATCTTTAATGCCTGCTTTGATACTTAATATGCCAAAGATTCCTTTTTTTTTTTCGCCCCTGCAGATGTTTTCTTTGCAAGTTTATCTTTTTAGAAGTGAGATTTTGACCTACCATGCAAAAATGAGCAATCAGCTGCATTTCTCTTGGAGCACGAGACGGAGGAAGTAGTAAATTTCCAGTGAGAGAAAGAGGGCGCCTTTTGCTTTTATATATCGGCACATAAAAACACCATGGTAGTATAAGAGCCTAGTGCACCCCTTTTTGATTGCCTCTTTTTGTGTCTCCAGACAGCGACTCAAAAAAGTGCCTTAGAGAGGGGAGACTGGGGTTGCATTGTGGTTTTAATGGGAGGACGGAAAGACTCTTTGATTACCTCTTCTTGATGCCCGAATCTACTCATTTTGAGACTTAGCTTGAAATGAGGAAGCATGGATGGCAGCTTCCTTACCATCCTCTTCAGGTAAACATTCGGCATTTCTTGATCATCTTACATTTGATTTCTGGCCGATGGGTGGAGGTTTTTCTCTCATTTTGCACCCCTTGTTTGCAGGTGGTGTCCATTGCCGTTTTCCTGGCTCTGGGATTTGCTTTCTATGTGTTTTTTGCCCCCTTTGTGGGGAAGAAATTGATCCAGCATGTGGCTTTAGGAATTTATACACCACTAGTGAGTTTTTTCTCAAATGCCGTAATCTGTTTGTTAGGGTTTTCTCATACAGTTCTCCTCATCAATTGTTTTCATTTTATTGATGGGTTTTAGGCATTTCGTGGCTCATTCATCGTAAATATTTTGTCTAACTCACTTGAGCTATATTTTGACAGAAATTTCCCTTCAGTTAAGTGTATTATGGCCTATGCCATGAAGGCACCAACTACTGTAGAAATCTCTGAATCTTACCTATTTCCTGCATCTAACAAAATAGAATAGTTGGAATGCTCTCGCATTTGTGAATTCAAATAGGCAATGCCTACAAAAATAACATTTACAAATTGTATGTTTGTTTAAGTAAAATATATTAGGAATAGGAAGTATTGCTTTAGGTAATAATTGCAAAGTGAACTTAGTTGCTATTAGTGAGATGGACCTTTTTATTAACTTATGAATGCCATGGTTTTTTTGACAGATCTTCTGTGTCTTTTTGTTGTATATCTGGTGTGCTGCAACTGATCCTGGGGATTCTGGAGTTTTGAAATCTAACAAATATCTGGGTATTGAACAATCCAAGGAATGCAGAAGGCAAGAGGAATCAACTTTTGAGGCAGATTGCGGAATTGTTGAGGATGATCCTTCCAACAAAGGATCTACACGAAATGTGACAGCATGCTTGTCTCCTAGAAATTGCAAACAAAGAAGACAGTCCTCTACTTGTACACGAATGTTGATCCTTTCAATAGGTTGGTGCCCTCTACTGAAGTGCAGCTGGCAAGAGCAATCTTCTGAGCAGAATGCTAGCGAGGATGGTATGTTCTATTGCAGTCTATGCAAAGTAGAGGTATGCTGAATAATTGTTCTTATATTTTTTCCATCTTATAATACTTTGCTTAGTTTTATTTGTGTGGAGCATCATAAAAGCTCAGAATCTATGAATAATGTTGTAAATAATCCATCTCTTAGCCACTTTTATTGTCTAAGAGAATACTTTTAAATCACCTTTTTTTAGCTCTCAAAGTGTACTTAATTTCTCATCTGATAGAGATGTTCATTGAATGTACCTTTAATCAATATCACCAAAAAGACATAGTAAAGAAAAACAATTAGAGGTCTAAACTGATGATGTGCCAAAGTACTTGACTGTTAAATCAACAGCGAAATGTTTCCTACACGTATTAACGTCAAACATTAATCTCAAATCACACTGTTGGCTTGCTCTATTGTCTCAAAAATCCAATGTGAAGGTTAGGGTCTGCTTGTTTTATCTTTGGAAAAAAATGTGTTTTATAATCATCTTGAATCTTCATTAATTGTGGGGATATAAATGATGATTATTTTTATCCACTTACCACAAACCATCCCTTGGTGATAATTAGCAACTTCTATGGCAATTAACAATCTGACACAAATTTATGACGATCCAATTTGTTACTGAGCTGCTTTTCCTTTGATGAGATCATTGAGTTGCTTTCATTTGTCATACGCAACTTTGATTCACTAACTTAAGCAAAGTGATTAAAACATCCAACTTATCATTTTTGTTGTTGCTATTGCAGTAATGTTCAATGCTTTTGTAAAAATATTATCAATGAACATTATTTTTTTGAGCCACTTAGTTTATATTTAATCTCTTATTCTGAGCAATTAAACTCCAAGCAATTATCTCGAAGTACCAAGCTCCAAACAATCAAAATTTTAGATTTTGATGTCAATACTTGGTCATAACACGCATGTGTGTGTCTGCAAGTGCTACACATAACGTAGGATGGTCATGATCTATTAAAGGAAGGAAAGATGATGAGTAGAGAGAAAGAAGCATGGGCTCTAGGAACCAATATTAGATTGAGGCGAGATTGAGAGAGAAAAAGAGTGATATGAGGAAGAGAGATGGAGGAAGGGAGTTTGCAAGAGAAGACAAGGCTTTTCCTCATGTAGAAACACAATAGAATAGGGAAAACAATGACCTTGCTAATACCTTGAATATCTTCCCAAAGTTTTGTCAATTATATAGATAATCTCCCCTCAAATTATAAAGACACAAAGGGAGAAATGAACTAGGACTTAAAACACAAAAAAGAATTGAAAGATCAATAGGATGTTGATGAAGAATAATTGCAAGCAATGAATGATTTCCATATGATTTGTTTAACCTCTTTCTTGGGAACTAATGGCACCTTTATAAGAGGGCAATGGTTGCTCCGATCATTGTGATCATACATGATTGGCAAATTGTGTTTTGATTGTTTGGTTGGAGCCATGCATGTCTTATTGCTTATGGAAAACCTAGGGCATTAATGCTGAATCTTAAAAGATAAGGGGTTCTCTTTCGGACAGATTTTGAGTTCTTGATTCCAATTCTTATTGTAGAGCTTGATTATTGTTGATGCGTCTTGCACTTTCTGGCTTGACCTTTGGAGCTAGTTATGGAGCCTTTGGCCTGCTTGGGTTTTGACCCTAGAGATGTTGATAGGAGGGGAACTTGGCTTCTTTGAAGAGAAATTCTCATCCTGGAGCTTGTTGAAGTTGGCATCCCAATCGATGAATGCGTCTTACCAAGATGATGAGAACTAGGGATCGAAAATGTGGGACTAGGAAATGGTAGAATATAGTATAGGAAAAGGCATGATTGGAGGCTTGGACAACAAAGGGGCATGGTCGGGATGAGGAGGTGCAAGGACTAAGGTTGAATGCCAGGGAACAGCTAACTGACTAGAGAATGAAAGCTGTTGAGAAGAAAAGCTTACTAACCAAGGCTGGGCAATAAGGCTTGCTCAATGGAGAAGAAATCATTTGCGTAAACTGGTAGAACACTGTAAAAAATTTTTCTTATTAGCAGTATCATCATGAATTCACAGCTATATATCGTTAGGTATGTCATGTCATTCTATTCGGTTATGCAGCATGCATAGATTGGAAAGTAGACATTGTGCCATTATGTTTATTTTGACAAAGAAATTGTTAAGGGAGTTAGATTTAAACTTGATAAATAAAATAGGTTCCAACACAATTAAGTAGCCATCCATCAATTTGAAACTTTAATGTACTAGCAGGGGCCTTAATTGTATATGAAGCCTCCAGTATTATGTCAAATTTCCAACTTTTAGGTAATTCAACTTTCATTTATATTCATTATTATCCATATTGATCCACTAGTCCTTTTGCACTACAAAATATACATCAATTACTCCATTATCGATGGAAAAATTATAAGAGTCATATGGCAATCACTCCGACCAAACAAAAACAGCTTAACAAAAGCTATTGTTGTTGTATGAAACTACTGCAACTGCTGTATTCAGAGTTTTTGGTAAATTTTATCTTAAATATATCTTTGTTCATTTGATTAACAAACATCTTCAGAACGCTTGATTTATGCCCTGTGGAGCATATGGAGAAAATGGTGTAGAGAAAAAATGGACCAAATTTCTTCTTTAGAATAGCCAAAATATCACATATGCTTCATTTAAAGAACCATAAATACTATTATATTTGTGATTTCAAGTACTCCATATCAATGTAAAACATAGTGATAAAGTAAATTACTACAACATCATTATGCCTTGGAAAGTTAATGCTTAGAAGCACAACAGTATATTTGTTAATCTGTATATAGTGTGACAGTTCTATCACCATCTCATGCAAATTCGACTAAAAATCACTTGTGAACTTACCTTTGTTATAATTATTCTGCTCTCATATACATACACGTTTATAAATCATTTCTTGCTGTGGTATTTGTGCTGTAAAATACCCTGAATGCTTGTGTCCATGGTTTAATGCAGGTGTCAAAATTCAGTAAGCATTGTAGAGTTTGTGACAAATGTGTGAATGGCTTTGATCATCACTGCAGGGTATGTGCTCTTCTTTAAATGAAATTTGGAATTCTGTTTAACAGTTGGAATATGTTTTACCATCACTGATGTTCGTTAAATATGTGTCATTTGAGTCACGGAACATTCATAATGTGGGGATAAGTTGAAATGGTTTTCTGTGATTCATAGGGTTGAGTCCTTTCTTTGACTATATTTTAGGATCAGGACTAACTTTCTGCTTTAAAATTTCTTTTTTACAGTGGCTAAACAACTGTATTGGCAGAAGAAATTATGGAAGATTTTTCATACTCATGGCAGCAGCACTTCTCTTGGTAAAAAAGCACACTCCATCAATCTTCAATATTCCATGTTTAGTTTTGCATTCAAATATTTGGGTTTGAGGATTTGGAACATATTTTGTTCATGCCAAAAGAATGCATTTCAACCTCATTATTGTCTACTAGTTATTTGATGTGCTTGACTCATTTTTCAATTGTTGCATATATGAGCTATGAATGATATATGTAAAGTGTTTAAATAATGAAGATAATGTCTAATAGACTTGTTTATTGAACAATTATTTTTTAAACAATAAATTTAAATATTAAAAATAAAAGAAAACTTAACTTTTTTTTTTTATTTAAATATGCATTTTTTTTGTATTTTGTACCATACAATTATATATACATGAAATTGAATGAATTAGAATTTTAAATTACATATGGGTAAAGAAAGCATGATTAATGTCTTTGTTGAAATATTAAAATTTTTTTATGAAGATCGTTCATGGTATTATCAAAGTTTTAATGGTTTTGTAAATTTATATTGTTAACACACTTGATTCTTTGAACTTTTGGAAAAAATCGTGACCTATAGACTGCAGAACCATTTAGATAAGAAGATTTGATGAAGTGCAAATAAAATTGATATTACAGAACATACAACAAAAATTGGAAATGATAATATAAACATAAATTCTAGTCGGGGAAAAAATGTTTAGAGAAGAGACCAGATCATTTGCATTCTTGTTCTGGGAGAATTGTCGATGCTTTATGTTAATCATAAGAAGGAAAAATAATTTAAAATTAATAAAAGTTGGGTGTTTATGTATAAAAGAAATTAATAATGCAAATGCATCATACCATATTTGGTTTAAATTTTTATTTTGAATAGTTTAAAATCAATATTTTGGTTAATAAAATTAATACCAAATTAGTGCAATCTATATAAGGAAATTGGTTGGTTGAGTATCAACTTTTTAAATTTGAACTTTGAATTGTAAAACCAAATGCATACATACATACATACATATATATATATATATATATATATGTTAGTTGGTTTGTTTTAAATTTTTATTTTGAATGAACGATTACTAAATTTATTGCTAAAAGAACTCAATATACATAAGGAATAGGTTGGTTAAGTATGTATTTTTTTAAATATGAAATTTGAATTGTAAAACCATATACACACACGTTAGTCAGTTGTAATGCTTAAAGTTATTCTTTTTTGAATCATGAAAAAGAATTTTAAATCTCAATAAAATAAATTAGTATTTTGTACAATAGAATAATTATAGGAGATTATTATACGAAATGAACATAAAAATGAACATAATATAAAATTTAATTATTATTTTTAGATACTAAAATAAAATTTTAGAGTATGTGAAATAAACACAATACTTTATTAGTACATATATATATATATATATATATATATATAAATTGTTGTAGAATAACATAAATAAACAAATAATAGAAGTTGCTATTTTTATATAAAGTATAACTTAAATAAACAAAGAGTAAATATTATAGTAATATATATTTGAAACATATCACCAAAATAAATTCAAATTTAAATTGCTACATCCTAACTTACTGCTACATCAAAAAATTATGCCAATAAATTTCAATGATGAGTACTTACCATATTTGTATAAGAAAACTCACCATGTGTTACTTAACATCGTTTGTTTATGTGTTACATATTAGATAAGTAGCACAAATGACAATGTCAATAAGAAACAGCATCAGCATATTGTTTTTAACAGTGCATATATATAATTTTTAACATATTGCTATTATCAAGTTTAGTCAAAAAAATTTCATTTAGTGTTCAAATGCTTTGCTGATGAATTCATCAAGTAGACATACAGTTCAGGAAGTAGTTATTCCTTGCCTTTTTTTATTCTTATTGCTTATTGACAGGTCTCCATGGTTTCTGTACTTTGGACTTGGACTTGCAGCTTATTTTTCAGTGGTCGGTAGGAATTGAAGTGCTGATTCTATGTTTCCTGGAGCAAAAGCAGTTCAAAATGGATATTGTTTCAAAGTTGGGAAGTAGCTTCTCGTTGGTTCCATTTGTTGTCGTGGTGGTAAGTTTACAAATGCCTTCTCCCAAAACACAAACTATTAACCACGTGTTGTTACTGTTGATTAAACAGCTATGTTGTTGTTATATGACATGTTTAGTCTGCTGTCTCATATGATATTGACGTCATGTTTCATGATTGAACGAAAACTTCATACTTTGTAGCACCCTGGTGGTGATTATCTGATAACTTATTTGTCATTTATGCAGACTTCTTGCACCATCCTAGCAATGCTAGCAACTCTACCACTTGCTCAGCTTTTCTTCTTTCATGTCCTCCTGATTAAGAAGGTAAGCTCTACAGCTTGCTTTTTACCTTGAAATGTATTAGATGGTTTTCTGGGCTGAATAACCATGTAGTACTTGCACTGACCTTTTTATTTGCAAGTGTCTCAAGCTTCTTGTTGATTAATTCTCTACAAATTAATTCTTTCTGAAAAAGGCTAACATGACGGTAAGCAAGAAACTTTGTTTGATGCTTTTGTATTTAATGATCACATCTTTCGTTTGAAGGAAAATAGTTAAAAAAAGAATTATTCCAATTTTCTTTTTGTCCTTCAATAACCTTCTTAATTTGGCACACGTGTTTGGTGCTTCCAATTATTGCTCCTGAAAAAATTGTATCCATATTTCCATTTTTTTTTCCTGTAACAGGGAATCAGCACCTATGACTATATAATAGCTTTAAGGGAACTGGAGCAGCAAGGTAATGGTGCTCAACAAAGCCCTCAAATGTCTCCAGTGAGTTCTCTTACTGGATTAAGCAGTGCTAGTTCCTTAAATGCCTTCCGACGTGCTGCATGGTGTACTCCTCCTAGACTATTTCTCGAGGATCAGGTCTGTTTGATAGCTTTGTTTGGATCAATTTTTCTTGATTTTACAAACATTTTTTCAACATTTACCAGTGGAGAGTTGTGGCAAGTCTTTTTTCTGCATAATTACTATTATAAATATAAAAAAAAAGTTATGCATGCATGGAAATGCCATAAAAGTATGCTCATAATTTCCAAAGATGCATGTATGAAGTGAGAAATTTTGCATCGTGAGTTTAGCAAAGCCCTGCTCAACAATGGTAGAGATATCGAAGATCATAGGAGTTATGAAGTACATAAACCACTTGATTTCAGTCAAATATAGTTTTGATGACATGTGTTATAAGAGTCCTATCAAATAGAGGGGTCAAATTTGGGCCAATATAATCTTTTTTATGTGAATACCTATAACTAAAAAACTTAAGCTTATGGGTAATCAGTGCATTAATTTTATATTAAGGTTTTAATAATTCATTCAACTTAAAAGTGTGATTAAATTTATTTTCACTTGTTCTCAACAGAAATATTATTAAATTAACATAATTTCATTAACTATAATTGAGTCATGATCATAACAAATCATAGCATTTAAATGTTAAATAAAGATATTTATTTTCCATAAATGCATCACATCAAACTATGCTAAGTATATAAAAATCATTTAGTTTACATTAAACTTATGATCATAATAATGTATAAAATCTTAATCAAATTCTATGTCATTACATAAGTTTAGGCAAAATCTTTATTGTGATGTGGTGAAAAAATCTCTCACGGTAAACCTTGTTTAATTACTTTATTGAAAATGTTGTTTTCTTTACTGGAAAATTTTGTGGTGACATGATTGAATAGCCAAGGGGAAGAAGATGGAGGGATATCAAATCCCTGGCATATGCATTTTGTAACACAGCATGCCTTCAAGCTTTTTTGCCTTGTTTTAGAAGAATGATTTGGCGAATTTTTGAATCTTTGCAACTCTTGTTTATGTGGTTTGAAAACATTGAGTTGGTTTATCTAGGCATCTTGGCATGCCATCCATCTTGATGGAACAATATTTTTCGAGTTAAGCTGAGTTTAAGTACAAAAAGAAGACCCTCCTATTTAAACATGGTGGATTCATGTGACAAACAAACAAGACTGACTTTGATGAAACAAGCAATAATCTTAGTAAATGAGTTTGGCTATATGAATTTTCTAATGCTAGCGTCCTTGTCAACCTTTTGAATCCTCTTGATGCTTCAGGTCTGCAATTTGCTTTCATGTATTCTTGGGCCTTCTTCTATTCACATGGATTGCATTTGCTTTTGATTTATTTATGAAGCATTCACAGGAAGGTGCTCAAATGGAGCCATGTCCATTGGCAAAGTCCTTTCATCACCATTTTGCATGCTAACCTGACATCTGCTTTGGAAGTCTTTTTTAATGGTGTTTGTATTATCTCAAAATAGAATTGGTACTAAATACCTTAAAGGGTCTCCTTATTTTCTTGTATGTCCTCAAGTAATCCAAGCATTTGCTCTTATCCCAGTTTGATATTGTTTCTCAAGAAGCCAGCATGCCTGCAAATTTTACTAGCATGAAGGCAACCACTGAGGAATCGAGGAAAAAAAATGCAGCTGCTGTGAAGATCAGTCCTTGGGCACTGGCTAAGCTTAATGTAGAAGAAGTTTCTAAAGTGGCTGCAGAAGCAAGGAAAAGATCAAAGATTCTGAAGCCAATTCTGAGACAAGACATGGCTCAGGAGCAGGAAACAGACAGTAGCTTTGGTAGTGACAGTGGCAGGTTCATCCCCAAATCCAACCTTACTCCCCCTCTTGCAAAAATATGCCATAAAACTAAGAGCAGTGGAGGAAATTGGTCGAATGACAAAACCAACAAGTTGGCACCTCTTCAGCTTGAAGCAAGGAGTGCCTTCACAGCAAGCCGAGCCATGTCTTCTTCGGGGATTGCGGCTATTTCACCTGATAGCAGTTTAGGATCACCCGAGATCCACCCGTTCCATGTTTCATCTTCGACGGTTGAAGAGGAACGGAACGTCAAGCTGCTTCCTCCTTTGGGTACTCGTGTATACAGTGGGATTCAACTCTCCAGATCTAATAGTGATGGCTACGACGCATCAGGAGGTGAAGATAGTGATCAGTTTCCTTCAGGCATTATACCAAGATCAGTGAACTGGAACAGCTTACCATTCAACAGTTGGCGTTATAGTATAGAGTGAATGCAAGGTATAATCCCCAGAGGGCTTGAAGGTTTTTGATTAACTTATTATGGATGTTGTTTATGATGTTGAATGCCATTTAGATTGATTTGTTTGGTGGATGAATTTAGAAATGTGCTGCAAAGTTGATGGTGGAACAAATTTATGTGTTTATGTTCTTGTAAGAATCTGTAAGATTTAATTCACCACTTTTGTAGACATCATTCTAAATGCAAATGTTTTGACTGTTCCAGTTCATTTAAATTATTTCTTCTGCTATGTGAAAAATGACAACATTCAGTATAGCTAATTTTAAATATTAGTACAGAAGAGGATGCCGATTGCTATGATGCTCAAAATGTCTTGGGTTGAGCTGAATTGGTGAATCAAAAGCTGTTTTGATTCGTGTTTAGCTCGAATATTTCCGGCTATAGAAAGAAAATAATCAACAGAGTTGCGTGAAGTATTTCAACCTGGAAATGTATACATGCACGAAGCTCTTCAGCAACCGAGTTGCAGAGTTTTCAACCACTCTAGTTATTATTTAACATCTTATATCATCCTTTACGTTTGTTCACCGCCACCCTTGCTTGAGAGTTTTTGAAGGAGAAAACATTATTTGATGCATCATACTGCACAAGCAACCTTTTTTTCTTGGTCCAACCCTCTTATTTGATCAATTCGACCTCCATATTTGGCAAGTATTTCATATTTGCAGCTTTTGTAGAAGAAGCAGCTGATGGTGATGTCAAGCACACTGAGGATGGAGTACATGTAAGTTATTGTAATGGCTTCCCAAACAATAGATAAATCAAGTGAGCTAGCTTTGCTGTATGGCCTCATCACCCTTATCTGAAACAAAGCTTCTATCGCACCCATGCCCAAATTTGTGGGCAAAGCTAGGGTCAGAGCAATAACAGTCCTTCCCCTGATGAGCAAACAGGCCTTAAGGATTGCAGTGTAGCTGCCACAGTTCTCCATGGCTGAAATAATGCTTGCCAGGTTGCAAGTCACCAAGGCATTTGCTACGATTGTCGAATATAGAATTGTGCCAGCTGCTGTGAGTACCAGGAGGAAGCTGCTTGACTTGAGACCTAGCAAATCAACTGCTCCAAAGGCCATGAACAGGACGGAGAAGATGGTAGCATTTGCCGAGAGGATGACAAAGCTGTTGAGGAGATGGGTAGTGAGGAGAGGGGGGTAGAGATGCAGGAATGAGGAGAAGGAAGCCGAGCCGTGCCTGCAACGAGGAAATTCTCGTGCTGTTTGCACAATGGATGCTTTGGATAGGCAAAGAAAGGTGAGTGCGAAGGGGAGAGTGAAGAGGTAGGAGAAAATTGTCTGCGAAAGCTTGATACCGAGAAGTTCGAAGATGCGAGAATTGGCAGGGAAGTGTGCAGCCTCGAAAAGCAACATCAGGCGACGAGAGATGGCTTGGATGGAGCCAGAAGAAGGGGCGAGAGCTCCAGAGAGCAGAGCAGCAACAGAGGCAGGAAAAATGCATATGGTGGCCAGAGAAGCAGAGGTGTTGTAGCTGCAGAAGAAGGAATGTATTGATCTTCTTATGATCTTGCAAGCCTGCTCCATGGCTCCTCAATTGTGCAGCACCAGGGAAGAGGATGGCAAACAAAGTGAGGAGAGACGTTGAGTTTTTCATTGCTTTATATTCAATTGCTCAAATGAGATGTGGAGGTGGTTTCGTCGGTTGGATGTAGATTATTATCTTTTGATGTGTGTTAGATGAATGATAGGCCAACTACTGCTCAGCTAACAATGCCACCAGGGAATCATTAATGTCATAATATGCTTGCCATTATTTTAGGAATCTCCAGGTTAGTAACCTAATCTTTGCACTGTTTAAGATCCAAATAGAGAGAAAATATTGGAATTTGGCTATTAATCATCCAACATTTTCTTTTATACTCTATGTTGATGACTGCAAAAAGGTGCTTTTCTTTTGGTTTGATGCAATCTTCTTTGCTTGTTTCATGCAGAAAACGCATCTTATTTGTCTTAAGGAGTGGATCAACAGCTTGTGTGGTCTCCTGAATTTGACTTGAAAGTTTTTTAATTCGTTAATAGTACTGAAGGTCTCCAGGTATTACATCAGAATTCTCTACTGCTTGGTCAAATTGAAGAATCACTTCAAACCTTTGAGGTACATTTGACCCACCTCCTTAAACAAAACAGTTGTTCAAGTGTCTCTTTTGTGTATACCCCTTCTTTCTCTATCCACCTCCCTCAACCAGAGATGTCCTTTGCGTAAGCTTTTGGCAATGAATTTAAGCGGAAGTGACAATATTCATAAAGGGAATAGGCAATTTGGCAAAGTTAGGTAGGCAATCTTAGTTTATTGGTTAAGTATCTTTAATCCGTTTCTTAATAGAACACCATGAAGGATCCCCACCTCTATGGATTGGAAGGTAGCATTTTAACGTCACACCAATCCATTCAATTACTAATCTTGCAACTGGTCCACATGAAGATAGGAATGTCTCATCTAGTAAACAATACCCTATTCATTGCAACTTGACAAGAACATAACATTATAAAGAGGTATACAATACAAATAAACAGAATTCACTAATACAAACTCACTTTTCTAATTGCATATTTCTCTAATAAATGACAAATTATTTGACCATTAGGAAATTGGTCTTGTATCCTATGCCTATTGAGGTTAATTATAGTTAATATAAAATACATATAATATTTAATCTAATATTGAAATGTATATTGATTTAATACAAACATTGTTGAATGTTGATTTGTTTGATGAAAAATAAACTTGAAACAAATTATCATAGATGATACGATCTAGCGATGAAATATATTTTTTTGTGACAAAAATACTTTTTTAGTTTTGTCGAACGTACCTAAAATGATAATTATAAAACTAACTTGATGGTTAACAACATTACTCTAGAATTTTTCACTAGCAAGTTTAGAAAAAGATGGTGGAGAGAGATGTGTAGCCTTAATGATACATTGCTAAGTGACTTGGACTTGGAGGGTGAATGATGGGTTTTTTTAGTAGGAGGTCAATTGTTTTGGTTGTGCATTCATATAGGCACGTTGATTACTCACATGAATGATCAAGCAAATTAACAAAAGGTTTTTAGGCTAAAACTTGCTTTCCACATTGTAAACTTTCCAAGGCATGGCTTCCAAAAGTTGGCTTATGCTCACTTCAGGAAGCAAGTTGATGGTTCATCACCATGAACTCACTTCAGGAAGAAACTGCATATAGGATAATTAAAGAAGCTTATAAGAACTTTGTGAAGAAAGAAACCTGAACAGCTAAATGAAGCTTATGGGAGAAACAGTTCTTAAGACAAGTATTGAATCTGTGTGAAGAAAAAAGGCATGAATTGAATGAGCATCATATCTCATATCAGACAATAGAAAGCATCAATAGCCCTCGAATGCAGAGTAGAATACAAAAGATAAAGATAGAAATTGCATCCCAAATTCTCCCAGATCTTCTTAGAAGTAGAAGTAATGCATTTCCCCTTAGCTCCCCCTTTTCCTTGCTGCATTAAAATGTCAAGAAATAGATGCCATGCATTAAAAGTTCCCAACTTTGTCCTTCTTTCTCTCTGAAGTTCTTTCCAGATTAATAGAAAAAAGCACCACCACAAAAGCAGCATCAGAAAGACCTAAAAGATGACTCTGCTTTAAGATTGTCAGAAGTAGCCACATGCACATACTAAAGAATTCATTTTTTTAGATGTTATTTGTCATCCATTAATTCAAAAAATAATAAATATTATTAAGTATGATTTGAATATTAAAAACCTAAAATTATGCCAATAATTATAACCCATGATTCATTTTTCTTGTTCTTCATAAGACAAATTCATGTTTAAATCCAAATATATTGTCAATAGATAATGGCAATATTGTGAGTCACATCAAGAATTTTCAGATTGTATACTTGATTGTATTGGTTGGCTTTATCAAAATTTTTTATTTTGAAAATGTATGGATTGAATCATTATGTCAAGTTGATCAAATAATGGAGACATCAAATTGTTTGATCAAGTCATGATGGTTTAATTTAAATTGATTTAGAACATTCAATAAAATTGAAAATCATTATTTTTCACTCAATTGAAAATCTCTATATAATGAAGCATCTTATTAACTCTATTTGATAAAACGTATATGATTATAAATTTTAATATAAATTGAATAATCTCATCATAGTAAAATCCCTCTTTGAATTTAAAGTTTGCATATTTATAAATTTTATGCTCTTTTAGATGTTTATTACATTTGAATTGTTTGAAGTTTGTTGACTTTTATTTGTCAAATGCATTTGATGCAAGTTATAATCGTGATTATTTTTGAAAAAAAATTGAGTTCTAATTTATTATTTTATTTTTCAAATTCAAAATTATTAATATTTTAGTATTTTTTTTTTCACTAAAACTTTATTTTTGCACACATTTTCAAAGAACATCTCCTTAATAAGATTTAAGCATTTCATGTAATAGCTCGAAGTTTTAAGCCCAATATTCAATCTATTATTGATACATATGACAACCATAAAATGAATAGTTAGTTTATACATAATGTTTAGTAGTCATCACTATTCAATGCTAACTTAGTTATTTTATATTGTTTTTATTTATTAATTTTTTAATAATTAACATCTAAAATGATAACATTGAAGTGTAATTTATATACAATGTAAAAGACATAATAAGTCACATTTAATTTCTTAATGATCTACTTATACTAATTGATTAATTAAAAATTTTGATATGTAAAAAAAGAGTGTTACATAAAATTAAGTTAAACAAAATCAAACTTTTAGTTAATAATTTTTTAAAATATATTTTTTTAATATAAAAAAATAGGCAAATTTGTTATTATGTTATAGGATTTGAAAAATCACTTTGTACAAAAATGCGAAAACTTATTTTACTTATTTACAATATTTTTGAATAATATTTAAAATAAATATTTTCAAAATCTGTTTTAATTAATTAATTAAATATTCAAAATTATTATATAAAATACAGTCGTATATCTCCTCTAATTTAGATCATTTTTCACTTATTTATTTATTTCCTTCTTCTTCTCCTCCGTTTTGTTCATATTGAAGCGCCATCACAGCAGAAGTTCTAAGAAAATAATTAATACATTCAAAAAGAAGCCTTCTTGGTCATTTGTCTATTGAACAAAAAAGGATAGAAAGGTACACGTAAAACAAGAGAACAAGACGGAATTATTACACTGGACTCGGATGAAAAGAAGAGAGAAAACCAAAAAACCAGCAGAGAAGGAGGAATCAAGCCATGGAATAAGCATAGTTCTATGGATTGTAAGCAAAGATTGTACACACAAATGGAGAACAATTCATGTGTGATGATTAATTAATGCTGACCTCTATACGTTGAAGCATCACCCATTGGGTGAATGCCCATCTCCAAGCTAGCTTGAGCGTGGAAGAATCGCAACTCATCGTCGACAATTGAAAATGGTTCTCATCTTCCTTGGAACATCGAAGCAGGCACCGCCGCCGACGACGACTGAGAGACATCGGGACCGCCGTCCAATTCCTTATCCTCGGTGTCTGCAGCCACGGATCGAATAGGTATAACGCCGGCAGTGCCGATGTCGGCGGGATCGTCGTCGTCGTTGTCCTGCCCCACCCACACGTCCTGTAACTGCAACGCATACTCCAGATTCCACAATACATCCCCCATGGGCGGCCGGTCGACGCCCGAATCGGCCAAGCACTTCTCAGCAGCCTCGACGAACTTCCTCAACGACGCCGGCGCGATGGTCCCCACAAGGTGTGGATCGATGATCTTCTCCAACTGTCCCTTGCGGTGCCACTGCATCGCCCATTCGGCCAGGTTCACCTGATCCCTCGGCAGCGTCGGGGAAATGGCGGGTCGAGCGCAGAGAACCTCAAATAGGACAACGCCGAAGGAGTACACATCGGATTTCTCCGTGAGCTGCTGACGCCGGAAATACTCCGGATCGAGGTACCCGAAGCTCCCCTTCACGGCGGTGCTCACGTGGGTTTGGTCCAGAGAGGGCGCGGCCTTGGAGAGCCCGAAATCGGCCATCTTCGCTACCAGATTTTCGTCCAAGAGTATGTTGGTGGTCTTCACATCGCGGTGGATGATGCCCTGGGAGGCGCCGGTGTGGAGATAGTGAAGCCCGCGAGCGGCCCCGATGCAGATCTCCAGGCGCTGTTTCCAGGAGAGAGGGGAGCGATGACCTGAGCCGGGGGAGGAGCCATAGAGGTGGTCCCGGAGGGGTCCATTCTCCATGAATTCGTACACAAGTATCATCTCCTTGTTCTCGTCGCAGCAGCCGATAAGGGAGACGAGATGACGATGGCGGAGCTTGGAGAGCATCTCGATCTCTGTATGGAACTCGTTGATGCCTTGGTCGGACGACGGGTTGCCACGCTTCACGGCAAGTTTCGTGCCGTCCTCGAGCTCACCGATGTACACCTTCCCGAAGCCGCCAACGCCGATAACGTTCTTCTCGTCGAAGTAGCCGGTGGCCTGCTGTAGCTCCGCCAAGGTAAAGTATCTGTGTTTTTATTTATTTATTTTTAAATAATAAAATATAAATTAGTTATCAATTAATTCAACTACAAGAAACGAAAATCGTGACAACTTTATTATGCAAAATTACCTTCCCAGACCAAGAGCGCCGGTAGCGAGAAAACCGGAGTAGCCGTTCCTGCTCTTATGCGAACCGAACCGGCCGTTCTTGGACGACGAAGCCGAGTTCCCCTTCCCGCCGCAGTTTTTCATGAATTCCGGCTTCCCGGGGTGGTTCACGTGGACCGGCAGCAACCAGGACGAGAAACTTTTCTTCTTCCCCCAGTCCGCCGGCCGCCGCCGCCATCGATAGAATATCAACGCCACCAACCCCAGCGCGGCTATCCCCATAAGCAACCCCACAATCGCTACCACTTTTCCCCTCGTTCCTTCGGCCGCCCCTCCTCCGTGGTATGACCCATCGACGGCGTAGGGACCGTCGAGGCTTCCGGCGCTATTACTCATCCTCATCACTTCAATCCCGTTGAGTATCGCATTGGGCAGCCCAGCGTCGTTGCTTACCGGTGGGCTTATCTGCAGAGATAAGTTTCCCGCAAGAAGAGTGCCCCCGCCGACCACGAAATCCTTGTAATAGGCCATGGCAAGGTAGCCGCCGGTGAGGAACGAGAGATCGAGGTTGGGGATGGCGAGGATTCGGTTGATGAAAACGTTGAAATAGAGCGTGTTGAGGCTTCTGCTGACTATGTCGCAGAAGTGGAGGCGGACGAGGTAGGAGTAGTCGGAGCTCGTCGGAATCTCCCACGTGACGTTGTACATCTGCTGGGAGACGTTGGCGTTCGTCATGCTATCGGCGGTGGCGTACACTGCCCGAGGCGCAATGAACGGCGTGACGGAGCCATCGTCAGGGTACTTGATGGAATTTGGAGAGACGGAGACCATCTCGACTGCTGTCGGCGGCATGATGAAGGAATCCGGCTGCCATTGGCGGGATAGGGTGTCGTTCTCCGGGGGGATAGCGGGGCCGCCGACGTTGATTCGGGTGATGGTTTCGAGAGCGTAGTTGTTGAGGCCGCTGAATTGGAAGGTGGATTGGGGCCTGATGCCGGTGGCAGAGATGGAAATGAGATTGTCGGGGACGGAGACGACCTCGAGAGCGTTGAGGAAGGCAAAGGAGCCCTTTTTTGGTTTGAATGTGATGTAGAGGCGCTCGTTGTCGGTATTGATGAGGTATTCTTTGATGGTAGGTGCGGAGGTGGATGGAACAGAGAAATCGCGGAGAAGGACGAAGTCTTCGGTTGTCACGGAGAAGATGGCGGCGGAGAGGTTGTAGATTGAGGATGAGAAGGGGAAGAAATGGAGGCGAACCCAATGCCGGCCGAGCTTGGAGATGAAGAAGCTGTACGACGAGGAATCGGAGAACACGCGGGCTGTGTGATACAGGGGGCCGAAGGAGGAAACGGAAGAGTTATCAGCGATGCGGATGTCTTCCTCGGTAGAGAGGAAGGAGGAGGACTGGGGCTCGGACCTGAAGGTTCGGCCGTCTGAAAGCTGGATGCTTTTTGGGGCGCCGCAGTCAAGGAGATAGCTGTCGGGGGGAATGAAGGTTACGGGGGTACCGGATGGCTTCTTGTCGGCGGCAATGGCGACTGAGGGGTATAAGACGAAAAGGATGAGGAAGGAGAAAATGGACGACGACAGTGGTCCATGTTTCTCGCCTCCGGCCATGGTTGCAGGGGCGTGGAGAATTGCGGAGGAAGGAGGGAGGAGGAGGAGGAGGAAGACATGGGGATACGAGTAAGGGCCAATGCGGAGTTTTCCTCGGAGGCAAGGAAGGTTGAGAGGTGGTTGGGTTGAACACTGCGCGGTGTTCGGAGGACTTGGACGTCCGGCCGGGCTTGTAGCAGGATTCGCCAACGTACGAAATATGGATTATGGACTTAATTAAAGGAGCAATATTCGTCAAATGTGATTGTTTCATGTAAAATATTTACTTAGACTGAAGACACCAATCCGTTATTATTTTTTATGGAATCACATAAATTTAGAGAAGGAGAAATAATAAGATTTATAATTCAAATTAAGTTTTTTGATAAAGTTCATAGTCTTTTATTTTTCAAGAAAATTTTTAATTTATCAAAATATTTATTTTGACTCCAAAAATTTCTTTTTTCATTTTTTTTTCAAGTGTGTGATTGCTCTTTGCATTAAAGGGATAAAAAAAAGTTTTTTAGAGTCAAAATTAATATTTTTTTGCTGGATTTGTCAAATTTTACAACAAAATTTTTTAATAAATCAAGAAAGTAATAATGAACAAACATGCCTTTTTTAAGAAAAAAATAAACTTTTTCATAACACTCGATTTGTATAAAAAATAATTCTTAAGACATTTTAATAATATTATAGTGTTTTTATTGAATAAAATCATAAAAAATTTTAAAAAAGTTGGATTAAAAAACATTGGTAGTGCCTCATAAAAAAAAGTCATGAAAGCACTTTGGAATCACTTTATAATACTACATTCAATTCGCTTATTATCAATTCTCTTTTTGAATTAGAATATATTGCTTAACATCATTAGTTATAACATTGACATGTCGTGCTAAATTAACAATTATGATTTCAACTTGCTAAATTAAAAATTGTTAAGTAACTATCACTTTCCAATGTTCTAAATGATGATGATTATGCCTATGAATAGCCATAGGCATCTCATGGTTTATAAATTTGTCCTAAGAAATTCAATTATAAAAAATTTATTATCATTTAAGGTCTATTTCAACTCATGCTTGTTTCATTCATCAAAGTTATGAGCTCCCTTTATAAAGAAGTTAATGGAGGATTAAGAGTTAAAATAAGATAAAAATGAAAGATTCATCTTCTTCTTTTTTAAAGTTTCTTTTTATAAGGCATTTATCTTCCATGAATTGAAAGACATTTGAGTTCATAATGTCACAAAAATGGAAAGATGAATTATATGTACAACATCTTACTCAATTAACTAAGAACTATGCTCTCAATAAAGGTTATCTTATTAGATTTTTGATATTTCAAATTCAAAATATGAGGATTATCATTATGTGGGTATTTTGAAATACATGTAAGGATAGCAACAATCGGATCAAAAAATCGAGCATACAATTGTAAAGGTATTGGCTTAAGAAATTTGTAAGTATGTGAGTTTTAATTTCATTAAAGCTAGAAAAGAGCAAAACAAGATAATATAAAATAACCTTTTATATATTATGTTAGAGTCTTTGTCTCAACTCTTATCTCTTGTGCTCAATTTGGTCTCAAATAACATGCAAAGGAAACAAACAAGAGAAGAGAGCATGTGGAGAGGAAGAGAGAGATGCTTTGAAGAGATTTGGATCAAGTTATTATGAGATTCAACGAAATTGAAGAGGAATAGTAATAACTTAAGAAAAAAGAGAATTTGACATTGTTCATGTAAAAATAACACATTAAATGTATGTTTCCAACTGATTTTCTCTCTTATGGAGTAATGTATGTATTGGTTGAGATTTTGATAATGATTTTTGTGGATTTAGCAAGGTTGTGGTTAGGTGGCTCATTCATTATTTTTGCCTCCAATGATCTTATAAGATGATCAAACTTATTATCTTTCACAATTTGTGTCATTAGCGTTGACAAAATGTCATTTGCTTGATATATGAAAAGTGATGATCTGGTCAGTTGAGAGATCGTACAATATAATGTACTAATTGCACAAATATAATCAGATTCATGAAACACTATGTAGTGATTATCTTTCTAATCCTTTACCTAACCAGTTATTGTTAATAGTCTATCTATTGAGCATATCATGCTCATTCCTTATATTATCAATATATAATAATTATAAAGTTGGGATCCTTAGATGATATCATAAAATCCTGAATGAGAGATGATGTTATATTATGTGACATTCGATACCAAGAAAGGCTAGAAGTGAGCAATAATGGAGGTCTTAAGAAAGAGAAATCATTAATAGTGGCTCTTGGCAAGTTTATATTTAGAGAATTATAATGATGAATTATCTTACATTAATTACCGAGGGAGTGATTTGATATTTATATGATATACAATGTTCTTAAGGTGTCGAGATATATTTATAAGGATAAGTCAAAAGCAAGTTGGTAGACCTATGACATTTGGGATAAAATAAAACAAAGAGTAAGTGATGTCTTAAACAGAGAAATCACTAAAACAAAGAATGGCTCATAGTAGAGATTTTTATGTGAAAAAATATAGAGATGAATTATCTCATATTGATTACAAAATATATGAGATAATATTTATATGATATGTCATAATATTAAAATATTAAGATATTATTTAAAGACAAAACTCATTTGAATCAGTAAGATAACTTAAAAATGATAGCATTTAAGCATAATAAAACAAGAATGTCATATGTTATATAAATTTTTTGAGAGATATAATGTATGCAAGAACTAGTTGAATGTCATGACATTTGTTGTATCAATATAAAAATAAGACAAAAAAGCCTTATTTTTAGGTTTAGATTTTGTTAAATTTAGTGCATGGCATTGTCTTAGGTTCAGTTTAATCGGTTCGAGTTAGAAGGCATAGGAGTCGCCATGATGCCTGCTACTCGGCCGGTTAATTGGTTTATTACGAGCAAATGGGCCGACAAACTTTAGATTTAGTCTAGCCGATCGAATTCAGCCAATGCGGTTCAGCTTCTTTAAACCGGTCATGCACAACTTTCTAGCGAGCTTCGACGGCCGATAGCGAGTTGACGCCACATAAACCCTAACGGCAAATAACTCTGCGTTCTTGTCCTTTACGAGCCGGGGCTTCGCCGCTACCTTTGCTTTTAACTTCCTCCTCTGCAGTGGTCTTTAATCACCGCATAGGTGCAGAAGTCGAAAATGTCAGCTTCTTCGGCGATCGTCGCTGTGGCTGAGTCCGTCTGGCGGCAAATAAGGCTATCTCGTTCTGGTCTGTCAGTTTGTCTGTCTCTCTTTCTTTCGTTGCGGCAATGCTAATCTTGATGCGATTCTAACTACTCGTCTCCTCGAAACTGATGAACAGTTTCAGATGATCATCTAGCAATGTGAGTATTCTGTCCCTTTTCTTCCTCTGACTGTCCATTAGAATGGATTGTGTGATCGGATCGATCCGTGTTGTTCTTTTTCTTCAGCTTGCATTTTCTTTTTGGAAAGAACTTGGAACGGGCTACAACAATCGTTGATCAAAGTGGCATAGGGAGGGTTTTTGGAAAACCTAGCGGCCGCGTCGTATTTAAGGCATCAATCTTCAACTTTGTCCTCTTTTTTGTAGCGTTCTCCTTCTCTTTATTTCTTCTGTATTCGGTTTTTCTTATAATGGGATGTTGTAACAACTTCGTTGACCTGGCGTAGGTGGTGGGTGAATCGAGGAAGGAGGACTACGTCTGTTTCCCGGAACACTTCTGCACCTGCCAATCCTTCTTCTTCGACGTTGTCAACAAAGGCGAGCAGCTCTATGTATGCCCTATCTTCCGGCCTACACTTTTCCTCCGTTGCTTTTTTGGCATTACTGTAAACCATTTTACTTTTATTGTCCAGTGTAAGCACCAAATAGCTGCTCTGATCGCTGAAGCTGTTGGTGCATGCAACGATGTGAGCATAACTGACGAGGAGTTGGCAATGATGCTTATCAGGATTTGAGTATGGCTTGGATTTGACTTTTCTGTAGGCCAAATGCTTGCTTAGGTTTTACTAGTATTACCGATCGGAGGAAATTATTTTGATGAGACGGCACTATGGAATGTTGCAGATAATACCCTGTTTATTTGCTTATTCAGGTGCCCAAGATTGTATGGATGAAAGTCCCCTCCTTCCAAGTAAAAGGTCGGAGGCTACGTTCTTCCAAAATTTGATTATTCCTAGGCTTTTGTACAGTTGGGAGTTTTGTTTTTGCTAGGTGTCTTTGGAGGGTTTTAAATGATTCCAGTCTGCGGAAAAACTGATTTTTAGCGTGTAAATAACCCTGTCCATATTGTTGATTCCTGGTTTTATTTTTCTTGATATTCATTCTGAGAGTCTGTTGGAGTTCTCCTCTCTCTCTATCCTTCTCTACCACGTTGTCTCTGTTTCCATGAGTCTCTCTGCATCAGTTCACCTAGTTGTTTCTGGGTCATGGAAATTCTACCCAAGGGCACTATCAAGTTTTGACGAGTTGTTATTAATTTAAATTGTGAAAGTTTTATTGGCCTAGTTGGTTGTGATCATTTGCTGTTGATCTGCAACCTAATATGTGCCACACTGCTAAATCCTGCACCTCATTAGTCAAGTTCCTAAAACTTGGGAAGGCTTGACTTAAGTTCATCGGGTTGCTAGGTTATCCATCTACCACCATTAGGGAGGCAAAGAGAAATTCTGTTATGATGTGTTGTTCATCTATTCTGCTGTAGCAGCAGTGAGTGTATGTAGGCACACATCGTACTGTTTGGAACTTTAATTTTAAATTCTCTTATATTTTTGGGAGAGCAAGGTAGTTGATTTTTTTTTTATTGTTGTGGCTGCAATACATTTTTGCAGTATCATCCCATCTCATATAATCGTGTTATAATTCAACGATGACATCTCTTGTTGGCTGCTATGATTTTGGGCTACTATATGAAGCTTTTTGTTTGCGTTCATTCATGTTCCCCTTTGTTGATGCCCAAAGTTGTTTGGATGGTCCCTTCCATCCATGGTAAAGGTCAGAAGTTTTGTGCTTCCAAAATGTATTTTTGTTTGTACTGAACTTCAAATGGATTTCATTTCATAATCACTATTTATGCTAGCCAGATTTATTTTGATGAGACAGCACCATGGAGTGAGGCAAACAACATACAGTTTATTTGCTTATCTTGGTGCTAAAATTATATGGATTATGGTCCCCTCCTTCCAAGTAAAAGGTTGGAGGCTATTTCTATCCAAAATATGGTCATATTTTGCTATGGAATTTGAAAAGTCCGTGTTATATATCAGGCTGGTTTGTATTTCTGTGATGCTGCATCTTCCTATCTCGTTTGATGTGCTTCATTGTTATTCGAAGCTTCTGTTAGAGCTCCTTTCTCTTTCTCACTCTCTCTTTTTGGTACCTCTTCATTGTTCATCTAAAGTTCCAGACCAGGAAAGCATTTCTTGAGGGATCGAACAAGTTTTGATGAGTTGTTATAAGCTACCATTGTGGAAAAGGTACTGACCTAGATGTGGGTGATTATGTGTGCTTGATCTTCCACTAATTGTGTTTTATTGCTAAAATGTAGCTCACTATTCAAGTTACTGTGGCACTCGTCGGATTACCATGTCAAACATTTATTGTATTTGGCTTGAGGCATTGAATACATCACTGTACTATTTATGCCAAAGACAATGTTCTCTTCAAAATGCTTGGACATCCCATATGTTTGTCCATAGTGGGAGGGGTTGTGTGGTCCATGCAAATGTATGTCAATCATTTTGTCATCACTAATGCTCCAATGCAAGTTGTTGAAATTTTATAGCCACCAAGGCAAATTGGCTACCATATCCAAGGTGAGCCTTTCAAGTGTTTAATACATCTTGTCTTGCACCATTATTCTTGGGTTTTAGAAATCCAATGGATGTAGAAGGTTTTGGTTGCATGCTTAGAAACAAAAATTACCTCTAAATCTTTAGGTTATGAATACTAAGGTTCTTGTGACACTTGAGATTGCAAATCATGTCTTAGACAACCTGATGCATAGAACTCCTCTCAAGTCTGTTACTTCAAAGGAAGGTGTGCATTAATTTATTGATAACCTAAAAGGAAAATGTGGTTGACGTGTGGGAGACTAAGTTGCCAAGCAAAGGATATGGAATGACTGTCCTAAGAAGAGATTTTATTCCATATCATAGAAATGATGTGCTCAAAATTTTCTAATTTATGTTTACAGAGGTTTATTTTTCTTTTATTCTTAGTTTGTTAAATGGAATTAAATATTGGGCAAAGGTCATCTTTTTGGATCAAAATGGTGTAATAGCAATTCAAGATTTCATCGAGGGACCTCATGACCTAGTGATAGGTAACAAGAGGGTATTCTTATCTTTATTATTTTTTAATTCACTTTTTTTTTATTATGATATTTTTTAATGATGTATGATTTTTTAGAGAAATATAAAATAAATTTTAAAATTTTTTCAGAATTTTAAATAATATAAAAAAATTATGAAACTAAATTTTATTACATTCGAGATGTTAAACACAAATATGTGACAAATTCTTAATGAATGATGTAAATAAATTATTGGGCAAAACTTTGGCTTGTGCAAAATTAACAATCTATAATTTTGGGTTAAGAATTAACTTGTTATAATTTTGGCTTGAGTAAAATTTGACATTTACATTGTTGCACTTTTAGTTTTCATCAATAAAATGAACTATACGACATGTATAATTGATTCATTTCATTGATCTCTGAGTGTCTTTGGTGAGGCACATGATCTGAGTTGAAGAATTGAAATATTTTTCAAAATAACTTTTACATATTAAGAACAGCTAAAAGCAATCTCAAGTTAATGTCAAATGAGATGGAATTTAAATATTGGGTAACATTTTTACCATGTTTAAAACCTATCATGAAAGGCCATTTTTCTTCATCCACCATGGCAACCAATAATTTTGTGGCACTCTCTTGAACATAACATCTAAGCCCTAATGTTTTTTTTTTTTTTTATGAAATGTAGAACCCTTTCCTTTCTCCAGAGATTTTAGCATTGAGAGTTGAACCAAAATAGAACCAAGTTTTTCAAGTGTTGGTTGCTTCAGGTTTTTTTTTTTTTTTTTTTTGATATTCAAAAGGGGCACAAGCCCAACAAAAGTACATTAATAGGTGCTATCCTCACGGAGGATCGAACATGTAATCTACCAGCAACAGCTTGATGAGCGGCTTGGGATATGAGGTCCCACTATTCCAAACGAAGTCGTTTCGGCAAGCAGCACGTGCCACCCAGTCGGCAGGCTGATTACCTTCCCTGTATACATGTGTTATAGTAAGGGCGTCCAAATCACTAGCACAACATATATTCTCAGCAATAGGTCCAACCTCAGGTGCGTTGGCAATAAGCTTTCGGATCGTCAGCACCGCCGTCATGGAATCCGTCTGCATCTCAATAGCACGGAACTGCGACAGGAACTTCCGCAATAGCTGGAAGGCCTCAAGTACTGCCTGGACCTCCATCGCCTCACTTGCCTGAGAAACAAACCTCTTCCCCATCACCAGGATCGGCCTCCCCATATGGTCTCTCACTACTACACCAATACCTGCAGAATCCAGACCACAAGCAGCGTCACAGTTCACTTTAATCCATCCAGTGGGGGGGGAACCCATCTATGGGTTACAGGCAGTTCGGGTGAACTGTACGGGTTCCCGCAGGACATGGATGAATGTAGGTTGCGCTGCTCAACTACAGCAATGATCTCCATCTTCACATTTCGTAATAACGTTGCAAGGTTGCCAAGTGGAGCATTATGTCTCTTCGCGTTCCTCCTCCCCCATATATAGTATAACGACGTAGCCAGAAATGCAGCGTGCGCAACTCCGACCCCGTACCTTGCCGCCGGCGAACCAATGAAATCCATAAGCTGCCGGATGAAGTCACGGCTGGCGTCGTTGACCACCTCGTCGTTGACCTCCCTCGCCAACAGTACAGCATCCACGGCGTCCCGTGCAGCGGAATCCTGCCAAAGAGCCTGGGCCTACGGACAAAAGATATGTTGCGCTGTCTCCTGTTCCTTCAGGTTTGCTTTCTGGTTCTTAGAGATGATGAATCAACTTTCTTCTGTTCAGGCATACATTTATTGTAGAATTAGCTTGGTTTAGAAGAGGGAATCTTTCAAAATGCATACATTTTTTTGGTTTGATTTATAACAAGAGTTTGTTATCTATAATCTTGTGTTTCATAACAATAATAGATTATTTTAACCAAAATAATGGTGTGTGTGCGTGTGTCATCTTCAACATTAACGTATTTTTAATACTTGGAAAACAGTTTGATTTCATTATTACAGAAAAATATCAATATTAAATTCGTAAGTGCATTCATGTTGGCTGTGCGTTTGAGAAAGAGGTGCTGATTGTATCATGTATTGAGGGGTATGAAAAGAGGAAATGTCTAAACCATAAGGCAAACAAAAATGTAAATTGGTGGCAAAAAAGTTCATTTGCATAAGAGCCTTTATGCTAAACATTGTACACATAGAAGGTCATGCTTTTAGCCAACCAACAACTAATGAACCTATTTGGACACAACACCAATGTGGGTATTTCCCATTTAGGGGTTTTCATAATAATCTATTTATTAACTATTTCTTTATATTTGTTTGTTATATATTCTAACAATTCATGTTTTGTTATAAAGTTTGTGTTTATTTTTTTTAATTTTTTACATTAACATTTTTTTAGCATGATCATTGAGAATATTTTATATTTAAAAGATGGTTAGAACCAACAAGGGACTTGACAAAAGATAAATTGATGATGATTAAAAGCAAGATGGAGAAATTAATTGATTTCCATGATCTACAAAGTGAGTAGCATCAAATATACTAAACAATAGTTTTCCCACCCTTTTCACTAGGAGTGTTATATTACATGTACTCCCACCAACCATTAGCATTTTTTTTTTTATGCATGAAAATGAATATATACAGGCATCATTATAATTACCATTGTCTCCAAAAAGTGTTTTGTTATTTGCATATGTTGTGTCACCCTCTACTCATTTAACCTTTATTACAAATATCCTCTTAACTTTAATAAGCTTATTATATTATGTTTCTTTGGTAGTTGTTCAACGAAGAGAGTCAGAGATTTGATATTCTGGGTTCCATAAAAGATGATGAAATTTAAAAAAAAATAGGGGATACTATTCTCCCTATTGCTATTGATTGGCAATTTTTGGATGATTTTTTTGTGAGATATCTTGTTCCAAGCTTTTAAGAGTGATTTTATGTTAGAGTTACAATAGTTGAATTAAAGCAGTGAATAACTAAATGAGCAAAACAGAATATTTTTCTTAAAGATTAAAATTTAAATTAAAGAAAGATGTTCCCTTCATAAGAGGTATATTTGTATATTTATAGTAATACAATTAGAATATTTTGATTAATATACATGTATTTATTTAATTCTTCTCATATTTTGTTCAAATATTACATAAAAGCATCAAATCCAACACTGACCTCTTTCTATGAATATAAATTTTACACATGAACTAAATGTTGAAAATTTTAACTCAAAGATGTTTTCTTCATAAGAAGGTTAATTGTATATTTATTATAGTTATAAAGTTTAATTATGTATTTATAATAGTATACAATGGTATTTTGATCAATACTCATATGTGTTAACTGAGTTATTTTCATATTTTTTTCAAATAATATAAAAAATATTAAATTTCACACATTTTCTCTCTCCATGAGTAGAAATTTTGCATTTAGGTTGCTGTTGTCACATCTAACTGTGCATGTCAATCACTTGTAGGTGGTTTGTGGCATGCGTTAGTCAATTTGTACACATTTTCAGCTACAAGTGCCGTCCATCACACTTATCTGCTGGACACGACGTTCCCTTACGTGTATTGGTCCATTGTATGCATTAGTCTGCTGCATGTTATTTGGTTTTTGCCTGTCCTTTGCAAGCACAGTTTGTAGTACAAGTGTGGTTAACCGTGCACTTGCATTTGCCTCACGTGCCACGGGTGTCCGACGTGCCTCTTGTGTTGCTTCTTGACGTGTTTAGTTGTTCCTTTTGTCAATTTATTTTATGTAAAGATCGTTTTCTTCTTCAAAGTTTTGTCGATGTAAAATAGTTCAAGTTCTTGTTGTATTATGAGTAAATATGATCATTTGGTAGTATGAGGATCCTTTCACAATGTTGTAGGAGTTTTTTTTTTTTCCCCAAAAGATAAGCATGCAAGATTTTAAGTAATTGCAAGCCTCTTACCTTACCTTTGAAACTTTCTTTGGCTATAAGTGTGCCCCTTCTTTTATTCACCACTAACTTTGAATACCCATGGAGGCATGTTAGACTCAAAAGATGTTACGTTTGAGTACAAATAGAGTTTTTATCTTCTTAAGTGAATTAAGTGTAGATATTCTTGAGGATTCTACTACATGCTTTGTGTAACTTAGGGATTATTTTCCCAAGTTTGTCATTACCAAATGATCAGGGTTAACCAAGATATGTTTAAGATAAAAGATTGGATACCATGATGCCACTTAATCATATGTTTCTATTCAACATTCTTGGAAGTTAGGGTTTCAATCAAGATGTAGCTAAATTAATATTAATAGAAGCCTTACAACTAAATAGCAAGTTCAAAGTGAAGTGAGCAAAAAAGCCATCTTTTACTTTTTCTCTATTCCTTAATATGGTTTAAAATACTTTTTAAGGAGAGAGTGAATCGTTCATCTTTTTTTAGGGATAAATGTTGGTGGGGAAAAATGAATGTAATAATCATCAAATTGAGGATAGAAAAGAGTTTAATGATTATTTTGTTGTTAAATGCCAATGTGTCAAGCTTGCTAATGCTATGTATGTCATGCAACTAGAAGAATTTGGAGACTATGATCAAGAGGAAATGATGGGTATATTAGAGGCATGATCGATTTTTGTTCACCTAAAAGGAATTTGAGCATCAATTAAAGATAAGCAATTGTATCCTCATTGCCATCTGTGGTTAGCTTATTCTTTTATTGGAATCTTATTAAATTTTGTTGACTTCATTTTGAGTACGAAAACGTAATGTTGGAGTGTAGTGCATTGTGAACTTAGAAGCTCCGTAAACCTACTATTTGGTCAATATAATACTTGAGGTGATTTTGGATGCAATGTTGGGAGGAAATGTAAATGGAAACCTAATCATTCATTATGATACATCCAATTACATCATATAACAATTTTTGGCATACTTGTCCACAAAGACTCAATCTAGTAATAACTTAGACTACATTAGTCAAACTTATTATATGCTTAAGCCTAATTACTTATTTGCCTTACACAACTCAATCTACCTTCAAAAACCTTCTTAAGTCCCCAAGCTCTCTGTCTTGCCTTTTGTTTTTCTTCCTCATTGTCAACACATTAATTATGAGATTGTTGCTGCTATTGGTTTTGCATGGGTTTTTTTGTTGACATTTCTCCTATGGTCATCCGTTGCCCTTCTAACATATTTTTGCCTTCTTCCATTCGTTAGCTATTGTTGTTAAATTTGAAGTACATGAATGCTGCAACCCCTTTTCATATCCTTAATGAGATGGTTGTCATCAAGGGATGTCGCCTTTATAAGCTATTTTCCCCATTGTCCCTTTTATTTTGAGTAAAAACTTTCTTTAAATGAATGACTAGTTTTAATATTTTATCAGTACGTAGTTAAATCCTTTTTATGTTGCTATCTATTGAAGTCTATATAACTTGGCTCAACATGCCTAAGTTTTAAGTGTGTTAGCATATCTCAATCGAGTTGATGTTCTAGTTTAGTTAAGTGTGATGATTAATTGGTTTAGCTTAATTTGTATATAAATCATTTATGATAAATGATTGATTAACACAAATACTATATTTAGGTGGTTTGATCTAGTTGTAAATCGAGTAATCTTAAGAATAGTATTTGGCATGATTATTTATTTATAGTATTAGTGATTCATATAAAATAATAAATATATGATAATGTTATGTTATTTATAATATCTTTGAAATTAATTATATATGACTATAATTATATGTCATATTTGACTATTGATGATACTTTTTTTTAATATGATTAGTTTGACACATTGACGGACACAGATTGACAATTGTTTGTTTTAGGATAGTGACAACATTTCTTTTGTTTTATCCTAACCTTGTGATTATATTTATTGTAGAAGATATGATGAGTAGATGTTTGGTGACAATTTTATTATATATGATATTGTATGAATGTACTGCACTGATTATTATATATTATATTTATGATATTATGAGTATAGTTAGCATATATATTATTGTGAAAATTTTTACTTTTTAGTTGTTAACAATAGTGATATCATGATATCGTCTTAAATCATATGGATATTTATGTTATATTAAATTTTATGATCATGCATAGCCACATATTATATACTCGTGCTCATTTGCTTTATGCTTTTACATATAATGTTGTATGGATTTGTCATTTTATAAGAATTGTTATGCATTTGTGTTCATTCATACTACCTTGAGCACCTAATTGTTTATCTCTTAGTTTGCTTCATAAACTAATTGTTTTTTTTCCTATTTGTTTCAGATCTAACTAAATTGGTGGATTTGACATCATAAGAGCAGCCGTAATCGACCACCTTTCTGGTATAGTTTGTATCATTTTTGGTTATCTTGTAGTTTATGATTAATATTATACTATTTTGGATTTCAATATGATTTGTGCATATTCTTTTATATAGTCAATTTCTTGTCAACATGTATGTGTTTTTGCTGTTTTCGACGACAGAGAAATTGGCTAAGGCTTTTGATAAAGTTAGGATCATAGACGTGAACACTTTGATTTCCGTTAAGAGGTGGTTTGTTCTACGAATGTTCTATGGCAAGAGGGCCAAGTGTTTCAACCACAAAGTGTGCTAAATCATTACCTGCTGCTAAAAGTTTGTAGGTCGTTATAACGTTAGCATAGCATCCTAAACAACAAGATAGAAAAAGAATCATGTTTACTTCCCTATCCCAGTTGCAGTCTTTTATGAGCCATGAACTTTGAAAATACTGGAAAGAAGATCACCCGTATCTATAAACATTAAAACATTAAACAAAATGCAAATAACAATCAATACATAATTCCTAACTTGAAGCCAAAGGGTTAAGGATAAAAGAACATATGTAAAAAAAAAACGTTCTGCAAACCAAAAATAACAATCAATACATAATTCCTATATGCCTAATCCCTGAGGCAGATGAAATCAGTCAAGGCATTTAACAGAATGTTTTTCAAATTTACTTTTTCAAATTCAAAAATCACGGATAAAACTTTTTTTTATATAAAAATTCATTTTTCTTAAAAAGATGATTGTAATGTAATATTCTTAATAAATTGTGAGAATATACAAAATATCAATTTTCATTAACAATGGTAAGAAAATAATCTAGAACCCACTAGACTCAATATTACAAGGTAATTTACTTCCAAATCTCCTGGGGGTAGAATAATTTGTCTATAAGTAAACATAAAAGAAGAATGAAATTGAAAATAGCATTTTGGGGTCACCTGGATAATTTTAGCCTCTGATTCTTCAACGCAACAATAGGTAGCCTTGAACTGATAAGATTTGGATCGCAATATGCTGCGGAATCAGCTGGAAGTCCTTGCTGCATGATTTATGAAGTAATATCAGACAACAAAAGAAGAAGCCCAAGAAACAAGATCAACATCAGTGGCAAACAATAAGGAAGATGAGGTGCAAGATGAAAGCATATAATAAATTAAACTTAAGCAAATTACATCAAATTACAAGCAGCAGTATTTAAAAAAATTGAACAGGTACATTACACCGTCAAATGACGATGAAGTTGATAATGAATGATACAGAAACTTACAGCAGACAAAGATTGCATTGTTGCCTCTCGCCAGCAACTTTCACGAAGAAGAACAGGAGAGCCATCATTACCACCAGAAAACGAACAATAAACTCGAGTTTCCCTTAATCTCATCAGTACTCCATCAACCCTAAGCTGCAATGTTAGCTTAACCTAGTTGGAAAGACTTTTGGAAGAAGATTATGTACAAAATAGAAAGACATCTGTAGTTATGGAAATATGACTGATGCTAGAATAGTTCTGATGAGCTTACCCAGTAACGAAGTAAAAGAAACCAACAGCTTCGCATCACTCTCTGCAATTTTGACAAAAGAAATATAATTCCATTAGAGAAGACTACTAATGAAGAATCAGGAAAATATATTAACGACTAGATGCAGAACTTACAACTTTTACTGTCAAAAGGGATATTCCACTATCTGCTAACTCGTCTTCATACAAAATAACCTAGATAATCAAGTTCTTATGGTTTTACACAACTGACATGAAAAAATGACAGAAAATTTGATTTTGTTCGTGAAACTTCATTACCTCATCATAAAAAAGGATCGATTCCTTTGATGACAATGCAGACAGATCAATGTGTTCATCACAATGCTCCCAGTCCAGACCAGGGCAAAAATCTTCAGCAATGTCCTACAGTGCCCATAACAATTATCAAGCATGTGCAAAACAGGGTCAGTATTCAGATGTTATATTGGCTTCTTAGAGGAAACATACAAACTTACTTGTCTGGGTATTTTAGCTTTTGTTTTGGGCTGCAAACCATTAAACGATATTTAATTTACAATGTTTTAAACCAAAGTTTAACATGCATATAATGTGCAACAAAAACTACATTGATCTCATAGGAAAACTATACCAAAGGAAGTAGTTTTCATACGCTTTCAACAGACATTCTTGTCTCATCATATTTATCAATATAAAAGCCTCTATCCCATACTTGTGATAGAGAGGCCAGGATATAACTTATATTATGAAAATACAGCATGAAGAAGAATCCAAATCTTGCTCTTATGAGTTTGGAGAGGGTGGGATTATTAGCTCAAAGTTAGACATCTGCAAGTCTTCTTCACAATAGTTCGTGTTAAATGTAAAAGAAGAACCAGAACAACAGCACTACCTAAAAAACCAGAATTCAAGAGAAAAGAAGAAGAAAACTAGGAGAAACTAAATGCACCAAGGGTTAATCCTAAAAACCCTCTAAATAGAGAAAAAACTACGTCTAAGAATTGGTAGTAGCCACAGTTGCACAATACAATCTTGATTTGCAACAAACTTTCTCTTTGAACAATACTACGCATTTCAGACTAGGGAAGCTTTGGGTTCTTGCGAACAATAGATGTCTCTTTGAATTGGCAAGAGATCACACTGACGTGGTCTTTGTTTCTAACTTCGTAACAAACTTAGGTTTATTATTACCAAATCTCTACGGTTTAGAGAAAGATGTGGTAGTTTGATTTTGGTATTAACATGTGAAAGTTGGAAGGTACTTAACAAAATTTTGACAAGGCAATAATATAAATCACTAGTAACATATCTTAAAATTATTTATATTACTAAATCATTATTTTCGCACTATACAAAATCTGCCATTAAAGGTCTTGCATTCAATGATAATGCTCTCCACCGAAACAATAAACAAGTATCCTGTGCTCAACTATTACGTTTCTTTGATATCAAAATGCCAGCCTTCCACCAATTATCTTTTGAACTATAGATGTCTCTTTGAATTGGCAAGAGATCACACTGCTATAGTCTTTGTTTCTAACTTCATAACAAACTTGGGTTTATAAATCACCAGTACTTAAATAACATAACTTCAAATTATTTAAATTACTAAATCATTATTCTCGCACTATACAAAATCTGCCATTACAGGTCTTGCATTCTATGATAATGCTTGCCACCGAAACAATACACAAGTATCCTGTGCTCTACCATTACGTTTCTTTGATATCAAAATGCCAGCCTTCCACCAATTACGTACAGCATAGGCATATCAGTTTTGAATGATTACCTGCATACTTGGATGGTCATTTTGGATTAGTAGTTTGTCATCCTAACTGACTAATATTGTATTTTTGGCATCCTTCCTCAATACCTTATCATGCTTTTAAGCGAGTATTGATCCATGAAGATGGTTATAACATTCCCAAAAGAATTCAATCGCAAATGAATGCGATTATACATCACAAGAATAAAACCACATGCTCAAATCCCGATAAGAACGCATGCTTGATTTTGACAACAAAGCATTATTTGAAATATAATGATAGAGACAATTAAAAAGACCATCAATTTAGGAAAAGGTTTTAAGCGGTTATTGACTGAACTTATTTTCACAAATGGAATAACTGAGTTGGCACTCAAAAAGCCATAACAAAGAGAAAGAATTTCCAAATCAATATTCAACATATTATAAAACTCTTCTAGAGAAAAAGTAAAAGAATCACTACAAGCCTTCTTAGATTAAGATGAAAGACCCTTTCCTTCACCCTATTAAAACTCTCCCTCACAGTCAAAAAACTTCATATGGGAGAGCAAGATAGACATGGAAGAAAAGGTGAACAAATCAGAATTTAAAAAAAAAGCTATGATTCTAAATAGTCTATTACAAAGCTCTAAAAGCTTTACATCAATGAGATGATCAACGGGACCAAGGGAAATATATTTATTGCAGCAAAACGGTGTGCAAAGAAGAAATCAAGGTGGCCACAAGAATCAAGACAAAGTGAAGGCAAATAAATTTCTTGAAAACAAGAGAAAACCCTCCTCTGAGGTTGTATCTCTTTTTCACATTCAGAGGGATCCCCCAAGGAATGTCTTTAGAAGGTTATGCCATAAAAAATCGGGTAAGTTTCTAATAACTACAACAGATCTCCTCCCTTCCATTCTAGAATTGTGAAATAAGGCTGATGCATATTGCTTAACATCCACTATTTCCAATTATGCAAACAAGATATCTACAGGTTTTTCAATTTTTATTTTCAGTAAGTCCATATAAGATACGATGATATCAAGCTTTGAATTACGAAGGACAGGAAAATATGGAATTCTTAAACGCTTTGACCTAAATTAAGATTAAAAATTATGTCCCATGGTTCAAATGGGTTCTCTAAACCTAAAACTTATCAAATCTTTAGAAGAAAAAAAATAACTTCAATTTCTTTTGAACCATATGCCAAGGGACATTACTGGGTAAGAAAAAGAAAAATGGAAAGTTGGTGCAAACTAAATTAGAGTGCACAATGCCCAATCCCCTATGAATCTTTGAAAACTGAACTTCTTAACTTTAGTCACAAGATAGTTCATATCAATATTCTTAGACATGCAAAACAGAAAAAAAACTATCCAGTGCTGGCTGTGTTCTTGTTCAAGATCTCTTCCTAGGAGATTGCAAGACAGGATCTGGGGATAGGCATAGCACAGAGAAAGTTCGTTGTTTAGAAAAACAAGTTGGTGCCACAGTGCTGGCAGTGTTCTTGTTCAAGATCTCTTCCTTGTAGATTGCTAGATGGGATCCAGGGATATGCATACCACAGAGGAAGTACATCATTTAGAAAAACAAGTTCGCACGCTTGAAAACCAGAGAAAACCAATTCGCTACATTTCCTTTACAATAATCATAGGCACAACTATATACGATAATCATAGCCATTATCAAAACTCCATAATTTTATTTTTTTTATATACTTTTTAATATTTTTTGTTATTTATGGAAGTCAAAATCAATTGTAATATTTATTAAAACTGGCTACAAAAAAATCAAAACTAAAGAAACTCAAGTTGGGAGCTAGGCTGAAATTAAAACTCAAAACTTATTTTCAATCAGCAATGGACACATCATCATCACCTCAACCTCTGGCGTAAACACCATAATATATAAATGTGGCACACTAACTTTTCTCCTTCAAATGCAAACTGTGAAAGCTTTTGAAAGAATTACTCTACAAAAGCAAGATAAAGGAAGATGTATTCACTAATTGCAATCAATGTTGCATCATTTTTATATAAAGAGGTTGAAAAAAACCATATTGCTGCTATTGAAACATGTCCACAGATTGAAAATACTCATGGATTGCCCTTGATAATTGACATACAAAAAAAAGCCCAACAGAGATGGACATTTTAATGTCTTTCAAAATATGAAAATACACTTCTTTTCTCTGTTACACGTGCATTTGACAAGTTCAACAACTACAAGAAAAAAAATATCATAAATGGAAAGAATACTTTTTATGCAAAAAAAAAGAGAAGTGACAACAAATGAAACCATCAGTCAAATTTAACTAATTTTTCCTGGCTATTATTATGAAGAAGCACTGCAGCAGAACCATAAACAGAAGGCATCATATAAATGTAAACAAAATTGAAAAAAAACTATTGAAGCAAAACTAACGAAAGCAAACCTCATTGCTTAGCTCTATGTCTTCACTGCCACAATAAGGTGTTGTAAACGTGTAGTCATAATCAAGTATAACTTGTTGTAAAGGCTTGCTGCATGGAACAGAATAACATTCTCATGTATTTATCTTGAAAATCTCATCAAAAACATTTAAATACAAAGTTTTTAAAGGTCTGACCACAATTGCTTAGAACAGAAATTTGAAGTTCAAAAGTATGGGATATTAATTATGAAAATAAGAATCAGGAAAAAGAAAATATTGTGCAGTGCAATTACCATGTTTGCGGTCTCTAATATAAAAAATTAATATGAATGTGCACCATTGATAACAGTTCAAGCTAAACAGAATACATTACAATTTATATAATTTATGATATTTTGGCATGATTAGTTTAGTGCCATATACATCATTGAACCTAATTACATCATTCATATTATAAAGGAAAAGGGCAATCAAAGGTGTAGCTTGTCCATGATGTGACAGATTTCATCATTTAGTTAGGCTACCGCAATTTTTAGGCCATTAGCCCATTTATGTTCAACCACAAACTCTTAGTAACAAAGCCAAATAATTAATCCAAACAAAATTTCAGCAATTTAATCTAGGATTCCCAACATTAGTGATCTGGGCAGATCATGGAGTTCCTCAACATGGATGGAAGGTAACACAAGAGGAAACTATGAACCTTAACAAATTTTGAGGAAGATGCAAGAGGCATTCTTAAGGTGAAGTTCTCGAGAAGCACTAGTAGATCTCAAGACCAATTCCAACAGCTTTGAGATGAATAAATGAAGATTCTCAAAGGGATGGTTTTGGCTCATGTAGTGAAGAAAGATAGTGAGGTTAGAGGTAACTTGTAAAAGAAGATCTCAAGAAAAAGATAGCCCTAAAAGCATGTTCTAGATATCATCTGAAGTTCTCAAAGGACATAACATACTAGAGAATGAGGAAACCTTAAGAGCTTACAATGTCTTTATAGAAGGAAAGAAGAACATCATGAGTGTCTTGTGAATCCAAACAATGCTCATTGAAGGCTTGAGAAAGCTCAATAAGTGTTTCTTGAGGATGAACAAGTGAGTATGGGTGAGTTAGCTAGAATATGCATTGTAGGCTAAGTCAACTAAAAGCAAGATTTGGTTTAGGTTTAAAATTCAAAGAGTTGAGATTTGAGTTTATCTATCATAAAAGATCTTTCATGTTTATCATCTTATTTATTGTTCCAAGGGTTATTGAAAGAAATAAAAGAAACCTTTGTTAAACATTTAATCCTAACACCACTTATTTGATGATAACAAAATAATTGTATTATTTTTACTAATATTTTTTTTGAATGTTTTCAAATTGTACATCTCAATATCAATTAGATTTATCTATTGAAGAGCTTAATAAATTGATTTACAAGAAAACCCACAAGGAAAAACATGTAAACAAGTGCTAATAATTTTGTTTAAACTCAACTTACAAATCTTGTAGCCATTGGTCACAACTCTTGATGGAGTAGTTGCCCATTCAAAGCTCATCTCCAATACATTACTTAGACTAAAATTTGATAAACTTATAACTTGATATTTTTATAATACATAGAATTACCTTTAACAAACTCATGCATGTTTCTTATGTCTATTTATTTTCACATGAGTCAATAACTAAGAAATCATAGAGTCAAAAATGTTAAATTAATCTTAGATTAAATATGAAATTAATAAGAATTAAAAAGTGAATAAATGAATACATTGGTTGTACTAATCACATTTGTATAGTGTCACTATTGTACAATACAACTAGTATCTCATAAGATCGAACAATGAATCGATCAAGGGAAATCCTATGTTATATACATTAGTTATTCAATTCATATATATATGATAACCTTATCATACAAATACGTTGTTGATTTACTTGAGAAGTGTTTATTAGGGTTTAAATTACTGTGTTATATAGAGTATGATATTACATTTCTATTTGTACGATGCATTGTTCAAAAAGATCAAGCATAGGATTAGACCAAGTGACGATAAAATGGACTACTTTTTGTATTATTATGCAAGTACATTATCACTTTTGTGGATGTATGCTCACTATATTAATATGATTAGAGTTGAGAGCTTAAGCTGTAATCAAGCTAATTACCATAGTACTACAACAATACCACTTTCATACCAGTACAATACCATTTTCCCCAAGATACCTAATTTAAGACTTAGTCGTTGAATTTGTTGTAGTTTATGATTATATATTATCTAGCAAAGTCTTGAGATCTCAAAAAAAGTGGTCCTAAGAGATTTGTGCTATTCGTACTTGTATGATATCCTCGTCATACAAGTAATATATATTAAGTAATGAGAAATGAATTGTTCAGAGATCCGAAAGTCAAACGCTGCTTTAGTCTCTCATCATATTTGTAAGATCCTTTGGATCGAATACTACGATCATTTCTTGAGACTTGTAATGACTATTTTGAACTTCTTGAAAATAGGAATTTCAGCTATTGCACTTGCCTTAAATGATCTTATGTAATTAAATGATATAAGTAGAAGAGAATTTAAAGAGAAAATGCTATTGGATGAACTTGAAAATTATTGACAAGAAATAGAGCTGGGCTGCAAGTGTAAGCTATACATTGTGAAAATATTGTCAATCGACTGTGCTACATCTTGTACTTTCTTGTATCATATTATTTGTTGTTACATCAAAGCTTTTTAATTTTACATGGTAACATCCTTCTACAAGTATTTAGATATAGTACATATTATATTTTCAAGTAAACAATATAGGATTCTGTATGCTATTACTCTATTTATTGTTGTAATCCTAGTATATCTATCTTGTACTCATTTAATTGAGGTTGACCTTCACCTGATTGCTATAAAAAGAGAATGGATTTGTGAGAAGATGACCCATATCTGGTTATGGTGAAAAAAAGGAGTGATTGTTGTAAGGATTACCCTTACAGGCTAAGGCGAAAGGGAGCTGTTTTTAGCAAAAACCTACTCAAGTCAACTAAGGTTGGATGTAAGCATAGGTTATGGATGAACGACTTATAAATCTCTTGTGCTCTCTTTCTATAGTTTCTATAAGAGTTTTACACCAATGGGATACGAAAGTTAGACAAACAAAGTGCTATGAGCTTTGATAGACAAAGCAATTGATGTAGGATTATATGGTCAAATTTTAGAGACATACTCTCGCTTAATGTGAACCTAGAAGAGAAAGAATCCCACACCAAGTACTTGAAAAGGTTGCTTTCTCACATAGCCATAGAGTTGTCATTTTTCACTTTACTAGTTTTGAGAAACCCAATTTGGAATTGTAATTGAGAATGTAAAGTGGTCGACATAAGAAAACCAATAGTCGTATCAACAACAACAAGAAAAAGGAGCCTTCCAAAAACGTACTTATGAATTCTTCTAAGGTCTACTTATGTAACCATTACTACGAGCTTAGCTATATCAAGAAGAATTACTAGAACCTACATCAAGCATTGAGGAAGTAGAAGGGGAATGGGAATGGCAAACAACATAAGAAGGTTGTTGGTGCTATTATTGAGAAGAATCAAGGTTTCAAGAATTTCAATGCAAACCACCTAAGTTTGTCTTCAATAATGAAGCCCAAGGCAAGTATAAAACAAGTCATCGAGAAGTCTACACTAAAGATTAACTCTTAAAAAGAGTTATTTAGTCTTCAAATCTTGGTGAAAAAAGAGCTCATGAATGTTATATTTAACATTGGATGTCAAGGAGTTTGATTGTAACAAGCCTAGTGAAGAGGACTTGTTTTAGATGAACAACCAAATCTATGTTTGATAATTAGAATTCATGAACAAGCTAAGATTTAGAGAGGCAGTGTCAATTGAAGTTTACCATCACATGCAAGTTTATCGACAAGGTTGTATGTCATGTGGTGCTGTTTGACATTTGCTAAATGATATCTGTTAGTAAGTACATGGGAAATTGTAATGTCATTTACTTCCAAAGATAGGAAATGATGAAATTGTATAAGGAAAGGATTTATCAACTTGATGAACATTAAGATGTGCAATTTAAGAGAGTTATGCAAGGGACTTATGCTAGGTTAGTAGTTTGTATTGCAATTTAAAATACAAGTAATATCAAGTGGATAATGGAGACCATTTAGACTTAAACCGTTTATGTTTATCTCCCAATCGAATGACCAAAACACTACAAGCTATGTAAGGGACCCCTAAAGGAGACAACAAAGCATGAATTGAGTGGTCTTCTCATTGTGATGTAACCAAAAGATAGAGAAGATCTACTCTAGACAAGATTAGTTTTATGCCATGGAGTATAAAAAAATTCCAATTTTCCATTTTTGAATTGGAAAACAAATGATTCATATTTACCAATGTATTGGGATTGTGTAGTGTATAATATATTCTTTCCATAGAATATGAATTTAGAATATGAAAATATTAGGTTCTTCTTTCCTTATTATTTTTTTATTTTCATTTCAAATTAAAATCTCTATTCTGATATTAATCGGTCCTATAATCTATAAGTAAAATTAGAAAATAATAAAATAAAGCATGAGTTTGACATACATATCCCATTCATGTTTATTTATTCACGTTTATAAAAACAAAAAAAATAAAAAATCAAAGCATCTTGGTCCTTTTTGATAACATAAACAGATTTGAAAATTTACCCATTATCGACTTCAAATTTTGATAGATCATATACCAAGGGTGTTTTTCTCAAGTTGTTTTATTGAGAGGAAAGTTAGATTATTTTTTTGGGAGGGATGTTGAGTCTCTAGTTGTTTTCCAAAGGGGAGTTTGAGTCTTGGATTATTTTCTAGGAGGGAGTATATCTACAATTTTTTATCATGAGAAGTTTGGATCTCAAGGGCTGCTTTTTGAGATTGGTTGAATCTATTTTATAAGTTGTTTAAATTTTTCTAATTAAATATTAGAATTTTTTTTCATTGTATTATATTTTCTATATTGCAACTTTATTCTATTCATCTCATCGCATTTTATTGCCATTACTTTACATGACGGCCTCAAAAGATATTGAGATTGAATCAATTAGTGATCAAGCAAGTGTATTAATTATTGTAACATTAATCATTACATTACTTGTTTAATGATAGTAAAATTATTGTATGTCTTATTAATATTCTCTCTTGTGCAATTTAGATCGTGTATCTCAAGATCAAACAAAGATTAATCATTTGAAGAATTTGATCAAATATTTCATAAAACAATCTATATATAAAGATATATCAAGTTATGTTGGCAGTTTTACTCAATATTGATTAAACTTGTAAATTATTAAGTCTTTGTTCCAACTCTTACTAGAGTAATGGCCCATTCAAAACTCATCATCTACATATTATTTAGGTTAGACTTGTTAAACCCGTCACTTCATATTGATACGATATGATTAAGATTACAACACATATTTCGAGTTATCGAGTTCACTAAAACTGCAATAGGACCTTCTTAATATTCTTACAAGTTGCTATAAGTTCAACTCAAACCTCTGGTTAGAAAAATCTAGCTAAAAACTACTAAAATCAACCCTTGCTGTTTCTGCATATTAGTCGTAGAGTACGACTACGGTGTCCAATATTGTAACAAACGATTTACATTTTGACTTAAAATCTCAACTGAAGTTTAAAGTTGTCATGGGATTATAAAGTATTATATATTTATTATACAACTGCAATCGCCTACTCAACAATCTATTAGAACCATAAATCAAGTCGTACAAGGTACTAGTCTCAAAAGTGTGTTGTCCGATATCTAAAAGTAGAGTTATCAGTAAAATTGTATAAGTATAAAGATTTATTTGTATAAGTATGCCACTTATTTCCTCTCAGGAATGATTAAGCGTATAGGCTTAGTAATGGTCGAAGGAATATGATTTCTATATCATATTAATACGAGTGTTTTTTTGTTATATGTAGATAAGAAAGCATTATGTATTGTACAATATGAAATCTATGTCATAATTATATGTTCATGTGAAAAATCATTATAAACATGCTTACTGCATCATTCAGTATGAAGTATTTGAGTCATAATTGTATTTGTTAATGGATGTGCTTACTATACTATACCAGTATAATATTTGTATCATATGAGTATATAAACCAATATATAAAATCACTTCACATATAAGAATATTAATGTATCAGACTTATATAATCATTGTTAAACATGAAAACATAAACTTGGCATCGTATGAATAGGATAATGATATCGTAAAAGTACGTTAATCACTCAATATATGTTACACACCTTATTAAAAAGATCTATGTATCAGATTTATACGTTACCATGCAATTATGATAAGTTTTATCAAATGGTATGATTACATCTACTAATTCATATGCAAGTCGTACAAACATTCGAAATTTACAATCACAATAACAACATTTCCCTGGGAGCTTAGCTATTATAAAAATATATAGTATACGGTGACAATCTACCTTAAGACTAGTATGATCAATCTAACATGTGCGACCTCGCTCATGACTTAAACAAATTTTGAACCGATTTATATCGTAGTAATACGATACTAACATTTTACCAGTACAATTTGTACTTACCCAAGAGTTTTGTTTCAATACATAGTCATTTCTTGAGTATGAGCTTCTCATACAACATATCATATTATATAATCCTACATTGTACAACTTCTCGACAGCTCAAAATTTGATCAAAATACTTTGTTCTACTCATATTATACAATGTCATCATTGTATATGCATGATACATTTATACTAACATAAATGAATTGATTGAACAGGCACATTGACAGGACGATCATTGTGCAAACCTTATCGCCATGATACAATGTCATCGACGTACTAATACAATCTAAAGCCCAAAGGCACATTTTGAATTTTAACCTAGATGTTTCACATTTTGAATTTTAAAAAGAATATAGATTAATGAATCAATTACTAAGTCATTTTACAAGTGAAACCAAATTCACAGATCTAGGTTAAATTTCAAAATGTGAAACATCTCATTTTTTATATTGCTACCATTGCAACCCATTTTAATTGTATTATTCATTTATCTATTCCATCAAAATTATTAATATTGTTTAATAAAATCCTTCCATAGTATTTAGATTTTGTTTCATATTATTTTCTTAAGTATATAGTATGACACTTTTTATGAATTGTTTTGTATAAGTATTACAAAACTTGTTTAAGTTGTTATTGTGTTCTTTTGAGTAAGGTTAACCCTTACATGACTGTGACAAAAAGGAGTGGACTTGTATGACACTTAACTATTGGCAAATCGAATGACATTGTAAAGATTTGCTTCTACCTACTATGGCAAAAACTCTTTCTATCTACTTTACTTGTTTTGTTACTTTTGATTCTCTTGTTACTTCACAATGTTACTATAAATTTTAAAAAGCTAATCAAGACTTAAAACATCATCAAAAGCCATTATGATAATAAATTATTAGTATTATTTCATTATTTGAGTTAGTTAATCAAAAGGTTTCTATTATTGTTTAACAATAATTGCATTATCACAAAAGATTTTGGAAAACTAAGCAACCTAAAACTTTAAATAATTGTCATTAAGATTAATAAAAAGATTTTCATTATGATCTTATTGAACTATTATATTGACATGTGTTTTTCATAGCAAAAGTATTTCATTTGTTGGTTTTGGAATTGAGTGAAGCATATTACGATATTGAATTGACTTGGAAAAACAAGTATTTTAACTTTATTTCTCTCGGGGACATTGAAGTCACACATTTCCAACATTAGTCATTTATCCCCTATCAATGCTAATTGGCAAAACATCAATATTGACTAACCAAGTTATATATAACAATTAAAAAGCATAGAAGCTAAATGATATATTGTAGAGAGATCTTTTTGAAAAATATTATATCTTATATATGTTTTATATATGTTGATATTATATCTAAATTGTTGATAATGAGATTCTATTTTAACATGTATATATGTGATATCTTAGTCATCACTTTATTTTATAAGATATAGTTATGAAAAATGATTTTTTCAATATATCATTATCCTTGCCTAAATGTTAGATTTATGTCATTTATATTACTATTATATTCTAATTTAACCCAGTTATTTGTGATTATATGTATTATCAGATAAAAAGAACAAACAAAACATAACAAATCATCTAAGTTTTAGTTGTTCTATTGGATGGTGATGATAAGAAACATATCTTAATGATTACATCTCAAATATGAATCGTTCATATTGGATTCTAGTGCTTTGACTTTTGTTCCACATGTATATTATTAGAGAAAAAATTAGTTGGTATTATGCATATGATAGTAATATGGCCAATGCGATAAATAGAGAAAAGTGCAAGATCATCAGGACAAGATCAATGCATTTCGTACATTTGATGGGAACTTGAAGATTGATATTAGATATGTACCAAATCTAAAGATGAATCTAAATTCACCATGAACACATGATTTGAGAGGTTATAGATGTTTTACTAAAGGTGGATTTCCCTAGGTTTTCAAATGAGAAACAACAAAACTGAATGTGAGGATGATTAATGACTTTTACAAACTCATAGAGAGTGTGGAGATAAGTAGGAGGCACTACATCGAAAGAGAATGCTACATGTGAAAAAGACAAACATGAGATGGCTCATCCAAAGATTGCATACAAATGGAAGAAAAAACATATGATTTTTGCTTCACATCTAGAAGGTGGCAAAGATTGCTTTAATTATATAAGAGAAGCAGAGCCATGTCACACTACACAATAATGAGTAGCATTGGATGCCATAAGTGAAGGCATGCATCCACTTAAAAAGTTTGCAACTAGACCTAACATTCATTGATGGAGACAAAACTAAGAGCATAAGATTGGTGACAAATAGATCTTAATTTGGTTTGCATAATTCAAGACAAAATGAAGATTTGTTAAGAGTTAAGATTTGTATTATATACTTTACAAAATTATAATTAGATCTATTATAATATTTTAAATCAAGTGGACTTATTTATTATGTATCATTTGAATTATTATCACTATGCAATTAAGATTTATTTGAACCCCTTTATATATATATATATATATATATATAATCTTTTATGTGAAAAATTTAAAAAAAGTGAGAAAGAAAAAAGGATTAGATTTTTTTATGAAAGAAATAGAATATACCTTTAACAATTGACAGGTGGGGCAAACTAATCACAATTAAACCACATATTGTGCAGATTCACTTTTCCCCAACATTACAATCTCATGCAATAAATATCCCTTATTGCCTTCTACAATCATTTTTCCCCTTATTAGCTATTTGAATTGTGATTTAATGGTTTCTCATTCCTATTCACAACTGTGCAGATCTGCTCTGTTAAGCAAGCATCACTTAGAAGGACCTGCCCATTTTGTAGACAGGCCTTTCATGATTATTCCATATTTAAATATATATCTGACTGGTGTGCCCTGTTTCAGAAAGGAACGTTTATAAGAAGTTTAACTGACTTAAAAGTCACAATCATTTGGGCATCAAATCCTATTTAACCTTATACTTTCATTAGAAAATAATGAACCAAATGAAAATTACCTTCTGAATTTCCATTTTGCAGCTGCAGGGACCTCCACTGGTGGTAATCCTTCCTGTTTCCATCCTTTCAGAGCATCAAAGGCATTAAAATGTATACTAATACCAGTTTCCAAATGCAAGAGTTTTAAAAAACTCTCCCCAAAAACCATTTCTGGTAGATGTTTGGTTTCAAGCTTTTCTTCCCACCTAGAGCCAAAAAAATGTTGTGATGGAACCATATACAGGCAGGGACTCAATTTATCATCAGCACTAACTAGCATACTGAACTTTACATCAGCACAAACTTGCATGCCGTTTACAAAAACCTACAAAAACATGGTTTTAATGGGTGAAAAATACACAACAAAAATGGTTGCCCCGTGCTTTAAAACAATGTTAAAAAGGAACAAAGCCATAGTTAATCTCGCTGAGATGTTACATGATAGTTGCCTTGCCAGTGATTTATGAAACCATAGAGCCTGTAGATAAAAAATAATTGTGTTTGTTGTGTGATTTTCATACACATCAACATTGTAATTTGATAAATTTTTGAGTAGATCAAAACTGATGAAAAAAAAGTTGCCAAAAGGAACCTTGGCTATAAATACAGCTACTACTTAACATGCAATCATCTACTGTAAGTTTTTTAGCAGAAAATAAGGTACTCGCTTGAGGACTTCATTCCACAATATTTGCTATAATGTTTAGGAAAGCAAATTAAACTTTTAGTACGTCATGGAGCTGCAAAATCTCTTCAGCACTAGAGTGCATCTTCCACAAACAAACAATCATGATATTTATTATATATACTAGCTGGTTCAATGAGTGTAATTAATTCCATAAGTATTCAGCAAAGTCTTGCAATCTCTTTGATGCAGGATAATCATTATCAAGCAATTCTTTTCCAAGTGATGAAGTGGTGAAATATCCATGTCATGTCCTGGTTTGCTAACTTAGGCTTAACCCATGTGGCAAATGTTAAATATATATATCTGACATCACTTGTGCTTTATCCATGAAACTGAGGCAAGCAGCATTCAAATTGTATCAAATCCTGCCAGGCAAGCCAAACCCCATGCATGCTAAGAAACATGTAGCAGAAGATTGAAGCACAATACAAGGTCAAGTGCATGATGTCTAAGAATCCTTGCAAGTAAGATCAATTACAGAGATCACACCCCCAATAGTAAAGACAAAACTCTACCATTCCAGTAATGCCAGGCAAGCCAAACTCCATGTTAGAAAACAAGTAGTAGTACATTTCATGCTAGCTAAAATGACTTCAATCTAATTCCCAGACAAAGTAATAAGATAAAGTTTAAAAGAATAACAACGATGAATCACAATAAAAGATCAAATGCATGATGTGCAAAAATGCAAGTAAAATCAATTACAGAGATCACACAAAAGAGTAAAGACAACACTCTACCACACTATTAATGAAGAGAGAGTTTAGAGCCATGAGTATGGTGTCTCTATACTTGTGAAGGTGGTGCTGCTCGAGTAAAGCCCTACACGCCCAAGTCTGAAGAGGAAAGAAGAGTTGTGGAGTAACAGGTTTTTAAGGTTTTTTTTCTTCATGTAATCTTCCTCTTCTAGAGATGACCTTAACATGTATGTAAGCAAAAAAATTCCATTAAATTGGGTGTTTATGGGTAGACCAAACAGAAAACAATTAATCATAGCTTCCATCTACATAAAATATTGGAGCTCTAGTCAAACACATACAAGTTGAACTCAAGGATTTCCCTGTTCTTGTCAGCCAAGGAAGTTATGTAAGAAACAATGTGCTATCCAATAAATTTTCCTATTCTTGTCTTCCAGGAAAATATGCATTGTCCAAAAGGATTTCCCTGTTTTTATCGGTCATGTGGCACACTAGCAAATGAAGCTTGGGGATGTCCTAGAGATCAACTTTGCAGATCACATGGATGTTAAGTGGGCAGTGCTAATAGTGTCAAATCATGGTTGATCAGACACAAAAGAAAGCTTTTCCATGGAGGACTGCAATGGTCTGCTCACTTCAAAGTTTACTTACCGCGTATGTTTCTAGGTTGAAAAGGACAAATTTTTGTTTGTTTAAATAAATCAACTACGCAAATTAGCACTAAGCCTTGGTAATGGCAATGCTATTTTTTGGGTATGTATTTCAAAACATGTAATATCATGATTAATGGTATCATAATGCATCACATATGCCTAACAATGCATATGCAAACATTGTACAGGTTTAAATCCCGGTAATGTTCTTGTTTTGAAGATGTCCATTGTTTGTGCGTAATGACGCTTTTATTTCGAACAGCAAAAACACCTTTATCGCACAATCCTGCCCAAGAATCACTATAATCACTCAAAGATAAAATGTAAGACCAGGAAGTTTGGATTGATAGGCATTGAAGTAGGATTTTGTTTGACACAAACCAGATTAAACCACCTTAACGTGCATAACCAGCAAAAGTAGATGGTTGTCTTGTCCCAATCATGAAAACAAAAACACAGAATAATGTAAATCAAGAACCCCCATACGATCATTAGAAAGAAATTCTCATGATCCTCGTAAAACCATTGGATAAAGCAAAAACCCAATAATAAGCGATCCTTACAAAATCCAGAACGAAAGAGTAAGTTCATATATACTTCAAAAGACGCTTCTCTTATGACAGTTATTTGGATGACTCTAGATACATTTAACAAAACAAACAAAATGGCGTGAAAAGAAACATACTCTCGGAGCGGGGTGGAGCCGAGAATGGACCGCTTGGAGGATTCGATCTGCCAGCCCTTGATCCTAATGCCGCAGCGCCCATTGGGAAGCGCTTCCGCACCGGCCTCCTGGAGATCCTTCTCTGAACCGACATCGATCTGCATCCCTCCCGCTCTTCGTCGAGCTGGAAGCAAACTCTGACGAGAGCTCACAACCAAAGCCGCGATATGTATTATTTCTCTTCACACTTTTTAACCTTTCCTTTTATACATAATTTAATCATTAAGATATATTTTAAATCTATAAATTAGATTAACAATTTTATATTATTTTAAATGCTTTTTATAAAGAACTAAATTTAAAATAAATAAATATTTAAATAAAAATAAAAGAATTTTTTTAGGAATGAAGAGAACATAACTCAAAACAAAAAAAATTAAATAACAAATGAAAATAATATTAAAAAAAAATAAAATGTATTAAGAACCTAATCAAATGCTCCTCACTAGAGACTTACATCTTTCAACCACACCATAATCGTGTTGCGCAATCTTTGTATTACCTTAACAAAATTAAATAATAAACTATTGTCTAAAAACAATCTTTAAATTCATTTTTACTTCAAAATTATTCATATAATAAAACATTAAAACAAATTTAAAAATAAAGTTATTAACAATTGAAACCAAAACCCTTTTAATAGATTTTAGTCTCTCTAATGATATAATTACATAAAATTCATATTTCACCTCAATAAATGTGTTTCATGATCATTCAATGAGGGTTAACATGGTATATAATTCATATGGCATTTTCAAGAACAAAATGCATATTCACATGTATTTCACATATAGACAACTTGCAAACATGCTTTACTGATAAAATGCATGGCACTTGCATTTATTTCACAACATATAACATAAAGAGTTGGCTCAAACAGTTTCTTCTAATGATAATGTAAAGAACAACATGAGGTAGACCATAGATCAGGCCTAATGGAGCAGCAAAAAAACCAACAAAAAAACTCCACAGCAGATCTGCTATAAATAAACCACTGAATCACTTCAAGCAGATGAAACAACTGATGCATCAAAGCTCTGAAATAAGCTGTTTTGGCCTGCCCATTTGCAAGGAATTATTGCTCTATCTCAGCTCATCCTCGAGCGTGCGGAATCCGGCAATCAAATCATCGTATAGTTTCTTGAATTTTGCCACAAGGGCCTCCTCACCCTCTGCAGGATCTTCAAATTTCTGAGACCTGTTCATGAAGAAAGGGATTGAGGTGCAAATAATACACAACAGTTGAAAGATAGAAACATGCAATCTACACGAGCTGTGCTGTGTAAGCAGAAAAGCATTGTTCCTCTGCAACTTGTTATTACATTTGTCGCTTCACACAATGTTACTTCAAACGGTTCATCATGTACATGGTATTTACACAATGTTACTTCCTCGCCCAAGATTGCAATCTGATCCATATATCATAGAATATGACCAAACTTTCAAGAAATAAAAAGTTACGAAGAACTTACACTAAACGATAAAAAAGGTCACCAAGTCGATGTTTGATGACGGTATAAGTTATCTTTTGCCCATCAGCACCAGCAGCACGTTCAACGGCCTGTAAATTATGTAGAGCATTAGTTGAGGATATGAATTACAATTATGTGAAAGCACATGGAACTTAATATCATTTTCACAAATTATCATACACATTAAACATCAATCAATGCATTTATATTGATGACAGCTAAAGGCATATAAGAAGCACACATCATCACCCAACCAACAAATGAATTCAAGCATATATGAATGCATTCATGTATGTGTGATCATATGTTCGTGTGCAAGTGCGTTGCCATTCATCCATGTGGGCATGATTTAGAGGACCATAATTAACACTGTCTTATTAACATAAAATATTCACATATGTACTATCATTATGGTTCATGATAATCATACACATAACGAATATAGTAGATACAAGCATCATATCACACATGTTTAAGTGCAATTGGAATTACTATAAACATTTGTCCATTTAAGTGCAAGTCAAATTATTATAAACCGGTGTCCATTTAACATTACAATAACATACTTGCACCTATTCGCCTTCAATTTACAGATCAACACTGCACAATGTACTAAAATTAAACAAATCAAAAGCAAATAAAAACTTTTCTTTTAAAATTGACAAATTTCTCATTAAACTATAATGGTTGAACTATTCCACTGCTTTAAACAGAACTGAAATTTTCTGAAGATGGCCTCTGCTGCTCCATCTGTCCCCCTATGATCCTTGTAATGGCATTGCTGTCTTATCTCACCTTCATTTTACAGGACATAAAAAAAATTCTGCATCATTCATACTTTTTATAATTGCTTGGTGACCTATCATCACTATAGCATTAGTATATCCACATTCATTAAAACTGAAATTGTCTTGTCAAAAAAATTCTCCAGCAAACCTTTGAGAATACATATGCAACCTCCTCGATTGTAAACCTTCAAGCAATAAGTTCTATTGATCCTGAAAGATAACATTTTAGCATTGTATTTGTATCTATACACTAAATTACACCGTAAAACTTTCTACCACATCACAAAATTGGTCAAACGAGTCTAAGATTGTAACGTAATAATTATTTAATATGTAGACTTTTCAATAATAAACTTGATAGATTCTGAAGTATTGCATTGTATCTATCCTCCATTACCTACTTCTAAAGTTTTGAAGAAAGTATCAGCTACTTTAACTCTATAATATTAGAGCACAATATTTAACATTGCATGTTTATATAAATAGGTATTGATATATTATCCAAATGGTTAAATAAATAAAATACTTGCGTTCACGCTATTTACAAATTATTCCCAGGCGTGTCACATGTTTTAACAATCGCAAAAGGATAAGTTTGTTAAACTCCATTGAAAGTAAAATTTATGGGAAAGACCAAAACCACAACCATATCCAAAGTTCAGATTTTTAGCAAAATTCAGCATTTTAGATAACAATGACATTTTCTAAGAAAATGCACATATATAACTATATGAGTATCATCAAGAAGCAAAAACATATTACTCAAATTAGCTTTTCTATGGGCGTGCTAGTTCTAAGAGGTAAAAAATATATTAAAGATCATTCTTAATGTAATAGCGCTGTTAAAGTCCATTAATGAGGCAAATTCTTGGGAAAGTGAATTGGTGAATGTTGATCCCAAGAACCCTTGTTGAGTTATGGAGAAATGGTTGATCCCATGAACCTTACAAGATTGGTTTAATATTAAACAAAACATTCTTATTGATATCTTAAATTTTTATATTGAATAACATTTCATATGTGGTCATAAAGCATCAACCTACAACTCATCTTGAGCTTGGTTGCACATAACATTCGAAAACGATGGAATCAGTCATGCTTATTGAGCCAACTTATTTTGAAAAACGAGTTGAAACTAATTGTTTTTTTATCTTTGAAGCACTAAGGACCATTGCATGTAGCTCGTAACTTCATACACACCTTGAAGATCCATATCACTACTCAAATTGTACTAAAGTCTATAGTATTTGCAATTTTACCTAAAGACCCTATTAGTTAAGCCAAATGACTCACGCTTGCCACATCCATCCTATGAATATTATTCTATAAGCCATGATTAATCTTCACGATATATTGACTCAATCACTGAATTACATTCGGATCATTAAAATCTAGCAATATATAATGCATCCAAAGTGATTAAAAAAATGGCAAGTTCACAAATTTCCCAAAGGATCATTTTTGGAAGGCATCCAACACCATCTGAAAAATACATTCAATTTTTTCTCAGGATTGACACTATAGGACGGTTATTGGACCATTCAATTCAACGTCCAATGTTCATTAATGCTATCTTAGACCATCCAAAAAAATTGCCTTGCTTTCTTGATAGTTTCTAGAATAAATTGAACTGATACTTAGATCAAACCGTCCGATGCTTTTCCAGCTTTCAGCAACATGTTTAAAATTTCAAAATTGTCTTCTTTAGCAGTTTGATCTACTGTAAAACATATGCTCAACTTCATCACTTCACTACCTATAAATAAGGCTCTTAAAAGTTTTTGAGTGCTTGGAAATTTCACTACATTCAAGACTACATTTAGAAGCTTTACTTCTATAACTTGCATTAACTAGGTTCCTATGTTTCACATCTAAAAGTTAGAGAGTTAATATTATACTATAACAATTATCAATTTTTTTATCTTTTTCTCAGCCTGCAGCAATCTTTGTGCATGACATTGGTAACATTTCAAAAATATTAGTGTGCCACAAGATTAATATTTTAGTCATAAACTTAAGCTTGTAATTTATTTTTGTTCTTTAATGCTGTAATATCATGTCAGGCTTCTCTTGGCCATGTTATTTTGCTCTTTTGGATGCCTCTTATTTGACTCTTTTGAGACAATTGTGTTGGGCCAATGTGATCTTTGTAGATCTTTTTTGTCTACTTTTGTGAAAAGTATTTATTAATTTTGTAAATCAGATCTCTTGTAACCGAGAGTGGATGTATGACCATATATTTGGTCCAAACCACCTAAATATCATTGTCTTTCCTCCAAACAAATCCTACACAAGTTTCTTTGAAAAACTAACCAAGAGATTTCCATAGTAAAAAATCTACAAAAACTTGCTTAGGACTCAACATTTACATTGATTTCAAAAGAACAATATCAATGCAAAGGGGCTTGGATTTGAAAAAAAACACTTTTCAATTCAAATCTGAAGGTCCTAAATTTATAAAAACATAATTCACCGTCTGGTGCAATTGTTTTTGCACTTTCATTCTCAATAGTGAAGATGCGTGGTTATTTTTTTTATATCAGATTAAAACATCTAAAAATCGAAGAAAACATTAAATGAGCCAATATAGTGAAGATCTAACCTTATAACCATAAGATTATTAATTGTGTTGGTACAGTTCAGAGATGCAAACTACAAGAATTCAAAAAAAAAACGGCAAAAGGCTTACCTGATTTGCTAGGATGTGAAAATGGATGATGTTTCTCATCATCCAAACGGACTTATAAAATGGGCAGAACTTATCATACCTGTAGCAAGCAGTTCAAGTGAGAAGGATGATCAAAAGAACGAAAGAAGAACAAGAAATGAGAAAATCCAGCGAGACTTACGGAGTAAAAGCATTCTGAGCGAGATAATCCTCCCTCAGAAGCTTTGCTGTCTCTAAGGTTATTTTATCACTCTCAGCCAAAGCATCTTTACCAACAAGCTGAATAAAAACACAAATTAAAACAAACGGGACTAAGTACAGACACATAAATCCATATATAGTGGCCATAATGTACGAGACTGATCCAGTTCCACAGTAAAAGAAGAATTCCTGCTTAGAAACCAAAGCCATAAAAAAAAAGCAAGGAAATACCCTATGTAGAAATTTACCATGCAAATAAAGAATTTAATGGGCAATAAAATGGTTTGATCTTTTATTGATTCAAACATGTAAATGCTCACATTCTTTTTTGAAATTGCTGTGCAGAAAGGATGGACAGATTATCCACTAAAAGAATGGGCATATTTAGCAACACATAAGCATGATAGGCACTGTTAAAATGGCTTTTTTCTGATTTAGTTTGCAACATAGAACTTTTTAGCAAAGCACAACTATATATTCATCAACCAAACTAAAAACGTAGAAAGATAAACAATATAAATTATAAGCTAAATAAAATCAGCAATGCAAATACTGACATTGATTTCATAATAAAACCAAATAATACCTGAACAATTTCATTCAAGTCATCTTCTCTCTGCAATACCTCTCGAGCTTTTGTTCTGATATCAATAAAATCAGGGTCGAATTTCTCATAGAATGCTTCTAATGCCTGGTTATGCAAAAAAAGAATTCAGAAAACTTCTTTTTCCAAGTAGTTAAATGGAATTAAGCAGAACAGAGTGCCAAAAAAGAAAGCGTGCACTTCTTTAAAAAAATACATTGCTATGCATAAGAATACAGAACAAACTAAGCAAAATCAAACAGAAGTAACACAAGTAAATGACAGCAAGAAATTTGCTGGAACTCATACAAGCAAGCAAACAATAGAAATGATGCTGGCCACTATCATTTACCCAGAAAACTATTTAAGACTTGAAACAAACAACAAAAATACCATTATTCAAGTTATCACAACAGTTTTCACCATCAAATAAACAATACCTGCTACAATTTTGTAATCTTTAAATGGTTAGTGCAGCATGGGTATGAACCCAAAAATAGATTAGCACTAGCTTGGGAAAAAAGAGAAGAAAAAATTGTAGCTTGCACTTGATTTTTGCAACAAAATGAAATGGAAATGGAACGTACTTAACAAAACACCAAAAAATATAAGTACTCCACTGATCTCCAGACTATTTGTTTTGGTTTCTACTGTGAAGGGGATAAATAGTAGGAATGGGTACACTCATTTTCTAGTTAAAGGAAAATGCATCCTTGTCCAGTAGAAAGAGGGTCTTCATAAGAAACACTACAAAAGCATTAATTCTAGCAACATGCATAAAGAATACAAAAAGAAAAAACAGACCTTTGTATACTTGGAGTAAGATATAAGCCAATTCACTGCAGGAAAGTGCTTCCTCTGAGCAAGCTTCTTATCAAGTCCCCAAAAGACCTGCAACAGAAACATGCCATAAAATTTCGTAGAAAAAAGGTACCTGGGTAAAAGAAATTGCAACTTGGTTACTCTTACCTGAACAATACTAAGAGTAGCTGATGTTACAGGGTCAGAGAAATCTCCACCCGGAGGTGATACAGCACCAACAATTGTAACACTTCCATTTCGATCTGGACTGCCAAGACATTTCACTTTACCAGCACGCTCATAGAAGGAGGCTAACCGAGCTGCCAGATATGCTGGATAACCACTATCTGCTGGCATTTCAGCCTTATACACATTGTTTACAATAAATCACAACCAAATCCCAGAAATAAAGGCCAGAGAACACAGCAAGAAGATGGAGGAATGTAATGTACAACAAGACATTAATAGAATACTCTAAAAAGCACAACAACATAACAGCATATGCTTCCCCATTATATTGTTGCATCGTGTGGATAAAGGCACATAACTTGTTTTTTTTTTTATCTCAGTAATAATTTGCTCAAGGAATCAATAGTAGAAGAACCATCTTTGCAACATACAATGAAGTATCTTTCAGTACACATTGTCCAGCATAACAGAATTTTTTTTTTACTAGTACATGAAACAAAATTAATGCATTATTCCTCATGCCAGATTCAAATCACTAGCATCACCTTCCTAAGAGATAATATCGTGGGGTGATTGCGATGCAATAGGAGAATGTATGAGGAGAATTTGGAGGCAGCAAGAATGTATAATTGAAGAACTACAAAGCCATCAGTTGTAGCGATAGCAAACTTTTTTCTTTTTGACATTTGAGTAAAATACAAGTAATTTTAAAAGTTAGTCCATAAAGAGTCTAGAACATAGCCCAAAGAAGAACAAGATCAAGAACAACAAGAAGAAAAAACATCAAAAATTAACAATATTATGATATCAAGAATCAGCAAAACATCACTCCATGTCGTCTAGAATATTCCATCAACAGCATATAGATGAAAGAACATCATACAAATATACATATATGTTTGAAAAAAAAAAAAAACATTTCTATTCTTAGTACAGAATCATCTTTATATTCAAAGGAGACAAGGAGATGCCTCCATGTAGCACTGATAGATTTTTATACATGAAGGCTAATGTCAAAGATCACATGTCTAGTGTCCTTTTTATCATAGTATAACAAAGACTTGCAACTGACAATAGAGGACTGTGAGATAAATGGGTGAATTCAGAATGTCAATAGGGAATCATAGAGGCCTTCAACAATGATTAACTTAAGATAGGGAACCATGCAATAAGTGTGGCATTTAAAAAATAGTCCTATGAAAAAGAATTGGCAAAAATACATTTAACAAGTTGTTTGGCAAATTACCAATCTTCCTGATATTTCACGCAATGCTTCTGCCCAACGTGAGGTAGAATCAGCCATCATGCTTACATTGTAACCCATATCTCTAAAATATTCAGCAATTGTGATTCCTGGAGATGTCAAAATCAAACTGTCCAACTCAATAGCAACAGAGAATGATAACAAAACCAAAGAAAACAAAATGATTTCGAAATAAATAACAAAATCACCTAACAAATGAATTCATTCAGAGGTAAAGAATAGAATTTTTTTCAGATATTGAACTTGATAAGGAAACCAAAAAATAATGATAAATTTCACAAGGGTCCTTGTTTATCTTTTGCCTATTTCTGCATATAGAACTTCATGCGAGAGCATCTAACAGACTAGGATTAGCATAACAGTTGTCACAACCAACACCAGTATGATCCTATTTTCATTTGAGCTTAGTTGTACTACAACATATTATGGTCAACTTTAAATATTTATTAATATTTAAGGTATGTCATGGTCATGTGAGTCATTTCATATAAAAAGTCATTAATCATATAATGGTCATTATGACAAGTTAAATGAGTAATGAGCTTAATTTTGATGTATTGTTTTGAAGACAGATAAATTTAGTTAAATTCATTGATCTACAATTAGTAATTTTATATTTCATGAACAGCCCATAATATTTGGCCCAATCCACAACCTCTTTTGGATCCCATTTGCATGATATTTCAGCTAAAAGATGATGTCAAAATAAGCGTTCATCAACCATGTGAAGGCTAAGCAACAAATGCATGCACCATTGAACAGTGGGTATTAAAGAGGGGTTCATTGCTAGTGATATTTGACATTTTTGTTCATTGAATGGGTTAATAAACAGCTTTATAGATAAGTTCAGAATATAAAAAGAGTCATCTATTTAAACCAGGATCTTAAATATTGCTGCTGTTGATGATGCATGCAGAATTTGGAATGAAACAAAAAAATTTCAGGGCTATGTTTGATCATAATAAAAAGAAAGAAAAGTAAACGAAAATCCATTGTTGAGGATTCATAAACTCTTTAATCAATTACAAGGGAGATTGGTGTTTTTAAAGATCATTCTGTGATCCAGATACCATCAACTGGAGATCAAGAAATAAGATATCACAAAATCAGCATTCAGAACAAGGTATCATCATTATGAATTTTTTGTACACTATGCAAATTAACAAATGTTCTAGCCTCTTGTATGCACTCGATGAATCCAGTTTCCAAGAAATGGTTAGACCAATTCGTCATCATTTTCATTGATGACTATATTAATTTACTCCAATGATAAGGAGATGCTAAGGAATTGTAAAGATTAAATGGACATCAACTACATGCTAAGATTTCTAAATATGACTGCTACTTATATATTGTATCATTCTTAAGACATAATAAGTGCTACAAGAATTTCAATTGATTCTTCCAAGGTTGTAACAATAGCAAATTGGCCTAATCTAATCAATCTTTCAAAAGTTTTATAGAATTGGAAGTGGATCAATCATAAAACAAAAGGACAAAACATATTAATAAAATAATAATATTTCAATCGTAAAGCGAACATAAAGGAAAATGATAAAAATACTAAACATATGAGATTAGTATAGAAATAAAAATTTTCAGAGGTAGTATATTCTAAAAAGTGGTCCAACAAATTTTGAAAATCGTTTCGCATAGATAATGCAAAAAATATAAACTTCTATAAGGTCTTTCTTAGAAAGGGATATCTTAACTATCTTAATAAACTACTCAACTGAGGAAATAGGGGAATTTGTAACAATCCAAGGCTCATGGGATTATTTAAAGTTGGTTTGACAAATGTAAATGCAACTTTAGATATTATTTTACATGGATCACAATAGTTATATGGGGGCAGTTTTTATAAAAGGTCATAAAGATGAACGTCAATCATGATAAAATAAATTATAACGAGTCTCGTGATTATACTTTCAATAGAATTGGGAGTGGATCTATCACAAAACAAAAGGCCCAGAAATATTGGTAAAATAATAATATTTTAATCATAAGATTATACCATAGAAAAAAAATGATAAAAATATCAAACAATATTAAAAAAATTATGAAATTAGGATAGAAATAAAGAGTTTAAGAAGTATCTTATTCTAAAAAACAATCAAATAAATTTTGAAAATTATTCAAAATACAAAATACAAAGAATACAAACTTCTATAAGGTCTTTATTAGAAAGGGATATCTTAATTCTCTTAATAAATGGCTCGACTAAAGAGAGGGGAAGCATGAGATCAAGATAAGCACAAGCCCTTGGTAGTTGAGAGAGAAAAGGTGAAATAGCAAAGAACCTTCAAAGAAGGGATTGATTCACGAGGAGAGTTGTCAAATGTAGGTTGTCTCCTCATGCACCACTACCATGTTCGTTCTTAAAAGCAAGTTCATGACCATTCATTCACTTAGCTCCATTAGCAAAAAAGACAACTTGTTGTCAATGTCTTCATCATTGTCTCCAACACGACCTCCGTTGCATCCAGGGTGCACCAGCAACTAACCTGCCAAAGACCCCGTCAAGCCCTTTGTCATCAAAGATCAACTTGTAATGCTGGCCCTCCAACCCTGCAATTTTAACCTCTCCATTGCATTCAACGCCTTCCTATGATCATCATTGCATCAAGGGCACTCTCCCTCCTAACTTGTGCCTAAGCTTCAAAGAAATATTTGTGTTTCATTAATGAAGGGTCAATTGCTAAATTTGTCATTTTGAAAGTTGATTTTGGAGATAACAAGATATTGATACATGGGGAGATGCATTTTAGCCACCAAAACCACAATCTCTAATGGCACAAGAGAACAAATTAAAGAATGGACTGATGATTTGATGGAGAACTCAAATGTTCTAGCTACAAATTTTGACAAAACTAAAATAACTAATTGCAACTTGCACAAAAGTAAATTTTTAATGGTTTGAGTTTTGATAATGTTAAGGTGAAAGAGCACCTACTTGCAAGTAAAATATCACAATTTCAAATTTATAAATGGAAAAAGGGCTTCAAAAGGAGAAGAGGCATTCCAAATAACTAAACAAGTACGTTTTTAGAGGACCATCCAGACAAATGAGGTAATAAGGCGATTTACATAAAAGCCACCATCATTTTAAATGCAATATCATCAAAGCCATCAAAAAAATCATGACTAGTTTAACACAGAAGGTGAACCAAGCAAGCAAAGTACAAGGAGAACCAAAGCTTTCTTGATACTCACAAGTAATGATATATTTCTAAAAGTTGATCCCTTCAAGATCGAACTCTATAACATAGTATTTTCATACAAAAAGTTATTCAATCCGGATTTGCAAATGAACAAACTAAACGGTCATGTCCACATAAATAGAGCATATCTAACTAAAGATTAATGAAAGTGATCATGTTATGGTGATGTAAAGACCTTGTTGATGTGGCAATTAGGTTTAGAGAGTTTAAAAAAAGGTTTACTTAATTAAAAATTAAGTGTGATTATAGAAATTGATAAAGAGAAATGAAATCCTCAAAGGTTGTAGAAATTGTGTTTAAAGAGTCTAACAGAAGGCTACTTAGTTAATAACTGTGTGGTTACAAAAGTTGAAAAAAAGAGTAATAAAATCTTCACAGGACACGAAAATTAGGTTTAAAGGGCTTAAAAAAGTTTACATAGTTGAGAATTGAGGAATATGGTTACAAGTATTGAGAAAACAAATAGTGGAATCCTCTCAAGTCAAGAAAGCTCCAATTACAAGACCAAAAAATACAAGAATCTATAAAATCTCTCTTTAGTCGATGATTTGTCCCCTTCGATAAAGATTCCGCATGTCAAGACACAAATGTTAGCTTAAACTCACAAAACTTGGTAAACCACTTTTGCAGTCTTGCTAAGACCATAGTCAACTGAAAGAAGCGCTTCGAAGGCTTGTTCGTAATGACATTAATAGTGTGAGCTCGGAAATATTATCGTAGCCATCAAGCAAACATAAGGAGAGTAATAAGTGTTAAACATCGTTGTCTTCTCAAACTAGTACATAACTGAAATGAAAACTTGAAGTTACCAAATAAATTTATAATGATTCATTAAGTACTTAATTGCTCAAGATAAGGGGTCAAGAAAGATAGACATTGACCTCTTAAAAAGCTTTCTCATATTTGTCTGTCTATTGAAATCTAAACTTGTTCCAAAGCAATGAAAAGAATGATTGATTATTTTCTCCTAACTTAAGGATCTAAGTCCAACAATATGCCCAATTAGACACTGGGCATCTTGATATGTCCTTGGAGAAGACATATTGATGAGATCTTTTATCATTTCAAGATTAGCTTGAATGCCTTCTCACAATAACATATAGCAAAAAGCTTGCCCGAAAGTTTCCTTTGGCTCTTTTAAGTGAGCCTTGAATGACGTACTTTTCACCAGGACGTTGTCCACATAGACCATGAGGTTTCTACCTCTCTAACTTCAGAAGACAATACCATCGATCATCCTTTCACTCATTTTTCATTCATTTTTTGGGCCAAATGGCTTAACTTTGAAGCATAAAGGTTTGAAGTCAAATACGAAGGAAATTTTTTCCTCGTCCTCTTCCTCTTTAGCTATTTTCACTTGATCAATTAAGAAGGTTTTAAGAAAGTTTAAAGAAGTCAAATCTATAACTAAGTCCACAAGAGCGTCAATTTAAGGACGAGGGAAAGTCATTTGAGCTAGCCCAGTTAAGGCCTGTGTAGTCCACACGTATGGGCCACTTGACCAAAACAACATTGGAAAATCAATCAAGATAGAAGACTGTGTGAATGAAGTAAGCCTAAAATACCTTAGCAAAATCCTCCTTAGTTGTCATTTGCATCTAGACACCAAAAACTCGCTTCTTTTGCAAGATAGTTGGAATCTTGAGAAGTTTCTTTGAGAAGAGAGAAACCTCTCCAATGAGTGATAAGGGAATCCTAGACGGGTGGATAACAGGTGCAACAAACAAAAACTCAAGTTTGAGCCAAGAGTGGAAATAAAGTGCATGTTCCTTCATGCAAACTATTGGGATTTAATGGCCTCGGCTGGAGTAGCTGAATCTCAAGAATTTGGCCTCTAGTACCAAATCTCGACAATCTAACCTCTATTACTTAATCACAAGTTGTTGAGTCTCAAAAGTCTGGCCTCAAGCAATTGGATCTCAATAATCTTCCTTTTGTTCGATTTCAAAGGTTTTTTGTAAATGCTCACCTAGAGGCCGCGTTAAGGATTGACACTTGGGATTTGATTTGCAAATATTTGCAACTTCAAACCCATACTACAAGAAATCACCAAGTCATACAACATAGTAAAACAAAATTAACTCTTTAAATTAACATATAACATATTCATAAAGGCTATGTTTGCATATTGTTTATAGTGTAGACAGAATATTTGAAAAGAAAATTTTAAAAACGAGTTTTTAAAAGAGGAGCTTATGTGAGATGAAATAGAGCTTCGGTGAAAAGTATTTTTTTTAAATTCTATTGGTTGAGTTTGTAAAGAAGAAAATTTTGAACAGTTTGGATTTAAACTCATTCAGCAAAAAGAGCCAAAGCAATGTAAACGAACAACCATAACTTGATGTACCTTCAATTTATATACCTTTCGATATTTGAACACGATAAATAAATAAAGATACAAACCTGTATAAATGGAGGCCTCCCTAGCAGCCACGGGCATGTTGGAAGTGTTTGCCACCAGTGTAGTTCGCTTCATCACAGATTCTTCCCGACCATCAGGCAATGTCATGGTTAATTGAGGAAAGTCCATAAGAACCTGGTAAGAATCATATTCCTGTAACAAACAAGAACTGAAAAAAAACATGAATTAAAATTATTCTATAGGTGAAACCTCTGCCATCTCATTTCCTCTTTCTCCACAGCCAACATAGACCACTGTGTCAGAATTGGAGTACTGCATGATATAAACAACGAATGCAGACAATTGTGAAGTAATAAATTATCCATTCTCAAATATATACATACATGCATAAATATATGAGTAAAATTTCAATTTAGGTACCTTCGATAGTGCTTGACTAATAACAGTTTTACCACAACCAAATGCTCCCGGGATAGCACAAGTTCCTCCAAGAACAGACGGGAAAAGGGCATCAAGAACACGCTATGAAAATTCCAAACAAAGACAATAGTTTTAGATTTAACAAAAAGATTGTGCTATGTTTACAATAAAAAAAAAACTTACTTGACCAGTTAAGAGAGGTGTATCAGCAGCAAGCTTTGATGCAACAGGTCTAGGAGTACGAACTGGCCATGTCTATAAGCAAGAACTCAAATAATTTTATACCAGATATTATGGATATACGAACAAAAATAAAAATAACAATAAGAGCAATAGTGCAACAAACCTGTAGCATTGTAAATTCCTTCTTCACGCCTTGAAATTCAAGTTCAAGTACTACATCCTGTGAAAAAGACAGTAAAATGTACGATATCAAGATATGTAGAGGAAACCAAAATGTAGGTAAGGTAAAACAAGAAAGACAAGCATTAAGGGGGCAATGACAGATGGATTCCCATTAATGACCTTCAAGCTATATTGACCAGGCGGAGCAATGTATGCAATTTTTCCCATGGATCCAGGAGGAAGTGCGACAGAGTGCTGCATCAAGGTATTCTCAGAGACAGACTGCATTACCAAACCCAAAGTAGGCATGTCATACATTAACCAGAACAAAAATATATCAAACAAAACAAGAAAGCAGTCACAGCATTGTAGCAAAACAACTCACTGCATACAAATCTCCGCCCGTAAGATGATCTCCAATAGCTGAAAAAACGAAAAGGAATAGAATTGAAACTATAATATTTTACAAGAGAACATCGAATCAATTATAGTAACTATTCATCTTAGCTAAGAAATTTACCATATTTTTTTGGCTCAAATTCCCACAATATGTCTTTATCAAGGGCAGGAACAGAAACCCCCCGGGGGATGTATACATCACCAGATTTTAGAGCAATGGTTTTTAAAGGTCTCTGCACAAATTTAAGCAAAATGGTTCACATATTCAACCAAACTTCATTTCCAAAAACAAGCATATATGTAATACAGAACAGTTCCACCAAAAACAAATAAATAGTTCAAGCATTGTAAATACAATTCAAAGAAAAATATACCGACTAGACATGAACAATCTGTAAAAATTTTGAATAAGTATAACAGTAAACCTGAATTCCATCAAAAATGTTGCCTAATATCCCAGGTCCCAACTCAACTGAAAGAGGCTGCAAGATCAATTAATCTTCTATGAGCATCTAAAGTAATGATAATTGTTAATAAACTATCAAACCATAGCATTTACCTTACGAGTTCGCAGGACAGGATCATTCACCATCAATCCAGCCGTTTCTTCGTAAACTGTCATTATCAAAGTCAAAATCTTTGAGGTGAATCCTTATGCTTTACAACCCAAAATACAAAAGGATAAACCCATAAGAATGCTAGAAGATCAATTGCCTTGAATCGTGGCTGAATCTCCCTCCAATCTAATAATTTCCCCTATAAGCTTGTCATGCCCAACACGGACCAACTCATACATAGCAGCTCCTCCCATTCCATCTGCCACAACAACAGGCCCTGATACCTATAATGAAAGATGGCAAATTATTTCAAGAGACAAAATCTAGTAACAAGGACTGGTTTAAGATAATTAAATTATAGTTTAAAAAATCACATATTGATTGGTTTCCATGCAAGTTCACTGAACAAACATATTTCACTCCTTTTTTTAAGGGCAAAATTATTAGAAGACTCAAGAAAAATATAAATGAAACAATGCATTTGATTGTCCAATTTATCAACATGTCATCATTAAGAAGGTTAAATTCCAAAAAAACAGATACAGATGTTATTTTCATAGTTAAAATAAAAACTGAAGATAGCAACAACAACTATGTGCTTACCATCAATTCTACAAAATACAAAGAACAAGTTTAAAAATTGCATAAGCTCTTTTCTTTCATTTTAAAATGTAAAATAAAGTGCTCCAATGTTTCATCACCTAAAAGCCTAACCATTGACCATGATGCAGTATCCAGTGTCTAGCAGTTCCAATGGTAACCCAAACTATTCATTGACAAGCTGAAGTAGAAGTTCAGCACAAGTGAGAAATTTACTTTGGGTTTCAGCATAATTACAGCTGGACCAACAGAACAATTCATAAAAAGAAAGCCTTGGTTCACAGATTTAAATTTCATCTTTCTTATAGAGTGAAACTTGTGAGATCTAGCCATAATGACAGAAAGTAGAATTGCCATTGAACAACAAGCAGAAAATGTTAGCTCTACAAAAGAGCAAATTATAATAACAAATCTTTTAGAGAGGGAAGATGGAATCAACCATCTGAAAGTTTTTGCCATTTTCCAACAGAAACTTATTTAAATAATGCACAACAAATATGGAGAAAATTTCACACCTTTCCCTATGGTACAAATGCAAAGATCCAACTTTCAACAGCTAGATATCCATAAACAGAAAATATCCTAACTTTCCCAGTCGTATCCCAGGTTCCTAAAACAAAGGCCTAGAAAACCAAGAGCAAGTTAACACAAGGCTCCAAAGCAAGCGCACTGACTCTGACAAAAACAAAACCTAAGCTCCACATGCCACAATGGAAAAAAATCCAATAGCAGTAATGCCCTTAGATAGGTTCTATAAATTTGGATTCTCTAAATCCTGTTTCATCTCTAAAGGACGAAAGTTAGCAATCAAGCATCTGGAACTTAATTGTCTTATTTCTTATAGAAACTTATTCATCCAACGCAATTTACATGTGAAGGAAGTTTGAAAACTTTCTGATAACAAGAGAAAACATTCAAAGATCCAAGCTTCCACAGTTAAATGTCAATTCACAAAAATATCATGAACCATATAAGCACATCCCAAACTCAAAAAACCATTTGATGAGTTAAAGCCTAGGAAACCAAGATCAAGTTAACACAACACTCCTAAGCAAGCACGCCTAACAAAAACAATACCTAAACTCCAAATGCCACAAAAGCAAAATTTCAATAGCAGCAGTGCCCTTAAACAACTTGAATAAATTTGGGTTCTCTAATAAATCATGTTTCATTGAGGGGCCTTGTGAAGGAGGAAAGTTGGCAATCAATCATCTGAAAAATTAATTGTCTTATTTCCAACAAAACTTTATTCAGCCAATGCAATTTAACTGAACGAAGTTGGTTTAAACAGTTTCTGATAGCAAGAACAAACATTTAAAGATTCAACCTTCCATAGCTAAACGTCCTAAATTCAGAAAAATATAGTGAACCACCAAGCACATTCCAAGCTCAAAAACACTAGATGAGTTAATGCCTAGAAAGCCCAGATCAAGTTAACACAACACTCCAAAGCAAGCATATCGACTCTCACAAAACCAATATCTAAATTCCCCATGCCACAACGGCAAAAATCTATTAGCAGCAAAGCCCTTAGACAACTCCTATAATTTGGGTTCTCTAACAAATCACGTTTCCTCTAGGGGGCTTGTAAAGGAGGGAAGTTGGCAGTCAAGCATTTGAAAAGTTGATTGAGTTATTTCCTACAGAAAGTATTCAACAACAGCAATTCACAGTTGAAGGAAGTTTTAACAGTTTCCGATAGCAAGAGCAGACATTCAAAGATCCAACCTTCCGCAGCTAAACGTCTTCAATTAAGAAAAATATCGTGACCCGTCATACAAGTAAACGCCTAGAAAACCAAGATGATTTGAATTCAAAACTTCTCCAAAAACAAAACATAACAACCCCTTGGAAAAAACATCATCTTAAAACCACCATACCTAGCAATTTCCCACCTATCAATGTGATCAAAAGGAAAACCGGAGAATGGATCCTATACCTTCCGGACATAACCATACTCGCTCTCCTTTTCCGAATCCTCGAATGTTGTCAGGCGATCTCCGTATGCCATCTTCACTTGTAAAGATCAGTGGATGCGATGCGACGGTGAGGATTGCGAATCAAAACCAAAGTTTCCTGCGTCTCTCTTCAAAAAAAACCCTATCGACCAGGACGTCCAAACTGGGACTTTCTAGGGTTTCGAAAGGTCCCTAATCGGTCAGTCCTGTACGAGAGAGAGCGAGCGAGAGAGAGAGAGAGCAGATCTCAGATTCTGGAGATCGAAGGAGATGACTGAAAGCGCTGCGAACAGCCACGTCGACGACTCATCCGCCACAAAGAAATTTGATTGATTTGGCTAAACTGATATTTTCGTGTCATTACTTTTTTAATAAAATATACGTTTCACCTCAGAATTGCTCAAATATAAATTTTATTAATAAATTTACAAAATAAAGAATAAGTTAATTGAGAAATTAAAAATAAACAAAAATAAGTTTTTGCCTTGAGTTGAGTTAGATTAAAAAACTCGAATTAAGATTAGAATAGACAATTTATGTCTAAAGTATCTAATAGATACACATTAAATCAAACATTCTCAAGTTAATATATAGATATGTTTATTTGAGATCTAGTTATTAGTAGTCTTATGTATAATTAAAATATAAAAATATTTAATAAAAATATAACATAGATTAAATCTTATATTAAAATAAAATTATCACGTATTCATAAATTTTTTAGTTAATTATAAAAATATATAATAAAAATATAAAAAATGATAAAAAAAAAATAAGTTTGTTATTTCATTATTAAAAGAAATAAAATCCCCCACCCAATACAATTTTGATATATTGATGATCAAACGTTTAAAAAAAATAAAATATTGTTTTAGTTATGAACATGTTGTGATGTTTTTTTTTTGTTTGAATCTCTCTTTGTTTTGTTTATATTAACTTCATTGAGTTGGATTAAAAATATTTATAAAAATGATTTTAAAACAAGGATATGATTGTTCTACAGTTCGTTTAAGATAATAAAAAATGAGATAAATAAGAAATAGAATTTTGAGTGGTGGTTTAATCACTTGAGAAATAAATAAAAAAATACACAAAAATCAAAAGATTAACTTGGACAATAATTCACCAATTTGAAAAATAAAAAGAAAAATATAAACACGAAGAGTTATTAGTTTTGTTTATTGTTCGTTTTCAAAAATAAATTTAAGAGAAAGAATAAAACCTCTAAATATGACCAAACATAATCATATTAAAAAGTTATTGTGAGCCTTTTTAGTTTAACTATTAAGAATCTATCCTCATTTGACCATCCAAAATCTAGCTAATCAAGTATTTTAACCCCTTCAAAGGTTTTTTTCAATTAATGACAAAGTTAAAAACCTAATTAAAGTCAAGATAATACAAATACAAGAAGAAAATATTTTTTTCATATACAAGATTTTGATCAAACATACAATTTTTTTTTCAAAACAAAGGTTTAATCAAACAAAATAATATAATTTTCTTTTGATGAGTTATAAAAAAATATGGCCTTATATTTATTAGTATTAATAAAACATATATTAGTATAAATAAAATAAGTTTTATAAAAACTAGTTTTCAAATGAACAAACAAAAATTATTTTAACAAATCCTAAAAATATAGAAATTAACTTAGAGATCTATAACTCAAGAAACACAAGGGAGCATTACAAAATGTAAAACAAATCCTTAAAAATTAATCAAAAAATAATAAATTAGATTTCCAAATCATATTTATAAACAAGAAAGCCTTTCTAATTCATGAAAATATCTAAAATTGGTTAGAATAATTTAAAATATATTATGTATACAAAACTATTTTTTCAAATCATAAAATATAGTCCATTATGCACTAAAAAGATTTACATCAAAATGATTACAAAAAAAAATTCAAAATAATATAAATATAAATACCAAACCAAAATAAATAAAATAAAACATATCAAACCAAAAACAAATATATATATATATATATATTTACAATAATTAATTTTTAAAAAAAACTCTTATCAAATTTTATCAATTTATTTTTAAATTGTCACTCCCTTTTTCTTTAAAATGCAAGATCATACTATCAACACTAAAAAAAAAAAAAAAACATAACTCCATAACACATTGTAATGCCATAACATGAAAATTGATCATAATTAATAATTATATTATACAACACTGCTTAGTTCTTATTCTCAAAACACAATTATTCCTCATTTTCATATGAAGTAGGGTTCCACTAAGTACAAACCTTCTTTCAATTTCCATTACAACAAATTTGAATGAATTCATAAACCAGAGTTCCCAATTTGAAGGCTTTTTGCTATAAGAACAACCATAACCAAACAATCTCAAACACTAACTACACTCCAAAATCTTCAAGAAATGTTCCTGGGATGAGAGCTGGAGGAGCCATTGCCGATACACACTTGAACTGTTTCATGAAACAAGTTAGTACATTTTAGCCATCACCAAACAACCATCAACAAAAGGCTGCAACTTCAACGGCGATGACTTACTCTGTGCTGCTTGTATTTTTCTCTAACAGCATCCAGATTGGACCATCTCTTGCCCAACTGCAGATCATGTAATAGATAGATGCATTCCTTTAAATCTGTTGCCTTGTAACCAGTATACTGCCTTAACCTTTTATTCTGAAAATCGTCAAATTCACAATGTTAACATCATGAGAGGAAAAATAAATCAAGAAAACTTCAATCGTGTGTAGCAAACATGACGTCAAACAGATGTGTTTACCCATGGAGGTTGCTCCTGATTGAGGGTGAATCTTGCAAGAAAAACAGCTGAAGCAGCTGTTACTGATGGTAGAAACTGAACACATCTATAATCCAGCAAGCTTAGCTCGGCAAGGTAGCATCCCATGAATTCCAATACCAGACTTGGATACTGAACAAGGAAAATGAAACCCACATGAGATTCAGGTAGAGGTAAATGTGTTGTTCTTAGAAGAAGAAGAAGAAGAAGAAGAATGGTGTATTATAATATGTGATGTGTAACAACTTACTTCACCGTCTTCATTGCTAGCCTTGGTGAATCTCCTGTACCGAATACATTAATTTTCATAAAACTCTGATAACACCAAACCAAGAAGAAATCTGTAACGCTCCAAAACATTCGGTTAACCTTACCTTAAAAAGGTCTTAATTGTAGGATTGCCCATCTCAAACTTGAGAAATTTGAGGATATCAGTCTCCATTTCCACCATCTGCTTCTTTGTGTAAGTGTTGTCTGTTATATAGCAGAAATCCTCTACATGAGGAGGGCTGATCTCCTCATACTTACTGCAGAAAGAAAAGAAAGAAAACATAAAAATAAGTAACCAATATTCAAATAAATAACATCACGAGCTAGTAAATAAAAAATAAAAAAGGGGGAAAATTGTGGATGCATACGAAGCAATGAGCATAGCTGAAACCCCAAGAAGCTGAAGCCTCTGCCTGCTGATAACATTAGACGAGAGGTACCGATCGATGTAAGACACCGCGAGGAAAAGGGTGTCGGAGATCAATCTATATTCTTCAGCGACATCGACGAGCCAATCCACAAGAACCCCCCTCATGTTCGAATTCACGTCCGTTTGAACCCTTTCAACAAAACCCACCAATGGCCTCCTCTTCTCCTCCATCTGCACGCAAATAATGCAAACCCACAACAAAACAGTTAATCCACTTCGAATCCCAAACAAATAAACCTCAAAAGCCCAAGGTTGACGAAAGATTCTAAAACCAACCTCCATAGAACGTAGATAGCAGTAGATGTCCGAGGCGTAATGTGGGCAGAACTGGGTCTCATCCATCGCCACTCTCCCCACGCCTGTTCCTACCTTAGCCCTCCGCTCCTTGGATTGAGCACTATAAATCGTTGAAGCTCGATTCGCAGAGACATCCACGTTGGCATTAGACAGAGTCGGAAGCTCGCCAAGCGCCACTCTCATTTTCTTGAACGGTCTCCTCTCAACTTCTCCGGCATCGCATGAAACTGAAACCGGGGCGGATCTCTTGGCCACCGTACGCGTGATGCATAAGCAATTCTCCTTGTCCGCCATCCCTCTGCCACCCCCTTCCGCTCCACCAAGCTCGGGCAACGAAAGAGAAGAGATAGAGAGAGATGGAGGGCGAGGCGGAGGGATGGGACGAAAAGAAGACGGGAGAATGGCTGTTTGTAGACGAGAGATTTGGTGGAATTCGAAGGCGCCGTGAGTTCGAAACCGGAGGGAAAATCAAATGCTGGGCGGTTAACGGTTCGGCATCTTGGTTCGTTTTTCCCCCCCTGAGAGCCGGACACGAAAATTGGAACTTTTGTGTGAAAGGAAAGCGGGAACCGATACACGGAGGTTGGTCTCATGAAATCGACCATTCGTTTACGACACGTGTGATGGATCAACGGTGTATATCAAGTTTGGAGAACATTTTTGTTCGACGACGTGAGGATTCGAGAAGCTTTGTGGCGCCTCGTTTTGCAACCGGCGGCGGGTCCGCGAAATATTTGATATTTCAGATGTTTTTCGTGCTCATTTTTTAAGTAAAAAAAGAAACTAAAAAAAATTGAATTTTATTTTTTTTAAATATATATTTTATTCTTTTTGGAAAAAAAATCATAGCTTGCAATTAAAATCGGGCCTGATAAATATTTGGTCATTCTGACGTGTTTGATGTTTGGTTTTGAAGATAAAAACATTTGCTCATCTAATTCATTAAATGTTATATTGGATTTAAAAATATTTTTTTTTATGTTTTGTAGGTGTATTAAATCACTATTTGCTTTTATGCACATGTAAATCGATTTGTTGAAAAATAATATTTTGGTTTATTTATTTATAAAAATTCATAAAAAAATTCAAATACATTTTAATCTTAAAAAATTCCTAAAAAATGGATCTATTAATGGGTATTTTCAAAATCTATCATTATTTGCAAAATTTGATAAACCCATTGACATGATATACGTTTTTATTTACAAGACAAATATTATAACCTATACACATTTTATTTTTAACAATATATTATATTAATATTAAACAAAAATTTAGAAGATACAAAATATAATTCTTTTATTAAGTTTACATAATCAATATTTGACAACTCGACTTTAAAACCTTTTTTTATGAAAACTCCATCTTTAAAATTTTATTTGAATAATTAAAAATATTTTTCATCATATCAATTTTTATTTATGTTATTTTTTTCTCTTTTTTAATTTCTATCAATTAACCTAAATATTTTATAAGATTTTTAATCAATTATAATAAAATAGAATAAGTCATTTTAAAGCATTTGAAATTCTATAGAATTTTTGAAAATTTTACAATTATTGTATAATTTTCAAAAAAATTATGTATACTTAAAAAGAAAATATTTATTAATGATAAAATCTCAATTATGAGAAATTTATTTATCAAAACTTAATAATATAATTGTAAACTAGAAAATATTCAAATAATTTATGTAAAAAAATAAAAATAAAAAATATATAAAGATACTCTTAGTAACATATATATATATATATTATACTTTTTATATTATCTTTATGTTTATGTAATGTACAATTGACACGTTATGTGATGAAGCAACGGTGTACATCAAGTTGGAGGTGATTTTTGCTCCACGAGGACTTCAGCTGCTACGTGGCGCGTCATTTTGCAACTGGCGGCGGGCCCGCGAAATATTTGACGTTTAGGATGTGTTTCGTACTCATTTTTTAAATAAAAAAAGAAATTAAAATTTTGGATTTGATTTTTTAAAATTATATATTTTATTCTTTTTTGAAAATAAATCATAGTTTTCAATTAAAAGCGGGCCTGTGAAATATTTGGCCATTCTGACCTCAGTTATGTTTTGTTTTGAAATAAAAACATTTGCTCATCTAATTCGTTAAATGTTAGATTGGATTTAAAAAATATTTTATTTTGTTTTGTGAGTGTATAAAATTACTATTTGTTGTTATGCACATGTAAATTGATTTTTAAAAAATAATATACTGATTTATTTATTTATAAAAATTAATAAACATTCTACATAATATTAGTCTTACAAAAATCACAATGATTGGATCTATCTCAATGAGTATTTTCAAAATATACCATTATTTACAAATTTTGATATACTTATTAATATGATATATATTTTTATTTATTAGACAAATATTGTCATCTATGCTTGCTTTATTTTTAAAAATGCACATAATATTAATGTTAAGCACAAATTCATAATATACATATTATGATTTCTTTAAGTTTACATAATCAATGTTTGATAACTCAGTTTTAGAACTTTTTTTCTTGCTAAATCTATGCTTGATAACTTTTTAAATCAACCAATTAGATCCTTTTTTATAACATGCCACGAAAAAGGTTGTTTCGTGGTGCTATCTTATTCTCTTCTAGATGCACTTAACATTCTAACATGTAAGCTTCATTTGATATGTGTTGCCTCAAGCCTTCCTTAGCTTGTACACATAATCTTCCTTGTATTTGGAAAATGTTTTGTTCATATAAATAAAATTATATTGCCCAAGCTCATTTAATATTTTCAATCAAATTCTATAACTTGATATTTAAATAATGATTTTATTTGAATGCTATAATTGATATTATATCACAAAAAAATGAGATAATAGGAAAATATTCCACTCTATTATTATTATTATTCATTTTTCACTTGTTGAATATTCCGACTTACTTATTGACTTAGAGCATCATCGGTAAATTAACTTAAACAAGATTATAATTAATAGATAATTCATAATTTTTTTATGTCTTCAAGCATGTGTTTTGTGTCAAATTTGATTGTACTTTTAGCATAAATAGATTTTAAATTTTGAATATTAATAAAGATTTCATATTTTATTCAATATAAATAATGTTTCTAAATTTTTAAAAAATAATAATAATAATAAATAATTGTAAATCATGTATTGAATAACATTACTTAGCAATAATTATTTTTAAATAAAATTTTATATCATTTCTATATTTAATAACAAGTATATTAAATGTAATAAAAATTTAAGTGTTTTTGTGTTTACTTATAAGAGTATTTATTTGTTATTATTTTTGCAAACTAAAGTTTAACACAATTAAAAAATTATAGAATACATTTAAAAATATTAATAATAATTTTTTTAGATATTTAATTAACAAGAATTTTGAAATAACTGTACTTTCAAAAAATTTAAAAAAAATTTATATAAATTGAATGCTCATTAATTGGACATAATAATTATAGGAACATAAATTATCTCAAATTATTTTTTTAAAATAGTCAAAGTATTAAAATCTGAAAGAAAGGTCAACATTGAGAATAAATTATTTTTTGTTAAATATACATTAAATTTGAGCCATAATTAATGTACATCATAAAAATGGAGATTAAAATTTACTAAACTAAATAAATTGACATATGAGAAATTTTTCTAATAATAATTGGGCATAAGTATATAAGAGGACCAATAGAGGAGCTCTTTTAGCAATCCTCAAGGGAGAAAATAGTATAATTAGGCACAACAGGAGGTTGAGGTGCTTGAACTTTTGAAATGAGAAGAAAACCATTGGAACAAGATGATTCTTTGAGAATTTGTGAAAGAGTTGGCTCATATTTAAGTTGCTTGACAATCAAAGAAGGTAAATTTCCTTTGCCCTTACAGAAGAGGACCAAGATATTTAACATATGAATTTAGGAATTTTCTTCCTTTAATTTGCCTTTTTAGTTTGCATTTTACCTTCTAATAAATATGTCATAAAAATGTTGATTCAAATTATGAACTCAAGATAATATAACAGAAACATATTTTTATTTTCAGTTAAAGGAAGACAATTATTACTGAGTAAAGAGAAAGGAACTTGGGGACTTTATAAGTCCCCAATGACCAATCAAGTAAAGAAAACATGGGAAAAAAAAGAGCTCTATCAAGGAGAATATAAAATAAAAAGAAGTGGGAACTCATGAAAGATTAGAGTTCATAGATTTGATCTATAATCCAAATCATTAGGAGTTTATTTATAATTGAAAAAGTTGTTGATGTAGAATAAACTTATTTTCATATATAAGAAATCACAATTGATTATAAATTATAGTGACATAGCTGACTAGAGTTGATAGGGATATTTTATTGACATGGTTGACTTATAACCTGTAAAGCAATATACTTGACTATAGATGATGTGACTGAGTTGGTTATAATTGTCAAACCGGTTAGGTTGCATATTCGAAGTAATTAATTAAGCTCCGTTTTGTCACTTTTTTATCGATAAAATTGCATTTATGCCACTTGAAGGAAGATGATCATATGATGTTCACACGTCTTTTACTTGTGGGGCTGGACTTGAGGGCTTGGCTTCAAGGAACGTACCTATAGGTGTTGACTTTAAAGGCCTCAAGTTGCTATCCTTGATTAGCTGACCTTGAGAGGGGTTGGTCTCAAGAAAAAAGCATTGACTTCAAGTCGTAATGTCCACAATGTGGCTAAAATCTTATATATGAATTTTCCACCTTCAACATTGACATTGTCGTTGAATTTTTTTCCTTCTTCCTTGTTGTGAAGGATTTGAATACAAGGGGCATCTCTTATTCATGGTCGAATTAATGGCGAACCTATATGAATGATTGTCACTTACATCTCCATTTCTTCGAATATCGACACTCACTACTATGCTTCAGCCAACCATTTCTTTGTGGCTTACACATGCTGAACATTTCAATGAAAATGCTCTTTAACTTCTCTCTATTTACAAGCTCCCAATAAAACAACATTTTATGCTAACCTTTTTAATTATTGTCTTTGCAATAAATGTCATAGATTATCTTTTGGAGCCTCCTCTCTAAAATGAATTACAATTTTTGAACATATTTAAATTAATACTAGAGAATCCACTTGCATGACATTTTTTTGAACGATATCATTACTAAGTCATTTTTGTGATCACTTCATGAAGTACATTTGGTTATACTCTCTTAAAATAATTTTGATGCCCCTTTACTCCTTGTAGTCTTTAAATAGATTGTCAAAAAAATAGTTTCAACGTTATATTATAACAATTTAATCTAATGGTGATAGAGAGAACCTTAGACTTTATCATTTCTTATTACAACATGACACTCAATTCCTTTGTTCCTCTCTGTAGACTCATCAAATTTGTTGTTTTGTAAACAAAGATATCGACATATTATTTAGAAGACCTTAACTCTTCTTTATCATTTATTTGTTTTGGTCAAATATTGGACATTAACTTGTCTAACAACAATTTACTTCATTTATTTTATTCCCATTCTTATACTTGATTAAAAAAACACCATTTGAAACCCTTTTCACAATTTACCCAATTATCACACATCATAAGCCTTTAAGTCTATTCCAGTTGAAACATCATAACAAACTTGAGTCTAATACAAAATCATCTGTCTTTTTGGGATGCTCTACCTTTCATCATTGCTACAAATGCTTTGATCATGCTACTTATTAGTTATAATTATCTTACCATATTATCTTTGTGGTAGCCTCATTTCCTTTTTGTCATCACCTTTTAAATGAACCTTACATAAAAAATGATAGTCCTACATAGATTGCCCCTAAAATTGTATAGTCTCGTCCATCACCACCCATATTCACAACATAGTATTTGCATTATCCTTCTTACTTTCCTCACCCTCCTTCATTATCTCTCCTCTCCTATCATTACCATAAACTTCTCACAATATCTCATAGCATCACACCTTCCTCATTCTACTTTCCCTTTTGGGATGTCAAATAAAATCCCTAATCCTTATCATTGACCTATTCACCTCATTCTTAGGAACCATGTCTAGCTTAACACCACGTGTGGTTATCATCACACATTCCAATAATAATAACTTAAAACTAGACCTCTTTTTTTATTTTCTTTCTCTCACCGATACAATTGAAACATCCACACTTTTGTTAGCTTCAAAAAACCCTGTTAAAACAAATTAATGAGTGAAGAGTTTGATGCCCTTGTTCTTAACTATAAATGATATTAGTTCCCCATATGGACACAAAAATATTTCTGGGTTCAAATGAATTTACAAGATCAAATATGAAGTACATTGCATCACAGGTCGTTGGAGTTAGATTTCACTCAATGCCCGAGGATTGTTTGATGTACAACATTTAGCCAATGATTAAACAGTTCATGGTTCGAGTCATTCTTTCCATTGCTATTTAATTCAATTGGCTCATGGCCAACTAACAATGTTTTTCTTTAAGACAGTTTCTGTAAGAGGTTATTATTCATTAGTTTCCCTATTCATGTCTATAAGTTAATCAAAAGTAATTTATGATCTACGTAGGCTTCTTGGGCCTAGAATCAAAAACTCAATTTTTTTGGTGATTTGTAGATTCACTAATTCCCAATTTCACATTTCCTTATTTATTTTTATGCAAAGAATGAAATCTGGTCTACCAACGTTGTCTTAGATGGCAAACTTATTGCAATCAATGCCATAATTATGCACTTGCCTCTCAAAAAATTTAGTAGATCTCATCTTCTTAGGAATCGAGGTTCTTTGAACTAAGCATGGCCTATTGCTATTTCAACATAGACATATTTTTTATCTTCCTTATCAACATAACATGCTTGAAATTAAAGGCTTCATAATCCTCTTTCCATTGTTGAGAAACTATCCTTACACAATGAAACATTGCCAAGTCACTGATTCATTACAATACATCCATGTGACTCAACTTCTCATTTGTAGTCAAATGCTTGATTTAGTTTATAAATTAAGGAAGTCTACTCCTATGTGAAATCAGCCTTTCATTACCACAATCAAACACTTAATCATGGTCTTCATCTTCCTACTATCTTAGTAATGATTCTACATGCATTACTTGATACTGATTGGGCAAAAGGCATAGTTACAACACCTCAACATCTACTTAACGTCATCTTTCTTTGCGTTAATTCTTTCAGCTGGTTCTTAGAGAAGCAACTCACCATGGCTTACTCTTCTATTGAAGCTGAGAAACGAGTAGTTGTTCCAAGAATCATGGAAAGAATTTGGATTAAAAATTTAGTTTGGGAGTTTCATATGACTCAATTTAGCATTCCTACTGTTTAATGTGACAGCGTTGGCATCACTTACCTTTGTCGCAACCTAATATTTCATAGTCACATGAAGCATATTTCGAAAGATTTTCACTTCCTGTGCTATCAAGCTCAAAGAAAGAATTTACTTATGCTTCAAGGCAATCGTCATCATTCAATAAAAGCATTTCTACCATGAATAATAAGCAAAAATATTTCTGTATACCCTTGTGACAATCTATGTTGAAAAGGCAATAGCAATCCTCAAATAATTTTTGAGCTATTTGTTTCCTAATAACTCTTTGTGTATCTATACTAAATATTCATTGATTCTATCAATATGTATGTAAAAAACAAGACATAAATCAACCTCATTCACACTCATACTAGTCCCTTAGCAACTAGAACATAAAAAGAACATACAATTTGTACTGCATAAATTCAAAACACATATCAAAAGCAGGAAGGGAGTTTCATGTAGTAGAATAGTGTTACAAGGCATCAATTTGGTCGAAGACGGTGGTAATGCAGCTAAGATCTTCTGTGCAAGTGTTTAGTTGAGTAAGAAGAGCAAACAAGCTTGCGCATCTTTCAATTGACTCTAGTTTTACGTCGAGGACTTTATATGATGCACCTGTGATGTGTTCATATAGCATATTACAAATATATTTGAAGATGGTTTGTCCAGGTTCCCATTATTACAGCAGTAAAATTTTTGTGAGCTAGAATGGCCTGTATATAACTGTAATATGCACCTTTTATTCATGTTTGCATTTACCGTGATAGTGTCTTCTGTGAGAGTTATTTCTTCCAAAACGATTCAATAATGATGTCAAGAGTGATAAATTTATTCATCTTTTAGGCCACAAAGTCCTTTGGTCATTTTAATTGTATGAAGAAAATGGTTACCTTTACATGAAAACATTAAGAAACCCACCTTTTCTCTTCAACTAATTTAAGAGATTGATTGAGTTTGAAAGCAACAGTTTTGCCTTCAGGTTTAAAAAAAGTTGGCAAAAGTTAAAACCCTCGAGTTGTCCCTGTTGAGCAAAAGTTGTGGATCATATGATTGTGGATTACAGCATGCATTCTGGAGGACGTAAAACTCCTCCATTGGTGATTGCCACAAGCTTCACATACACACTCTCTTCTTTGCCAACTGAAGCTGAATTATTGAGAAAGTGACATGCACGAGCCGCAATCTATGGCATGAATCAGCTCTTTTCTAAACCTAATAATGTAGAAGATAGCAACTACCATTGATGGTGTCTCAAGGAATGATAGATCTGTTCTAATTTTTTTAAAGTAAAAAAGCTCGTGTGGGAGTTCATGTTGTTATATTGCATAATGATGTTATTTAATTTCTATATGTTCCTGCAGCATTTTTGCATGAAAAGAATGCTTCCCTGTTCAATCTGATCTTTCGTTATTCCTTCTTGATCTTTATTCTACATCTTCTTCATCATTATATGGCCGAAACGCATCAAAAATTAAAGAATATCAATTATCTGAACTTGGGCATTTTATATATTTCTAGCAATATCTAAAAGTGGGAACTTTATAGTAAAGGTTTTCTTCAGTGACTTTGATCTATTCTCTTTAATGCATTAAAAGGCATTGGCAATTCATTCATTAAAGCAAAAGTTGAATTGTTGGTTTTTCTAGAATCTTTGTCCTTTGGAGAATAAAATAATAGAGGTTTAGTGAATTTTTATTTTGGTAATTTTTTTAATTGCGATTTAAATAATTTTTTTAATTTTTTTAAATTCAATAGCATCAAAGTCTTAACTAATAGTGTTGACTTTGAAATTAGCCAGTTCTTTATAGTTAATTGATAAGGATTAATTTTATTAAGTTATTTTCATTAATGATTTTTAAGATTTATAATTTTATTAATCTAATAATAAGAAATAATTACTTTATATTATTTTTTTTATGAAATTCATAATGTTAAGTCGTAAATATATAATTAATTTATAAAAATCTTTTACATTTCTTATTTGCACTTATGGTGTTATTAATGAAAAATTGTATTTAGAATTAGTAATATATTATAAAATTTATATTATTTATTTTGTTATTATTATTTAGCCATTTGTGATGTTCATATTTTTATATCTAGTATAATTAAATTTAATTAACGCGGTGATTTTTATCCAAAGTCATAGAGAAATCTAACGAAATATTCAAAATTTTTTAAAGTCTATTTTAACAATTTATAAGTCTTATAAATTTTGATAAATTATATCATTTATTAAATTAACTTAAATAAATTATAATGAGTTGCATTTTAAGTCATGTTTGCTTAAAAATAAGAATCACACCATTGGTAGTAATTATAGTTATGAATTTTAATTATTGTAAAATTTAAATAATATTTAATTAAATTCGTCTTTATTTGAATTTATTTTTTTAAAAATATTAAATAAACTTGTGAGATCAATTATGCACCCAGCTAATTTATCAGTCTTTAAAGTGCTATTTTCACTTTTTTTATTAACAGTTGATAGGATGAAATAATTTGGCGTTATAAATCCTAAAATTCTATTAAAAATATTATATGTATATATATTTATATATTTGCAAGCAAATTGATGTAAAATGTATTTCAAGTAAAAAAATGAACTGTATCGACAATCGGAGTCCAATTTTTTTTGTTTAGTAACGAAATTTGAGGAAAATCGAACGGCTAAGAGGCCTACCGCACGAACGGTACGGGTTTTCCGAATTTGCTGCCCCAATTTGGGTCAGATAATTAAGTGCACTGCTCCACTGTGGGCCCTCAACCGATCCCGGCTGGGCTGTCATGACGGAAATGTACAATGGACCCTCTTTTCCGTTTGTGCTGCGATGAACTCTTCATCGTCGAATTGGCTGATCTCCATCTTGATGCACACACTGTTAGGTATGCAGTCACCGCGCAGTTAATTAGGATTTCCGATCTGTACTGTAGTAATATTACTGCAAAGGTGACCACAGCGCGCGTCAACTTTAACCTCGATGCCCTAAAAGTCGTGGCCATGTCCGCCGTCTCTTCTCGGCTTTGATCAGCTCGTACTTTTTCTGTTTAGCCCCTTCCTTACAGGAAAATACCAAAAGTGTCTTTGAATTAATATTATTTTTTACTTTGTCCCCCCAAAATACCGCAGAAGCGCGCGCTCTGGGCTCCTCTGCATATTTAACACTTCCGTCCTCTAAAACGATTAATAGTAATATTTGTTGCAGATTCCCCATGGCGGGGGCTTTTTCCAAGTGGTGAAGTCGACTGCGAGGCGTTTAGGTTGGTGGAGATGGAGGGAAAGCAGGGGTTCTTTTCCACTGTCCTGCGAGAGCTTTCTCCCGTGAGATCACGGCCGAAGAGTCCGGCGAGGGGGAATAATGAGGTGATTGGGCTGACGATGCCTCGACGCAGGAATTGGCCGGAGCAGCCGCCGGTGTCGAGATCTGGGGGAGAGGCGTTAACGCCTCTCTTGGAGGGACCGGATCCCGGCAATGGGGGTGGAGAAGGAGGCCGTGGGGAAGGTAGGAAGGAAGGGTGGGGAACATGGGTACGGGCGCAGCTCGCTAAGGCTCCGGCTGTGGCCGGATGCCATAGGAGGTCCGACCTCCGGCTTCTTCTCGGTGTTATGGGCGCACCACTTGCACCCTTTCAAGTATGCGCTGGCGAGGCTATTCCTAATTTTTGCAACAAGGATACTCCCATAGTGAGTACTGTTCACCAGCTTTCGTTATATTAGAGAGAAGATCTTCTTTTATCTCGATCTCGATAGATTTTTTGTGTTCGAATGTTCGGTTTTTTCTTTATTCATTGCGCTTTAATTCGTTGGAATGCTTATTTCCTGTTTTCAGACAGGCCTCTGGCTGCTTCGCGGAACTGCATTTATTGTTTTAGAACGAGTTTGATGTACAATTTGATGCTGTTATAGTAATGGTTGTACAATTCTGGAATATCTTGACGCTTTTATTTCGTTGAAGTGAAAAGTTCTCCAGTTTTTCTTGGTATAGATTAGAATTCACCCCATTCTTTGAATTCTTTTGCATTGTGAAGAAGAAGCTTCACACACATGCTAAGCCATCCATTCTTCATATATTTTTCTTGGTTCTCTTTCAAGACTCTCTTTTTGTTTCCCTGGTAGGAAACTTCTTCTGCGCAATATATACTACAGCAGTATACTGCTGCATCTGGAGGAGTTAAGCTGTTGAGCTCGATTCGTAATAGATATGCCATGGGTAAGGTGACGATGGTGGCATCTGAGTTTGAGACTGCAACAAAAGTGATAAGGAATAGAAATGCTTCAAGGGATGTAGAGTCTGGTGGGTTTGTGCTGTGGCAAATGGCCCCTGAGATGTGGTATGTTGAGCTTGCTGTTGGGTTCAGTAAGATCCATGCTGGTTGCAATGGGAACGTAGTTTGGAGGCACACACCTTGGCTGGGTGCTCATGCTGCCAGGGGACCTGTTCGTCCTCTCCGTCGAGTTCTTCAGGTATATGATGCCTCAAACAAAATTCTGACTTTGCTCTAAACAAGCTTTCATAGTTCAAACAATGTACAATTAGGGTCGATTGCATATTAAGTTTAAAAGATATTATTAAGACGTGTCAAAGAAAGCCTTAGTCTTCATGGTTGTTGAATTTTACATAGACAAGTTGATTACATGGGAGCATCTGGCTTGTCCTGAATAACCTTTTTACTTGTCATTGATTTGGGCAATTTTGCTTCAGGGTCTCGATCCATTGACAACTGCAAACTTGTTTGCCAGTGCTCAATGCATTGGGGAGACGAACGTCAATGGTGAAGATTGCTTTAATCTTAGACTCACTGCTGATCCGCAGACACTTAAGGCAAGGAGTGAAGGAAATGCTGAGATCATAAGACATGTTATGTTTGGATGTTTCAGCCAGAGAACTGGACTCCTGATCCAATTGGAGGATTCACACCTAACACGAATCCAATCCGGTTCATGCGGTGAGGCAGTGTACTGGGAGACTACCATCACTTCCTTCCTGGATGACTATCGCCCAGTTGAGGGCATCATGGTTGCTCATTTGGGTCGATCCATTGTCACTCTTTTTAGGTTCGGAGAGGCGGCCATGAGTCACACCAAGACGAGGATGGAAGAAGCGTGGAGCATAGAGGAGGTTGCATTCAATGTGCCTGGCCTTTCCATGGATTGCTTTATCCCACCTGCTGATCTGAAGTGCAGTTCGATCACCGAGTCCTGCGAGTTGCCTCGGAGAGATGGGGGGAGGACCTCATCTACCATGCACAGTTTTAATCGGGCAAAGGTTGCTGCTTTAGAGAGGCAAGAAGATGAAATCACTGATAAGAGATCATGGAAGGTTGAGATATGATACTGCCCTGGGTTGTTAGGATAGGAAATTTACTAAACTGTTTATAGTACTGGCTCCTATTTTGCTAATTTCTCTTGACAGACAGGGCATTATGGGCTAGAAATGATTCAAGATCGTATGTGTAAATAAGAGCACAAGCATTCTCAATCCTTTCTACTTGCATGATGCCACTGAATGTAATGGTGAATTCAATCTAAATCATCTTTAAGTTTGTCAAAGTTGTATGCTTTGAAGCTGGAATGAAAGGGTTAAAATGATGTACAGTCTCTCTCTGGTTAAGTCTTATTCGTGTTTTTTTTTTTTTTTTTACTTCAACCATGCTGATTGCTTTTAGTTGTCTTGTGTGAGCTTTGGATCTGCTCTGCTGAAAGTAATTGTAAAAGAAACTGCTCTTGAGGTCTAACTTAGTTTTTGTTTGTTTCAGTGTACTAGGTGAGAGTAGTAGTCCGGTATAAATGTACAGATAAATATAAAGAAATTTGATAAAATGTAATTAAAATGTAATATTAAAAATAAGTTAATTGATAACAATACCCAATTGCATTTATATCAATAAATAATTTAATTTTCATTTTTTTGTTATTTAAATTCACCACAAAACAAATGGTTCTAAAGCATGTCCAAGTCTCATTCATTGCAGGCTGCTCATCCTTTTCTATGTCGGTGAATTGCAACCGTCGCTGTAAAGCCGAGCGGTCCTCTCATTTACGTCACTCTAAAGTGCTTCATCAGAATGACGTTTTCTAGCCCTTCGTTGAAGAAATCTTAGCATATTAAAAACCAGTATAAGCTTATAAAAATATTTCAAAAAATGTTTTTAAATGATGATAAATGTTTGTTTGACAAACATTTTGTATTTTTTAAAATGTATATACATATATATATTCCATCAAACAACACAGGCATTTGGCTTCTACTTCATTACGAATCACATGCAAGAAGTTGTCATTTGATCATTCTGAGAGCAACATATGCTGCATAACATTATTGCTTTGTCTTGTCCCATGAAATAGGAAAACAACTAAATGCAAACTTAATTTATACCACACACTTCATGGTAGTTATCTTATCCTTCGGGTTTGGAATTCAGTGTATTCACTTGCAACTCAATTTAGTATATCAATTGAAATAGAAATGACACTTCGTATCAGATATTTACGCAATAAACAATACGAACATACATAGTTCCATGCTATGATAATAATGAGAACACACATTGTCTTATACTGTGAGTGAAGAGTAGGGTTCACTTGAGATTTAGAGTCGAAATGATGCAATTCTCATAAGATAACATTTTTAATGTCACTCACAACATATAACAAGCTTAGTGGTTTAAACATGATGGTAACATGAAGATGAGTGCAAAACATGAAAGATATATGAGCAGAAATGGATCCCAGAACCTTGGTAATAACTTGCAAGATATTTGTTAGTTATGCAAACATATAGCCACAAAATGTTTCAGCAAATTAATGTCCATTCTTTTACAACACATGGAGAGAAGGACCACCTTGGTTCTTAACCTGTATTATGAAACAAAGGTGAAAGAGCTACAGGACAGGTTTGATGCAAGCATGTGAACTACCAACATTCTTCGTTCATATTTAGGAAGCTCTCTCAGCAATGCACTACAAAACGGTAGATAATACTACTTAGGACCACTGATTGCACTTCCATAAGGCATTTATCTTGTGCTGTTGCATCAGAAAAAAAGCATGGTTTCAATATAAAATGAATAAACAACTTGATATTAGGCTTCCTATGTGTATGCAGATACTAAAATTATGTTGCTTGTAATGTTCATAAATAGTTATGATTGAGGAAATCTTAATCTGAATTGAGTACATTTTTATTCTCTTCCCATTCTTGTTGATTATATTTTTCAAGCGAAATTGGCTCCTCGTGTCAAATTCAAACCATAATTCTTTTATCAAATTATGGCAAGAGGATCTTGCTGATGCATAACATATTGTATCGATAGATGATATTGAGTTGATCTAGTAGATCATATGAGGTTTTTTTTATTTATTTAACATTTTTTATTGATTGTGGGTTCTAATTCAAAAATTATAAGATCCTTAATAGTTCACATTTTATATTTTTTTATTGTTTTATTATGTCAGAATTTTTTGATGAGTTTAGATGTTATCATTTATATCTATAAATGTGCTTTTTAAGATAAAAAAAGGAAAAAAATTTGACTCGATATTTTATTTCTTAGAAACTACTACATATATACACACTTGAGTTGTAATTCGAGATTTTTTTGGGTTGCAAACTTAACATCCGAGTTACGATTCATATTGTCTATCATTTGGTATCACAACTTAGTTGATATCTAACTACAAGAGTTACTCTTACTCATTCTCTGTCACTTAGCTTTCAAATCATAGTCATAGTAGCCAATTATGGCAACATAAACCTCATCTTTAAAAGCCTATTATAAAGCAAACCAATAAACCTCGATGGTTTAATCAAATACAACAAGTTTTTTATGGCATTTTTATGGAATATGAAATTTCATTTGAAAAGTTTCGCATTGTATATGTCATTTCCCTTGATCTACTATTCTATAACGCTTCTGTCACATAAAAAGTATTCATGCAAGGCATTAATGTCTTTGCTGCATCCATTTAATAAATTCCTAGCTATATTCTCCCAAAAACTAGAGCAAAATAATAATCTATAACATATTTCATCAACAACCCATAAAGTAAGAACATATGTTTTTAATTCATATGTTCTTAAACTTCAGAGACTTCTCAGGTCCATAAAATGCTATTAAAAATGCTATTAAACGTGCTTTGACTTTCAAAGGATAATGTTTTTCAATTTTCATAGCATTTTCAAAATTTAATTGTTTTTCTCTAAGTCAAAAACTCATGCTTCTAATGAGGCAATTATGCGCTGGAATTGAGCATGAATTCATCAAAAAGATTCGAACTTCCAAACATGGCTTTGCCAAGCATAGCAAAGTGTAAATTTGGTGTTGGAGCTTTCTTTTAATATTCATGAGGTCATCTTATTTCTATTATTATGAACCCAATGGCCAAAACTCCAGGTTTGAGGGCATGGCACCAGCCATTACCATTACCATTATGACTGCATCTTCTGCTTGTGTCATGACCATCTTAAAGATAACTAACTAATAACCTAATCAACATCAACATTTTTTTACCAAAACTATAGATCATGATATTCTCATCCTTTGGTCTCTATGTTTTACCATTGAGCTTAAATGGTTATCATGTGTTTTAAAATAACAAACGTATCATCCTTAGAATAAACATAAGAACAAAAAATACAATTATTGAATGCCCATTTTTTTGTCATATTGGAGGGGAGCTATAAGCCAATCACACAAAATCACTTTGTATGAGTTCTAGAACAACAATGATCTCTTTTGAACACAATTTTAAATCTTAGTAAACACCTGCAATTATTATTACATTAGTTTGTTTGCATTAACACCCATCTACAGTATTCTTCTTTGACCAGTGAAGTTAGTCATTGTGATCTTATATAAGTGGCTTAGTTATCAATTAATTGGTTATCTTATAGGTCTCTGTTACACCCTTGTGTTTGATGAGTCAAGCATAAATGTGTATATTTTATTTGGGCTTGATTTTAAGTAAAATTGTTAATAATTAATTAAATCAAGCCATGTATCTTAGATGTCTAAAATAATGATCTCTAAGGGCCTTGAGGTCATGGCATACTTCAAGGAAATTTGAGACATGCACAAGATTTTTTATAATTGAATTTCTTTTTATTTCTCTTGATTTTGATATGTCCAAACTTTGAGATTATGAGGCACACTAGTAGTATTAACATTTAAAAATATTATAAAGTTATTTAATACTGAATTTTGATTTTTAGGCCAAGCATATTTGACAAAATGAATAGACATTGGTATTTGATTTTTTAATGTTATTTTGGAATTGTTTTTTCATGAATTTCTTTTCATAGCTATTTAAATAACTTATAATACTATAAGAATATAAAATTATTTTTATACACTTATATTCAAATTTTTGGCACAAAAATTCGTCAAAAATACCCTAAAAAAGCTGAAGTCTCGGGAAAATGCACTGTAACAATGGGCGGGTCGACCCGGCGTGAAAACAGCCCGTCCAAGTCTTTTAGAAATTAAAAATTTAATTTAAAAATAAAAATTTGGTTGACACGAAAAGGGCGAGCCAAGCCCGCCGAGAGGAGCTCGGCTAGCGCTGGTCAACGGTCAAATCAACAGTGCCTGGCTAAGCCAAGCCCGCCCAAAGCACGCCGAGAGGAGCTCGGCTAGGTTAAACTGCAGCGCGGTCAACGGTCAATGAACAATGCTTGGTTAAGTCAACGCGAACCAGGTCATCAAGTCCTGGTCAAGGAAGGGGGCAGCCAACCCCAAAGAGGCCCGCAATGTAAACAGGGTGGATTTCTTATATAGCGCTCCAATACTTTCGCATATGCAATGTGGGACTAAAAATCCCAGTTTCGGCCTTCGCGGGATCCAATGGCTCAGATCAAGCCCGCCCGGATCCTACGCACGGGATTAAATCGCGTAAACGGTAATCGCGAGATTTAATCCGTGCCGTTCGATTAAGCGCCCGGAGCCAACGCTCTGGATTAAGCCTGAACGGTAAAATGCGTAAATCAATCTGCACCGTTCGTGTTTGGGCCTGGATCGGACGGTGGCTGCTTTCCGTCCGTTGCCCAAACGGCTAATTAATTTTTGGAGCCGTTGGCGGTGTTTTTAGAGCTCAAATTTGAGCTCTATAAATAAGAAAAATTGATGTATTTTTCAGTTTAACCTTTGCTAAATTTTCCAAAGATTTCAGATCTCAAAATTCGAGCACTCAAGCAAAAACGGTGCATCCAAGCTCAAAAAGCAAAACGGCAAGAAGGCTATTGGAATTAGAGGTTTTTCAATTATTTCTCAATTTCTATCCCTCTAATTTGTCGATTGTGTGTGCCTCTTCTTTTCTCCGATTTCTTCTAAGTTCTTTTTGCCAATCGTTGTATTTTTTGTTTTGGGGCAAGGGCATCCCGGCAGTAGTGCTAAAGCCCCGGGTTTGAGTTGAGCCCGGTAAAAACTCAAGAAGGTTTGGGATTAGCCGTAGTAAAAATCCCAAGTAGGTTTGAGGTGAACCGTACGAAAAACCTCACTTGTAATCGGTGCATTTAGTGGACTTTTCCCAACACCGATTGGGGGTGGACGTAGACTCGGTTTTGAGTCGAACCACTTAAAAATTTGTGTGTTCAACTCTCTTTACTCTTGCTTAAAGGTTTTTAAGTTTAATTTCGAAATTCATAAAATTTTAAATACACAATTCACCCCCCCCCCCCCCCTCTTGTGGGATTTCCTTAGCACAAAACACTTCAGTCTCACTTGGTGGTCTTAAGAGTTTTGTTCGTCTTACTTAATGGACACAATGATTCTTGGGTTTTGGTTAATAGTACCTTTACAGCAAAAGTGCACCTTTGTTTACACTATTATACGCTGTTTTGTATGAGTTTGGGGGACAACCTTGACTTGCTTTATCTGAATGAAGTAATTCTCTTCTTAAATTCTTATTCATATCAAAAAGCTATAAATGAGTACCTATCTTGAAAGGAAAAACAGCAAGAAATGGAGTGTTAAAATGATTGTTTGTCCTGTTATTACAAATTGCTAGGTGTTGTAGAAGCTGGAGTCAGATCTTGTCCAGCATATATCCAAAGCACAACAGACCATTAATCATGGGTGCAAGAAGAAGGATAAGAAGGATCTATACATCAAGCAGTCAATGATGAAGTTTTCAGGAAGATTGTAAGAGCCGAATCATCAAAACAAGCTTGCAACATTCAAATTACATCATACAAAGGAATGGACAAAGTAAAAAAAGAAGGGTAAATCTTCAAACTTTAAGACATCTGCATGAACTTTTGTAAACAGAATTGTTTGAATCCGTTATCAACTACATAGACCGAGTTATTGCCTTAACAAATCAAATAAAAACATTTGGAGAGAATTATAAGGATCAAACACACATGGAGAAGATCATGTAAACACTTGCTGCTAGTTTTGAGCATGTTATGCTAACGATCAAAGAAGCCTATGTTATGTTCACTATGACGGTTGATGAGTTGTCCAGCACACTGCAAGCCCACAAGTAATGCATGATTAGGAAAAGCATCCAAAAGGAAATGTAACAAGCATTTTAAAGCCAAACCCTTATTAAAGACGAACAAGCTGTAAAAAAAATCGAAGTGGAGGTTCTCATGGTAGATGATGTGAATATGGTAGTTACTACAACAACAGATGTTGTGATTATTATTACAACCATAGAACTAGAGGCAATCAACACAATAATCAAGAGAAATTAGATCTTATCCATCAACAGAATCTGAACTTCAAAGGCAAGGACATGATCTCCATAAAGAAGGATATGATAAATTTAATGTTGAATGCTATTACTATCACAAACATGATAATTATACCATTGAGTGCATATCTAAAGAGAATGATTAGAAAACTAATTGTGCATATCAAGTTGAAGACAATGGAAACCATGCCCTTTTCATGGTTACCATTGCTGTCGAATCATCAAACTATGACACATGATTCTTTTACATTGGATGCACTAACCACATGTTTAGTAAAAAAGAGCCTTTTATTGATTTGGATGAGTCATTTTGCTCAAGCATTAAGTTTATTGATGAAAGCACTATCCCAATGATAGGAAAGAAAAGAATTTTGATCGAGTTACAAAACCAAAGGCCACAAGTATATTTTTCATATGTTCTTTGACCAAATATGAAAGGCAATCCATTGAATATGGGTTAGCTACTAAAAAAAAAGAGATGATAAATGTTTAAACAATAACCAACTCTCAATAGATGATATGAAAACTACACTCATTCTTAAGACTCCCTTAATAAAAAAATTGTAATGTTTCAAGTTGACATTGCCAATAATATTTATATGTGGCTCAATTATGTTGAGCTTTGATAGAGTTTGGCTCAATTCAGTTGATTCTCTCTGGCATAATCCGGGTGCTTTGTCGATTGTAGCTTGCTCCTGTGGAACAGATTTGTGGATTTGAGGTTGAAGCATTGCTTCAGCCAGCTCCATTTCCAGTTTTTGGAACTCCTCCTTAATTTCTTCATCTTCAATATCAGACTGAAGAGGCATCCTTTCTGCAGATGATTCAATGACACAACAAGAAACAAAAAAGCAGCAGTGACTAGAAATTCAGTACACCAATATCTGATGCGGTAAACAAGTTTTGTGGTAGCAAAACGAGTTTGTTTGCTGATAAGTCTAATTGAACATTCAACTTTGGGTGTTACTTCGATATCATGCGATATGCAATATAAAGCTGACAAAGAAATATGGTCACCTAAAGCTTCAATGACTTGCTTTTGATCGATCACACATTCATCAAGTTCCTGAAGTTGGACATTGACTTCTTCCACAGTTATCCTGTTTTCCTTTATTGCTCTAGTACCAATTTGGATAGCTTCCGATACCTAACCAAGGAATGGTTATTAATCAAGCACAGGAATAAATCAAGAACATAAGGAGTCTTGGAAGTTGCTTGGTATCATTTTTCTCATTTGTCCAAGGAAGCAGTCTATTCTTCGTTCATATTTAGGCATCTCTCTCAGCAATGCACTACAAAACGGTAGATAATACTACTTAGGACCACTGATTGCACTTCCATAAGCCATTTATCTTGTGCTGTTGCATGAGAAAAAAAGCATGGTTTCAATATAAAATGAATAAACAACTTGATATTAGGCTTCCTATGTGTATGCAGATACTAAAATTATGTTGCTTGTAATGTTCATAAATAGTATGATTGAGGAAATCTTAATCTGAATTGAGTGCATTTTCATTCTCTTCCAATTCTTGTTGACGATGTTAGAGGAGATTGCGTGAGAGAAAAATTTCATCCAACTTTAAAGTAGGATTAGAGGGAGAATAGTTAAGTGAAATATCCATGCATTTGTTGAAGTAAAATACCATTACTCTCAATTATTTAAACCAAACAGGGCATTAAGCACTCTTTTCCTAATTCATGAAATTAATTAGGATCGAACATAGTTAAGTTACACAGCACATTGTTTGTGCCTAATCAGAAGCTCTAGAAAATGAAAACAGAAAATATAAGAAAAGTTCCAAAATAACTGTGGAAACCATGTCATAACATCATAAACATCAGGCAAGACAAAAAAACAAGTGAAAATATCTTACTCTAAATGCTTTCTGAAGGAAACCAATGCATAAGATTGCCAAGGTGCAATACAGCAGGTATGGTTTTAAACATCAATGGAGTTGTTATCTGCAGCAATAACCAAAAGTAAAATCGAGGATCCCCTCAACAAGTTCTCAAAAATATCAGCACATAAAAAATAAAAGGAGGCTCACCAAGCTAAAAGCGGTTGTTCCCAATAGTAAAAGATACATCCTACCCTGTAAAACAAAGTGTAAAGAATTGATGAAGTTATCCCAAGTTTAAGATGATGCTATATCCAATGCATCGGTTCAATAAGATAGCTGAAATATTATCAAATGTAAGCTTCAGAAAACAATTATAGTATCACGGGATTAAGAGAAATGGGAGGTCAGGAAAAGAAAAAAGTTGCGACTATATCAATTGAAGATAATGCGCTTTAATATAACAAAAAAATAACATTGGGTTTACATTAAATTCAAAGCAATGTTGCCCATTACCATATCTTTGGTCTTCACAACAATTTGCAATATAAGACTGCCAATTTGATGAAACTAAGTTCCTAATAAATTTCTAAAACTTTTTCCAACTTTTATGTGTTTCCTCTTGTTTTTTGGATGGGTCTATTGTATGTTGCACTCTGTCATCTTATGAAGACTTTTATTTGTATACCAAAATCAAAACTGCATTTTAAATATATAATCTAATTCTTCAATATTACTTATATATCATTTTCAAAATTTCATTTTACATACATACTAAAAAAAATCTTTAATATTGTCTTTATATTAGTTTTTAAGCACCTCTCATTTCTTTAACATTACCAATGCACAACTCTCTATTAGTTATAAATACACGACATTTTAAATATCATAATTACTGATATATTGTTATTTATTAATTTTAATTAAATCATCATTAATGAAATTGATTAAATAAGCTAATATAAAAGGTAATCAATCATAGGTATATCAACTAAAAACGTTATTTTTTTAATGAAACAACAAAACATAAATTTATACTTGTACTAAACAAAGAAAATAAAAGTATTGAAAAAGAAAGGTGAGGATTAAAAGTATGGGATGGTATATGATAGTGGATATCAAATAATATTATCAATAAACCAATAGATATGACATGATTTTTCATGAGAGGGATGATACAACTCAACATTTTCTAGTTTAGAAAGCGCACACACACGCACAAGCACACACGCGTGCGCACGTGTGAGACACACATATATTAACTTGCTTGCTTGAAAAAATATTTTATTTTATTTTATATTTGTTTTGGAGTAAAATAATTAAAAAAATATATAAAAAATAAAAAAATAATGTGAAAAGAAAATTAAAATTAAGTTAAATTTGATTTATTTTTATTTAATTATAAAATACAAATACTTCTATTCATTTAACACAAATTTAAATTAACAACTTCATATCAATGTTACACTCTTTGTATAATCAACTATAAAAAATGATCATTAAAAATATCTCTAATGCATGATAAAAATTGTTCAATGAAAATTTATAAGTCAAGTTCATTGATAATTAATTTTTTTTCTCATAAATCAATTCTATACAAACATTAAGAATAATATTATAATTAAAATTATAATAGGTCAAAAGTAAAATATTTGTGATATTATAGAAATGGATGATGAATATGTAAGACAATATTTTGAAAGTAATATGTATACATATATATATATATATTAAAGAATTAGATGAGATTTACTTAAAGTTTCATAGAGCATCTTCTTCGTTAAGTTTTATTCATTGGCCTCATAGTTTGTAATTCTTTTATAATGAAATATTGGGCATTGTCGTAACCTTCAAAAAAAAAATAAAAGCTGCTTGCTGTGCTCGAACTAAAAGCAACTTATTGTGCATCAAATAACTTCTGAAGAGAAGCTCATTACAATCGAATAGAGGTGCCTTTAAAAAAACTATCTTTTAAATACAAGGACCACAAAGTGCAAAAACTGTAGATTGCAACAAAAAATTGAAATTTTAATGTTATAAAAAGCTAACAATTTCTGTTCACTTGTGCAACTTCTAGGAATCAAACTGACATCCATTTTGAAAATACTTTTGATTAGAGCACGATAATGCCATACTTGTTTATTGGATTGAGGTGACAAACAAAAAGATTACTTTACAAACCCATATTATTTCTCAAGCAGAAAAAAGAAGCTTTGCGGAAACAATTGGGCTTCTTTTTTAAACAGCCACTAAAGTATCCGGAGATTTCTTGTTCTAGTTAAATAAATAGTTCTATCTTTTTTCCTTGGTTAATATTAAATCAGATTGGCTACAACATGCACAAAATACTGGTGCTCCTGCAGAAGAAACACAATTTTCAGATTAAGCAAGTTTTTCCATTTAGGTACACCATTTATATAAGATTGGTCACTATAAGAACAGGATACCAATACTCCTGCAGATCAAACAAAATTTCTAGATTAAGCTAGTTTGTTTATCAGGTATAACATTAATATTAGATTTGTTTGTACCATTTCACTACAATACCACATGGTTAATAAAACCAATAAAGTTAAGTGTAACAAGACGAGTAATATATTTCGCAATATGCCGAAGTCTTGAGATTCATTCGTCATAATAGGGCCAAAAGCTAACATTTCGATCCAAAGTGTTTTATCAATATGCCCCTTCAAGATAGTACATTCTGACCCAAAATGACAATGTCATTTTCATGCTCTGGTGTCTAGCAAAGTTATTTTCATAACTACTAGTATTTTGAGCTTTTAGAATTTGTTCATGTTCTTTGTTTCATGTGTTTTAGTTGCCATTTGGTCCTTGGTTTATGAAGCCTGGTACGGCATGTCTGAGATAGTGGATGTGGTAAAGGATTCCCAGACTTTTTTCAAACATTCAGCTGATTTTAACAAAATATCTTGTTCAATCTATTCTGGAAAGCAACCTAATTGCAAAATGGACAAAAAGCCATAAGAGCAACCAACATAGGTTCAGAAGATTTGCTGATTTCACCCTTTTTAAGTCAATTTTGCAAATCAACCAAATGGCCAAATTGATTGAATAATAGGAGGAAAAAGTGAGGCAAGTATTTTGCACGTTGAAAATTTGAAGTAGCCATTAGCTTGGATAGGGCATTACCACCAAGCAAGGTGGCTGATGTGAGCAACTGCAAGACGTTATATAAGAGGGTAAAATGAGAAAATGAAGAAGAGAAAGGAGATTTTATTTGATTTTCCATTGGAAGACCACAGAATTCTAACTTATTACCCTTCAAGCCAAAGCAATTGGTGGCTCTGACTCACTAGGCAGAGAAGCTACTATGTGTTGTCTTGTTGTGGTTAGAGGTTTCTCATACCAAGCCCTTATTGGTATGCCTAAAGCTCCACCAAGGTTTCTCTCTCTCTCTCTCTCTCTATTAAAGATGATCCTTATTATATAATGATTCTAAAAATATAAATAAAGAGATCCTTATTATATAATGATTCTAAAAATGTAAATCTAAGGAATTTTCACACCCCTTTATACTCTCTTTCATTAGCACAATAGCTTATATTATAATCTTTAAATGATAACAAAAAAAATTAGTTTTTAACCACCATTATAAACCCCCTAGTATATCAATAGATTATTAGATAAAATTTATGTTTAAAAATGACCTTTACTTCTTTTCTATTGGAATCTCCAAGAAATTTCAAGTCGACGACATAAAAAATCAAATTCTAAAAGTCAGTAGTCAGTAGGTTAATTGTGCCGTTCGAACATATAATCGGTTTGGGCTCAAACAACATTAGATCATTTTCACTATCACAATGGTCTAATTTGAAAATCGAATAGTCTAATCGATACATCTGAACTCTGTTTAAAGTTTAATCAGATGGTCCAATTACAAATGATCCAACTTCTCTATTGTGGGGTCTCTTCTAGGTTCATTGTCTCGTTTCAATTTACTATCAAGTTCACTCCCAATGCGGTAAACAAAAACAATTTTCTCAACTATTCAAACAAACACATGGAAGAATGCAAAAAAAAAACTCAATCACAACATCAAACCCCAAGTCCCCAAATCAAATTTACAAATACAAAATGTTAGTAACAGTATAACAAAAAAGAGCACTAATTGAATGCAAGTTGCAGCATTGAACCATCTTTTAAGTTGTCAAAGAATCATTACATACAACTTTGGTAGAACAAAGCTGCTAGCACCAAGTAATTTTCTTTAGTTGGACAACATTCTAGGAAACACTAATCTACCATTTATTGTAAAATAATGTCCATAATGCACTAGACAAATGCAAGTTGCAGCACTAAGCCATCGTTTAAGTTTTCAAAGAAGTTGTACATACTATTTTGGTAGACCAAAGCTCTTAGCTCCAAATAATTTACTTGGCCAGCATTCTAGGAAATGCTAATCTAGAATTGTAAAATAATATTGGTCCATAGTTCATAGTGTGCAGCTAATACCTTGTATGGATAAATTTTAAAGTTGATTGCAGCAGGAAGAAATCATGTAAGGTTGAAGTTGGGTTCTGAAAAGATGGTTAACAGAAAAAGAGACATAAATCATAATGTTCCAGACCGACTAAAGTTTCAGTAGAGCAGAGAGGCGCTACAGGGGGCAGGATGCCGGTGGGCATGAGCAAAGATTTTGCAATTTACATATGTAAGACCATACAAATATATGCTTCCTAGTAGATGACAATTTAGTAATGCTGCTTAAATATATTAATCATTTTCAGGATTGCAACTTAACCAAAAAGGATAAGCTCAGAAAGAAATCCATGCAGATGTAAACGTCAAAATATTATGTTGAAATTCATAGAGAAGAAATCTGAACTACAGGAATTTGAAATAGGTGAAAATACACAACAATAAAAATAGTTAGTTATTGTGTACCTGTGCAGATAACTGAACCAGAAGCTTTAAGAACCGCGGAAGGAAGGACATCGATAACGTATAAGAGAAGACTAGGAAAATGGACATCATGAGTACCCTAAATTCTAAATCTAATAAGCATAGAAAAAACACATATTAAACCCTGCTTTATTGCATGTGTTCAATAACATGAGAGATCATTAACATAATCACTCATTTTTAAATCTTCATTTCTTATGGTATTAAACATGGGTGCAAGTTGATTGCTTTCGAATCAAACCTGTAATATAAGAGTCCCCATTGTCACTTGGCCATAAATAGAATTTATGGTGCCTTTTTCAACCAAAACTTTTGAAACCTGAAATGCCAAGAGAAGCTCAGGTGATTTAGATCTTACTTTCTTGAAATCATGTTAATTTAAGAATGTGAACTTGAACAAGCTTACAACAGCTGTAGAAGACATTGACAAAAAGGAGCCAACAAATAAACCCTCAGATAACTTCGCACTACACAACTGCATTTACATGATCAATAATCTCCATTGAGAAATAGAATTAAATACAAAAGGCTTGATCAGTTCTACATTTGACTAGTTACAGCTCAAAAAAAATCAAAAAGAATTAGTGACACACCACTGCAGTAAGCCCACAGAAAGTCATCAGCATAGCAATTTGAATTTCTCCAAAAACAGCAACAGGCCCAACAATTTTTATCTACGAACAATTAGAATAACTTAAGTTCAGTCATGGTTTTGCCTAGAGAGTCAGGAATTGACCCAGTAAAACCATTCCCCGCCAGCGACAGTCTCCTCAAAGAGGTCAAGTTCACAAGTTCTTGCGGCAATCTTCCAATCAATCCATTATCAACTAGAACAAGAGACTGGAGATTGGTGACATAGCCGAATTGGATTGGTATTTCTCCAGTTAGTCCTCGGTTTGATCTGAATTCCAAGGTTTCCAAGCTGCCTGCTAAATTCTCCCAGCCAGTGGAAGGCAAAATGGTGGATTGGCTGGCAGAGAAGCATTCAAAGGAGGAGAGACTCCTCAAGTGCTTCAGCTTGAAGAGGAATTGAGAGAAAGATGCACTTGAAAAACATTCAAGGGAGTTATCCAGGACCGGACCGAAGTTGAGGATGCTTATGTACCAGAGACCGTTGTAGAGATCACAAGATACTCCCTGTGAAGATTGATGAATAAGTTCAAAAACATAAAGAAGAACTAGAGCTCTCTCTCCATGCACCCAAATATTCAAGGATCAATACATAACAATGAAACAAAAAGCAAAGAAATTAATACCAATACTTGCAACCACAATAGAAATTGTTAAAATCTCAGCAATCATCTACCATGCAACCGAGTCTTTCTTTTTTTCTTTTTTTTTTTTTTGTCATGTAACTTGAACGTCGCCTCATCACATAATTGACATTTATTAATAAAGCATTCTTCTTTGAACAGAAAGTCTTTCTTTTTCATGGCTTGTTCTGCCTCAATAGTATTGATTGTTTAAATAGAAAGAGTGCAGAGCTAGAGTGCAAGGACCAAATGCTGCATAGCCCAGGACTCATATAAGTTGAATTAATATATTTGGAAGGAGACACGTTTAAAGATTTCAAATGGGCTTAAGCTTGCATTATGAACCAAACACATGAAAGCCATAAACCAAAATGAACTCCAAATCATATTGAAACCAGAAAATAATGAAGATAAGCAAATGGTTGCTACATAGTAGCTGGTAAACCTGTATAGGAGTCCAGCCGCAAGGATCGGGATAAAGCCCAGAGCCATTCCACCAATCGCCAACAAATCCCTGGAAATTTAAGAGCATAATAAAAAAATAAAAGCCCATGGTTCCACTTTTAATTAGCTGTTAGATACCTTAGCTAACGAAAACTCAAGGCCTAAAGCAAAGAGTATGAAAACAACACCAAACTGTGCAATAGTCTCAACCTGAGGAATTGAAGGATGCCAGGCGAAAACAAGAAGAAAAATTAGCAACCCAAAATCTATTTACAAGTGCAGAACAACAAAGACGTCAAGAATTTGTTATACAGGAAACACATGACAATCATGGGAATGGATAATCAAACTACAAAAAGCTAAATAAAAACAAAGATAAAAGGTAGAAAATAAAATATAGTGGCAAGCTATGATAGTTACCATGGCATGCAATTCTTGGTTCTTGTAAATTTCGTGCATAGAAAGGGAGCAATATGCAGCATCTAGAACGTTCTGCTCAAGCTAATTTTAGTTGACTTTGGAATGAGATGGTTGTTTGAATTTGTAATTCTATTGAAGTATGTGCAAAAGAATAATGAACTAAATAAATGAAAAAAAAGTTCAAGAAGCTACAATTTTAACTCATTTTGATAGAAACTAACAAATTTACATCGTATGAATATGTTTGATATCTCATGATCATCTTTAACATTCTAACATGTCTACAAGTGACCATTGTAACTCATCACCATTTGTATGAGCCCATATCAAACATATGACAACATATCATCATATTCAATGATCACCAGTGAAAATACAAACATAGCCATTACCAAAAGAGAATGACATTAACCGTATGTGCAATAAAAAGCAAGAGAAAAGAAAGATGAGAAAAAAGGTTAGCTTGATTATAAAGACAAAGGTTAAACAGACATTTGCATGAGCCAGATAACAATCATATGACCAGATCAACATATTCAAGACCAACTATGAAAAAACAAACATAACCATTACCAAAAAGAGAACAGCATTAACTATATGTGTGATAACAAGTAAGAGAAAAGAAGGATTATAAAACAGGTTAGTTTGATTGTAAAAAAAAAGGTTAAACAGACATTATTACAATTATAATCTAAGAAACAGAAGGAATCTAATTTAGGATTAAAGAATCTTAACATAGATGTGATACATACACACATTTATTTCAGATTTTGCTTGAATACCATTTCATTGTTATCTAGCATACTCGTTCACAGCAGTACTGCAGCTTCACGAATTTCAACAACTTGATCTAATCATTCTTAACGATTTGTCGACCAAACTAAAGTCCAAAACCATAACTCTGCATAAAACATGCTTCCATAGCACTAAACTTGCAAATACTACAAATGAATTCATTAGCTTCATAAGTTCACTAGCATAAGTTCTATGAAGACAAACATAAGAATATAGTTAATGATTTATCAAGTGATTTTTAGAAATTACAATAAGAAAGATGATCATAGGCTGTGTAGATGGCTTGACATCATAAGAACCTTTGAATGGATACTTAGAGATCAAAAAGGATTCGTTTAAAGGTGAATATAAGCATGAAAACTTAGCATGTCATAGGAATTGAATGTAAAGGTAGCTTAGCAAGTTACCATAGTTCAATGCATACATGGTTAAGCTTATTCGAGAGAAACACAAATAGTTTCAAAACTATCAACTCTGCCTATATTTTACAATAAAAAATTTATATTTTCAATGCAATGAGACATGTCTAAATAAATAATTTGGAAATATTCACAATTACTTTACAACATTATTTAATTGCTTGTTTTGGAAAAATTGATGTCTTGAAACAATCACCTAAATGAATAATGTAATTAAGAATGAAATAAAAATACTATTAGTAGCCTTGTTTATCAAGTCAATGGACCTATGCCTACATATGTTCAGAATTTTAGCACTTCATCTGAGATTTATTTTAAGTACTTGATTATATATTTATGAAATATCATTACATTAATTTATAGCCAACATTTGCAAGGATATAATACTATACAAAATCATTTCATATAGTTTTCTAATTTATCAAAACATTTCTTGACTTCAATAGGTGCATCGAACGATTTATCAGCAGCCTCATTCGTGATCATGATAGTAATTTGATTGATACATTTAGTGAATGCAAGTAAAAGTACAACATTACTACTAACTTTTCAAACGTAATTTATGGCTTACTTTATTTTGTTCAGAATAATTTGAAGGAATTGGAAGAATTGGAAGAGAAATTAGAAGATTTGGAGAAAAAATTGGAGGAAGATATTGAGGAATTAGATGAGTAATTGGAGTAAGAATAGGAGGAGAAATTGGAGGAGGAATTGGAGAAAGAGGAATTAGAGGGAGATTAATTAGAAGAGAAATTGGAGGAGGAATTGGAGTAGGAATTGGAGGAACTATAGAAGGAATTTGAAGAAGAGGAATTAGAGAGAGAGAAATTGGAGGAATTAGAGGAGGAATTAGAGTAATTTGAGGAATTGGAGGAATTGGATGAATTGGAGGAGAAATTAGAGGATTTTGAGAAGAAATTGGAGGAAGAATTAGAGGAATTGGAGGAGAAGAAATTAGAGGAATTGGAGAGAGAAGATTTGGAAGAAGTATTGGAGGAGGAATTGGAGTAGTAATTGGAGGAATTAGAAGAGGAATTGGAGGAAGAGGAATTGGAGGAAGAGGAATTGGAGGAGTTGAAGGAGTAATTAAAGGAATTGAAGGAATTGGAAGAATTGGAGAAATTAGAGGATTTGGAGAAGAAATTGGAGGAAGATATCGAGGAATTAGAGGAGGAATTGGAGTAAGAAAGGAGGAGGAATTGGAGAAAGAGGAATTAGAGGGAGACGAATTAGAAGAGAAATTAGAGGAGGAACTGGAGTAAGAATTGGAGAAACTAGAGAATGAATTGGAGGAAGAGGAATTGGAGAGAGAAGAATTGGAGGAACTGGAGGAGGAATTGGAGTAATTGGAGGAATTGGTGAATCGAAGGAATTGGATGAATTGGAGGAGAAATTAGAGGATTTTGAGAACAAATTGGATGAAGAATTAGAGGAATTGGAGGAGAAGAAATTGGAGGAATTGAAGCAAGAATTGGAGGAGGAATTAGAGGATTTGGAGGAAGAATTAGAGAAAGAATTGGAGAAATTGGAGGAATTAGAGGTAAAATTGGAACAGGAATTAGAGGAAGACGAGAAATTGAAGAAGGAATTAAAGGGGGAATTGGAGGAGGAATTGGAAGAGGAATTGGAGGAGAAATTGGAGAAGAAATTGGAGGGAGAACATTTGGAAGAAATATTGGAGGAGGAATTGGAGTAGAAATTAGAGGAATTAGAAGAGGAATTGGAGGGAGAGGAATTGGAGGAAGAGTTGAATGAGTAATTGGAGGAATTGAAAGAATTAGAAGAATTGGAGGAGGAATTAGAGGATTTGGAGAAGAAATTAGAGAAAGATATTGAGGAATTAGAGGAGGAATTGGAGTAAGAATAGGAGGAATTAATAGAGGAATTGGAGAAAGAGGAATTAGAGGGAGAGGAATTAGAAAAGAAATTGGAGGAACTAGAGAAGGAATTGGATGAATTGGAGGAGGAATTAGAGTAAGTTGAGGAATTGGAGGAATTGAATGAATTGGAAGAATTGGATGAGGAATTAGAGGATTTTGAGAACAAATTGGAGGAAGAATTGGAGGAATTGGAGAAGAAATTGAAGGAGTAATTGAAAGAATTGAAGAAAGAATTGGATGAAGAATTTGAGGATTTGGAGGAGGAATTAGAGGATTTGGAGGAAGAATTAGAGAAAGAATTGGAAAAATTGAAGGAATTAAAGGTGAAATTGAAACAGGAATTAGAGGAGGATGAGAAATTGAAGGAGAAGGAATTAAATGAGGAATTAGAGGAGGAATTGGAAGAGGAATTGGAGGAGAAATTGGAGTAGGAATTGGAGGATGAAGATTTGGAAGAAGTATTGGAGGAATTGGAGTAGTAATTGGATGAATTAGAAGAGGAATTGGAGGAAAAGGAATTGGAGGAAGAGGATTGGAGGAGTTGAAAGAGTTATTGGAATAATTGAAGGAATTGGAAGAATTGGAGGAGGAATTAGAGGAATTGGAGAAGAAATTGGAGGAAAATATTGAGGAATTAGAGAAAGAATTGGAGTAAGAATAGGAGGAGGAATTGGAGAAAGAGGAATTAGAGGGGGACGAATTAGAAGAGAAATTGGAGGAGGAATTGGAGTAGAATTGGAGGAACTAGAGAAGGAATTGGAGGAAGAGAAATTGGAGGAATTGGAGAAGGAATTGGAGTAATTTGAGGAATTTGAGAAATTGAAGGAATTGGATGAATTTGAGGAAGAATTGGAGGAGGAATTAGAAGATTTTGAGAAGAAATTAGAGGAAGAATTAGAGAAATTGGAGGAGAAATTGGAAGAGTAATTGAAGGAATTGAAGGAAGAATTAGAGGAGGAATTAGAGTATTTGGAGGAAGAATTGGAGAAAGAATTGGAGAAATTGGAGGAATTAGAGGTGAATTGGAACAGGAATTAGAGGAGGATGAGAAATTGAAGAGAAGGAATTAAAGGAGGAATTGGAGGAGGAATTGGAGGAGGAATTGGAGGAGAAATTGGAAGAAGAATTGGAGGAGGAGGAGGAATTGGAGGGAGAAGATTTGGAAGAAGTATTGGAGGAGGAATTAGAGTAATAATTGGAGGAATTAGAAGAGGAATTGGAGGAAGAGGAATTGGAAGGAGAGGAATTGGAGGAGTTGTTACACCCCATTTTTCCTAGGCTGATTTTTGGCATACAATTTTTTTTTTTTATATATAGACAGCTCAGATCGTCCCATACCAACCTGAGTAGCCTACGAAAACATAGGATATAACACATCATTACACACCTACTTTCCTTAACAATGTGGATCCCATCTCCCGGGTACACCGTCAAATCAGGTTCATGACTCCTGAATTAACCGATGGACTCGCGCAATGTTACTCCTACTAGACCCAATACTCCTAACCCATACGGGTAGGAGAACCGATCTAATAGAAGTCTGAACCCCCACGGTTAAGTTCCATAGTCATGTAATGACCTCACCATCAAACAAAAAGATATATAACATCCTCAGATAAAATATAGCACTCCACACACCATACTCCAAGACAATAAAATAAAACAGTGAATGAAACTACATCACAAGAATAAGATCCAAGTCCAACAAGTGCAATATTATCCAACCAGAAACATAGTCAGAATTACCCTCACATATTACATGACATATGAGAATAACAATCTCATTAAATACATCCAACAGCAACAATCAACTAACCAGAATATCTCAGACAATCACAAATCAGATATCCTCCACAATCCTGCTGACCACGATCCCACCTAATCTGGTAGCGTCAAGTCTGCCGAGCCACTGAAAATATATAATACAGGAATGAGCTACGCCCAGTAGGAAAGACAGCTAGTAAAACTCACATGCCAGAGAAGGATAATAGCAAAAATATAAGAATACAGCATAACAATGTATGGTGGATAGGCACTCTCAGTCCCAGACTCCGACCAACCACAGTCACCCCTAGTCACACCAGAGTAGCTCTCCTCTGGGCTTCCAGGTAGCGTGCCAGTGGGAACGCCCATCTCGAAACACGCATGGCGCCTAAGCACCCGACACCGCAGCGTCTCTCGTCAATCAATCTCCTGGAGACTATAGACAAATCCAGTCACAAAATCTCTAGCCAACGTGAGACACCCCTGCCACCCTAAGGCGCGCAGGCCTACACACTTGGCTAGCCACTGCGAGACACCCCTGCCACCCTCAGGCGCGCAGGCCTACACACATGGACCAGGAGAGATCGACTCAGCCACCGTCCCAAAGAGTCCTCTACCAACAACTTCCATAAAAGCTCACGCCCCTACAGTCATTGCCAATCTCTAACTCCAAGATCCGGCAACATGTGTCCAGGTACAACAAGGCGCATACCAGTCCACATGTATACTGTGGAAGCTAAGTCTGAACCGCATAGTTACCTACCACAACTACCCTAAAACATCATATAGGGTCTATAGTAGTCCGGTCCAGCATGCCAATCCATAAAATATGCCAACACTGAGTAAACTGACTCAATCCATGCCGTTGCCATCAAAGCAACACAACTGTCAATTACTGACTGTTCTGGTAGCATCCATGTACCATACCTCTGTCTGACTGTTTCCAGCTGTACTGTCATCACTGATAACATTTTTCCCACTTCAGGCAATTTTTCTTTACCCACGGATCTCCAGAATTTTCGAAATTTCTCATTTCCAAATTTTCTGATTTTTCTTGAATTTTCCAAAATATAAATAATCCCTAAAACTCAATTATCGAATTTTCCTAAATTCGAAATATCAAATTTTGCATTTTATCCATTTTCCGAATTTCGGAATAATTTCCGAATTTAAAATTCCGCTATTCCATTATACCGCGCCGCACTTCCGTGAACCCGGTTCTCGCCGCCGGTTCGGCCTTCGCGCTGAGCCGAGAACCGCTTCTCACTGAACCGCGCCGAATCCCCTGAACCGGATCTCGCCACCGGTTCGGGCCTTCGCGCTGAACCAAACCCCCCGCCGGTCGAAGTTATTAATCCGAAATTCGGCCGACGCTTAATATATAATATTAATAATTAATAAATTATTCTCTTAATAAATCAACTAATCCCTAATTAACCCTTAATTCGTCTCCTTCCTTCGCCCGTCGTCCGCAAAACCCTAGCCGCCGCAATCACCGACCAATACGATCCTTCCGTCGATTTCCGGCAACTGCGAACAAGGAGAACATGTTCGTACTATCCTAACATTCCAATAATGCCGCTAATTTCCTAAGGTTTAAATCAAAATCTCTGCCGAAGGAATTCGCTCGTCCGCCGTTGCCGTATTGTGAAATTTGAGATTAATCCAACAAATAAATTAACTAATTCAATGGCAACGCTGATAATACAAATCCCTAACATGCTCCTAAGCATTAACAAATTTTTCGACGAAATGGGGAATTTCCAGAAAATCCGAAATTTGCAAAAGACACCAATTAGCATTCAATTAAATCCGATTTTTCATCCACATGCTTGTTTTCATTAAGCAAAATATTCCATGCTTTTAATTTTCTACCAAATAACTAATTTAAACTGAATTTCCTACCTCAAAGACGCCGGCGACGGTGAACCTCGTCCGCAGCTCGCCGCAGCTCCTCACCGAACGAACCCGGTATCAATCGACTCTCCTCGGTCCCGTGAATCTCCAGGCACAAAAAGCCCCTTGCCAGGCCGCCGGAATCACGCGCCGTACGCCGGAAAACTTCCTCTCTATCGGTCGGTCGAACGAAACCCTAATCGTTCGCGAGGGTTTTATATTCCTGGCCGACACGGTGAAAACCCGTTACGCACCGTTGACACGTTTTCGACACGGTAAGCACCCGATACGCGCTGTCGACACGTTATCGACACGGTAAGCACCCGATCAGCCGGTTCAATCCCAACCGTCGATCACGACCGTCCGATCCGCTTATCAGAACGCACGCGCAAACTCACTCGGCGAACCGCCTCCGCCTCCGCTGAACCGCTCCGGTCCGGTTCACGCGCGGTAAAAACCAATTTCCGGTTTAATTTAAATGGATTTTCGAATTTCTAAAAATCCAATAAATCTAATTAAACAGGGAAAATTACTTAAAAATTACCTCGGTGTTCCGAAAAATCCCTAGAAATTTCAGAAATTCCAATAGCCTCTAATTGAGCTCCTGGCTCATCCTACTGTCGATCTGAAATCATCCAAGCCAAAAATTAATTTATTAAAGGTTAACATAAAAATTTTTACTGGGTATAACAGGAGTTGAAAGAGTTATTGGAGTAATTGAAGGAATTAGAAGAATTGGAGGAGGAATTAGAGGATTTGGAGAAGAAATTGGAGAAAGATATAGAGGAATCAGAGGATTTTGAGAAGAAATTGGAGGAAGAATTAGAGGAATTGGAGGAGGAGAAATTGGAAGAGTAATTGGAAGAATTGAAGGAAGAATTAGAGGAGGAATTAGAGGATTTGGATTAGGAATTAGAGGATTTGGAGGAAGAATTAGAGAAAGAATTGGAGAAATTAGAGGAATTAGAGGTGAAATTGGAACAGGAATTAGAGGAGGAGAAATTGAAGGAGAAGGAATTAAAGGAGGAATTAGAGGAGGAATTGGAAGAGGAATTGGAAGAAGAATTGGAGGAGAAATTGGATAAGTAATTGGAGGAATTAGAAGAGGAATTGGAGGGAAAGGAATTGGAGGAGTTGGAGTAATTAAAAGAATTGAAGGAATTGGAAGAATTGGAGAAGGAATTAGAGGATTTGGAGAAGAAATTGGAGGAACATATTGAGGAATTAAAGGAGGAATTGGAGGAATTGGAGAAAGAGGAATTTGAGGGAGACAAATTAGAAGAGGAATTAGAGTAAGAATTGGAGAAACTAAAGAATGAATTGGAGGAAGAGGAATTGGAGAGAGAGGAACTGGAGGAGGAATTGGAGTAATTTGAGGAATTGGAGGAATTGAAGGAATTGGATGAATTGGAGGAAGAATTGGAGGAGGAATTAGAGGATTTTGAGAAGAAATTAGAGGAATTGGAGGAGAAGAAATTGGAGAAATTGAAGCAAGAATTGGAGGAGGAATTAGAGGATTCGGAGGAAGAATTAGAGAAAGAATTGGAGAAATTGGAGGAATCAGAGGTGAAATTAGAACAAGAATTAGGGGAGGACAAGAAATTGAAGAAGGAATTAAAGGAGGAATTGGAGGAGGAATTGGAAGAGGAATTGGAGGAGAAATTGGAGGAATTGGTGGAAGAAGTATTGGAGGAGGAATTGGAGTAGTAATTGGAGGAATTAGAAGAGGAATTGGAAGAGGAATTGGAGGGAGAGGAATTGGAGGAAGAGTTGAAGGAGTAATTGGAGGAATTAAAAGAATTGGAAGAATTGGAGGAGGAATTAGAGGATTTAGAGAAGAAATTAGAGGAAGATATTGAGCAATTAGAGAAGGAATTGGAGTAAGAATAGGAGGAGGAATTAGAGGAGGAATTGGAGAAAGAGAAATTAGAGGGAGACGAATTAGAAGAGAAATTGAAGGAATTGGAGTAGGAATTGGAGGAACAAGAGAAGAAATTAGAGGAAGAGGAATTGGACGAATTGGAGGAGGAATTGGAGTAAGTTGAGGAATTGGAGGAATTGAATGAATTGGAAGAATTGGATGAGGAATTAGAGGATTTTGAGAAGAAATTGGAAGAAGAATTGGAGGAATTGGAGGAGAAGAAATTGGAGGAGTAATTGGAAGAATTGAAGGAAGAATTGGATGAGGAATTAGAGGATTTGGAGGAAGAATTAGAGAAAGAATTGAAAAAATTGAAGGAATTAGAGGTGAAATTGGAACAGGAATTAGAGGAAGAGGAGAAATTGAAGAAGGAATTAAAGGAGGAATTAGAGGAGAAATTGGAAGAGGAATTAGAAGAGAAATTAAAAGAGGAATTGGAGGAGGAGGAATTGGAGGGAGAAGATTTGGAAGAAGTATTGGAGGAGGAATTGGAGTAGTAATTGGAGGAATTAGAAGAGGAATTAGAGGAAGAGGAATTGGAGGGAGAGGAATTGGAGGAGGAGTTGAAAGAGTTATTGGAATAATTGAAGGAATTGGAAGAATTGGAGGAGGAATTAGAGGAATTGGAAAAGAAATTGGAGGAAAATATTGAGGAATTAGAGAATGAATTGGAGTAAGAATAGGAGGAGAAATTGGAGAAAGAGGAATTAAAGGGGGACAAATTAGAAGAGAAATTGGAGGAGGAATTGGAGTAGGAATTGGAGGAACTAGAGAAGGAATTGGAGGAAGAGGAATTGGAGGAAGAGGAATTAGAGAGAGAGGAATTAGAGAGAGAGGAATTGGAGAGAGGAATTGGAGGAATTAGAGGAGGAATTGGAGTAATTTAAGGAATTGGAGGAATTGAAGGAATTGATGGGAGAAGAATTGGAGGAGGAATTGGAAGAGGAATTGGAGTAGGAATTAGAGGAATTAGAGGAGGAATTGGAGGAAGAGAATTGGAGGGAGAGGAATTGGAGGAATAAAAATTGGAGGGAGAGGAATTGAAGGAATTGGAAGAGGAATTGGAGTAATTGGAGGAATTGAAGGAATTGGAAGAATTGGAGGAATTAGAGGATTTGGAGAAGAAATTTGTGAAAGAATTTGAGGAATTGGAGGAGGCAGAATTGGAGGAGAAATTGGAAGAGTAATTAGAGGAATTGAAGGAAGAATTGGAGTAGGAATTAGAGGATTTGGAGGAGGAATTGGAGGAAGAATTGGAAGAGGAATTGGATATGATATTAGAAGGGAAATTAGAGGAACTGAATGAAGAATTAGAGGAGGACTAGGAATTGGAGGAGAATGAATTGAAGGAGGAATTGGAGAAGGAATTTGAAGAAGAATTGGAGGAGTAATTGGAGGAGGAATTCGAGAAATTGAAGGAGGAATTGGAGTAATCAAAGAAGGACGAGGAATTGGAGGGAGAATTCGAGGAATTAGAGGATAAGTAATTGGAGGAGAAGGAGAAGGAATTGGGAGAGGAGGAGGATTTGGAGGAGAAATTGGAGGAGGAAGAATTTGATGAATTGGAGGAAGAATTGGAGGAATTGGATAAATTGAAGGAGGAGGAATTGGAGGAGAAGAATGGAGAAGGTGGAGGAGGAGGGAGGGAGAGGGAGGAGGAGGAGGAATATGATGAGGAGGAGGAATTGGAGGAATTGAATGAGGAATTGAAGGAGAAATTGGAGGAATTGAAGGAGGAGGAGGAGTAATTGGAGGAATTGAAGGAGAAATTAGAGGAATTAGAGGAGGAGGAGCAATTAGAGGAGGAATTGAAACAGGAATTGGAGGAGTTGGAGGAGGAATTGGAGGAGGAATTGGAGGAGTTGGACGACGAGGAATTGAAGGAGAAATTAGAGGAGGAATTGGAGGAAGAATTAGAAGAGGAGGAACAAATTATTTATTACAAGAATAATATAATAAATAATGAACACTATACTTAAATCTTTAACAAACTTTTAATGGTGAAACAAAAATAATTACATGATAATCAAACAAAAATATGAAACAGATCTTTTAAATTGATTAATTAAATTTCTTATTATTGTTCTATAGGATGTCTATGCAAGCACAAGTTTTATTTCTTCTGATTGAGAATAATGATTAAATTCATATAAAAAAACTGCATTAATATAGCCAACAAATGGTCTAAGCTTGAAAATAAGTATAAAAAATATAAAAACATACATAACATAACTTCTATCAATTTCTACATGCTTTCAACAAAAAAACTATATCAAAATAAACAAACATTAAATACCAAATAAAAACAAATCAAAATTTTACTAACCTGCTAACATTCCAATTTAAACGAAAGCTCAAATGAGCTTAGGAAAAAGAACTCTTCGATATGGTTGCACTGCTTAGAGACTGACAATCTTCTTTATTTTATTAAGCATTAGATGTAATATTACAATCTAAGACATCAACAAAATCCATAAAAAAATTCAAAGAGCAACAAAATATAATATGACTCCATTAAGAAACTTAATAAATCTAGATGAATCAAGGATATTTTTTATAATATTCAAATTATGAATCAAAGCAAAGACACAAGTGAATTAATTTACTAAACTAGGCAATACTTTGTGAAGGTAATACAGTAAAATGTTACATTGTTTCAAAGAGCTAAGTCATATTGAGATTATTAGCTACTAGAGAAACTTTTGACAGGCCAACATCATGCAACACATCTTATACTTATTAAAATGTGGAACAATTAGATGTAATTTATGGATTAAAAATTCTAAAATCTTTAATTTTATTTGTGATAAAACTTTTGTTTACTAACTTAAAGATAATTTGTTATAATTATAAGCTATTAAAAATTAATTAACCTAAGTTTTTATTTTAGATTTTTAATTATCTAATTTAATATCTTATATTAAGGATTAAGTATAAGAAGTAAAGTACTAAAATCTTATAGTTAAACAATTTTAATTTTCTTATTTAAAAAGTTAATTTAATATTAAATATTGACTCTTGTCCCGCATCTTCTCTATCATGTCTTGTTTGTATTATAAGTTTATTAACTCATGTTTCATACTAATAAATTTACATAATATTTTTAACTAATAATTTATAAAAATAATTTTAGAAATTATATCATACAAAATTACCACAAATTATAAATGATTTGCTTTTATAAATAATAAGAATGATCATTTCGAATACTCTAATAACAAACATCAAGATCAAGTACAAGTAAGAGTTTTACAAATCCTAAGAATATATAGCAAAAATGTTTTTGATAAGTTAACATTAAAAAATTATTATTAATATATATAAAAAAATTATTATTAAAATTATTTAAAATTTTCAATTATATTTTTTAAAAAAATTATAATTTTAATCTGATTTGATATGCCAAAAATGCTTCAAATTTTTTATTAAAGTTATAGTACTTAAAAAAATTTGGAATGTTTTCATATTATTAAAAATTATTTTTAAGAAAACCATATATCAAATATTACTATAAAACAATTAAACAATATGATCAAATATTGAACAATCTATCATAATAATTTGAATTATCTTTCAATTTATGAATATTTTACATAACTAAACAGTTTGATAAAACAACATGATCGTGACATCTATAATAATATATATCAAAAGAAAAATAAAAAATTTAAAAATTAAACAATTAACTCGATTTATGAAATCATTAATATAAAATTTAAATTTTTTTATGTTATATTTGTAAATATATAAATAGATATATATATATATATATACATCTCTGTGTGTAAATGTATATTTAAATATTTATAAATTTTTTTATTAAAAAAATATTTAAATATATTTATTAAAAAATAACTATATATATATATAATATAATCAAATTAAAATTTTATAGACTAGTATATACATAAATATATGTGTATACATGAGTGTGTATTATACATATATTTATAAGCATGTATATATATATATATATATTATATATATTTGATATGTATATATATGTGTGTAAGTGTATCAATATATATATATATATTTATATTAAGATATTTTTTTATTTAAATATGTATATATATATAAGTATATATAGATATATTATAACTATATGTGCATGTATACATATATCTATGCATGTATATATAAATATATATGTAAATAAATAATATATATATATATATATATATATATAAATACATAAATACATATATGTCTAAATATGTGTATATATATATATAGATGTATATATATAAATAACTTTATATACGTATGTATGTATATATAAGTATATGTGTTTAAATAAATATATATACATATAAATATATATATATATATATATATAATTTATTTGGATATATTTATGAGTATATATAGCTATATATATGACTATATATGTGTATAGATATATATTTAAATATATATGTATATATACATATATATATATAAGTATATACATAAATAAATATATATATATATATGTAAGTATAGATATATAGATGTAAATGTATATGTATTAATATATATATACATAAATAACTATATATATGTGCATGTATGTATATATAAATATATATTAATATATATATATATATATATATATATATATTTAGATATGTATATATATAAGTATATATAGGTATATTATAACTATAAGTGTATGTATATATATATATATATATAAATATATATGTAAAACATATCTAAATATGTGTATATATATATGTATGTATATAAATAGATGTATATATATAAATAACTTTATATACGTATGTATGTATATTTAAGTATATGCGTTTAAATAAATATATATACATATAAATATATATATATATAATTTATTTGGATATATTTATGAGTATATATAGCTATATATATGACTATATATGTGTATAGATATATATTTAAATATATATGTATATATACATATATATATAAGTACATATATGTCTAAATATGTGTATATATATATATATATAGATGTATATATATAAATAACTTTATATACGTATGTATGTATATATAAGTATATGCGTTTAAATAAATATATATACATATAAATACATATATATATATAATTTATATGGATATATTTATGAGTATATATAGCTATATATATGACTATATATGTGTATAGATATATAGATGTAAATGTGTATGTATTAATATATATATATACATAAATAACTATATATATATGTATGTATGTATATATAAATATATATTAATATATATATATATATATATGTAAAATATGTCTAAATATGTGTATATATATATAGATGTATAAATATATGTAAACATATATAAATATATGCATATAAATGTAAAGATACATATATAAATATGTATATAACTATTTATATATTTATGTATATGTGTAAATATTTATATTTATATATATCTATGTATGTATTCATTTATATATATTTAAGTGTGCTTGTGTGTATATACATTTAAATATAAACATATATATAAACATATAACATTACAAATTTAAATTCTGTAATAAGATTTTCATCAATAGATTAAACTATTTAATTTTTAATTTTTAATTTTCTTTTAATACATATTTATAATTGTCACGATCTATTTTTTATCAAACTATTTGATATAAAAAATATGCATAAATTGATAGTTTCAAATTATAATAATAAATTATTAAATACTTAATACAATCATCTAATTGTTTTATCGAAATATTTGACATATAATCAAGTTTGAATATAAATTTTAAATTTATAAAACATATTTAATAAATTTATAAAAAAACTTGTATAAAAAATTTTATATATTTTTTATATATGTAATAGAATTCAAATACAAAGTTTTTTATATAATTTTAAATTTTAAATAATTTTGATTATATTTTTTAAAATTTAAACATCACTAATAATTTTTATTAAATTATTTTATCTTATCAAAGAATCTTTACAATATATTTCTAAAGAAAAAAACTCTTTTTGTTTAAACTTGTCTTTAATATTTATCTATAGAATACTCTAATTGGTCATCCTTATTCGTACGTATGATAGTTTTTTTTCACATTATTTTTTATAATTATTTACATAAGTTATTTATAAAAATATCATGTTCGTTATAATCAAATATAATATATCTATCTTATTGGTTTAAAAATTACAAGACTTAACAAAAGAGATTATGCGGATAAACATAAAAATTAAATTTTGAACTAATATTTAAAATTAAAAAAATAAGAATCCAATTAATGACAACTTATTGAGTAATTAAATATAAAATATAATTAATTAATTATATTAATTTCTTTATTTATAAAATATTATAATATTAAATATACTATCAATAAAAAAAACTTTCAAAATTAAGACTTTAAAGTCATAAATAATAAGTAAAATTTTATTATTAAAATTATAGGTTTAAAATTATTATAATTCTTTTGTAATAAGATTTTATTTACTAATTTAAATCATTCCAAGCTTTACTTAATTTCAAATACAATATGCCAATATTTAACTATTTTGACATATTTTTTGTGAAATAAAAATATAACTTTATTGTCCATTATTAACCATTTTATTATCACTGTCTTTTTCCTTATTATCAACATAACTAATTTTATTGTTTACTTAATAATAACTAACACATACATGTTGTAAAAACAATTCTGAATCAATAAAAGTTAAAAAGAAAATTGTGCTGATTAGATTAGCTAAAAAATAAAAGATCTAATTCATTTATTTTCTAAATTTATACATTATTAAACTTATAGCAAATGAGCATAATAAAAGGAAATGACATCTATTAATATATCCTTAACTACAGAAAAAAAAAATTAATTCTTTTGATAGAAGCACTTACACATATAAAACTTAACTTCATGTATTTTCTATAAATAAAAAAAAAGTAAAATTAACTGGCTCACATACTCGTAGATAAAACATGAATAATTGACAATATCATTGGCCTTGGAAATAAAGAGATCTGAAACAGCACAAAGCACAATCGTAGTAGAGACGTTTGATGATTGCAATCTAAAAAATCAATAATCATGTCAATAAGAATATCAATCATTCATCATAAAGAAAAACTATGATATTGAGTTGTTTATAGCAATGAGTGCAAATGATGAGATCAAACAAATAATAAAATAGTAAAGAACAAGCTTTATCATCAATCTACAAGAATATCTATGGTTATACTTATGCACCACTAATTTAATATCCTCATAAAAAATTAAATATATTTAAAAAGATAGATATTCTTTAATGTTTTTCGTAAAAATAGCCTACATTAAATAAGAAATACTTCATTTACATCTTCATATTAAGAAGGTTATCTCGTTCAATAAACTTAAACAATACGGTTATATATCTTTAAACCTACTAGTCTATTTCAAAAAGAAAATTATCCCTATAATTATCCAACCTAACCTATCATTCAACATGCAATTACAAAAAGATGAAATTTCACCATAATCTTAAATAATATTAAAAAAAATTAAATTCAATAATATATATATATATATATATATATTATTGGATAACAAAGATATTAAGCATTTATTTAAAACTATCAAATTGATCAATCAAACTAAAGTATTTTAATCTTAAATTAAAATTAAAGTAGATTTTTTTCTATTTGTAACATTGGATGACAGTTGATTCTATAAATTAATGTTATTTGGTTTGATATATGAATTCTAGAATTGAACAAATTGTTTACTTTTTAAATACAAAAGACATTTTTTATTACAAGGAAAACAGAGTTTCGTGGACCTAGACAAGCCAAAGCGCTAAATTGGAGAATTTGAACAAATAATTCATTTAGTCCAGTTCAAAAGGCATGTCAAGTAGTATTTATAACTTTATATAAGTTTGGCTCAACTTTAGAGTCTAGAGCCAGGCATGTTTCTCTTCGTGGGATAGCTAAATAACTTGGAGATCTTCATATAGATATTGCTTATTGTTAAGATCCTAATTTTAAATAGATATTTAACCTTTGTTTTATACAATAATATTGAATGCATATAACATCATGAATATTCATCATTCACCATGATTCAAATACAGATTTAATAGATAAATTTTTATTTATCATCAATAATGTTTTTAAACCAAATTATTCAAGCTACTGAATTTCCTTATATTCACAATCATAAACTTAAGCTATGTATTGACTTAAATTGATAATTACACATCAAGAAATTATACCAATATGTACATGGCCTTCCTATTCATTTTCAAATTCCAATTTACTTATACTAATGCCAATCTTTGCATCTATTTAACTTTATTTTGATTTACAATTGAGTTGTACATAATAATAATAATAAAGAATTCTAAATGTATCCTACTCTTTTTATGGTTTAATCATAGCTTAATAAAGCACTTATTTTCATCATACCATGCATTATCTCTAATAAAATATATTTTTATAGCTTGGTAACTTATTATAAAAATTTGAAAAGAATTATTGCAAGTCTCAAACGTCAATAAGATATACCACTGAGCTACAAAGAGGCCAACATTTATTTAAAATTTTCAATTGTTTTTGAACATGAGATGCTATTTGTTGTAATGCTATAAACATCATACAAATTTATCAAAATTTCAAATATCTTTTACCTAATTCAAAGGTTTATTGATACTTTCCAAAAGTGCTCCTAATTTAAAAACATTTAACATCAAATTAAATACACCAGCCTTACATAGCATGCATATCTTAAAATTTTTCATAATGCTCATGCCTTAGAGATTTGCATATTTGTTCACTTTCTTACAAATTTTCCAAAGCAACTTTTTTATATCTCTTCTTCCACTGCAGAAGTAAGAAATTCTCAAAAGAATTTTGTTCTTTTTCTTTCCTTATTGCAATAACATGAACAGGGGTCGGGGGATTTCAATAGAAGTTAAGAAACCGAATAATATTTCATTTAAAAAGCTGAAATGAGACTAAAAATGTAGATCCTTACCAGAGTCGCACTGCTGGAAGAACTCATCCACATCTAGATTGGGCAAAAGGGCCTCGGTCGGCCTATTTTTTATTATCGAAACAACCGAAGAGAAGGCGCTCTCTAAAATACGAGAAGCCCTACGAAGAGAAGAAGGGCGGAAGAGGTTAGTGAGGGCATTGATAAGCGTGGCCCGCCGGGCCTTGAAGTCACAGAAGACCTACCTTTTCCTCCACTTCCGGTGAGGCAACGGCGGAATTAGGGTTCAATTCTTCTCCTCCTACGGCGAACTCCGAACGCTGAACTTAGGATTTGGCGGAACAAGGCAACGGCCGGGAGTTTTTAATCATAATTTTGGAAATTCTTGCAACGGTTGCTTCTATTTTAATTATTTAATATAATAGAAAAATTATTAAAATCTTTTTATTTTATTTAAAAGGGATCTTAATATGTGTGTTAACAAAAATAAAATGAAATTGTTTAAAGTAATATAAAAAAACCTATTTTTCAATTAAAAATATAATTATTTTGGTGGTAAAATTAATTAAATAAATAATAAAATTCAATATTTTAATAATAATAATAATTCTAAATTGATTTTAATCTTGATCTAATAAATTTTATTAAATCATTCAAGACAATATCAATCTAATATATTTTATATTTTAAAATATATTATGCTATAATTAAATTTAGTATGTTTACTAAATATTAAAAAATATATTAAATTATTTATTTTTTACATTAAATATGATGAAAAAAATTATATATTAATTAAATATTTATTTATTCATTTTCTCAAATTTCTTACGTCATGTTAAATCAAAATAAGTTTTAATTGAAACAAAATAGTGTAGAAAATTTAAAATTACATTACAATTGAAACGAAACAATTGTTTAACAATATTCCAAAAAAGAATCCTCATGCACGAACTTGTTTTGCTTTCAATTAAGTTTATAATTTAAAAAAATTCTTATTTTTAATATTAATTTTCTTTTATTTAAATTTGGTATTAGATAAAATCTTATTCGAATTCTAAGTGTCACTTATTTTTCTATTATTGAGCTTTAATATATTTTGCTTAAAAAATTTAAGAAAAAATATTAAACAAATCAAATTTATCACATTTTATTCCATAATATTTTAATAATTTATCACATAGTTATATAAAATATTTTATTTTTTAAATTTTATTGTAAACTCTCATAAACAAAGAATATATATGTATGTGTATATGTTTTAATTATGTAACTTTCTTTTACAAAATAAGACCATTCATTCAAAAGACTTCATGTTTTCTTATTTTAATGATATATTATAATATATATATATATATTCATTTATTTACTATTAAATAATTATTTTAATTTAATAACATTATTATACTTCATAAAACAATCATATAAAATTCAATTATCAAATTTTTTAAGACTATAATGCTTTATTTGTAAGATTAAAATCATATTTATAAATACATACATTTTATATGTATATATGTGTATACATACATAAAGAAAGTTGTACACCTTATTACCAACTCCTTACAACTTATCAGAATTATAATTATTTTGTCATTATATGATAATCATCTTAAGAAAGAAAGAATGTCATCACTATCTTGAAATAAAAAAAAATTCATCATTTTGAAGCTAAATGACTAGTATAGCCAATATTATGCAACAGAAAGGTATTATCAACTATCACATGTAGTATACAATGATATTCATGTAATCAATCATTAATTTGTTATAAATTATATAATAATAGTAAATATTATTAGTCTTATATAAATTAATAATATTATAAATGAATTATCTTCATATCAAGTGCTATGTATATGCATAATAAATCTTATGTGAATCAAGAATAATGAACATATTCAATGTCATTACTAGTCTTATTCTCCTATCTTATTATTATCATACGAAAATCACAAATCATATATCGATTATAAGTATATTTTTATATAATCTATTATGACATTATTAAAAATAAATAATTACAATGAAATAAAGCATAATCATATTTTGATAAGTTTTAATAATATATAAAACATGTCTTAAATCAATAAATCAATAAAAACTCTTAACAATGAGATATATACTCTTCTTTTAACAAGAGTCACTTATCTTAATTTACATTGGTTGTGTATGAGTTACCCTGATATCCATAAAGTCATTTGGGATAATTTCAAACCCTATTATCGAGATATATTTTTACATTAATATCATATTTATATTTGTGAATAGCATTGCTAGTAGTTTATTATAAAGTGCTAAATTAATTATTATATCTAAACAAGTAATTAACAAATTAATTTTATTTGGTCATAACATAGAGCTTCGGGAATAATACATACTTGTATTTTTTTTTCAAAGTTTAGTACTAATTGATCAACTAATTACAAAATACAAAAACATAAAAGAAATAATAAAAGAGTGGATTGATGAGAGGAGGAAAAGGTCAAAGTGGAAGATGAGGGAGAGGGAGAGAGAGATTATGAACTCATGCTGATCAATGACAGTGTGTGGTTACTTAGTGGTGACAAGGGAAAGCCACGATCTTCTATGGTAATTGCTTTGTGAGATAGCTCGTTCTCTTCTTAAGCTAGATGTGATATATGACAAACTTTGTTTTTGATAACTAATATATTATTTGACCTTAGAATTGTATTTTTATGCTATCTTTGAATGAATATTTGATCTCTTCTTGATTCAATTTAAACACTCTATAAGAGGAGAGTAATGAGATTCGAAGAAACGAAATGATTACTATATCTTTCTTTTTGAGAAGGCTTGTCATACTCATTATCTATCATCAATTATTTCTATTACTTTTATAGGCATTATATTGTTCCATCATAAGTGTATTTTTATTGATTTTTTATTCTACCAGGATAGATTGTCATCTTGTTAAACTTTTGCTTGGTTTTCTTCTCCAATTGATTATTGTCTTCTTATGAATTTAGTATTTGAATCATGGCCCAACTTAATTGGGATTACTTTTTTAACTAACATGGTGCTACTCGATATAACTCTTCTTAAATTATTGCTTCATATTCATCCTTGAGACTCATAACTAGTTGCATTTACTTAAGTGTAATAAGTGTTTGCACTTGCTTTTTTGGGCTCATAGAAAGAGTGCACGTGACTTAGATTAGTAATGATCATCATATTTCTAGATCTTTAATTAGTAAATGCCTATGACTATTCTGAAAATATACTTAAATGTGAATATATGAGATTTTCAAGCTCAACATTGCACTCAAAATAATGCTTATTGTGTTGTTTTGCATTGCTTTTATGGGATACCTCTATTTTCTTCTTTATAGTACAATAAATCATCCAAATATCATTAAAAAACTTTTAAGCTCCTTGCTGTGTGAATTCTTGGACAATCTATGACGTTTCAACTTATTAATCTAGATCAAATGGACTTAATGGCATATAACCCATGCACTTTTTAAATGTGCTCCAATTAGTAGATACATGGAGAGCTCTATTACATGCAAATTGGACTTGGCAGTGTACTCCATATAGCCTACTTAGAAACTTAGTATCCCTATCAAATATTATTGATAAAGGCAACCCAAAGCATACCTATATATGTTGGAAGAAAAGCTTTGATATTATTTATTTGTGACTTCTATTGACATGGTATGGGTGCTACCATCTTTGAGAGTCAATTCACTCGAATTTTCCTTAGTAATCCTAATAGAAACTCAATTGAGCTACTCTTACACAATATTTTGGATGTTGGTTGTGGCATTTATAACTTTTACTTTTAATTGACATATTTTGTAATATTGCATAACACAAATCTTCAAATAATTTTTTTCATATCTTAGTTCATACAAGACCAGTTGTTATGCCTATAGATTTTGATTTGTCTTGGTAAAACTAAGGTGACACTATACTTTTGATTATGGAAATGGATTTCTCGTATCCATTTCAATTGTTCTCCATAGTGTAATAGCCCTTTTATCTAGGAGCAATTTTTTACTTTTCAGCCTTCAAGGCTTTTGTGATATCCATAAATTAGGATCTTGGACATATTTTGACATGGATCCTTGTTTTCCTTCTTCTAAATATGCATTATAATAAGGACACAATGTTAGAGAGGTTTAGCCTTGGGTTGAGGCCACTTTTTTCTATTATCTTTCACACTTCTTGATTGTTGCAACATCTTTTATGATGATTACTGAATTCCTCTCTTATTTCTCTTTTATTATTTTCTCAATCATCACTCAAAAAAGTTGGTTTAACTTAAATAGTTAAAAGAAAATAAGTCTTGCTCAATTATAATAGAGTAATTAAATTATGAGGTATATTTTATCATTGTTGACGAATAAGCGTCACTACCAGTCACTAGAATTTAATGTATAATTGCATTGTATGGCCTTGCCAATGTCACAAGTTATGCTTCTTAAGCCATTTCTCACGAGATAACCATTATTAAAACTTTCATCGTTTCGATCTCTTGAATTTGCTTTGCACCGCTTCTTGTGTTGGACTTGTTCGCAAATGGACATTTCACAATGCCACTACTGAAATGGTACAATAACACCTTGGAAGTTATTGTATTAGAATCTAATTTTGTTGTTCACTTATTAATTATATTGTTTTTATTGTTGGTTGTGATATCATGGAATGTGTCTATATTGGGTGACATGTCCTTTGCATTATTTGAACTTTTTTGCTTTGAATCTAATTGTTCCATGGGTCAATTGACATGGTGGATTGCTGATAAGAAAACTGTTTTGGCAACGTGCCAAAATCATTTGAGGCCATTATTTCAACTCACTTGAGGTGGTCCAATAATGGCCTTTTGATGGTTCATGCAGTCTTGTCTAGATTTGCCTTCGTGCTGATTTTTTTGGCTACTATGCATGAGTTGTAAGCCCTTAAATTTTAGTTGAAATGTTTATAATGGAGTTTATAAGGAATATATGATGCTTTAATTTTTTCATATATTTTTTTAGCTATGACAAAATAATCATTCTATCTTGAATGTTGTTTTCAACTAAACTATTACTTGTTCAATACTTGTGCTAGATGCTTTCACATCTTTGGGATTCTATGTACCTTTTAACCACATCAAGTTTGGCAACAAGAATATTTTTTAAGGTATTCTATTTTTATCATTTTGGTATTAGATCATTTTCTTTTAACTTTTGGTCCCTTTATCAAAGGCATGACTCATCAACTTCAATTAGGCAATCAAAACCTTGTTAATAGATGAACATCCATAAAAAGAGAACATGTAAGTCTCTCGAGTTGATTCGTTCACTTTCATAGGTTCATAGAACCACCGTAGCATCAATCTGGAATGGTCTTCATTGACTTTCCATGTGCGAGGGTATGAGGGTGATGTTGATCATTTGCTTGATTCATCTCTATGCTCAATGTCTCTTCAACCCTCAACATAAGCTATCTTCATTTCCTTGACACTTACCTTTGATCATTGCATCTTGAGATTTTCTTTACTGATCATGAGATCTCTTGATCAATTTCCTCTAAATGGAACATTTTTTCAGGCAACTTGCATCTATTCCCTAGTCAACATGAAGGTCATTGTTATATTGACAAGTTTGAAGTGTGAAAGTTCAAATTGCTAAAAAAATGTTGTATTTCTATAGTTTAATTCTCCTAAGCCTCCAGCATGATTGAAACGATTGAGAAATTATGCAATCGCTGAGCACTTTGGTGTGACTAAGTGAGAACACGGTGTTAAAGGTCAAAAGATATTTGTATCCATCATGTATCATGGTTTTGTTGACTGGTTGGTTGGCATGGAAACATTGTCGAAAAGGTTGGGGTAGCAGCTGTATTTGCTGCTTATTTTATAGTCGAAATAAAGGGACGCTCTCTCGAGAAAATTGAGATGTCGCTTAACCCGAGCATGCAAAGCAAAGGCGAATGACCATGACCGCTATGACTCCAGAACCCCAAGTGTTGGCTGCCTAGTAAAATTTAATAAGTATTGTGAGAATTGTTCATGTCATAGATCTTACCTCATTTGAGGATCTTTATGTAGTATTGTACTTGGTTATTCAAGTTGATATGCTACTTGTAGTGACTTCCTTTTATGACAAAAATTTCTAAACGAAAGTGATCTATTTTTAGAGCTCAAGTAATAAAAAAGTTAGCCACTTTGCAACCCAAAATTATGCAAAAGCTGCCTATTCTCTTCCAAGAAGCAATATCGATTGTTAACTGTATAGGTCGTTTGAAATGTCTATCTTATCTTTTTTTTGTTATTGTCTGATCTTAGTTCTTCCGTTAATGTGTTATAAGATCAAATAACTACTATAAATTTGTAAAGTTCTCTATCTACATGTTTACATGCAGTGTTGCAGAATGAAATTCCACACTCATTAATAGAACAAGTACAAGTTCCAGATATTGCTAAAAGCATTTTCTTCTAACTGTGCTAAAAGAATTTTCTTCATGTGCAAAAAACATTTTTTTCTAACTGCGAGGCTTACAACCACGAATGCAAAGGGAACAAAAAAACAGACCTTGCTTCATTTTGCTGCTTTTTAATCCTTACTGCTTAAATAATTAACATATCACGCATCACTGTTGCTATTTTTTAAAATCTTTCACCCATAAGTGTAAAACACAATTCCTTTGACCCCATGTTATTTACACAAACATGATAACCAGCATGATGTTAGAACTACTGTCACCTATTAGGTCTTCAAATAATCTGCCATTACGAGAAAAGCCAAATCACAGTACCTCTTGCACAGGAACCTTTATGCGGGATCTGAAGTTGGATGCTGCATCATAGAAAAATATGCAAACTATTATAGACATTGAAAATAGCAAATCACAAGCTCAAAGATTTGAAAACTACTTATCTAAATCAGTTGCAACATTAATGAACTAGAACTAGAACAAGACTGCCAAGCTTAAGCAAGAAGGTGTAAGAGGGATGGGTTTGTGATTGGACCATATGTGGGGGCAGAGAGCTTATATTTTTCAAGCGAAATTGGCTCCTCATGTGAAATTCAAACCATAATTCTTTTATCAAGAGGATCTTGATGATGCATAACATATTGTATCGATAGATGATATTGAGTTGATCTAGTAGATCATATGAGGTTTTTTTTATTTATTTCACATGTGTGATTGATTGTGAGTTCTAATTGAAAAATTATAAGATCCTTAATAGTTCTTAATTATTTGTATACATTTTATATTTTTTTATTGTTTTATTATGTCATAATTTTTTGATGAGTTTAGATGTTATCATTTATATCTATAAATGTGCTTTTTAAGATAAAAAAAGGAAAAAAATTTGACTCGATATTTTATTTCTTAGAAACTACTACATATATACACACTTGAGTTGTAATTCGAGATTTTTTTGTGTTGCAAACTTAACATCCGAGTTACGATTAATTTTGTCTATCATTTGGTATCACAACTTAGTTGATATCTAACTACAAGAGTTACTCTTACTCATTCTCGGTCACTTAGCTTTCAAATCATAGTCATAGTAGCCAATTATGGCAACATAAACCTCATCTTTAAAAGCCTATTATAAAGCAAACCATTAAACCTCGATGGTTTAATCAAATACAACAAGTTTTTTTATGGCAATTTTATGGAATATGAAATTTCATTTGAAAAGTTTCACATTGTATATGTCATTTCCCTTGATCTACTATTCTATAAAGCTTCGGTCACATAAAAAGTATTCATGCAAGGCATGAATGCCTTTGCTGAATCCATTTAATAAATTCCTAGCTATATTCTCCCAAAAAATAGAGCAAAATAATAATCTATAACATATTTCATCAACAACCCATGAAGTAAGAACATATGTTTTAACTTGATAGTGCATTTTCAAAAGGGCAACCTCCCGAAACTTCTCAGGTCCATATAATGCTATTAAAAATGCTATTAAACGTGCTTTGACTTTCAAAGGAGAATGTTATTCAATTTTCACAGCATTTTCAAAATTTAATTGTTTTTCTCTAAGTCAAAAACTCATGCTTCTAATGAGGCAATTATGCGCTGGAATTGAGCATGAATTCATCAAAAAGATTTGAACTTCCAAACATGGCTTTGCTAAGCATAGCAAAGTGTAAATTTGGTGTTAGAGCTTTCTTTTAATATTCATGAGGTCATCTTATTTCTATCATTATGAACCCAATGGCCAAAACTCCAGGTTTGAGGGCATGGCACCAGCCATTACCATTACCATTATGACTGCATCTTCTGCTTGTGTCATGACCATCTTAAAGATAACTAACTAATAACCTAATCAACATCACCATTTGTTTCCAAAACTATAGATCATCATATTCTCCTCCTTTGGTCTCTATGTTTTACCATTGAGCTTAAATGGTTATCATTTGTTTTAAAATAACAAACGTATCATCCTTAGAATAAACATAAGAACACAAAATACAATTATTGAATGCCCATTTTTTTGTCATATTGGAGGGGAGCTATAAGCCAATCACACAAAATCACTTTGTATGAGTTCTAGAACAACAATGATCTCTTTTGAACACAATTTTAAATCTTAGTAAACACCTGCAATTATTATTACATTAGTTTGTTTGCATTAACACCCATCTACAGTATTCTTCTTTGACCAGTGAAGTCATGGTCATTGTGATCTTATATAAGTGGCTTAGTTATCAATTAATTGGTTATCTTATAGGTCTCACTTGGTGGTCTTAAGAGTTTTGTTCGTCTTACTTAATGGACACAATGATTCTTGGGTTTTGGTTAATAGTACCTTTACAGCAAACACATGGAGAAGATATGTAAACACTTGCTGCTAGTTTTGAGCATGTTATGCTAACGATCAAAGAAGCCTATGTTATGTCCACTATGATGGTTGATGAGTTGTCCAGCACACTGCAAGCCCACAAGTAATGCATGATTAAGAAAAGCATCCAAAAGCAAATGTAACAAGCATTTTAAAGCCAAACCCTCATTAAAGACGAACAAGCTATAAAAAAAAAATCGAAGTGGAGGTTCTCATGGTTGATGATGTGAATATGGTAGTTACTACAACAACAGATGTTGTGATTATTATTACAACCATAGAACTAGAGGCAATCAACACAATAATCAAGAGAAATTAGATCTTATCCATCAACAGAATCTGAACTTCAAAGGCAAGGACATGATCTCCATAAAGAAGGATATGATAAATTTAATGTTGAATGCTATTACTATCACAAACATGATAATTATACCATTGAGTGCATATTTAAAGAGAATGATTAGAAAACTAATTGTGCATATCAAGTTGAAGACAATGGAAACCATGCCCTTTTCATGGTTACCATTGCTGTCGAATCATCAAACTATGACACATGATTCTTTTACATTGGATGCACTAACCACATGTTTAGTAAAAAAGAGCCTTTTATTGATTTGGATGAGTCATTTTGCTCAAGCATTAAGTTTATTGATGAAAGCACTATCCCAATGATAGGAAAGAAAAGAATTTTGATCGAGTTACAAAACCAAAGGCCACAAGTATATTTTTCATATGTTCTTTGACCAAATATGAAAGGCAATCCATTGAATATGGGTTAGCTACTAAAAAAAAGATATGATAAATGTTTAAACAATAACCAACTCTTAATAGATGATATGAAAGCTACACTCATTCTTAAGACTCCCTTAATAAAAAAATTGTAATGTTTCAAGTTGACATTGCCAATAATATTTATATGTGGCTCTATTTTATCATGAAAAATGAGTCTTGATTGGGACATCCTCATTTTTGTCATTTAAATTTTGACAATTTAAAACTATTAATTCAAAGGAACATGCTAAAAGGCTTACTTAATATACATCATCTAGGTCAATTGTCTAAGACATGTAGTCTTGGAAAACAAATATCTTTTGTAGTAAGAAAAAATTAGTGATCATTATAATTACCCATTATGATTTGTGTGGCCTAATGCCTATTATTTATCTGCCTATGAGGAGCATCATTTTAATATCTCGACATTGACTTTGTTCTAGAATTATAACAATGGAAAATAAGAAATGACTCACAAGAGATACTTGAGGGAGAGAGAGTACATATTTATGTCAAAAATATCAAAGTACCTTGTTTCACCTCTTTTCTTTTTTTGATGTTTTCACCTCTTTTCACCCATTTCATAAATGCTTAGGTGCATTTATTTATCACAATCATCATTTTTTAATAGTTAATAATACTGCCTACATTGACATAATGCTGGTTTCTTTCTTTTTTATGTATTGCTCAAAACTCCCACTTGGCAACATAGCTCATAGCTTAGGATGTGTATGGTGAACACCCACCATGTGTTGCATGTGCAGGTTGATGCGCAAAATGTGCACTTTAAAGTAGGTGCTGCAAGTGTGATAGTTGTTTTATGTGCATGCGTTGATAAGTGTTGTGCACATTCAGTAGTAGGTGGCACCAACCACGACACATGCTACACGTGTGACGGTAGATGCAGCAACGCACGTGTTGTGCCTTTTTTGATGTAGCATGTGTTGCGTGTCTCACATGTGTCGCTATTCGATGCATGCAATGGTCATTTTTGCAAAGTTATTCTCTTTCTTAAGTTCTCAATGTTGAATAATTTAATAATTTGTTGATTCTAAAATAGATCTACTAATCATTGGCCTTTATTTTTGGCCCTTTCTTTTGGTGATTTGACTTGACAAATGTTTTTTTTTTCAAATACTATTAGATTTCTTAACTGTATTGGTGTTTAAAATGTATCAAGGTTTTTAAGATTATTGAAACTAAGTTGGGAAAATAGAGATTGTCCTTTCTTAAGATTGTATTATTTAGAAGCATTAAGAGTTTACCTTTTCTTGCTCATTTGACAAGTGGTTTTGCTCCCTCTCTTTGTCATGATAGCCCATTTTTGTCAATATTAATAACAAGATCATCCCTTCAATAGAGCAATTTATCCTAGATTACATTCCCAGAGTATTTTCCTCCATTGGTCTCTTGATTAACACCTCCAAAACCTCAATCATCTTCATCACTACTAACTACTAGTTTATCAGGTTTGATTGAAATAAATACATAACTTTGGCATGAATTTACTAACAATTTCACTTAATCAACACCAACAATCTCTTTTTTCCTATGTTACAATAGATTTCTATTCATCCTTTGTGTGCTTGAATGTGCATGGTGCATGCACTCTATGTGTTGCACATGCAATTTGATGTTGAACACATGAGCTTGACAATAGGTATTGCATGCACAACAAGTGTAGTGTTCACGTGTTGTGCATAAGGCAATAAATTCTATGCTCACATTCTACATACGAGGTAGCAAGTGACACCTATTTGTGACTTGTGCTACACGTATGACAATGGACGATGCACATGTTGCATGTGCCACATGCCCCGCTGTTCGATGCATGCAATGATCCTTTGCCAAGTTATTCTCTTTTTCTTGAGTCGTCAATGTTGAGTGGTTCAATAATTTACTCAAACGAGAATAATCTTCTTATTACGAGTCTCTTTTTTTAGTGATTCGAGTCATATCGAATCTTTTACTTTTTTTTTCAAATACAATCAAATCGTCCAATCATATTATTATATATGCTTAGAACAAACCCCTTGATTAAATACTCTTTCTTTCGATGATTTGAGTCTTATTAAATCTTTTTTAATAACAATCTTATTCCCTAACTACATTAATATTTATCTCATATTGAGACTTTCAAAATATTGAAAATTGAGTTGGGGGAGTAGAGATTGTCCTTTGTCAACTTTGTAACATTTTGCAGCACTATGCTTCTCTCCTTTTGTAGAATGACAAGTGGTTTCATTCCTTCTCCTTGTTGTGTTAGAGCTATTTTCTTGGACAATGTCTTTGTGTTAGGGTCAATATTTATAATAAGATCATTCATTAGTAGTGCATACAGTTGCTTCTTTTGATAGAACAATCCATCATAGATTATATTCTTTGAGTGTTTTTCTCTTTTAGTTTATTTATGAAAAATTTCAAAATCTATATCACTTTTATTAATAATGTTGATGTGAAAATAAATTTGGAGAATTCAAATAAAAACTTAAGATAATGACGAGAAAGTTTGAATAGATGAAATTCTTAAATTGGTTTGGTATAAGGTTGAAGCGCACTTTTAAGACAAGTAGTGTGATGCACCAAAGTTTCAATATTGTCCTGTTAATATCGAATATAACGTGATTAAATGTTAAGACAGTGCGGTGCGGTAGGATGCTGCTGTGACTCGACATGGATAGGCTGCGACTGGGTCTGGATCAGCAGCTATTCGGCCAGGATCGGCTGCAAATCGGCCAGATCAGAGGCGAATCGGTGGCAAATCGGTCTGGTTCAAAGGAGAATTAACAGAGTCGCTGGCGAGCCAGCTGGATCGGCGACGAATCGACTGGAATAGGCGGTGACCTGTCAAGAATGGGCGGAAAATCGGCCTAGGTGGCGGTGAGTCGGTCGGGGGAGCTCGGAGTCAGCGTGGGTTGACACCACTCGGCTCGGGCAAGGGCTAGTCGGTGTTGGCGCGGATCGGCTTGGGCGGGCGCCCGTCGATGCGGGCCGGCGCGGGTTGGCTCCAGCCGACGAGTCATTATGGGTCAGTACTGGTGTGTCGGTCACCGCAGGTTAACATGGGTCTACACAGGTCGGCGAGTTTACGCGGGTTGGCACGTGTCAGAACAGGACGATGGGGGTTGGAGAGTCGACACGGGTCGAGGCTGGTCAACACTAGTCAACGAATATAACAAATCAATTTTTGATATGTTAAAGTAAACATCTAGGCATTATTACTAACCTTTGATTTTAGATACAATTGTTCATATGACAGTCATTTGGTTATGCTCATTATTTTAGATAACAACATGCTATCTATCTAACTTTTGCTGTTTTACATTGATTGTTCTTAATATGCACCTTCAGCAACGAATAACATTTATATCAAATGAATTTGCTGAAATTAAAATTCTATTGCCTCTCTTTTGTAAAGAACATCGAGCACTTCACCAGATAAGCTAAACTTCATTTCAAATTTCATTATGGCCATATCTTATTTTTGTCAGTATATTGTCCATTAACGTATCAATAACTTTCATTTTATGTTTCTTTCATAATTCATAACAAGCTTTCTTCTATTGTTTGGGTAAATATGCATATATTGTGCAAAAGTGGATGTATAATCATCAAACGTTAACTATGTAAGATGTGTGAAAACTAAGGCATAAATAAGATTGTGTTCGGGCCCATTAACAACGTCTTAATTGAGACATAACAAAACACTACCCAAGCTTTTGTTCACCATCTCAATTGAACCTGAGGTTGAATAAATTGGATTTGTCAATGAATCACTCTGGCATTCAATTCTCTTGAATTTATTTATTTGAAGTCTTAAAATATAGATCATTCAAGCAAACTCAACAACTTTTATAATATCAATTTGTTTCTTCATGGATGGAGGTGAGAAAAAGAGAACAATCTTGAAGGTAGATAATTCTAGGTGCTCTTTTAGGATTTTTTTTTTAATCTATTCATGTCTCTCCCTTATCATTTTTCTTCATTTTATCATTGTTTTGGCTTCACTCTCTCAAGTTTACTTTCTCTTATGTTAAGGATTTCCCTCTCGGGGACCCCTCCATCTTTGCCTTTTCTTATCCTCAAATATTTTTAAGCAAACATTAGTACTCATTACCTTTTAATTGCATTATAAAAGTTCAAAATTTTCATTCACATAATCCTTCTTCATAGTAACAAATTGAATCAAAATCTTAGATCTCCACATATACAAGATCTATGTTGTGATACCAAAATCTTGAAAACCCCAAGATCCCTCTTGCAAAATCTTGACCTCTCCTTGCTAGATCTAAATTCTCTCCAATTAGATTCCTCAAATAAACCATGACGTTATAGCATTATCTACCAATCATCAAAAAGCTCCCTTTTATAATCATGAAAGGCCTGTTACAAATTTAGAAAATGAAATAAATCTCCTCAAAAAGAGCAACATCTTCAAATGTAATACAATTTGTTGTGATTAAAGTCAGATTTACTCTAAACAACCTCTAAAACATTGTTTTGAATATTCAATAATATCCAAGTCAATAACACTAAAAGATTAGAAGTCATATCTACCTTTCTCGCTATGATAGAACCATCCAATCGCAAAATCGAACGTCAAATGAAAGCTATCTGACCTTGGAATCAAATTGCACATTCAAACATGCAATATAGTTCAGGCCTCCCAAATAATTTTGTATTTTGACAATAGCTTTTGACCCCAATAAAAGATTTCAATGTTTTTTGATGCTTCGAGAAGCTGAGAATGAAGAGAAAATTTGCCCATAAGTTACAACCTCTCTGGTCTTCGTTTCCATGAGGCTCTTTTGCATCATTTTATCTTCATCAGGTAAACCTGGTGAGATATTTGGAACAATCTTCATTAAATCTCCAACTCTGCTTCGCTTGTCTTCTTGAGGGCATTTTCATAATAGTTCTTGATTCTTTGAATGTAAAGTCAGGAGCAACACTAATATAAAAACCCATTGATAGTTTTAGAAATACTCTCTTAGTATTTCCCATGAAATAGAGCTTCATAAACTGCAACAATTGTTAATCATATCTTGCATTTTGAAGATGAATACTAGAGACAGAAACATGACACGAGGATCAACAAACATAGACAGACCAACATCATCAAAAACATTAAGAACCCCATCATCATTCTGCAGTCTATTACCTTAATGGCTTCCTTGGCAATGTTACAAGTTACCTGAATTTGACTCAACCATCTTCTCTGATCTGCGAGTCAGGTAGACAATGCCATGCTTACCCAACATCCATCTATCAATGAAGTCAAAAATAGATTACTTAATTTAAACACCAACACTTTGGCCAGCCTTGTGGGTCACCTCTGAAGTTTACCAAGCTTGTTGGGTTAATAGAAAACACTATGTGCTTGACTCTATCTTTGAGTCCTTTTGTGGTGCTTACTATCCAAAATATTTTACTCATAATAGCCGGTCTGACTTCGATCCATAAGAGATGTCATGAGCTTTTCCTAAACCATCTACAAAGTAAGTGCAAATAGTTAACTTTTTACCTAGATCATCTCTATTGAAGAAACTTAATGGTAGTTATTAGTAAGTACATCTTGCTCGTTGTTCCAATTTCCATGCCTATCAAGTTGCATTTTGATCGTTTATGTCGATAGTAATGCTTGTTTCTTGAGAATGGTTGTCATAGGGTTAGTGATTAACTTGTAAACAAGTAACTGTACATTAAGTTCTACAAATGTTTCTTTGTCTTCTTTTGATATTTCTAATCTTTTAACCTTTCTAAAACATATCTTTGAGCAATGCTAACTATCCTGTAAACTAAAATATGATTTTGTTGCTGTTTGTGTTATTCGATTGTTGAAAGTAGTTTAGTTGATTTGAAATGTTATACACTATGTTAATAAGGATTTTTCTTGCTACTTTTTTTTAAACTTGCTTGTTTAAATTTATAATGTTTGGATATTGAAATTATTTAGTTGTGTACTTCACAAATTGGTTGCTTTGATGCAATTTATTTTTGTTATGATTTTCTATGTATATATATTTATATATTATTAATGTTATATTTGTATAATCTTTTAATTTTTTTTGCCACAATGTTTTTTTTAAAATATAATCAAACAATTGTCTTGTTATATTTCATAAAGTACCTTTTCAATAAAAAATAATAACCATAGTTTAATAGAAAATTAATATTTTGTTGACAAAATAATATTAAAAATTTTAATTTCATTTTTTTAATAAAATATACAATTTTTTTTCATCATTTCATATTGTCATCAATTTTACTGAACATTTATTGATGACATATTTAATAAATACATAACTTTTAATAACAATTTTCAAATATATTTTTATTAATTAATTGCCTATTTAATAATGATTGTTTCAAATATAACTTATGACAATTACTTTTATAATGTGATAGCTGATACAAAAGTTTGCTGTTGTAATGCCCGTGATAATAAAAAAAACATGAAAAGTTAATATATTTATAAAATATTTTCATAACAAATTAATAATAATATGCCTTAATAATATTTAAATAAAGTATATAAGTAATATTTAAAATTTTAAATGATATAAGTAATTATATGTATATGAATATTAATTTGTAATATTTAACATTATATTTAGGTTTATGAGCAAAACATTATAATTATTTATTACATAATTGTGAATTGAGCTAAACGGGAGTATGGATAAATTAAACTATTAGAATATATTTAAGTTAATTTATAATATATTGACTTATCTTTAATCTAAGATATATATCAATAACAAATTCATTTTAACATAATCTAATAAAAATAATAACATAACATGATATCAATCTAATCTAGTTTAACCTAGGATAGTATCCAAACATAATTCTTCTCTTAATCTTACTATTATAATGATAATTAGGTTGAGCTAATCTTCAATAAATTAACCCACATATAAAGCTTTCAATAAAATGAAGTGACACTTCACATACTAAATTTGGTAATATTTTGATTTTAATAGTTTTCAAATTAATAAAATCATGTTAATATCAAGAATTTTTAGTTTTTATTTTTTATATGACTCTCATAATATTTTTTTAGATTTTCGTATAGCTTTGCAAAGGACATCCTCAGTATTGTATATCCATTCAACAAAATCGACATTCTAACAAAAAGAATCAACATTAATAAATTAATTCGTTTCACTTAACATACTCATAATCAGGGTAAAAGGTTTAAAATAATATGATAAATAAGGATGCATCAATAATATCAAAATTTTAGGAAAAATACAAAGCATGTAACGAAACCAAAGAATATGCCTCTAAATTCGAGCGAAGATTATGAAGTCATGAAAAAATTTGATGCAGTAATGTCTTACTTTAGCTGACAAGCACACACTTTTGACATCATACCAATCTCATTTTGACTCAGAGACATGTCTAAGCTAAATCCTATTTCGATTAGTGTTGTTGTCAACCATATAGTTGACTATAACACTTAATTTTATTCAATGGTTATCCTGTTCATTTTTGCTTTTGCTCATCTTAGTATGTTTTGTAACTATTTCATGTCATCATCGATGTTGACTTTTGTTCATATGCATGCTTTGCCCACTTCGTCGATCGTTCATCATCACCTGGTCGTCCACTACTTCTAGTTGCCCACCATCACCTAATCGCCATACTACTCCTTGGTTGCCAGTTGATCCCTCGCTCTCCATCGCCGTTGGCCATCATTCTTCGTCTCACCCACTGTTGGCATCCCTCGTCACATTACTGTTGTTGTCCAATCATCATCCTACATGATTACATATTTTCTGATGTTATAATTTTTTTTATACATTTTTATTTAATATTGTTGACTCATTTAAAGTTAATGATTTTGGAATTTTAAATGTCTCTTTGGAATCTCAAGTAATTTAAATCTAAAATAGTTATTTTCATATTAATTTTTAATTTTTCTCATGCCTATGTTATATTTCAATGTATATTTAATTATCTTTTTCTCATGCATAATTATTGAATTTTCTTTCATCTATAAGTAGGAGAGATTTTCTCATTATAAGAATATTTTTTTTGAATGAAGTTTCTCTTGTTTGTATATTTTTAATTTTGTGAGCAAAGAGTATGTGTTAAGTTGTAGTTGAAGAGATTTCAAATTTTCTCTTCTCTTGTAAGAAACAATAATAACTAAGTATGTTGAAGTTGGATTCATTTTAAGATTGGTGATCAAGCAAGAAAGAACATCCTGGAGAAGGACAAAACTCAAATGATTTGAGACAATATCTTACCAATGAATGCTAAGATATTACAAGTTCTATATGAGATGTTTTTGTGATTTGTATTCTATATGTATATGAAGATTTATGTGAATATTTGCGTAAGAGTGCGACTTTTATAAACAATATTTGAGGTATGTAAATATATTACTATAATTTATACTTTTTTGCTTATTCTACTGAAAAAGGATTTAAATATGTTCAATTGTCAACCTCACCTGATTGTTGCTTTTTGTGTTATCGAGATTGCTATATATTTAATATAACCCAATATTTATGTTACTTATATTGTATATATTATTGAGTGGTAATAAAAGATTGGTTAGGTGGGCTTAATAATAGAATAACACACAAACTCTATAACAAAATCTTAACCAATTTGGATAGATTTAAAAGAGGCTTTTATTTGATTATTCTAGATATAAATATTTAGAGACCCTAAACATGATTGTTGTAAGAAATTTGCTAAATCTCAATCCTTGGTTTTTAGATTGGCCTTTTGGTAACAAAATGGGTAAAAAATATCAACAATTGATGAAATTTGTATTTTAATAGTAGTAAAAGCATAGGGGTTTTGTACAAAAAGAAAAAATTTACAAAAACAAATTATTATGACATGAGAAAGAATTTAAGACAACAACAAGAAAACATATACATATGTAAAAGTAAAACCATTAACATGGAGAAGAACTTAAGACAAGAAAAACATAAACATATACATTTTTTTTAGTGTTTTACCAAAATGGCATTTGAAGGAATAATGGATAACATTCAACCAAGTCAAGACATGGTTTATGATGAAGTTGGAGACAAGCCACATGGAGAAGTGAGATAATTTTTGTGGCCTCATTGAGAATTGGAATCACCACTTAGGAGGAAAAAGAAGCTAAATGGGAATTGCACCACCTTTTGATTTGCCATTATTATCCTTAGATCATCATGGCAAGTGAAAGAACTATATTTCCATGGAAGAAGTATAGCAAAAAGCTCTCCATAAATCATAGCAAAAAAGAACCCCTTTTTTAAACCCTAATTGTGGCTTAAATATAATAATGATGATGAAGAAGAGGGTTAAAGAGGTTATTAGTCAATCCAATGCATTGGCTTAAGTGCATAGATACTATAGTCCAATAAACAAATAAGTTTAACCACTATACTAATAATACATTTCAACAATCATCTAAGATAGTTTGACTTGATCATTATTATTAAAAAAATTAATTATCTCATAACTATATAAATTGTCTTTGGACAATCTAGAGATTACTTGAGACAATCCAAATGAAACTTTATATTCTTGGTAAAATCAAAATAACACCATTTTATGTCTAAGTTGATATAATTAGTTTAGAACATTCAAAAAATACTAAAAAAAATGAAAATACAACCATTATTATAATATCACACATTCATACTTATAAATATGACAGAAAATATAAAAAAAAACCTATGAATGAAAAAAACTAGTTGATAAAAAAATTATTTGAAAAAAGTATTTTTAATATTTTTTTTCTAAAATTATGATAAAGTGAAGTAAAAAATTACTTTTCACAGCTGTAAAAAAGAAAATATATTAAAAAGATGGGTAAAAAGCATTGTCAAAGGTCATCATTTAGCATTGATGCCAGGAAACAAACCCTAGAAGAAAATATGGTGCGAATTGGACGGCAAGCTTCTTCACGGCCGGGAATTTTTTAATCGTCGATTTGTTGGGCAGCATATCTTTAAAAATAAAAGGGCCTTTAGCCCTGCGTCCCACCCAGATGTTACTACTGATGCTTCCCGGCCATTTGGGGGTCCTCTACCGCTCCCTTGAGCGCTCTCGCTCAGCAGAAACCAACCAAAATGCTTTCTTGTGCCATCGGCCATTAGCTGAGAGAAAGGCAAGTCATTAACTGGAAGCTATTATGCTTGCAGGCCAATGATGTGGGACAGAGTGGTCAAGTCATACTGGAACAGTTCCTCTGCTGTTGCCTGCCCTCTTCCTCCGGGGCTCCACCCCCAATTTCGACTTCTTTTATAGCTGAAATGTGATTCCTGTGACCCCTATCCTAAAAGATGAGGGTTCCGTCCTCATTCTGCTCGCACTCTTAATACTTATTCTGTTTTGATCCTTGGAGAAGATAAAGGTTGCTTTTTCCCCTCCTTCAACTCGTCCTCAACATCTACCTTACTGAAGAATCCAGAGGTGATACATCGACATCTTCGCAGGAAGTGGAGAGAAAGAGAGGCAAATAGCTCTGGCTTCTTTAATCGTTCCCCAGAATGCGAAGTAATTGTTCCCCTTCCGGTTTCTGAAATCGTAGTTGTCAAATAGGTTATATTTTCTAGGATTTTGGACCGACTTCGAGACGAGTTGGTGCTCTATTGAATTATGCGTACGGGTTCTCTTGCCATCTGTTTCTTCATTTTAATTGCAAATCATCTTCTTTTCCTTGCCAATGCGGAGCTACCCGATGGAACCGCCATTGCAGCGCTCAAGAAGGAGTTTCAAGTTGTCCAATGGCCCGTCCATGAACCTAACTACTGCTTATGGTTAGGAGTCACCTGTAGCTCAGTGGATAAGTCAGTTGAAGCGCTTGAACTCCCTCACCTCAACCTTAGAGGTAACATTTCCCTCATCTCCCAGCTGAAATCGATCAAAAAATTGGATCTTTCCGGCAATCTTTTTCATGGGTCCATTTCTTCTTCACTCGGAGATCTCGCCTTGCTTGAGTTCCTGGACCTGTCTTCCAACAGGCTCGGAGGGTTGATTCCTCCATCCTTCGGCAGTCTCTTGAACCTCAAATCCTTGAACTTGTCAAATAATCTGCTTCTTGGTGGAATACCCGACGAGTTAAGGAACCTGAAGAGCTTGCAGGAGTTTCAGATCTCTGGAAATAACCTTAATGGCACCATTCCCTGGTGGATTGGTGGGTTATCTAGTCTAAGGCTCTTTTCTGCATATGAGAACAACCTGTTCGGTAAAATTCCTGAGAGCCTAGGCTTGTTGTCTCAGCTTGAACTGCTCAACCTTCACTCCAACATGCTTGATGGTGTTATTCCTGAAAGCCTTTTTTCTTCTGGGAAACTTGAGGTTCTCGTTCTGACTCAGAACAAATTGACAGGAAGCATTCCTGTATCAGTTGGGCTATGCAAGAACCTTTCAAGCTTGAGAATTGGCAATAATAAGCTTACAGGAAGCGTACCGGCCTCTATAGGCAATATAAGCAGCCTTACATACTTTGAGGCAAACGACAATCTCCTCTCTGGTGAGCTACCACGGGAGTTTGCTCAGTGCCCAAACCTTACTCTTCTGAACTTGGCTTCAAATGGGTTAGAAGGATTTGTCCCGGTTGACCTTGGTGATCTCAAGAACCTCCAGGAATTCATTCTCTCGGGTAACAGCCTCACTGGGGAGGTACCCAGATCATTGTTGAAGGGTAAGAATCTTAACAAGCTTGATCTATCCAACAACAGATTCAATGGAAGCCTTCCAGAGAACATTTGTGGCACATCAAGGTTGCAGTTTCTTCTTCTCAGTCAGAACTCAATTAGTGGGGAGATACCTCCATTGATAGGACAGTGTGTGAGGCTTCTCGAGCTGCAGTTGGGTAGTAATTACTTGACTGGAGGAATTCCTTCAGAGATTGGTAGGATAAAAAACTTGCAGATAGCTCTGAACCTTAGTTTCAATCATCTCCATGGACCATTGCCGCGCGAGATGGGTAAGCTTGACAAGCTGGTTTCTCTTGATGTATCTCACAATCAACTTTCGGGAACTATTCCAACCGAATTCAAGGGAATGCTTAGTCTGATCGATGTTAACTTCTCGGATAACCAACTAAACGGTCCGGTGCCTATGTTTGCTCCATTCCAAAAGAGCCCTCCTTGGTGTTTTTGGGGAAACAAGGGACTTTGTGGTGATCCTTTGAGTGCTAGTTGTACTTCATATTATGATGCGGAGTCGGATGGTAGTCATCGCAAGGCTTCTTACAAGATGGTTCTTGCTGTAATTGGTTCTGGCCTGGCTATCTTCTTCACAGTGTCTGTTGTTGTGGTTCTTTTTACGATCAGGGAGAGGCAGGAAATGAAATCGAAGAAGGTAAACGAGGTTGGAGTAGGGGGAGAATTGCCTGTTGCTCCTGTAGCGATAATAGCAGGAAATGTCTTTGTTGATAGCCTCAAACAAGCTGTTGATTTTGATAGTGCTATCAAAGCCACCATGAATGATGCAAACAAGCTGAGCAGTTCAACTTTTAGCACTGCTTATAAGGCTGTCATGCCATCAGGTCTTGTTCTTTCTGTGAAAAAGCTCAAGTCAGTCGATAGGACGATCTTGAACCACCAGAATAAGATGATAAGGGAATTAGAGAGGTTGGGGAATCTCACTCATCCTAATTTAGTGAGACCCATTGGTTATGTAATCTATGAAGATGTTGCTGTTTTGCTTCACCATTATTTAGTCAACGGTACATTGGCTCGACTTGTTCATGAAGCCCCGGAAGATGTTTTTGAGCGAGATTGGTCAAGAAGACTCTTGATTGCTATTGGAATCGCAGAAGGTTTGGCTTTCCTCCATAACGTTGCCATCATTCACTTGGATGTCTCATCTGGTAACATCTTCCTCGATGCCAATTACAATGCTTTGCTTGGGGAGATTGAGATCTCTCGGCTCTTGGACCCATCGAAAGGAACTGCAAGTATCAGTGCAGTTGCTGGCTCGTTTGGGTATATTCCACCAGGTAAGCCCTGGTTTGTTTTGGTTTATTCCTATCATCTTTAACCTGTTAAGAGTTGGAAACTAATGCTCTTGTTGCCTTGTGACTTTCAGAATATGCATACACGATGCAAGTTACTGCTCCAGGAAATGTCTATAGCTTTGGGGTGGTTTTGCTCGAAATCTTGACGAGTCGATTGCCCATAGATGAGGTTTTTGGTGAAGGGATTGATTTGGTTAAGTGGGTTCATGGTGCATCAGGGAGGGGTGAGAATCCTGAGCAAATATTGGATGCAAAGCTCAGTACCATCTCGTTTGCATGGAGGAGACAAATGCTGGCTGTTCTCAAGATTGCAATGCTGTGCACGGATACTACACCTGGGAAACGGCCTAAGATGAAGAAGGTGGTGGAGATGCTGCTTGAAGTTAATCAAACTTAGGCTTCTCTTCTTCTCCTTTATGTATCCTTGGCATGAATGCTGCACCAGTCCTGTAGTAATGTTTTATGATTAAGAAAGACTTAAGAATGCGCTGTAATTTTGATGTATAAAAAATCAAAATCCTTATCTGAGCTTGTTCTTACGAAGAGTTTTGTATTAAAAAAAAAAAAAAAGCAATTGTAGAGTAGATATGATGGTGTTTAGACAATCCAAGAATTCACATGGGAATGAATTGAAATTTGTTCTGATATGAAAAGTGACAAGTAAAGCAAGGTACGGGCATGTTTGAAGTCAAAAAGAAGGCTGGCACATCATGGGGAACATTAGGTGGCTGCACATTTGATGCTCTTCCAGATTGGAGTTAGAATAAAGATGAAGCGAGGTCTTGTGAATGAAGAGTTTTGAGACGAAGCATTTCAAGGCGTGTGGACCTCGTAAAGGAGCAGTTTGTCTGCTACGGAGGAGCATCCACGGCATGTATTGTGGTGAAGGTGGATCCCGCCGTGCGTTGAGATTTGCAAAGGCAAAGTCTAGTGGGGAGGGGCCCTCAAATGTTCTATCAATTGATTTGAGGAAGATTTACAGTTTTACTCGGAGGAGGGCCACATCTTTAATGATCATGGCTACTTTCTCGTGAACAAGAAGGGTGAAAAGGAGTTATCCAAAGTGAAAACCAATGACATGATGTTTACTGAGATATACAAATAAACATGTTTTAAGTTTTGTTATCTCAACTTGAGATAAATAAACATAAAATTACGGTGTAAGGAGAGGAAGAGAAAGGTCGACAACCTGGGAGATGTTGATCCATTCTCTATGCTTCATTCTTGTTAGCTTTTCTCAACCTGTAGAACTTGAAAAGTCTCAATTATAATAAACTTATGCTAAATTCGCTTGAATATAAATTTGGCATCAACACTTACGACAAAAAAAAAGTCATGCAAAAGTGAAATGGACTATAAAGAGACCCTCTCCAATAACCTTCTTAACAGTTGGATTAACATACTGCCTTTGGCAGCTGCAATTCTGTCTCACATAAATCCCACACAATCACACTGTAGAGATGGAGACATACTTAAAACCCATATTTATATAAAGGTGGACAAATACCCTCTCTTCGAGTTAAAAAAAAAAAAAAAAAAAAAAAAAAAAAAAAAAAAGAGGGTGTTGTGAGAAAAGCGTATACTCATCCTGCTCTAGTCTTGAGCAGTAGCAACTACTAACAGTTCTGAGACAACGTAACACAGCATCCAAAATCCAGATTAAGAGACCAACAAGAGTTCAACTGCAATAAATGAAAAAGAATTAGAAGAACAGATAATGAATCCAAAAGTAGTATGCCAGTAACACATTATATATGTAAAGATTTCGTACAAAGTTGCATCATGGAGTTGTCTTGTTTAGTAAAATTGTACATCTATTGTAATACATAATAATACATCATGTTTTCCAAAAGAAAAAGCTGAAGACAAGTTTTGTTACACTTATCTTCAATGTGTGAATCTATTATATCAAAGACTAAAAATAATAACAGCAGGAACAAATGTCATGTGAACAAAATCAAAGTCAACATTGATGGTATGAAGGGAAAATGTTGAGTGGTGTCTAATTACGGATGGTATGGTTAACACAAGTGTAACAAAAAATCAGGTCGTCTTGTGGGTCATATCATACACGCATATTACAAAAGAAGCATAAGTAACCATATTATAGACGGCAGATGAGCGTGACAAGGCCATGTTGCGTATGACTGTGGGATAAGCTCCAGCTGAAGCTTGAAGATGGCTGAGTAACAAGACACAGTGAAAAGCACGGGAACTAGTGAGTATGGCGTGGACATGAAATGGGAATTATTATGACTTGTCATCAAAACATGCAAGCGAGAAAGCATGTGACAATGTTGTTTGTCTATATAAGGAGGAGACTTAACTGAAATAAACAGCAAAAAGTTAGCGGGTAAACAAACTAAATACAAAGTGCTTCCTTCTTCCTCCCTCTTTAAGTACGAGGAGACATTATTGTTGAGCATTAGAGTGTAAAACTATGAAAATTGCAATCCCTTCCAAACTCTGATGATGATATTTTGATATTTCCATGCAAATCTTGTGTCTATTATTTTGTGTTCTTTCATCATTTCTTTCTATGTCTTAGCTCACCAATGATTCTTTTCTTCTGCTCTTTAGGTCACAAGTGTTTTATTCACGAGTAATCAAGTACTAAGGGGGAAGAGTGTCTTTGCATATTATCTTGAAGAGTAGTCTACAATCCAACATGGAGTGCTACTTTGCATTCCTCAAAACTTGTATCAGGGCATCATGTGATAGGATATTGTACAAGTTGGTGTTAACTTGTTACTACTTTTGGAAAAGAAAATGGAAGGATAGGGAATAAAGCAAATAAAACTTAAAAAAGGAATGTAGCCTTTAAAGTCACTAGAAAGACAGCAACCAAAAGCTTGATAAAGTTTTGTTTAAAATGGCACAAGGTGGAATCTTAATGACGAATGGTATGCCTCATGTTTGAAAAGTAATCTAACATCAATCGATCATTTGGGTAATATGTGATATATTATTGTTGGAGATAGCTATTAGAAGATTGATAAAAGAGTTTTGGTAGTTGCATGAGGCACCAAAATCTGTACATGACAAGCAATGATAAGAATAAGGTAGTGGCACCAACTACATTGAGTTTTCAGGATAATCTCTAGTTATGTATAACAACCTTGGCCATATGAGCAACAAAGAAATCAAAATTATGGTTTAAAAGTGTTTCTTAAAAAACCTAAAATCCATTATTATCAAAATATATTAAGACTATGCACTTAGAAAGTACCTACACAACACTAAAAAAGAGTTGGAACTTGAGTTAGTAAAACAATGCATAATTTATAAAAATATGTAGAGATCGACCCTAAACCCCTTGAGGAATCAAAGTATTATTTTAGATGACTCCACCAAGAATATTTTAGTTTACTTCATGAACAACAAATTGAACGTTTTTAGCATTTTCAAAAAAAGGAAAAAAAGATTAAGATAAAAATGTGTAAGAAAATTAAGGCATTGCAATCAAGTAAAGGTAGCAAGTATGAAAGCAAACAATTTCTTGACTTTTGCAATATTGATGAAGTTCAAATGACATACAATTCCAAACATGTCACAATAGAAAGGAATTATCGAATGGATGAATAGGACTTTGAACAAGAGTACTAAAAGCAGGGGATTATATGTTGGTCTTACCTAAGACAAACAATAGAAACACAACAATATAGCTATTCCTAAAGGGACAATTCATACTATTAGAATTCAAGTAACAAGAAGAATGATAAGGCACACCTAAGAGAATTTGGATGTTGATGTATGTGCAAGGTGATTTAAAACACAAGGATAAACAAGATGCCAAAGCTGTTAGGTGTTACTTCATTAGATATGATGCATATCATTTTTGTTTTCATTTTTTAAATATAAAAAGAAGTAAGACTAGTAGGATGAATGACACCATGCTCAATAAAGAACACCTATATAGGATCTAAAATCTACAAAGTTAGATGTGGAAAACAATCACAAGGTAACAATGGATGCAAACTTAGTAATAATCCATTAGCCACGATCATCCATAAACACAGAATAATACTTAGAAATAGACATAAATGAAATTCCTATGATTACAAGTGGTAAGTCAAGTTTGAACACTAAAATATCATCAACGTCAAATGTATGTAGATCAAGACACACATTAATGTCGATGCAAAAGTATTCATTTTTTCTTCATTAGTTGCATTTGACAAATGCCAAAGAATCTAGTTGTTTCTCAAAATCTAAAGAAGTGGAGGATAACAATAGAACATGAAATTCTAACACTCGAGTATGTGAGGACTTTCCCAACTGCTTGAAGGAAGAACAACTTGTAATACCTCAAGCGCTACCAACACAAGGTAACAATGGATGCAAACTTAAGATATTTTCAAATAGTAATCCATTAGCCACGATCATCCACAAACACAAAATAATACTTAGATATGGACACAAATAAAATTCCTATGATTATAGGTAAGTCAAGTTTGAATACTAAAATATCATCAACATTGAACGTATGCAGATGAAGACACACACTAATGTTGATGCAAAGGTATTTACTTTTTCTTTATTAGTTGCATTTAACAAATGTTAAAGAACAGAGTTGTTGCTCAAAATCTAAAAAAGTGGAGGATAACATTGAAACATGAAATTGTAACACTTGAGAAATATAATATGTGAGGGCTTTCCCAACTACCTAAAAGAAGAAAAGGTTGTAAGACCTCAAGCACTACCAACTCTCCTAGAATCAACTACAAATAAGAAATATGCTTTTACCCTAATATTATAGTGTATTCAACACAATCCAAAAGAGCAAACACAAGATACTCAAAAAAGAAGCGCATGCACGCTTATAAGAATCAAACACATGGAGAAGCTTGACACAATGACACACCAACTACCAACAATCTCCTCCTAGCCCCCCAACCCCCCAGAAACACTATTGGGTCACAAACTCCTGACCTAAGCTCTGATACCACTTCTAGGATCACAGACGTTACCAACTCTCCTAAAAAAATTTAGACAAAAAAGATGCTCACTTTAGTCTTATATTACATTCAACACAACCTAAAAGAGCAAGTATAAGACACCCAGATGAGAGGTGCACACAGGCCCATGAGGATCAAGCAAATGGGGAGGCTAGATGCAATGATGCACCAATTGCCAACATGGCTCTACAAAATAAGCATGCCTACAAACTGAATGTAAAAACTAATGGGAGTTAACATTATAAGGCACAACCTATAGGTTTCCAAATTACAGGGAAAAAGAAGATAGTTTGCAAGTTCACAAGGCGTTTATAGACATTGAGGCGAGCTCCTAAGTAATGGCATGCAAAATTTGATGCAATTATGTCTAGTTGTAATTATGCAAAGAGTGATATGAGTTAATGCATCTACTACAACAACTTTGATAATTGTTACATCATATTGCAACTCAATATGGACGAGATGCTAATTGTGGGATCAAACATGTGAAATATTCATGAGCTAAAGGATTATCTATTATGAGAATTTAAAATAAAGAATCTCGGAGTAGCATGTCAAATTCTTAAAAGAGAATGAAAAAGAAATAGTTCTAAGGAAATGTAGATGTTTTGTAACAATACATTCAAAAAATAGTTGATTGATTTAGAGTTTCAAAATGTAGATTCATAGATACTCCACAAAGATAATCTACTAAAGGGTCATTTCAAAGAGAGTGGTGATCAATCGATCGACACACAAGTTGAGTGGTGGTTATTGCAAACTAGTCAATATACATTAGCCACAGTAAACTTTATGTACTCTATGATTTGCATTAAGTTAAACTTCACATATGTGAAGGGGGTTGTTAACCAATATACGACTAATTAAAAATGGAAGAATTGAGAAGTAACAAAGTGGCTTTTTTGTTATTTGAGGGGAACAATATATGAGATGTCATGCTTTAAAAAAAATCACAATATATGGGTATAAGACAATGTTAACAGGGATGATGCAAATGGTTAGAATAGCCCTTTCAAATATATACTCATTATTAGTGTTACGACAATAAACTAAATACCACGATTTCAAAAAGTGTGTAACACTAGCAATGACAAAAGTTGAGCACATCATCATTTTACTTAAGAAAATAACATGGCACAACAACATTTTGAAAGAAGTCAAAAATGAGTAATATGACTTAACTTTTTTTAATGACAATTATCATGTTCTCTATTTTGTGAAATATCTTATATTTCATTCATGGACAAAGAATATTCAACTCAAGTATCATCAAGAATGTTGATTGATAAAAGGGATTACTATTGAAAAAAATCCAACAGGAAGAGAATCGAACATACCAAAATTATTGCCATAAAAAAATTGAGATATCATTTCATGTTGTTGGCTTATTTAAAAAATTATAGCAAGTGTTTTGTGATAAAGACACAAAAGATCAAAAAAAGAGATTAACATATGAAGCATGACTTTCCAAAACTTGCTAATCTCCAAGTGGAAGATTGCTAAGGCATAAAACTTAATACAAGTGAAAAAGCTAAATAGATTTAACCAAGTTCATTTGAAGTTGTGTCATGGATCATATGAAGCTGGAAAATTTTATGGGGCCACAAAACATACGTATTTGACAGACGTGGATTGTCCATAGTGGTTAGAAATAAAACATATGCTAGTGATTGAAGCTTTAACTAAAGATGCATTATTTATATTCGCTAAAGCAATTGACAATATGTCCAAAAAAGTAATGGAAGAATTATAGACATTTGCATCTTCCAATAGATTGTCAAGGTGCAAGTTGGAGTAATGAAATGTAAATTTGGGCATGTTCCCTCATCAATCATTAGCAAACGATCAAGCGCATCTAGTGAGAATTAGAATCTTTCGATCTTCACATCTTCCCCATCTATGGTTGTTTCCTATGCCATTGCTTTAGATTCCACTATAGAGTTCTAGAATCTAGGACATTTTGATCGACATCAACCCACATTGTCTTGTTGAATTAACCATCAAATAAAATAAATTAAGATAAATTTTGATGGGTATATCAAGTGAAATGGGTTGGTCAATATTATGGATGGTTATAAGGGAATCTTGTGGCAAGTTTCTCAATAGGAGAAGTTTATTCTCATCCAATAGGAATGATGAAGCAATAGGAAATTTGGGAAGATATTGTTTGTTCCAAGAATTATCTTGATTTGGTGAAAACGTTTCCCAGGGGCTAACTATCTTTTGATTATTGCAATCATTTTTTATGGTATTAGCAATGGTGGGGCATCTAAAGACACATTGAATGTCACACACTTTGTATACTTTTTCTTACAAGGCTTCAATTACACATACCCATAGAAGCACTAACCGAGACATATTTATTGTAGAAAGGAATGTCTTTGATGAGAAGAGGGCAATATTCTCCTAGATAAATTTTGTGTGATTCTTCACAATGATCATACCCATCAACTAGTTTTCTAAAGAAAAGTAAGACTATAAGCATGGTACAAACGTGCTTTAAGTGACAATTGCAACTTGAACATAAAATAAACTTAGAAGAAAACACATAGTGATGTCATACCAATTTATTTTTAACTTGAGGGGACTTAACTGAATCAACCAAAAAGAACTTAGCATGTGCACAAGCTAAACAAAAAGTAGTTTATTCTTCCTCGTTGTAAGCTACAAATAGGTATAGTTGAAGGCTATTAAAGTAAAAGCTGTAAAAAAAACTTTGTAATAGCTTTCAAGTACAAGTAAAGAACTTTTGATAGCATGATAGTTATTTGTCCCATATTTGAGGATTTTTTAGTAAATCTTATGTCAACTGTTTTTTAAGTTCTTGGTGAAAGTAGAATTCATTTCTTTCCAAGTGTGTTTGCTCTTTTATAATCATTTTCTTCCATTGTTGGATGACAAGTAGGCTATTTGAGGGCAACTGACTGTGGCATTGTTTCTTTTTGGATTATCTTTGAGACTTGTCTTCAAACCAAAGGTAGAGTAACACTTAAGAAAACAAACATAACAAGTACAACAGAATAGTATTAACACAAAGAGCAACAATTAATTTGCATATGAAGATAAGGACTAGATATAATCAGAGCTAGACTAATCAAAATTTACATTCATGTTTCAATTGTCAATTAAATTTGAATTTTCCAGAATGAAGTTCTGAGAAAAAAAAAAGGGTGGCTAAGTTTACAAAATTCATAAATGATAATAACGTTCAATATTAAATACTACTATGCATCCAGAATTGTAGATGCAGCAAATGAAAAAAATCCAAGATCAAGAAAGCACAAATCATATTAAACTAGCAACAAACGCCTTATAATTGTCTGAGGATGGTCAGGAAGCAAGCGGAAAGGCAACTTTAGTTTTACCTTTTGAACTTTGTATAATCTCCATGGACCAACTCTACATGCTCTACCAACACTACCGGATCACCAAATGTCCTGCTGCAGTAAGGGCAAACATCAGCCGTGATTATAGTACAAGCTGGTTTTACGTTGCTTTCATGTACTTCCTCCACATGCTCAATTAGAGCATTAACGTTAGAGAATCTTGCTTCACATTGATGACACTGCTCAACAAGATCACCACCAGCACAACTGCCCAAAGACAGTCCACCTTTTGCCCTTTGCAATGCCTGGTTAGCTGCAGTGCTAAGCTTCTGCATACCAGATTCAGCAGAGGTTAACATCTTTGATGCAGCATTTACCATACTTAATCCCCACTTTGGAGAGCTATCTGGAGTATGAATCATTGTGGACTCATTTTTCAGACTTCTCCTCAACACGTTTATGAATGGGAAACCAGTTCTAGATCCCTTAGGACCAATACAATTGTGGTCATGTGCAAATCTATGCCTTAAGCAGTGCTCTTGGGAGCAATCCTTGCACCGAATTGTTTTTGAGAAGACCAACCTCTCCTTGCATCCAGGTACAGGGCAGCATTTGTTCTTGGTAGCCTTCTGATAGTTTGATGGGTCGCATTCACAATTGACGTGAATATCCCAAGTGATATTTGGATCTTCATTTGGAGGAATACGAACCCCTTGAGCACAAAGTGGGCATATAAGCACATTGACATCAATATGATTGGAAACTGGACACAGGTGCTTATTGTAACTCCTGTGATTCAAACAGAATTCCTGTCCAACATATCATTTTCTTTTCAGTAATTTAATAAAACGGGAAAAGTAACAGTAAAAATAGAACAGTTTATGACTCTAAGAATGCTTTTGCTAATCAAGTTCCATGAAGCTTTTCAGGTCTAATGACCAAGTATTGATAACTTATCCATCCTTGGAGCATCATGAACATTATAATTAATTGGACTCAATTAAGGAATAGTAATCAATTCAATTCATTTTGTCATATTGGCAATGTTAATTTAATCAGCTGCCATTTATCTGACACCCATTTTGTAAAAGTGAAAACAAAAATCTTAAACCGATCCAATTTAAGGGAAGAGGTCCAACAGAGTAGCATAAAGCCATAACCCCACATTACTAATAACGTTAATCCCTCTCCCTCACCAAATCGCCCTTACATGTCCCCCTCATTTGTCTCTTGTAATCACAAGCTCATTCTCTCTTTCTGTTTGCTGACACCACTCTTCATAGTCTAGTCCACTCAGATTTGACCTCCTCAATACCAAAAATCTTGACATTTATATTTGTCACCTGCCCAAGAAAACTACCAAAACAGAGGTCACAGACAGTCCTTCCAGTCCTATCCCCAAGGTTGTCACCCAGCTTTCTTTCTCCCTTCTTTCAATTGCTGTGAACCCTGGAGGCCACCCCTTTCTTAATGCTGCTAACTTCAATGAAAACAATGCAAAGAACAATGTAGCCATCTTCTTCCTTCAACAAAGCTTTTGAGGCCGCTGAATTTCTAAATCATCATCAATCTTGGGCTCTAACACTTTGCACTGAGTATGATGTTTCAATTAAAAATTCTTAAAATTTAACAAAACATAGTTTTAATTTATTAGACTCATAAAGGCAAAATACTTTTAATCATAATATGATTTTGGTAATTAATCAATTTAGTTATGCTAAACATAGTTGGTACCTAAATATCATGTTTAAATTGTTTGAGCCAACCACATACTGTGTGGGCTAATGGATCTTGAAAAAATCATCGTTCAAACTGAACAACTCAAGATAAATGACTCTTGTTTACTAAAGGATTGATGCAAAATTCATTATTAAGGAGCTCACCATTGGCATTTATTATAAGCTAATTTATATTGTATAGTATGCACATCCAATTTATTTTACAATAATTGTTTTTTGTCTCGATTCTTATGTTATTCATAAACATTTCAAGGGCTTAGTTTATTTTATTAGCAAATCAATTAATCATATTAACATTATTCTTATGTTACTATTACATATTGTGAATAGATGGCATGTCGATAACATATGCACTTGCGCATAAATTGGATCAAATATGTTATTCATCGTAAGGGTAAAGTATTGATTTGTAAATAATATTCTCTTTAGTTATTTTTTGCATGTATCAAATAAGTATTTCTATACACAAACCATTATAAGCATATTGTAAAAAGCAGAATTGATATTTAGTTTTCAATTGTTTTATTCATATTTCATTTTATGTTACATTCTCGTTGTTGTATATATTTCATTGTTTAGAGATGTGATCCATTGATGACATAAATAGTTATATATTGATTAATTCATTATATCTATGTTGTGATGCATATCTATAATTCTTGTTTATGTTTCATAGCATAGAGTTTACTATTTTGTTGACATCATCTATAATTATTATGGTATAATTATAACTAATGCATATTTTATGTAATAAATTGTAAGAAGTTTTATTGTTTTTTTTTTTTTTTTGTGAAAGCTAAAACCTGAGGACGATGATCATATTTGAACCTTAGATCTCTCGTTTAGAGGACAAACAATATCACATAAGCTGTAAGAACAAAGCATAATTTTTTATCATTTACATTGGCATTTGATTGATGAGATCAATAGCATATGGTATTACTATGCCTATATAATTATTGTTATCCATATTATTATGTTGATATATCTATAATTATGCATGGTGGATGGAAGATATGGTCGACACTAAATTATTGGTTATGTGATGTAGTGATTAGTTAGCTTAGCTGATAGGTATGCAAAGGTGACCTTTTTTTTGTTTAAGATGGTAACAACCTCCCTATTAGATGACAATGGTATACTAATACAAGTAATATTATGAAGTAATGAAGAGGATGATGACCAATATTGTATGTGCATTGATATCATGTTTGATGTGCATTTAACTTCTATTGGTTATGATGTTGTCGTTTCTTGCACATATTCATGCCCAAATAACATGTACTCATATTTTAGTAAGAAGTTTCATCTAATGTTTCTCTTTGTAAACTCCAATAATGAGCTCATACATGTTTTTCAAATCTACCCCACCAAATTGGCAAATTGTTGCTACAAGCATCAACAATAGCTTATTGGCTAAGAACAATTATGAGGTGGCTGCATCATTTCCATTATTATATTAATGCTTTAGGAACTTTACCTTCAATTAATTATTAAAATTTTACCTTAATTTTTTTATAATGAATTATTTGCTTTATTAAAAAAAACTATTTGTATTTTTTGTAAATTTAATCGATGCAATATGTGTGTTATCTTACTATACAAAATTGCACTACTTAGACTTGACTCGAAGCCATCTAGGTTAAGATTAAATCCCTTCGTCATTCCTAGGTAGTTAGATTTTGTCATATTTAGGCCAGGGCACAGCATATCTATAGTAAATTTTGATTTTTTTTGCACGATCACTTTCATATGGTTCACAATATTTGGTATGAAATTTCTGGTAAAGGGCATACACACAAGATTTGCTCGTGAAGCATGAGTTAACAAACAATCACATTTACAAATGAGAAAAAAATAATTGAAGTCCTTATCACAATATCAACAATCATTTATCATAGAAAATGCTAAAAGATGAAGACCACTGGATGGAGAAAAATAATGTTATATTGAGCCTTCCAAAATCTTTACTAACTTCAAGTTTGTGGTTACAGGTGCAATAGAATACTTTACTATCAATAATTGATGAAGTATGAAAAAAAACTAGGCAATTCTTTTAGGATTTTCATTCCAAGTCCCATTACAATAGCCATGCACCCCATATTATAAGAGAAAAGTACCAAATTATACACAATTACATATATATTGGGTCAATAAGAATTCAAGGCATAATAAAACACATTTTAACAAAGTTCTCTTTGCCCGATAAGACAAAGAAATCATTCCCCTTGAGCCAATAGGAATTATTTACCACGTTTTCCCTCGTGCAGTTCTTATAGAACATGCACAACAAATAGTTTAGTCGGTTATTACAGACTTTTCAATAAATACAGTTCACTATCCTTCACTATGGCCATAATCCCATAATTTTGACAACTTCAACTTCTTTCACTTCTTTCAAAATTATGCACAATATTCGCAATTATATGTTGCATAGATGCACTAGCCCACAAGTAGCTGAAACATATACTTAGCTCTTCCTCTTTTTACAAAAAAAAAGTTTAACATATTGACCAAGCATTTCTATGACTTTTAAACAATCACAATGAGAAGTGTCATTTTTGGGTCAAAATTTGTAACCTAAAAGGAAACCAAGGCATGCAGCAACTTTAATGAAATTGCAATACCACCAAGCACCATCTTCCAACATTCCATAAATCAGATTACAATATCCCTCAGCCCATCCCATTTATTGTTAACATCTCTTTTGGCAATATGTTAAGAATAAGAATTAAACTCCTCAAAAGCTTCAAGGCCTACAATTAAGTCCATAAAAGAGACAAGTTCAGATTCGATCGACCATAATCCAAAATATATTCAAATAGGCTAAGCAGCCATATTGAATTAGCATTCAATCTAGATTCAATACCAGATCCATTTGATTTCATGTGTGTAAATTGATCAAGATCATGGTCCATCCATGAACCCATCCATTTAAGTTCAGCAGATTTGGTAAATGTATTGAGCAAAAAAATTCACTTAATAATATTTTTAATCAAATCTCACATTAGATAAGGCAAGGATTTGGATCAAATCCTTTTAGAAGCCTAACTACTACAACACTTTTTTAAGAAACAATTTGTCGTTGTGAGTGAAGGGAAACCAACCCAAGACTTTAGTAACAACTCCAACATCTTTACCAACTTTTCTACCAACCACCGATGCAATCATGCCTTTGAAATTAAATTCATGTCACAATTTTATGATCCATTGATCTTTAACAGATCTTATGCAATCAAAGTTTCGAACAAAGTTGGAGAAGTAAAAGAAATTCGTATGTTTCCCGCAGAACAAACCAATATCAATAAGTTTCGATGACTGATTCAACACACAGCTATGCATTGAATTTGGAGTAAATTTCCCAAACAGAAAAAGTCAACCCCAAGTAAACTGTGATAACCACACAAAAATAACAAAAACATGGTATCCACATCCATCACTAACCAGACCAATTCAATTTCTCTACAAAGAAACAGACACCAATTTTTCAGAGTGATGATGCAATTGACACTACTTAAACGAACTTCAAGACGTAAGGCGCGCCTAAAACTCAATCTAATTCCCTTCAAATCCATAAATCGGATCCTATTTTGCCATTCAAACGCATTGCAAAGATGAAGCATAAAACTCTACAGCTCTGCACTACCAGAAGCACGAGCAGATCAGAGGAAGGCGACAATTAATTGAAGAAAATAAGGGACATACCCGATTGCATCGATCGCAGTTGAAGGGCAAGAAGTCAATGAGTTCGCAGCCGTCCAGGCTACAACGCTTGCCTAGACTGGAGAAAGCAAAAGTGCCCATCGGATATCGACGGCGGCGGTGTCAACAATTGACCCGAACTCTCGATTCGACACTCCGCCCACAGCCGGCCTCTGCTCTCCCCCTTTCCGCGCCTTATACCGGTCGGAGCAGAGTGGGTGGAGACTCGAGTCGACTGTGTGGAATTCTTTTTCCAAATAAACGAAAACGCGTTGCAACACAAAAAAAGAAAAAAAAAATGTAGAAAACACTTTAAAAATATATTTTTTTTACAAAAATAAGTTTTAGTTAATAAAGACAATTAAATTTAAAAAATAAATTTTCTATCAAAGCATTATAGTAAGAATAGAATTAAAAAAATAAAGTTAAAAAATTGTTTTTTGAGTCTTTAGAAATAAAATAAAGTATAATATAAATATAATTTATGTTATGCAAGCTTTTTGAATGGCCATTGAACCAGCCATTCTTTACGTATAGAATTAGTCGGTTTGAACCAAGTCTTAACGGGTTCAGCACCCGAAACAACAATAGGCCAGACCGATTCAAAACAAGCCTTATGGTAAATCCCACAATCATGGGAGGCAAATTGCAATTAATTTGTTGTTATGTTAACTATTTATAACCAATGCATTTATTTTGTTAATCGACATTATTGATGTATTATAGTTATTAATTATGTTTGATTCATTTTTCAGATTACATATATGACAAAATGCTTAAGAGAATGTTGTTAACAACATCTTTAGCATTTTAATTTCTTATAGTGAAAGCCTAAACATTACAACTAAATTAAAAAAAAAAATCTTTTTTTTATCAAAATTGAAATTCACAGCATGCGAGATTAAACATTTTTTTTTTAATTTTAATTAGAAAAGCACATAAATAGCTCAAAGTTAAAAGAAAGGAAAAATGTGAATAAACCAATATTTATGTCTTCATCAAAAAAATTATTTTGCGTGTGTCTATATATAAATATATATATGTATGTATAAATATATATGTATATATATATATATATTTAATTAATGGATTATCATAGTTCATTTTGCATTATATTCATGATATTATATTTTTTCTAGTCCTTTGCAAATCAACAAATTGTATTAATAGAAGCTATACTCATGCCTAGTTTAAGAAGCAATCTATGTTTACATTTTTAGATCTATTAACCTTTGACTCTAGTGCGGTTCTCCAGTATTGATCTCGGGTTTTCCCATTTGGTAGTTTATTTGAAAAATATCTTAAGAAAAAAAACATGCAATACAGTTCGCCTTCCTCAACGTAAATAGAAAAACAAATTATGATTAACACCAAAGTAGTTTTCGTAAAGGTGAGGCTTGATGGCGTTCATTCTTAATAGTAAAATCATTGATCTATCCCATTTAGTATGAATTTGGAAGGAGTCGTGGCTTGGGTTGGATCATATCTATAATTTCTTAGGTTCCTTTAAACCCATAATCTCTTTTTGGCTCTCTTTTCTAACAATTTGTGCATCCACTTTTCCTAATGCATCACATAGTGGAGGTTTAGGTTTGCTGAAAAGATAAGAAGGTAAAATGAATCTATTTTAAACATATAAACTCAATTTTATCTCTTTAAAATTTGTCATACAATAGTTAAAATTTGATTTACAGAAGTAGCCATTTTTGAGAAAAATTGTAGCTTTAATAAATAAGGTGTGGACTTTCTGAAATGATATTGTAGATTGTCAATAACACTGCACCCAAGATCAAGTTGATAAAAGGACATCAAGTTCTTAGAAATCTCCGACATGCATAGGACATGGTGTAGTAGGATCAAAAATTATTTGTTATATACTAACTTATAGCACATTTTGTAAGAGGCTGTCTTAATTATTTGAACATATGACCTCAAAGTCACATGGAGACTATGTTTGGCCAAGTCTTAATGTCCTTTTTAATTATGTGATATGAGAAGTGTTGCCCTCTATTGTTGTATGAGGTTGTCTTTTGTTTCTAGCCTTGCAAATTCTCATTACTACACTATTTTTTTGGTTTCATCCAATCTATTTTTCTCTTAACTTTGGTTTGAGTCTGTTCAGCTTTTCATTGACTATTTCATGGATATTACAATCTGTGAATTATCTGGAGTTGTATTTTGGAATTACCAATCATTGACTTTTAATGATGTCGGTATAACTAATGCATCAGTGGCAAGCTTGTATGTTGGAATTACCAATTTTGTAGATGATAATTTTGATATGAAAATTTTGTATTTTATTCCATTTAAAAGGGTCATAACTTTCAGTATGTTTTCAATGTGCTAATATTAGGGGCATTAGCTGCCATGTACTTGATGGATAAGCAAGGAAGAAAAAAATTGCTCATTGGAAGCTATATTGGAATGGTGAGATATTTCTTGAATTTTAATCAATTGGTATATTTTTCATAGTTTCTCTAATTTTACAAAAAATTTATGCTATGCAAAATAATATTTTTTGTGTGGTTCACTTCAACTAATTTAGCACCATTTAAACGAGTGAACTCGACTTAGAGTTTAATTTCTATGGTTGCTATTATTTTTGTGAGTAATTTGTGATAAGAGGCTCAAATAATTATGCCTTTTCCATACTCTAATTTTTGTCATTTACATCTAATTCAATGGATTCATCCAGAGTTTGAATTTGTTTTTTCTACATTATAAAAATAATAAAAAAAATAGAAGGCAACTTTTGAGAACTTGAAAATGCTTGAATGTTATTCAATTGTTCTAATTGCTTTGACAATCATGATTTTTAAGCTCCTATTCCTATAGACACGTTTCTAGAAATCTTCACACTATAAAGTAAGGAAGAAGAAATCAAAAGATTAGAGAGTTTGTAATGATGTGCTTTCATACACCTTTGCATCAAAGAATAGTGATGAAGGAATCAAATGATTGTAGAGGATATATGGACATATCTATTCAAACCATCACATGATGGTACAATTTTAATGAATCAAATGTTTGAAGATAATGGGATATGTTCGTCATGACCTTCACAAGATAGAACGATAATAAATGATTCTAAAGATGAGTGAGAATTGGAAATGTCTATCAAAATCTTTACATAAGTGAAACAATAAGGAGTTAAATGATTAGAGAGAATGCAATGGCATGCTTCTTGATGAAGTTCTTTGTGCTTAAGAAAATCCCACAAAGGGGGTGAATTGTGATAAATAAATTTTTTTTTCGATTTTTGGTTTCAATTAAAAATTAAATCTTTTAAGTGTGAATAAGAAGAAATATAACACAAAAGATTTTTAAGGTGATTCGTCTCAAAATCGAGCTTGCATCCACCCCCAACAGGTGTTAGGAAAAACAACACTAAAAATATCAAATTACAAGCGAGGTTTTTCGTATGGTTCACCTCAAACCTACTTGGGATTTTACCTACGGCTAATCCCGAACCTACTTGAGTTTTTCCGGGCTCAACTCAAACCTCGGACTTTTGCACAATGCTGGGATGCCCTTACTCCAAAGAAAATAATACAAAAATTGGCAAAAACTTAAAATAACTTTAAGAGAAATAGGAGACACACACGTCGAAAAAGAGAGAAATAGAGATTGAAAAAATAGTTGAAGCAAAAACCTCTAATTTCGGAATCCTTCTTACCACTTTCTCTTTATGAAATTGAAAGCACCATATTCACTTGATTTTGCACGAAATTATGATATGAAAGCTTTAGGATCTTAGCAAATGTCACCCATAGAAGTTATTCATCTTTCTCTATTTATAGAGTTTAAAATAGACGTTTCTGATTGAATCTCGTTTTTACCGTTCGAGGTTAATCCTAGTCGTTGGATCTAAGTGGCCTTGATCTAGACTTTTTGATCGCGCATAGGTGTCCTGCATTATAAGTATAATGTGTCCAGAAACTAATAAAATTAAAACAGTTATCGCAGTGATTAAGCGTTCTGTTACATATTTGCTCATCCAGGGTTCGATTCTCCTGTTTGACATTTTACGTTGATTAATCTCAGTCGTCCGATCTCGCTTGCCCTTCCTCATTCTTTAACAATCAGATTGGACTTTAGTCCCACATTGCCCAAATAACTTTATCATTGCGCTTTATTGGAATTCGGTTCGTATGACTCTCGAGCCGCTTGCGGTTGGCTCCCCCCTTCATTGAATCAATCTCAAATGAACTTTGGGAAGCATGTCATCACCTCCTACTTTCTTGACCCCAAAAGAAGTACCCATTTTTCTAGTTTATAAATGCATAAACTCTTTTATGGAGCTTGCAAGTAGAAAAGGACCTTAAGTGTGGATATTGTAATTGACTTACACAATGTCGAAGTTGATAGGGTCAATGTTATACAACAATGAAGCAACTATTGATGGTGGTGATGACAATATGCATGATGATCCTTTTGATAAGGATATCAAGCCCTTATATCATGAACATGAAGTTGATGAAAATGCCTTTGGATTTCTTGTTGAAGTACTTTGACATGATGGTGGTACAGATATAGTTATCACTATAAATAACAAACTAGTGACTAAGTCACAAAGTGACATTCTATTCTTACTTTGCTAAGTATTATCTTATTAAGTTATCTTATAATAACCATATTGAATTTTACCTTTAAATGATATTTTAATATTTTAAAATCATTACATCTCATATAAATAATAGAGTTATTGATTTAGTAGTCAATATAAGATAATTCATCCCTATTTCTTTCTATCTAGAAGCCTATCAAAAGTCGCTCATTGCTTTAGTGATTCTTTTATTAGGATATCATCTAGCACTCGTTCTTCACCTTCTTTAGTTTTAGGTGTCACAGGCACACTATCTTGCACTTAGTTCTTTCTCGAATCACATTAGGATAGTGAGGTTTGGCTTTAATTCTAAATGTGATGTTTTTATCTCACTATATTGATATACTATTTGTGGTCCTCATTAACCTAAATAAGTTTTACCATTAAAATGTCTCGAAATTGTAAGGCCATGACATCTTATGTAAATACTAAAATTACTCTCTTAGTAACCAATGTGGGACAATTCTTTCTTGTACACCTCCATCTATAAAACATATTAGGAGTCACTATTTATTTTAGTAAATCGATTATTTAGACATTATGATATTTACTCCTTACCTCTTAAGAACATATGTTTTAACTTGATAGTGCATTTTCAAAAGGGCAACCTCTTGAAACTTCTTAGGTCCATAAAATGCTCTTAAAAATGCTATTAAACCTGCTTTGATTTTCAAAGGAGAACGTTATTCAAATTCCACAGCATTTTTAAAATTTAATTATTTTCTCTAAGTCAAAAACTCATGCTTCTAATGAGGCAATTATGCGCTGGAATTGAGCATGAATTCATCAAAAAGATTTGAACTTCCAAACATGGCTTTGCTAAGCATAGCAAAGTGTAAATTTGGTGTTGGAGCTTTCTTTTAATATTCATGAGGTCATCTTATTTCTATTATTATGAACCCAATGGCCACAACTCCAGGTTTGAGGGCATGGCACCAGCCATTTCCATTACCATTATGACTGCATCTTCTGCTTTTGTCATGACCATCTTAAAGATAACTAACTAATAACCTAATCAACATCACCATTTGTTTCCAAAACTATAGATCATCATATTCTCCTCCTTTGGTCTCTATGTTTTACCATTGAGCTTAAATGGTTATCATTTGTTTTAAAATAACAAACGTATCATCCTTAGAATAAACATAAGAACACAAAATACAATTATTGAATGCCCATTTTTTTGTCATATTGGAGGGGAGCTATAAGCCAATCACACAAAATCACTTTGTATGAGTTCTAGAACAACAATGATCTCTTTTGAACACAATTTTAAATCTTAGTAAACACCTGCAATTATTATTACATTAGTTTGTTTGCATCTACAGTATTCTTCTTTGACCAGTGAAGTCATGGTCATTGTGATCTTATATAAGTGTCTTAGTTATCAATTAATTCGTTATCTTATAGGTCTCACTTGGTGGTCTTAAGAGTTTTGTTCGTCTTACTTAATGGACACAATGATTCTTGGGTTTTGGTTAATAGTACCTTTACAGCAAACACATGGAGAAGATATGTAAACACTTGCTGCTAGTTTTGAGCATGTTATGCTAACGATCAAAGAAGCCTATGTTATGTCCACTATGATGGTTGATGAGTTGTCCAGCACACTGCAAGCCCACAAGTAATGCATGATTAAGAAAAGCATCCAAAAGCAAATGTAACAAGCATTTTAAAGCCAAACCCTCATTAAAGACGAACAAGCTATAAAAAAAAAATCGAAGTGGAGGTTCTCATGGTTGATGATGTGAATATGGTAGTTACTACAACAACAGATGTTGTGATTATTATTACAACCATAGAACTAGAGGCAATCAACACAATAATCAAGAGAAATTAGATCTTATCCATCAACAGAATCTGAACTTCAAAGGCAAGGACATGATCTCCATAAAGAAGGATATGATAAATTTAATGTTGAATGCTATTACTATCACAAACATGATAATTATACCATTGAGTGCATATCTAAAGAGAATGATTAGAAAACTAATTGTGCATATCAAGTTGAAGACAATGGAAACCATGCCCTTTTCATGGTTACCATTGCTGTCGAATCATCAAACTATGACACATGATTCTTTTACATTGGATGCACTAACCACATGTTTAGTAAAAAAGAGCCTTTTATTGATTTGGATGAGTCATTTTGCTCAAGCATTAAGTTTATTGATGAAAGCACTATCCCAATGATAGGAAAGAAAAGAATTTTGATCGAGTTACAAAACCAAAGGCCACAAGTATATTTTTCATATGTTCTTTGACCAAATATGAAAGGCAATCCATTGAATATGGGTTAGCTACTAAAAAAAAGATATGATAAATGTTTAAACAATAACCAACTCTTAATAGATGATATGAAAGCTACACTCATTCTTAAGACTCCCTTAATAAAAAAATTGTAATGTTTCAAGTTGACATTGCCAATAATATTTATATGTGGCTCAATTATGTTGAGCTTTGATAGAGTTTGGCTCAATTCAGTTGATTCTCTCTGGCATAATCCGGGTGCTTTGTCGATTGCAGCTTGCACCTGTGGAACAGATTTGTGGATTTGACCATTTCTAGTTTTTGGAACTCCTCCTCAATGTCTTCATCTTCAATATCAGACTGAAGAGGCATCCTTTCTGCAGATGATTCAATGACACAACAAGAAACAAAAAAGCAGCAGTGACTAGAAATTCAATACACCAATATCTGATGCGGTAAACAAGTTTTGTGGTAGCAAAACGAGTTTGTTTGCTGATAAGTCTAATTGAACATTCAACTTTTGGTGTTACTTCGATATCATGTGATATGCAATATAAAGCTGACAAAGAAATATGGTCACCTAAAGCTTCAATGACTTGCTTTTGGTCGATCACACATTCATCAAGTTCCTGAAGTTGGACATTGACTTCTTCCACAGTTATCCTGTTTTCCTTTATTGCTCTAGTACCAATTTGGATAGCTTCCGATACCTAAGCAAGGAATGGTTATTAATCAAGCACAGGAATAAATCAAGATCATTTTTCTCATTTGTCCAAGGAAGCTGTCTATTCTTCGTTCATATTTAGGCATCTCTCTCAGCAATGCACTACAAAACGGTAGATAATACTACTTAGGACCACTGATTGCACTTCCATAAGCCATTTATCTTGTGCTGTTGCATGAGAAAAAAAGCATGGTTTCAATATAAAATGGATAAACAACTTGATATTAGGCTTCCTATGTGTATGCAGATACTAAAATTATGTTGCTTGTAATGTTCATAAATAGTATGATTGAGGAAATCTTAATCTGAATTGAGTGCATTTTCATTCTCTTCCAATTCTTGTTGACGATGTTAGAGGAGATTGCGTGAGAGAAAAATTTCATCCAACTTTAAAGTAGGATTAGAGGGAGAATAGTTAAGTGAAATATCCATGCATTTGTTGAAGTAAAATACCATTACTCTCAATTATTTAAACCAAACAGAGCATTAAGCACTCTTTTCTTAATTCATGAAATTAATTAGGATCGAACATAGTTAAGTTACACAGCACATTGTTTGCGCCTAATCAGAAGCTCTAGAAAATGAAAACAGAAAATATAAGAAAAGTTCCAAAATAACTGTGGAAACCATGTCATAATATCATAAACATCAGGCAAGAGAAAAAAACAAGTGAAAATATCTTACTCTAAACGCTTTCTGGAGGAAACCAACGCATAAGATTGCCAAGGTGCAATACAGCACGTATAGTTTTAAACATCAATGGAGTTGTTATCTGCAGCAATAACCAAAAGTAAAATCGAGGATCCCCTCAACAAGTTCTGAAAAATATCAGCACATAAAAAATAAAAGGAGGCTCACCAAGCTAAAAGCGGTTGTTCCCAATAGTAAAAGATACATCCTACCCTGTAAAACAAAGTGTAAAGAATTGATGAAGTTATCCCAAGTTTAAGATGATGCTATAACCAATGCGTCGGATCAATAAGATAGCTAAAATATTATCAAATGTAAGCTTCAGAAAACAATTATAGTATCACGGGATTAAGAGAAATGGGAGGTTAGGAAAAGAAAAAAGTTGTGACTATATCAATTGAACATAATGCGCTTTAATATAACAAAAAAATAACATTGGGTTTACATTAAATTCAAAGCAATGTTGCCCATTACCATATCTTTGGTCTTCACAACAATTTGCAATATAAGACTGCCAATTGACGAAACTAAGTTTCTAATAAATTTCTAAGACTTTTTCCAACTTTTATTTGTTTCCTCTTGTTTTTTGGATGGGTCTATTGTATGTTGCACTCTGTCATCTTATGAACACTTTTATTTGTATACCAAAATCAAAATTGTATTTTAAATATATAATCTAATTCTTCAATATTACTTATATATCATTTTCAAAATTTCATTTTACATACATACTAAAAAAAATCTTTAATATTGCCTTTATATTAGTTTTTAAGCATCTCCCATTTCTTTAATATTACCGATGCACAACTCTCTATTAGTTATAAATACACCACATTTTAAATATCATAATTACTGATATATTGTTATTTATTAATTTTAATTAAATCATCATTAATGAAATTGATTAAATAAGCTAATATAAAAGATAATCATAGGTATATCAACTAAAAACGTTATTTTTTTAATGAAACAACAAAACATAAATTTATACTTGTACTAAACAAAGAAAATAAAAGTATTGAAAAAGAAAGGTGAGGATTAAAAGTATGGGATGGTATATGATAGTGGATATCAATTAATATTATCAATAAACCAATAGATATGACATGATTTTTCATGAGAGGGATGATACAACTCAACATTTTCTAGTTTAGAAAGCGCACACACACGCACAAGCACACACGCGTGCGCACGTGTGAGACACACATATATTAACTTGCTTGCTTGAAAAAATATTTTATTTTATTTTATATTTGTTTTGGAGTAAAATAATTAAAAAAATATAAAAAATAAAAAAATAATGTGAAAAGCAAATTAAAATTAAGTTAAATTTGATTTATTTTTATTTAATTATAAAATACAAATACTTCTATTCATTTAACACAAATTTAAATTAACAACTTCATATCAATGTTATACTCTTTGTATAATCAACTATAAAAAATGATCATTAAAAATATCTCTAATGCATGATAAAAATTGTTCAATGAAAATTTATAAGTCAAGTTCATTGATAATTAATTTTTTTTCTCATAAATCAATTCTATACAAACATTAAGAATAATATTATAATAAAAAATTATAATAGGTCAAAAGTAAAATATTTGTGATATTATAGAAATGTATGATGAATATGTAAGACAATATTTTGAAAGTAATATGTATACATATATATATATTAAAGAATTAGATGATATTTACTTAAAGTTTCATAGAGCATCTTCTTCGTTAAGTTTTATTCATTGGCCTCATAGTTTGTAATTCTTTTATAATGAAATATTGGGCATTGTCGTAACCTTCAAATTATTATAATGATTTTAATAAATAAATATATTATCTTACAGATTTATTTATTTATAAAATCTCTCTAATGTTTATATTTTAAGTCATGTTTTTACTTCATGTAATAAATAAATATATTTTAGCCTGGGAAACTGGAAGACTCGGGAAATTGATTAGCTGTTGCAGGAAAATCTGGCTGAAGTCGCATGAATTAGTTCTGGTCATCTTAGGAAAATGTCCAAACTGTAATCACTATAATAATGATTTCAATAAATAAATAAATAAATATATCATCTTATAGATTTACTTATTTATAAAATCTAATTAATGTTTATATTTAAAGTCATGTTTTTACTTCATATAGAACTTAATAGATCTAAAATTGACCTAATAAACAATATGCAATTAACTTAAATCCTGAGCTAAGCACCTTGCGAGAACCAAGAAAGCTATTCAATCATTGATAGATGCTTAGTAGGAAACATCCATTCTTTTCATCTTTATCCTTGTTGTGAGTGCATCCAATTTTTTGATCCCTAAATAAGTGATATAAAATCTATTTGAAGTCATGAAAAACATTTTGAAAAGGAGACCAAAGTGCAATTTTGAAGATAAGTAGACATCGATGATGGTAGAGGTGCTTGAAAAACAATTAGAAAAGGCAAAAATCTTTGGGGAGAGAGAGGAAGCTAATACAAATTCATTAAAAAACATTCCCTTGCTAATTTGATTTTTTGATACCAAAGATGAACCAAAGACACTAAACTCACTCAACAAATAGAGCCATTTGTTTGATTTTATTTGATTTTCCTTTGGAATACTGCAGAATTCTAACTTATTACCCGTCAAGCCAAAGCAATTGGTGGCTTTGACTCACTAGGCAGAGAAGCTACTATGTGTTGTCTTGTTGTGGTTAGAGGTTTCTCATACCAAGCCCTTATTGGTATGCCTAAAGCTCCACCAAGGTTTCTCTCTCTCTCTCTCTCTCTCTCTCTCTCTCTATTAAAGATGATCCTTATTATATAATGATTCTAAAAATATAAATAAAGAGATCCTTAGTATATAATGATTCTAAAAATGTAAATCTAAGGAATTTTCACACCCCTTTATACTCTCTTTCATTAGCACAATAGCTTATATTATAATCTTGAAATGACAACAAAAAAAATTAGTTTTTAACCACCATTATAAACCCCCTAGTATATCAATAGATTATTAGATAAAATTTATGTTTAAAAATGACCTTTACTTCTTTTCTATTGGAATCTCCAAGAAATTTCAAGTCGACGACATAAAAAACAAATTCTAAAAGTCAGTAGTCAGTAGGTTAATTGTGCCGTTCGAACATATAATCGGTTTGGGCTCAAACAACATTAGATCATTTTCACTATCACAATGCTCTAATTTGAAAATCGAATAGTCTAATCGGTACATCTAAACTTTGTTTAAAAGATAATCAGATGGTCCAATTATAAATGATCCAACTTCTCTATTTTGGGGTCTCTTCTAGGTTCATTGTCTCTTTTCAATTTACTATCAAGTTCACTCCCAATGCGGTAAACAAAAACAATTTTCTCAACTATTCAAACAAACACATGGAAGAATGCAAAAAAAAAACTCAATCACAACATCAAACCCCAAGTCCCCAAATCAAATTAACAAATACAAAATGTTAGTAACAGTATAACAAAAAAGAGCACTAATTGAATGCAAGTTGCAGCATTGAACCATCTTTTAAGTTGTCAAAGAATCATTACATACAACTTTGGTAGAACAAAGCTGCTAGCACCAAGTAATTTTCTTTAGTTGGACAACATTCTAGGAAACACTAATCTACCATTTATTGTAAAATAATGTCCATAATGCACTAGACAAATGCAAGTTGCAGCACTAAGCCATCGTTTAAGTTTTCAAAGAAGTTGTACATACTATTTTGGTAGACCAAAGCTCTTAGCTCCAAATAATTTACTTGGCCAGCATTCTAGGAAATGCTAATCTAGAATTGTAAAATAATATTGGTCCATAGTTCATAGTGTGCAGCTAATACCTTGTATGGATAAATTTTAAAGTTGATTGCAGCAGGAAGAAATCATGTAAGGTTGAAGTTGGGTTCTGAAAAGATGGTTAACAGAAAAAGAGACATAAATCATAATGTTCCAGACCTACTAAAGTTTCAGTAGAGCAGAGAGGCGCTACAGGGGGCAGGATGCCGGTGGGCATGAGCAAAGATTTTGCAATTTACATATGTAAGACCATACAAATATATGCTTCCTAGTAGATGACAATTTAGTAATGCTGCTTAAATATATTAATCATTTTCAGGATTGCAACTTAACCAAAAAGGATAAGCTCAGAAAGAAATCCATGCGGATGTAAACGTCAAAATATTATGTTGAAATTCATAGAGAAGAAATCTGAATTACAGGAATTTGAAATAGGTGAAAATACACAACAATAAAAATAGTTAGTTATTGTGTACCTGTGCAGATAACTGAACCATAAGCTTTAAGAACCGTGGAAGGAAGGACATCGATAACGTATAAGAGAAGACTAGGAAAATGGACATCATGAGTACCCTACAAACAATTTCACCTTAGTTAAAATCACGGCAACTGAGACATAGAAATGGACTTGTACAGATATGCAATAAATTTTACATTCAAACATAGGATGTCCCACAAGAACATCAATAGTATAAACTTATCAAATCAAGCTTACAATTTGTTGAACAGTGTAAGCGGGTGAAAAGACTAAGAAAATTATAATAACTAAACTAAGGAAACAAATAAACAAAAAATTCGAGCTACAATTGTTAGAATAGGAAATTTCTTGCTGTTTCGCCACAGACAAAATTGTATGAAGAAGGCCACTGTTACCACCCAAAACAGGCAGCAAGCCAAAGAGTAAGCCCACAGCACAACCTGAAAAATAATTACCAAGTCATTGAGTTGATTGAGCAGTAATATAAAACAATGTAATATCCATAACCAAATATTAACGTAGAGAAATTTATATGGATAACAATAGCAACAACATGCAGTAATCGCACAAAGTAACATCATGCCCAGGCTGTCCAATCAATATTACAGTGGAATTTAATCAACCAAAGGTGACTTAACACAACAACAGCTTATCTTATTTTTTTCCCTTCGCTTCTTTTTAAGCCAAGTAGTAATAAAATGAAACGCATTAATAAACTAGTTGAGTATTTACATAGAAGAGCTACAAATAAGAACATACCAATCATACTATCATACACTAAATGTGTATCAAAATTACAACAATACATATGATGCTCATGATGAACCTAAAAATATACTGTGTGAGCGAATTATTGGCTCAACAAACAGACTGAAAACAAGATAGAATTTCATGGTAAACAACTTCATAGCACAGAAACAATAAACATGCATAAGGATGAGTAAAATTCAGTCATTTTGTGAAGGCTTGATTTCATGCCATAAAATTTCCTTGTTCAAAAAACCATGGGTTTCTCTATACATGCCTCAAAAGCTTCTGAAAGCACGAATAAAACTTCTAAAGATGCAAGAATTAAGAAAAATCATAGCTGTACTCACTATAAAAAGATGGGCTTTCTATGACGAACATTTGTGAAGGAAAAATATTTCTATAATAGAAATAAACAGATACCATTATGTCAACATTTGGCAAAAAATCATGCCCTTTTGCACTGGAAAGTACTTTCCATCATTGTTTTTATGGCAAAAGCATTCCCACTTTAACCATCTATGTTCCCTTGCAAAAAATCCAAGTTCTTACAATTTTTTAGGAAAAAGCTCCAACCTTTTATTTGCGATGGAAATATTTCAGCACAAAAGGCATCATCAAGAAAGCTTGCTGAGAATTTATGACAAAAAATATTCATTGCAAATTAGTGGAATAATTCTCATATAGTAATTTGTGACCACTTCTATTTTGTTACAAATAACATCTCCAAAAACTTCAGTCTCTAGTTGTGAGGAATTAAGCCATTGCAAATATGCAAAAAGATTCTCAAAGGAACAGATCTACTAACAAACTTTGGTTCATTGCAAAAATCCTTTTAATGATACTATTCAACTTGTTCTCTCTCTCTCTCTATTAATCTAAAGACTTTCACAGAAAGGATCATTGTCTTCAAAATGCCCCAACCCAACGTCCATGCACCATTGTCCTCAAAGATGAGAACCACATTGCCATCTGCTGATTTCCCCATGCTACTATCTAGGCACCATGGTCAACAAAGAGAAGATCTACACCGTCATCCATCGCCTATGACGTTAACGGCATTATGATATATCACCTTTATTAAATTTGCTAGTATTTTTATTTGCTATAATCATGAATTATTTCAAGCATATTTTGCTTCACAATTTTTGAAAAATCTTGAACAACCAACATAATCTTTCAATGTAGTCGCTTTATTGAAGGATCTATCTATCTTCACCAATTAGATCTAGTAATCGTAAACATTATGCTTCTTATTTCAATATACATCATTTACATGCCAATCATATATCTCTTTAAGGTCTAAGTCCGAAAAGTGAAAGCAATATGAGAGAATGTTTGGTATTAGATTCCTCTTTCTAAAAAAATCACTACACATGCTTGCTTAATTTTGTTTCTTTGTAAAATGAAATGATTTTACTAGTATTTTATTTGAATATAGCCTTTAAATTAACCAATGAATCCAATATATTTTTTTCAAGAATTCAATGGACACACTTGCTTGAATTGCATGAGCAATTGTTTGAATATTCTATCAATTTTTTGGCATAAGTAGATGTAAATATTTGATGAATGAATTGGAGATCTTAATTTGTTAGTTCTCTTTAGCATTTTCTCTTAACTTTTAATTTATTGCCTACATCTCCTTTCCTATGTTCTTATTCACTTTTTTTCTAAGGATACGAAGAATATAGTTGCACCCAAGTTGAAAAAACATATTGAAGTTGATTAAGCATCAAGAAAAAAAATTATCAAGACATAAGTTTTGTTGAATTAGCTAATATGATATTTTTAATTGTACAATCATTTGAATGAGTTCAAATCTCTATTTTCACCTTTTATCCTCATTTCTTAACAAGCTTAACCTTCATGAATACATGCTTCTATGATCTCCCACATTATAGCAATTCAAAAGCTGATATAGAACAAGAAAAACAATATGTTTTCAAACAAATCGAACAGTTCCTTGTACTATATCAAACCATGCAATTGCACAATCAGACAATTCAAATTGTACAATTCTCTTTGATCTTGGAAATAAATCATTTTCTTTTAACTAAAATGAAATTAGAGATGTATAAGAAGGACATTTGACTTAAATGAATCAAAAATTCCATTCTTATTCCATGGTCGACAAATATAAACATCAACGACTTCAAATTGAACTAATGATCCTTCAATAAACTAGGGCTTGGGCAAATAAAACTCTTCTCAATAAAAAGAATAAAGGTGAAAAAATCATATACATTTCATTATAAAACGAATAAATAGAAGAAATCATCAAAAGAAGGTCAAGTCAAAGCCATAAGAGAGACAAAAGGATTATTTTCTTCTACAATCAATGCTCCTCCTGGTCAGACTTGGGAAATCAACCACCACCCCTTTCCTCTGGTGCCAAAAAGAGCAGGAGAATGATGAGCAGAGTTGGTGAACCAAGGGTCAACATTTGAGTTGGTTTTGAAAAGCAAGAAAACCTATTGGAGTAATCAAAAGTGCCTAAAAGGCACATGAGGTTTGAGAATCCATTTTGGTCCACTAATGCATCAACAAAGGTTGAGAAAGTCGATCCAAAGGTGGAACAAGGGGTAGTATTAAGTGGGAGCCTGTGCAATTTTCAAGTCAATGGAGGAAATCTTCTCACGTAAATCACAATCTAAAATGAATCATTTACTACAACAGAAGTCGTGAGCATAAGATATACAATTTTTTTTAATGTAAGATATTCTCTTTATTTCTTGTTACTTGTAACATGACCAAATTTCTATATATATATTTTTATAAGACAAATGTTTTCAATAAACATAAGTTAAAGCTCATAATCACGTTTGTTTTTGGTCTCGAAGAAACAACTTCTTTACATGTGCTCTCCTTCAATAGAATTTTTTAACTACCCACTTCTCTTTTCCTCATGCAACACACAACTTGCACCATACACCCAGTTTATGTTTACCTTACTCCATTGCACAAAGGTCTCCATTTTCCTTGTCATGGGCTCTCTTTACGTCACAGTGCCCTCTTCCTCTTCAATCTTTTTGACGTCCCTTTGGTTCATTACCAACTATCGTATGATACTCCTTAATTGTGATCATTCCTTCTAGCAATCATCCTCTACCAAACACGATAACTAGAACCTCCCTCTCCACATTAATGTGCTTTTAGTCAATCCAAATTCCTTAAACTTTCAAATCACTCAATAGAAACTTAATGAGACCAACTTTCATAAATTGTTTCAATTATTTTGCTCATTATGAAAGGTAAAATGAAGATCAAATATCTCATAGAGGCTACTTAGACATTATCAATAACCTTAAAAACCAAAAATAGAGGAAGTTGAAAATTCCATTGTCATGTTGTAGATCATCAATTAAATGGAAGCCCAAATTGGTCAAGCATAAAGGAAATCTAGGACGTTCTTCAAGAAATTTGCCCTATCATTTGATAATACCTTGTTAGTTTTTGAAGTTTGCATAGTCTTACAATCAAGTTTTCAAGGCCTTGCAGCTATCACTAAGTATTTAAATACCCAACAAAACTATGATAAGAAGCAAACTTTTATTATGACATAAGATAGCATTACCATAAAGATGACCTCAAGTACACATAGGTAGTGGGAAAAAACTTATCTTCAATTTTGTTCATGGGCTCAACATAGATTTCAACAAGAAAGGGGCGAGTTGCTTGAAACTAAACATTTTTGCTTCATAAAATTTTAGCAAAAGCACAAAAGGAAAAAGTCACAAAAAAGTTATGCTTAACAACTTGTCTCTTATTATGCCAAACGTATGCACTCAAAGATTAACTCTTATAATAGAGCTAAAAGACTAACTCAACAAAGAACAAAAACTAAAGGAGAATAATCTCTACTTGATTAATACCACATAACTAATTACACTTATAATCAATGTTTCAAGCTTCACAACAAAACCCACAAGGAAAGCTAAAAATTATCCACATTCCAAATATTTTGAGGCACCCACATCTCTAACAAAATCAAATGATCCTTTATCATTCATGATTGAACAAATATATTTTTGGAAGAAATGTTTGACTCAACTGAGAAGCAACAACAAGAGAAACTCAATCATATCTATTGTGTAACACTTGTCCCTTGTCTTAATAACTCATCATCCTTGTTACACCTATGAAATTTAACTTTATCTCAATGGTGAGTTACTATTGGAGCCTACATAGTACTCTATGACCATATGATAAGCACCTCAATGTTCAACAAAATAATCTAGCTTACCAAAAATGTGTAAAATAGCTTCTATGGCTAATGATGATGTCACTTGAGTAGGAGGTTGTAGCACTATAGAAATATTGATGGATTAAAATTTGGGAATATTTGTCTTAAGCTACAACTACAACTCTTTTTTGCCAATAAATTAACAAAAGATCATAAATATTTATCAATTGTCACTTTCAAAGCCGAATGTCAAATAGGATGATTGATAATGCTAAGAGTATAACAGTTTACATTATCTCTTCAATAGTAAAACTTCAACTACTTGTATTTCTCTTAAAGAATCTCTTGTCTTCAATTTCACATAATTATGTCTTATGGGAGCAAAAGAATCTAACTCCTAGTTTCAAATACCTTAAGTCATCATGTAGAAAGTTATTCATGAATACAGACTTAGACTCACTATTTTGAAAACTATGCATGAAAAAAAATTATGATCAACTCACCCCACTCATCCATAACAAATATTATAAGTTGCTCCAACAAGTTTATAATGATGCTTAGGGACCAGCTCATATCTTCAACATAACCAACCTATTGACTCATCACATTCATAAATCATTAATCTCATGATACTTAATAAAAGAAAAGTCAGATGCATACATAGTCATTAAACTAATCCCCAAACATCTCACATGTATTCCAATCCCAAATGAAAACACTTCATGCAAACAATGGTTGAGAATTTTGGCAAAAGACTTCACACAAAGCCGCCTTGAGCAAGGTAAATTTAAAGTTCATGCATACACCCCACTACAAGATGAGGTTGCTGAAAGAAAAAATTAATATCTTAAAGTGGTCATGCCTTTATGTTCTCAATCAATGTTTGCAATTCTTTTTAAAACGTGATAATTGTGACAACATTCTATCTCATTAATTAACTTACATGAAAAACATTATAATAGAAAACTCTACCAAAACTATTACTCAAGTCCTTCACAACAATTCAATCTTACACTCTTTTCTACCTAAAGCTTTTGGATGTTCAATATCCACTCAAACAAATTCCCAATGAAGAAAATCAGATCCAAGGCTCAAAAATGTGGATTTGTGTAATTTTTTTCACTGAAAATGGTTGCAAGTTCAATTTGCCAAACAAGGAAAAAACAAATCAAAACAAATCAGCTATGATCCTTTATTCTTTGAGAATCAGCCCTGCTACTCCAACTCCTCCCTTCAAAGGGAAGAAGGGTAGCAATATGATCATAGACCTATCAATTTCCCTTCCAACAGTTATACCTATCAATAACCTTCCAACTTCCTCACCCAATATAGAACTTTCAAATATGAATACTGTAGATTTGTCAACTCCAGGGGAAGATTCACAACCCGCTTTCAAATTATTAAGATATATATTAGATGTCCAGTACTGCCTCTTCATAACCAGCTAGCTGAGCCAAGAGTAGTACAGGACAACAATGTAGAAAGGATTACAGAACACCAAATTGATCTAGATGTTCCAATTGCTCTCAAAAAGGAAAGGGGTCTTGCATTAACTCTATCTAACTGAAAATATTTGACCCATATAAAATTTTCTTCTGCATACAAATCATTTGTTACCCAACTTGAAACTACAATGATTCCTAAGGATATCCACAATTCCTTACAAAAGCTAAAGTGGGGAAAAAATATGATGAAAGAAATGGAATCTAGATAATAATTGGCATGACTAAAGAAAACTGCAAATAAATATTCACCATTACATGCAATGCAAATGGAAAATTGACAGATCTTGACAAATAAACATTATCTTCCATAGAAAAATTGAACTAAACTTGTGCTTTATCTTTGGCTGCAAAGTTGGACTAGAAGCCTCAGAGGAAAAAAATATTTTCCTAAATGAAGACTTAGAAGAAATATACAAGATTCCTCCTAGAATTGAATCTGAAAAACAATGAGCAAAAATTTGGAAGTTAACCAAGTCCCTTCGTGAACTTCAACAATCACTCAAAGCACGATTTACAAATAATGTGATGATACAAAGAAGTTTGGAAATTGTCAAAGATAGGCAAATCATATTGTATAGATTAAGAAGCATAAAGATGGGAGGAAAAGTATCAAAATAGTATATGTCAATGATATGAATTACTGGTGATGATCAAAAGGACATACAAAATCTGAAAGAAGTATTACCTAGTTTAAGGTAAAAGATATTGGAGCTTTCAACTATTTATTGAGATGGAAATGCAAGAAGCAAGCATGGCATCTTAATATTTTAGAGGAAGTGCACTATAAACTTTCTAAAGAAGATTGGGAAACTCAATTGTAGGCTAGCAAGCATGCCATTGGCAAGGAATTAGAAGTATGACATCATTGAAGATGATCCAACTATAGAGAAAGTTATGTACAAAAAGATTGGTTAAGAGGTTTATCTATCACTCATCTGACCACATATAGCCATTATTGTGAACAAATTACCTAGTTTGTGATCCAACATAAATGCCTATGGAAACCATAAACCAATAGGGAAAAAAATGCTACTTTCAAAAAAAAACTTATAAAGAATAGCTGACTTCTTTTGCCATTATTGATTAGGAAGGAGATGAAAACAAATCCACAACTAGTTACCATACTAAAATTTGTGAACATTTTGTTACTTAGAAAACCAAGAAATAGAATACGGTAATTCAAAACAGTGACAAAGCAAAATATAGAGCAATTGCCCAAAGAGCTTGTGAAATTATGTGGCACAAAAGGCTACTCAATATTCTTCTTATCACATAGAAAAATCCTATGAAACTCGACGGTGACAGCAAGTCTATCATAAGTATAGCCCATAATCTCATACAACGTGACAAGATAAAAATTTAAGAATTGATCAAAGTTTTAAAAATGATGCAATTGGCAATGGAGCAATAAATCTTAGCCTATGTTCCAATGAAGAGTGACAACAAATATTCTCACAAAATTTCTCGCCATGGTGTATTTGAATCGCTTGCTAGCTACCTAGGAATGATCAAATATCTATTCCTCAGCTCGAGGGAAGGTGTTGGAATCCAGGAACAGCATTTCTCATTTAGTTATTGTCCTCATTTTATTTTTCAAATATAGGATGGTTTCTTTATTTATCTGTTCTATTGTTTAGTATAAGATATTTTCTTTAATCCCTTATTATGTTTTCCTAGTATATAATATTCTTTTTATTTCTTACTATAAGCAACAGAACCTTCTTCTTAAACACATCTATAAAAGGAAAATGTTACAAATATTCATTTAAGTAAAAGTTCATCATTACTCATGTTCCTATATATTAACATGAGACAAGAATCTTCAACATGAAATTAACAACCATCACTATTATAATAAAATTAGGGGTATGAGTATACAGCTCATGCTAAATTAATATCATTCATGAACATATAATTGCATCATCCAATCTGGATAAAAAAATTTCTAATTTTCACAATACAGCATTAAGTAATTAACTTTTACATGAGTATTTTTTGCATACTTAATTCTAAATCTAATAAGCATAGAAAAAACACATATTAAACCCTGCTTTATTGCATGTGTTCAATAACATGAGAGATCATTAACATAATCACTCATTTTTAAATCTTCATTTCTTATGGTATTAAACATGGGTGCAAGTTGATTGCTTTCGAACCAAACCTGTAATATAAGAGTCCCCATTGTCACTTGGCCATAAATAGAATTTATGGTGCCTTTTTCAACCAAAACTTTTGAAACCTGAAATGCCAAGAGAAGCTCAGGTGATTTAGATCTTACTTTCTTGAAATCATGTTAATTTAAGAATGTGAACTTGAACAAGCTTACAACTTCTGTAGAAGACATTGACAAAAAGGAGCCAACAAATAAACCCTCAGATAACTTCGCACTACACAACTGCATTTACATGATCAATAATCTCCATTGAGAAATAGAATTAAATACAAAAGGCTTGATCAGTTCTACATTTGACTAGGTACAGCTCAAAAAAAATCAAAAAGAATTAGTGACACACCACTGCAGTAAGCCCACAGAAAGTCATCAGCATAGCAATTTGAATTTCTCCAAAAACAGCAACAGGCCCAACAATTTTTATCTACGAACAATTAGAATAACTTAAGTTCAGTCATGGTTTTGCCTAGAGAGTCAGGAATTGACCCAGTAAAAACATTCCCCGCCAGCGACAGTCTCCTCAAAGAGGTCAAGTTCACAAGTTATTGCGGCAATCTTCCAATCAATCCATTATCAACTAGAACAAGAGACTGGAGATTGGTGACATAGCCGAATTGGATTGGTATTTCTCCAGTTAGTCCTCGGTTTGATCTGAATTCCAAGGTTTCCAAGCTGCCTGCTAAATTCTCCCAGCCAGTGGAAGGCAAAATGGTGGATTGGCTGGCAGAGAAGCATTCAAAGGAGGAGAGACTCCTCAAGTGCTTCAGCTTGAAGAGGAATTGAGAGAAAGATGCACTTGAAAAACATTCAAGAGAGTTATCCAGGACCGGACCGAAGTTGAGGATGCTTATGTACCAGAGACCGTCGTAGAGATCACAAGATACTCCCTGTGAAGATTGATGAATAAGTTCAAAAACATAAAGAAGAACTAGAGCTCTCTCTCCATGCACCCAAATATTCAAGGATCAATACATAACAATGAAACAAAAAGCAAAGAAATTAATACCAATACTTGCAACCACAATAGAAATTGTTAAAATCTCAGCAATCATCTACCATGCAACCGAGTCTTTCTTTTTTTCTTTTTTTTTTGTCATGTAACTTGAACGTCGCCTCATCACATAATTGACATTTATTAATAAAGCATTCTTCTTTGAACAGAAAGTCTTTCTTTTTCATGGCTTGTTCTGCCTCAATAGTATTGATTGTTTAAATAGAAAGAGTGCAGAGCTAGAGTGCAAGGACCAAATGCTGCATAGCCCAGGACTCATATAAGTTGAATTAATATATTTGGAAGGAGACACATTTAAAGATTTCAAATGGGCTTAAGCTTGCATGATGAACCAAACACATGAAAGCCATAAACCAAAATGAACTCCAAATCATATTGAAACCAGAAAATAATGACGATAAGCAAATGGTTGCTACATAGTAGCTGGTAAACCTGTATAGGAGTCCAGCCGTAAGGATCGGGATAAAGCTCAGAGCCATTCCACCAATCGCCAACAAATCCCTGGAAATTTAAGAGCATAATAAAAAAATAAAAGCCCATGGTTCCACTTTTAATTAGCTGTTAGATACCTTAGCTAACGAAAACTCAAGGCCTAAAGCAAAGAGTATGAAAACAACACCAAACTGTGCAGTAGTCTCAACCTGAGGAATTGAAGGATGCCAGGTGAAAACAAGAAGAAAAATTAGCAACCCAAAATCTATTTACAAGTGCAGAACAACAGAGACGTCAAGAATTTATTATACAGGAAACACATGACAATCATGGAGATGGATAATCAAACTACAAAAAGCTAAATAAAAACAAAGATAAAAGGTAGAAAATAAAATATAGTGGCAAGCTATGATAGTTACCATGGCATGCAATTCTTGGTTCTTGTAAATTTCGTGCATAGAAAGGGAGCAATATGCAGCATCTAGAACGTTCTGCTCAAGCTAATTTTAGTTGATTTTGGAATGAGATGGTTGTTTGAATTTGTAATTCTATTGAAGTATGTGCAAAAGAATAATGAACTAAATAAATGAAAAAAAAGTTCAAGAAGCTACAATTTTAACTCATTTTGATAGAAACTAACAAATTTACATCATATGAATATGTTTGATATCTCATGATCATCTTTAACATTCTAACATGTCTACAAGTGACCATTGTAACTCATCACCATTTGTTGAGCCCATATCAAACATATGACAACATATCAACATATTCAATGATCACCAGTGAAAATACAAACATAGCCATTACCAAAAGAGAATGACATTAACCGTATGTGCAATAACAAGCAAGAGAAAAGAAAGATGAGAAAAAAGGTTAGCTTGATTGTAAAGACAAAGGTTAAACAGACATTTGCATGAGCCCGATAACAATCATATGACCAGATCAACATATTCAAGACCAACTATGAAAAAACAAACATAACCATTACCAAAAAGAGAACAGCATTAACTATATGTGTGATAACAAGTAAGAGAAAAGACGGATGATAAAACAGGTTAGTTTGATTGTAAAAACAAAGGTTAAACAGACATTATTACAATTATAATCTAAGAAACAGAAGGAATCTAATTTAGGATTAAACAATCTTAACATAGATGTGATACATACACACATTTATTTCAGATTTTGCTTGAATACCATTTCACTGTTATCTAGCATACTCGTTCACAGCAGTACTGCAGCTTCACGAATTTCATCAACTTGATCTAATGTTTCTTAACGATTTGTCGACCAAACTAAAGTCCAAAACCATAACTCTGCATAAAACATGCTTCCATAGCACTAAACTTGCAAATACTACAAATGAATTCATCAGCTTCATAAGTTCACTAGGATAAGTTCTATGAAGACAAACATAAGAATATAGTTAATGATTTATCAAGTGATTTTTAGAAATTACAATAAGAAAGATGGTCATAGGCTGTGGAGATGGCTTGACAACATAAGAACCTTTGAATGGATACTTAGAGATCAAAAAGGATTCATTTAAAGGTGAATATAAGCATGAAAACTTAGCATGTCATAGGAATTGAATGTAAAGGTAGCTTAGCAAGTTACCATAGTTCAATGCATACATGGTTAAGCTTATTCGAGAGAAACACAAATAGTTTCAAAACTATCAACTCTGCCTATATTTTACAATAGAAAATTTATATTTTCAATGCAATGAGACATGTCTAAATAAATAATTTGGAAATATTCACAATTACTTTACAACATTATTTAATTGCTTGTTTTGGAAAAATTGATGTCTTGAAACAATCAACTAAATGAATAATGTAATTAAGAATGAAATAAAAATTCTATTAGTAGTCTTGTTTATCAAGTCAATGGACCTATGCCTACATATGTTCAGAATTTTAGCACTTCATCTGAGATTTATTTTAAGTGCTTGATTATATATTTATGAAATATCATTACATTAATTTATAGCCAACATTTGCAAGGATATAATACTATAAAAAATCATTTCATATAGTTTTCTAATTTATCAAAACATTTCTTGACTTCAATAGGTGCATGGAACGATTTATCAGCAGCCTCATTCATGATCATGATAGTAATTTGATTGATACCTTTAGTGAATGCAAGTAAAAGTACAACATTACTACCAACTTTTTAAACGTCATTTATGGCTCACTTTATTTTGTTTAGAATAATTTGAAGGAATTGAAAGAATTGGAGGAGTAATTAGAGGATTTAGAGAAGAAATTGGAAGAAGATATTGAGGAATTATAGGAGAAATTAGAGTAAGAATAGGAGGAGGAATTGGAGGAGGAATTGGAGAAAGAGGAAATAGAGAGAAATTAATTAGAAGAGAAATTGGAGGAGTAATTGGAGTAGGAATTGGAGGAACTATAGAAGAAATTTGAGGAAGAGGAATTGGAGAGAGAGGAAATGGAGGAATTAGAGGAGGAATTAGAGTAATTTGAGGAATTTGAGGAATTGAAGGAATTTGATGAATTGGATGAATTGGATGAATTTGAGGAAGAATTGGAGGAAGAATTAGAGGAATTGGAGGAAAAGAAATTGGAGGAGGAATTGGAGGGAGAAGATTTGAAAGAAGTAATGGAGGAGGAATTGGAGTAGTAATTGGAGGAATTAGAAGAGGAATTGGAGGAGGAGTTGAAGGAATAATTAAAGGAATTGAAGGAATTGGAAGAATTAGAGGAGGAATTAGAGGATTTGGAGAAGAAATTGGAGGAAGATTTTGAGGAATTAGAGGAGGAATTAGAGTAAGAATAGGAGGAGGAATTGGAGGAGGAATTAAAGAAAGAGGAATTAGAGGGAGACGAATTAGAAGAGGAATTAGAGGAGGAATTGGAGTAAGAATTGGAGGAACTAGAGAATGAATTGGAGGAAGAGGAATTGGAGAGAGGAATTGGAGGAATTGAAGGAATTGGATGAATTGGAGGAAGAATTGGAGGAGGAATTAGAGGATTTTGAGAAGAAATTGGTAGAAGAATTAGAGGAATTGGAGGAGAAGAAATTGGAGAAATTGAAGCAAGAATTGGAGGAGGAATTAGAGGATTTGGAGGAAGAATTAGAGAAAAAATTGGAGAAATTGGAGGAATTAGAGGTGAAATTGGAACAGGAATTAGAGTAGGACGAGAAATTGAAGGAGAAGGAATTAAAGGAGGAATTGGAGGAGGAATTGGAAGAGGAATTGGAGGAGAAATTGGAGGAGGAATTGGAGGGAGAAGATTTAGAAGAAGTATTAGAGGAGGAATTGGAGTAGTAATTGAAGGAATTAGAAGAGGAATTGGAGGGAGAGGAATTGGAGGAGTTGAAGAAGTAATTGGAGGAATTGAAAGAATTGGAAGAATTGAAGGAGGAATTAGAGGATTTGGAGAAGAAATTGGAGGAAGATATTGAGGAATTAGAGGAGGAATTGGAGTAATAATAGGAAGAGGAATTGGAGAAAGAGGAATTAGAGGGAGACGAATTAGAAGAGAAATTAGAGAAGGAATTGGAATAGGAATTGGAGGAACTAGAGAATGAATTGAAGGAAAAGGAATTGGAGAGAGAAGAATTGAAAAAACTGGAGGAGGAATTTAAGTAATTTGAGGAATTGGATGAATTGGAGGAAGAATTGGAGAACGAATTAGAGGATTTTGAGAAGAAATTGGAGGAAAAGAAATTGGAGGAATTGAAGAAAGAATTGGAGGAGGAATTAGAGGATTTGGGTTAAGAATTAGAGAAAGAATTGGAGAAATTGGAGGAATTAGAGGTGAAATTGGAACAGGAATTAGAGGAGGACGAGAAATTGAAGAAGGAATTAAAGGAGGAATTGGAGGAGGAATTGGAGGGAGAAGATTTGGAAGAAGTATTGGAGAAGGAATTGGAGTAGTAATTGGAGGAATTAGAAGAGGAATTGGAGGAAGAGGAATTGAAAGGAGAGGAATTGGAGGAAGAGTTGGAGTACTTGGAGGAATTGAAGGAATTGGAAGAATTGGAGGAGGAATTAGAGAATTTGGAGAAGAAATTAGAGAAAGATATTAAGGAATTAGAGGAGGAGTTGGAGTAAGAATAGGAGGAGGAATTAGAGGAGGAATTGGAGAAAAAGGAATTAGAGGGAGACGAATTATAAGAGAAATTGAAGGAATTGGAGTCGGAATTGGAGGAACTAGAGAAGGAATTGGAGGAAGAGGAATTGGACGAATTGGAGGAGGAATTGGAGTAAGTTGAGGAATTGGAGGAATTGAATGAATTGCAAGAATTGGATGAGGAATTAGAGAATTTTGAGAAGAAATTGGAGGAAGAAATGGAGGAATTGGAGGAGTAATTGGAAGAATTGAAGGAAGAATTGGAGGAGAAATTACAGGATTTGGAGGAAGAATTAGAGAAAGAATTGGAAAAATTGAAGGAATTAGAGGTGAAATTGGAACAGGAATTAGAGGAGGAGGAGAAATTGAAAGAGAAGGAATTAAAGGAGGAATTAGAGGAGGAATTGGAAGAGGAATTGGAGGAGGAGGAATTGGAGGGAGAAGATTTGGAAGAAGTATTGGAGGAGGAATTGGAGTAGTAATTAGAGGAATTAGAAGAGGAATTGGAGGAAGAGGAATTGGAGGGAGAGGAATTGGAGGAGGAGTTGAAAGAGTTATTGGAATAATTGAAGGAATTGGAAGAATTGGAGGAGGAATTAGAGGAATTGGAGAAGAAATTAGAGGAAAATATTGAGGAATTAGAGAAGGAATTGGAGTAAGAATAGGAGGAGAAATTGGAGAAAGAGGAATTAGAGGGAGACGAATTAGAAGAGAAATTAGAGGAGGAATTGGAGTAGGAATTGGAGGAACTAGAGAATGAATTGGAGGAAGAGGAATTGGAGAGAGAGGAATTGGAGGAACTAGAGGAGGAATTGAAGAAATTTGAGAAATTGGAGGAATTGAAGGAACTGAATGAATTGGAGGAAGAACTGGAGGAGGAATTAGAGGATTTTGAGAAGTAATTGGAGGAAGAATTAGAGGAATTGGAGGAGAAGAAATTGGAGGAGTAATTGGAGAAACTGAAGGAAGAATTGGAGGAGGAATTAGAGGATTTGGAAGAAGAATTAGAGAAAGAATTGGAGAAATTGGAGGAATTAGAGGTGAAAATGGAACAGGAATTAGAGGAGGACGAGAAATTGAAAGAGAAGGAATTAAAGGAGGAATTGGAGGAGGAATTGGAAGAGGAATTGGAGGAGAAATTGGATGAGGAATTGGAGGAGGAATTGGAGGGAGAAGATTTGGAAGAAGTATTGGAGAAGGAATTGGAGTAGTAATTAGAGGAATTAGAAGAGGAATTGGAGGAAGAGGAATTGGAGGGAGAGGAATTAGAGGAGGAGTTGAAAGAGTAATTGGAGGAATTGAAGGAATTGGAAGAATTGGAGGAGGAATTAGAGGATTTGGAGAAGAAATTGGAGGAAGATATTGAAGAATTAGAGAAGGAATTGAAGTAAAAATAGAAGGAGGTATTGGAGGAGGAATTGGAGAAAGAGGAATTAGAGGGAGACGATTAAAAGAGAAATTGGAGGAGGAATTGGATTAGGAATTGGAAGAACTAGAGAAGGAATTGGAGGAAGAGGAATTGGAGAGAGAGGAATTGGAGGAATTGAAGGAATTGGATGAATTAGAGGATTTTGAGAAGAAATTGGATGAAGAATTAGAGGAATTGGAGGAGAAGAAATTGAAAGAGTAATTGGAGGAATTAAATGAAGAATTGGAGAGAGAGAGAGAGAGGAATTGGAGGAGGAGTTGAAGGAGTAATTAAAGGAATTAAAGGAATTGGAAGAATTGGAGGAGGAATTAGAAGATTTGGAGAAGATATTGGAGGAAGATATTGAAAAATTAGAGAAGGAATTAGAGTAAGAATTGGAGGAGGAATTGGAGAAAGAGGAATTAGGGAGACGAATTAGAAGAGAAATTGGAGGAGGAATTAGAGTAGGAATTGGAGGAACTATAGAAGAAATTGGAGGAAGAGGAATTGGAGAGAGAGGAATTGGAGGAATTAGAGGAGGAATTAGAGTAATTTGAGGAATTGGAGGAATTGAAGAAATTGGATGAATTGGAGGAAGAATTGGAAGAGGAATTAGAGGATTTTGAGAAGAAATTGGAAGAGAAGAAATTGGAGGAGTAAATGGAGGAATTGAAAGAAGAATTAGAGGAGGAATTAGAGGATTTGGAGGAGGTATTAGAGGATTTGGGTTAAGAATTAGAGAAACATTTGGAGAAATTGGAGGAATTAGAGGTGAAATTGGAACAGGAATTAGAGGAGGACGAGAAATTGAAAGAGAATGAATTAAAGGAGGTATTGGAGGAGGAATTAGAAGAGGAATTGGAGGAGAAATTGGAGGAATTGGAGGGAGAAGATTTGAAAGAAGTATTGGAGGAGGAATTGGAGTAGTAATTAGAGGAATTAGAAGAGGAATTGGAGGAAGAGGAATTGGAGGGAGAGGAATTAGAGGAGGAGTTGAAAGAGTAATTGGAGGAATTGAAGGAATTGGAAGAATTAGAGGAGGAATTAGAGGATTTGGAGAAGAAATTGGAGGAAGATATTGAGGAATTAGAGAAGGAATTGGAGTAAGAATAGGAGGAGGTATTGGAGGAGGAATTGAAGAAAGAGGAATTAGAGGGAGACGATTAGAAGAGAAATTGGAGGAGGAATTGGATTAGGAATTAGAAGAACTAGAGAAGGAATTGGAGGAAGAGGAATTGGAGAGAGAGGAATTGGAGGAATTGGAGGAGGAATTTGAGTAATTTGAGGAATTGGAGGAATTGAAGGAATTGGATGAATTGGAGGAGGAATTAGAGGATTTTGAAAAGAAATTGGATGAAGAATTAGAGGAATTGCAGGAGAAGAAATAGGAGGAGTAATTGGAGGAATTGAAGGAAGATTTGGAGAAGAAATTAGAGGATTTGGAGGAGGAATTAGAGGATTTGGAGGAAGAATTAGAGAAAGAATAGGAGAAATTGGAGGAATTAGAAGTGAAATTGGAACAGAAATTAGAGGTGGACGAGAAATTGAAGGAGAAGAAATTAAAGGAGGAATTGAAGGAGGAATTGGAAGAGGAATTGGAGAAAAAATTTGAAAAGGAATTCGAGGAATTGAAGGAGGAATTGGAGGAATTAAAGGAGGAATTGGAGGAGTTGGAAGAGGAATTGGAGGAATTGGAAGGGGAGTTGGAAGAATTAGAGGAGGAATTGGAGGGGGAGGAGAAGGAATTGGAGAAAAAATTAGTGGAAGAATTAGAGGAATTAGAGGAGGAATTGGAGGAAGAGGAATTGGAAGAAGAGAAATTGGAGGAATTGGAGTAATTGGAGGAATTGAAGGAATTGGAAGAATTGGAGGATGAATTAAAGGATTTGGAGAAGAAATTGGTGGAAGAATTAGAGGAATTGGAGGAGATGGAATTGGATATGATATTAGAAGAGGAATTAAAGGAACTGAAGGAGGAATTGGAGGAGGACTAGGAATTGGAGGAGAATGAATTGAATGAGGAATTGGAGAAGGAATTTGAAGAGGAATTGGAGGAGTAATTGGAGGAGGAATTCGAGGAATTGAAGGAGGAATTGGAGTAATCAAAAAAGGATGAGGAATTGGAGGGGAAAGTCAAGGAATTGGAGGAGGAATTAGAGGAGGAGGAATTGGAGGAGAAGGAGAAGGAATTGGAAAAGGAGGAGTTGGAGGAGAAATTGGAGGAAAAATTTGAGGAATTGCAGGAAGAATTGGAGGAATTGGATAAATTGAAAGAGGAGGAATTGGAGGAGAATGATGGAGAAGGTGGAGTAGGAGAGAGGGGGAGGGAGGAGGAGGAATATGAGGAAGAGGAATTGGAGGAATTGGTGGAGGAATTGGAGGAATTGAAGGAGAAATTGGAGGAATTAGAGGAGGAGGAGGAGGAACAATTAGAGGAGGAATTGAAATGGGAATTGGTTGAGGAGTTGGAGGAGGAATTGGAGGAGTTGAACGACGAGGAACTGGAGGAGAAATTAAAGGAGGAATTGGAGAAGGAATTGGAGGAAGAATTAGAGAAGGAAGAACAAATTATTTATTACAAAAATAATATAATAAATAATGAACACTATATCTTAAATCTTTAACAAACTTTTAATGGTGAAACAAAAATAATTACATGATAATCAAACAAAAATATGAAACAGATCTTTTAAATTGATTAATTAAATTATATATTATTGTTCTATAGGATGCCTATACAAGCACAAGTTTTATTTCTTTTGATTGAGAATAATGATTAAATTCAAATAAAAAACTACATTAATATAGCCAACGAATGATCTAAGCTTGAAAAGAAGTATAAAATATATAAAAACATACATAACATAACTTTTATCAATTTCTACATACTTTCAACAAAAAAAATATATTAAAATAAACAAACATTAAATACCAAATAAAAACAAATATCAAAATTTGACTAACCTGCTTATATTCCAATTTAAACAAAAGCTCAAATGAGCTTAGGAAAAAAAAGCCTTCGATAGGGTTGCACTGCTTGAAGACTGACAATCTTATTCATTTTATTAAGCATTAAATGTAATATTTACAATCTATAAGACATCAACAAGATCAATAAAAAAAATTCAAAGAGCAACAAAATATAATATGACTCCATTAAGAAGCTTAACAAATCTAGATGAATCAATGATATTTTTTATAATATTCAAATTATGAATCAAAGCAAAGACACAAGTGATTAATTCCCTAAACTAAGCAATACTTTGTGAAGGTAATAGAGAAAGATGTTACATTATTTCAAAACACTAAGTCATATTGAGATTATTGACTACTAGAAAAACTTTTGACAGACCAACATCATGCAACACATCTTATACTTATTAAAATGTGAAACAATTAGATGTAATTAATAAATTAGAAATTCTAAAATCTTTAACTTTATTTGTGGTAAAACTTTTATTTACTAATTTAAAGATTATTTATTATAATTATAAGCTATTAAAAATTAATTAACCTAAGTTTTTATTTTAGATTTTTAATTATCTAATTTAATATCTTATATTAGAGATTAAGTATAAGAAGTATAGATTATAGTTAAACAATTTTAATTTTCTTATTTAAAAAGTTAATTTAATATTAAATGTTGACTCCTATCCCGCATCTTCTCTATCATGCCTTGTTTGTACCATAAGATTATTAAGTCATGTTTCATACTAATAAATTTACATAATATTTTTAACTAATAATTTGTAAAAATAATTTTAGAAATTATATCATACAAAATTATCACAAATTTATAAATAATTTGCTTTTATAAATAATAAGAATGACCATTTCGAATACTCTAATAAGAAATATCAAGATCAAGTATAAGTAAGAGTTTTACAAATCCTAAGAATATATAGCAAAAATGTTTTTGATAAGTTAACATAAAAATATGATTATTAATATATATATATTAAAATTAAATGAATAATTAAAATGATTTAAATTTTAAATTATAATTTTAAAAAAAATTATAATTTTAATTTGATTTGATATGCCAAAAATGCTTCAAATTTTTCATTCAAGTTATAGTACTTAAAAAAATTTGGAATATTTCATATTATTAAAAATTATTTTTAAGAAAACCATATATCAAATATTATTATAAAACAATTCAATAATGTGATCAAATATTGAACAATCTATTATAATAATTTGAATTACCTTTCAACTTATGAATATTTTACATAACTGAGCAATTTGATAAAACAACATGATCGTGACATCTATAATAATATATATTAAAAGAAAAATAAAAGATTTAAAATTAAACAATTAACTCGATTATGAAATTATCAATATAAAATTTAAATTTTTTAATGTTATATTTGATATATATATATATATATATGTGTGTGTGTGTGTGTGTGTGTAAGTGTATCAATATATATACATATAAATAATTATAAATATATATGTATACATATATATATATTTATATTAAGATATTTTTTATTTAGATATGTATATATATAAGTATATATAGTTATATTATAACTATATGTACATGTATACATATATCTATGCATGTATATATAAATATATATGTAAATAAATAAAATATATATATATACAAATATACATAAGTACATATATGTCTAAATATGTGTATATATATATAGATGTATATATATAAATAACTTTATATGCGTATGTATGTATATATAAATATATTAGCTTAAATGAATATATATACATAAATATATATATATATATATATATATATATATAATTTATTTGGATATATATATATGAGTATATATAGTTATATATATGACTATATATGTATATAGATATATATTTAAATAAATATGTATATATGCATATATATATATAAGTATATACATAAATATATATATATATATATATATATATAATTTATTTGGATATATATATATATGAGTATACATAGTTATATATATGACTATATATGTATATAGATATATATTTAAATATATATGTATATATGCATATATATATAAGTATATATATAAATAAATATATATATATGTACATATGTAAGTATAGATATATAAATATATGTGTGTATGTATGTATATATAAATATATATATTAATATATATATATATATATATTTAGATATGTATATATATAAGTATATATAAGTATATTATAATTATATGTATATGTATATATATATACACGTATATATAAATATATATAAAAATAAATAAAAAATATATATATATAAATATACATAAATACATATATGTCTAAATATGTGTATATATATATATAAATGTATAAATATATATAAACATATATAGATATATGCATATAAATGTAAAGATACATACATAAATATGTATATAATTATTTATATATTTATGTATATGTGTATATATTTATATTTATATATATCTATGTATGTATTCATCTATATATATTTAAATGTGCATGTGTGTATATGCATTTAAATATAAACACACACACATATATATATATATATATATATAACATTATAAATTTAAATTCTGTAATAAGATTTTCATCAATAGATTTAACTATTTAATTTTTAATTTTTAATTTCCTTTCAATACATGTTTATAATTGTGACGATCTATTTTTTATCAAAGTATTTGATTATTAAAAATATGCATAAATTGATAGTTTCAAATTATAATAATAAGTTTTTAAATACTTAATACAATCATCTAATTATTTTATCGAAATGTTTGACATATAAATCAAGTTTGAATAAAAATTTTAAATTTATAAAATATATCTAATAAATTTATAAAAAAGAACTTGTATAAAAAATTGTATATATTTTTTATATATGTAATAGAATTCAACTACAAAGTTTTTTATATAATTTCAAATTTTAATAATTTTAATTATATTTTTTTATTTTAAACATCATTAATAATATTTATTAAATTATTTTATCTTATCAAAGAACCTTTACAATATATTTCTAAAAAAAAAAACTCTTTTTGTTTAAACTTGCCTTTAATATTTCTATAGAATACTCTAATTGGTCATCCCTATTCGTATGTATGATAGTCTTTTTTCACATTATTTTTTAAAATTATTTATATAAGTTATTTATAAAAATATAATGTTTGTTATAATCAAATATAACATATCCATTTTATTGGTTTTAAAAATTACAAGACTTAATAAAAGAGATTATGCAGGTAAACGTAAAATTAAATCTTGAACTAATATTTAAAATTAAAAAAATAAAAATCCAATTAGTAACAACTTATTAAGTAATTAAATATAAAATATAATTAATTAATTATATTAATTTCTTTATTTATAAAATATTATAATATTAATTAATATATTATCAATAACAAAACTTTCAAAATTAGGACATCAAAGGCATAAATAATAAGTAAAATTTTATTATTAAAATTATAAGTTTAAAATTATTATGATTCTTTTGTAATAAGATTTTATTTACTAACTTAAACCATTCCAAGCTTTATTTAATTTTAAATACAATATGCCAATATTTAACTATTTTGACATATTTTTTGTGAAATAAAATGTAACTTTATTGTCCATTATTAACCATTTTATTATCACTGCCTTTTTTCTTATTATCAGCATAACTAATTTTATTGTTTACTTAATATTAACTAACACATACATGTTGTCAAAACAATTCTGAATCAATAAAAGTTAAAAAGAAAATTGTGCTGATTAGATTAGCTAAAAATAAAAGATCTAATTCATTTATTTTCTAAATTTATATTTTATTAAACTTATAACAAATTATCATAATAAAAAGAAATGACCTCTACTAATATATCCTTAATTACAGTAAAAAAATTAATTCTTTTGATAGAAGCACTTACACATATATAAAACATAACTTCATGTATTTTCTATAAAATAAAAAAAAGTAAAATTACCTGGCTTGCATACTCGTAGATAAAACATAGATAATCGACAATATCATTTGCCTTGGAAACAACGAGATCCGAAGCAACACAAAGCACAACCATAGTAGAGACGTTTGATGATTGGCGTCTAAAGGATCAATAATAATGTCAATAAAGAATATCAATCATTCATCATAAAGAAAAACTATGATATTTTGAGTTGTTTATAACAATGAGTGCAAATGATGAGATCAAACAAATAATAAAATAGTAAAGAATAAGCTTTATCATCAATCTACAAGAATATCTATGGTTACACTTATGCACCACTAATCTAATATCCTCATAAAAAATTAAATATATTTAAGAAGATAGATATTCTTTAATGCTTCCATAAAAATAACCTATATTAAACAAGAAATACTTCATTTACATCTTTACTTTAAGAAGGTTATCCCATTCAATAAGCTTAAACAATACAACTATATATCTTTAAACCTACTAGTTTATTTCAAAAAGAAAGTTATCCTTATAATTATCCAACCTAAGCTATCATTCAACATGCAATTACAAAAAGATGAAATTTCACCATAATCTTAAATAATATTAAAAAAACATTCAATGCAATAATATATATATATATATATTATTGGATAACAAAGATATTAAGTATTTATTTAAAACTATCAAATTGATCAATCAAACTAAAGTATTTTAATCATAAATTAAAATTAAAGTAGATTTTTTTTTCTGTTTGTAACATTGGATGGCAATTGATTTCATAGATTAATGTTATTTGGTTTAATATATGAATTCTAGAATTGAACAAACTGTATACTTTTTAAATACAAGACATTTTTTATTACAAAGAAAACAGAGTTTTGTGGACCTAGACAAGCCGAAGCACTAAATTGGAGAATTTGATCAAATAATTCATTTAATCCACTTCAAAAGGCATGTCAAGTAGTATTTATAACTTTATTTAAGTTTGGCTCAACTTTTAGAGTCTAGAACCAATCATGTTTCTCTTTGTGGGGTAGCTAAATAACTTGGAGATCTTCATATAGATATTGCTTATTGTTAAGATCTTAATTTTAAATGGATATTTAACCTTTGTTCTAAACACTAAACTACAACTAATAATAAAAAGGAAAGGGAAATAATGAATAAAGGAAAATGGTGAATAAAGGAAAATGTTGAACAATGGTTCAATAATCATGTCAAATAAGAGCTTAAAAGAGTGGCCAAATAATTGTAAAATAAATTTAAAAGATTTTAATCTAAAGAGCTTGCATTAGCATATTAGTCTTATTTTTTATAACATTTCTTTACAACTAATATTTTATATTGTTTTAATTGAACCTTACATATGACATAACTTATTCTTGTACTGTTTTGTTTTTTTGTTATATAACTTTTGTCATTTAAATTTTTGACAGTTAATTTAGCCTATCTAGCTTAACAAATTTAGGAAACAAAGTTCTACATCATAGGAATATAGAAGAATAATGAGAAAGAGATGCGAGCTCTATAAATTTTTACTTTAGCTTAATGGTTGTATTAGGATTTGGATAATATATGATGTATGAGATATTATTATGATAATTATATACATTAGTTTGATATTTAACAAAATTGTTACTTCAATTTTTTTTGTGAGAACTATTTCATATATGGTTATTTTTATTTACAAAAGAGAGATTTATATATATTGTTAATGTGAACAATTATCTGATTTTCAAATAGAAATTTTATTTATGCATAAAAGGTTTTCAAATTAAAGATGTTTTAAATTTAAATTTTCTAAATTCTTAAAGCCAAAAGAAAATAAAAATGAAAAATAAGGGAAAAAAGGGATTAAAAATTAAATGCACTCTTAAGAACTATCTTTTGTATTAATTTATATAATTGTAGTTATTTTTATATTCAAGTGCACCCTTATGAATATTTTTCTATATTAGATTATATCTTTTTTAAGACCAAATATTGAACTCAATATTGAATACACAATCAAGATTGTCTTGTATAATATGTTACACCTATTGACCTTAATCCCATATTCAAGTGCTCATCTATGAACTATTTTTTTATATTAGACTACACCATTTTTGAGATGTCATATTTTAAATTTATTGTCCTTTAGAGGTTTTCCTTACTTTATATGGCTTTCTTTTTAGCTAACTAATTTCAATCTTTGAATATTAACAAACTATGTTTATTTGGTTTTGTCACATTATCATACTTTGTACGTATTCGTTTTATACAATAATATTAAATGCATATAACATCATGAATATTCATCATTCACCATGATTCAAATACAGATTTAACAGATAAATTTTTATTTATCACCAATAATGTTTTTAAACCAAATTATTCAAGCTACTGAATTTCCTTATATTCACAATCATAAACTTAAACCATGTATTGACTTAAACTGATAATTACATATCAAGAAATTATACCAATATGTACATGGCCTTCCTATTCATTTTCAAATTCCAATTTACTTATACTAATGCCAATCTTTGCATCTATTTAACTTTATTTTGATTTACAATTGAGTTGTACATAATAATAATAATAAAGAATTCTAAATGTATCCTACTCTTTTTATGGTTTAATCATAGCTTAATAAAACACTTATTTTCATCATACCATGTATTATCTCTAATACAATATATTTTTATAGCTTGATAACTTATTATAAAAAATTGAAAAGAATTATTGCAAGTCTCAAACATCAATAAGATACACCACTGAGCTACAAAGAGGCCAACATTTATTTAAAATTTCCAATTGTTTTTGAACATGAGATGCTATTTGTTGTAATGCTATAAACATCATCCAAATTTATCAAAATTTCAAATATCTTTTACCTAATTCAAAGGTTTATTGATACTTTCCAAAAGTGCTCCTAATTTAAAAACATTTAACATCAAATTAAATACTCCAGCCTTACATAGCCTGCATATCTTGAAATTTTTCATAATGCTCATGCCTTAGAGATTTGCATATTTGTTCACTTTCTTACAAATTTTCCAAAGCAACTTTTTTATATCTCTTCTTCCACTGCAGAAGTAAGAAATTCTCAAAAGAATTTTGTTCTTTTTCTTTCCTTATTGCAATAACATGAACAGGGGTCGGGGGATTTCAATAGAAGTTAAGAAACCGAATAATATTTCATTTAAAAAGCTGAAATGAGCCTAAAAACGTAGATCCTTACCAGAGTCGCACTGCTGGAAGAACTCATCCACATCTAGATTGGGCAAAAGGGCCTCGGTCGGCCTATTTTTTATAATCGAAACAACCGAAGAGAAGGCGCTCTCTAAAATACGAGAAGCCCTACGAAGAGAAGAAGGGCGGAAGAGGTTAGTGAGGGCATTGATAAGCGTGGCCCGCCGGGCCTTGAAGTCACAGAAGACCTACCTTTTCCTCCACTTCCGGTGAGGCAACGGTGGAATTAGGGATCAATTCTTCTCCTCCTACGGCGAACTCCGAACGCTGAACTCAGGATTTGGCGGAACAAGGCAACGGCCGGGAGTTTTTAAGCATAATTTTGGAAATTCTTGCAACGGTTGCTTCTATTTTAATTATTTAATATAATAGAAAAATTATTAAAATCTTTTTATTTTACTTAAAAGGGATCTTAATATGTGTGTTAACAAAAATAAAATGAAATTGTTTAAAGTAATATAAAAAAACCTATTTTTCAATTAAAAATATAATTATTTTGGTGGTAAAATTAATTAAATAAATAATAAAATTCAATATTTTAATAATAATAATAATTCTAAATTGATTTTAATCTTGATCTAATAAATTTTATTAAATCATTCCAGACAATATCAATCTAATATATTTTATATTTTAAAATATATTATGCTATAATTAAATTTAGCATGTTTACTAAATATTAAAAAATATATTAAATTATTTATTTTTTATATTAAATATGATGAAAAAAATTATATATTAATTAAATATTTATTTATTTATTTTCTCAAATTTCTTACATCATGTTAAATCAAAATAAGTTTTAATTAAAACAAAATGATGTATAAAATTTAAAATTACTTTACAATTGAAACGAAACAATTGTTTAACAATATTCTAAAAAAGAATCCTCATGCACTTATCTTTCTTGTTTTGCTTTCGATTAACAATATTATAAAATTTAAAATTACTTTACTTGTTTTGCTTTCGATTAAGTTTATAATTTTAAAAAAAATTCTTATTTTTAATATTAATTTTCTTTTATTTAAATTTGATATTAGATAAAATCTTATTCGAATTCCAAGTGTCACTTATCTTTCTATTATTGAGATTTAATATATTTTGCTTAAAAAAATTTAAGAAAAAATATTAAGCAAATCAAATTTATGACAGTTTATTCCATAATATTTTAATAATTTATCACATAATTATATAGAATATTTTATTTTTTAAATTTTATTGAAAACTCTCATAAGCAAAGAATCTATATGTATGTGTGTATATGTTTTAATTATGTAACCTTTTTCTACAAAATCAGACCATTCATTTAAAAGACTTCATGTTTTCTTATTTTAATGATGTATTATAAATATATATATATATATATATATATATATATATATATATATATATATATATATATATATATATATATATATATATATATATATATATATATATATATATATATATATATATATATATATATATATATATTCATTTATTTACTATTAAATATTTATTTTGATTTAATAACGTTATTATACTTCATATAAAAATCATATAAAAATCCAATTATCAAAATTTTGAAGATTATAATATTTTATTTGTACGATTAAAATCATATTTATAAATACATACATTTTATATGTATCTATGTATATACATATATAAAGAAAATTGTACACCTTATTACCAACTCATTATAACTTGTCTGCGTTATAATTATTTTGTCATTATATGATAATCATCTGAAGAAGGAAAGAATGTCATCACTATCTTGAATTAAAAAATTCATTATTTTGAAGCTAAATGACTAGTCTAGCCAATATTATGCAATAGAAAGGTATTATCAACTATCATATGTAGTATACAATGATATTCATGTAATTAATCATTAATTTGTTATAAATTATATAATACCAGTAAATATCATTAATCATATATAAATTAATAATATTATAAATGAATTATCTTCATATCAAGTGCTATGCATATGCATAATAAATCTTATATGAATTGAGAATAATAAACATATTCAATGTCATTATTAGTCTTATTCTCCTATCTTATTATTATCATACGAAAATCACAAATCATATATCAATTATAAGTATATTTTTATCTAATCTATTATGACATTATTAAAAATAAATAATTACAATGAAATAAAGCATAATCATATTTTGATAAGTTTTAATAATATATAAAACATGTCTTAAATCAATAAATCAAGAAAAACTCTTAACAATGAGAGGTATACTCTTCCTTTAACAAGAGTCACTTATCTTAATTTACATTGGTTGTGTATGAGTTATCCTGACATCCATAAAGTCATTTGGGATAATTTCAAACCCTATTATCGAGATATATTTTTTACATTAATATCATATTTATATTTGTGAATAACATTGCTAGTAGTTTATTATAAAGTGCTAAATTAATTATTATATCTAAACAAGTAATTAACAAATTAATTTTATTTGGTCATAACATAGAGCTTCGGGAATAATACATACTTGTATTTTTTTTTTCAAAGTTTAGTACTAATTGATCAACTAATTACAAAATACAAAAACATAAAAGAAATAATAAAAGAGTGGATTGATGAGAGGAGGAAAAGGTCAAAGTGGAAGATGAGGGAGAGGGAGAGAGAGATTATGAACTCATGCTGATCAATGACAGTGTGTGGTTACTTAGTGGTGACAAGGGAAAGCCACGATCTTCTATGGTAATTGCTTTGCGAGATAGCTCGTTCTCTTCTTAAGCTAGATGTGATATGTGACAAACTTTGTTTTTGATAACTAATATATTATTTGATCTTAGAATTGTATTCTTATGTTATCTTTGAATGAATATTTGATTTCTTCTTGATTCAATTTAAGCTCTCTATAAGAAGAGAGTAATGAGATTCAAAAAAACGAAATGATCACTATATCTTTCTTTTTTAGAAGGTTTGCCATATTTATTATCTATCAATAATTATTTCTATTACCTTTATAACCATTATATTGTTCCATAATAAGTGCATTTTTATTGATTTTTTATTCTACTATGATAGATTGTCATCTTATTAAACTTTTGCTTGGTTTTCTTCTCCAATTGCTTATTGTTTTCTTATGAATTTAGTATTTGAATCATGGCCCAACTTAATTGGGATTACTTTTTTAACTAACATGGTGCTACTCGATATAACTTTTAAATTATTGCTTCATATTCATCCTTGAGACTCATAACTAGTTGCATTTACTTAAGTGTAATAAGTGTTTGCACTTGCTCTTTTGGGCTCCTAGAAAGAGTGCACGTGACTTAGATTAGTAATGATCATCATATTTCTAGATCTTTAATTAGTAAATGCCTATGACTATTCTTAAAAGATACTTAAATGTGAAGATATGAGATTTTCAAGCTCAACGTTGTACTCAAAATAATGCTTATTGTGTTGTTTTGCATTGCTTTTATGGGATAACTCTATTTTCTTCTTTATAGTACAATAAATCATCCAAATATCATTAAGGAACTTTTAAGCTCCTTATTGTGTGAATTCTTGAACAATCTATGTTTTTCAACTTGTTAATCTAGATCAAATGGACTTAGTGGCATATAACCCATGCACTTTTTAAATGTGCTCCAATTAGTAGATACATGGAGAGCTCTATTACATGCAAATTAGACTTGACAGTACACTCTATATAGGTTACCAAAATCTACTTAGAAACTTAGTATCCCTATCAGATATTGTTACACCCTTGTGTTTGATGAGTCAAGTATAAATGTGTATATTTTATTTGGGCTTGATTTTAAGTAAAATTGTTAATAATTAATTAAATCAAGTCATGTATCTTAGATGTCTAAAATAATGGTCTCTAAGGGCCTTGAGGTCATGGCATACTTCAAGGAAATTTGAGACATGCACAAGATTTTTTATAATTGAATTTCTTTTTATTTCTCTTGATTTTGATATGTCCAAACTTTGAGATTATGAGGCACACTAGTAGTATTAACATTTAAAAATATTATAAAGTTATTTAATACTGAATTTTGATTTTTGGGCCAAGCAAATTTGACAAAATGTATAGACATTGATATTTCATTTTTTAATATTATTTTGGAATTGTTTTTCATGAATTTCTTTTCATAGCTATTTAAATAACTTATAATACTATAAGAATATAAAATTATTTTTATACACTTATATTCAAATTTTTGGCACAAAAATTCTTCAAAAATACCCTAAAACAGCTGAAGTCTCGGGAAAATGCACTGTAGCAATGGGCGGGTCGACCCGGCGCGAAAACAGCCCGTCCAGGTCTTTTAGAAATTAAAAAATTTAATTTAAAAATAAAAATTTGGTTGACACGAAAAGGGCGAGCCAAGCCCGCCGAGAGGATTAAGCCCGAACGGTAAAATGCGTAAATCAATCTGCGCCGTTCGTTTTTGGGCCTGGATCGGACGGTGGCTGCTTTCTGTCTGTTGCCCAAACGGTTAAATTAATTTTTGGAGCCGTTGGGGGTGGTTTTAGAGCTCAAATTTGAGCTCTATAAATAGGAAAAATTGATGTATTTTTCAGTTTAACCTTTGCTAAATTTTCCAAAGATTTCAGATCTCAAAATTCGAGCACTCAAGCAAAAACGGTGCATCCAAGCTCAAAAAGCAAAGCGGCAAGAAGGCTATTGGAATTAGAGGTTTTTCAATTATTTCTCAATTTCTATCCCTCTAATTTGTCGATTGTGTGTGCCTCCTCTTTTCTCCGATTTCTTCTAAGTTCTTTTTGCCAATCGTTATATTTTTAGTTTTGGGGCAAAGGCATCCCAGCAGTAGTGCTAAACCCCGGGTTTGAGTTGAGCTCGGTAAAAACTCAAGCAGGTTTGGGATTAGCCGTAGTAAAAATCCCAAGTATGTTTGAGGTGAACCGTACGAAAAACCTCACTTGTAATCGGCGTATTTAGTGGACTTTTCCCAACACCGGTTGAGGGTGGACGTAGACTCGGTTTTGAGTCGAACAACTTAAAAATTTGTGTGTTCAACTCTCTTTACTCTTGCTTAAAAGTTTTTAAGTTTAATTTCGAAATTCATAAAATTTTAAATACACAATTCACCTCCCCTCTTGTGGGATTTCCTTAGCACGAAACACTTCAAATATTATTGATAGAGGCAACCCAAAGCATACCTATAAATTGATTAAGTATCTTATAGGTACTAAGACTCTAGGCTTATGGTACCCTAGATGTGAGTCTGGATTTGATTTAATAGCCTACACAGATGCTGACTTTGCTGGCAGCAAGACTGATAGGAAGAGTACCTCTGGCATGTGTCAATTGATTGGTGGTTCACTAATTTCTTGGGCCAGTAGAAAACAAAATTGTGTGGCATTATCAACAACAGAGGCAGAGTACATTGCTGCAGGTAGTTGTAATATTCTCTTTTAAATCTCCAATAATCAATTCACTAGGATGATCTTTAGAATATCTCAATTGCTTCTCAATCTCACTATCATCTTTTATTGGTTCTTCAACCTTAGCTATATCATCCAATTTATCTTCTTCAAGACATAAGTCCTCAAATTCATCAAGTAGATCTATTTGATGATGACTATGAGATGCCTCACTAAGAGATTCATCAAACTTAACATGAATTGTCTCTTCAACAACTAGTGTTCTCTTGTTGTATACTCTAAACGCTCTACTAGAAAGTGAATATCCTAGAAAAATCCCTTCATCAGACTTGGCATCAAACTTATCAAGGTCTCTTTTTCCATTATTTAAAATGAAACATTTACATCCAAACACATGAAAATGAGCTACCTTGGGCTTCTTGCCATAAATCAACTCAAAAGAAGAAATTTCTAACAAAGGTCTACATATGACTCGATTAAATACATAACAGGCAGTGTTAACTGCTTCAGCCCAAAAATATTTGGGAACACTATACTCGTTTAGCATGCACCTTGCGGCATCAAGCAAGGTCCTATTCTTTCTCTCAACTACGCCATTTTGTTGAGGAGTCCTAGGTGAAGAAAAAGTATGAAACACTCCATTTTTAACACAATATTCATCAAATAATTCATTCTTAAATTCTCCTCCATTATCACTCCTAATAGAGATTAACCTAACTTCATGTTCTTTTTCAATTCTTGTAATAAGACTTACGAATTTTTCAAATACTTCACTCTTCTTTCTAACAAAAAGAACCCAAGTAAATCTAGTAAAATCATCTACAATTACTAACCCATACTTGCTTCCACCTAGACTTTCTGGATGAATAGGACCAAATAAGTCTAAGTGAACAAGTTCTAAAGGTTTACAAGTAGTGATGTCCTTAAGAGGCTTAAAACTTTCCTTTGTTTGTTTTCCTAATTGGCATGGGCCACATAAATGATCACTTAACTGACTAAGATTTGGTAGACCTCTAACCACATCAAACTTCATGATTTTTTTAAAAGATGACTTTCCTAAGTGACAAAATCTTCTATGCCATAAAGTAGAATTACTGTCTTGTGAAGTAAGACACTCAAGTCCACTATTCTTGACCATGTGTAAAAATAAAACATAAGTGTTATCTTTTCTACATCCTATAACAAGAGGAAGATTATCCTTGCTAATGATGCATTCATGTTTATTAAATAAAACTGTAAAATTCGAATCACATAATTGGCTAATACTAAGAAGATTGTACCTTAAATCTTGTACAAGAAGGACCTTTCTTATGGATGTATGTGAGTTGCCCATAGTTCCAATTCCAATCATCTTGGAGTTGTCACCAAGAGTAACTTCACCACCATCATAGCTCTTCAAGTGGATGAATAAAGATGCATCTCCAGTCATGTGTCTTGAGCATCCACTATCCAAGTACCACATGCCTTCCCCGGTCCTTGAAGGAAAGCATGCCTACACCACACAATTAAACGTTACATTTAGGGACCTAAACCCTTTTGGGTCCACTTGTTTTAATTTGATCATTATGTAAGCTACTCTTTCTAACCCAAACAAAACTAGAAGATTTGTTATTTATAGAATTTCTAAATTTACAATAAGAAGAAATATGTCCAAACTTCATGCAATAATTACAAATAGCATTTTGTGCATAAGAGGAGGTAGTGGTTCTTGCATAATTTATTTTTTGAAAAGAAATCCTACAATGAGCATGCAAACTTTTCAAATTATTTAATTCCCTAACTAAGCATGTATTTTTGACAATAAAAGAAGCCTTCTCATCTCTTTCTTTCTTAATTTCTAGCAAATAATTGACATTCACTTCATTCAAATGTTCACACAAACCTAAGTAATTTTCATGCTCTTCTTTTAATTTAAGATACTTAGATGCTAATTTTTTATATTTGGTACAAATGGCTATGTATTGCTCTTCATAATTTTCCATACAAGAAGATGAAGAAGAGGAGGAATAGGAACATACTTCATCATCTGATATTGCTTCTTGAATGTTGTCCTTTGCCATAAGACAAATCAAGCTCTCCTTCTTGTCTTCATTACTAAAAGAGGAGCTATCTGAATCATCCCATGAGATCTTCATAGCCTTCTTCTTCTTCTTTTGGTTTTGATATTTTTCTACTCTCTCTTTGTAGTGAGGGCAATTTGGCCTAGTATGCCCAGGCAATTTGCATTCATAACAAATTGTTTCTTCATGGGAAACAACTTTGCCCTTTTGCCTTTTATTCTTCTCAAATCTTTTTCCTGTATTTCTTTTGTTATATAAACGAGATAAGCTTTTAGAAATAAGTGCTACCTCACTTGAGATTGATACATCTGAATCTGTGGAGGAATCTGCTACAAAAGCAATTGTCTCTTCCTTCTTCTTTTTCTTTTCTTTTTCTACCGCATGCTCTTCATTCTTTCTTCTTGCAAGCTCAATTTCATTTGTTAACAGCTCACCCAATAGTTCATCTAGTGACATAGCTGAAATATTCTTTGCTGCTTTCAAGGCTGTCACAAGTGGATCATATTGTTGAGGAAGGACTCGTAGAATCTTCCTCACCTGTTCACCAGTAGAAAACTCCTTGCCAAGGTTAGATAGACCATTAACAATATTTGTAAATCTAGTAAACATAGACTTAATGGTCTCATCCGAATTCATGCGAAATAACTCATATTCATGAACAAGCATATTGATTTTGGTCTCTTTAACTTGAGAAGTTCCTTCATAGGTAACTTCTAATTTTGACCAAATCTCATGCGCTGTTTTCAAATTCATAATTCGGTTATATTCCGAAGCACCTAACCCACAACACAAAATGTTCATGGCCCGAGAGTTAAGTTGGACTTTATGTTTCTCCTCGGGAGTGAGTTCACCAAGTGGTTTTCTCACTTTTTCTCCATTGACCATTTTAATTGGAAAATCAAATGAATTTTCAACAATGCCCCAAATTTCTAAATCAACGGATTCTAAAAATAAACGCATCCTATTTTTCCAATAAAGATAAAATTCACCCTTGAACAAGGGTGGACGGTGTGACGATGCTCCCTCAGACAAGATAGTATTGTCCTCAACACATGGAAGAGCCATGGGGATCTTGTCTTAGAAATTTCTTTCTCTTGACAAAACCTTGCTCTGATACCACTTGATGTAAATCGTGTGAGAACAACGCACAAGAGGGGAGGGGTGAATTGTGCTTTTCACTAAAATTTAGATTTTGAAAAATCTTTCAATTAAAAACGTTTGTAAATAAATTGTGAAATAAAAACGAAAAGTGCAATAATAAGACAAGCAAACAAAAGACAAAGATTTTTAGGTGGTTCGGCCAAACCCGTGCCTACATCCACCCCCGATCAACCCGATCGGGCTTCCACTAACCACTCCCTTTTGCCGAAGCCGGTAGGGGTAAACCAAGTACAACCGGTGCTCCAACGAGACACCAAAAATCCGAACAAATTCGGCTACAATAATGCATACAATTTTTACAATAGCAATGCATACAAAAATCCTACACCTTTAATTTCTCAAAGCAAAGTGGCACAACTAAATGTTACCGAATGATGCAACGAAATGTGGAAGAAAGCTGTTGAAATTTTAGAAGAAGATTGAGCCCGTAGCTCCCACAAGTATGCCAATTGTTGCTCTCGGTTTTGGTCTTTTTCTTTAGTTCTTGAAGAAGTTTGCAAGTGGATTCATCAATCTATAAATTGTAAAATGTCCTATATATATATAGTCCACCAAAAAGCAATTCCAAACGGCTAGAAAAAACGGTAAAAAAAGAAACCGGAAAATAGCCGTTGCCGGAAGCCCGAAAAGGAAGAAGAAGAGCAGCAGCCGTCCGATCCCACTTCAAGAATGGACGGCTAGATGGACTTCTCGGCTTGATCATCTCTAGACCGTCTGATCCGGGCGGACTTGATCTGAACCATTGGATCCCACGCGCTGAACCAACGGCGCTGATTAAACAGCCGTTCGAAATTACTCTCGCCCGTTGGATCTGGGCGGGCTTGATCTGAACCATTGGATCCCACGCGCTGAACGAACGGCGCTGATTAAACAGCCGTTCGAAATTACTCTCGCCCGTTGGATCTGGGCGGGCTTGATCTGCGCCTTTGGATCCTGCCGAAGTTATAAGGTGGGATTTTTAGTCCCACACTGCAGAATGAACTTTGGCACACCGCTTTATAATACATTTGCGCCGTTTAACCTGCGAGCCACTTTGGGGCTGGCTCCCCCCTTGACCGGGATTTCATCACCCGGTTCAGGTTGACTTAGCCATGCACTGTTCTTTGACCGTAGACCGCGCTGAAGTTAAACTTAGCCGAGCTCCTCTCGGCAGGCTTGGCTTAGCCAGGCACTGTTCCGTTGACCGTTGACCAGCGCAAGCCGAGCTGCTCTCGGCGGGCTTTGGGCGGGCTTTGCTCGCCCCTTTCGGGTCAACCAAATTTTTATTTTTTTCTTTTTTTTATTTCTAAAAGGCCTGGACGGGCTGTTTTGACGCCGGGTCGACCCGCCCATGCTACAGTGCTTTTTCCCGAGACTTTTGCTGTTTTAGGGTATTTTTGACGAATTTTTTAGCCACAAATTTGAATATAAGTGTATAAAAATAATTTTATATTCTTATAGTATTATAAGTTAATTAAGTGGCTATGAAAAGAAATTCGTAAAAAACGATTCCATAATAATATTAAAAAATCAAATACCCATGTCTATACATTTTGTCAAATATGCTTGGCCCAAAAATGAAAATTCATTATTAAATAATTTTATAATATTTTTAAATGTTAATACTACTAGTGTGTCACATAATCTCAAGGTTTTGACATATCAAATTCAAGAGAAATAAAAAGAAATTTAATTATAAAAAATCTTGCGCATGTCTTAAAAATTCCTTCAGTAATAAATAGCTTGGTTTTGTAATTATCACATCAACGGGTACAACACTCGTTATATTGACAAGTTTGAAGTGTGAAAGTTCAAATTGCTAAAAAAATGTTGTATTTCTATAGTTTAATTCTCTTAATCCTCCAGCATGATTGAAACGATTGAGAAATTATGAAATCGTTGAGCACTTTGGTGTGACTAAGTGAGAACACGGTGTTAAAGGTCAAAAGATATTTGTATCTATCATGTATCATGGTTTCGTTGACTGGTTGGTTGGCATAGAAACACATACTTGGAAGGTTATAACAAGCTTGAAAAAGTTTTATTTGTAAAACTATTGTAAATATGTTAATATCACTTGGGTTTATTCTTAAGTGTTTCTCAAAGATCAATATTCCATGTTGGTTACCATGCCTTTATTGGTTTCTTACACATTAGGTAAACTCCACATAAACCAATCCTATTTGCATTATATTCATGATATTATATTTTTTCTAATCCTTTGCAAATCAACAAATTGTATTAGCAGAAGCTATACTCATGCCTAGTTTAAGAAGCAATCTATGTTTACATTTTTAGATCTATTAACCTTTGACTCTAGTGCAGTTCTCCAGTATTTTGATCTCGAGTTTTCCCATTTAGTAGTTTATTAGTAAAATATCGTAAGAAAAAACATGAAATACAGTTCGCCTTCCTCAACGTAAATAGTAATACAAATTAGGATTAACACCAAAGTAGTTGTCGTAAAGGTGAGCCTTGATGGCGTTCATTCTTAATAGTAAAATCATTGATCTATCCCATGTAGTATGAATTTGGAAGGAGCCATGGCTTGGGTTGGATGATATCTCTAATTTCTTAGGTTCCTTTAAACTCCATAATCTCTTTTTGGCTCTCTTTTCTAACAATTTGTGAATCCACTTTTTCTAATGCATCACATAGTAGAGGTTTAAGTTTGTTGAAAATATAAGAAGGTCAAATGAATATATTTTAAACATATAAACTCAATTTTATCTCTTTAAAATTTGCCAAACAATAGTCAAAATTTGGTTTGTAGAAGTAGCCATTTTTGAGAAAAATTGTAGCTATAATAACATAAGGTGTGGACTTTCTAAAATGATATTGTAGATTATCAATAACACTGCACCCAAGATCAAGTTGATAAAAAAAACATCAAGTTCTTAGAAATCTCCCACATGCATAGGACATGGTGTAGTAGGATAAAAAATTATTTGTTATATACTGACTTATAGCACATTTTGTAAGAGGCTGTCTTAACTATTTGAACATATGACCTCCAAGTCACATGGAGACTATGTTTGGCCAAGTCTTAATGTCTTTTTTAGTTCTGTGATATGAGAAGTGTTGCCCTCTATTGCTGTATGAGGTTGTCTTTTGTTTCTAGCCTTGTAAATTCTCATTACTACACTATTTTTTTTTGTTCCATCCAATCTATTTTTCTCTTAACTTTGGTTTGAGTCTGTTCAGCTTTTCATTGACTATTTCATGGATATTACAATCTGTGAATTAGCTGAAGTTGCATTTGCAGTTGCTTTCATTGGAGGTCTTTTTATGCTTCAACAATTCTCAGATATAAATGGAGTTCTGTACTTCTCATCATTGACTTTTAATGATGTCGCTATAACTAATGCATCAGTGGCAAGCTTGTATGTTGGAATTATCAATTTTGTAGATGATAATTTTGATATGAAGATTCTATATTTTATTCCATTTAAAAGGTTCATAACTTTCAATATGTTTTCAAGGTCCACAGAGCCAAATAGAATTGCAATTAGTGACATTCTAAAAAGTGATAGAGAATACAATCCAACCCCAAGTCCAAAACTTCAAAGAAGGAGCCTTCATATAGCCTACAAATAAGGTCTTATTTATGGAATTCAAAACAACCAAGTTTGTTGGCTTCACAGTAAGGGTAGTAGGAGCTAAGGGGAGGTGTATACTATATGAGACTAGAACATATAAACATGATTACCAATGCCATGCAATCATCTCCACACAATATCAATACATTTCAAAGATACATATTAATAACCTACTAACATCATAGTAATTTTAGTTTACCTACTTAATTCTCTTGTGATGATTCCTTTATGATTTCTTTTTGTATTTCAGTTCTTATCACAAACAAATGATACACAATATATTAGAAAAGTCTTGTGTTTTTAATAACACATTCTAATTTTCTATTTAACCCAAAATGCTCCTACTAACTCCTAAGTTTCACTAGCATGCAAATTGATAATATAGTTCAGCAATATAACACGGTTTCATAATGCAAAAATGCTTCTACGTACCCAAATTAAACTCTTCAAATCTTCATGATTTTTTGGGCTAAAATAAATTATTAAGTTTGTGAAAAAAAATTAAGCAATTGAAAGACTATTCACAAATGCAGGCATTATATGAACCATTTTTTATCATGAAAATGGACGATCAATTGGTACAGAAATCTCAAGTTTTGCAAAGCATAATTTTAGTCCCACATTACAAAATTGTTCTCCTGTTTTATGCTTATAATACATGCATTATGATTATCATCAGCCTAATAGGGTTGGCTACCCTCTGCTACTGTCGAGGGGTCATGACCCGATTCGCTAGCACACGCATGACTTCTGACCTAACTTGATTTACATAAATTAAATAACAATTCTGTCCTGACTTATTTTGCTTAAGCTGGTTCATAAGTGTTGCATTGAACCAATTCACTCAAGGACTACAATAGCAACCTGACTTAACTGACACTCGGGCTGGACTCATCTCGGTTTCGATCAAGTTTCTGGCCAACAGGTCCCCATGGCTCATGTTTCCTTCAAGCCACTCAGCTCGAGCCTTTTGGGCTTAATAGTGGGTGCTTAGGCATTTTTTTATTATTTATTTTTAATAATAAATATAAAAATTATATATTCAAAAACTCATATTCATTTAAAATAAAATATAATTTAAACCAAATTCATATATGCATGAAAAATGATAGCCATATGTGTCATAACTGTGAAAAATTTAGAAGTTTTACATGTTGACCATAAAGATTTAAAAATAAAGCTTTTGTGGATTAGCCACTTCACAAAGATCATTTTTCTTAGCTTTAAAGTCAACAAGTTGAGTCATGAAATTATATTCACTATTTATATTGTAACAATCCTTGCTCTAACAAATTCAAATTATTGAAATAATACTAAGTTTAACAATATATTAGTAAACACTTAGTCTTAGTTTTGTGATCATCATCTCAATGAGTACAACAAATAGTATATATAATTATAATGTGAATATAGAATGAATAGTGATTTAAAACACTTTTTCCTAATAATATCATAAACCATTCAAAACTCAAAAGAAAATTGGAAATTATATATTGCATAAGGTTTTCTTATCTTATATGTATGGCTTATAATGCGGTTTCTAATATGATTTATTGTCAGACTTACATTAATATATTTTTTTAATATATCATTTTATTGAGTTATTATATTTAGTTTATCTACTAAGATTATTATCTCATGTAATATTATATTACAAGTTTTATACAATGGGCTAAGGATTTTGATGCCATAGGAGAAGACTTCACTATTAGCTATAAGAGTGGGGGGATTCTGATTTAATGTTGATGGTATGACAATTTTAGCATCAAAGTTATTTTGTATGATAATTTTTTTGTAGACATTTACTTTTACTTTTATAATTTTATTAAGTTATAATTTGGAAAAAAAATTGTCTCATAATTAGATCCTCACCTAGGATTTATGTCCTCAGTTCATTTTGATCTATATTTAACACTTAATTATATAATAATTTAGTATAATTATACGAGGGAGTGATAAAGGGAATGATTATAGTGTTGATATAAGATATTATGATCTTAAGATGTTCAGACACTTTTTGAAGTAAAAACTCACTTAGATCGATATATGATAACCTAAAGAGACAATTTCTCAGCATGATAAGATTAGAATGTCATATTTTAAAATAATACCTTCTACTAGTCTAATATGATTCGAGGGTGAACTAAGTGAAAGTTGCTAGATTAATAACACCTAGGGTTGAAGAGGCGATGAGTGATCACTAAGTGATATCCTGAGGGACGAATCACAAAAAAGGAGTGTCTCCTGACAAGCACATGAAGAGATATAAGGATGAATTATCTCACATTTGTTACTAAGAAATCAATCTTATTGTTATATGAGATGCTTGTCTTAAAATATTAATATAACTTTTGAGGACAAAACTCAATTAGGTTGATATGAGATGATTCAAGAAAATAATATCTCAAAATAATGAAATTATGATGTCATATTTAGTATTAGAATAATATTATTCACTAATTTAATACGATTAAAGGAAGAACAAAGAAAAAGTTTGTGGGTATATAACACCTAGAACCAAAAAGGGTAGAGATATCGCCAGGTGATGTCCTGAGAAAGAAATCATCAGATAAGAAATAACTCATAATAAGGAGGGGTATATGATGCATGATAATATGCCAAAATGTATTTTAGTTCATATATAATTAAGAAAAACTGAGGTTCAAGCATTATAACTACATAAAAGCTTACCAAAATGTATTATAAGTTTTGAACAGTAATTCTTAGGATCATCAAATAAATAAGAACTTTTTCAATAATAAAAAACTTATACTTATTTTTATTATAAAGATCTCAACCTAAATGAAAGATGATTTTAACAACACACACTCAAGTACTTATGTTGGTGATGAAGTGAAAAGATACATACACAAGTGAAGTTTATAGAAAGTTAAATAAAAATTCACATGATCACTTGCACTAACAAGAGAGTTGAACGTTACAAATAGAATTTCTAAAATATAAAATAAAGTGACTAAAAACTTTCTTGGTAATTTGATGCTTTTATAGATGTTGGATAATAACTTGGGATCTTCATTTTTAAGCCTCTCGCTCACCTTCCCAAGGCACTTTTGAAATTACATTGTCAGATTGATTATACTTAACATGCTTGTAAGACACAAACTTGGCGACAATACTTCATTATTTCATTTAAAAGTTTATCACTTACAATATGATGAGCATCTTTATTTTTAAAAATCTCAATGGTACAATACTAATTTGTTAACCTAGGAATGCAAAATTATATTTTGAAATACTAAGAGACATAATTTTAGAATTTTAAAGAATATTTCAAAATTTCATAAATCACTACAAATTACAAAATAAATATTTTAAATTTGATCCAAAATCAAAAAAACTGACTTAAATGTTAAAAAGTTAATTTAAGTATTTCCCAAATAACATATGTGTTTTGGGTGACACAAATGGTAAGTCCGATTGTTGAGGCACGTGAGGCCTGGGGTCTGATTGTTGAGTCGATAGGTCAAAGAGAATCAACATGAGTTAACAGGTTTGTTGGGTATGACACGTTCGTGGCTTGGATCTGCAGGTGTTGATGGGTTTGCACAGGTCGAGCAGGTCATGCGAGCTCGTGGTCAACTCGGTCAATGTGAGAGGCTCACGGATCTGCACAGGATGTGACACCAGAGTCAACGATGACAATATGATGACAAACAATGGCGGAGGTGGGCACATGGCAGTGGGAACAACCCAAATAAAATTTTAGCACTTTTGAAGTAATTATTTCACCTAAATTTTGCATTAACAAAATTATGAGACAATTGAAAGGATGACTCATACTAAATTTAAAGCTAAAAATATCCAAAAAAAAACTATCAATTATACTTCAAACGATTAAAATGAAAATGTGGAAGCAAATGACTTGATAAACCGTTGAAAGAAAACAAATATATATATATATATAACAAATAAGGGTTAGTTGTAATTGACATTCACAACAACAATAATAATAGAGACTAATGAAAAGTAGAGAAGTCAATTTTGATATAACTCTAAGTCCGAAGAGGACTAGTACGCCTCCAACTTGAACATTTACGTGATGTACTAGAGGCTAATACGTCATTATAGAGATTAATTGTCCCACTTTAGTTTTTTAGAGATTGATCTAACATTTATGTTAAATGTCATAATCTTAAGATGTTGAGATACTTTTTTAAGATAAAATTCACTTAAGTTGGTATGAAGTGACTCAAATGGACAATATCTCAACATCTTGAGTGTAATATGTCACATATAGTATGTGAATCATATGTTGAAGGTAAATGCCTAACATGCTGAACTACATGCAAAGGTTACTTTGCTTGTTTAGCATGGTTGTCCTCATGCTATATGTGTCATTTTTTGGCACATAGATTGTTTTTTTTTTTTTTTTTTGTGAATATTATTTTTTTTATACTAAATGATTCAATTTTTTTAATCTTAAAAAGATGCCCCAATGAGGTATGATGGCCTTCAATGCTATTTGAATCCTCTTAAATATGCATTTAAAGCTAATAAATGCATAAGATTTGCTCTAATTCCCTAAAAATGGCCCAAAGTCATCAAATTGCATTTGTAACCCTCTCAAATATACATATATGTGATTGCTTCTTAAATGTTAAATACATTAGTAGACTTTAAATTTCAAATATTAACAAAAACCCTTGTTTCAAATCCAAATTACTCTAATATCATCTCTAAATTCAAATTATCACATGACTTAAATTGGAAAATGCCCTAATTAATTACCAATACCAAATCCAAGTTCTTATCAATAAGAGCTTCATAAACTTATTAATTTTTGCTTAAAGATATTCTCTAGGTAAAACTTAAATAAAATTTGATTTGAATAAAATCCCATAAATTTATATGCCGAAATCATACTATAAATCTAAACGAAACTTTCAAATATAATTAACTCCTTTGTCTTAAACTAATTTAACCATACAGTGTTACTTTTACTTTTATACATGGAACATATGAAAAATATGGTCACGACAAACTACATTTGTCGATTATAACTTATTATCTTGAGATATTTATTGTTTTTATCTTATTATCCGCTGGTTTATAATTGTGAGCCAAGAATCAATTAAATAAAAAAATATTCAATTGGAATTTAAAAAAAATCATTAATTCTAATTATTTAATATTTTAATTTATTAAAAATTTAGTTTATAATAAGTTAAACTAAAATTTATATGTTAGTCATAAATATTTAGATACTTTATTTTACCAATTTAAAATCAATTATATTTCAATAATATTGGTTAAAGGTATTAAAATACATAAAAAAACGCATTTTATTATTCGATATAACAATTGAGATATAACTATATTTTATTAATTTATGATTGTAATATAATTAATAAAATAAATTAAATTATGCTTATATTTTTATAACTAATATAACTTATTTTATATAGTGATCAACACAATCATTATTTGAACACAAATTTTTCATATATTTTAAAATCTTGTCATTCTCCTAAAATAAATTTCATAATAAATCTTGCATCGAACCATGTGGACATCCTTCAACTAGTAATTTGACCGGTCCGACCGGTTCGATTTACAAGATTGGTTTTTTTTAATATTAGTTATCACATTTAAGATTCGTATGAAACGAACCGGATTTAAAGTTTGTTTGTAAGTTTTAAGCTGCGGATCCCGCTTCTTTTATTTTTCCTGGCAATGGAGCAACGACTTTCCGCCTTCCCGGCCCCGGGGGACACGAGGAGCAAATCGCAGGGCTTCCGATCCCTCAGGAAGCGGAAAGATCTCTCTCTCTCTCTCTCTCTCTTAAACATTTGCTATAATTAGATGCATCTGTCGCTGGTTTTAGGATCAAAGATCGAAACTGTTTACCGACCTATCTGTAAAATTTTTGGTATTGTAGAAAGATTTTATATTAGGGAATTAATTTCTTTTAAAGGCCATATCCGCAATATCTGTTGTATATCGACATTATTTTCCCATCGGTTACATATTTCTTGTTTAGGTCGAAGGTCTATCCATATGAGTATTCTTTCTATAAATAATGGAAGTGAGCAATTTGTTTGATGTCTTCTTAGAACATCTGTGCGCCTGATCCCTTTAATTAGGAAGGAGTTTCTGAATATAGGAAGCTCTCTGTCTCTTCATCTGCCTTCGTGCTTTCTCCAAGAGAACTAGTTGTTTTTCCGTGTTGGTTAGAATAAGCAGAGCAGCAATGGCTGGTGGAATGGCATTGGAATCCGGCGGCACACAGTTTGAAGGGAAGTTCACTTTCTACGTGTTTCTCTGTGGGATAATTGCTGCAACCGGAGGCCTTATGTTTGGCTATGATATTGGGATATCAGGTTTGTCTTTGTACTCTACTGTCACGTAGTGATCAAAATCTCCCTTTTTTAATGTTCTCATTTTGATTGTTCTGTGTTTCTTTGCTTTATAGTGTACAGTAATTGATAGGATTCTCCTTTTAGTATTGGCAAAGAATTAGAAGCCAGATGGGAATGATGATGCATCTGATTTGAGCATAGTGGATCATACATTTTATTTTGTTTGGCTTAGCTAAGATGGGGATTGGCTTTTGCATTACTCAGGGAAAGATAACAAGAAATGTCCATCTGTTCACAAAAAATTTCAAATATCTATCTTACTCTTAGATGGCTTGTTATTTATTTGGCCCAACTCACTGAACAATTTGTTTGATAATTTTTATTTTGATCTCAGATGAGTGAACTTTTACGAACTTTCTTTGTTTCTGCCTTTCTGATTTGCAGGAGGAGTGACGGCAATGGATGACTTCTTGGAAAAATTCTTCCATACAGTATATGTTAAGAAGCATCTTGTCCACGAAAACAACTATTGCAAGTATGACAACCAGGGACTTCAGCTCTTCACCTCTTCGCTGTACCTTGCTGCCCTTGTTGCTAGTTTCCTGGCATCAAAGTGTTGCAGCAAGTATGGGCGTAAGCCGACCATACAAATTGCTTCAGGCTTCTTCTTGCTTGGCACTGTACTTTGTACATCTGCCGTCAACCTTGCTTTGCTTATCATTGGCAGGATTCTCCTTGGTTTTGGCGTGGGATTTGCCAATCAGGTGAGTCATGTTTCTAATAATCTTGCATTTTATTAATCATATAACTTTTATAACTTTGCTACATCTGCTTGGTATATCTATAGAACTCAAGTGTTCTTAGACTTGTCTATTTAGAACACACTAGATGTTTGAACTATTTCATGGGATTTTTAAAGAAGATCGTGACAAAGTGATAGACATAAGAGATCTTTCTAGTTTGAACAAGTATATTTTTTTCTTTTCAAGGGTTAGTCTTCAAAATAGAGACAAGAAAAACCTTAAAGGGATTAGAATGTAAAAATAATGGGACTATATGTCATTTCTATTAGGACATATTAATGTATAGGTGTAGAATATATTTCTTGCTTTATCAAATTATTTGATCTCTTTTTGATAACTAAAAGGTATTACAATAACGGAGAAAAAGCAATTCGACACCTATTTAGAAAACTAAGATAATGAAAATGTGTTGAACATAAAAATCACAAATTTCAAGAAAATATACTTGAGCTTCAGTGACATTATTATGTTATATATCATCATTATTTATATTTTAAATAATTTATTAAAAATATTATTATTATTCAAAAATAATTTTTATATGTCACTTAAAAATGTTTAAATGTCTACTGATTTCTAGATATCATTATTGAAATATAATTATTATCTAAAAAATGCTCAATCAAATGACCACTTAGACTGTAAATTTCAAAGATAAAAATATGATTAAACATATAGGAAATTTCAATCAATTTCACCTTATGATAAATTGTAGAAAAAGATAGGGTATTGGGTGTAGTTTATTGAAGGGGATTACTGGGCATGTTATTGCTAATATCATGCTCCATATATGTGTGTCAATCAATGAACTCATTTAATTGTGTTATTGCTGCGTATCATTTTCTTTTCTGTAAAGATTAAATTGAATGTTCTCTTTGCAGGCTGTTCCACTCTTTCTATCTGAGATTGCTCCTACCAAGTATAGAGGAGCCCTCAACATCCTCTTCCAGCTCGATGTAACTATTGGTATCCTTATTGCAAACCTTGTCAACTACTTTGCTTCTAACGTTCATCCCTGGGGCTGGAGGCTTTCTCTTGGTCTTGCTGGAGTTCCAGCTTCCATCCTCTGCTTGGGATCCTTTGTCATCCCCGAGACACCAACGAGCCTCATTGAGCATGGGAAGGTCGACAAAGGGCACCAAATGCTAAAGAAAGTGAGGGGCGTTGAGAACGTTGAGGCCGAACTCGAGGAGCTGAAACATGCAAGCATGGTGGCACAGCAGGTGAAGCACCCATATAGGACGCTCATGAAGAGGCCAAGCCGCCCACCACTTGTGATTGCGGTGATGATGCAAGTCTTCCAGCAATTCACAGGCATTAATGCAATTATGTTCTATGCTCCAGTACTCTTCCAAACAGTTGGTTTCAAAAATGATGCTTCGTTGCTGTCGGCTCTCATCACTGGTAGTGTAAATGTTTTTAGCACGCTCATTTCAGTTTTCTCCGTGGACAAAGCTGGAAGGAGGATCTTGCTACTTAGTGCTTGCATTTTGATGCTCATTGCTCAGGTGAATATGTCATACACTCTTCTTCAGCATGTGACTTCTGCTCATTTTACTTAATGAATACTTTACAAATTCTTTGTAGTCATAGAAGTAGAAATAACCACAAGATGTCTATCTCTAAGAAACCAAAACACCTTTGTGGGTTGGAAAAGTAGAGCCATTAATGAATTCCACCCAAATTTATCTTAACACTTGAGGATGTGAAATTTGAAGCATTTACTTGCAAGTTCAAATCTTTAGCAACGTTCTTGCTCACATAATTGGTTATTTCCCTTTGATTGCAGACTGCCATTGGTGCCATTCTTAACATATACTTGAAGGACACGAACAGTCTCCACAGAGGAACAGCCATAGTGGTTGTTTTTCTTGTGTGTACTTTTGTGATGAGCTTTGCTTGGTCTTGGGGGCCTCTTGGGTGGCTGATTCCCAGCGAGACCTTCCCCTTGGAGACGAGAGCAGCTGGATTCTCCTTTGCAGTCAGTGCAAACATGCTCTTCACCTTCCTCATCGCCCAGGCTTTCCTCTCCATGATGTGCCACATGAAGTCCGGTATCTTCTTGTTCTTCTCGGCGTGGATCGTCCTCATGTCTCTCTTTGTTATTTTCCTGCTGCCCGAAACCAAAGGCGTGCCCATCGACGAGATGAACCAAACCGTTTGGAAGAAGCACTGGTATTGGAAGAGGTTCGTACGAGACGTGGATGAGCCAAAACCTGAAGTGTAGAAGGTGGCTTCTTAGGCTGTTCCTGAACCTAAATTTTGTATGATTGCAACTATATTAGCATTCATTTGGCTGCTTAAGTATCTCGGCAGGCACAAAAAGAAGGGTTTTTTTTTTAACAGAATATTTTTAGCTGTGCGGCGATCAAATTCTTTTAATGGTATCCTTATGTTTTGTAGTAAAAAATTGTTCTTAATAGTTGTTATGAGAAGCTTTTCTCAGTTTGCCATGGATGATTTCTTTCTTCTTTCTCCTGATGTATCAGTTCAAACTAATACACTATTATAACAGTAACAGTAAATCAAAAGGGTAGCTTTATTTCATTTAGTAATCATAACCAACAAGACAACTATTCATTTTTGCAAAACAAGTGGCCCACAAATTCACATCACAACCTAAAACAAGCATAAAACAGTAACCAAAACAACTGTCAACGTTCCTCCGGCGATTGACGGCGTCGCCTTCAAGTGCCCGCCGGCATTGGACTGCGGCGAGTTGGCTGGAGGATTGGAAAGGGCAGCAGAAGAGACGATGGCTTTGATGTCGAATTTCTGGCCTATTTGGCAGTGGTTGGAGAAGCCACAGATGTAAAAGTGGCGGCCGGCCTCCTTGATGATGACGGCATCTTCGCCGGAGTGGTTTTCAAAAAGAGCCGAGCTGTTCTTGCATGCCTCGTAGTCCGCTTCTTTAACCACTAAAACGTTGTGATATTCTTTGTGGTATTTGAACACTGCGTCAGATACAATTGACGAAGGGGTGTTTGCCTGGTGTTAGTTGGACCAAGTTGTGACAAAGATTAAAAAATCATCTAAATATTTGTATTCTTTAAAATGTATAAGTATTTTTATTATTTAATTTAAATAATATTTTAGTTTAAACATCTTAATATTATTAAACATTTAATTACTGCTCAATTTTAAGAGATGCCAATATTATTTTTAAATAATAAAATTATAATTTTTAATAATATTATTTAAAAAAGTTAAATTACATCATTAAACTAATTATAAAAATTTTAAATAAAATAAAGATTACTTTTAAAATGTTATTAAAATTTTAATACATGTCATTTATCAAAACTTTATGTTTTTTACAAATTTTTAACTTTTTTAACATATAAATTATACATAAATAAAGCGTAAATAAGAATAAATAGTACTACATGGTTTGAAAAGATCTTTGTTCTACTTCTGTGGCAAATTAATTTGTTTGGCCTACAATAGACCAAATTCTCCTCAGATGGGTCCCACCAAAAGATTAATCTAACAACTGTCCGCATTTAATTTAAAAAAAATTTGCTAAGCCGAGCTTTGATATCTGTGATTTCGATAACTGAAAAATTACAATAGCGAAAAAAAAAAAAAAAGCAGGCGAACCGAACTCACGAAGCGTGTCGCCGACACGAAAAGTCTTGCCGGCGGCCCAAGCAGTGTAGTTTGGCCGGTTGAGGGTGGTCCAGCCGACGGAGTCGCCCACGGTGAAGACCTCCGCCGTTGTCGGGTTCGGCTCGGCCCATATCAATACGGCAAGCACAAACAGCCATACCTTCACATAAAAAGCCATGGCTCCTTCTCTCTTATCCGCTCCGGTTTTTTGTGAGGCATAAGCAAAGCATTTTGCCCTTAAGTAGGCCAACACTGGAAACAAAATTCCTGTTTTACCCCTGAATTGTTCGACCAGAAATAGTCGGATATCAAGGAACGGGCGAAGGAAGAAAAAGTAGTTAAGAGTGATTATGATGTATTAATTCAAATTAATTGAAAGGTGATTCATGATACTAAAGCGATGTCTTCTTCCGGGCTAATAATATGCTTACGATAAGCCACGAATCTGGTTCGCACTGGATCTCTTCCGAACCCGGTCTAAGTTGGACAGTCAAATCATATAATTAGTCACAAATATTAATAGCAGGAATCCTTATCATAGTCTCATTGGATGGGGTTTTTCCTTTTGACGTTGATTAAGCACATTACCATTGGTCCTTTTGTCAAATCTTCCCTTTTATCTATCAACAATTCATTCCCTAATGTCACCTTTTAATACCATTTCCATTATATTTCAACTTAAGAAAAGTATTGTATGAAACAAATTACTAATAGGCTGCAAGTTTATAGAAGGAAGACAAGTGCATTTGAGTGGATAAGTTTTTTCCCTTCACATGAACTGTTCTTTCATCCACTAAACAAATTACTAATTTGTCATATTAGCCCATAATTCTTTATATGAAACAAATCACATGAATTCAACTAAGAGGGAATCTATTGGGGTTGGAAATGTTCATGGGCATGACTGTGAACCTTGTTTTTGTCTATTGTAGATTACTATAAGAATAGGAAGAACAGAAATCATTCAGTTCTATCCAATGGATATTGGGCAGCTCTCAAGAGACTGCCGGTTCAAAAATAGCTGCAGTCGAAATGACTCCCATTTGATGTCCTCAGTCACAGGTACATGATGTAAAAGAATTAAGTCCACTGTAACTTTACAAAGAAGTGTCTAAAGAGAAAGTAAACAATGAATTACTAACCAAAGGAAATGAATTTAAGCATGTTGTGGATTGATATTTATCTAAACCAACACCCATTTAATACTACATTTACTTAAATTTCTTCTAAAAAATACTGCAAGAAGAAAAAAGCAAATAAAAATGACATAGCGAATCTGTGAGATAAGTTCATTTTTTTTTCCCCGACAAGAAGGCCACTTATGGTGCTTTAGAACAAACATATCAAACTAGCATTCCAACATCGACAGCCAAGTTTGGTAAAAGATTGGATTGATATTTCTTAGCGCTATTGTCTACAAATTAACTCCCTGCTATGGATGTTAAGCTGCCAATCAATTAAAAGTTTGATGTAGCAGAAGAGCAGTGTCATATTGTATTATGAAACGATTGGCTTTTCATACGAGTATTTTCAGATTTTTCTTCAGAAATAAAGGTAGAAAATCAAGTTATAAAAGAAAAAGATGTAAATTTATACAAATACTAAAATTCAGGTCAAGGACAGTCGCTAAAAATATCCAAAACTGATTCACGTTTCAGAAATTTAACGTTAACACTCATTAATTATACATATAACATATCATTCAATCAGACTGTACAAATTGCAAATATTGAAGGGAAGGTCTCTCCACCAGCTCTAAGGAAAGAATCACAACAATATCTCCATTGTCAATTAGCATGCACACGTTAATGATGAAGTGAAGCAACAACAATAAGCTTGTTTGACAAAGAGGAGGAAAAATGATGATGACAAAGATATCAATCTCCTTCATGAGAGGAGATGGAGTTAGGATGATTTTAGATCAAAATGCACATATAAACATAAAACATGAAGCAAGAATAATGAGTTGACAAAGATAATGATGAAGAAGATGATGGCAACAAAAATTACTAGTAAAGCCCTTCCTAATTGTATAATGAGGGGATAGACTTCAAGCAAAACTTGAAGAGCAATGGACAGGAAGATGCCGCTACCCGTTGCAAAAAGTAGCGCTGATGGAAGCCATAAGAATAAAGTGAGTTAGCTTTATTTGAGCACAACTATCTTAATCAAAAAAAGCATTGATGAGGTTCTCAACTTAGCCAGAAGCCTCATCTGAAGAAAGATTGAATTATGAAGACTGTAAGTTTATGCAATTAAAAATCTAAAGAAACAATCACAAAATAAAAAGACATGAAAATCAATGCTGCAGAGGAGATCTTGATCTATCATCTTATAAAATTTTATTAAGTTTTTGAAGTCATTTGGTAGAATAAAAGCTCAAATACAATAAAACAACAATTTATCAATTTTTTTTGTAGTTGAGATAGGAAACTGGATTTTATGCCCAAATATTCCTGAAATATAGTTTCTCTTTTAAGAAATTAAAAATGCAAAAGAATAAGACTTGAGGTTGAAAAGAGGTGGAAATGGATGCAAGACTTGTTGTACAACTTGGGGATAAGTTTTCGATGACACCATGGCAACACATATGGTCTTTAACTCCATGGATAAAGCATCACACAGCACCTCTTAAAACTAGTCCTCATCCATGTTACACACCAAGGAGGAGAAAGCTGAATTTCTCAAGCTCAGACAACTCTAAAATGCACTTTCTATTCATTGTCATGATTGAAAAGCTTTTTATACAGTTCGAATATATTCGGTGCGAAAAAAATTTCCATATTATTTTCATGAAAGTTTCATTAAGACTTTTTTATGATCATCTGCTTACAACATGGTCGTATCATAATGATCTCATTGATCATGTCAAGATGAAATCATGATGAGAGCATTGATTACAGCATCTAATTTGTTTTTAGCAAAAATTATGAGCATCTAATGAAAATTATGATTAGATCCAGAATGTTGAAAATGAAGTCCATAACTTGGAAATAATTATTGAATATTGTAGTAACTCTCTCTCTCTCTCTCTCTTTCTATATGTCTCTATCTTTCAAATGGTAATCTACAGCAATTGATTAATATTCAAACTCAAGAAATAACAGCTGAAGAAGCTATTATTGTCAATTTTGATATCTCAAATACATCTACATTCAACTCATACACATCTAGATACAATATATCATATATAGATGCAACAAAAAAATACTAAAATATTAGTAAAGCAATAGTGAAAATGTACAACATATTGATGGCTTGATGTTATTTCTGAAAACTATGGTCAAATGACCTGATGAAGAAGAAGCCAATGCGTCAAGAATTTTTGCTGTTTTTCTAGGAAGACTCTAGACTTCTATTTTTCTTCCTTTCTACTTCCTAGCTAAATTGTAACCCATATCTTCACATCTTCTCTTTCTTCCTCAAATTGCTTAATTGGAAAAGGAAGAATATGTTATGCCATTTTATTTATGTCCGTAGAGAAGCTCGTTTTCATTCCCACATCAATAGTTTTTTCCACAACAATGTCTGTGGCCCCTGCAGATAATTACATTTTCGACTCAACATTTAGTGCTCTCATTGAGACAGATTCTAACAAATCCCTTTTAAATAACCAGTCATTTTCAAAAAACTTCACATCAAAACAAGTATCGTCCGAATTTTGTAAAATCATATTAACTTCTTCCCCAGAAAACTTTTGTCGATCATTTTTCTGCTGTGCTCAGCCTGACATAACTCTCCAACACCCATGAATTGGCCATACTTATCTGCATTAAGCAGAAACTCTAATTCCATTTCATTGCTTAAACCTCAACCTCAAGCCTTTATCTAGAAATTGCCTAGGTTTCACATCTTGCAAGAGCTGTAAAATGAATCCATCCTCAAACCACTTGTCAACTCGAGCTTTGCTGTTCGGGACATTCTCTCTCACCGACTAGTTGCCACATTCCCCTCAACCTCCACACTCAAATCCCCCTCCACAACTTGGTCACCATGCCTCACGAGATCTCCAGCGTGGATGGCTGAAGTTTAACCGACCACCCAGGAGGATGCCGGAAAACAAAGCATTCGGCACACACACCACAGTGAACGATTTGATTTAAGAAATTGATACAAATGATTTACAAGGTCTTGATCAGTATCGAAATCACAATACCAAAATCAACAAGTTAAATCAAATTAGGATAACAGGGAAACCATACCTCTCACCAAAAGATCGACAAATCTTTGCAGTGACGATGCCGAAGCCTCATTCATGAATCTTCACCGAAGTGTAGAAACTTCGTCCCAAAGAGCTCGACAAATATACCAAAATCAGTCAATCAACCAAATTAATAAAAAAATTCCTACGGCATTCCTTGCATATACGTGGCATCATATGATATATTTAAATGTTTAAAAACAATTTAGCATTTAAGAAATTATTTATTGCAATTACATTCTAATTTACATATTTCATAAATATACATTAAATTCCTTCATGTCAATCTGCCAAGTCACATTACTGTCCTTTTTTACTTGCTGGTTTATTCTTTTACTCCGATTTCAGTCCAAATGGACGGCCGACGATTTCACTTTAAATTAATTAACACAAATAAATTTAAAAAATATTACTATGAAATAATACTCAGTTATTTCTTTCCATTCTTCAATTGTCATGTTTGTCTCTCTCCTCCTCATAAACTTTTTAATGGACTAATAATTCTCAATATATTAGGGTTTAGGATGAAATAATCATTTATTTTATATTCGAATATTTTTTTATTAGATTTTATTGTTGAAATTTAAATCTAAAATGTTCGAAATTTATATTTGTATTTATTTTTCTTCAAAGCGATGAAATCCTCAATCTTTATTCGGTACCCAAAAGCGACTGTTTTATTTTTCTCGATAGGAGACTTTTTCTTCTTATTATTAAATAGGTCAAGCATCGCACACGTGGAAATAAGCTACGCATCGCATATTATTTATTATTTTAATACAAAAAAAGATTTAATATATCAACAATGACAATATAAAATAAGTATATAAATATTTCACAAAAAATGACTCTTTTCCTAAACTATGGTAGTTCAGTGATACTGCATAAGACCAGTATATTTACCCTAAAAGGTAACATCTTCAAAGAAATTGTTTATAAATGACAGATAAAAATGGTTATCCATAACAATTTTTAATTTATCCTAAAATTCAAGAAATAAGTTTTGCGCCAATAAAATAAATGACATTTTATACAAATTCCAAAATATCTATACATGAAAATATAATAAGTTTTAATACAGGGATCAAATTGCTAAATAGGAATACTTCAACGAATAATATTATCCGCATATGTATGCCTGCAGGCCTTATCCAAAAGAAGAAAAAAATTGATTTCGTGGCATCACAAATAAAAGACAAAAATGCAAAAAAAAAAAAAAAAAAGGAGAAGAACAGGAGTCTCCTTCCAATTCAACATGAATTGTATTGAATAAAGGCACTTGTACAGAATACATGATCAAAACCACAACATTGTTCAAAAAATTACACCTGGATGCATGCATCTCTCCGATTCCTCATTCATCTACTCATTCGGATTCGCTTTCCAAGCACATGGCCTTCAATCCTCTCCTTCTCTGAACAAATTCAGCAAAAAATTCGAGATTTGATCGGAATTACTTCCTATTGCTCAACTTTGTTCGTTAATCAAAAAGAGATAGGGTAAAGATCTGAAAGACAGAACTTGGAAATCATACCTTCCTTGAGCTCCGCTTTTCCCTGACCTCGTACCTCTCATAAGATAAATCCGTAAGCCATGCGCCAGGGCTCACCAACTGTACAACCCAAAGATCAGTTGCTTCTCTGTTCAACTGGAAAATCATTAATAAAAGATTGCTTGTAGACGAGTGCATCGGAGTACATACAAGTAAGCTCTTCTGCAGAATCTTGGGTCTCTTCTTTGGTCTCTGCGGCAGCTTGCAGCCCTTCATTGCCATGAAATCCTCCTCCTTTTCTTTGTTCGACAGTGAGATGAAGAATCTAGGGAGCACGGTGGCCGCCGTCGCCCCCATTCTGTCCTCCCCTACACCAACACCACAACCTCCACCACCAGATTTGTCATCGCCGGCGGCGGCCACCGAGCCCCTCGTGGGGTAGAACCGATCCTCCTTCTCGGGTGACACGGAGACCGACCGTGGCTTCGCATTCTCACTCCCCGCCGATTCCGATCTCCTGCGTACGGATCTCTAATAAAGTTGTTTTTCCCTCCGATCCCAACCAAGAAGAGAAAAAAGAATACAAACCCCCTCACTCGATGAGAAAGCTATGGTACCTGAGGGCTGGAAACGGAGGAGACGACAGGTCCTTTTCCGATCTGACGACGCGGCGGTTAACCCTCGACGTGGATCTGCGCTGGCCCTCCAATCGGGCAGGCGGAGTACCTCCGGCTGGCGATCTCACCTTGACGCAGCGCTGGCGCTTCCGATTCCCCCACTGCAAGAGGAAATCTGCCTCCGGAGCTCCTCGTAGAGATCGGAGGTTGTTGCTCTTTGCTTCTTTCTCCATCTGAACGGTGAAGAACTGAGAAATCATAAGTGGAGTATAGACGAAAATCCTCGTCTTCTCCAATAAGAGGAAGAAATTGGAACGAAATAGAATAAGAGTTCCATACCCTGAGATCTGGGATATGTTCCTGCCAAAGTAGAGGGAAAGCAGGTTGGGCTATCGTGAAGAGTGTGGAGTGGAAGATGGAGAGATGAACTGGGGAAGAGAGCAACTGCAAAGCTGCCTTTAATGGCTCCCTGAAAAGGAAGATGAAGAGAGTTAAACCGTACGATTATAGATGAACGGTTAGATGGCACGTCCATTGTCGTGCCGTTCTTATTTACGCTGACTAATACAGAAAGCATGAGTAGCCGGTCCACATGGGAAGCCCATGAAAGACCCACAACTTAATGGGCTTAATAAATAGATAAAAAAATATTTAATTAGTTTCAAATCTTTTTAAAAATATCAGTCGGCATTTTTTTCTAAAGTAGAATTTCAAGGTTTCACTGATAAATTTGATGAAATTATAATTTGCAGTTACAATATAATAATATTTAATAAATAGTAGTTAAAATTTTATGCTAAAAATGAAATAAAATATAAAATAAAATTATTTAAAATAGACACAATGTCTATTACAGATGAAGCCAATATTATATTATAATATATTCATATATATATATATATGTAATATGACAAAAAAATTTTAAATATTGTTATTAGACAAACAAACCTATAAATTGATTGCTTCCTTAAACATAAATAACTTTTAAATCAATAGTGATAGCTTGATTTAATATGTTTGATTAAAATCAACTGTTTAACTTCTTCGAACAAAATATTATCATATAATTAGATTTAAATACATAAAGGTGTCATATAATTTAATTTATCTATCTATTATTAAAAAAAATATTAAATTTATATGAATTTTTTAATTTTTTATTATACCATATTTTTTATTCTAATTATCACATCGAAGGAATTTATTTATCAAGGTTTTTCAAATGTTATCCAATGCATATGTGACAAGCATACATTATTGCTATAAAAGAAAAGATATTTAGCATAAAAATATTACAAGTTTAAACAAAATATTAAATTAATATATTTTTGCTTGAAGTAAGAAAATTTGTATTTCTTTTTAGATAAAAATTTTATTATTAAATAATTAGAATAAATAAGTTTATTATATAACCAATTATAATGTATAATATCACATATATAATATCTTTTTTATAGCTCAAAATTTGAATGTTATACAGTTTAGTTTAGTTGTATCGTACGATATATTTATGATATTTGTATAATCTATTTTGTATAAAAAATGGAAGTATTTTGATATTGATAATTATTTTGAATTATGTTTGTGATGCATTATTTTTGTATGATAATTTGCATCATAAAATATATGATTTACTTATAATGTAATATCTAATTTGATTAATTTTTTTGATCAATTGATTATAATTGTTTAAGATATTACTTAAGTAGTTGAGTACAATTTTATAATTATATAAATGCTTCTAAATAATTGAGAAAAGATTTATACTTCATTTATTATTTGAAAGAGTTTTTTATTATAATCATCATGTGTTTAGAGAAGTATTTGAAGAATGAAAAGGTTATGAATTTTTTTTATTATTATACTAACTATCATTTCATCATTTATTGAGTTAAGTTACATAATATTTTGTAGTTTTTTCTTAAACATTATTACATATTTTTTATATTATTATAATATATTTATTATTCAATTATTTATTAATTATAAAAATTATTATATTACTTTTATTTTGTTTATTTTCTTATAATTGTCACTTTATTTTATATTCATTAGCTTTTTATTAAATAATTTTATAAGGTTTTATTAAGTTTGTTTAAGTTGATATCATAGGTTTTCATTAAATTATTATTAATGAGTTTTTATCAAGTTGATGTTATAAGTTTTTATCAAATTAATATTGTAAGCTTAATATAAGTTAGTAGTATGTGCGTTTTTTTTATCAAGTCAATGTTTTTATTTAATTATTTAATCATTTAATTAGAGATAGACATAGATTTTAATTTAGATTAAACTATTCAAACTTTTATTTGTGTTTTATTTTATTTATTTTACAACACAATAAATTCTGTAAAATTTGTTTAATTTATAAATCATTTTTATTTTAGCGGAAAAAAGTTTATCATGGATTGAACGATCCAATTCTGCAGCTATAAATGATCGCTAGGGTTTCCGCCGTTGCGATTCTTCATTCTCCGCCATCTCGAGTTTCGTAGCCATGGTCTGCCTTCTTCACTCCTTTAGTGGTTCTTGCTCTGCTCATGTTGTTGATCAATTTTTATGTCCTGTTCTTTCATTTCTATTGCCAAACTAGGCGATGGAGAATAACTTCTCGAATCTGACGCAGGAGATCAAGATTCAGAAGCTCGTGCTAAACGTTTGTTCGAAAAGAGAGGGACCGGCTCTCGTGTGGCGAATTTCTTACTCTTTTGGAAGATGAATTTCGTGCTCTTTTACACGATTTATAAAGTCTCTGTTTAGATTTCTCCACGCACATCATCTTATTTCTGACACTTCTAATTATTTGCACATTACATAAAGGAAAAAATAACCAAATTGTTTGAATGCTGTGTCGAGAGTGAATGAGGGCCATCACATTGGCTCATGGGAATAGTATTTTGCTATCAAGTGTTCTCACATCTTCCTAATGTAATTTTTTGCCATCAAGTATTCGAGCATCAGCTTTGACGGATTTAGATGAAGATTCTAGTCCAAATCGCTTTTTTACAATAGGATTTTGCAATATAATTATCTTAAATGACAGGTTGACAGTGGTTGTGGATATTTGATTATTAGGAGAATAAATATCGGGTATTTATGAAATTAAGTCAATACGTAACCAGTACAAGTATGTGGGCATTTTCGAATTCAAGATTTGGTACATAGGTAAGAATCAGAATAGAAATTTTATTACAACTTTTGATAAGAATGTGAAAGCGATGTAGTGGATATTAAGCGAGATGATAAAGTCATTGTTTTATAGCTTGTTATAGTAGGCATGTTATCAAATTTATTAGTATTTGGCTTCTTTTAGATGGGATTACTTGTTTTGTTAAAGAAACATTTTAATGATTTGAAGGATTTAGTGGAAGGCAGGCTTTTATATGAAAAGACTATTGAGTATAGTAGACTTAAGCAGGCTTGTAGGAGACATGAAAAAGGAATTTAAGGTTTTAATATTGGTTATTGGTTTGAGGAGGCTAATGAAGAAGAAAAAATTATTTTGGGTTTTAGTTTGGCATGAAATCTTGTGATTATGAATATTTTAGGAGAACAGTTGATTGCTTGTAAGAGTGAATTTTCTTGGAAGAACAATAGTCATCTCTTTACAAAGAGAAACAATCTTAGCCATTAATATTGTTAATTTATTTTGAGCAAATATTTGATCACTTAACATCAATTAAATGTCCTAGAGCAATAAAGTAGTCCAACAAAGAAAAATAAAGTCAAAATAACTATGTACAAAATGCATAAAGCCTAATCTAGGCCCTTTGACACATCATAATGTCATCTCCTCGCCAATGAATCAAGATGTTTTGCTGCATAAACACTTACCTTAATCGCTAGAAGCTCTCTCTATCCAACAATATGATCAGTTTTATTAGATAGTTTGATAAAGGATTGCATGATCCGATGGGTTCCATTGGACAATCCCAAGGGTTCTTTTGTGACAACTGAGGAAGAGACCTTCAGGTCAATCTAATCACCTATCGAATGGGGAAAAAAGGGGTTAGAAGATTTGATTGCCAGATCGAATGATCTAATTTATTTTTAATATGCTTTCTAATCTGTTTTTTATACAACTTATTTAGAGAATTATTTTGCTCATAAAATTATTTTTATAATTTTATGGAGAATATTAGCATTGTGATAAGCCCATTACTGATCCTACAAACATCTCCTCACAATCTTCATTGTGACTCTGATGAATTTAACTAATTCATCTAGATATATCATCCTCATGAAATAAATAATACTTGATGTATTTTTTTCCAATTAAAGTTGCTAATGCTCTTATCACTAGATTTAACAATTTTATAAACATGCCATTCTTCCTCTTTTACTCCCAAGTTTTTATATAACATTAATCTTCAAAAGTAATGGAAGCTATTTTTCATAGTGCATTGAAATACAAACTAGTATAATCGTACATGTGTTTTTTAGAATCAGTATTTGCCCAGATGTGGTTTCCAGGATCAAAGCAGAAAAAAGATTGAAACTAGCAGGGCTTTGCCCTAGGCACCACAAATTTGTAATTTGGTTTGTTTACTTTTTGCGCTTCTTTGTGCAGAATGGCAAAAATCTGATTCTGCATCTTGGTTTGGGTAAATAGCTAAAAGGTTCTTTTTGTTTTAATGTATGCCTGACTAGGCTCCTCCATTTTCCATAATATTGTATTAATTCCTAGTAGTTTTTGAATAGCATGGATTAGGTTCTTCAAGTAACACATTCCATTAAAATTAATGATTTTTTTACATATGAATTGCTTGAGAGCTATGGTTTTAATATGCCTGAAGCTTTTGTGCAGGTGCCAGGACTTACAATAGGTTAGGTTTATTGACATTTTCTTCGTGCAGTTCGAGAAGTGAGGCTGATTGTCTGGCCCATGAAGATTCGAGTGGTGAATGCAGTTCAATAGGTTAAGGATGATTCGATAGACCAAGGAAATTCGAAAAGATAAGGATGATTTGAACATGTGAGGGCAGCATGAGCCGATGTACAAATGCTTGATGCTGGAGTTGCAATCACCTACATTGTGAATCCTTTGCAAAAGTAGCATTGATGAGGGGTTTTGAGACTAGGGCAAGATTTTGGAAGGTGTTATGTAATAGGATTAAAAGGGGTATTTGCCATTGTGTTAATACCATGAACAACAAAAGGACCTGATTGTTATTGAGCTTCTTAGTTATCGGCATTGGAAAAGTCAGGCCATAGTTTTAACATTACTTGGTCTTTTTATTATTTCTGCCATTATCCAAATTTATTGGCCGTGAGGAATTTTTGCTGTTTCTGACACCTCTTGTATGAGAAGGGTTTATCCCTTCTTTGAGCAGAATAGCACTAATCTGAGCCCTTCCAGCTATTTCATGTGTTCTTATTTTACTTGAACAGTTCTTGGTCTTAGTTATATGCCTAGAAATATCTTTAAAATACTTGTTCTTTCTCTTATTTCATCGTCCGTGAGGAGTTTTGCCTTTCTCCCACACCTCTTTGTATGAGAGAATTTCCTCAGCTCTTCTTCCAGCAGAATAGCAAAAATCTAAGCCTGCTGCTACATTCTTTTTGTTTGTCAAGTTGTTCTAGTTTTCCCTTAAAGCAGCACTTGTTCTTTGTATTATTTCTAGCAGGATGTAATTCATTGGCAGTGAGGAATTTTTCCTTTTTCTGACACCTCTTGTATGAGAAGAGTTACTTTAAGCTCTTCTTTGAGCAGAATAGCAAAAATCTGAGCCTGCTTCAATGGTTTTTCTTTATGATTGTCCAAATATTCTTGTTTTCATTGAACAGTACTTGGTCATTCTTTCTGTCATTGAACAGTACTTGTTTTCATTATCCAGTAGGCGGTGGCATGGAGGCAATAACCAACCTAAGAAACGACTAGAAGAAAACAATTGGAATTTTTCGCAAAAGCAATTCGCCCGCCCGCGCCTGCGGTGGGGCGCGTCTGCGAACGCGGTTCGAACCGCGTTGGAGCGCGTTCGATCGTCGTCCCCGGGAGCGACGTGCTGCCAGCGACGGGATGGCAGGGGCTAAGGTTAAGAAGGTCCGTCCAACGGGTATTGTGGTGAAAGGGAAGACTTCCTCGACTGTTTCGCCAGCGATTGAGGGCAGTTCAGGGGCGTTAGATGTTCAATCGGAAACGGGTACGGCGGACGATGAAATTGAGTCTCAAATGTCTCCGTTGGCCCCAGACTCCATTATTCTTGCTGGTGAAGCGCTGGGTTCAATCCAGAAGGCGCGTTTGACGGAGAAAGGGAAGGCAGTGATCACTACGGTGGATGACGTCAGTCCGGTGGGGGATCGGGACGGAGTGCCGGCTGTTCACGCCGACAACTTTGCACAGCCGTTAGCCGTGCTTGGGGGTAGGGACGAAGGTCAATGCAGCCATGGGGTTGCCTCTTCACTGCAGCAGGAAGGATGCATTTCACCTGTTCGGCATAATGCCACAGAGGGTAAGAATGACCTGCAGCATGTTGTGTCGGGCAGATTAGTAGCTGAGGAAGGTGTTTCCAGCCCTGGGACGGGGAAAAAATCATTCAAAGAAGTATTGGCTGGGTCGCCGGCTGGGTCGCCGGGTCGTATTGGTATTCCATCTGTTGTGCCCGCGCTCTCGCAGCCAGGCATTAATACCTTGGCTAGGCCTCCCAATATGAATATAGCACATTTGGCACCAAAATCTGTTGACGAGTATTTTGATGGGCAGGAGGTCCAAATGTGTGAACATGCTATGCAGCGACGAGTTGTCTACCACCAGTATGACTTAGTTGGGCGGCTTTATGGAGGAAGGTTTTCTTTTTTGTGGCTTGCTCGCGAGTTGCAGAGGCGCTGGGGACACTTTCAGGGGTTCCGCGTACTGGATATGGGAAAAGGTTGTATCGCTTTACATTTCACCAACCAGGCGGATAGGGACTTTGTTTGGCACGGCGGTCCCTGGTTTGTGAATGATCAACTCTTTGGTTTGGACAAATGGACCTCGGATTTTGTTCCGAGCCCATCTGTTATTATGTCGGCGCCAATTTGGGTGCGCCTGCCTGATTTACCTTTTGTGTACTGGGACTCTGTCAACTTGATTCGGGTTGCTTCAACTATTGGAGAACCATTACAAATTGATGGATGGACCTCGGGAATGGAGAGAACTTCTTTTGCCCGTATTTGCATTAGGGCAAACTTGGCTAAACCTCTTCGTCCTGGAATTTGGCTTAATAGCAGTAATGGGAGAATATTTCAGAGATTTGAGTATGAAGGTTTGCCCAGGATCTGTTTTGACTGCGGAAGGGCAGGTCATATCACTGGTGCGTGCAAGCCGGTTCAGCCGGAAAAACAAAGTGAGGTGCGGCTGGAAGATGGGAGGCAGCAGCAGCATCAGGTTGGGGAAATTCCTGGACCGGTGGACCGGCTGGAAGAAGGGAGGCAGCAGCAGGTTGGGGAAATTCCTGGACCGGTGGACCGGTCCGCCCAAGCAATTAAACCGGACCCGCTCAGTTTTAACATCCCGGTGGAGGCGCAGGAGAAGGAATTGGACCGAACCAGGTTCGGTCCATGGATGGTGGTCCATAGCAAAAGCCGAACCAGGGGCAGGTCGCGCAGGCCTTTGCGCAGGAATGGGCAATCCGGGCCAGCTAACCGGTCGGGTTCGCTACCGGGCCGGAGATTTCCGGAGACGAGGCCGATGACGGGAACGAAATGGATTCCGTATGACCGGCAGCGGCAGAACGTGACGCTGACGAATGGTACTCGGGTGACTCGTAATTCGGAGGCGAATTTGCAGCCTGCGGGGCGTGTTCTGGAGCACGAGAGACTTAGCACAGCTGTGCCGAATGTGACTGTGGGGAAGGCAATTGCAACCGAGGTGAGTCGGTAGGGTGCGGAACGGCCGGGACGGCTGATTGAGCTTCATCCCCCTCTTACTCTTATTAATGAAGCACAAAATTAACATGCCGGGGCGGCACGCAGGTCTGTCTTTCTCTCGCCTGCGTGGCGGAGCTTTGAGTTGTTTTTCCTTGGTTTTATGCTGGCCGAAGGTGTGCCAAACCTCGTTTTCCCGATTTTGTCGAGTGATTCTGGCCGACGGTGTGCCACGCTTTGCTTATTTGCTGTTGTTTGGATGTGTGTATGAATCTGCTGTGATGGCTTTGTGTATGCAATTCCCCCTGTGCTGGTTTGGGATTGGCATGTGGTTGCTCTTTGGCTGGTTGAGGGTGCTGGATTGGTTGATATTTGGAATGGGAATGGATGGAAACAGATCTATTGTTCAATTGGAGCAGCTGGTTGATGACCCGTGGGTTTGGTCGGATGATGGTCCCACTCTGTTGGTCGGCATGCTGTTTTGTTTCACGCCCCTCGGTTTGTGGGTGATTGCTCGCGGGTTAATCATGCAGTGCCCTCTTCTATATCTGTTGTTGCTGTTTATAAAGAAAATGGAGCTTTGGGTCAACTCCACTACCACCAGATTTCTGATTGCTGAAGACGCTCTGCCTCGATCGGGCATGCTCTGTCCTCTGGTTCACCTTGATGGGGCTGCTCGTCGGCTGGATTGGTATGGCTGCTCGTCGGCTGGATTGATCAGTGTCGGCTGGATTGGTGTGGCAGGTGATGAACGGTATTTCCATGTTGCAGTGCAGCTCACGCACTGGAGGATGAACAGCATCACCATATGGGATAATAATTGCTGCAGCAAACCTGTGGATGGGATTGGGCGCAGGATTTGGAAGCAAATTGCAGCGGTGATGTGTGAAAATGAGGCTATTTACCATTGCATCATAGCACCTTTGATGCAGATTGCTGCGGGGTTGAGTGGGGGTCAACCAATTGCTTGGTGTGGTGCGAGCATTGTCGCTCGGAATGCAGGGACACATTGTAAAATCATTTATAATGAATACAGCAACAGGTAATAAGCCGGCACTGATAGTGTGGAATGTGCGCGGAATAAAGTCTTCAAAATCCAGAACCTATCTTCAGCGACTGGTAAGGGAGCATAAAATTTTTGTGGTTGCACTGCTGGAAACCAGAGTGATGAAATTTGATAGGAAGGATGTGGATCGACTTCTTGGGAGAAATTGGAATTTTTTTGTTCAGCCGTCAGTTGGCTTGTCTGGTGGAATTATTGTTCTTTGGAGAGATTGGGTTAAAGTTAAGGTGGTACACTCTTCAAGATAGATGGTTGGGCTTCAGCTGGAACAGATGGGTGGAAAAATTTGGCACTGTTGCTGCATATATGCATCAAAGGAGACTGCAACAAGGAGGATAGTACTGCAACAGGCAAGGAAGATTGCTGAATTGGGTGGTCCGCTGCTTGTGGCAGGTGACTTTAATGTAGTTATGAGTCAGGAGGAAAAAAAGGGAGGGAAGAAATTTTCTTATGGGCCGGCTCAGGATGAGTTTAGTGACTTCATACAGGAGCTGCAGTTGTGTGATTTGGGCTTTATTGGCAATAGGTATACCTGGTGTAACAATAAGGATGGTCTGGCCAGAATTTATGAGAGGCTGGATAGGGTTTTTTTGAATGTTGATGGGGTGTCAGAATTTACTGGTGCTACGGTGTATCATCTTACAAGGCTTGGTTCTGACCATTGTCCTCTTCTGATACAGTTTAGTAAGCTTGAGCTTGGTTGTATATCCCGCCGGACTCAATTTGAGAATGCATGGCTGCACTGCCCCCAAACCCAGGGTGTGGTGGCAACAGCATGGCTTAGAAGGACTAGGGGGTCTCCTATGGATGTTTTATCTACAAAATTTCAACGTGCATTGAAGGCACTAAAGGTATGGAGCAGGAATGAACTGGGGAATATTGTGGGCAAACCGAAAAAGCTAGAAAGTGCTATTAGACAACTGCAGCTGAAAGAGGTGGATTCGGGCTTGTCTACTGAGGAGAACGACGCTCTTTCAAAGAATATAACTGAGTACCATACTGCACTGAAACTTGAGGAAAACTGGTGGTGTCAGAGGGCCAAGGTGCATTGGGCAAGATTGGGAGATAGAAATACTAAATATTTTCATGCGGCTGCAACTTCACGATTGAGAAACAATACAATATACCAATTGAAAAATGATCAAGGACAGGTCTTGTCTAACCAAGGAGAGATACATGATTGTGTGTTAGACTTCTTCAAACATAAGTGGTGTGCCCAGCATGGACAGGAAGTGTTCCCTTCATTCACACCTAGCAGGTGCTTATCAAGGGACCAAGCTGTCACCCTTATTAGACCTGTTTCGGAGGAGGAGATAAGGAAAGCGGTATATACTCTCAAGAGGAATAAAGCAACAGGAAATGACGGGATATCTAGTGAATTTTTGACAGGATACTGGCAAATTACGCAAACTGATGTTATTGCAGCAGTACAATATTTTTTTCAGGAAGGTTGCATGCCTACAAGATGGAAAGACACACTTGTTACACTTATACCGAAAATGCATGGAGCATGCAAACCAAGTCAATTTAGGCCAATCAGTTTATGCAACTCAATATATAAAGTTGTGGCAAAGATTATGGTTTCTAGACTTCAACCTGTACTTCCTGACATTATTGCACAGGAGCAAGTTGCATTCATTCCTGGCAGAACAAGCTCTGATAACATATTTTTGGCACAAGAAATGGCATGTAGAATGCACAGGTCTTCTGCTACTGATGGGCTCATGGCAGTTAAATTGGATATGGATCAAGCGTATGATCGGGTGAACTGGAATTTTTTGAAACACATTTTGCAGATGATGGGGTTTCCTGATTTATGGTGCAATTGGGTTATGAATTGCATTTCTAATCCCAGGTTTGGTATTCTTTTTAATGGAGTCAAGCTACCATGGATTGAGGCGAACAGAGGATTGAGACAGGGGTGCCCCCTATCCCCGTATCTCTTTGTGATTGTTTCTGAGTACCTATCTCACTTGATTTATCAACATAGAGCCGCTGGTAGTGCTATTGGGTTTAGTATCGGGCGAGGTGCCCCCTTGGTCTCTCACTTGATGTTTGCAGATGATATCATGTTGTATGCACCTGCCTCCCACTCTGCTGTCTCTTCTATCAGAGCTGTTCTTCATCAGTATGGTACAGTATCTGGACAGGTTGTAAACTATGAAAAATCCAAGATTTTCTTTAGCCGCAACATGTCCAAAAAACGAAGGAAAATGATAGCCAGTAAATTTCAAATTAAGCAGGGGAAAGAATGTTCGTATTTGGGGATTCCAATCATTTCAGCTATGCCTCAAAGGAAGGACTTTTCTTTCATCATCCAGAAAGTTAAGGACAAGATTGTGACTTGGTCAGCACGTATGCTATCTTTTGCAGGTAGACTTTTGCTCATTAAATCAGTATTGGCCAACATTCCAGTTTATATCCTTTCACACTGTATTGTTCCCGCAAGTATCATTGCTGATCTTGAGAAGACTATAAGACATTTTTTATGGAGTGGTGTTGCAAAGAATAATTCAATCCATTATGTGAATTGGCAGTTGGTAACTCTTCCGTATGAGTTGGGTGGTCTTGGCATACGGCGCCTCTCCCTATGGCAAAGGGCCTTGGCTGCAAAGCACTGCATGCGGCTCTTGATTGAGAAGGATATTCTTTGGTGTAAAAGCTTCATGTCCAGGTACCGGACACGTCTGGGTGACCCATCTTATAACAGAATAGATTCTAACACCTGCAAATTAATGCGACTAGCTGCGGGATGGGTGGTGGAAAATTCTGAATGGCGTATTGCGAATGGAAATAATTGCTCTTTTTATGAGAACAATTGGATTGGACCGCATTCACTAAACCGTTGGCCAACCTTTATTAATATGGATGTTGTTTTTCCTCAGAAAGTTAATTGCTTAATTGGTGAGTCAGCACAGTGGGATGTTAATGCATTGCAGGAATTATTTGCTCCTATTCTGTCCAACCGAATTTTGAATCTGCCTATTGATAGCTTGGAGGAGGAGGATAGGCTCATTTGTAAACCTTGTGAGAAGGCCAAAAGCTTTGCAAAGCAAGTTTATACACGTCTGATTGAGGGGGAAGCGGATAACTCTTGCTGCAGCGTGAATGTTGGGCGAATTTGGAAGCTGATGGTGCAGCCGAAAGTACAAACCTTCCTTTGGCGTATCTATTGGGCTGCGGTACCAACCAGACTTTGGCTTGTAAACCGTGGAATTGGGAGTGTTCGTAGCTGCCCGTTTGGTTGTGTGGATGATGAATCTATTCAGCATGTTTTCTGGGATTGTTCATATGCTACAGCTGTTCGGTTGGAGGTTCTTATGCAGGCTGAATTGAAGTTTGATTATTTTCAGCATTTGGGCATTGATTCTATTGTGAAATTGATTGATTGGATTATTAGTAATTACAGGAATTTGAAGGCAGTGAACTTCATTGGTATGTGCGCCTATATGCTTCATGCTATATGGACAAATCGCAATTGCAAAGTGCATGGTGAAGGTGTCAATTCTGCCCGCAATGTTGCTCGCTTGATTATGCATGCTACATCTCTTGTCCAACCTTTGGACCAGCGGTGCCACGCCAACCCCATGGGGTTGGATTTAATCTCCTCGTCTTCGTGGTCCCCACCCCCCAAAGGATGGATAAAGATTAACTGTGATGCGGCTTGGAAGAAGGATGACAGTGCTGCTGTTGGTATTATTTTCAGGGATGAGGATGGCAGACCAGTCAAGGTGATTGGTAGTTTTATTCATGTATCAAATTCCTTTGCAGCTGAATATTTTGCAGCAATTAAGGCTCTGCAAATTGCACATCAATGGCTCCAAGGCAAGCTTGCCATTTGGCTTGAAAGTGATTCGTTACAAACTGTCATAAGTCTTCTTCAGTCCACATCGTCCACTAAAAGGCCTAACGGAAGGGGCTTGGCGGAGTTGATGAAGACCTTCCCGTCATTTCGCATCTCACATTGCAGGCGAGAAGCAAATGCAGCTGCTGACTGGGTGGCAAATTTTGTTATTTCTGAGCATTCACATTTTGTATGGGACTGGGGTATGCCCCTCCCCTTGGTTTTTAAAAATATTTTGTTTTCTGATTTTGTGTATGAGCCCCCTTAGGGAGTGCAACTTGTAGGCTTCGGCCATTTTACTTCAGAAACTACATCTATTTTAAACTACACTTGATACTCGTTCAGGTATTATTCTCAACAAGTTTCCCACTGTTTCTTAGGATGGATTCAATCCTGCTTCTCATGTGCATGCTTGCCAAAGTTTCTTGGAGTGTTATAGAACTGCATGACATAGTATTATGTATGACATAGTACCATTTTTTATGCAGGTAGACTACTATGATGAGCTTTTTGATGAGAACCCAATTCCTGATGTGAGCATGTGGTGCCTTCAAGATGAAGACAAGTAGAAGAAAGACCTGATCGTCCCTTCAGTTTGTGTTGTGTCTCTTTATGGTCATGTCAAGGCCTTGCAATTAATATATTTGCTCAGTTTTTGTTTTGTTGAGTGTTGTAGTTGTATTTATAGGAGAGGTAATGCAACAAAAGATTTTTCAGTGAAGATGAAGTGAAATTTTGAATTATTTTATTAAATTTAATTATAAAATTATTATTTTGGTAGAAAATTGTGCTTGTTTCCTACATTACGTTTTGCATGGGATGACATGAACATATGCTACCTAAACATTAGTTTTATCACCATGTGATTCGAACAATTAAACAAATAGAGGATTCAATGTGTTGTTGAAATTATCCAATGAAAATGTGCAATAATTTTAGAGATTTATATTTGAAGTTAAATTAAATTTTGGTACATATTGATATTAAAAAAGCATAATTAATTATATTTTTATCTTAAGTTTTAGATATATTATATTTATAATATATATGTGATGAGAGTTTCTTTCTCTTTTATAATGATTTTGTTATGCTTTTAGATATTTAATTTAAATGTTAATAAATATATTATTGATGTTTTATTTTTAAGTTGATTAAATAATATGATTATTAATTAAAGAAATTGGTAAATTTGAAGACGTTCCTTTTTTAAGAAAATGTCTTTTATAAATTATAATTGTATTATTATTAGTTTATAAAGTGTGAATATGCTCAAATTTTTTTTATATAGGCATAAATGAATAAAATAAAATTGACGTATACATTGATGGTTTGTGCAACCAAAAGATGTATGAAGGAACTAAATCAATGATGCATATAAATAGTATGATGTTATTAATAATAAGATATATATTTGTTATCATGATATATAATAGTTTTTTTCATTATTATAGAAGCAAAATATCACAAGATACATTGGTTTTGTAAATATGTAGACATGATGAAGTTATTGAAAATATGTTGGCTAATACTAACCAACTTTTAAAATACAAACTCTAACTTTTTTTTTTTTTTTGAAAGAATAACAATGAATGAAAAAAAAAAAAAAAGAAAGTTAAAAGAGAAAAAAATATCAAATATTTTTTAAATAAAATGATAAAATCATCTTTACTGCCTCACAACTAAACAACTTATATTGTATGAATCATTATAATAAAAATAAAAAACGTTATGAGATTTTTTTTTTCCAAAATTTTATTGATGTAAGAAGAGGTACAAGTGCTTCTGCCTAGCAGAATTTCATAAGTCCTAATTTGCTAAGGGTGAGGATTTCTGCAGAAAGCAGATGCCTCGTTCCCCCATTATAAAGCTGAGCAAGAAACCGTTGAGATTCCCAAAGAAATTTGTCCGGAGGGCTGTAGGCACCATCAAAAATCGCAGAGTTCCAGTTCTTCCAGGCCATCCAACATATAGTAGCAGGAATCACAAAGGCAAGGAAGCTTATAGTGGAGCAGCGCGACCACCAGTAAAGAATCCTGTTATGGTAGGGCAGCGGACTGGCGATGCCCAAACGACGTTCAAACCAAAGCCAAGTAGGATTGGAATGAGAGCAGTTCCAAAAAATGTGGTCCATGGTATCAATTGCAGGGCAGAAAGGGCATTTGGGAGCAAGAGAGATACCGATTCTTTGGATCTTATGAGGAAGGGGGAGGGCGTCATTTAGGATTCTCCATAGCAGGATAGAAATTTTTGTTGGGATCCTCTTGTGCCACAGGAGGTTGGCGCGAAAATGGCTTTTGAACTGAGGTAGGACCAAGTGGCAAATCTTACCGTAAGCCAACGCGAAGGAGAACTTCCCATAGTTGTCCGTGCAACACCCAACCCAAAGCCCCACCCAATTGAGCTGGCTCATCAGGTCGTCCGCAGGGGGACGGAAGCGGGTCCGAGCGGCCTGCCTGCGACCCAAATCGTCCGAACCGGACGAAGCGGAGCCGGAGCGGTCCGAACCGTCATCGTCCCCGGCACGCACGAAACGCAGCTGGTGAATAAACCGAACCAATCTTCTCCATCCCGACGAGTCCCCCTGGCGGATAGAAATACCATCTTCCCTGGCGAGGTACGCTTGCAGCACGAATCGGGACCATGGCGTAACAGTGTGAAGAATACGCCACCAGATAGACGCAGTTTGAGTGAGGACCTGAGAGCCGAAATTGAAAAGACCGATGCCAGAGCAGTTGGTGGGTCTGGCGAGCTTATGCCAGGCGGCCCAGTGATGTTTATTGCCGAATTTGGTTCTACCCCAGAAAAAATTGGCAAGGATGCTGTTGATGCGGCTGATCACCACTTTCGGCGGGTTCAAAGCAGCCAAGACATAGGAATACATGGAAGAGACCACCGAGTTGATTAGGACCTTTCTGCCCCCCATGGAAAGCAGCCGGTTCTGCCAGGAAGAGATGCGAGACCTGACTGAGTCGATTAGCCTCTGAAACTGACCCGAACGGACAGGCCCAGAGTCAAGGCTGCAGCCAAGGTGGAGAAAGGGCAGCGGCTTGGCTTTGAATCCCAGCAGACGGAACGTCAGCTTTTTAGTTCCAGCCGGAGTGGATTTAGCATGAATAATGAAAGATTTATCCCTGTTAAGCTCGAGAGCAGAGGCCTGAAGGAATAGTTCGAGGTGGTTGAGCAGAGCCCGGAGAGAGTTTCTGTTGCTTGTAGTGAAGATGATGAGGTCATCCGCAAAAGCCAGATGCGAGACAGGGGCACAGCCCGGGATGGAAGAAAACTTCATAACTTCACCGAAGTTATAGGCGTGACGCAGGACCCGACTAAACGAATCCAATAATATGATGAACAGAGCCGGCGAAAGGGGGTCCCCTTGACGAACGCCACAGCGCGGCTGAAAAAAACCTTTATGAGAGCCATTTACAAGGACAGATAACCAGGTGGAATTGAGTACATTGCTTATGAGGGTGCAGAGATGGTCATTGAAGCCACGGGCCCGAAGGACAGCGCGCAAGAAATCCCAGTTAACACTGTCAAAAGCAGACTTAAAGTCGATTTTGAGAAGGAGATTCCGGTCTTTGCGTCGTCTGTTGATCCGGGTTAACATCTCCTGAACCAGGTTGTCGGTGATATTCCTCCCCTTGACAAAGGCGGACTGCTCGGCGGAGATGAGCCCAGGAAGCAAAGGGGCAAGTCTGGAGAAGAGCAGTTTGGTAAACAGTTTGCTACCCACGTTGCATAAAGCGATTGGGCGAAAGTCATTTGGGGAGGAGGCAGCCGGGGACTTGGGGATCAAGCAAAGCCACGCCGCGCCAAGGGCTTTAGGGATAGCAGTACCAGATAGGAAGTCGTTGCAGGCGTCGACCAAATCCTGAGCCAAGAGCAACCAACATTGCTTGAAGAATTTGACCGTGAAGCCATCCGGTCCAGGAGCACTCGAATCCGCCATGGCCGATAGAACCCCAAACAGCTCAAGGGCGTCCGTTGGCCGAGTAAGACTCGCATTCTGGGCCGGTGAGATGGAGTGCGGCGAGTGCGACAAAATGGAGTCGACGGCAGAATTGCTGATTGGTCTGTCCTTGTACAAATTACAGAAGTGGGAGACGAGAAATTGATCCAGTTCCACCCCTTCCGACCAAGACCCGTCCGGCTTGATCAGCTTGTGGATGCCAAGGGAATGCTGCTTCATCTTAACCGTGGCATGAAAAAAATTGGTGTTGGCGTCACCCTCGTTGAGCCAACGCAGCCCTGCGTTCCGGAGTGGTCAATGTGTCTATTCCGCTATTAGTCCCACATCATAGAACGGTTTAATGCATTGGTATTTATATTAGTCATTTGCACTTGTAAAGGCACGACCTTACTTGAACAGGATCTGTTCTATAGGATCGTACAGCAACTCTTTCGGAGATAAAGAGGCTAACAACAAGTCTGGTTGATGACGAATGGCTCCATGTCCAGAGCGTGAATAACCGACCGAGATCTCTCGTAGATCGACGTTGTAGAGGATCGTTCCCTTGCGGTGTCTGCCGCTTGGGATGGCCATGGGGCTGTCTGACAGACTATTACTTTTTTGGTTGTTGTTACTCGTTTTATTTAATTTTCATCTTCACTCGTCTTCCTGGTGCGGTTTGTTCTGTTCGTCCCTCCCTCTTTTGCTTGAAGCTACTGCACTCCTCTAGAGGATTCGTTATCCAATGAGCGTTCCGGAGAAACAGGTCAGCAGCTGGAAGAAATCAGTTTTGGCGGTGCGATGTACTCGTTTTACTGTTCTTCTAATGCTTCTACTGTTTTTAACTAAGTTTTCTAGCTCTTGATTTTGCTGGTGGTAATTTCCTTCCTCGAGATTATTTAAAGCGTAGCTTGTGAAGGAATTGTGATGAAATTATTTGTGGGATAACATCGATCACACGAGAAGTTGCCGTTTGGCATTAATGCGACCGAGATATATGGCTTACCGGACGTGAAGCGACAGAGCTTCTACATCGCATCGTTTTAATATCACCGACATTCCTTTTTTATTTTTTATGTTTTCCGATTAGCGCTGAGATGTCCTTTTTCCAGTTACAGTTGAAGTAAGCGATATTGCCCCAAGTGTTGTCTGTATGATCAATGCTTCTATGTTTCCGTTTTGTAATCATGCAATTAGTCCAGTCAGTTTTCCTTCTTTCTGTAATTTTTTGCTCTCTATATGCTAACAACTTCACATGCAAGATGTTTTATTTGATAGATTTAGTGTGTCAAAAAGGGATGACTGTACAAATGGCCATCTCTTTTCCATATTAGTGATTCATTATTATCTCAGTTTCAGCATTACTTTTGGATATTATTACTGAAGAACTTTATTTTCATCAATCACTAGTCTATGCCTTATATGTCTTTTCAAGTAGGATTCTCCAAGTACATCAGTTGAAGGTGATTCGAGTAATTTCATATGCAGAGAAGAAGAAGATCATGAACCCAAGGTTGGAATGGTATTTGAATCTTATGATGAAGTGTTTAGATTCTACAAAGAGTATGGGCATATAAAAGGATTTGGTGTAGTTGTTAAAAGGTCATGGTTTCGAAAAGGGAAATGTCGACGTGCTGATCTTTGTTGTTGGAAAGGTGGAACTCGATCTACTGGTCAGCAGACCTCGGTAGCAAAGCCAACCACAAAAACTAATTGTCCAGCAAAGATAACAGCTAGGATTTGGAAGGATGGCTTACTGTTTATAACAGATGTTGTCCTGGAGCACAATCATTTATTAAGCCCATCAAAAGCTCGTTATATTCGGTGCAATAGGAAGCTTCCAGTTGCTGGGGAAAAAAGATCAGAGTGGAACGAAGAATCAGGAACATGTCTTCGTGACAGAGATGGGTCTTTTGCAGTAGAAAACTTTGTTCATGAAAAGACGGTTTTTCTCCCAAAGTATGACTCGGATAGGAAAGGCATTCTTAAGCTTAGAGATGGAGATTCAATTTTAGTTTGCAACTATCTCTTGCAGAAGAAGAGGAAGGACCCAAACTTCTTTTATTTGCTTGATTGGGATGAAGAAGGCTATCTAAGAAACGTTTTTTGGGCTGATGCCAAATCAAGGATGGCATATGATTGTTTCGGTGATGTTGTCACATTCGACACCACTTATTTGGCTAAGAAATATGACACACCTTTCGCTCCTTTTTTTGGAGTTAACAATCATGGTCAATCAATTTTGTTTGGTTGTGCTTTACTTGCTAGTGAAACATCTGAAAACTATGTGTGGTTTTTTGAAGCGTGGCTGTCATGCATGTCAGGACGTTTTCCTAAAGCTATTATAACCGATCAATGCATTGCCATTCAATATGCAGTTTCTCAAGTTTTTCCAAAGTCTTGTCATCGATTTTGCTTGTGGCAGTTAATGAAGAAAATTCCTGAAAAATTAGGACACCTTGAGCAATACAAATCCATCAAAAAGGCACTAAGAAAGCTAGTCTATGATACATTGAAGCCTTCAGATTTTGAAGATGGCTGGAAGGGACTGATAGAAGAGTTTGGGCTTGAAAGGCACAAATGGCTTCAAGAATTATATGACAGTAGATCTTCTTGGGCTCCTGTTTTTATAAAAAGTATGTTTTGGGCAGGCATGTCAAGCACACACCATAATGCATATAATAGTTCTTTCTTTGACGGATATGTGCATCCAAAGACCCCTCTGCAAGAGTTTCTTATCAGATATGAGATGGCTTTGCAAGATAACTATGAAAAAGAAGCATTTGCCGATTTTGAATCAATTAATGGGAGCTGCGGCTTTTTAACATGCTTTCCAATGGAGGAAAAGCTCTCTAAGTTGTATACTTTGAACATGTTCAAGAAATTTCAGGACGAACTCAGGGCTATAAGCAATTGCAACATTTCTATCCTCAAGATTGATGGCACAGTTACTTTCTTTAAAATTAGAGAATGTGAATTTCTTCCTGATGGCAAAGGAATAGCTGGCTTTAAGGACTTCGAGGTTTCATACAATGCATGTGGACCTGACGTTGAATGTGTTTGCCAAGGCTTCAACTTTGAAGGCATTGTGTGTAGGCATGCATTGTCTGTGCTCAAATTCTGTCAGGAGTATAACCTACCGCCTCGATATATTCTTGATCGTTGGCATAAGGATTTCAAGCGTCTGCATGCATTGTCTGGATCTCGTAATAATGTTGTGGCTGCTAATGAGTTGGAGAGGTATGATTTCTTAACAAAACGGTCTCTACAAGTGATTGAGTTGGCTGCATCTTCTGATAGCAATTTCCATCTTGTTATGAAGCTGCTTGATAAGATTGAGAGAAATTCATTATCACTGTAGAAAAAGGGTTCTCTTTGCATTCTTTGAACATCTTTATTTTTTTGCAAGAGGTATGTTTATCACTTGCATTTCTTTTACAATTTTTTTTTCTGTTTGAAATTTGGCAATATTCAAAGTAGTATCCTGTCAAGCTATTAAGTGTCAAAGTTGAGATTCTCACAGCCAAAAATTGATTGGGAGAGAATTCCCCCTTCTTAGAAGTCCAAGAAATGGCTCTTCCGAGTCACAAAATCAATTGAATGACTTGCTAATCTATAATCGTATTGGGTTAAAATACTGTCAGATGAATACAAAACTTGACAAGGATGCAAAAAGAGATTGGTTGTAGGGGATGGGTTGTAGTGGAGGGCATAGGGGATATGATCCAAAGTCCTAGCAGATTCACCATCCATTGGGATGCCAAAAACTTGGATGATGCGCGACGCAACAATGTCAAAAAGGAGCACAACACCTATGTGGTCAACTGCATGCACTGATGCAAGCCATTGTGTTGGCTGCCTTATTATTACAATGATTAAATCAACATGCTTATTGTTTACCTATTAATTTGAAAATCTTACATGTTTTACGTCTCATCATTATTGAGTAAATATGATTTTGCTAACCTAGAGTAGCCATTAACAAAAACGTGATAATATCTTTTACCATCAGTATGCATTATAGATGTCAAGTCACCCGAATTAGAATAAATTAAACCAAAATAAATTTAAATTATTTTTTGTTTGCTTGATTTTTGCACACAAATAACATTTCTTATGTTTGTTAAGCTTGATATTTTTTCAAAATATCAATTTGATATATTTCTTTTATAAAAAATATTAATATGACTAAGTCTATCAAATCATAAATCAATATCGCCAAAGCAGAAGTGAAAAGAATTTGAATTAATATTGTCAAATGCATTTAGAAGAAATTGAGTATTATTAAAATAATCATTTCCTTCAAAATTTAATTTTTTGTAATTAGTAAAACCTCTCACATGTCAAATATGACAATTACATCTTTCCTAATGATAGAAACCCATAAGATTTGAACAAATTTTTTACAGATGCAAGACATGAGAGAGAGAGGAGAAACTTTAGAAATTAATTTTAAAATAACCCTTTCATATCATTGTCTTACAATAATATAGTAGGTGGAATTATCTCAATTTTCATAGATATCTTTGATTGCTTTAGAACTTATTGTCAAAAAATTATTCTTTATTGTAGAATTTTCATAGATATCTTTGATATTTTAGTTGTCTTGCTACATGTATGCACAACTTTGTCTTGTAAGGTTATGTTTTTTTTCCTCTTTTGTAGTCACTTTTATAAACAAGGTAATTTTAATCAAGTTAGCAAATATAAAATGTTAGGAAAAAAAACTATTCTTCCATCATTTAAATTAAGCAATTAAAACGAGATATTTATGAAATTGGGAAAACATTCTTATTGGTATTTTGAAATTCAAAAATTTTTTTGTTACACATTTCTTTGCTCTTCCTTTGTAAAATGCTTTCTAATAAGTAAATTCCAAAATTTATATATATACTTTATTTTGCAATAGATATCAAACATATTTTTTGTTGAGGCATTTGTAATATTAATTTTATAGATCTTATTGGCATGATTTCATTTAATTATTTTTGTATTAAAATTTGCATGTCCTTCAATAAGTATGTGTTTGGCTAAATTAAAATCAACAACATAGATATCGAGAATTAGCATGATTTTATTTTCATCTCTTAAAATTATCACTAATGAAAGGAAGTATTATTTTGTAACATTAGTTAACGAATTTAGTAGCAACAAACATAGTAACATGTGAGTAGTTCTTTACAATAATAGTCACAATTCTTAAGATTGTTATGCAATTTGATTAGAAAACTCAACAATAAATTATAAAGTAGATGTTAAGGAAAAAATATCATTAGGGCATGCAATATTGTTGTCTTTAAAAATTTTGGACTGTCACTACTTAATCCTTTGGAGTACAATGATATCTCTCAGATGATGTGTTATCATAGGTGATGCATTAGATGCACTATAGGAAAAAAAAACATCATACTTGTGGAAAAATAAAGAGAAGGCATGAGAGTAGTGTTTATTAGAAAAGGGGTGATATGTGAATATGATAAATATTGTTCTAAGTTTTGAAATGATAACTCAAGAAAGTGGATTTGATTATTTCAATTTAATATTTTCTTATAATACATGACTTATATATATAATAGATTATTTCATAAGCATTCTTAATAATACGAATCTATCTTTATCAATAATATGTATTCATAATTATTATAGTTATCCAAAAAAATATTTACTTTTAAGAAAGAAAAATAATAATCTTTTTATGTCTTTTTGGGATTGAGATCCTAAGGATCTTGCTAGATTTTTAGCAGTCCTCAAGTTGTTAAATAGATGTTAATTGTTCCGCACTTATTTATGATAGATTCAAAGCTTTGTTTTTGTATGGACTTTGTTAGATTATTTATTTTTTGTCTTGTAGAATGAATATAGGTTAAATTTATTCCTCCACTTGTCTCCTTTCTATCAATTCTTGCATGTTTTATGTAATAATGCTGAACAAGATTATTGCCGATACTTGTTGAAGACTTATTATAATTATTATCACTATCGAGGGTAGTATATTTGGTAACTAGCAGTTGTAGTTCTTCAAAATATCTTTTTCCCATATTCCTTAGGCAATTGTGTTTGCTTGTTGTCTTCATAGGAGCCATCTTTGTTTGCATCTGTTAAGTTAATAATTCTTTTGTCTTCATTTTGTTTGAATAATAGTCTCTTGCTTGGAATTCCTTTCGAATTACTTTGAACGTGCATAATTGTTTTGGGGTGATTTTGGGTAAATAAGTTCATGAATTAATTGATAATACTTATTGTGAAAAATAGATCAAGTTTCATGAGATAAATTGATTAATTTTCCCATTAATCTTTGATATCTTCTTTTATCAATTAAGGATCAATTTTCTTTACTCTTTCTTTTCTAGCCATTCTCTAAGCTAGTATTTGATGGTTTGTATCTTTATCATATTAATTTCTTTCAATTGATTTAGGATATTTTTCTTTTGATAAATTTGAACACACACATAGATAATTTGCTTGCTCTTTGTCACCCCCATACCAAGTATTTCATTTGACCAAGATCTTTTACATCAAATTATGATTTTAAACGTTATTTTAGGTTTGTAATTTCGACAAAATCATCATTTTTAGTGATATTATTGTTTGCATAGACAATCAATACATATTTTTTTCAGCAAAATTGTTCTTTATGAACAAGATATGATTAGTTTGATTTTGTTTGTATTCTTAGTTATTGAGGGCTATATTAAATCTTGTAAACTATGCATTTGATAATTGCTTCAGCCTATCTAGTGATTTCTTCAATCGGCATGCTCTTTTCACTTTCTTTTTTCTTCAAACCGTTGTGGCAAACTCATATATGTTTACCATAGAATTTAACTTTTTTGTTGGTATGTTTTCTTTATAATTATTCCCATAGGTTTGTGTTATCAGTCGTGTTTATACCTATCAATGCTCTCATCAATCTTGTATTTAATAGTGAATACTCATTTGCAACCAACTCTTCTTATTTACAACCCACAACTTTGGCTTTAGGATTTCTTGGTATGTTTCTTCCACTTCTTGCATGTAAACTTTGAAATTGAGGGACATTATGCTAAGAAGTTATAAAGTGGATATTTAGTAAAGGATCTCAACCCTTTTCAACAAATATAGGAATGACTAAATGACTTTTGGCTTTGAACACCTTAAACCCATGTTCAAGTTTAGGAGATTGACAATGATTAAGTGGTTGTTTTGGTTTTCAAGTGTAAACAATAATAGGCTTTTGGATTCAACCTTTCATACAAAACTATTCTTATTTATGGGTTCACATAGGTTATCAAGAATAGTTTGGTTTGGTTTGGATAGTAATTTTTTGTTGGAGTTGGGGATTGCAATTATTTACAAATCTTCGTTCGATATTGAGAGAAATAGATAAGATGGAATTCCAATGTTGATTTTTTACTTAATCTTTTCCTTAAATGAGGTGCATTAGGGAAATAGAGTTGTTCATCAAGGAATATAACATGTATCACAAAGAATTTTCTTATAAGAGGGCAGTAGCTTTTATATCTCTATTGAGTATGTGAATACTTCACAAAGATTTTTAAGGCATCTAGTTGGAGCTTATGAGGAGAATTGTGATTATTGTTGCAGGAATAGAATTCAATATATGAATGCTATTAAGAATATGAGCACTAGATGTTTACATAAGAGAGAGGGTAAATGATGAAAATCATTGATTTAAAAATTATGAGTAATTAATTAAAGTTTCTTATATTTGTGAATGCTCTTATAATCTAATTTTAAAATATCCGGTTAACTTAAAAAATCTGTGTGGAGTGTAAGAAAAAAGTATACAAAGGATTTTTAAGTGATTCAATCCAACATTGAATATATATCTAATCCTAACGAGAAAGCTAGGTAAAAATACTAAAAATATCCTTACTTTTCAAACAATAGAATTATTTCTCTCGAATTAGTACATTAAATTGTCTGATTATATATTAGAATAGTTGACTTGAATTTAATATAATGTGATAGCATCTATCATATAGTATGATATGTTCAATGGGCATAGTATTGTCTTATTTTGTGATAAATGAGCATAGTATTGAAGGACTTGAGTAGTTGATATGGTACGATATTTATCATTGTAGAATATGATCTGTCTTTGGATTGAATATTGAGACAAAAAAACTAGAGTTCATTGAGCTAAAAATACTAAGGGAAAGAAGAGTCAAAGAGTATTGTATAGTGAGGTCTACATCTATCATAAAGTACTATGAGTCATTAGATTAAGAGAGAAAAAAAATCTGATAATTTCATATACTATGATATGTTATTATCGTACGGTACAAGTATTTTATGAGTATCATACTATATAATCAGTACAATTCATGTGAGTAATAATTAGTTTGATTTTATTTTAAAAAAATTCTAAATTAGTCATTAGGGAGTCCTTGAAGGTAAATAGATCTATTGAGAGCTTCCTAAATCTCTATAAATACTCTTTAATCAATGAGAAAAGACTGATAATCAATTATGAACATTTGAAGATCGTCTTTGAAAGGCATAAAAAAGAGCATGGCTGCACCATTTGAGCATAGTTCACATTCTTATTGAATCTTATTTCAATTTATCTCATCTAGCTAAGTTGAAAATCAGTATTGCATTATTTTATAATGTTTTAATGTACCTCTTGTTATTGTTATTGAGTCACAAGACTTTGTATCATTGAGTTTTATATTGTTTCTTGTGTCTCATTGTTGGGACTTTTATTTAAATTTTTTAGAAGTCTTTTGGACCCATTGTAAGGGTATTTATTTACTAGTCATTTGGCAAATAATAGTTATTGAAGTATACCAAGTCATCGAACTAAAGGTGAATATAATTTCATATTTAGATAAAATCATCTAAAAATACATATGTCATTTAATTTATACTATACTTCACACAAATGTTTTAAAGTTAAACAAGAATTCTTAAAATTATAAGCATTTAAGAATTTTAAGTATTTCTATTGTATTTTATTTGTAATTATTGAGGTTGTGATTTTTATAATTCATCTCCTATTATTTAGACATCTAGTGCTCATATTCTTAACAAATATGAGAGTACTTGTTTAACAATATATTTGATATTGTTTGAAATTTGAATATTTTAGATGATAGTTGATTAATTATATTGCTGTAAGCATTGTTTTATCTTAAAAAAATTTGGAACACAACTAGCATAATAAAACGAGTAATTTCATAGAGATGACAATTCTTTCTTTTAACAATTTAGTTTTGTTGGGCGGTATATGTGCAAATACTTCAATGGAAGATACAAAGGATGCATGATGTTCAATAATATAAACCATTAAAATCACCTGATGTTTGGGTATATTTGATGAAGGATAAAAACATAAGTTAGTATTATTTTCAAAAACTTTAATGAATTTGTTATGAATATAATTCAAATTTCAATCTATATGATATCTGCTAATGATAGTTGTAAAACTTTTGCTCTATTGAAGTCATTAAAACAAGTTTTCTACTTTCGAAACCTTGTACTCAACATTAGTGGATAAAGACCTTATGATCTTTCTAGACAGATATTCAATATTCTCTTTTCCTCAAATAGATAACATGATGAATTGGAGCTATTCATGAAAATTGGTCATTGTCAATAGATGTTGAAGTTATTTGAAGCGAATAATTCTCTTTGTAAGTTGAAAAAGAAGAGGATGAACCATTGAATATTTGCTATAGTTGAACTCACAATCAAATGAACAAACTTTTCTCTATCTTTTAAGAATAGAGTCCACTTTCAAACACAAATCTACAAAGTAAGAAAGGTCGACAATACTACCAAACAAACCATTTGATCTATCATGATAGCAAGAAGAATGCTTGAAATGAGTGTAGCTACAACAAAAAGGACAATCACGACACATACATTTGCTTTAAAAATAAGGAGGGGCAAACTCAATTAGTGCTAAGAATAAAAAGTTAGGAATCTAATCACCTATTTGCTTGAGATTAGTCATGGCTCTAATACCATGAAATGAGAACTCAATAAGATAGAATGGATCACTTAAATGTAGTATTATTTTACAACATATGGAGGATTTGTATAAGATATTGTTTCCTAATCATCATAACTATAAAAAAAATAATATACGTTAATTAGTAATGCATAATCATACTTATTAAGCTATCCGATAATACTCTTTCTAGAAAAGAAAATAATTACTCTTTGTATATATCTTTCTTTGAACTAAGATTCCTAAGGTTCCTAGTTTATCTTCAACAAGTTTAAAAGATGATGATGATAAAATTTTATCAAAAACACATGCCAATCATGGATAAGGGAAATTCTAAGTTTTAACCTAACTTAATCTGGCTTGTGCATGCAAACACAGCTTATCAATGAGGCTTGGAATGGAATCATATATAAACTTATCTTGTCCTACATTTCTCCATAATATGGCACTAAAAGAATTAGAGAGAAAACGGCAATGGCCCAATTAAATTTATCTTCAAAATACTTCTTTATTAAAATTTCTACATAATCTTCTCTCACTACATTACAAAATATAGACAAAACGCTCTGTATGAAATAACAAAGAAATACGACTGGGCCTGAAATACAAGGATTCTTGGCTAAATTGTAGCTTAAGATATCGTAGAAATTGGTGGGATTAGTACTAATGAATTGTGCTTTTGGTTTGTTGTATGATCAAACTATGTTATTCTTAATTAGAAGTAAGATTTATTAGATTATGGTGAGATAAAAAAAATATGGAATTGAATGTTGTAAAGCATCTATAGACGAAAGGACATGATTTAAAATAAGTGCATGCAAGATAAGACTTCATGATAGTTAATTAAGATGGTTTGAAGAAGTAAAATATATCAAACCAATGTTCTCATAGAAGAAAATGACTAAAAATACATAACAAAAGATTTAGAAGGAACTTGACATGTTTGGATCTTCAGATATTATTGTTAATAGATAGAGCGTAGTAACCTCTGATGATTTATGTAGTAGATAGTACTATTTAGTTGAGATTAAGAGGCTTATTGTTATGGAAAGGCAATTTTGCCTTTTTGAATGTTTTTTGGTTGGGAAAATAGATTTAGTTGTATAATCATCGCTTCTTCGCGCTTGCCTCCACTCAAGAAGTCAAGCTTGATGACCTTGGCAGTAGATTTGAGAACAGAGCATTTAGGGTTACCCTTTCCTGGAAAGTGGACTCTTTCAAATACTAAGTGATTTTAATCTGTTTCTGCAGTCCGTGTTCACAGTACTTCTTGGTTAAACTCCAAATAGAGTCATAACATAATCACCAAAACTGCAAATCTTCCAATTCTTCAACTTCTATTTGTTTGTTTATGTTGCATGCACTGTTTGTAGTCTTTATTTAATTTGTTTTTAAGAAAAATTTTTGTTCAATTTGTTGAATTGAAAAATTGCATGTTTGAAACCTATAACCTGTTTATTTTCTAATGACTTGTTTGACGTGCAAACCATTTTTGTGCTCACTTACAGTTCTTTAGAAAGAAGGTATGATTAGATACAATTTTAATGAAATCATATCATGAGTTGGTTTCATTTCTTTTATGATAAACAAAATAAACACATCTGTGTGGTTTGCATTTTGCTTTCATTTTTGTTCAGCATGCTGTAGCTTGTTTGTCTCAAGTGATGATTTTTTTTAATCTCTTCAAAAGTTTAGTGTTTTTGAATAATTTCAACATACCAATAATGAATCATGTGACATATATGCATCTATTTAACCAAAAAGTTGAATTCTTGGTAAGTTCAAACAGTTTTTAAATGTTTGTTAATTGGATGAGGAAGAGAATTGTTGGAATACATTTATGCAAACAAGAGAAAGAAAGATCAAAAAATTATTATATAAGGTCGTTATTAATGTTCTCCCCTTTTTTTTTTTTTTTTTTTTTTTTTTTTTTTGAAGCATATGATGATGTTGAGTTTAATCAAAATTAGCTGTATCAATGTCATGCCAAATTGAAGCAAATTCATTGAGATATAATAATATTGTTACCTTATTATAGAAGGCAAAAGTGCATTTACTACATCAGAGATCCAATTTCTAGTACCTTATAATTACTTATATTGGATTTTTTTTTAATATTTGGAGTAAAAGTTATATTCTGTTTCAATCTTTTTTGTTGCCAAGTTGAATGTATTTTTGCATCAACTGAAAGTTCTGAAAGTTAAGAATTGAATAGAAAAATGCTTTTTGAAACATTTAATCAACAAAATGCTTTTAGAAAAATGCTTTATTAAAACTACATCAACTTGAATAAAATATTTAGAAATATATACCGTTGATATCTCTACTTTAATGTCTATCTTATGCCTTCATGCTGTAATCACTGTTACTAAACAAATATGTAATATATATCATTTGTTATCATTAGTGAAGTTGTATGCTTCCATATGGAGTTATTCAAATTATTTAATAAACAAAAGTTCCTATGGTTGCCAAATGTCAATACATCTAACTTGTCATTTAGAGATTAGTCTTATCCTTAGACCTAGTGATCTCATGAAACCCTAATTTGAAATTAATTATATTCATTTTGATAGAAACATAATAATAAGATTGATTGATGAGGTGAGAACATATGATTTAAATATATTGAGACTATAATAATTATAGATATGAAATTATAATTTAGATGTTTTATTTCTTTTTATATCACTTGTATTTACAACTTAAAAATGATTACATTCATATGCATTTTAATGTTTAGAACTATCAAAACTATAATGATTTTTTGAGTTACTTTTCAACGTGTGATTAACTTAGCTAACAAAACATTATTATTATTATTTTATTTTTAATATCATATTTTAATTATAATTTATCAGACATAAATACATTTTAATCTGATATCATTTCAAACAGGACAACTAAAACGGTCAAAAGCATTACACTTAAGATGCCATATAAAACAACCTAGTTTGTATCATTTTAAGGGAAGATTGAGAAAATGCCAATTGGAGGATACATTGAGGACTGATAAATATAAAATTAGATTATCTATAGTTTGATGCAATTATCATACTCTCTTTATCAAAATAATTACACAGCAAACAACATTAACTAAAACTTCAACATATCAGCAATAAGCACCTGTTTACATATCATTTTTTAAGTCAATTAAAATCTTTTGAAAAATTAAAATAATTTTTTTTAAATGTCTTTTTGTGGGTAGAAAACAGTACTTGTGGAAATTATTTATTCAATTTTTTGTTTTTTTTAGTTCAAAATTACGAAAATAAAAGAACTGCCTCTTTGAAACTTAAGTTTCATATAAATACAAAAATACTTTTTATTCAGTTACCATAAATCAAATATCGAAGAAAAATGAAAGGAATAAAAAAATCAAAAAGATTCAAGCCCAGAGAAAAAAACTCATAGTTTTGGATGGACTTATCAGCAAGGTTAGATGAATAAAATAACTTATCACAAAGCATCAACTCTTTTCTACTTAATTTTCTCAGGAATGGATTTCTTGAACTCAAGTATGTACATTATATTATTCATGATAGAGAAGATTAATATGACATTTATAAAAATAAAATATTTTAATTTTTTAATTTAAATATATTAAACATAAATTTCTTTTTCAGTATTTTTATAACATAAGATGACTTATTTGAATTTTTATGAGAGAATAACAAAGAGATTAGTTTGATAAAAGATGATTGGAACTGATTTCAAATATTTAATTTGTAGAAATGAGAAAAATGAAGATGACATGTTGACATCGGAGGAATTGAATTCAAATACATGCTAGAAATAGTCTCATATGTGTGTGAAGGATGATTTAGATCCATGAATTTTGCTATACTAATTGAAATAGAGAGAAAATGCAAGTTCTATAACTTCAATTGTAGTTGTTGGGAGGACGTTTGAGTGACAAGGTAAGTAGAAGTTGCATAGAGAGACATAATGATGAGATAATTTCGATAAAAGACAGAGAAGAGACTAAAGTCTCTTAGATAACAGAAAAGAATGATCACTATAATTGTTTGAAACTCTACTAAGATAAATTGATTACAAATTAGGTTGTCCCTCGAGTTACAAAAAAAAATATTATTCAGTAAGAGACGGGTGAATTGCTAAAATTAAAAAATATTAATTTTTTAAAAATATGTTGATTTTTTATTTTGATAAAAAGCTCTAGAAATAATGAAATAATAAAGTAGAAAAATTTAAACATGTACACAAGCGATTTTTAGGTGATCGGACTTAAAATCAAGCCTACGTCCACCCCTGATAAAAACCAAACACAAAAACACAATATATAAGTCTTTCATAAAAAACTGGATAGACTAAACCCTTACACAATAAACATAAAAAGGCAATAATAGCCTTATAATGAAAATATAATTGGCAAAAAAAGAGAAAATGATGATGAAAATTTATACAAATAAATTCTTATGCTTGACAAAATATTTAACAAGTCACAACTATTTTAATTTAATTAGTTATAAAATAAGAAAATGAGAACTTAGCTAATTGGAAGATGAATCGAGAAATTTGGATTTCATTAAAGAAAGGTGCGGCGTAAAGAGGCGACAACTAACAAAGGCTGCAAAATTGCTTTGAGATTGTGACTTGAAAATTCTTCTTTGAAATTTTATAAAAGTTTTCATCTAAAAATATTTACTAAAAGATTCTACTATTTATAGACATCTTCTAACGGCTAAAAGCACCTACCAAACACCCAAATTGGTCGTTCAAATTTTTCGATTCCCCAATTTTTAATTAAGGAAATTTATACTTTAAGAAAATGCCCAACGACTTGAAATAATGACTAAAAGAGTTGCGTTGAAGTCGTTGGATCGGAGTGAACCACGATTGTTCAATCGCAAAAACTACGCTATAAACGTAATTCAATATGTGTTTCTTAGACACATTTATTTGATCAATGACGTTAGATCAGAATCACGATCTAATGATAGGATTTAACTTATCAAGTGAAAGAATTAAATACAGTGCGATCGCGACATTGCACGATCGGACAGTTGAAAGAATTAGGAGCTTGTAAAATGAGATAAGATGGTGAACGTTCGATCATGAAAATGCACAATCATATAGCTTGTCTCACTCCCGTAATTTAAAAGTTCACCGTGTAGTAAAAGTAATTCCTTTAGTCCCCTCTTCAAAAAAAAATTCCTTTAGTCCCACTTGGTGCATCTAAAAAGTGCTTTTTTATCATGTAAACATTCTGGTGCGTGCTTTAGGCAACCTTATTTCGAGGTTATCTACCTCTTGGTTTGTGTGAGATTCCATCACCTGCCTCTTACCAGTAATTATAAGTTAATTATACTGATTTGGATAATATGTTCTCAATCTTAACTACAAATGTGTCGAACGGGTTGAGGATTCATTCTATGAGTTGACCCGAATGCTGTAGCAACCGACGAGTGACAAGTGGATTATTAGGAAGGTAATTAGGTTTTCTATTTTTTATTATATTCTAAATTTATTATTTAAATCATTACTAAATAATATAACTTCAAAAATATTAATCAAATGTTTGAGAAATATGTATTTTAAATATTGAGTCAAAGATGGTGATAAAAAAATTAGAGATAAAAGTTAATTAATATTTTTGTGCTTTGTAAAACTAATTTTAATCAAGCTTAATATTCTAAAAATAAAAATGAAATACTTAAAAGTAATATGAAAAAATATTTCTTGGTAGTTTGACACTTCTATCAAAATTCTTTTTATAAGATTTTACTTTAACTTCTCTTTTTATTTAAATTCTCTAATAAATATGAGCATCAATTATTTAAAATCTGAAAATTTACTAAATCAAATTCATTAGAAATACTTAAGATCTGTTATCATCAAATAAAACATAATAACTAGGAGTTAATAATACAACAACAAAGACAAGAGATAAGGATCCAAATTAAGAGTTCATGAGATTAATTAAAACCAGCAACTAAGAAGAAAAAGATAAGTATTTGTGCTTAACAAGTGATATAATTATAATAAGAAGATTAGATTTAAGTTCACTTTTCAATAAATTGTGATTTTAATTTTAAAAAGTAATAATCATAAACCATCAATTTAGAATTTTTGTGCAATGAGTGATGACAATGCAAAGTGTGGTTTTGCATTCAATTAGTTTCATTCAAGTCTCTTCAAGTTAGAACAATATTAATTAACAAGTCAACTCTATATTCTCTCTTAGTAGTTGATTCTTAAATAATGCAAGCCCGTATTTTATAACCTACCATCCCACACACCATAAGTGCAAAACATTCGGAAGGAAAACAGCAACATTGTTCAACATTGCTATTTTCAAGTTTCAAACTTCAATGTTTCATTCCATGTTAGCAATTCATTGCAACATATTTCTTTAGTGACATACCACCACCAATCTTCATGCCTTTGTGTACTAGAAAATGTGATATGCATTATTGAATATATTCATTACTAAGAGGTTTCCTTTTCTTAAAGATGTATTTTAAGGATAACTTGGTTGACGCATAAACAGAGACAAGGTATTATATGTAGTGGCGACAAGATGTTAGGTGTGTTTCAATGCCATGTGAGGCCTAATTTTTTAACACACTATGTGGAAGGAAACAAATAGTAAGAACATAATAGAAGTGTTACATTCTTTAGGCGACTTTTTCTTAATTTAGTGAATGAATGAAATGATAGAATTAAAACAATAACCATACTTAATGCTTGAATAAAAAAAACAAAACATCTAAACCTAAAGTGAAAAGGCAAGCCTTATATTTCTAAATCTAAATCAAGAATAAATCCTTGGAATACTAAATGATGATTATCAAAATGGTTTAAAAAATATTAGGTTATTAAGTAAATCTTAAGATTAAGATAAGTAAAATTCATATAAACTCTAGCAATAACATTTAAGCCTTTAAAAATTCATTGAAATAACTTTTAAAATAAAAATATTGAACATGAAAATGTTTAAAAATAGGTTTAGTTTAATGTCATACTAGCTAATGTTGCTAATGGGTTTAGTTTTTAGCAAAGGTAATTCAAGCACAATCTATGTGAATTATTTTTTAAAATTTTTTAATCTAATTTTAGAATTAGTTTAAGACAATATTTTTTCATAATATATAGGACATGTTTCTTGAAAGACATCACTTTAAAAAAACCATAATGAGTGTTTCTTTTGACTAACCTTTAAAATTATTATTTTAGAATGATAATTACTAGTTTTAAAAATCATTTTGTTTTTCTATATTTTGAATCTTGTCTCCCTTAAAAAAATTACTATTATCTTTTATTTTTAAATCTCTTTTATCTATTTATTTTTTCTTTTTGTAATCAACATTATTAGATGGATTATTATACATAGCATATTATAATTTAAAATCTATATAAATTATCATATATATCAAGTTCTTAATAAGCAATTCTCATATAAAAAAATTAGAATCATAACAAGCAAAAATAAGTATATTTTATTCTTAAGTTAATTGATCATAATTTTTTTGATAGAGTAAGTGAAATTTCAAATAATATTACATGAATCACATACATATAAATATAAGTTTTTTTTTATCTTGTTCACATATGTGATAGTTTCGCTATAAAATAGATATCGAAATAACAATTTCTTCTCATTGTTTTCTTATGCGGTGCAATATTGTTAATAGTAGTTTCCAAAAATTCCTTCAATTCCTTTTTTTTTCGTGGATTCCTTCCTACGTCTTAATATCACATTCTCTCTCTTTTTTTCTCTCTCTCTCTCTCTCTCTCATCTTTTATCTAATACTCTTAGTCAAGGTCTCTCTTCTCTTTATTTTTTCAAAAAATTTCTCACTAATCATGTGATTTGTTTGTATCAATTCCATATCATTTCTTTTCTTCATCACTTCAAATCTTTCATTGGGATGTGTCTCTTCCTCTTCCTGACCATCCTCTCCTCAGAACATAAGCTCTACCTTTTTTGTTCTTCTGTACCTTTCATCACCATTTGTGCTTTTAGTTTTAGGAAAAATTAAGGTTTTTTAGAATTTAATTACTTTCTTAATTAAATCTAAACTTGAGAAATTTTAATTTACTTATATATTTTAATTGATTAAACCTCCAAAAATCTATAACTAATTTTTGTTGATTCATCCTAATGAGCTTTGCTTGTTAGAAAAATTTTACATTTTATTGATGACTGTTATTATTTTTAAAATGTTCCAAACTTAAAATCCTTAAAAAAATATTTATCTAATATATTTTTTTAACTATCTTTCAACATTTAATTCTTTAGTCAATGCACTTTCTTTTTGTGTTAAAAAACTTTATTAAACTTATCTCAATAAGTTTTAAGTTTTGATAAATTTTTATAATTTTTTAATCTATATAATATTTTTATAAATATTCGTTTGTATTAATTTATAAAAAAATTCAATATTCACCCATTTGATATCATAGACATCTGAATATTTTGTTTAATAAAGTTTCTCACTCATCTTCCTCCTTAAAGTTGTTATATCTTTATTTTGTAATTTAAGTTTTTGAAAATTTAAGCTAATCTCATAAAATATTCTGGAAATTTTTCTAAAATTCATAAAAAAAAAATATAAATAAATTATAAACATGTTTATTTTAAAAAAAATTGAGATATTATAAGGTACTAAACAAGGACATATTGAGATACACACAAGCCTAAAGTACATTTGAATACTTTTAGTCACCTAAAAATAGAAACACTTCAAAGACTTGACCAACAAATAGGCATGAAAGGTTGACTCTAAACAAATAGCCAGTGAAATACTTTTATATGCAACACTATTTTTATGAAGTCACAACACTTTAATTGTATCATATTGTCCACATTCTGTCATGTTAGAAGTACAAAAGTACATTCACATTACATGATCTATCTTGCAACCCACTTTAATAAGATTAATGTTATAATTATAGTAGTTTATGATGATAAATAAATTTTGTGAAATTAAAAAATTAGAATTTCAGTCTTGAAGAAAATAAAGTTTTAAGAATTCAAACTGTTTTTAAGAATTTTTTTGAAGTTTTTAAAAATTCTTTTCTACTTTATTTTAAAAATTTTAAATTTAAAAAGATAAAAATTTAGTAAACTATTCTCACAATTCTTTCTTTTTTACTTAAAAAATAAAGTTCTTTTAAAAAAATATACCTAAAATCTTCGACAAAAGAAACCAATAATGTCATAAATAATATAGTCCTTAACAAGTTCGGGAGGACTAAAGTTATTCCTATATTTTTATTAATCAATGAAAAAATCATGAGACTTGTTTTATTTAAGGAACATTTGTTTTACTTAAACAAATTTAAAACATTTTATATTAATTTTATTTTTTAATAATTATTTTCAACAATATTTATTTTGATCTTTTAAATTTTATACATTGTGAAAATGAATAACTTTTTAATATATATATATATATATATATATATTAAATCAATTATTGTTTGAGTAAAATGCTGTTGGAATTTGAAGCAAGCTGAATGAAGAAGAGCGTTCTAGTGCGAAGAAAAGAAGTAACGAATGCGAAAATTCCACCAAAAACAACCAAAACAGAGATCTTTAGCTGTTTAGCTCAGTTAAATCCTGTAAAAATGGTAAATTGGAGGAAGATCCCACACAGGATCGGTCGGAGACGACGATGATAGGTCATGAATTGCTTCAAAGTACTCTTGCACTCCGTTCATGGCATAAAGCGAAGCAGATATCTGTCTCTCCACCTTCATCCTCTCGAACTCCGACGCCTCCGGCGCCATCCTGCCACCGTCGCTGCCACCGACTTCCGTATTGAGCTCAAACCCGTCGAACAAGGACTCGAACGCCCACGAAGAGTCCGGCATCGACGAACCCATATCAAACTCGTCGGCGAAGTAAGGCCTATATACCTCCTGCTCGCTGTCGCTAGTTGGCGAGGCGGCAGCGGGGGTGGCGGTGGCGGTGTGTTGGTGGTGGTGGTGGGAGGAGGAGGGGGGAGCGCGAAGGACGTTGGGGTCGCTGGAGAGCTTCTTGTGGTGGAGGAGTTTGCGGATGCGGGCGGCGAGGGGGGAGTCCTGTGCGGCGGCAGATGTTGCTGGGTGGCGGGTTGTGAAGTTGGTGCGGGTGTTGGAACCGCGGAGGAGGCATGCGGCCTCGTCGTAGGCGAGAGCGGCCTCCTCCGCCGTCTCGAAGGTACCGAGCCACATGCGGATCTTTTGGGTTGTGTCTTTGATCTCCGCCACCCACCTCCCCGACGGCCGCTGCCTGACTCCGACAAACTTGTTGCCGCCGGCGGCCGCGGCGGTGCTTTTAGACTTGGATTTGAATTTGGTGGACTGAATTGGAGAAATCAACGGTTGCTTCTTTTCGAAGTGGAGCTCCATCAGTGGTTGGAAATTGGGCGATTTGAGCAACGAATGCCTCGAGAGACGGAAGACCTTTCGTATATAAAGGAAGAGGAGAAGGCTTCACTGATTATTTATTTATTTATTTATTATTTATTTTTGTTTTATGTGGGTCCATAGCCAAGAGTAAGTCTTCTCAATAACTTAATGGAGGGTTAAATAGAATTTTAATTTACTTTTTGATATAAAAAAATTTTCTTTTAAAGGTTATTTTTTATAATGAAAATCGTTATTTAACGATCATATTAAATCAGATGTTTTAAAATTTTGAATAATATTAAATGACTGTAATTAATTAAAATTATCAAATATGATCTAAATCAAACTAATCAATGAGCTGTGCACATGCAGCCATTTAGGCCTTTCTTGGTCAAACCAACCAGAGGAAAACCATACCGTTAAGGAGAAATGAACCGCTGCCACTTGGCACAATACGGAGCTCCAAGAAGGCCAAGTCAAACATTGACCAAAGCCCCATTTTAAGGCATTTTCAAATAAAAAAGAAAAATCAACATTTACTTATATCTATATATTAAATCATTAATTTTTCACCAAAATTTATATAATACAAAACACCACGATTAGGTAGCTTCACTAAGACATAAGATGAGCAAAAAAGGGTAGACAATATTATGAATTGATTAAAGAACATGAGAGACTAAGGCATGACCAAAAGCTGAGATCACAATAGGAGATGCACATTGTCATCTCTCCTTGTGGCAAAATTGGATGTCTCAAACAACGGAATCCGAGTCGTCATCGAAGCCAACATCATCATAAAGCCTAACCAAAGGAAGAAAAATTGACATGGGAATCATGGCTCCTTCAAGCTAGCAACCAAGGTAAGTTAATTGTAAATGCCATGATCTAAATGCAGACCAAATGGCACTTTCTTAGATGTAAGAGAGAAAGATTACTTCTATATTACTTGAAAATAAAGTGTTGTTTTATAGTCCTGATATGTACTTAAGAGATGAACAATCAAGGTTTTGTGTTTCTGGATTGGTTGATGCCTATGTAATGATCAATTTGTATATTATTTTCTTTCACTTAATGGGAAATAATTAAAGCAGAGACGTCATAAGAATTACAAGTAGGTGAATATAAAAATGATTGTTGAAAATTTTGAAGTCCCTATCGAGCTGCACTTCCAAATTGCTATTTATTGGGCAATAGAATAAGCTTTGGATAGGCCCAGACAAGGAGAACTTTGGCATTATAATAAGGAAAAGTTTATGTTTTTTGCTTCAGGAATAGGACCCATTGATGGGATTACCAGGAAAGTTCCAGCTTATTGAGTTATTAACGTTTGATTAATCATGCTATCTTGTGTGAGTTGAGTCTTTTCAAGGGACTTTGTCTTGAATATAAGAAATTGATGCCATAAAAGTGACTGGAATCTTCTGAAACATGGGATGGATTTCACTTTGGGATGCAGACTTCAAACCCAACAAAGTTAAAACATTGAAGATTCAATTTTCAATCTTTGTGGTCTTGATGGTAGATCTTAGCCAATCATTCGATCGACGACAAGATGTAGTGTTCGACATCAGAGAGAGCAGCTGCAATTCTCTGAACAACTTGTAGGCTTTGCTCCAACTGGATTTGGTTTTATGACAACTTTTGACACCATTCTTGATGTCTCTTTTTTAAGTTTTGCTGTTGTTTCAACGATTAGAGGATATGATACTTCATTCCTCCTTCAAAACCTGTAATAAGCATACTTAGTAATGTTTCAGTTTCAACTTAAGAAGCCAAACGTTTGTTTACAGGTTTTTGTTTTCACTGTAATGTTATTTTATTTGGGGATATCTTTGGATGAAAAGAAAATGATTCGGTTTGGTTTGTTGGAAGTTTCCTTGTTGGAGCAAAGCGACGTCTGTTTCTGCACCAAAGATCCTTCAGATGAATTAGTTAACTTGATGGGGTAGGGAAGGGGACCTGCTTTGTTTGTATGATTCCATTTGATGGTCAAACTAAGCTTAGAACAGCTTTAAGTCACCTGAAAGCTACTGAATTTTGGAATTTAGTCTATCTTTTTTCTTTCTTCTTTCCTTTTTGTTGGTTTATCTATGTTTATGCTGCTATTTTTCTAAAACGAAAATTGCTCCAGGGCTTGAATTGTCTATTATATGTTTAAAATTTGTTAATGTAAAATGATATTATGGATTTTATTTTGGAATAAAGATATCAAATAAGAAAAAAAAATAAGAATATACGTAATAATACATATGATTTGCATGATTCGTCCAAATATTTTGGGTTACCTTCATAAATAGCAACTACAAAAATTAACTATAAAGAAAAATAAGATTATATAATAAAAAACAACAAAATAGTCAGAAATGTAAGATGGTTTTTCAAAATTTAATGAAAAAAAATATTTATAACACTCTACAAAAATAGTGAATCTCTCTAAGTATCTCCTGAATAAAAAATTCTATAGTGCCAACATCAATTTGTGCAATGGTAGTTAGGGTATACTCGGGCTTTGAGATGACTAAGATTAATACCTTGACATGAAAGTCAAAAGGTAAGTACGTGTTATATTCAATGTTGTTGAGATATAATATTGCGGATTGTAGATGTTAAAATTATAAAAATGTTAATTACCAAACAAAGAAACCAAGCAAACATTGATGCTTTTAAAGGAGTTTGTTCATGATTGATTCTTTAGAAGACCAAAGCACTCAATGGTGACTTAGAATTTTAGAAATAACTACTTAATATTACATTTAAACAACATTTTTGATATTGATATCATCCAAATTTTTATTGTTGATGTTGCATTAAATTTATTAAAATATATTTGTAATTTTGTTGTCTTAACGTTTTACACTAAACATGTCTATATATATGCTATGTTGGCTTAGGGTTTGATGGTCATTTTTAAAGATAGTTTTATTTTTCCTCTTAAACTTTGTTGTAAACCTCAATTATAATGAATTTCTTTAGTTGTGCTCTCTCTGGTTTTTCTCATTTGAGTTTTTCATGTAAATCTCTGTATCATTTAGATTTGATTTTGTTGTGATCTGATTCGATTTCATAATAAATTGGTATTAAAGTCACGTTCTTTGATTCATAGGATTTTTTGTGAATGACAACCATGAAGTACGACATCAAGAATAAAGAGAAGAATTTTGATGCAACTAGATCTTGATGATGCCCTTCTCAAAATGGAGAAGATGTTGCCAAGCATAACGATAGAGAAGAAAGAGAGGAAAGATCAGAAAGCAAAAATCTATATCCAATTAAACTTGTTGAACGAGATTTTACAAGATTGTCTAAAGGAAAGATGACACCGACTTTGTGGCTTAGATTTGAAACTCTTTATATGACAAAGAGTTTGTCGAATAAACTCCTTCTGAAACAACATTTGTACATGTGCCATCTCACTCAAGGTAAAAATATCAAGTCTCATTTGGCCGAGTTTAAGAGAATTATTATAGATTTGGAGATACTTGAATTTAAATATGATGATGAAGGCCTTACTCTACTTTTATTATGTTCTCTGTCATCATCTTACACCAATTTGAGAGACTCAATATTGTATGATTGATTTGATTTCTCTTGAGGATGTTTCATAAGCCTTATAATAAAAAACAATGCTTGACAAAGATCCGTTAACTTCTGAATCATAAGAAGAATGTCTAATTGTTAGAGAATGGTCAAAGTAGAGAGATTTTTCTAAAGCAAAACAAAAAGAAAGATCAAAGTGCAAACACATATATTTGATTTATGATTATTACAAAAAGAAATAAAAGTATACTATTTTAAACTGAAGAGAAAAGAAAAAAAATTGAGAAAAGTGATCATATATTTAAGAAATTAGGAGATGTCAATATAATTAGTAAGAAAGAATGATTGGAGACATTATGCTTATTTTAGATTCAAGAAATTCATTAAGATCAGAATGGATTTTAAATTCAGCTTACTCTTTCCACATTACATCGAATAGGGATTGGTTCTCCACTTATGAGCTATTATGAATAAAGTTGTGCTTATGGGATATGACGCATTATGAAGGCTTGCTGATATTGGAACCATTAGGATCATGACATTTGATGGATCTTTTTGCACACTTGGTGAGGTTAGACACATTTTAAACCTAAAAAGAAATCTTATTTTTATTAGCATACTTGACAGTGAAAATTACCAATACATCAAAAAATGTGAAGCTATTAGAGTTGTTCATGATTCCTTAATTATAATGAAAGGGAAGAAGGTCAAATAATAGATTTTATATTATTGAAGAATCTATAGTGACATGAGCAACAATAGTATCATCCATTATATATTCTAATATTATAAGGCTATGATATTTGCAATTGGGACACATGAGTGAGTGAGGTCTAATTAAACTAAGTAAAAGATACCTCTTATCTTAAGATATGATAGGAAAGCTAAAGATTTATGAGTAATGTACTAAAAGTAAATATAGAAGAATAATTTTTAATTTAAGACAATACAGAACTAAAAGAATCTTAGATTATATTCATTTAGATTTGTAGGATCCATCTTAATAGTCATCCAAGGTTGTTGCCAAATACATGCCAGCTTTCATTCATGATTACTTTAGGAAGGTATGTGCTTTTTTCTTGAAAGAAAAATCTACTATTTTTAAAAAATTTGTCTAGTTGAAAACATTTATTGAGAAGCAAACAGGAAAAGTCATAAAGCCTATTCAAACTGATAATGGGTTGGAGTTTTGTTCTAGTGAATTTAATGAATTATATACAAAAGAAGACATAGTTATGTATAGAACTTGTGTATAAACTTCTCAACAAAATGGTGTCTCTAAGAGATAACAAAACCATTTTAGAGAAGGTTAGATGCATACTGTTTACTATAAGTCTTTCAAAGTTATTCTAGGTAGAAGCATATTTCATAACCTATTACTTGATTAATATTTCACCTCACATAGCCCTAGACATAAAGATGTGTGAAGAAATTTAGTCAGGTAAACGTTTTGACTATTCTAGTTAAAGGTTTTTTTATTATGTTGCTTACTCTTATTATATAAAAGGAAAATTGGACCTTATTTATAAGAAATGTATCTTTCTTGGTTATGCTCAAGAAGGTGGAACAAAGCGATACAAACTTTGGTGTCATTCTGAATTTAAATTGATCATTAATGGAGATGTTGTGTTCAATGAATGATCTATTTTAAATGCTTCTAAATAATTTATTATTATTTAGAATAATGTTGTGAGTAATAGTACAAATTGTTATAGAAATTAAAATCAATTCATATTACTTCCTAGAAATGTAGGTTATTGAAATGGTAAAGGCCCATAGGAAGGAAAATCATATAGTATTAGAAGAGATCAAGAAAAAAGAGTGATCAGACCTCCAAAGTGATATGTAGAGATTGATTTGGTTGCATATGCTTTATCTTTGGTCCAAGACATGAGTTTGAGTAATGAGTCTTACATTTATTCAAAGAAAACTACTTGTGAAAACTTAAGAAATTGGTTGTTGTTTATGTCAAAAGAGAATGAGTTCTTACATAAAAATAAAATTTGGTATTTGACCTAGCTTCCAACTAGTAAGAAGGCCATTAAATGCAACTAGGTGCTCAAGAAAAAGTTTGTTACTCCAACTGTTGAGAAAAATAGATTAAGAGCCCGATTTATAACCAAAAGATATAGCTAAGTTAAAGGTATTGATTTTATTAATATCTTTGCACTTATGGTAAAGTGCACATCAATTAGAATTTTTTTTATTTGTTTGCTATGAATGATTTAAAGTTAGACCAACTAGATGTTAAAACTACTTTTTTACATAAAAATCTAAAAGAAGAGATATACATGGAGTAACCTGATAGTTTTATTTGTAGAGGTATAGAAAATTATGTGTGTAGGTTAAAGAAGATTATGTATAGCTTAAAATAGTATTCTAGATAGTGGTACAAAAGGTTTTATTTTTTTTATACTATCTCATTTATTTTATATGATTAATTTTGATAGCTGTGTATACTTGAAAAAACTTATAGATGAATCTTTCCTATATTTGTTGCTTTATGTGGATGACATGCATATTATAATAAAGAGCAAGTGGACAACTTAAAAAGACTTCTCATATAAAAATTTGACATAAAAGATTTGAAAAAAGTAAAGATGATACTTAGGATAGAGATCATAAGAGATAAGAAGGAAAAGAGACTTATCTCAAAATAGCTACATTATGGAGGTGTTTTAATGATTTGGGTTGAAAGAATCTAGACCTATTTCTACACTTTTGGTCACTCATTTCAAGTTGTCCAAAAATCTATATCCACACATTGAGGAGATATAATACATGCAGCATGTTTCTTGCATGAATGCAATTGATAATTTGGTGTATGTGATGGTTTGCACTTGTTCTAATTTGCCACATACTATTTGTGTTGTCAGTAGGTGCATGGTTGATCTAAACAAGCAACATTGGGAAGTTGTTAAGTGATTTTAAGATACTTATATGACACTATTGATACTTGTCTATATTTTAGAGAAAACCTTTTAGGACTAAAATATTATATTAACTCAGACTATGGAGATAGTTATGATAAAAAAAATCCCTCACAAGATATGTCTTCACTATTGGGAATTATACTTTTAATTGGATAATAGTTTTGTAGAGTATAGTTGCATTATCCTTTATAGGGGCTAAGTATATTACAATCACTAATGCTGTGAAGGAAGCTATTGTGTTACAAGGTCTATTCTGAGAGTTGAGTGAGATTGGTGGAGTAATCACCATATTTTTTTGACAAGTAGAGTACTGTATGCTTGTCTAAGGATCACACGTTTCATAAGAAGACAAAACATATCAATATCAGGTAACACTTTACTCGTAGCATGATTGAGGCTAGAGATGTAGCTATTTAGAAGATTAGCATTTTGGAGAATCCCATAGACATGATGACAAAGGCACTTTCAGCAACTAAGTGTAAACTTTGTTTAGACTTAGTTAATGTTATATGATTTATAAAGATATTCTTTGGAAAGTTGAGCTTTACATTTATTCAATTGACTTTATTTCAGGAGAAAATTTAAGTCAAGGTGAAGATTTATTGTTGTTGTTGTTGTTGTCTTGAATTCATTATAATATATTTGTAATTTCATTGGCTTAACGTTTTGCCCTAAATCTACTTATATATATACTATGTTGTCTTAGAGTGTGGCGCTTTCTTCCTTATCCTAGACTCCGTTGTAATCCTCAATTATAGTGAATTTGTTTTGCTTGTGCTTTCCCATAGTTTTCCCCATTTAGATTTTTCATGTAAATCTTTGTATCATTTAGATTTGGTTTATCGTGATTTGATTTAATTTCATAACACTTATAATTATAATAATAATTATTTATTAATAACAAATGTTTTTTTATGATTTTTATATGATGATTGAATTTCATCTCTTTTTTTATGTGTGCATTTTATATTTATATTTTTTATAAGTTTTTTTTATACAAACATGTTATAAAAATGTGTAATCCTCTGTTGCAAAATATGATCATTTTTATTGTAATGTTATCTTCCAAATGTATAATCATTGTAACTATGTGAGCTTTTAGCTAATGCTTGATAAATAAAATTTCTTGATGATTGATGCCCTATGCTATACTGCTCTAAATTGATCCTTCGTTCTATTACAATAGTTTCACACAATAGTCTAATAACTACAATGAAATCATCTTAATGTTTTATGCCTGAACTTCTTCATATCTTATTGATTAAGAACAAATCATCTGTGATTTATTAAATTTTTCTTTGACATGCAGTTTTTTATTTGAATTATAGTTTGTTATGCATTCTTATTTAACAAACATAGATTGGCAAATTTACTTGCAGTGCTCCTGCTAAACATGGCATAATTGCATGCATGAATGATTTGTGTTATTTTCTTCATCTTGATATGAATTTTGAGAACAAATACCCATTAAAATTATTAAAATTTTTGCAATTATTTACAAATTAGATGATAAGTTCCTTAGGAACTAATCTAAAGTATTATAAATAATGCCTTTGCATATCTTGAGGATATGAACACAAGGCCACTTTTCAAAATCAAACAAATGGATCCCTTAATACAAATAATATTTTGATGTCCATTGTTCTCAATTTGGAGTAAATAATCAGTAAACTATGAGACCCACCACATAAACCCCGTTTAGTGTTAATTTGACTAAGTAGTTAAGAGGATTTTTTTTGTTAACAAATAATTCTCAAAAAAATTATTTTACTAAGCTCTATTCTTCATAATTTCTTTATTATTTAACTTAATTATATCACTTGTTGGTAAAATGTTTGTAACAAGTTTTGAAGATAAATTTGTTGGGCCTTTTTTATGCTAGTAGAAAGTCTTAATTACCATTAGGCCCATGTATGGCCCATTAGGTAGGGCTTAAGCATGAAAACCAAAATCAAATCTAGAAAGTATTCTTCCTTAAGCTCTTGCATTAACTTGCCAAAGGAGGAGAAAGATAGCTTGATGAGGCCTCTCATGGTCATCGTTCAGATGGTAGATCATCCAAAGAAGCATCACCCAAAAACTGCACAACTTCATCATTACAATGATCTTTATTAAGAATATCCAACATCATGCTATCCCTTCGTTACGCTTCTTAAAGCACTCTCTCTTCCCCTTTTTTGTCTTAATTGCTTTGTTTGTAAGGATTAAAACTCACATTAGAACAAGATTGAATAGTATGTTATAAATATTTTATCATATAATTAAATTTAGCAAAAGAAAATGTAAATAATATAGGAGAAAAATAATGCTAGAAATATATAAAATAACTTATATCCAACCCAAAATAGTATGAAATGAGCTTAAGAATTAGCTTTTATAACATTCACTGACTTCAAACATTTTCATTTAACATATTCAAATTAATAATGTGAATATTTTTATGATAAAAATAATGTTTTAATTGCTTCTACTTAAAAATAGATTTATATGTTTATTTTTTTTATTAATTGCAAATTCTTTTATAATTTTTATTTGAAGTTAAAAATGAAAAACAAAATCTTAGCAAAGCTGTATTAAAAGTAATATTTTCTTGGGCATAATAATGTCACAAATAAATGCTTATTTAATTTTGTTGTATCATAAAGTTGTTTGGTAAGGAAGAGCAGAGTAGAGCCGCGAATCACGCGAACCGCTATATCCGATCTCCCACAACTCGAAGCGCCCGAGGGCTAAGATCGTACTCAAACCACACGAGCCACCTTGTCGAAGAAGAAGAAAGGAGCTTCTCTTCTCCACTCCGCCTCTCTCTTTCGCTTCAGGAGTTTGCGAATCTCAAATCGAGGTTCTGTTATTGTGTAGATTCCAGTCTTTTTAATGGAATAGTTTTGTCTTGATCGCCGTATCTTCGCGGGAAGATCAGCAAATGATAGATCTCGACTTTCTCCTTAATTGGTGAGTTCCTTTTTTGTGTTTTCGCTTCGTGCTGCGATCAATGGGCGGTTTGAGCGAGATGATGATTGGGCAACAGTTGGTGGAGTCTATGGCGGAAGAGGCAGATGGCAGCAAGAAGAAGCGCCGTCAGAATCGTAGATCGAAGCAGAACTCCCACGAAAATTGCGCAGCTAAGGCTGCGGAGGAAGTAGTTGGCCGAACGACTTCGAAGTATTTCCCTTTAACTCTCCCGTCCTCCTCTCACGGCCTTTCGGAACCGCCGGTTTTTGTTGGCGGTGGCCCTGCGAATAAGACCATCAGGAGGAAACTGTTCGTTCCTCATTTCTCTGAGCAAGCAGTCGAGGAGGCCGTGGACAAGGGAAATGCCTTTAAAGCTACGTTCCGTGTCAACGCGTACAACCGATTGGAAGCCTATTGCACAATCAAAGGCGTGCCTGTTGATATTCTCATCAATGGATTGGAAGCGCAGAATAGGGCTATAGAAGGCGATGTGGTGGCGATCAAGTTGGATCCTGTGGCAGTTTGGACCAAGTTGAAAGGAGCAAATGTATCAATTAACGAGTCTTCCCCGCCAGATGATTCTTCCAATCTTCTTGATTCCAGAGTAGTGAATGGCAGTAGCTGCTGCAGCAGCAACAGTAGGTCCGACCCATCCCATGCTGATCTGCAGGAGAATACAAATTCATGCACAACATCAGGAAAAGGGGAAGATTCCCGAGCAATTGACAGGATATGTGCCATGATAAAATCATACCCTTTCAAGCGACCTACTGGGAGAGTACTAGCCATTGTGAAAAGGTCTCCAAAAAGGGCGGCTGTTATTGGGTTCCTTGCTCTTCAGAAATTCCCTACAGATGAAGTTGGTTGGGAAAGACTGGTTAATGGGCAGCTTGTACAGAAGAACAATAACCACTCTGGAGTGTATGATAAGGAGTGGGTAATGTTGATACCTACAGATCCTAGATTTCCCAAAATGATGGTCCGTGTCAGCTCTCTTCAAGATCGTGTCATGGAGCGTGTAAGGGGTGGTGATAGTACAATTGAAAAGGAGATGGTTGCTGCAGAGATTAATGAATGGAATGAGGAGGCTCTATTCCCACTGGCTCAGGTAGTAAATGTTCTGGGTAGGGGTGGTGAAATTGAATCACAAATAGCTGCTATTTTGTTTGAGAATGCAATCAGTGAAGCAAGTTTTTCTGCTGAATTGTTGGCTTGCCTCCCCAGTGAATCATGGAAGATTCCTGAGATTGAGTTCAAAAGTAGAAAGGATCTTAGAAATGTTTGCTTGTTTACAATTGATCCTTCCTTTGCTATTGATCTTGATGATGCTTTATCAGCAGAGATTGTATCAGATGAACTATTTCGGATTGGAGTGCATGTTGCTGATGTTTCGTACTTTGTTCTTCCTGATACACCGTTAGACAAGGAAGCTCATGCCCGTTCTACAAGTGTCTACATGTTGCAGCATAAATTGCCAATGCTGCCTCCAAAACTTTCTCAGGGGTTGTGTTCACTTTTGCCGGGTGAAGACAGACTTGCCTTTTCTATTACTTGGGACATTGATCATTCTGGAAAGATAGTTGATCGCTGGATGGGGCAATCCATTATCAGTTCTTGCTGCAAATTATCATATGACTTTGTGCAGGATATAATCGATCAATCATTTGACGTCGATGAGCTTAGCCAACCAACCACCACTCAGTTATATGGACATTTTAGCTTAAAAGATGTTACCAAATCTCTTAGAATTCTTTATGATATATATAAGAGGTTGAGAGAGACTAGATTTACTGATGGTGCTCTTCAGCTTGAAACTGCGAAGCTTGGTTTCTTGTTCGATGAGCAAGGAGAACCATGTGATAGCTTTGTTAATGAGAGAAAGGAGTCATGTTGTCTAGTGGAGGAATTTATGTTACTGGCAAACATATCTGTGGCAGGGGTCATTTCCCGGGCTTTTCCAGACTGTGCGTTGTTGCGTAGACATCCAGAGCCTAGTCTGAGAAAGCTAAAGGAGCTTGAAACCTTTTGTAGCAAACATGGTTTACAGATTGATACTTCATCTTCTGGGCAACTTCACCTCTCACTTTCACAAATCAGGGAGGAAATAAAAAGTGATCCCGTTTTATTTGATATCCTTATCTTATATGCTTCAAGACCTATGCAGTCTGCGGTATACTTCTCTACTGGAGATTTGAAGAATAAACAAAATGAATGGGCTCATTATGCTCTATCTGTTCCATGGTATACACATTTCACCTCGCCAATTCGTAGGTATCCTGATATTATTGTACATCGAACCTTGTGTGCTGTGCTTCATGCTGAGAAAATGTATCTGCAGCAAATTACAAACAAGAAAGAAGCATCGGAAGTTGAAATGGGTCTCAAATGTTTTAGTGGCCTTTATTTTAATGACCATGCTGCTGAATCTATAATTGGTAGGGAATCATTGTCAGCATCAGCATTGATGTTTAAAATTCCACAGAGGGATGCTTTGGGAGAAGTTGCTGCTTATTGTAACGAGAGACAGCTAGCCAGCAGACATGCTGAAGAAGCTGGGGAGAAACTGTACCTCTGGGCTCTTTTGAAGAAGAAAGAGACCATAGTTACAGAAGCTAGAGTTCTAGCTTTGGGCCCAAAGTTTATGTCAGTTTACATACAGAATTTTGCTATGGAGAAAAGAATACATTATGATGATGTTGAGGGGTTGTCCGTCGAGTGGCTTGAGATGACCAGCACATTGGTGCTGAACTTGATGATAAATAAGACATTTTGTAGAAAAGGAAGTCTCGGAAAGCCTAGGTCTCTTGAAGATGTTGTACTATTGACAGAACCGGCAGCATCTTCTGTTGATGGAGACGACATCCAAATAACTAATTTGGGATCATGTTCGACTAACTGTATGGCTGTGCCCAATGGGAATCCTGAAAAGAGCCATCTGGATGCTGCTGTATTTCCTCTAGTACTGCAGAATTTATCCTGTGTTCCTGTTGCCCTGCAGGCCACTGGTGGAGATGATGGTCCAGTTAACATAGGAGTTAAGTTGTATGTGAGCTCATACTTTAGGTAGTCTCAAGTGCTTGGGCATAGATATCACCAGGCATAGAGGATGCTGTCAGTGTTTAGTAAGTTTTCATGTTGATGGTTCTACAGTTTCAGGAAAAGGATGATGGAACTTTTACCCACAGGATTCCTTGACCAAACCCATGAGTTTTTTACATTTTCAGTTTTCAGTGTGACGTGCTATTAATCTTTTGAAATTGCAATCTTCCTAAGAAGAATTTGTTGACATTGGGAATTATCTACAATTATCATAAGGTTAACCTTCATGTCGATGAAACAGTTTTTGCTTCAGTTCCTTGTCTTTTCTGCTTCTAATATATCCTTGTTAATTGGATTCACAGATCTGTTATCGTGCCATCCCACTTTCTGCATCACTGACTCAAATGCTATACTGATTAGGCTGCAAGACAGTCCCTATCAAGATAAGGTGCAGTTTATGATACTTGAATGGTTAAAGTGACTTGCTAAAAAAAGAGAAAGAAAATGATGTTAACAATTTTTCTAATAGTAATTTAGTTGAGTGATTTTTTTCAGCAAGGACAAACTCCATCATTTGCCGTTTTTGCTTTTAATATTTCCTCAGTAGGAAGTTTTACTATAGTTTATTTGCTTAATGGTTACTGCCCTAACTGGTTCGGTGGACCTGTTCTTTTTGTGTTGCTTCATAGTGGATGAAATGTAAGGTACACTATTTGCAATACTTTCTTGTTTAGTTGATTTTTTATTTTATGCCAGGGGTGGCAGGTGGTCTGAATTGGATTTTAGTCATGTAGAAACCATTGCGCTTTACCAACTTTGAACCACAAACTTGCAGATGAAGATGGATAGAAGTGTTCTATATCTACAAAATCCCATTTTCACTTGTTTTCTTTGATTGTCTTCATTCTCTCTGCTTTCCACATTTTCTCTAATGCTTGATGTTCATCCTTTTTCTCTGTTGCACTTGCCTCTATTCTTCTTAGGAGACTTGGCAGAGGCTGTAAGGTTACAGGTGCTTGACCTAGTGGTTAGGAATCCCTGGAAACAAAGATGGAAGGAAGATTGAAAATTGTTTAGTTGCTAGAGGTCTTTGTGGTGGATCTGAACTTTGTGGAGAACAGCTCCATGCTCTCCTCATCTGTTGTCTTGAGGACATTGCAGCAAAGCTCTTCTCATGTAGTCTTGAGGACCCAGAAACCCTTTTCCTAGTGATTGGGAGGGGAGAGGAGGGTAGCTTGGTGATGGAAAAAATAGCCAAAGATAGGAGAGCTGATCTGATCTAAGAAAACATGTTTGTTATCGCAGCAAAAATGATGTTATCATAATGGATACAAATCATTTAAAAGAAGCATAAAAATGAAAAAAAAACATGTCATAGAAAATAGAAATTTTGATATGTTTTGGTTCTATTACATACAAGTGTGAATAGATTTAATTTTATATTTGAGTTAATAATGTGTTAAGAGTTTTGATTTATAAGTAACACATCTTTTGTGTAAGCTTAAGTTTATAGGTTATTGAGTGTTCATATAAAGATGTATAAGATCAACTCAAATTGTCATTTACTTAAACTCTTTCAATAAATAGTATCAGAGTCAGATGACTTGCTTGGGTTAAAGTGATTCATGCAGTTTGTCACTTTTATGTTTGTTTGGGATGTTTCTATTATAATTGAGTAGAGTTTTGGTCAACTCAACATAATGCCTTCATTTGATTGAGTAGTTTTTAATGTGCATAGTATTTGATGATGTTCATAAAACTTTTATGGAATTGTATAGGGTTTATTTGAGTGACTAAAGCATAACTCATTTGGTTTGGTCATGCACAATGGAACAAGTTTAATTTACATTTGTGGGCATGGAATATGTTAATACACGTGATGTTAAACATAATATTCGATTCAATTAGTGAGAAGTTTTTGTAATTAAAATAAAAAAAGTGATAGAAAATGTGGATGAGATTCACGTGACATGGACATTTGTTAAGTATAATAAAAAAAATTAGTCTCATATTATAAGTCAAGTGTAATATTGAAATTTTAATATATAATTAAATTTGATTTTATGTATATTATTAATTGTGTAAAAGAAACACCAAAACATAGAGAAAAGCATTAAATATTTAATGTTTTTCAATTTTAATTGGTTGAGACTTATTGTTTTATTTACTAAAGAACAAGATTCAATCTTTGGATGTAAAATAGATTTTTGTTTTTTTTTCTGCCTTATTTTATCTCTTTATGAATACTTCTTCATAAGAAATAATATGTATGGATCTGAATAAACCTTAGTCATATTATCATAGTTCTAATTATATATGATAAATAGGTTTGTTTGTCCCAAATATCATATAAGCATATGTATAATTATATGAATCACATTATGCTTGATAAGAATCCAATTCTTACCAATCAAATAACTAAATAACTCAAATCCTGTTATTGAACAAACAAAGCTGCAATTTTTCTACAATTTTCAGTGCTAAAAGATTCTTTTTTATCAAAATAGATTTGTTTTTCGTCATCAATCAATTGAATTACCAGTTGAGTTGTCATCTATCTTCCTTTGAATGGGCAAGTTGGTTCGATTTCGTTAGTATACTTATTTATCATATAAACCAAGGAAAGATTTATTTACCATTCTTTTTTTATTTGTTAATGTACTTATTTAACTAATTTGAGTTAGTTTGACATGTTCTTACATTGTACTTAATTGTCAAACAGGTGCTTAACAATGGGCAGCCAATCTATACAGGAGAACACCTTGTAAAGAAGATGGGCCATTTGAGACTTTTTGCAGGTGAGCTTTGGCTTCAATGCTGGTCATCACTCTTTTCTTGCTTCACCAATTTATTCAACATAGAGTATTCCTTCTATAGGGCATCATTGTTAACCAATGTTAAGAGTTTTCTCTTTTGTTCTTCATTCACTTATTTTCTTCTTGAGTTGTTTTTTTACATGTCACAACACATTTCTCTATTTAATCATAAAATACCCAAAATCTTAATACTACAATATTATCACTCAAATCTATAAATTTCCCTAATAGACATCAATGTTATGGTTTTGGTTTTTTGCTATTGAAATTTGGATGTTATTAGGGTTTTTGAAGAAGAGATTTGTAAAAAATTATGATGAATAGAGAAATAGCATTTTGTTGTAGAGATTTAGGGTTTGTTGGGCACAATTATTGTGGTTAAAAAATTTAAATATTTTTTTAAATGATTGCTTAGGAAAGTTTTATTTGATAAAATACGAGTTAAATGACATTGTTAAACACTTTTGAATATTTTATGAATGTAGAAACCACATCATCACTTAGTTTTTTTTTTTTTTTTGAAAGGTGTCAAAGATAGGACAAATATGTTCATTTTTTTATATAGTACATTTTGTTATGCCAATAACTATATGCTCTTTGATGTATGATTGATCTATGTTTTGACTCAAAACATCAATCCAATTTTACATTGAGGGAAACAAATTTGCAAGAGTGAATCATATTTCATTTCTAAAAAATGCATAATTATAAAACTAATATTATGACTATCAACATAAACATCGCATGATTTGTGCCAATCCATTGTTTAAAAGAATCATTGAAGCTTTGGCTTTGTTTTCATGCTTGTTGATCGTTGTAAAGATCTTATTTGACTTGATTGCTAATGCACTAACTATTGCCTAATACATCACAAATAATTTCTTTTGATATTATAGACATGTCTTTGAATTGTTTTTTTGTGATTAAACACTGTTTGTATGAGCCTTGTTATTTAAGAAAAAAAATTAATTAAAATGTTTAATAAAAGTAGTGTTTAAAGAGAAACTTCTTTGAATTTTTTTTTAAACTCGTTTTATAAACAAGCCTTAGGTAATCAAAAATCTTACCTTAGATGTGTAAAACAAAGTCTAATTTATGTATGTCACACTTTAAAAGAGCCATTCAAATAATATGTTATGTATCGTCAATCATCTATTCTTGTTTTTTTTTTGATTATAGGGTTTCTTATTTGTATAAAATATAATAATAATATTTTTGCAAGATTTGACTAAATTTTAAAAAATGTTTTCCATGAGAGGGAAGATAAAGATTTCATTATGCCCATTCCTTATAAGATAATTTGATCAATCTACCATCTTGCAAGCCACTTAGACACCTTGTTCTTTTGGGTATACCACATTTGCAAATAAATCATTCATGATAATGCATCTTTTTCTTTTTATTTATTTATTTTTTATTTTAGCATCTTTTTTTTCTCGATATATTTAATATTAAGCCTAACTTAAGGATTCATAGCTTACCTATTTATGAACAAAAGTTTTGTTATCCTTTGTCATGCTCTATTAAGTTTTACCTATTTCAATGGTAGTAGTCAAAATGCAGGGAGAGATTAAGATTATAAGGTTGATAAGAAAAAATGTATGTTAGAGCATAAACATATTTTTTTGTTAAACTATTCTCTAAATGTAATATTGAAAATAAAGAAGATGTATAAATATATAATTAATCTTTAAAATTTTTTGAAAATGATAAAAATAAAAATTTAATAAATATAAGTATTAAATGATAGTATAAAAAAGTTTATAAATAAAGCTTTGTAGAAATCTCATTTGTGATTAATCATTGATAGTCAAAAACAAAGTTTTCAAAAGGAATTATGCTTAAATGTAATTTATATTAAGTTTCAACTAATTATGCTTAAATGTAATTTATATTGAGTTTCAACTATAGTAGTTGAAACAAATTGAGGCCTTAGAGTTGCTTCAATGTCAATTAGTTTCGTTTTAAGTAAAAGTAGTTATTGAGAAATGAGATAAGTAGTTTTTTTGTTATTGTTTGACACATCTTAACTTAGAGAAATCATTTTAATGAGATGTGATAATATTTTTTTGTTTCCTCTCTTCTTTAAATTATAAAAATAATATCTACTTCATAATATTTCATATTATCATCAACTTTTGTCATCACCATTTCATTGTCATCGTCTACTATTACATTATTGTCATTCATAGTACTAGCTTAAGAACTATCAATTTTTCAATCAATAACCATGGAACATCCTTCAAAGTATCATGACACTAGTAAAAATTTAAAGAAATTATAAGGTATGGCATAGAGCTTTATGCATTTTAGGGTAAAAATTTAAAAAGCCTTTTCATGTTTTAAAAATTCCCATCGAATTGTGAAAATATATTGTTTACTCATATTAATCGAGCCTTTAGAAATCATATTTTTATTTTATATATCATTTATTGACTATATTAACTAGTCAAACAAGCATTATTTTGTATATAATTAGTAAGTATTTTTTAAAATTTTTGTCAAAACATTGATATAGCTTTACATCTTTTATTCTTATAGTTTAAACCCAATTAGAGGTAGACTATTTACTAGAAAAGTTTTATTATAAAAAATATTTTTTAGGTATCCAATATAAATTATTCATGTTTTATTTTGTTTTGACAATAACAATAAAAACATAGTGAAGTAAAAATATGCGATCAAAATGCTAATGCATTCAGTAAATTAAGATCGAAACACAATATTGAAAAAAGATGTTAATACATACAAGAAAAAAGTAGGACTGTGAGTCTCAGCCAATAGGATAAAAGAAAATATAATAAATATTAAATAACTTTTTTATTTTTGTAAAATTTGTGTTGAGACCATGTGAGATCACTTAGTTACATTACCAATAATTTAAAATATTTTGTTCAATAGAATTATGTTTAAATATAGTTGAATCTGAACTATAATAGTTGAATCTTCAAAACCAATAGAAAACAAATCTAAATTAGAACATCTTTATCTTTTATACTTTTTTATGCTTTAAAAGTTTTTGTAACATTGTTTGGTGAAATTTTAAATATATTTTTTAAAATTGAAAAACAAAAGAAATGCAATACCAATGATATGAGATAAAAGATGTGATTAATTCATTAGTTTAGACATCATGAACTTATCTATTTTATTAGTTTTAGGACAATTTTGATCGACGTTAATGAAATTCTTGTCGCATAAATGGTCAACCACATGTATTAACAACAAATTTAACATTGAAGTCCCAAATATTAAGTTTATTGGCATCAAATCATGTTGATTAAGTCAACTTTTATAGATGAAAACAACTTTGACTACAACATCAATAATAAGCATTACATGGAGATTCTCTAAAATTTGATTGTAGAATACTTCAAATCTCTATGTTGATTATTTCAATATTTATAAAATACATCTCAAGGGTTGAACTCTACATAAATTAAAATTAAGATGTATTTATTAAATTATTGTAACAAATACACAATCAAAATGTTTGATATTAAAATTATTATATAAAAAAATAATAATTTAAATAAAAATTTCTGATAGATTTCGAAAATGATGACTAGGATTATAACTTATTTAAATAATGTCTTATTTAGTTATGATCAATATTTTTCTGATATTATAAAAATGTTTACTCGATGAACAGTCTGTTAAACTTACCCCTTTTTAATCTAATTACACCTCCTTTCGATTTAATTAAGCTTTAATATTTTTTATTTTTTAAAAAATACACTAACATTTGCTACCGCAAGTCCAACTTTATGGTCAATATTTCTGTGTGACAATTTCGTCTCTTGAAAATGGGAGTGGGCCCACAGATCCGACGGCAATGAAAGGCAGATCATCCATTCAACGGTGTGTAATTGCGGGTTATATTATTATTTAATTAATTTAAACTGTAAATAAATATTATAAATAAATAATAAAGTAGATTCTTCATTGGCGGAGGTATTGGAAGCGGAGATATTTTCCGTTGGCATTTTAAAGGGTTTCTTCTTTTAGCATCCGCTATTTCCCTCTCTCTTTCTATCTCCCCTACGCCCTCTTTCTCTCCTATACCCTCTCTCTTTTTCTATCCCACGCTGTGATTCAGCGAAGGAATCAATTCTAGGGTTTCTGTGTGGTGCTCGTTCCTTTCTATTCCTGTTTTCCAGGTAAAATTGTGATCCTTTATGATGTATACAGGAGCAAAGCGATATTGGTTGGTTCGCAGTCGTGCTGAGTTGTTTTCCTTCCTTTCTTTTCTCCGCAGTTCGATCCATTGTTTTTTTGGCGTGCCGAGGGTTGGGGGATGGGTTGTAAAACGGAAATTTGACATTTTTCTACCGATTTTTGCAGGGATTTATATTAAAATTTTGTTCTGGGCTCGATTCCCGATCTGCTCGCATCGCGTTAGGGATTAGACTTACTGTGGATCTCTTTTCAATTATGCGAACATCATGGGCTGATTCCGTCGCGAACGCCGAGAGCTCGGCGGGCGCGTTCTCTGGAAGCAACACAACCTCCTCCTCCGCTGCTGGTTACGGCGTTGGTTCTGGTGCTTCTCGTCCGGCCCGCTCTTCCTACGTCCCTCCTCATCTTCGCAACCGTCCGCCTTCAGATCTGCCGACCTCTTCTCAGCCTGATGGCCCATCGGCAGCTGTAAGGCCTTCGGCTTTTTCTGGGCCTTCTGGTGGTAACCGCTGGGGAAGCGGTGGTGTGGTTGGTGGCCGAGATTTGGGCCGCGCCGGCGCAGGTGGTGGGAGACCCCTAGGTGGTGGATGGAACTCAAGGACTGGTGGTTGGGACCGGGGAAGGGAACGAGAGGCTAATCCCTTTGCAAACGAGGATGCAACAACAGAGGCGGCTTTTGATGAGCAGCAGAATACTGGGATCAATTTTGATGCCTACGAGGACATACCAGTGGATACTAGCGGTGATAATGTGCCACCTCCTGCAAACACCTTTGCGGAGATTGATCTTGGTGTGGCTCTGAATGAGAATATTAGAAGGTGCAAATACGTGAGGCCCACGCCTGTACAGCGCCATGCAATCCCTATCTCTCTGGCTGGAAGGGATCTGATGGCTTGTGCCCAAACAGGATCGGGAAAGACTGCTGCGTTTTGCTTTCCCATCATAAGTGGAATCATGAGTAGCCTTCCTGCACAGAGACCAAGAGGGACTCGTACTGTATTCCCACTGGCTTTGATTTTATCTCCTACACGCGAGCTGTCGGTGCAGGTTGAATTCTTTGATGTCTTAATGATGTTCTTTAATGGTGGAATGCTTGGCGTTGTTTGCCTATTTTATGATAATCTTTTTTCTTTCTTTATTTTGCCGATAGATACATGAGGAGGCGAGGAAATTTTCTTATCAAACTGGTGTTAGGGTTGTGGTTGCTTATGGTGGAGCCCCAATTAATCAGCAGGTTTGTGATTTATGCTTTTCTCCTTTAGATTTTGCTTTAGCAATATAAAGATTTGTGTGTTCAGTACTTTCTTAATTGAAGCAAAGTGTTTAACCATTCATAGCTCTTAACTGCGGTATGTTCTTTTCCTTTATATTAATGTTATTGAAAGATCCTTGGATGCTTATGAAACTTTGTGTTATCATAATGATGCCTAGTTTTTGTTTCCAAACTTTTTTTTCTTTTATGAATCTTCTTGTTTGTTGGCCATGTTGAAATCGGCCAGGTTGATATGTGATGATCTATATTGAAGATATATGGTTTCCTTCTGAAAGTGCATGTGGCTATCGTTAGGGTCATGCACTTACTGCAGTAAATCATTTTGAGGCTGTCCAATATAGCCCACTTGATAGGATTTGTCCCAAAATTTTGCTGTTTACTGGCATATATTTCCATTCAAACCTGCCAGCTAAAAAAAGTATATGCCTAACATTCCTTGTATCTACTTTATTTGTTGATGCACATGTTTTTTTCTATTTTTGTTGCTTATAAGTGTTATGGTTTATTCTATTATCCATTGATTGACTTTTGATTGTTTTAAGGCAAGAAGAGGACCTATTTGCAGCTATTGTAAAACGCAGAACATATTTTCCTATCTTTTAAATGATAGATATATTCCTAGGAAAGGGTAAGAAGAACAATCATTTATGCTATTATCCTATTATCATTGAAATGTGCGAAATTTAAAAAATATTAACTGTTTTGCTTGACGTTTATGTTTGTATTTCCTTGCTTGATGTTTATTAAAAGACATTTTTGGATATCATTTAAATCTTTGCTTGTGACTTAATATGAGATTGCTATTTTATTAGTTATAACTAGACTGGGAGATCAGCTGAAATGGATATGGTTTTGTATTTTGTCAAATTTGAAATGAAAAAGAAGTGAAGGAGCTGGTTGAGTCAAGATCTTTGGTCAATTTTATCTTAAGTTTTGTTTTTTTGGAAACTTTTAATCAATTATTTGTTAATTTATGATAAAATTGAAATTTTCATACTTTGTTTTAATGCTATTTTTCAAATTTAACTTTTATTTCATTACATTGGATTTTTGGATCTCGAAGAGGTTTAGGTTTATTTTATTGTGGAGTTCAATTTGATGAAATAAAATCAGTTTGTAGGTGGAAAAAAGTACATACAACTAAACAACAACAGCAATAATGATAATAAAAGACCTTAATCTCATTTAGTGGAATTGTTTACATGAATGTCCTAAGTAGTCCTTGATTATGATAAAAAAAACTAAACTTTCTTTGCATATGTTTTGTGAGTTTAAAAAGGATGTTTTGAATAGTTAATGAAAAATATGTTTCTGTGATAGGAAATGGAGTTTTGGTGATAGAAATAGAGTTTAAAAAGGAACATTCTTGGAAAATGTGTTTGAAATTTGTTTTGCAAACAAGCACCAAGTCTTTTATAGCATTCTCTTTCTTTGTGTATTTTGGTACATTTTTTCCCTAATTTATGTGATGAATTTAGAATTTTTTAACTTCTTATTGGGGAATCAAATGTTTACATTTAACATATTTCAAAAGTATTTCAGTTGACCGTCGTTGATCATGTTTTAATTATTGCTAGGTTAACGTCTCTAATGCTTCTGGTTTTATCTTTTTTCTTTGAGTATAATCTCTTACATATTGTAACATTTTCATCATTCAAAATATTTTATTTTCATGTACTTCATAGTTTAATATGCATTTCAATATAGCATGTCTGAAATGCTTATGCATACTCTTTAGTTGGATTTTTTGGGACATCCCCACCAATTTATCCATGGTCTTGGACTATAGGATCAATACTACAAAGATTGTCATTCTTTTTTGATTTATGGCCATTGATTATCATCGCTACATCATTTGTACTTGTTAAAGTTGCATTCTTATATTTTTTTTATCATCAACAACAATGAAAGCAATCAGGCTCTGTGGTCATACTCTGTTTCTTCTGCTTTTCATTTGTTTATTCCATAATCTTTTCAATTAGTACAGTACTGTCAATAGGCATATAATATGACAATTCATTTTGAATTTTCTTAGAAAGCATTTACCATGACATCTTCGGCTCAAAGTGATGTTTTGATGAAATCAAAGTGATGGTTGAATTTTGATTGAAACAGAATTATATTTTTTGTTTCAGGTTGCCTTCAATTTGCAATTATTTTTAATCTGAAAAAAAGAAAAACATAGTTTCAGATGGTTTCAGCGTATTCTATAAAAATTTTTATTTTGACCAATTGTGGTCAAAGTGGTCAGAAACTCAAGGAAACTCCTTGTTTGACCAATTTTGGCAAAAGATGATTGGTTGATTATAAATCGACCGATTAATTAAGGCATTGTTCATTAGTTTAACGATTCACCATGATGGTTTAATTGTCTCATAGAATTTAAAATTAATTCAATATATAATATGGATAGTAATTTTTATATCAACCATCAACATTAACTGTTTGACTTGTTATTGCTGGTCATTTTGGGCAGAATTGAGGACTAGTTTTAATGTAAGGACTTATGTATGCTATAATTTGTTAATTGTTGCCAAGTGTTTAACAATGCATGGCTTTTGTTTGAGATGGCCATTTTGTTTATATAATTGTTATTGAAAAGTTCAAGGATACTTATAAAATTTGTGTTATCATGATGATTATTGGTTTTGTGTTTATCAACTCTTTTTTTCTTTTGTACTTCTTCTTTTTATGTTACTGATTAAAGGTACTTGGAATTTCATATTGTGAATGAATTAAGCCCTAAGATGTGATCTGAGGATCTATATCATTTTGTATTTTTTTCCTTGTGAAGGTGTATTCGACAATTCAGAAAGTGATCAATGTTAAGTTATAGGTTGGTTGAGATCGTTTTGCTTTGAGATGCCCTGACCCCAGTAGAACATTTTTTGTGTACAATACATTCTACTTGATATGCTTTGTCCTTAATTTTGGTAATTTGTTGGGATACATTTCCCTTTCACTTGCCAGTGAGATTGCTTGTGCATTTTTAACATTTCTTCTATCTCCTTTGTTTTATTGATGCATATTTTTTTTCTATTTTGATCTACATGGGCATCCACAAATAAGAATAAAATGATGTCAAGATTGAAATAGTGTCCTAACACAATCCAATTAATGGTTGAGTTCTAACTGAAATAGAACTATATTGGTAGCTTTGGAATGAATCCAACCAGCATAGATCTTGAATTTACCAAAAAAACTTAGTTTTAGATGGTTTGGAGCATTTTCTATCAATAATTTGATTTTTGCCAATTTTGATCGTAATTGGTTGAACCTCAAAAAAAAAAAAAAAAACAAAAGCTTGTTTGGTCAATCTTGGTCAATTATAAATTGAACATGAATTTAGGCATATTTTTTATCTATTTAAAGATTGATTATATAATCTCATAAAATATTAAATCAATTCTCTTTATAATTGGATTATAATTTTTATATTGATCATTGATGTTGTTTTTATTGAACAAATTAACTAACAAAATATAAACTGAGCAATGAGTATGATAATGTGTAGTGGTGATATTTCTTCATTGCTCGTGTTAATAGCGTGTGGTGCATCTACTTGATTGTCTTTATGGCGACGGGCAGTGTGTATAAAGGGCAAGGATGTAGTCAACGCGAGCTGATGACTCGCGCTTACTAGGAATTCCTCATTGAAGACCAATAATTGCAATGATCTATCCCCATCACGATAAAATTTTCATAAGATTACCCAGGCCTTTCGACTAAGGCAATGGACTCGTTGAATACATCAGTGTAGCGTGCGTGCGGCCCAGAACATCTAAGGGCATCACAGACCTGCTATTGTCTCAAACTTCTATGGCCTAAGCAGCCATAGTCCCTCTAAGAAGTTGGCCACAGGGCTTGCATCCCGCATAGCTAGTTAGCAAGCTAAAGTTTCGTTTGTTAATGGAATTAATCAGAGAATCGCTCCACTAACTAAAAAATTTGGACTTCCACATGACAAAATTCCAAATAATCCACAGCTGGGCCAAGTCAAATAAAAGCATTAAATTTTCCATTGGATCAAATTTGGCATGTCGCCAGGAGAAGAGCACGTAGAGTAATTTCCTGTACTTTGTTGATGAAAGTTCCAAATATATATTGAGAACAGAAAAATATCAGCAAATTTACCAAGTAATAGCATGATAAAATAGCACACAAGGAAAAAAGAAATAGAACATTCAAAGAACGTCATTGGTAGTTTAATCCTGTGAAGTGGTTACTTCCTCATGCTTGCTTCAATAGAGGAAATAATAATGTACTGATAAATGTGTGCAAGCCATTGTAGAGTAACAAAATGCCTCTAAAGCAAGACATTTAACATTAAATATTCCCCTTGCATGATGTAAAACCGAACACAAAAGATCATTTCAAATAATTTACCTGGATTTTTTAACCACCATTTCTCTTAGTTCATCCAACGGTGAATTGAGTTCATTAAGCTGAGAAGAAGCATAAAAGCTGTCAAGAGAAATTAAAAGTGTTTGCTGAAGTGTATCGAAGCAGAGAACATCCACATAGGCTCACACAAGGTAAATTAGTATAAAAAATTAATTAATTAGGTTCTTAAGATGTAGTTGCTCCCAAGGTTACTTTGCTAATGTTGTTGAAAAACATTTAATACTACTAAGATCAAATGAATCCGAGTAAATCAACAGATTAGCTATACATGAATATGCCAACTATAAGCATGTCAAGCTTAATAAGCTCAGTTCAATCCAACAATGAATGATTACTATCTTTAAGCAACTTACCTAGGCTTTAATTTTTTAAAAAACATTATAGATATATTTCATGTAATAAAGTTAATTATAAGCATGCATTATTTTTAACCATCTTTGTTTTTATAAATAGTGAATTTAATTTCAAAATTTGTAAAAGTAAACATTGAAGCTAAATAAAAACTTGTGGAACATGTTTGAAAGACAAAAACCTTGATTCAACTATAGTGGGAAAAATCCTAATTCTCGTGTTAATAGCGTATGGTGCACCTACTGAATTACCTTTTGGATCTAGTTAGACAAGAGAAAATTTCTTAATCTTTTTTTATTACTTGTAGAGAACTCATATAAACTTTTCAGATAATGCTTACTTCGATATTATGGGAATATAGGAGAAAACAATAACTTCCTCCTTGGGAAAATTTTTTGAAAAACATTATAGATATATTCATGTAATAAAGTTATTTATAAGTATGCATTATTTTTAACCATCTTTGTTTTTTTAAATTGTGAATTTAATTTCAAATTTTGTAAAAGTAAACATTCAAACTAAATAAAAACATGTGGAACATATGTGGAAGACAAAAACCTTGATCCAACTACAGTAGGAAAAATCCTTCAATTCTCTTTGTTTGCATGTGTAGATTGTTGAGTCAACTTTTGACATATGCAATGATGTATTTTTTTTTTAAACCTTCTAAAATGCTTCATTTAAGGACACTTAAAAATTAATAAAAACTTACTGAAGTTCTTTCTTATCCTAAATTTTTCCATTGAACATTTTACTAGGTGTATAACTCATTTAATGGTCTTTTCAAAGATTATTTGGTGCTAAATTATCGTTTCTTCTTCACCATATGGCTATGTCATCTAAAATGATATTGAAAGCCTTCGTAAGCACAGAACTGCCTTTCATACAACTATAGGAATTAATTTTGGTCTACCACTTTTCACATTCCATTTTCTGTGCTTCTCTCATGCCTATTTTATTGATTTGATGATAAAATTTTTTATTTGGGCATTTTGAGTTGGCAAGTTCTAAATCAGTATCGTCGTTGCAACTTTCTTTGAAACTCTTATGAAAACAACTTGTGCATCTTGATTTAATATACCATCTTCGACTAGGACATTATTTCCATTTGGGATACTGGTTGTATTTCCTTGTTTGTCAGGTTATGTATCTGTGCAAATTCTTGCATAAATCTGAAATGCCACTTTTTTATTTCTAATATCTTATGCTATTGTCATGTATTTATATTTATCGAGGTGTATGATATGACATCTTATCCCCAACTTTTTGTATTTTTTTTTGCTTCTTTTGTATGGCTTCTTTGTAAATTGGAGTACACTTCTTAGATTCTCTTAGAATATGTTTTTGCTACGTTACAATTACATCTAGCAGTACCATTTTCCATAAGTTAACTCAGGACATGTTTATAACAGCAACATTGTTGTAAGGCTTTATTGTTGAAGAATATCCTTTTCATCTTAAAGGTTCTGCTGTGTAATTTTTGGGGTTTTTTAGTTTTATTTTCCTTCAATTTTATAGTTACATATGAAGGATCATTTCTTAATGTTGGATGGTCAATCTTTACTTTATAGCTTTCTTGAGAAAATTTATGCTGAGGAAAACTCAAAAATCATTGAATCTTCTTCATTGGCTTCTCCAACTGTATGATCAAACACGTGATCACTATGGAAGACTGCAAAATTCTTTTGCTTCACCTTTTTTAAGTCCATAAAACTTTGTTATATTTTTAAATCACTTTTTATCAGCTGCTCCAACATGTTTTTAAATTTTTTGTAGTACCATCTTTCTACTCTATTTATAAGGGACATAAACACTACATTATTATTGGCTTGTATTTCTATTATAATAATTAAACCTATGGTATTGTTCACATTTCTGTAAACATTTGTGACATAATTTCAAAGTTTTTATTGAAATATATGCCAATGCTATTTCTGTTTCAATTCTTAAATGATTATCCAAATTTGCATACTGAAGGAACAATTCTTCTAGTCTGTTTACACCCATCCATGATGTTTCTTTATGATGCATTGCATTTATCTTTTGTTGGTTGTGGATATTCATTAACTCCATCAATTCGTGGTTTGATATACTTGCAATCCATGGCCTACCCTTACTGTCATGTCTTGGTCCAATTTAGCTACTTGTGTCATGCAAAGTAATATGCCAATCTTTACTCATTTTCATGGGCAACCACGTATTTACCCTTCTTTTCTTTAGTACTGTAGTTTGGTGAGCTCTTTGATTTGCAAGCTTTATTCTTGATTGGTATTAGAGAATGCTGTTGCTTTTCAGTTTTTAGCCTAAAATTAACCTCTTCTCTGTTATTCATTCCAGTGATCTTGTTCATTGCAATTATCAGTTTTCTCTTACGGCATGAAAAGGTTATTTCTATGCAGTGTTATCTTTGTTGTTCTCATGACATGTAACCATAACAATTTTCCATATTATGTGACTTCACTATACTATGACTCCTTGTGTTGATCCTTCTTTTGTTGGTATTATATTTTTGTGAGCTCCGTTTTAGGTGTGCGAGTTTGGGGTTATGGAAAACTGGTGGTTTGTGGGCTTAAGTCCAAAATTCACCTCTTCTCTGTTATCCATTCAAATGATCTTCATCATTAGAATGGTAACTTATGATTAATCACGTTCAATTCAGAGACACTTATTAGCCTAGGCTGTTCTAATTGCTTCTTACAATATAGTGATATTTAAAGTATAATCAATACTCTCACAAAGATGGAAAAGTTGTTCAGTAAGCGTGCCTATTTTTTTAAACACAAAGTGTGCTTGCATGCAATATTAAACATCATTTGGGTGTTTTGTATAATAGCGATAGTTTTGATATCATGCTTTGTAATGTTTAAGCTAAAGAAATGGTTAACCACACAAAACCTTAGTAGTGGATGCCTAATTCATTGTAGAATTCTTTTAATGAGTTTGTGAAGTAGCTTTTCTGAATTGGCAAAATAATTTTTATTTGTTCCTAAAGATGCTGATTGAGTAGTTTCTCTGTTCTAGAAGTTATATAATCTGGAAGGAAAGGAAGTCTTAATCTCCAGTTCAGCATATTTATGTCTTATCTGAATTGAGTTTAAGATTGGCTTCTGTATTTCATGACTAAGGGACCTCTGAATCTTTATTCATTGAGTCTCTAGCTCTTACTTGGTCTAGTCTTTCAGCTTTTGTGGGAATGAGTAGTGTTGAAGTATTGATTTTTTATCAGGCTTTAATTATTCTGCCTGTCTATATCTCCATAACTCCTTGTGTCCTTTTAGTTGCTATGGAACTTTCTAAGACAATTAATACTAGATTCATGTTCTTTGTGGGTTGGAAATAAAATGGTTAACAATAAGATAGCTTGATTAGGTTTTGATTTAGCTAGTTTCTTTATGTTAAGTTGTTGGTTTATTGATTTTTCTTATGTATAGAAGAGGAGCAGATAATCTCATGGAGGTAGGAGGAAGATGTGTTTTGACAAATAATAACCCCAATGATTGACTTTTTAGAAGAATATTAACATCAAAGATCGACCTTTTTGCAATATAAGAAAAAATTTATTTTGTTGATTGGATGGACCACTCACCTTTGGTTTTGGAGTGTTAAACTTGCTCTTGAGCATAGTTGGTTTTTGGATTTTTGTTGAAAGAAAATTCTTTTAAGAAGCAAGTCTTCTTAGCATATTATGTTAATTTATATTCGATGATCAAGTTTCTTACTACATTAACCTTGGGAAAAGGGAGGTGTGTTTTTCTAGGAAAATGTGCTTTGATAAATAATAACATCAGTGATTGACTTTTTTGAAGTATAACTAAGAAATTTATTTTGCTGGGTTGGATGAACCACTCATCTTTGGTTTTGGAGTATTGACCTTCCTCTTGAGCATAGTTTGATTTTCGATTTCTGTAGGAGGGAAAATTCTTCTAAGAATCAATTTGCTTATTGTTTTATGTTAATTTGTATTTGATGATCAAGTTTCTTTCTACATTAACCTTGGAAAAGGGAAGTTGGTTTTTCTAGTAGAATAAATATTCTGTACCATAGGCAGGCTAAGTAATTTCTACAAAATGTTTAAAGGTCAATGGGCCTCTAAATCAATAAATATAGAAGCAAGGTGGCATTTAGCAACAAAATGAGCTTTTAGGACAAGTATGTTGGATTTACTACGCTTTAGGATTTCAAAGAGCAAAACTTCCAATGTCTTTCTTGGCTTGTCAGATTTTTACTGGTAAAAAGGTGATATATTATCAAAATTTATTGGATAAAATTTACAACAAAATTGCTGGTTAAAAGAACATGATATCAATGGGAGGAAGGTTCATTTTAATTAGACGTGTGCTCACTTCAATTTCTTTATTTACACTAATGGAAATGGTACCACCCAAGCAGTCTCACATAAAATTGAAATGAACATGAATCGATTTTCTATGGGATGATAAAGATGATTGCCACAGACACCATTGGCAATCGTAGAATAAATAAGCCTCCCAACTGACGCTTTAAAAAATTAGAGGAAATGTTGGATGCATTTTCAGCAAAGCTCAATTGGAAACAAGTTGCTCATGATTCCTTATCAATAAGTATAAAAGATAGGTGGCATATATATATGTATGCAACACTTTAGGATTTTAAAAAGCAAAACTTCCAATGTCTTTTGTGGGTTGTCAGATTTTTATTGGTAAAAAAAGTGATATATTATCAGAATTTAATGGATAAAATTTACAACAAAATTGTTGGTTAAAAGAACATGTTATCAATGGGAGGAAGGTTCATTTTAATCAAACATATGCTCACATCAATTTCTTTATTTGCACTAATGGCAATGGCCCCACCCAACAGACACCATTGGCAATCCTGTGATAAATTAAGTCTCCTAACTGATGTCTTAAAAAAATAGAGGAAATGATGGATGCATTTTTAGCAAAGCTCAATTGTAAAGAAGTAGCTCATGATTCCTTATGGACAAGATACATGAAAACAAAATACCAACAATCTAGTTCAATGGTATTTGATATCCAGTATGTGAAATCTCATGTGGAAGGCAAAGGGAATGGTACTCAGTCATACAATATGGTCAAATTCAATGGTCTAGAATATGGATTCTAACAAGAGATGGGAAATTTAGCATGCACATTGTATCGGAGAAAATTAGAACTAAAAGGCTGAACCTCAAATCTATAGACAGCACATATGGAACTTAAAATGTCCTTTGAAAATGTCAATTTTAACTTGGAGAATCTTAAACAATCTAATGCCATTTCTAGACAATCTTAGGAAACTTGACTTTTAGATGGCTTCTCTAATATCCCGTATTGTCCGAAGGAAGACACTATGGATCATTCTTTTTTGCAGTGTGACTTAAGCAATCAAGTATGGAATACTTATGCAAACAACCTTTTAATCAATCTACCTTGCTTGAAGAAAATTACAAAATTGATTGCAGCATAATGGGATCAAGGGAAGAAGAAATCAGCTATCTTTTTTTGCTGGACCATCAAGGCAATAAGGTTGAGGATGCTTGAGGGGTATGTCTTTGGAAGATCTTAGACCGTTTTACTTGGGTATAATCCCACACTTCTCTTCCAAATAGGTCAAAACAGTGGAATATGTTAAATGGAACCCCCTCTTAAGGATTGGATAAAGCTGAACATTGCTAGGAAGTTTTCACATAATAACTGGATTGCAGCAGGTGGTGGAACTATCGGGAACCGTTATGAGGATAGAATCTTAGGTTACTGCAAATTGACTCAGCATAAAACAACACTGCAAATCATTTTTATAGCTTTTTTGCATGAATTATGCATATGCTATCAAATGCAGCTTCACAATCTGCATTTGATAAGATTTATCCAAAGTAAAACAAAAATACCATGGCAAATGCTGGAGATCAGTGGCTTAATAAAAAAGGAGATGGTTCTTTAAACTAATCGGTGCAGTTTAATTCTCAAAGAAGGTAACTAGTAAGATATATGGCTAAAATTGTTGTCAAATCAAGTACTAATCTTATTTGGGACAATCAAGCCATTCCCAAAAGAAACAAAGCTCTAATTCTATTGGAGATATCTCAAATACCATATATCCGCTATTGCAATGAAGTAAAAAGTTAAATATCAATAGCATTGGAATTTTTCATGCATTATGACTTTTGGAAAGGACCATTATGGTACTCAAGATTAGATAGGTACTATTTGCTAAAAGCATCGTTGTTCATAGAATGGACTCATCGTAAGTTGAAGGTACCATGAATCCAAATTACACAGTTGGTCAAAGACGACTAGTAGAACTATTGATGATATCCATTATGCAAATAACGACATCATCGTATCAATCTAATTTCTCGTTTTAGGGGGATCAAATAAAGACGCTATAAACCAAATTTTAATTATCGAAGTACTAATACAATGCAACACAATGTAATACAAATATGATTGAGGATTTGCTTGAATGAATCAATGTTCAATACACACAACATCAAACTACTATGCAGGTGTAATTTAGAGTACGCACATCGGAGAATTATGATATCAAGGAACCAAACTTTTAGATATGTATGAAAAGTTGCATTAATTATTGTTTGCTCGTGGAAATGAACATACATAAATGACCTTCATCCTATATCAATCAAACTAGTATGGCATTTGATTGCGGGCATGGATTAACTGGAGCCAGAAGCATTCCATACAATCTCATCAGAAGATGGTGTTGGTCTTATAAGTTCAACACGTCAAATCAAGAGGACATTGTCCTACTACAAAAACAAAACAAATGCAATCACAAATTCAGCATTGGTGGAAATGTCTCAGTACTTCTAATATAAATCATATGGTTTTTTCCTACACTGTCTTCTTAACACACAAAACAAGGACAGTGATACTCCAATTGGACACGTGTGAAACTTAATGACAATTTTAACTATTCATTTATGCAAATTGCCCACAGGACAACATTTAATTAGTTTGATGAAGAAATAAAATAACTATTTAAAGAAAACAAAAAGATAGAGTTTTGGTAAGTTTGTTTGAGGCATAGAGTCCTAGATTCAGTTTTACAGTAACTTGCTTTGCTCAAGCCCAAAGTAGAACCCATTCCTAGATGAGTTCCATATGTTGGTTTGTCATCCAATTGATCTCCATACCTTCTTAGTTTACATGTCTCCCCTTAGACTATGTACTTTCTAGGTGTCTACTTTGAATTTTCTGAATATCTTGATCGGACCTTTTTTTTTCCGCTGAGATTGAACTCTTGCTTAATTGGCAAGTATTGTTGAAAATCTATTCGAAGTTGTGGAACTTGTGAACATTTCCTGATTTCCTAACTCCTCGTGTTACAATTTATCTAGCAGGTCTATTTTTTTGCAATATGATAGCCCAACTTAATAGTAAGTTTATGAGTGAAATTTAGTTTGTTAGATGGTGAATAAATATTTTGAGTATCATTTTTCCTGAACCTTATTAGATTCTTCATTTGTTGTTGAAATCTACAGATGAGTCATTTGATGTTATTGTGAATGGTTGCCATGAATTGCTTTTTTGCTGCCTTGAAAAATTCTCTGTTCAATTGTAGGAACAATAAGCTATAGCTACATTATTTTTTCTTCTGATTTTTGAAGTGGTCTCTTTATATTACTATATCTCATTGGGAACTTCTTTTCATGCATTTGTTTATTGTTGTTAGTTGCGTGACCTGGAGAGGGGTGTTGATATCCTCGTTGCAACTCCTGGACGGTTGGTGGATTTGTTGGAAAGGGCTAGAGTTTCATTGTCTATGATAAGGTATTTGGCTTTGGATGAAGCTGATAGAATGCTTGATATGGGCTTTGAGCCACAGATCAGAAAGATTGTTGAACAAATGGATATGCCTCCACGAGGTGTTAGGCAGACTATGCTCTTCAGTGCTACATTTCCAAAAGAGATCCAGGTTGATTACTTAATTTTTAAGTACTTGTCTATCTCATCAATGCATCCTCGAGTTGGACATTAATTTCTGGTAGCATGATATATGTTACTGGTTGCTTTAAGTTTGCCTTTTCATATTCTTTTATTGTATTATATGGAACGACACTTGAAATTTCTTGTATATTTGTATGCTTGAGGAGAATAAGTATTTTAGATTTTATTAAAATATTGAGTTGCTTTTGTCCACTTTGCTACGTGGAGTCTGTGAGGAGCACAATTTTTAATATACCTTGTGGATTTAAGATATGCAATTATAATGAATGGAAGGATAGGATTTCTCACTTGTATTTTTTTCTTTGTAAACATTTGATTTGACATGTTATGCCTACGTCTAGTGATTAATCTGAAAGGATTGGTATTTGTTGATCATTTTTTATGATGTGGTATGTCATTTAGAGCAAATTGGAAACATTGGTTTCTGTATTGTGTGAACTTTTTTAATTGGAATGGAACATAAATAGGGGGTCCCTGATTAACCTTAAGAAAGTAGCATGAAGACTATGGCAATCATGTACTTAGTGTAATAAGTTGTTATAAGGTTGTCTATTAAGCTTGTGTATTATTTTGCATTTGTGGTCATTATGATAGAGCAATTGTGATTCTGATTCTGCCTTTTCAACTTGTCATTATGATAGAGCAATTATGTTTTTGATTCTGCTTTTTGAACTGGCATGTTTGGTGAATTGTTTCTGTTGCTAGCTTCTTGTTTGGATATCTCAAATTATTCCTGTTGAACATGGTTATTTTATGTTTTTTTTTAACTTATATCTTTACTGACTTCGTTAATGACTCATGCAGAGATTGGCTGCTGATTTCCTTGCCAACTACATCTTCCTTGCTGTTGGCAGGGTTGGCTCGAGCACTGATTTGATTGTACAGAGGGTAGAATTTGTCCAAGAATCTGACAAACGTAGTCACCTTATGGATCTCCTACATGCCCAAAGGGCCAATGGTGTGCAAGGAAAGGTACTGCTCCTGGAATTTACCTTAATATATTTACATTTTGTGTTTTGTGAAGATTTTCTTACTAGATTCATAGTCTCTTTGATAGCTGTTATTTGTTACCGTTGCATCATTTTTCGTGCTCTCTAGGTAGTATTGCAACCTTTTCTAATTGCATGTTTCCTTTTGACTTCTGCAGCAAGCATTGACCCTTGTTTTTGTTGAGACAAAAAAGGGTGCAGATTCCTTGGAGCATTGGTTGTGTATGAATGGATTTCCAGCCACTTCTATTCATGGTGATAGAACACAGCAAGTGAGAATTCTAATTTGGTTACTATTTTGTGCAAGTGCATTTCCTAGCTTTGAATGAGTTGGTGACAGCTGAATCTCTTTGAATTTTATTGGTTCTTTCTAGCTTTAGTGGCTGATGGTTGCTTCCTTTTTCCTCTTTGTTTGCAATTGTTTTTGTGTGCAATGATCTTGTTTTAATGGTGCGTGGCTCTTATTTACAAGATTTTGTCACGTTAATCTTTTTTGTTACCATAATTTTTAGTAATCATCTAGCTATCATTACAATTGATCGACAGCTGATGGATGACTATGTATTTCTTTAAAGCATATCATCTGGATGTTTGGATGAATTAAAATAGTTGTGTTCACTACCTTTTCTAGTCACCATTTAACAGAAAACGCATGTTGCGGTGATGCATGTTATAGCTATTGTTGCCATATTTTATAGCTGTTTGTAAACTTTTGTTGGTGCTTTTATGAGTATGAAATACTTAACTGTTAATACTCTACTCTACTTATGTTGTTTAACTGGCTATAAGGTTATTAGCTGTAGAACTTGGGGGAATTGAAATGTGGTTATCTTTAATCGAAAGCTATGTTGATGCATGTCAGCTGTGATGTTGGGTGCATTCTCTTTTGGTTTAATTTCGCTCGAGTTGTAAACTGTGCTTTTATGATTGACAATCATTTATGCATTAGTTCGTTCTGAAGATTTTTGTTTCTAAGCTGTAGCATATAGAGATTAGCTTAAATGGCTCCTTCTACTATGTATAGCAATCTGTTTTGTTTCTATAAACATTCTCTTGTCGACAATAAAACCTCCCTTGATCTATTTTTGGTACCTTGTGCCCTTCATTTATTTTTTGTACCTTCCCTTTCTTGAATCGTTATTTGACTGTATGGATTACATATGTGTTAAGTATCGTTTAAAGATGCATTATGGTTCCTGCATTACAGCTACAGACTTGTGAACCAATTTACAGCCACTCTTATGCACAATTTATAAACCAAGGATCCAAATTCCCCATTGTTCTCATTTTATGGACCTTGTTTATCTTTCTTTAGGTGACTTGACCTTGCCCAAGTAAACACTCCCATTTAGAGTCATCATATATCAAGAATAACAGCAACAATAGTCTTAAAATTATTCAGTTGAAATCTGTTTATATATATACAAAAATGTTAATATTCCTCTTTAATAGTCTTGTGATATGTTTTTTTTGGGTTCTCTTCAATTCATGTGATGAAATTTCAATTATATGACTATCATGTGGTGGGCATTAAACAAACTTTGTTTAAGCTTATCTTCAAATAATGCTGTGCAAATATTCTCTCAAATTCACATTTTCGTCTTAGATATTCGTATAAGTTGTATGATTGAATTTTAAAAGCTAACATTCTATATTATGAGTGAGATATTTGTGTCACATGATATATTTTTGGAACAATTGAGGTTGCATTTGATGATTTGAATAATCTTCTTTGTTGGCATATGAAAATGTGAATGCTTTCTTGTCTTTGGTCGTTAACCTGCCTTGGATCATGTATTTGTGGCAACTTCTCCATTCATTTTTTGTATTTTGCAGGAACGTGAATATGCATTGAGATCATTCAAAAGTGGACAGGCTCCAATTCTGGTGGCAACCGACGTGGCAGCCCGTGGTCTCGACATCCCCCACGTATCTCATGTTGTGAACTTCGACCTTCCTAACGACATCGACGATTATGTGCATCGAATCGGAAGAACGGGAAGAGCAGGAAAGTCCGGTTTGGCTACCGCCTTCTTCAACGAAAACAACTCCTCCTTGGCCCGTCCACTGGCCGAGCTCATGCAGGAGTCGAACCAAGAAGTCCCTGCATGGCTCGGGCGATACGCAGCTCGTTCGACTTATGGGGGCGGCGGACGCAACCGGCGGTCGGGCGGGGGACCCCGCTTTGGCAGCCGAGACTTCAGGAGGGATAATTCTTTCAGCAGGGGCAGTGGAGGTGGTGATTACTATGGCGGGGGAGGCGGGGCTTATGGTGGTGGTGGTGGTGGTGGAGCAACTTCTGGTTACGGTGGTGGAGGTGGTGGTGGCGGTTTTGGAGGCAATCCAGGCTTTACGAGTGCTTGGGACTGACATCTTTTCTCACCATATGTCACACTGAACTAAGTATTATTGGCTGTTATTTCTTCAAAGTCTATTTTTGATTAGGCCTAATACCTCAAGGATTAAGGGGTTATTGCCCCCTTTTTGACTTACACCATGGAGAGTAATGTCTTGACCCTTTGTTGTTCTAATTTTTTTTGGGTGTCTATGGCGATCGTTATCGTTAGTAATGAAATGTTTTTCCTTGGTTCTCTTGTGTGGTATTTCAACAATGTTCGCTAAGGAGCCGTTGCTTTTAACTTACGGATCGCCAGATGAAGATGGACATTTTTTTTATTTAGTTCAAAGTCACATTTTGTCTGTAATGCCTTTTGATCTACCACTGGAGAAAATTTTATGTAGAGTTATAGAAGATTTGCTTTATTGGACGAAGTTGTGGTTGAGAAGGGCAATACTTATATGGTGAGGCTTTCCAGTACTTTTGGTTTAAAACCTACCTTGGAATGAAGCTTTTTTGGATGGTTATGTTTTCCCTATCTTGAAAATCTTGGTTTCTAGTGTTATTTGTAATGGTAAAAAATATAATAAAAGAACAGGGGCAGGTGTGTGTTGCTGCCCAGGATCGAACTGGGGACCTTCAGTGTGTAAGACTGACGTGATGACCACTACACCACAGCAACAACATGCATCGTGAGCTGCTTATGTGTGAATTTCCTACCATTTACTAGTTTGTCTGGATCTACCGAAAGCGCAATGTCCATTTATTTAGCCTATTGTTAATGCTCATAAATGATCCAATAGGAATGATGCCATCTTCCATTTTTCAATAAAAGAAAATTCATGCCAAAGAAATTAAAATCTACCAACTTCAATTTCGAAAAAGCAAAATAAAACATCCACTTATTACGTTCATTTTTAATACACAAGCGAGTATCATGTATTTATATTTCCATCAAAGATAAAAATGAGATCAAAATGAAAATTGCAGTTAAAAGTTAGGTTACGCAGATGTAAATTAAAACACCAGTTTCCGATCATCAATAACAAATAATGGCAAATCGAATTAAAGGATTCTTCCTTACTTTCGTGGTGCCGGCGAGCCCGTTAGTTACGGAAGAATGGATGCTCTCGAACTGATTGACGGTGAGCTTCATCGTGATAAACCCTAAGTAGATGCAGGGACATCGACCTTGATAGCGTCAGCATCGAACCAGATGAAGAAGCGTCGGACCTGGACGCCATTAAGATCGGAGATCTCGCCGCAGCAGATGGAGCTCCTGATCTAGGGCTCGTAGTAGACCAAATACTCGAATTAGACATAGCACTCGCCGGCGAGGTTTACCTCCAAGTCCCCGCTCTTGGAGAGGGAGAACGACGTCACGATGTTCGGGAGGAGGCCAGGAGGCAGGCCATAGTTAGGAAGGAGCTCTTAAACTGATGTGCCGTTCGCCGGCTGGTATGATGGAGGCGGCGTAACTTCTGCGGTAGCCCCCACCGTCGATAGCAGGAGAAGTAGCAACTTCCAAGAAAAGGCAATCTCCGCCTTCCGGAGAGAGCTGAAAAAAAGGAGCAGACGCGGCTCGTATATTTATAGATTTTTTTTAATTCCTTAGATAAATTTGTTCTATTTTTCGTACCTTTGTCGTCGTTGCCGCGGATTTTCCCTTTTCTTTTTTTTGAAAATATAAAAAATATAAAAATAATACCCGTCTGTTGTGCCTTAATTGGTCATATTGTGGACACCTCCGGTAAAATTAAAGATAACAGATCCACGTTTAAACTTATTATCGAATCATTTTATTTTTTTAATCAATTTAATAATACTCAACCCAATGGAAAAAACTGCATTTTTGAACTGTAACCATGCTTTCCGCCGAAATAATTATAGATTTTTTAAATATAAAAAGTATAAAAATAATACCTGTGCGTTATAGTGCCTGAATTGGTCATATTGTGGGCACCTCCGGTGAACATTTAAAAGAGCCGAGCCACGTTTAAATAATATTTGTCGAATTATCTTATGTTTTTAATCAATTTAAATACTCGGTCATAACGGCTGCAGCAAACAAGTGCTTCAACGCTGTAGCAATGCATAAACTGATTTTAAAAGATTCGTAGCTATATAAAAACTGTACGGTCTGATGTTCAAACTCACAAGTGACAACGTCAACTGTGCTGACCTTGAGAAAGAAGCCGAAGGTAACTAAAGATTTCTGATAGATGAAACATCTTGACTACTTGAAGATGTTTTCGGCTATTATTAACAGAGGATATGAACATGTAACCCAATGGAAAAAAAAAAAAAAAATCCATTTTTGAACTGTAATATGGGAGAAGAAATCTGTGCGTTACAGCACAAATGTTCTTCAAGTCAGAACGAAGAGGCCAATGCTTGAACGGCTGGAGTTCGCCATGTATGAACCTTCCTCTCCTGAAAGCTGCATATTTCAATAAATAGTTCATCGACTTCATTATTCATTCATCCAAGAATAGCATTAAAATTTCACTAATCCATTATAAATGAGAAAAAAAAACCTAAAGCCAAGCTACCTTTTGTAAATGTTTGTCTTCGGGTTTGTTAATACAATCTGGAAATATGATGCAAAATGATGATAATAAACTTTTTTGAATAGATTGCACTATGCTTAAATATGTATAAAAAAAATGGTATTACATCTTCTAGCAAAATTTTTATTCATTGAACTACATAATGATTTTTTAGCCTATTTGTTAGTGATCATAAACAATCCAATAGAACTGACAATAATGTCAATCTTATTTCTTCAATGCAAGAAAATTGATGTCGAAGAAATCACTTGAGAGATAGAAGATGCTCTTAAACAAACTTATTCAACACTCCTAATAATAATCTCCAAGATGATGCTTCTAAAAAGCAAAATTCATTGAACTATATGTTGATTTATTTAGCCTATTTTTAATGGTCATAAACAATCCAATAGGAATGATAATGTTGTCATCCTCATTTTTCAACACAAGAAAATTGATGCCTAAGAAATTATTTGAACGAAAGAAGATGCTCTTAAACCAGTCTACCAGCTTTAATTTCCAAAACACACAGCAAAATATTGTTATTGACATCATTTATATGTTACTGTTGCATACATGTCAAACACTAATCATGATTTTTTGTCCCACTTTGCTAATTCATCTATGCAGAATAGCATCAACGTGACTGATTTCCATTTCAAAGTAATATAATCAAAAGTCAATCGAGAAGACTGGAATATACTATCTGTCAGTAACGATGGCAGTATTCAGATAGGCATCTTAGAGCTTTCTTCAATCGTTAGCCACGCATACCATGAGAATAAGATAAGAATAATATAGATACTTCAAAAGGTTTATTACTTAGATCGAAATTTAAACGGCATTTTCAAGTCATCAAAAGAATGGAAAATCGAAATCGAGAATTATCACTCACTTCAAAGAAGCTGTGAGCACGCACTTCCATGATATCGGCCAGTCCATTATTCCGGCATGAATGGACGGTTTCAAACTGTTCGACCTTGAGCTTCTTCGTGACCAACCCCACGTCGAAGAAGATGTAATCGGAGGGCTGTAGATCGATCTTGACGGCGTCCACATTGAACCAGAGGAGGTAGTTGCGGACCTGGATCCCCTTAAGTCCAGCGATCACGCCGTAGCAGATCAAACCAGTGATCTTTGGCTCGTAGTAGACCAGGTATTCGAAATTCACATAGCACTTGCCAGCGAGGTTCACCTCGAAGGACCCGTTCTTATAGTAGAAGAACGAGGTCGCGGTGTTCGGGAGAAGGCCAGCAGGCAGGCCAAACTCGCGAAGGAAATCATATACTGTTGATTCGTTCGTCGGCAAGTAAGATGGCGACGGTGTAACATCTGCCATCGCCGCGGCCGACAGGAGGAGAAGAAGAAGCAACTTCCAAGAAGAGGGAACCATGCTTTCCGCCTTCCTGAAGCGCCAGAGGGAGAGGAGCTGATATATAATTCTGTTCTGCTTGACGTTTTTAAAGTTCCCGCGCATTTTACTCTTTTTTGCAAATTAAAGTATAAAAAAAATACAATATCATTACTGTGCCTCTCTTGTTATAATCCCTTAATTAGTTAAATTTTTTCTTAACCTTGATTCCACTTGAACTCTAATTACGAATTCTTTATTGGTTTAAATTGAATTTGAAGTAGATCAAATTTTGAATTTAAAAGCTTACTAAAAAATTTATCGATTTACCAAATAAAATTAAATTAAAAACTAATCTTGATTGAATCTAACTTGAATGCATATAATTTTACTAAAAATTATACATCCTAGTTTAATATTCAATATGTACACTTGTCACCCTATATTAGCTTGTAATGAAAGTTCAACTCAATGAAACGTAAATAAATTCTTATTTCAAGAGGTTAAAATTTCAAATCTCAATGTTACGATTCTATTAAGGCATATGCACGTGAGCACATGAGAGAGAGTAGATCAGTAGACTAATAGGATCAAGTTTTAATTATGCCCACTTGGAATCCTCTCTAAAGGGTTTGACACAAGCATGTTTTGAGCTCGAGTTGAGTTTGAGGTGAGCTACAAGTTTAAATTTCAAGTTTGGATTCGTTATGACTTATTCAAACTACATTGGACCGTCATCCCTATGTAAGATTAAAATATATGAGCTGTGACATAATCTGATTTTGTTATTATAAATCTTTCAATAACATACAGGATCTTGCTATTTATATGAGAATCATAAGACAAAATTGACTAAAGAATTCAAAACAAAAGATGAGTTATTGAAGTCAAGTTATAAGGATAAAATTATATAACTGGATGTTACAACTTTTGAAGTTGTCTTTCCCAACAAAAGTTGAATAAATAAGCCATCTTAGAAACTAACAAAGACAAGTTATGGCTAAAGCCCCTTATGAAATTAATAGAAATGAGCATTATGACTATGATTTGTGTTAGACAAAGTATCATTTGTTCTTTGAAGAATCATGCATTGCAATTAAAATGAATTATCATTGAGAAAAATATTTGATACAAAGAATATAAGAGTGGAACTTATGAAAACCCCAAATTACATAAATTCCCAATTCCTCCTCTTTATTAGCTATTGTGACTTAAGAGTATGCTAACAACTTGCCATTGCGAGGAAGACATGAGTAAAACGTGTAAGAGAGAGCTTTTCGTGATCATTTCTTGTTCAAGTGAAAATTTGTCACGCCTTGTTTAACCCACAATATGCACAAAATTAAAAAAAATATTTAGAATAATATACAAGATTGATAATACATCCACAAAGCTAGCAAGCATTGGGTGATAGTAAAATACAAATTCTAGAGAAACATCACAAAATCATGTAAATCTAATTAAATTTAAAGCTAACAATTAATATGCACATGCATAACAAAAGGTAATGATTAGTAAGTACATCCACAACTCTAATATATAATACACCACAAAACTCTCTCAAAAACTTACATAAACACACTTTACAAACTTATCTTTGTCACAAAATTTTCTCTCTTTATATATATATATTTGTGATATGTCTTATAATATAAACAATAAATTTACATAATTTAATAAATAAATTATTATATACAAATAGTAAACAAAAAATATAAACTGTATGACATTCAAACATATAACCACATATTTCTATTCTCTTATCATCGTCATGATTTATTAATTCAAATGATTTTTAATTTTGATATTTTTCTTAATTTTCATATTTTTCATTATTTATATTTCACAAAAACCAAAATATTTCCCAAATAAACAACATTCTAATACATTAAAATCTCATATCACTTATATCAAATCACATTATATTATCTAAATCTTAGTTTGAAGGCATATCATATATCGATATAAATTTTTAGCCTTGGTTAGCCCCATACTCAATGCTACGACAATATCGTATCATTTTTGCTTCTTTAGATCCCATAGCAACAACAAACTCTACTTGTACTTAGATTGTAACGATAATCAAACTCAATGAATTTTTAAGTTGTAACAATAATTGTATGTAAGATCTAATGCTAGTCATATCATATCACTCTATTTCATTTATACATCCACTCGTAATGATAACAGAGCTCAACTCGCACTCAACTTATAACATCAATTAAGTTAACATTGCTAAAGATTGTCATTAGAAAAACCCCTAATTCACTTATCACGTTATATCAACATGTCATGTAAACAACATTATAAACATATTATAAGACTCAAAATTTTTAATATATAATATCCAAATATATTATTTATCATAAGGCTTATATGACTTCTTTTTTCTATCTTTTTTTTTTCATTTTGTTTCTATTATCTTGTCTACTTTTTTTTCATATTCTAACACAATCATTCCCATCAAATATATTATTATGCACATGATTTGACAAAATAGCATATATGAAATGATACTAAAATTATAATATACATTATCCTAACATATACACATAAAAACAACAAATGAAAAAGATTGAAATTGATTAATGTATGAGTTTACTTTTTCATCCGTCCATCTAGGCAAGACTCTTCCATTACAACTAAAGAGACTTGACGTCGTCAAAGACATAAGATTCCCTACCCTGGTTCCCAATCTTCTATCTTCTATAATATTTCAAAAAAGGGGCCCAAAAGGGCATTATTTTTATTATGTGATCATGTTTATGACAATATATTCTTCAAGAATACGTAACAATAACAAATTTACATTATAATTATATTAATTAATTTATTTTTTTATTTGTTTTTTTCATATCTCATTTTTCTTGATTTTATATATAAAGAAATCATACACAATTTTATTACAATAATCTTATTTGCTTTCTTCAACAAATTTTCTAAATATCCTACTCAACCCAATATGTTCCATGTTAAAACACCAAATTTTCCCAACACTAGACTACTTGGACACACCCTAAACTCGACTTGATGTAGAGCAAGTTTGGCCTGAATGAATTGTATGTCAATCTTGGCATATAATACATCAAGATAGAAAATCTTAAGAGCAGACGAACATCCTTTTGCTTTATTGCTATCCCAATTCTAAACCCTTTGTAAGGTTAATAAAAAATTCCAAACCCACAAAACAATCCAACAAGATAAGAAAGTTTTACCATGCAATAGAACTTTCTTCCATCCAAATTAGGTTAATCTTAATCCCTATATCTAACTTTCTAGGCTACAATAACTGAAAAAGCTTCTAAAAATTAATCAATTAAAGCCCTATCTTGGCTTCAAGCTTTTAGAAACTCACATGATTAATCTGCTTCCTCTGGTTGCAGCTACAACAGCTGATTCAAAGTAATCCTTATAAATTCTAGGCTCTTCCCTTGTTACAGCTGCTCTGCCTTGCTTTGTTTCCAGCTACAATCAACCCCAACACACTGATTTCCTCAATGTCCTGCAGCAACCAAAGGCTTCCCTATTGCTGAAACTACTCTTTTACCGAATTCTTCTTAATAGAGCTCAACAACTTCCTTTTCTTAATGCTGAAAGCTACAGGCCCAACTCCTTAACTTCTCGAAGCAGCAGCACAACAGCAACTTTTCTGCATTTACTTGTTGTCATGGCTCTCTTCAGGAATTCTTACAGCAGTAACTTTACATTTCAAATATCAGCAACTTTACAATGCAAACATTTGTTGCAAACTTCTCCTAGGACACCTAACCCTGAAGCCTGTTACGTTCAGCACAGCAGTAGCAACTTTGCAGCAGCAAAACCTTTCAAGGAAGCACCCAGCTCTCTCTAATTCCCTCGGTTCCTTCACAGGGAAAGAAAACAAGCCTGCGGATGTCCTTCACCACTTAGAAGGCTCTTAATGTCTCCAAAACATCATAAGCCAACCTAAAACAGATTAATTTTCTTAAGCAAAGGTTAATATATCTAGTAAAAATCCCTATAAATCCTATTCTAGTAAAAAGACTTCTAAATAAATTAAATATTCCTTCTTAATCTCAACAACTTATATTAAATTCATTAGAGTTTCAAAAATTATACCTTTGAGGAGCTTTTTTTCAAATATATGTTCAATTCCAAAATCCGATACAATCTTAAATAGACATGTTTTTCAAGATATTTTCAGAAGTTATTATTTTATTATGATATGTGTCGAGATCAATAGTTTGTTTCAATACTCAAAATACCAAGTTTTATGATATCATGCATCAAAATTCAACATAACAAAGAAATGCACAAAACAAAATTCTAGGATGTTACAAAAGTTTTCAAATCGATCCTAATTTTTCATGATCCTTATTATGATTCTTAGTGCTTTCTTTAAGTGATTTCTATGATCCATAGTGCCTTTATGCAGTTGCTAATGAAATAGTGGTTAATCGACTTAGAGGACTTGCTTGTCTCAACAAGGTTCATATCAATAGTTACCTTGGCAGGTGTTTTTACTCCCAAAAAATATATCCACCATTTAGTAGACCTTAAGTACTCCATTGCATAAACCAAACAACATAAATCTGATTCTCACTACCTTATTTCCAATAGGCGAAGAAAATAAGCCAAATGCTCGGGTCCTTCGACCAATTTCATGTCTCAAGTACATTCTTCATCCTATTGCCAGCATTTCATTTATAAACACTTCACAAAGGAAACTAATGTTTTCTGATGGACGAGTTGCTTCTTGGTCTTTTGCAATTTGCATCAAAGTTTGATGTTCCATCCAGTTCCAAATTTGTGTTTAAAGTCTGTAATGTCTTTTGATAGACATGAGCAATTGATCTTCAAATGAGTTATGTACTTCTTCAAGTATGATGACGTGTAACAACAAGATCAGCTAACAAATAGTAGATGCCTTGCTGGGCAATTCCTTGGTTGATTTGTTGCAGTGTTTGATCTTGTTAAAGAGTTCAATACAAATAGTGATTTGATTTGATGATAACTACCCTAATGAGATGTCAAATAGACTGGACACATCAACTGAGCTACTTAGGTGTCATGTGACCCTTACAAGTCACTTCGATTCATCTCTCTATTGTTAGAGGTTAACTCATCTTCTTCCCTCACTTGATAATCATTCAAAAAAGTAACTCTAGAGGAGGGAGAGGGGGCTCCAATTTTCCCCAGTTTTTTTCTTGAACCTTTGTTGTTTCTTTTCACAATAAGATGGTTCTTTTAATAATAAGAATATGAGGGGAATTACCATGAGGGATGATGACATGCTCAATAACCTCAACTCCTAGAAGTTATCAAGTTGATTGCCTTTCATCCAAACAACATTATACACCTTAAGGAAAGTGTTGATATGAATCTTCATCTGGTGTTTGCTTTGAGAGTTATACATGATCTTTAAGAACATCTTCATGGAAGTCTTTAGTAATTAAGTAGTTTTTCTGCACAATTCAGATCAAATGTTGCACCCACAATTTTTCGCTTCTCCAAGATCTTGTTGATGAGTAGAGCTTGAATTCCCATAGGGGTCCCTAGACAAAAAGGAGCGTCTAGCACATTCAAAGCTTTTTCCACAGAATGAGCCTTTACGGATAATTACCAAGCTATATCATCAATGAAGCTTCATTTTTGCTACTCTTACATGTACTTCTCCAAAGGTCCCCTACTATTTGTTTCAACTCAAAAAAAGCAACTTCAACTCCTGATTGTAAGAAGCATGCAAGCATGTAAACACCTCAACAGACTCATATTGCCATCATCCTTAGTTCATTCTTAGAATCTTCATCCTAGACCAATCCTAAACATTGCTCCATGCCTTCCGTGCGACCTTGTTGATATGTTTTTGCACTTTTTTGTAGTTTACGATCCCATCCTAAATAGAGAATGTATTTATAACCGTTAGGTTCACCAATTGGTAAAATAACTCTCTTTTTAAGTTGTCATTTATTCCACAAAAGGGTCATAACCCCAACATTCTATAGTTTCCTAAAAGGAACTGTGATGCCCTAGTTCCAAAAATTCCTAAAATAGGGCTCCCAACAAGGTCAATTGAATGAAACTTACAAAGCAAAATGGTCTAGATTGTTGATAAAGTATGATACAAAGAAAACCTACATCATTAGAAACTATTAATATAAATAACACAACAAAATTAATTATGTCAAACAGCATGTTCAGTAGAATAAGCGGTCTATAAGAGGATCAAACTAATAAAGAAAAGGTAAACATTTGGTGAATGAATGGTAAAATGATGTTTCTTGGATGATATATTTAGATTGGAGGGTAGACTTTAGGGAAGCAGTCAATATTCTACCACATAAACCTGTAAATGAGTTAGGCTACTATGAAAATCCTTAAGGAAATAAAGCAACATCGCATCCCTAATAAAAAAGAAATACTAGCAAGAATGAAAGATATGTGAGATCTTCATTAAACAAGGATTGATGCATGGCAGTATTTGAAGTAAAAAGCAATTGAAGCTTCTACTCTACTGTTTTTCCTACCAATGAAACAAATGAAACACGATTCTTCCTAAAAAAAAAAGTTCAAGGACCAAAGTGACTCCTCAAAAACTCCTCTGGAGCCTATAATTGTTGCTTCCAAGGGTCCTTCTCCACTTTGTCCTAGCTCCTAAGTTGTTCTTGAATCTTTTGAGCATCTGCATTGATCACCACAACAATGGCTCTGAATGATGATCATGGATGTCCAAGTGGGTTAAAATATCTTCAGGAAACATCACAATATCTCATTGCCCGACATGCTCTTCAAAGGCTCCTGTTGATGCCAAGGGTCTACTACAAGTGGATGAGGATGGCCCCTTTGGATCTACTGTGATGTGCCACCTTCGTCTAGCTTTTTGGATATGATAACTGTTGAGAAGCATTGACACTACACCCTTAAGGACTTTAGTTAACTTTTAGCAAGGAGGAAAAAACTCAGGTGTCATAGATTGGAACATGCCAACCATCCATATGGACTCCTAAGGCTCTAACACATCGAAGGTTTGTTAGAACGGAAATCCATCGGCTTTATGACCAATAACTTACAGCTTTGAGCTTGACCAATGAACACTAGTTTTTTTTTTTTTTTTGCTTCAAACAATCATGGTAATGATGATTTTGGTACTGATAGCTCGAGTTGGAAGACCCACAAGGAGCTTAATTGGTAGAGATGGGTGTCCCTGCTCGGAGTTTTCAATGTGCATAAGGTATTGAAGTAAAGCATGGTATGGCCTTGATGAAACAAAATAAAGGTTATATAGCTCTTAGAAGTAAGATATAATTCAGTAAGAGCTTGATAAACTCCTCTATCGTAAAGGGTCTCCAAGATTGCCTCATGGAAGCAACCTCCTTCATTTAGTTTATGTTTGGACACATCTCTTCATGGTCTAAAAATAAATAACTTTACATATTCCATTTCTAGATTAACATCCAACATAACACAATTTATACAAACCTTATCTTGGTTGAGACTTCTCTATTGCCGATCAGAGCAAAGCATAACTAGTGTTATCACAACTTTACAAAGTCAATCCTAAAGTTTTCATGATATCCTCTTTACCAAAAAGCAATTGCAAGATGTCACAACTTCAAAAAATTTTTTTTAACTCTACAATCAAAGTTCTCTTTTTATCTTGCATTGTTTGTATGCAATGTATTATTAATTAACAAGCAAATTTCAAATCACTATATTATTGGATCTAGATAAAATAACACACAAACTATCCCATTTGGAAGGATTAGGATATTGACAAGCAAACTGTCCTCAAAATGCCATGAAACCTATCCCACTTAATGGTTTAAGATTTTAATGTTGCAGTTGTTATACTTTGCTTGGTTAAGACCCATAGCCTCCATGATGTAATGCTGAGGGTTGTGAACTAAAACTAATACTATCAAATTAATATATTTTAAATTGTAGATAACACATGTTTTAATTTAATATCTTTTTTTTAAATTCAAAATTTTAAAATTTTTTTTTTCTAAATTTATTTTTCTTTCAAAATTTTTAGTTGTTTTTTTTAAACTAGGTAATTGATTTTAAAATTAACAAAAATAAGCAAGCCTAATCTAGATCTATGGTTATAGATTGTGTCTCCACAGAAGCAAGTCATGATACTCTACATCACCCCCTAAAACAAATAACATCACACAATCACAACTCCACCAAATAGTCAATATTTTCCCAAAGTTATCAAAGAATGCAGAAGAGAATTGACTCTTCCAAAGAAACAGAACAGAAGAACAATGTTGAAGTGAGAAAAAAAAGGAAAACAAATTATGCTAAAGAAGCAAATTGAGGTTCCAAATGCTTCTCCATACCAAATGGGATAAGTAAGCCCTCAATAACAAATCTACTCAAGTCAAATTCATGTAGAAGCATTAGATGGCATTAAGATGATGAGATATTATAGTTGTAGTACTGCAAAAAATTAGAACCCGCAACTCCCTCATCTAGGCTTGAGGTTTGGGATTAAGATGCTGTGCTATAGTTGTTGTAAAAACTCCAATTCCAGTGTAAGTTTAACATGATTTTACATAGGACAAACAAGTTCTAATCTACACAAAAAACTAAAAAAGCTTCAATAAGCATTTGAAAATACAAGATGAGGCAATGATTGATCTCAGTTCGAGATTGATATAACACCAATGATTGTCAACCAAAAACCAACATCTAAGCATGAGACTTTAGGCCAAAGATTGAAAATCACAAGAGTTTTGAATTGAATTTTAATTCAAATCGAAGTAATTGAGTAGATTCAAGCAAAAGAGGTCTGAGCCATATTGCAAGCTCATTTTAAGTCATAGTCGGATCAACTTAACATGACTCAGAGATGAATCATTCATATGTTTTACTATACATATACTTGAATAGACATCTAAGTGAATAAAGTTATGAAATCATGATATACATATTGGTACATTTAATCAAATTGAATCTATAAACTAATTTGTGACCACAAATTTAACCAAAAAATAAAAAAATAATCAGAAGTAGATCATTTATGGACCAAATCAACCTCAAATTAAAAATCAATGAGGTAGGCTTAGTTCGAATTAAGATTGAATCGAATTCTTCTTGCTAAAACTTAAATTGGATCAAGACTGAATTGAATATCATCAAATAGTTCTTGTGTCAAGGTCATATCAACTCAAAATCAAACAATTAATAATCCTACAATTTATTGTTCACTTCACTACAATGCAAAAACTCAACTTGCAATCTGCAATTAGAAACACTCACACATCAACAACACTATGACACAAATAATGCTGGTTACATTCAAAATTTAAGACAAAAAATGTTGTTATGTATGCAATGAATGTGAAAGATTAAGCCAGTTTGTAGAAAGTTTTAAGTTTCAAAACAAGATTAAAATGTTTTTTGAAGATGATGATGGGAAAAAGTTCTTGGCATTCAAGTAGCAATGAAAAACACTACACATATATGTACACAAAGCCGAAAACATAATCTGCGATGAACAAATAAAGAGACTCAATAGTTTATTCACAAACTTCATTCAAAATAAAGCTCATGGCATTCAAGTGCAGGCTTTGAAGTAATGAAGTGAGAAAATAGTTGATTCACATCCTTTACTTTGTGTTTAAGAGTACAAGCGAGCCTGTCCAGGTTGAACAACTTTTGATAGGCTTGAAGTCATTTGAAGTCAATTAAATTTACTATGAGCTGGTTTTGTTTACTAAATAAATCTGCTAAAAATTGGTATGGCCTTGGTATTGATCCCTTGACCTATTAAGTAAAGACTTCAATGAACACATCATGAATCCTTATTTTCTTTAACTATAGGCATTTGTTGAGTTTTTTTTACACTAAATACAAGCAAAAAAATTCACTTAGAGATAAATCATCTAACCTTTGGGGTTTGAATAAGAAGCTTACCACCACATGATCATTATTAACTCAATGAAGTATCATATATTAAGTCAAAACAAATTATCCTCAAAAAAGTCAAGTTAATTTCAAATTTGCTCAAAATAATTTTGACTCTACCTAACAACTTGTGTCTTGACTCAACAGTATCCAAGTCTAATGTTGAACACCTTTCATGAGTTTGTAATGCAAAAGAAGATTAGATGAGAAATCCTACAATTGGATTTGGATTGATCTCTAATACCAAATCAACAGAGAATAGATAGAACGAAAATCCTACAATAGGAATAACAGCACGAGACAGGAGGTAGATTCGAACTAAAGCTTGAATATTTTTGAATTGCAACCCAAAGGAACTTGAATTGTAACAGAGATATACACGTATACATGATAAAAAAAACCATTATTTTGATGAGGCAATACCAAATAAAAAATCATTTTTTTAATTTCAAGGCATGAAAAATATTTAAATAGATTAAAATATTAAACTTTACTTAAAAAGAAGACAAGACAAAAATAACCTTCTTAATAAAACAATATTTAAAAATAAATAAAATTTTATAAATGACTTATATATGATTAATTACAATCTAAATAAAATAAAAATGTTAAATAAATAAGAAAATCTTATACAAGTTTATCAAATCAATTCAACATCATCTTTCTAATATAGCCTATTGTACATTACTTTGGCTTATATTACTTTGAGTAAGTCATTATATATATTTTGTACATACCTTACATTCTTAGTGTGCAACTTATATTTTAGTAATCTTTTAGATTGAGCATAGGTCAACCAACATAGAAATAATATTTCTTATAAGTCTTATATGGAATACAAATTGATGATTCTTACTTTATCAATGACATGTATTTAATTTGATGTACAAAGGGTTTGCTAATAAGTTAGAATGAAGTTCAATGTAATCGTGGTATGGGATTGTTAAGTTTTACATGTGGTATTGACTACCTAAAACAAACCTCTACCTTATCCATGTCAGGCTTGGGCTTATCCATTTCAATACTTCAGGCAATGCAAAATATAAATTTATTTATACAACAATAAGTCTTACTCTCAACAAGTAGAGTGAGCTATATAAATTCTTTGATGTACAATAGGTTTGCTAATAAGTTGGGATGAAGTCCAAAGTAACCGTGGTATGGAATTGTTAAGTTTTACATGTAGTATCAACTACCTAAAACACTCAGGCTTGGGATTAGCCATTTAAATACTCCAATTAGTGCAAAATATAAATTTATTTATACAGCAATAAGTCTTATTCTAAATAAGTACAGCTAGCTGTATAAATTCTTTGACATCATTATAATATTCATTTTACATATAAATTGACATTAAATTATCATACAACATTCAAACAATAGTTTAACGGTAATGAACAAAGATTTTAAAGCTCACAAAGGCTTTCCTCTTGTTGATAACGCATGCATTTTGGAGGGATTCATGCATGACCAACTGTATTATCTTCAATTTCATATTGCATACATGTTAATTTATTCGTAACATGGAAAATTGCTACAAAGATCTCCTGGATACCACACTTAAAAATACTCAAATCAGTAGTTTGTGACAAATTTATGATTTGAAAAATGAATCATGGCCTCAAATCAAAGATTGTTGAGAAAAATCTGGTCAAACGAATTATCCAATGATGATTAGCAATAGTGTACTCACCATCTAGATCAAACATTTGACACAATGGAACTCTCAAAAGAAAACCCATATGCAGAGATGAATCATTAACTGGAGCCTGGAAGTGTAACGTCACGTCTTTGGAAACTACACCATCGAACTGCCATCATATGCTGGATAGCCAACTCAGATGCAGGAAGCTGCCTGGATGAAGCAACTGCCTCCCTGGTTTCCTGAAGAGCAAAGAATTTACAAGAGGTAACTTTAAATTTCCAGAAAGTAAGTTTGCCTTCTTCTTCATGTTATCTGCCTAACTGACCCTAGAGCTGATATATATCTAACGTTTGGGAATAAAAGAAGCACTACAACTAGAAGACCCACAACTCCGTAGGCTAGCCATTACACAATCCGTCGAAATTGGGGGCTTGTAGACCAAGCCCCCAGAAATCATGCCGTCCAAATAACTGATTGTTAGCAATCTAAAAGGTCTGCTAAACATAGCAGGACTAATGTAGTCCATGAATATGACTTCCGAGTTATGGTAGACGAGCAATAAACGAGATGATTATAAAGCATGGGCCAAAACAAAACTCTCATTTCATTGCATTAGCCTTCTATACAAATGTACACAAGAATAAACAACCACAAATCAAAAGGTCTATTGGGACACTCAGAAATAACCATACAACACATCACTCTTCTGAAATAAATTTCTACAGAGCGTTCTTATTGTTTCAAATGAAAAAAATAACAAATGGAATAACATATAGTAGTTCTTAACTAATCTAGGCCTATTTGTAATTCTTTGACAATTAGGAATGCCAATTTAGTAAGCAAGAACATAAAAAGAGAAAAGGTGAAGCCATATATCATTGAACGAACCTACCTTGATGAATTTCACGATAACTTCCATGAAAAGCTAAGAAAATGTTAATGTCATGTGCGAGACATACAATGGATAATTTATGCAATAAGTAAACTCTTTTTTCACATCCTATGTTAAATTTCACTATCAAATCACAATATAATTCAAATAATGATAAGCTGGACTTCATTTGGCAAGGCCTCAACAAACGTAGCTTTTTTGCAGAAATATGTGTCAAATACGATTTATACATGTTTGATCATATTTAAAAATAAATTTTTTCAAGAGAACAAAAGATAGTTTCGACCTCCAAAATAACATTAAAAATATCTATTTTACTATTTTACCAAAAGGTCAACGAAAATTTTTATCTTTTCACAAAAACATTCATTATATTAAGCATTTATTAACAACATATTACTAAACACAAAAGTTTTTGAATAGAACTTAACGACATTTTTCAAACCAACTTGTTCATTAATCAACTTGATATTTAACAATAGCTATACAAAATCAAACTTAAGTTTACAAAAAAAAAATCACAACTAGCTTTTTTTTTAGATAACTTAATTTACAAATGAGAAAACACATTTTGTCATGGAACGCACAATTTCCTTCAAGACTGCTCATAGGATAAATTAACATATTAGTGAAATTTCACCATTTTTATGAATAATATTGCTTTTTTTAAGATAGAAGCGTAATTGTCCTTATGCGAGGGGAATAATTAAAGAGAAACCATAAGAAATGCTTGCAACAATATACTAAAGAATTTGCAACATTATGCACATCAACAAACAACTCCAAGGAATGCTCTTTCATAACGGATTGTTTACCACTATATCGCAAGAAAACGCATCAAGAATTTAATGTTAAAGTAAACCATCTCTATCTATTTCTGGCCCCCAATTAGTCATCTCATATCTTGAGTTCCCAAATAGAAAGTTCTACCCCAAAAAAGACAATTTTCATGTTATGCAACCACAAATGTCAATCTTACCATTTCATACTGCAATATCAAAGTGATTACCAAGAAAGGCAATCTTTTGGCATCCTTGTGGAATACCTCAAGGTTTAAAACTCTGCCCAAATGAAAAATATTTGAACAGTTTAAAGTTGAATTTCATACCATAGCAATCAAAAATTTATATTGCCTGCACTAAAACCATCTGCACAAAAGTATCGGAAAGTTAAAGCAACAAAAATATAGAGACAATAAGTCATGCAGAAATATTTTTTGGGTCACTATAGGGGAAAAAAACAAGCAATGTTTTTTATGTATATTATTTGATACCAACTGCAGAATTGCATGTTTTTAAGTGTATAATACATGTCATACAAAACCAATGCTAAACCACATAAGTATGCAGAACAACCCACAATGTTTTTTTCTTTTTTTGGGGGTGGGTATAAATATAGAATTAGTCCACATGCATACATAATACAGGCTTAAAAAGTCTAACCTTGACAATAAGAGTGTCACCCGAACAAACATATTCAAATGGGAGGATCTAATTCCAGGATATCAATTGTTTTCCATCATCAAAAAGAGCTATGTTTAGTACTGAACTCAAATTCGCACCATTAGCTGTGCACTTTGAAACATCTCAAGCGTGGAAACATCTTGAGCAGGTCGTCATGGCTTCTTCTCTAACAACATGTGACAACAGAGTTAAGTGATTGATAACCACAATATTGAGAAAACGTGATACTAGAAGAAACAGAGATACCTTAATCCCAACACATCCATTAACATCAAGTGTTGTTATAGTACTGGAGCAGTACATAGAAAGAACCTCCAGGCATCTATCAGTTACTCCAACAATGCCAAATAAGCTGCACGGGCCAAAAAAAGAAAACATTGCAATCTACGAGAAATAGACTGATTAATCAATGTTAATTGCAAGGAACCTCAAAAACTCGAGAGATCTACACGCCTCAGCAATTTCAATCACCCCAGCATCTGTGACCCTCACACACCTGCAAAGCATGTTGCTCAAGGTATTATGAAGAGTAAAACTTGTAAATGAACAAACAAGAGATGTACGAATACCGGCTTACCACGTCAAATTTAGTGAAACCAATTTTTTGCATCTTGAAATACTGGACAGACCTAGATCGGATAAATTCTAATAAAAAGTAAAAATAAAAACATTAGCAAGCAAGAGAGGCCATTTGGTTATGATTCACACAGGATGTACCTGTGCACCACACAAGTCCAAGAATCTCAAGTGTGATAAGCAAGAAATCATTTCATAAGCTCTGTCAGTGAGACTGTATGAACAAAACAAACTTCTTAAATTAATGACACCAAGCTCAAAAATGTTGCAAAGATGCAATATCAAAAATGTCAACTGGTTTGCAACCAGCCTTCACAAGCTTTACCTAGAAAGAGCATAAAGGTTTAAGCTCCTGAGCAAACTACAATTACGTAGCACATGTTCTAGTCCAATATCACTTACCTTGATACATCTGTAAATAGAAGAAAATTGCCACTTTGTAGCAGATGATAGAAATCGAAGAATGAAAAAGCATTGTGATAAAAAATTGAAGGTGAGCTGGGTACCAAGTTCAATAACACAATGGAGACCCGGGCAAGTCATTATGATATAATGAATAAATTGCTTAGTGATTAAAAAATAATGTATCATTAATAGAACATTTTCCCAAATCCTACCAAAAGACTTCCATGTGTTAAGTACAAAAACGTAAGATATTTCATGTATATACCCTTAAAGCCCTTCTAAATAATAATGAAATGGATAATTGAATATTGATGGTTAAGTTCATTCCCAGAAGATGGAAAACCTACGAAGTAAAAGCTAAAAAGAAGCATTTGTGGTGCAGGTATGTAACTTGCCATTAGAGTGTACAGTAAGACATAAATTAGTAAATAAAAAAAGAGAGCACAAATGAAAAGTTTTAATTTCTTGCGTACTTGGCATAAGAACAATTGCAAGCCCTTCAATAGGGACAAATTAGTTAAAAAAAAGCTCTACTGAACATAAATGAAATCAACTAATTACACTAACATAAAGATGAAAAGATCAAGCTCTGGTCATCAAAGAATAAATCAACCAATTGCTCATGAGACGGTGATTGCAACTAGCAAATCTCACCAAATAGAGCACATTTGCTCCCCTTGAAGTAGAATGAAGCAAAAATGAAATAATAATGATGCAGGACATGTAACATTAAGTGCATGACTTGAGACTATCATGATGATTTTACCAATTTTTACATATTTTATTAGGAAGGCCATTTTCAGCATTTTGCATTTTGGTTTAGGTTTTGTTTTGTAATTCTATAAATATGCTTCATGGAATGAAAAATAAGGTGATTGATTTAATAAAAAAAATGAAGTCTTGCAAGCCCTGGCTCTAGTGGAGTACATAAAATTTCATGTCAATGAAGTAAGAAGTTACCTTTCTTTTCATATCAAAGAATAAGATCCAATTGCAAGAATTTTCCTCTGGCCCTCTTTTCCATCAAATAAGGATGAAGCAATACTACTGTTAACAAATGTAGCCACCATGAAGGAGAATCCATCATCATGCTCTATTTACAAAGGTATGTCGAGTCACCTACCTAATGGTAACAACCGGATTTCGAGACCCAACAAGCAGTTTAAATCCATTCTTACATTGTGTTTTGTCTAATGGATTCTCTTATTGCAAGACTAACTCATTAGGAATAACCTCTATGCAAAAGATAAGAAAGATAAACATGATACCACTATGTGGAAGAATGGCCTTAGAATGAAAGCTGGAAAGTTATTATTTGCAAAATAAATGGAAGTGTTTTGCACAACCAGATTTGTGCAAGATTCTTTGGGCAATCAAGATTTAAATAAGCTTCAACAAAAATTAAGCAATTGAAAAACCAAAGCCAAGGACTCAAGCAACTAACATTCTTAGAAAAAAATTGCAAAGGGGAGAGCACATAGACATTTGAGCATGAATAATTTAAGATTGGAAACTCCATAAATATAACTACATAAGAATAAGTACCACTCGCAAACCTTAAACAGGCAAGCAAAAAGAATGAGTGGACTCAAAAGAAAAAATAGATTTTCCTCACACAAGGGAAAAAAAAGTTTAGACAATATGGCAAAAATAGGGTTAATTCCAAATAGGCCATTCTTATTCGTCTAATCATGCAAGTAAGTCTCAAAGACTGCAACAAGTTTTGGTCCTTAGTTTAGCAAACATTGTACCTAGGTCTTCAATTCTTTTTTTTTTCTAAATTATCCTTCAAAGACAGCCACAGAAGTTCATATGATTTGTAATGTGCAAATGGGTCCTTATAAGGAATGATGGTTTAAAAAAATGAATTAATGACCTTGGTACTACATTTATGTAGTTATAAAGAACCATACAGGTATATTTGAAACTGAGAAACTTAATTGCACAATAAAGCTTGAAGCACTTGATTGCAATTGACCAACAAATTAAGTGACTTAACCTAAGGTTGAAGATCCTCATTAGACATTAAAAAACATAATGAAAAAGTGGGAAACAACATGAATAAGACAAACCTCGTAATATTGAGTTCCTCTAACTCTTTGAAGTTATCACCTATGAGTTGCATACTTTGGTTTGAAATATTCTACATTTGCCATATCATTAGTCAAAGCATAATTTTGATAATAATGGAGGTTGAGAAAAAGATGGAAATGGCACATCAAAAAGGGAAAAACAAGCTACAATACTATGAATTCCCATTTTGCAATTCCCATAATTTCAAAATTATGTAAATTTAACATTCATTAAGGTGAAGGAAAACTTTGACACAACGATAAAAAAATTTCCATGCATTTGTTTATGTTGTCAACAGCCCTTTAGGGATTACTTCACATGCAGTTTTAAACCTCTAAATTTTTCTATGTGAACCAGAACTAAGATTGACTAAAAATGAATTTACATTCATGTCATTCACCCATTTTCTTATCGCAGGCTCCTTAGTTATTCTATACATGCTATAAAGCTGCCTAAAAGCAAGTACAATTCAAACGATAAAAGAGCATGCATATGCAAAAATAAGGGGTAGAAAGAATAAAAGAAGGAAACTTAAGTCTCTCACATATCAACGAGGATCCTACGTGCAGAAGAATTAAGATCTCAAAACCTTGGCAAGGATACCTCATCCAAGGCTGCAAATTTTAAATATCATTTTTCGCAATCTATTTCCTTCATTCAGTTGTTCCATGAATATGTAAATACAATTGATTCCTATGGATATCTATAAACTGACAACAATAGAACTACCTACACTAAGAAGTTACATTTTCCATCATTACCATTTGGATGAAATTATATATACACACAAGCATTGCAATATCATGTATGTAAATTACGAAATGTATATAAAAAATACTAATTATGTGGATTTCAATATCATACAGTTATTGTTTTGAGAAATTGAAACACCAAAATAAAATGTTAATATTTTAGTCGTATTTTGTAGAACATTCCAGTTACAAGTAGTTCAAAGTATGTATGTGAGCATATTGGATACTGCTTATTAAGACAAAGCTAATGGTCTTTCTTGTCTAATTTTTTTAGCTCTCTTTGATTTATTAATTGATTTTCAAATTTATTGAAATATAAAGAAATCAATTTTTTTTATTATTTGGTAATAGTTTATCAACAGCAACATTTTTTAAACATTCTCTTACTGCCAACGAGAAGCTCAAGAACATTTGCAATCCTTTGCTTGGGATGGCTCGCAAAGGGTGCAACTACTTGGGAAGACCAGCAAAAGCAGGTATTTATTGCTTTAAAAAAGAAGGAATGGCTGGAGGGGGAGCGCAGTTGGAGCTGGAAAAGCAGAAGCAGTGTGGTTTTAGTGGTGCTTTTTTTTTTCCAGCACAGAGGAGAGGAAAAGGATTTGAAGGTAACCAAGTGTGAGAATCTCTTGGCCTTCATTCATTGTAGCAGATGAAGCTCCAATCAATTTCACCTCACAGCCTTCTGGCTCTCTATTGTGCTCAGAAATAATACAAGGAAAGTAAGGAAGGAAAGTGAGCTGATGGATCCTGTAGCTTACAAGGAGAGAGCATTGAACACAAAAGGGTTTGAGCAACAAAGTTATTAATGAAAAGAACTTAAGGTGTAGCTACTGTTGCAAATCAAAGAATTAAAGGGCATATCAACTGTGCAGCAGAGTTCAGCAAGAACAGAATTCAGGGTTAAAGTCAGAAATAATGAAAATCGCAAGAAATTAAAGTAATAAGGTGAATATATATCGTTGTTAGGTTTACAGCTGTTGTCAAATCATATCATGTCAACTATATTTCAGATTTACCATAGAATAGACATAAAATTTATGGATGTCATGCTATATTGCTCAAATAACAAAATTTATATACAAGTTATTTAAATTTACTTAACTGGGTTATTGAGGATCCCACCAATTTCATCCATTTATTCTTGTCTTTCATTTTTTTACATAAGAAAAACCATACTCAACATATTAGAATCATTTTTTGTTAAGACGATGCCTTCTTTCACAACCTAGTTTCGAAGAGCTTCATAAAAGGTACTTCAATGATTTCTTGAACTTATATGATATGCTAGAAGGGTATTGAAAATATAATGAACAAAAAACTTCACAAAGAATTCACCTTATTATTTCTTAAGCTATTTTAAGCAATACTTCTTGCTACAGAGTTAAAATCTTAAACAGGAGGATCAAATTTGAAATTGACAAATGTTTGATAGAAAAAAAAAATATAGAAAAAGAAATTGTTGTATCAATTATTTATCAGACCTAACTAGAAAAAATCCATTAAAGAAAATCAACTTTGAGATAACAAATGTTAAAAATAAATCTAAAAAGTTAAACGTGAATGGATATTTGATTTTACTCTAGATGAACATGATATATTGAGATTTCAAGATCATTTATATATATATATATATATATCTAATTGTCAATGGTCTAAGTAATTATTGTTGAAAAAAGCCCATAACGATAAAAATGCTAATCTTCAAAAGAACTAAAATGTATCAAGAATTGAGCATAGATATTAGTAGCTTTATCTTAAAAAAGAGGTGACAAAATAGATTAGAAAACAACTGATCTGTCAACAAGTGAAATGAGAATAATAAAAGCCTATTAGACTATTTTATATTTGCCCATTCATTTTGGGTTGCCTAAATCATTTGTACATGATTATATCCATATGATAATTGATTATAAAACAAAATATGCACAATTCATAATAATAAAAGTAATATATTCAACAGAAAGGCCAACCCATATATATTTGTAGCAAATTATGAAATTAAATGATATATCAAAAAAATTTATGTTACACAAAGACCACAAATTTACATTTTATTTCTGAAAAAGATGTATCAAGTTTTTGATACATAATTGAAATTCAATATAACTTTCTACCCTCAAATAAAAGACCAAATAAAGAGAGCAATTAAAGTTCTATAAGATTTATCGAGATATGTTCTAGATTTTGAAGTAAACTAAAAGAGTTATCTATCTTTAGTTGAATTTGCATCTAATAACATCTAAAGTTAGCATTAGGATGATTCCTATGAAACTCTTTATAGAAAAAAATAACAATCTCATAATTCATTTATATTGGTTTGAAGACAAAGAAAGACAAATAATTGGGCCTGATTTTGTTGATGTGGTTATAAAAAAATAAAGTTGATTAAAGAAATAATACAAACTGCACATGATAAAAAAATTCCAATAATAATCATAAAATTGTTGAATTTCAAAGAGGAGATCATGTTTTATAAAAGCTAGGCCATTAAAATGTGTTTAGATTTGGGAAAGTAGAAAAACTGAAACCTATATATCTTGGTCCTTTTTAGATTATAAAAAAAGTATACCAAGTTACTTACACAATAATTTAACCTATGCAGCTAGCTCACACATGATGTGTTTCATATATATCTTTTTTGTGAAAATATACGTATGATCCACCACACATTATTAAATATGATATAAAAAATTTGAAATTTAAAAAGATATTACTTATTAGGAAGAAGTAATTCTAATTCTGAATTAAAAAAAGTATTAAGAATTAAAATAATTTTCATGATTAGAGTGCATGATAAAATCAAATTGATAGATACAACATGAAAAACAAAAACAGTTATGAAGGTTTAATATTTTGACATGTTTTAAATTTCAAGAAAAAATTTCTTTGAACAGAGATTGTAATGTCCTAGCTTTTGCACCTATTGTAAATTATGTAAATTACAAAATGTGTGTAACATGTAATTATGTGTATTTTGATATCATATAATTGTCTTGAAAATTCGAGACAATAAAATAAAATATTAATATTTCAATTGCATCATATAAAATATGGTAATTGCAAATAACTCCAAGCGTGAGTGTAAATATATGATTAAATAGAGTTCATTGATAGAAAACTATTAGTTCTTATTACATAATTTTTTAAGCTCTCTTTGATTTTTTTCATTTATTTTCTATGTTATTATAGATAAACTAATTTTTATATTATTTGGTAATAGTTTATTGACAACAACATTTTTTTACTCTTTCTCTCATCACTTAGGAGGAGCTTGAGAACATTCACAATCCCTTGCTCAGGAAGGCTTGTGAAGGGTGTGGCTTCTCAAGGAGTCTTCTTAAGGTGGGTCTTTTTTAAGAAAAAAAGGGAACCTTAATCGAGATAGGAGGTTGAAGCATAGCTAGAGCTAGAAAAGCAGAGGCAACATAACTATAATGGTGTTTTCTCAAGTATAAAGAGGAGATGAAAAGGACTTGAAGGCAAGTAGGTGTGAGAAGCTCTCAGCCTTCATTCATCATAGGTGTGGCAATAGTTTTCCGCACTGCTCTACAAATAATATTTATAAGGAAAGTTAGTAAGGTAGTGAGCTAAGAGTAGTTCCAATTGAGAAAACTCTATATTGTTGTAGCTTAAAATAAACAAAAGGGGAAACAAAGCTATTAATAAAAAGAAAGTAAGATGTAGCTCCCATTGCAAATCAAAAAATAAAGAGGATATCAATTGTGTGATAAAGTTTCAACAAGAGCAGAATTTAGGGTTGTAGTAAAAATAATGAAAATAAAGAGAAATCAAAGAAACAATTAGTGGGTCATGCTCTATAGCAAGTATAACTTTAAATAGCATAAGAAATAATAACATGAATTCTTTATGAAGCTTTTAGATTATTATATAAGTTCAAGAAATCATCAAATATTTTTTTAAGAAACTCTTGGAAACTAAGCCGTGAAAAAAGGCATTGCCTTAGCAAACTACAATTTTGATACGTTAAGTTTGGTTTTTCTTACATAAGAAATGAAATGCAAGAGGAAACGAATGAAATCGACGAGATTCTTAGGAACCCAAGTGGGTGAATTTAAATAACTTGTAAGTGATATTATCTAAGCAATATAACATGGCATTTATAAATATATCTTTTTTTATGATAAATCTAGAATACAAAACACAATTTGATTTGACAATTGCAATAAGTTTAACAACAATGTATGTGTGTGTATGTATGTATGTGTACATACATGTATATACATATAACTTCAAATAGCATAAGAAATAATAAAGTGAATTCTTTATAACGCTTTTAGATCATTATATAAGTTCAATAAATCATAAAATACTTTTAAAGAAACTCTTGGAAACTAAGTTGTCAAAAAAGGTATTGCTTTAGCAAACTACGATTTTGATACGTTAAGTATGGTTTTTCTTACATAAGAAATGAAATGCAAGAGGAAATGAATGAAATCAGCGAGATTCTTAAGAACCCAAGTGAGTGAATTTAAATAACTTGTAAGTAGATATTATCTAAGCAATATAACATGGCATTTATAAATATTATATCTCTTTTGATGATAAATCTAGAATACAATTAACACAATTTGATTTGACAATTGCAATAAGTTTAACAATAATGTGTGTCTGTGTATGTATGTATGTGTGTATATGTATATGTACATATAGATATATATATATATATATAGGCATAATATGCATAAATAGAACTATTACAACATAATAAAAAAGTCAAATGATAAAGAATAAAAAGTAAAAGAATATAATTGTTGGCAATTGGGCTTAATGTATATTGCACTTATAAAGTATTATGATATGATATAAATTATAACTTAACTAAATTTCATGATGTGAAAGAAAAGATAATAAAAAAAGGAAATTTTTTATACCTTATTCTATAATTCAATTGTATATGATTAATTCTGGTACATGATATTAAGCATGAAACGCATTAGTTCTATATCAAGCTAAGAGATGGTATTAGAAACTTCTTCCACTATCATTAACACTTTGTGTAGAGTTGATGTATGAAGATGATATGATTGTATTATCTTCAGATACTGTTAGTATTTTATACAAAGTTAATGACCTGATACAATTAATATGACTAATCAGTTATAATATGCTTGCGAGCAGTAATCTAAAGATGATGTGATAAGATATCCAGAAAATAAATGAGATATGATTACAAATATAAGATAATGATCATGTGAAAAAAATATAAGTCTAATTAAAGTCAATAAGAAAGAGAAAAAAGAAAAATGAATGAGAGATAATATGACATGTATATAGGAACTATAGAATATTCATATGTACACATTTATATTATAGACATGCTATTCATTATTATTCATGACTCATTTATTTTATGAGTGCTTTAGAGATGTCATGTTCATATTTATATTTATTTTTATTTTTATTACTATTTATTCTATCATATTATATTAAATATTATAGATGAAATTTACTTACAAAACTTTATATAGCTCACTCTCTACTTATATTATAGGTCATATCACAGAAACAGAGAAAAAACTATTTAAAATGTCATATGAGTTAATAGTGAGTACTATATTCTATATATTATAATTTTTTACTTGACATATTAATACTGAGTTTTGGTCAAAATAGATATATATGTATTATATTATGTTACGATTTGTTCCATAAAAAATTGATTGATTATGATTTATTAGTTTTTTATCACCCCTTATTTATTATGGAATTGGTGTTCTTAATTTTGCTGCTATACTTTGCTTTCACTTGATTTTTAATGTGTGTATATCAAGTTTAGGTGGCATGTGACAAGCATAATATATACATACTTATAAACATAAACATAAACATATAATGCACATGCACACTACCTTAATCAGGAAAAAAAGGACATAATAATAGCTATAGAATAAGCAAGAAAATCCATGTTTACTACATGTTGGCAAAACATAATGCTAATACTCGCTTAGAATGACATTAGGATTCAATTCTAATTCAATAAAATGAACATCTAATAATCATTTCAAATTCTTATCATTCATTCCAATACTATTCAATACTCAACCTTTTTAATTAACATCATATTAATTTCCAATATTGCATTTTATTATGACTTATCCATAACAAAAAAATCAAACTAATATCCATATTTATTGAACTTTGCTTATAATTAGGTCAAAATAAATTATTGTCAACAACAACTTAACCATTGATTTTTAGCTCTATCTAGTGCAAGCAGTCTTATTCTATTGAGTTAAACTAATGCACACTAAAAGTTCTATAATTAAAAGTAATCAGTATACACAAAAAATCAATGATAGTGACCTTGTTTCTCATGATATTTTGTTACATATGGAATACAAGTATTGCCATATTAAATGTTGATATAATTGCATAATCAGAAAACAATATAATTGTCTAAGATTAGGCAACCAAAGAGATGAGAGCAATGTGATGACTAAAGGAAAAATGGCATTAGAACATGAAAATGAGACCATGTGATTTTTTTGGAATGATACCAAAACATGGAATTAGCCAGCCCCACTTAGTGACATTAAGAATTATTGCACATTACTGTAATCTAAGAAATACAATAATTTCAAAAAAAAAGGCTTGCTGTTTACATTAAATGTACAAATTAACAAATCTGTACTTCATATATTTAAGGACATACTAGAGAGAGCCAATCAAGAGAATAATGAACTATAGTTATGAGGACTTCATAAACATCATTACCTTGCATCCACTGAGGTTTAGATCAACTACATGCTTGCAGTTCTCCACTAGGTATTGAAGACTCATGTCAGTTACCCTGGAGAAAATAAAATCTACCTACATAAATCAACAATATACCAATTTAAAAGTAAATCATTCATGTAACAGGTCTTACTTAACATTCCAGTAGATAGAGAAGACCCTAAGTTTAGGACAAGCACTTGTGATGGCTTCAATTCCTATGTCAGAAATCTTCTGACAGCCATTAAGATTCAGTGATTCTAAATTTTGAAGTTGTTCAAGGGCCTGCAAATCAGTTAGCAAAAGTATTGCCTGGTCAAAAAATCAATTGGGTCAAAGTCCAGTCAATCAACAGATACTAGATATTTTTGGGGAAAAATTATTAGTCAACTTAGCATGAGGCTTAATGTGCATGAAGAGACATGGCCAATCCAAGGAAATCAAGTATCAACTTTATATCCATTTGGTTTTGCTATTGAAAAGTCGATTATGAGATTAGTTTCATGTTTAGATACGATTTCTAATTTTATTCAAGGTTGTTACCAAATTTTAGTAGTTAAGTGATTGCTTGGGTTAGTTAGCCAATTGAATAGTCTTAATATTTAATAATATAATCATTATTCCTTAAGTAAACTGCTAGGCCAATTATACTTGTAATTAAGAAACCAAATTCAGTGCCAAAATTTCCTATGGCAAATTAATGAATTCAACGTAATAAAAATACTTCTGGTGGGTCTCAAGCATTTTTAGGTGTAAAATTAGTAGATTTATGAGGCAAATTCTATTGAAAAATATCTTTTCAACTATACCATGTTTTTCATCAATTTCCAATTATTACCTGGCATGTTATACCATTTGGCATTCAAATGTACGAAACACATGAATCAACAAAACAATGCAAAGTATGCAAAGCTAAAGATATCATAAGCCATGCAAAACAAGCCATCATCTGCTTTGGAAGTTGGGCCTAAATGTTAGATATACTGGTGTGACATCTTGTATAATGCAACCAACTTGGAACACATTCTACATTCTAGGAACAAGTGCTATGAAAACATATGGAGAAATTCATAGATCATAACTTAACTTTCGATATCTTTATTTCATATCTTTTACACGATTTTCAATGATTATTTAAAAATGAAAAAAAAATGTTAAACAAAGATTGTGATTTGTGATTTTCATTTCATGCTTTGCATTCTTTGAAGAAGCATTTTTTAAGATCATAATGCTACATGTTGATTCCATCTAAAATGGGAAATAGATTGGGCCAAATTGTCATATACATATACCTTGTTTCAATATTTGCTTTTTTTTTTTTTTAATGTTCTTTCTATTACTTGGGGATAATAAAGAACACATCACATATCATCCCTCACTCCAAACCAACACTTTGAGGATTTAGGAGTTTTAAGGAATTAACTAAAAAATTAGTTTATCAAAAAATTTAATAATCATTAGATTAAAACCTTATGAGGGTATGTATTCTTTACATTTGCTATTTTATATGGCCTCCAAAATTCATCTATAAATTTTTAAAACTAGCTACACAAGTTTTTCATTTCTATGCAAATTTCATATTTTTATGATCTCATTTGGAATTTTCAATAATTATTTTAATATTTCTAACCCTTTTATTTGTGATTAAATTACATATGATTTTTATGAAATCATTATTGTTAGATTCCTTTTATTTTAGTATTTCATGTTTGATATTTATCTCTCCTATTAGAAGTTATCCCATGCTATAATTACTATGACCCATTACTCAATATATGTTAATAAAGCAAATACCTAAAATAAAAAATGAAACTACAAATTTAATTTATCCAGTTACCATCAAGATGTTACACAAATAACATGTGACAGGGATCGAATACAAAAACTTGATAACAACTCCAAAGGTCAATATCAACAAAGCTACTTATCACCTACGTAATGCAAGAATTATCAAGAAACAAATTAAGTATTATAAGTTACCAGGTAACTACAAAGTAGTGTGGGCTAAGACAATGGATAGTTATCGTATAATGCATGCAAAGACATGGAATTATATCAAAGATACATTCTCATTGTAGCACACAAGTAGAGCAATATGCATCAAACTCTCCACATACTTGTGGTGAGAGCCTCATACATAGCAAAGATTGCTAAAACAAATCATCCCTTATACTTATGTGTGAAGAGGTAATAAACTAGAACAAATAACTATTGGAATTCAAATAGTTCATTACCCATTCTCAACCAATCAATTAACAAACTAGGGACCAACTAATGGCAGCCAACATTCAAAGGGCATTATTGTACAAGTTCTTCAACTCAATTTTTATTTGTTAAGAGCTCATATTTGTCGAGACATTAGTTAATGTATACTAAAATAATAATAGATTTGGAATATAAGATTATCACCATTTATTAAAGAAAAATACAACTAAATATAATGGAAACCATGTAGCACATACTCTGATAATCATAATAAATAGAGACAATTATCAAGCTGTGTTGGTACCAAGATGGTGTGGATATAACATGTCTAATGCCAAAGTGAGGACTTGCACAAATCTCACATCAGCAATTCAACTGTTCTCTTAAACCCAAAACTTAAAATGCAAATGATAATTTGAACATGAAGGCCTCAGATAAGTATGCTTTTTATGATGATACTTGTTAGAAAAACTAATATTATTTAGCTTTATTGTTATTTGCATAAACTTCATGTTGTTCTTCACAAGATAATATTCACAAATAAATTAAAATCCAATAACAAGTTCAGGAAAGGCCCTCTTTCCATACAAACCTACTCAACATCTTACAAAACACCTTCCAAACTAAATTAATGGTCAGGGTTTTAATACCCATGGATTAGTCTTTGCTATTACCTTGCTTTTAAGATGTAGAAGATGCTCATCATTGATGTCTCTTGCAAATTCAAGGATAATCTTTTTGATGTGTCGAAATCTATCCTACAAATATAAAAAGACAATAATGATACACATATGAGCATTACTATAAGAATGAAACAATTAAATGAACACCCTAGGAAAAATAATTAATATAATGACACAGACTAAAGCATTTACCAATAACAGGTGATTTAATATGCATCTATTGTAAAAAATCAAAAAGTACCTAAATTCCAAAAATGGTGAACGCTTGTATCATGAGCAGTAATGGCAACTTTTGGACCCATAACTCAAAAATGAAAATGGAACTCACCTGAGAAAGTGCTGCAATTAGTCGCTCTCCTGCTTTACTGGTTTCTCGGAGATCAAGAACCTAAAATACCAAGATATAAAAGAACAAAAAGATAACAAAAACAACATTCTAGTACCACTGCTATCTCTCAAAGCTCATGTTTGTATATTACAAAAGCAGCCCATTGGTTTGGAAAAAGATCTACGATTGCCCTTCAGCCAAGGAAAAATTCAGCACAATCATGAACTTTGACTGTTCACTCTGATTAACACAACATTTTTAACAACCACATCAAAAAGTGTACAATCATCTTAAAGAAGATAGCAAAAGCCAGTGCTGATGCAAATAAACATATCAAACTTGAAATCAGCTTCCCTTTTATCCATAGCATAATACTCCAAAAAAAGTCATAGATTCCACTGCTGAGTGTCAAGTATGTTCCTCAACCATAAATATTTTTTTGTTGGATTTTCTTATTCATAAAAAAAGGTTTAGTAGGAAGCCTAGTAAATCACTAGGTTTTGCTACTAGTTACATCATCATTAGATTCAAATTGACCATGCCAATCTGTAATCTGAATAAAATTATCAAGTCTACATTATCAAATCTACTAGCCATTCGAGTTGACAAAGCTTGATCAAATAAAGGTGAGGTTGCAACAGTAATTTGGTGGCGAAGTTAGTCAATAAGCTTCTTGTTGCTGATAGAAAGAAAGGGTTAAAAGCTGTAATATTGAAAAGCGATGGGCAAAATTGATGCCCTTAGCTTGGCGCTTCATGATTGAAGATAGCCATTCATACTGATGAGGGTTTGGATATGATGTCACCCGCAAAAATATGCATTGCAAATTCTCTTAACAATGAGTTACATAATTATTGAGTTTTATAATGATGAACATCAAGGAATAAACCAACGATGAGTCCAGATCCAATAGCAAACATGGAATAAGAAGAGAAATCTGTGTGCTCAACAATTGTTGAGAAACCAAAAAATTTTTGTAGCAGCAATGGCAAAGGTTGATACTGAATATGGACATGGAAACTAAGGGTGATCAAGGCTTTTGGCTTGAGAGGCCTCCAATGAGGCAAAAAGATAGTAAGACAGAGATATTTATATAAGTGAGTGTGCACAAGCAAGAGGGGGATAGAGTCCAACATGGTGATAGAAATTTTTCTGAAGGTTCAAATAAGAGGTAAATAAACCCTAATTTGTTTAAGACTTTACCATTGACTTTGATATGCAAAAAATGTAGAACCCCAAGCAAACCCAAATTGCTGTACAATTCAAAGATAAACAGCATATGGACTAATTTCGAGAAAGATTCTTCATATGCACACAATTGGATCAAATGTCAGATCTACATGTTAATAAAATTCCTCTAAAATAACATTAATTAATTTGTGAGGAAAATTGAATAATCAATTGCTTTTTTAATATTATTTTTTTGGAAAATTTACATGCATACCATTTATAACAAACTTAACTATTTATGCAATGCCTAAACTCTTTACATAATCTACGAAACACCTAAATATTAAAACTCAACTTCCATCTACAAAGAGGCAAGTTTCCAGTAATTCTTTGAAATACTTGTTAATTTGGACAATCATCTTCTATTTCAAGTATTGATCATGCGTTCTCCACCAACCTTGACAGAGTACATTGCATTTATTAATTTATTATGATATTGCTAGCTAAATATTAAACAATCTTACAATAATAGACATTCAACTTTGTTTTTCTTTAACAGAATTGAATAGTAAAATCTTATATTTACAATAAAATGTGTTTTTAATGAAAGCAACTTTTCTCAATGGAATGGATATAAAATTTATGAATACAAACTTCAAAAGAAAATAGTGCATATTAATTCATTTTTTCAATATTAATTGAATCAGAAAAAGGCAATAAACATTGTGAAGGCCAGGCAAGAATTTGAAACTGCAGCACAAAATGGAAGAGTTGCTATGAAAAGCAAACTAACGAAATATTCCAAAAAAAAAAGGTTGAATACTCCCCTTCGGCAATGTCCACTTAAACGAACATAAATTAGCAGTTTAAAGTACAGTATTAGTTAGATGTAGCTGCAATTTTGCTGGTTACTTGCTCATCGTTCTGCATCTGGACAGAACTAAGTCGTTGATTTGGGAGATTTGTTAGTAAAACTTAAAGCATTTCAAACTAAATCCACAGAGGGTTAGAATCTCAATTTTCAATGATTTATTAAAATGCATTTCCGATGTGCAAGAAATGGAATAATGAAAACATGTACTGCATTCAGAATCATTCCTTTAGCTTGATGCTTTTCTAGGAGGCATGGGGAAATATAACTACCATACACACAGAAAACAACAAGTTCAGGAAAGTTGAGGGAAGTTGGGATATTTGGTCGGTGAAGATATCCGAACAACGAGAATAAACCATTGTCTGCCTTACGGAGGAAACGAGGGCATAGATTCTCTATGAAATAGAATGAGAACGAGAAGGAGAGAGAGAACCTGCCAAAGAGAAGGCTGAGACAGGAGGGCGTGGTAGCACCAAGGGCTGACGAGTAGCAGCGAGCAGAGGTCCCGCTGCGAGAGCCTGGAACAAACAATCTTGAGGACGCGCGGAACAATATCCCGATTCCATTCATCATCCTCTCTTCCCTCCTTCATAGATCGATTTAGAACTTCTATCAGTGGATGTGGCAGTTGATTTGCCGCAGAGAGGACTCCGGGAAGAGAGGCACAGTGGATTAACGACCTCGCCGTCCGGTGAAAAACCTCACGCTGTGCGCTTTCCGATTCCATTCACCATACATATATATAATTATCATCATAAAAACTATTTTGTTTTTTTATTTAAGATTTTTTTCACTTGAATAAATTAAACAAGCATTTCAATTCCACCTTTGCTTTATCTGACTACTTATCATGAATATTATGGATTATGTTTCTTAAATGGCGAAATTATATAAAATCTCATTGCTAATTTTAAAAAATTATAAATAATTATTATTTTATTTATAATCATTATTATTTTATTTTTACTCGGTTCTAAAAAAAATTAAAATTACTTTTATATATTTATTTTTAATATTTATAAATAATATTTGTCGAATCTACCATATTTCAACTGCAACAAAAACGAAACCAACAAACTCTTGTTATTTTTAATCACATTTTCTTAAAATATTTAAAAAATATATATATTCTACCAAAATATTAAGACCTCATTTAGTATAACATTTTTAAATTTAATTATTTTTATAAAAATATTATTTCAAACACAATTAAATATTTATTCAAATACATTTCAAAAAACAAAATTTTATTTTAAAAAAAATAACATGAAAAAACAAAAGATAATTTTATCCACTTTAAATAATACCAAAAACTTTTTTCATACTTTTTGAAAAAAAAAACTATTAATTTATCTATAAAATATTTATCAAATAAATAATTTTTTAATAATAATACATATAACACTTATTTTTTATCAATCAATTTAATATTAAACAACAATCACACAAAATACAATCTAATATAAAAAAAATATATAACATATAAAATTGACAAAATCTAAAATAATAAAATTAAGATCCAAGCCTGATATTTTTTTAATTTTTTTATTTTTTGACAACTAAGTTTCATAAACATTTTATTTATACACACCTTTTTAACAACTTTCTTTTATAATTTTCTTTTCAAACTCTTTTTTAAATGACTAATCATTATCAAACATAATAAAAGATTACTTAATTTATAAGTATTTTAATGCTTTAACAAATTAATGAATCAAACCATGGATTTGCTATTGTTATAAACAAATCGGCTAAAACAGCCACATGAAGCTTGAGATAAGGCAGCCGAGGATGAACCAAACCATGAATTCATTCAACCTGTAAGCATAAAACGATATGAAAAAAAATACCCAACACCCCATGAATAGCCAAGAAAGAATTATACACGAGTTTGGATTGCAAAGGTAGGCAGGTGACATCTACAGATCCAAACCCTAAAGGAAACAAGAAAATCTCGACAGCCCTGCTAAATAAACAAAACAAAAAAACAATCAAAAGACCTAAATGTTGAATGCAACACCTTAGTTGAAGAAATTGAATGCAACAAATGAATGACAAATTATACAGGGACCCGAATACAATGAGAAACTGCTTCTCAGGAGCTCCCGTGCGACCGTATCGACGACATCGACATGGCAGAGACCGAAGCAGTTGGGCTGTTGAGGTCTCTCTCGCCGTTGGCCATCCTTGTTTTGCCCGTTATTTTGCTTACAGTTTCTTGCGCAATGTCGATAAACCAATCATCGCTGGGAAGCACACTGCATGTGGCATAACATGGTTCAGGTCTAAGCAGTTTAGAACATTGAATCTAAGATACCTTTAAATGATGAAAACACATCAACCAACTGCTTAAAACTATCAATATGGATCACCTAATTGTACATCAAACCTTTATAGTTGCAATCCAATATTCCCCCTAGTGAGAATCTCAATACATTGCCATCAATTCTCACTTTTCGATCAAGTCAAATGTTTATCCAACATCAAGGAAACCAAATAACTCGTTTGATCGCATCCTCGAAGTGGTTCAATAAAAAACATACCATCAAATTTGATACCACTTAGTAAGAAAAACAGATCATATATGTTCTAATATTGGACCAATATGGTATTAAAGAGAAACACATCAATCTGTAATAAAGATCATCTAATTATACATTAAAGTACCAATATTCTATTCAATTTTCTTTAAAAAAAATGATAAAAAGAAGGCAACAAAAACAGGCCCAACAACATCCATTAGCTATATTCTTGTATATACTTGTAACTTCAGTGAATCAAGCAATAATCATTAACTTTTAGCAGCAGTCAAGATGTTAAAATCATATGTTTTTTTGGATGTAACACTTAACAAATGAACACATAAACAAAGGAAGAACCTAAGAAATGTCCATCTTCAACATAAGTTCACAACTCCCTCGTCAGTTTGAATTACCTCAAGCCAAGTAGAACCCTTTCCCTGAAAGCTAGATTCTTCACCTTCATTACCCTTCATATCAACCATTTGATCACTCAATTTCACCAGCTCTCCAATCCGTATTCTTGAGAGTAATTGCACGATTAAATCTAATTTAAGTAGAACATTTTTACAAACAACATATCATTGTTAACCACTGGGCTTTGTATATTGGTGTGGTTCCTAATCAGACAAGCTACAACTCTACCAATCCAAATGCTACAACAAAAGGGTTTAGAAGTTCAATCTCTATTTAGCAGCCATATAAGATGCATTCCTTCTATTGTTCACCAATTGATTACTACCCACATAACTCAGCTCCCCAGTAATTTTGATACCCATCTAATGAATTATCTGTTAAAGACACATTGTGTGCAAGCACAATGTTGGTAAACATTCATATGAATTTTCATTTAAGTAACTTGCCTGTCAGGATCCACCCCAGTAGCCGAAAAAGCAGCCATTGCTCTGTCCATGATCTCTACAATAACTTGATGGACATGTCTGGATAAGTAGCGGCCTTGCCCAAAAAGGATGACAAACTGCATGTCCAGATAAAACTAGAGAGAAAAAAGAAGGAGAACAGATAAGAGAGGCATTCTGTTGTCAGGAATTCTAAGTATTGAAATGAGATTTCAGATCATCTACCTGTTGAAGACCAAGAGGACCAAGAGGTCTAGGCCCTTCTTCAATATCTTCCCAAAAGTTCTGGTCTTCTGAAAGCCATAATATTACTGTTTCTGTAAGTCTCATCATTAACAATGTTGAAAACCGTTCTCTTCCAGCAAACATATCTGCAGCTATACCAGCCATCCTATATAACTTCGCAAATAACTCCTGGATACAATATAACCAAAAGGTTGTAAATAAAAAACCTTATTGATTCATTAACTACAATTAAGTACGAAATAACCCTTATAAAGATTAAAAAGAAATTCAAACTAGAACCAGGTGAAGTGTCAACAAGCAAACGATAACACTTCAAAGATGCATGCTTCTAGTAGTATGATAATTACAAGTCAATTTTGTACCTCGACTTCCTGGAAATAGTTTCCAGTATGATTCTTTAATCCCGTGACAGGAAATGTTAGATGGGTAAACACTTTCATTAACTAAATGGATAAGATTAATTTCAAATAAAATGCCGATCACCATCAGTTAAATACATTGACTGGAATAGATGGCACATGGCTAGTTCTACCCATTCAACGGTGGACTCTTGAAAAGATTTTGTGACAACCAATTTATAATGCCCAGCTCATGAGAAAATACAAAAAGAGGTTGATGAAAAGGTCTGAATACAAAAAAAAAAGAAACAGCATAAAGTAATTCAAATGATGATCTGTCGGCACCTTGTAGATAGCCCAAGACAGAGGTATGAACAGAAAAAGACACAGGAAGTTATGAAGCCGGTGAACTCCGGTTAGAAATGAAGAGAAACTAACACAAACAAGATCGTGAGCAAGAACCGTTCAATAAAATCATTATGATAAAAACATAAAATATCAGCTGTTTGAACTTAAACATAAGCTTTTTATGAGCAAAGATCTTCACCATTTTGTGTGAAAAGTACGAAGCCCGGTTGAAGATATTGAAACATAATAGATAAGGCAAATCTATGAATAACAATGCCTTCTTACACAAGGGCCCCAGGAAAGTTCATATCCAAAGGTTCTAACATTTGTTGTTCGAGCCTACACTCTTTAAGAAACTGCTATCACCATTCAAACCCACAACCTCAAGTCACATTACAATAAATTTTCTATTGTGGCATGGTTTCCTTTGTGAAGAATTAATTTAGGAATAAAAAAATGATGTGCCATTGTAAAAACAACATTTTATGCTCATGTCAAAGGGAATACACTCGATAAGAATATTACCTGAAATATTGGAGAAGGAGATAACTCTACTTCATCAGTAGAACCATCAATACTCAAATACATTTCAGCACTCAGATTTGTCTCACCATCCTCAGTGAAAATAAGATCAAGTGCATGCTGCCTGCAAAATGTATCTCGTAGTCTGTCTACACAGCGCTGCAACTTCCTTTTCCATTCTCTTTGCTCTGGCAAACGATTATGCCTATCGTTACCTTTTTTGCGAGAAGAATCATCAGCTCCACTAGACTGGTACATTGAGATGAGCTTTGTGGCCGCCCTAGGGAGCAGTTCTTCTGCCAACAATGATGCATTTGCCAGCAAAGCTAGCTGCTGTGTTTCAGTCTCCGCCAGCCTGACAATTTTGTTTTCAGAGCCAAGATTTTCTTCATCTTCCATTGAACCTGGCAAGGCATTTATTAATAAATTTATGTAGGAGTTGAATACTTTTTGGAGACCATCCAGTGTGGAGCCACCCAATTGCATACTAAGAAGTGGACCTACATCTTCAAGGAAATCCTGCAAACCAACAAAGCATCCAAAGTATAATAAGATTAGAAAAAGGCATTCATAAAACAATCGAGTCGATGAATGGTGATTGATAGCACCTACTTTAGCAAAGAGCCAGATTGGTTGTATGGATTATAAATCATTGAAGTTACATGAAGTAAATGCAGAAAGTGAGGGGTAAAATAAACACATTACTGGTTACATTTATTGTAGAAAAAACTTCTGAAAGTGTACCCATAGAAACTGCTAGAGGAGTTTTCATTATGTAAATTCAAGTATAAATAAATGATAATGAAGCAGTAAGCTATGTCCAAAGACAGGCAAATTCATTAAGTTCTTCAACATAATTGTTAGATTGCATGAGAGCTAGCATTGAGTTCTTATCAAGCAATTTATGCATTATATCTGATGCACAAGATTGGAAAAAAGAAATAGATGGTACCATCCTTAGAAATCAAAATGGATAGATGGATCGCATGGCATCTCTGTCGTATGTGATCAAAAGATATCACAAAAGACCAAATGCAAATTTTATAGAATCATAACATAACCAGCTATGTCATACGGTACCACAAAGTGCAGCCCAGCAAAAGTAAAAACATGCACATAGAAAATACATAACTGAGATAGGTTTGCTATGATAAATAAATGGCTATAGAATTAAGATTCAAGTAGATATTGATGTATGACCTGACACTAAAGAGATGAACCTTTCAAAAGATTCTCTAGTTCATCTTATTAGCACAATACCATCATCAACAAGTTCAAGTACAAAGAATCAGCTCTATGAATAATTCAAAACCCTTACTTCAAAATGCCTTAGTGCAGGAAAATCTTTTTTGTTTAAAGGTCAAAGAAATGTACCCTTTACATACAAAACTCTTTCATTACATTGAGAATTTACTTGTATACCCTCAAAAACAGACCCATTACTTATAAAACACACAAAATTAATATTAACTGCATAATAACAATAACTTAAAACTCACTAATCTACTCCCAAGTTAAATTCCATCTACCAAAAAGGTATATTCAATTACTTCTCGAGAATATTCCATTAACGTGCAGCAGATTCAAGAATGCTCTTCTATTTTGAGCTCTAGTAGCACATTCTCGTCCAATCTCCGCAAGCTATATCACCTTATCAATTTATTATCTTTTATGGTAAACAGATATTAAACAAACATTAAAAGCTTGTGTGCGTAAATGGTTGGGAATTTAGAATGATGGTCCACTCTTTTGGAGGCCTTTTCATAAAAGAGAACCAATGCAGTAGCAATCAGTTTTATTAAGGAAAAGAACCATAAATTCATAATGTCCTCTGATTGAATGTCTACTACCTGAACCATTGAGTTGAAACGATGCCCACTACTTGAAAGTCTGGGCTGAACAAGAGCAGCTGTATTAGCCGATCTGCCAGGCACACGGGTCCCAGCTGGAGGCTGCATAAGAACCCAATCATCTGCTGCTGCCAGTGCTGCAGTACTTTCTTCAATTCGCTTTAAATTAGCGTCCAATGCTTGCTCTACACTAGGCCTAAATAATTTCAAAAGAACAGAAGAAAGCGAAAGCCCACGAGCTTCAAGCAAGGAACAATGTCCAATGGCTATCTGCACACACTCTGCAGCAGCCCGCAGACCACCCGCAGCTGCTGATGAGGCTAATGCATGCCTCTTTACAAGATGTGCAAAATCCTCGGTCTGCTTAGTAGACCATGTCACAAGTTCTGACATATATGCTGAATTATCACCAAAAACTTCCAAGGAGTCATTTACAGCTTGAGCAATGGCAGAGAAGACTTGTTGTGATAGGGCAGCAGTATACGCTCCCCCATATGAAGTGCTTGTTGGATGAATTGTCTGCATGTTGTACTGAAGTCTACGATAATGAGCATGTAACAATAAACCATGTGCACGTTGTCCATCACCAAGCCGTTTAAGTGCAGATGCAGCAGCACGAAGTTCAACTCCACGAGTCGATGATTGGCAAGCAGCTTCAGCAAGTTGGTCAGATAATTTCTGGCGATGTTCAACAATAGAGGTTTGCAGTAACAAAAGCTGAGTTGGAGAAAGCATTCGCTTCTCCTTTGCATCTGAAGCAACCCGTTCTGCCTCATCAAGGGCATCCAAAGCTTCTTCCACTCTCCTTTCCGCAAGCAAAACATCAAGCATGTCAGGAAGCTCTCCTACCCATTTTTCTAACTCCGTCGGCTCTTGACCATCAACTTTATCTAAGTTATTCTTCGCAGAACCATCAGAAACTTCGGTTGAGGACTCAATGTGAACTCCTTCAGTTAAGTTATGAATTAGAGCAGCTTGAGAGGAAAGCAGATTTCTGATTGAAAGAAGCTCTCCTTCTAGATCTGATATTTCCTTCGATGTCCTGTAAAGGAAGTTAAATTCATTCATGCTAATAACTAAAGCAACATATTTCTTGAGAATATTAGCTTGGTACATTTAATGGAAATTATGCAACGACACAATAGAGATGGAAAATAATACATGGAAAGTTTGTATCAAAGCATATAATATGATAATGCAGCCTAAACTGAAAGTTCGTCCCATTATACATTAATTTATGTAGGTTCCAGTGCCCAAAAAATTCACCATCACATAAGCAAAACAATAAGAGATCATACTTGATGAAAGCTGCATAATTAGCATAAACACTTTTTCGCATTTCTTCTGCAGAAGCCTTCTTAAGATCTTGCAAATAAGCACACATATGCCTTATTTCCTGAAACAATGGTGAATAAATAGCCAGAGTCAGGTAATGATCAAACAAAGTCAAACAAAAATTTATTTTGACGGTGGATAAGAACATTGTGATAAAGTAGATCGATTAATAGGGAAATAACTGAAGAACATGATAACTCTGGTACACAATTCATATTCTTGATAAGAAAGCACCAAAAAAAATTTTGATGGAAATAACGGTGCATTTCATGCACATTATTCACGATTTGAACTTGATAAGCAGCATAATATAAGGGCAAAACTTGGATTGCAGAATATTTGAAGCAACAAGGAAGGAAAACATGCCAATCTTGAGATCACTCAATTCCCCTCTCCATTTAGACAGGCACCACTAAACTCACTTCCAGTATAGAATTACATTGCAATCTTTCTCTCCATTGTAGATTTGCTGAGCAGCACAACACAGGGAGAAAAGTTTGATTTGTATCATATGACACTTCAATTTAAGCCAATGAAGCAACCCAAGCAACCTCTAGATCCTCCAGTTCCCTTCAACATCATGGTAGACCACATAAACTCACTTTCAGGAAGACTACTAATGCACTAAAAATATTTAGTTGAGAAGAGAAGAGTGATGATTATTACTCTCCAAATTTAACTGTTATCAAATAACTCAGAATATGAACTCAAGCTGAATGATCAGTAAGTTCAGATAAGCAGATTTTGAGTCATATGAAAACATATGCTATAGATATCCAAAAGAAAGCAGTTGTTTTTACAGGAAAAGGTGCCTCATTGTCGGGGAAATCCAAAATCATCTCATCAAATACTACCGTCATAATTATGCTCCAATGTCCATTGCACGGAAGTGCAATATTTCGCACTACTTTTGTGATTGCAAGCAAAAACTTTGAGGGATACTGTAGCCTACCTGATTTTTAAAAGAATGGTTAACATATTTTCATAGCATGATGCTAATCATTTGCACAAACCAGAATATATTTTACTCTAGATACTGACAAATCAATCTCACATTATTGGTTAAGCCTTTGTGTATAATACATCTGAGTTTACATGATCGGTAATCCTTAAACTAATGCCTAGATGCTAATGCCCTATCCTTCACTAAATCAATCGCAATTTCATAACCAGTATGCTTCCATCAAAGTCTTACCTGTTATAGAGCTTCAAATATGGATCATCGCACACGGAAGTAATCACAGGTGGCATGCCCTCCTTTTTAATCTGCTAATGCATTTATTTGAGGCTAAAGGTTTACATGATCTGTTCAACATACCCATTCAATCTCTGCTGTCTTTGTTTTGATATCTTGCTTTAAGTATTATGGAAGGTTTCTGCAAAGACTTATCAGTTTTGCAAGTAAATTCTTCAAGCTAGGTGTCACACATTCCATGGAAGTGAGCTGTGATTTTAGACATCGATTTCTGAATTCAGACGGGCTGATGATTTTAGCATTAGATTTTTCTTCCTCTTCCTATGTTTTGCAAATTTCTTGCTCATGGTAAGTTGCATTTCAATTGTAGTCAACCGATATCAAGGCATTCTCAAAATTTATAGAGAATTTAAATTAAAGCCATGACAACACAACCTCTGATTTCTAGTGAAGCATTCACATTCTCCTGGATGCTTGACCTGTACTATCACTACTTTCATATGAACAATACTCAGAAAGAAACTATACATCTAAAGCTTATCTTCAACTGCTGCAGTTCCTTAGCAAAATGCAAAAAGACAAGTGCGCTGTGGTTGTGCAGGATTTGATGGAACTTATTGAGAAATAAAAGAGCAGTTAAGCTGCATCAGGCAACAAGCTCATGTTTGTTTGTTTGTTGTTTTGAACAATAATTTTAAGCTCAAGTACTATAGCAAGCCTAACAGATACGAAACCTGAACAATAATTTTGTTTTTTGTATTATCTAGGCAATTTTAGTTTCAGCAGGCCAGGTACTTGCTCTTTCGGAATGACTGCAATGTCAGACTCAAATACTCTAATTGATTGCTAGGTTTAGGATTTTTAGGTTTTGTTCCGGTTGAACAAAGTTTCACTAGTTAGCTTTAAGATGAATATAGAAATTGAGTATGCATGTTTTCTTATGATAGTTATTTTCTAAGGTTCAGTCATTATGTTAAAGGAGCATCAACTTGTGGTCATGGCTCGACCTGACTTGAAAGAAAAATAAGTCATTCGAATTTCTTAGCAGTTTGCCATGCATCCTGATTCTGTTGAAGTCCTTGAGAACCATAGTAAAGCTTCACAAAGAACAAATCATACCATAGCAGCATTCAATGCTAGGAGATGGATTCAAAGATATGAATATTTTGTAGTAGTTGTACTTTATTTATCTATAAATCCATATCAATTTGTTGTAGACATGCTCGAGAGGTCACTCATTGTTGTAAAGTTTATATGAAATTTGATCAATTGCAATGTATTTAGTTCTTCAAGCTTCAGAGCTTGCAAAGATTATTTGATAATGGCTACAGTATTGAATAAAAATGTGAATTATTAAGATCTAACAAAATACTTGTGACATTTTAAACTTTTTATTTTATACACACACACACACAAAAATTCATATGTGTGTGTGTGTGTGTGTATATATATATATATATTTCTAGAATATATAAATGTGATAACAAAAAGTGTAAATAATTTCAATATATGAATTTTGATGATTTAGATGTTCAAAATCAAGTTGAGAAATTAGATATTAAATTTTTAAGATAAGCATCAAAAAATGTGCTACATTTATGAAATAGTTCATATTTTAAAAAGATTATATTTTTAGATAAAAAATGTTAAGACATGTGTAGTGGTATTTTTATTTTTATTTTAAAAGTTGTATAAATATATAATTTTTTTTGAAAAAATATTATTAAATATGTGATTTTGAGTTTTAAAAAATATTTCTTTTTTGAAATGCCCTCAAATCTCAATTGCCTCTCATTATGTTGTGCCCCTCTTTTTTTTAATGAGAATTATAATTGAGTAGCAATTGGTGGAAAGAATCATGAGAGGGCATTAGATAAAGAAAGAGAAAGAAAGGAAGAGATAATTGTTCAACATAATGAGAGACAAAGGAAATTCATGAAAAAATATTTGTTTTTAAGAGAGGAATTAACTACGAATGAAAGGAAAAAGTAAGGAAACGGAATTAGAATTAGTCTTTTGATTTTTTAATCCATTCTCTATGCAAGATTTCAATGGGATTCAAATTTCTACAAATTATCAAGATTAATTTTTCCTTCAAAAGAATTGTGTTGGTATTGAATTATAAATTTGTTTTTACATAGGAAAAATAATGAGTTATGCATATATAATGTTTAGATCTCATGACTAGGAAGAAATGAAAAGTTGCATGACTAAGAGTAAAGAGAGAAAAGTAGTAATAGCGATTCCTAGAATCTGTCGATCTAACATCGGACAATCCGATAAGTTGTCTGATTGACTAAGCTGAACTAAGAGACAAAGATTGAAGGGATCGAACAATCTAATCGCATGATCAAACAATACAGTCGGAATCAAACCATCTAATCAAAGGCCAAACAATCCAATCAAAACTATTTAAAAAATAAGTTAATGAGCAAGAAATTTGGTAAACAAAATTGAATGCAAGATGAGACTAAGAAATAATAGAAATCTGTAAAATATGTGCTTGGTTAATTTTTATGTTTTGGAACTTGAAGGAGAAATCCAAGTAGAAATGGAGAAAACACCAATTGATCTATGTAGATGAACTCAATATTTGTGATTAAGTATAATTATTGTATACATACCTGGGATGAATGATACATACGTGTTTTTTATATTCATGGAGGATGATTGTATGATAGCATACCTATGATGAAAAATGCTTATACATATTCATATACATGATAATAAAGGATGGTTGAATGATATCATGCCTGTGATGAATGATATTCATGAATAATTCATAAACATGATAAATGATAGTTGTATAATACCATACTTGTGATGGATAATGTTTATATACTATATGCATACGACAGAAGTGGATTATTTATTGGAATAACACATGATATATGATATGATTAAAATATTATTATATACTAGCACTATGCAATGATATGAGATGCATGAATGTAATTACATAGGCTGTATGTAATAGTGTTTTGATGCAAGATAATGAGATGTTATAGAGATTTTTTCTATGATATTATCCCTAATATTTTGTTATTGAAATTAATGTATTTGCTATGATGTATGCTTATAGGTCATTAAAACCACTTATGGTTGCACCAACTAGCCCTCATGGGTTGCTAGAAAGATTGAGAACAAGAACAACCCACAATAGGATTGGTTGCTAACATACTTATGGGCCATTGGATGACCAATGTGATTTACAAGACCACACTAAAGATGATGAGATTGCCCTCTATGTGATAGATGCTAATAAGCGAAGATCCGCAATTGGAGGACCTCCATTGGGACCAGCTCATGGATGCATGTGACATGAGTTGTGGTGCAGATGATAATCATAAAGGAAAGCAGAGCTTAGATGAGAAAGCAAATAACATTATGATAATAAAATAAAATTAAAATGATGAATAAGAACGAATAGCATTATGTGAATTTATTTTTATTGTCATTGATACCATTGACAAAACATGACTACCTATGCTATGTTATATGCTTTACAATATATTTTGATAATTGTTTGTGTTATTTCATATTTAGCCAATTAAGCTAATTGAAGGCTCGCATCATACTTACATTAAAAGGTACTTGATACGCCACACTGAGATGGGACCAGATCAAGCTTGGAGAAATAAATATATGTAGAGTTTTTTTGAGTTTGTGATTGAGAGCTGAGACGATACATTATTTCTGGTTATGTAATAATAACTCTAGCAAAATTGAGTGTTTTAGGTTGAGCAGTAAAGAGGGAAAAAAGAAAACCAAAAAGAAAAAAAGGCACCATGATACCAACCAAACACACGTCTTGCTGTCTTGCTCCACATTGAAGAACCTTGATCACATAGGAATAAAGCAAAAGAGTCCAGTTGGATTTAATGCCTTTGGTTAATAATAACTATAAGAAGACCCTCTCAGACTCGATCAAAAACTTCAATACTCTCCAACACAAGAACTCTTTTCTTCCTCATCAAGAAAATCCTCAAGGACCCTAGCCCATGCCTAAGGTTCAAATCCCCTTCTTGAAGGCTGACTGAGCTTCAAATCCACTTCTCAAAGCCGACCTACAAACCAAATCCCCCTCTCAAATCCTATTCGTGCCTAGTCACAAAACAAAATTCCTTCCTGAAGGCTGCCCGCAAGTGTTGTGCATGCCAATGGACCCAAATCCCCTTTCTGAAGCTTGCCCATGCATGACCAAGTCCCCTTCCCGAAGCCTGCCTGCACCTACCTACAAACCCAAATCCCCTTCTTGATGCCCACTTGCACCAGCCCGCGAACCCAAACCACCTTTTGAAAGCTCTTATAAGCTACCCAAAAGGTCTTTTAAGCTACTCCAAGCTTCTCTAAAACTGCCTTGAAGTATCTTTTAATTTTGCCCGAAGTCATTTAAAGTTGCTCAAAGCTACCTAAAGCATTGTTAAGCCACCCAAAAAATTTTTTCCAGTCCAAAACTCTTTTCGACTACTCAATTACAATAAGCTACTAAAAGGCTCTTATAAACTGATCAAAGGCTCCCACTTACCCACGGAACTAACTTATCTCCATACATTAAACTTTTTGTTAAAATACCTCAAATCTCTATTTTTGCATTGACATTTTTTTAGTGACACCTGTGAAAAATGAGAACAAGCACAATGAAATAAAGAATAAAAAATAAGTCACTCATAAAGAAAAAGCACTTGACAGCGGCAGCCAAGAGATAGCAAAGGTCATCACATCTCTGCCTCATATCTCGCAAACCTTGAAACCTTTTCAATCATCTGTCGATAATCACTTCCATTTATTTCAACAACACATGGAACAGTCTACAAAGTTTCTTTCCACTTTTCTTATGCTAATTGGAGAGCTAATCAAAGCTAGCTTGGCCAACCTACAAACATGACATGCCAAACATCTCTCCATTTAACAAAGAGCCACTCAAAGTTTTCCCCAAAACACCCAAACCTTATTACATTGTCTCTACTTTTAAAAATCTCCCATTATATAGCCCCTCGTAACACCATCCCACCAACAACATAGCAATACCTCGTGACATAAGGCTCTTTAACTCTCACCCAATTAAAACTCTCTTTCACCCTCAATTTGGTCTAGAAAACCCATCAATAGCTCCCTTACCCCCAATGAAGAACCTTATTAAATTTGGCCATACAAGTATAATATTGACATCATCAAGAAGATTTCTCCATTCACAAAATAAATTCTCCCGACACTTCTACCTCTAAAATTTGGTTGCCCAACTCATCAACACTAGGAGAACCATGGATACTAATGTAACAAATTGACAAGAGAACCCAATTTCAATATCCTTCAACTAAAGACATGTCACCTCTTAGCAACCCTTAAGATGAAGTCTCTCTAACTCTCATCCAACTGAAACTCTCTTTTACCCTCAACTTGATTTAGAAGACCTGTCAATACCTCCCTTATCCCTAATGAAAAATCTCATTTACTTTAGGTATACAAGTATAATCTGCAAATCGTCAAGAAGATTTCTCCATTCACACAAAAGGTTCTCTCAACACTTCTACCTCTTAAACTTCAATTACCCAACTCATCAACACTAGAAGAGCCATGGACAAATGTAACAAATTGGCAAGATAACCCAATTTTGATATCCTTCATGCCTAAAGATATGTCACCTCTTAAAAACCCTTAAGACGACACTATAGTCTCAAGGATAATCATCAACGTTGAAGTACACCACATACTCATCGACACTGGATGTTCAATAGACATCCCTTTCCTCGATGCCTTCAAAAAGAGTGGTATTAGTCAAAACCTTATCCTCCCAACCACTAGTTCACTTGAGGGTATCTTGAGAGAATCTACGAAACCAAAAGAAACCATCATGAAACCACTAACAATGGGAAACTCTTCTGACTCGACCATATGTATGATTGACTTAATTATCATTGCTACTCCTACCTATAATGCTATTCTTAGAAGACAAATAAATGAAAATATTCAAAAAGGCAATCTCAATATCATACATTTACATAAAATTTAATATCTCAACAAGTGATGTTCGAGTACAAAAGGACCTTTTAAAGTTAAGGAGATGTCATCTCAACAATAATGAAAACTACAATTAAACCAGCACCTTCAGCAATGGAGCCCCCAGATAAGGACGTTGTTACCTTGTGTCTCCTTGTCTCTAATTTTCATTTGATCCATCTAAACTAACAAAACTTATAGCTATCTCTATTGATCAAGATGGGGAGGCCACCCTCAATCTTTTTGTCAATTATGTTGATATTTTTACTTGGGTGCAAACAAACATGTCAGGGATAGACCTCTCAATAGTCTCTCGCAATAAATCCAAGAGTCTCAACCATTCGACAAAAGAAATAAATTCTCAATATCAAGATGCAAAGTCAATCAAGTAAGAAGTATCTAAGCTACTTGAAGTCAATTTTATCGGATCAATCTACTATCCTAAGTCATAGGAAAATGTGGTAATCGTTAAGAAAAGAAATGGTGAATGATGCATGAGTATGGACTACACTAATTTCAATCGTGCTAGCCCAAAAAGTTCATATTTTTTCCCCAAATTGACGACCTTGTGAATTTGGTTACTAGTTTCAACTTTATGGAAGCCTTCTCAAGATACCATCAAATTAAGATAATTAAAAATGATATGAAGAAAAGGTTATTCATTACTGACTTTAAGACTTTCTGTTATAGAATTATTTCTTTTAGGCTCAAAGACGTCAGAACAACTTATCAAAAAATGATCAATACTATTTACTATTTTCCAAACTCAGAAAAACATGAAACATGATGCTCATGTGGATGATCTCTTAGTAAAAAGCACTTCTTTCAAAAAAAACATCTACAGTACTTAAGGGAGAGTTTCAAAACTTGTTGAAAACTCAACCTCAAATTCAAACCCCTAAAGTATACCTTTAGCACAGCTTCAAGAAAATTTCTTGGATACATAATATCTAAGGGATCCAATCCAATCCCAATAAGATAAAAGAATTTCTAGGCATTCCTTCTTAGAACATCCCAAGAGATGTTCAATGCCTCGCACAAACGCATCGTCAAAATCAGCTATTTCATTTCCAAATCGAGAGAGGCTCAACCATTCTTCAAACTTCTTCGTAACAAGTCCAAATATTAGTGGATTGAGGATTATGAGAAGGTTTTCCAAGTGTATTCCCTTATTTTCTTGATCTCTATAAGTTATTATTTTGTTACTCTTAGCATATAATATGTTTAGCACTTCTGCACTCACTACTCATCACAAAGCTTTGGTTGAAATTTAAGGTATTCAAGCAATTAGTAGTTCTCATGGGTGTTTAGTGGTTTCTACAATGGCTAAATAGAGTTTTTGTTATTTCACATGGTGATTTTATGTTTTTTAATAACTTTTGGCATTCATAGCATTTGATAGCGTTAAGAAGCTTTCATGGAGCCTTTCACACTTCATCTAAGTGACCAATGCTTAATTCTTGTGGTTAAGTCACTCATGGTAAAACAATTCATATAGTCCACAAGTAATGTGGAAGGATTCGTAGATCACTTTAGTATTCTTGATGTTTGACGTAAGACACATTATTAGTCAATAGAATTCTACATTAAACGTGGGAGTAATAGAAATGTGAATTAGATTTTCACTTATGAGGATTATTAAGAAACAAATAAGATTGAGTTTAGTAAGTTAGTTCCGTATTATAAATTGAATATTATATTAGAGCAACAATTAAAATAATTTGGACTCTTATCTATACGTTTAAGTTTTTAAGTTATTCGATGCCCATCTAAAGGTATGTTAGGCCCAATTTGAGTACGCATTTGATGCAACCCAATTAACAAGTAGTATCAAAGCCAATGATTTGACTATGATAAAATAGTTAATGTAATTTTTTACTACCATTAGTTTTTTTGTAAGTTTCTATCATGTTTGAGCAAAATTTTAATAATGAACTTATATGATATCTCTATATGATCAAGTAACCCTAGGTATGCAAGATATTTGAAGGTTGAAAAGCTTCAATGGAATTCATTAAGCTTCATTTCAGTGATCGGTACATGAATCCCACGCAAGTAATGAACGAATGTGAGATTCTCACTTGAGAGAGAGATTATTAAATACAAATTAAATTGAGTTTAGTTTCATATTGTGAATTGAAGATAGCATTGGAATCTTAGTAAATTGTAACTCTTATTAATATGCTTAAACTTTTGAATAATTGAATACCTTTCTAAAGATATACTAAGAAAAATTTGGACCACTATTTGGTACAATCCCTTAACAAAAAATTTAGTCAAAATTAACAAAATTAAGCTTGGACAACAATATTGCAAACAATAGTTCTCATGAGTTAAATTTGTTATTACATTAATGAACATGATGTTCAGAAGTATATAACTCACTGATTTTATTGGTAGCTATGCTTTGTCAAAATTAGCCACAAACCAAAAAACAAAAGAAAAAAAAATACTTCCAATTTCATGTTGTTGCAACCTAATTCCTTCAAACCAAATGGAAGCAACAAAAATAGCACTCAGATTCATAATTTATGCTAATAAAATAAACTTATTTATCAAAAAATAAAGGAATAAAGAATATAGATAAAAGCCTAAATAGGAATAGAGCATACATAATGTTGAAAAAAGAAGAAAAATGGGAAAGTGGATAATATACAAAATAGACTATGCAGAGCATCAAACTTAGCAAAAATCAGAACATTACAAAATAGACATCAAATACAGCCTATCTGTATAATTTTTTTAACAAATGTCCAAACAGAAGGTAGATCTTGTTCACAAGTAAAGAAAAACAGTATATGAAACTCGGAATCTTGAGCAAAAACTTTCCTTCTCAATATGCCTGACACCGAAAGCAATACCCATTAGTCTATGCCTTCCCAAAATTCCAACTTTTTCAGCCAAATGTAGTTCAGTGATCTTACACGGCATATAAATCTAAGCAGCCTGCAATTCTAGTAGAACCAATAGCTTGTCAGTCACTTTCACCTTTGTTGTAAATGCTCCTTTAGGAATTAATGTAACCGAACGCACAACAGAGTAACTACAACAGCAAAGGTCCATTTACATCATTGTACAGACTGTATTCGAGATCAATTGCAGTCAAGTAAAAGAAAAGCCTAATAATAAAAAAAACTACCCCAATCTGTACTTCTCCCATAGATTGCCACGAAACTATTCATTACGCACCTAAGCTCGCCTAAAAATTATCCTTTGAGCTATCCAATAAAATCTTAATAAATTTTCTAACAATAAATTCCAATAAAACATACAAGAAGACCGAATTGCTAATAACAAAAATCCTCCACCATCAATCAGATAAAAAAAACAAATTTCGCCAATTCAAACAAGCCACGGTAGAAAAAATTTAGATGTTGGAAGGAGAAAGAAGCGGACCTTCTCGTTCATACTCTGGCACTTAGACTGCATGTAGGCATCGGTATCAAAATTATCTGTCTTGAATATCTTCAGCTTATCAGATAGCTGTACCCCAGCCTCATGTGCTCCGGGAATGGAGCCGCCGAGGTGCTGGATCCCTGATGACAGTGGTCCGGACGTTGCCGAAGCCCTAGATCGTGACGACTTCGCCGACGCCATCGGCACGAGAAGCAACTCAGAAGATCCGAAGCCTCGTTGCCACCGCCAGGTAAATTCAATCCACAACACGAGAAAAAACAATTGAGCTAGATCGTAAACGGCAACAAGGGCGAGGGAGAGGAGATCGGATCGCTGCACGAAGGAGATCGGCGATGCTGAGTGAATAGAAATCCTCAAACGCCATAATTTCGATGACCCATCAAGTACCTCGATCTTTTGTCAATTTCCTGCTGTTTTAGAAGGGCAAGTTGATAGCTTTCTGCCTGAGCTGAGAACTCTCAGCTTTTTATTATTCTCGAATAACAGAAAAAGGATGAGGAAGAAGCAAGTTAAGAGAGGAAGGAAATTTGTATGGGAGCCAAAATATTAAAAATAAATAAAATGGCGAAAATAAACAACATTGCTTATACCCTTAGGTTCTTTCCAAATATTTTATTAAAAAAAATCATCCAAAAATTTTTCTTTTTAATTCATACTATTGTAAAGATATATTTTTAAATCACCAAAATCATATTTTAAAAATTCTCCTTGTCAAAAGCTCTTCATAAAAGAAGATAAATTTGAAAAAAAAATATTAGATAATTTTTTTAAAGAAATTTATTTGATAAATATTATGTTAATATTTCTGAATTTTTTGTAATGTAATTACTCTGTTAATCTTTTCTTGTATATTTTTGTTTTATTTTAGAAATACAATATCATTCTTTATTAGTTACTACTATCTTATAATCAATCAAAAACTTTACATATATCATCAAAAAAAAACTTCAAGTAAATTAATATTAGGAGGATTTGAATGTACCATATTTCACAAGTATTTAAAAAATACTTTAAAATCATAAAGAATTTAAGTTTCATTGTCATAGGACGAAAGAAGTATAATTTATTTGTGCATTCATATATCAAAAGTCATATGCATGCTTACTAATGTGCACAAATAAAAATAATCATACCCAAACTAGTGCAATTGAGAATTAATGGGATGAATAGTGAATGTATTATATATTTAACATATAGAGTATTGTGCTATATCAAATTATATGATATGATTAACAAATATCAACATTATAGCATGGTTATTCATAAAACTACTATACTATGGTTTGAGTATCAACATTTACAAAGACCAAAGATTAGATTATAATCATAACAGAATGTAGCCAATAATGATAAATAATTATTGTTGCTAATTAAATGCGGTAACAAAGTAATTATGTGTGACTATACATGCAAAAAATAGTCATAACCATATTAATGAAGTTTTGTATGTATTAAGAAATTTTACACATATTTTTGTTACTATTAGACTACATTAGATGCTCAATGCTCGCAAAAAAATCTCAGATCTTAAAACTTAGACATACTTGGGATATTTTGTTAAGTTTTCTTCTTCTCATGATTGTTATAACAAGAGAAACACCCTATGAAACATGCGAACAAAATATACTTTTGCTCTATTTTTATTGAAATGTGAATAAATTATAAATTACAACATATGACAACTAAAAAGGAATGATCAAGGTGATGGAAAAGTTTTCTAAATAATGATAAATGAAAAAGGTAACAAGCAAATAACTAATGGTATTTGGTGTAAATACTTCGTTATTTTTTTTCATATAATAAGAGGAGCACCAATTCATCTTTTATAGGATAATATTCAAAATCACAAATTATTGAACGATCAACATTGTTGAATTTATTTGTATCTTTGAACTCGATGCATGACATTTTCTATTTTATTCCTAGTTTTTATAATTGAATCTATGACATATTTTTTTATGATTTATTATGAAATATAGAGTCTAATATATATTTTGTAATGAAAATTTTTTTTTTCTAAGATATATTTATCTCATCATCTTCATATACAAATCACGTATTAGTAAATCATAGAATTGTATTGTGATTGACGATGCATTTAATAGATATCTCTATCATACAATTATGCATCACTTCATGAGCGGGGAGAAGAGCTAAGTGTCTCCTTTCATTTAAGAGTATACACTCAAAGAGCAACACAATTTGCCTTTGAAAGGCAAATTTTGTTTTGTTACCCAAACAAACTTTGCGTTGGTACATTATAGCTTTTACTTATCATAATTAGTTTTTGCTTAAATTGAATAGTCTCATAACGAACTTATCATATTTGGATTGAGCGATAATTGTTTGTATTTGTCTCAATAAGTATTCACTAACTTGTCTTAATTCGAACTAACATTTACCATATTGAAGGAGGCCATCAACACTTCGACTTATTTCCAACAAGTTCTTATAGAGAATTTTTTATTCAAAGCGATGTGCATCAAAATTTGGTGAGATCAACTACCTTTTCACTTATAATCACCAACTTTTTCATTAACTTGGGTTGAGCTAAGAAAATATAATCAAATCATACTTTTTTAATCATATTTTAAAAAATAAAAAATGAAAGGAACAAAAGGGAGGTTGTCTAGCAAAATAAAAGATAGTCGGTCCACTTTTTGATGACAAGATGTTGGTCTAACCTCCTATTTATCTCATATCATTTGTATTTTTTAGTTTTTATAGATAATTATAAACATCGATGACAACATAATTTTTATGATTTTTTATATGTAACATATTATTATATCTCTCTTTTTTTTATATTGTTATGAGCTCATTTAGAGTTTTTAAATATGAAGATGTTGATTTAAAAGACATATTACTATTGCATCTCATCAATATTGAGCTACAGCTTAGATAAGACTAATAATAGAGAGCCACTGTTCATCCATAAAGTCTATGCTTTTGAGTTGTCGTGATTATTCCAACAATGATTTATCTCTCTTATCAATGTTAAAGTTGTCAGCATTACCCAATACCTTTATTATTATAGCCAAGATTTTTAGTGAATGACTCCAAAGCCACAAAAGATAATTAAATTAAATCTTATTAATCATTAATTTGATTTATTTCTCAGTTTAAAAATTCTTTTTTTATAATCTTTATAAAAACATGAATTTTATATTTATTTATTTTTAGGAGAGATTGATGATTTTATTTGAAAATTAAATATTTTGTCTATATTTTATATAATTGTTTAATATCACAAAATTTATCTATTATTTTTTAGCTAACAATTTTCCTTTTTGTGAATGATTGATCAAAATCTATTATTTGTTATTAACTAAATATAAGAACAATCATTCAAGAGGATATCAACAAAAGTAAAAAAAAAATAGGGATACATTTATCGCACATTAAGTCCAAATGAGAAATTATCTTGTGTGGCACCTCTTTTTTTTTATATATTTTATTTTTTTATAAAGCTTTGAATACAAAATATTTATTTTTTTTATCATTATTCATAAATTTTACTTTTTAATGATATTTTAAATATACAAAGTTTAGCAACTATGATTCATCAATATAATTATTTTTATGTATATAATGTCTATTTTATGCAAATCTAATTTAATCTTTTTAAATCAATCAATTAAAATCTGTTTTATAATATATGTTACAAACAATGATGTACATATAAATACAAGTTTTTATTTTTCTTTTAAGATTGAGTAGTACTATCACCAAGACTCAAATTTTACTTAATTTATTCAATTACTATAATACCCAAGACTATGTTCTTCTTGGGTTATCTTAATGCTTAAACTTAGCTTACACAATTTCTTTGAAATCCTCTTATAATTTTTATCTTTCCTTTTTCTTTCTCTTTCTCAATCATGTTTACCCAATCTAATTGCTAAAGCTTTCTTACCAAAAAATAATGTAAGTCTTGACTATCACCTCATTTAGACTATTTATTATATTTTTTATATTTTGTCTTTTAAATGCCTCTAATAGTTATCTCTTCATGTGAATATCGTTTCACATTTTGTTCTCTCATTTCTAAGGGTATTTTGATGGTTAAACTTATCTCTAAGTCAATTTTCTTGACTATTCGTTATTTCAATTTTAAAAATTTGTTCGATTTTTGTACATGTTTTCTCATTTCATTGTATTATATGACATACTTAAATGAATTATTTTTAAGCACTTTTAATGCCATTTTATATATTATGTTCTTATGTCTTTATCATATTTATATGATTAATTTATCATATTATATGATTAATTTATGATATCTTTTATTTGAATACTTTCACAATGAGCTTACTTTATTTTCTCTCGTATGATCGTATGGTATAATATACTTTTGTCACATTGTGTGATCCAATGCATATATGAATTTTAAATTTATGCATATGATAGCTTTCATTAACTTCAGCTTAGGTCTAATATAGAAAGTTACATTTATAAATATAAGAATATTTACTATCTCTAAGGTGTTAGTACACCCTCCAAATTATTGATAACAATTTATAAATATTGATAACAATTATTTACTATTGAGGACAACAACCCTCCAAATATTCAATCTGTTCTATGCACTTAAGTGGTGTTAGTATACCCTTGTTGCTAAGCTTGGAAAAGGTTAATCCATAAAGAAGGGGATCCAACAATGAATATGGCCTTAAGTTTAGCCACAAATGTATCATTTCTATCTCTAAGGTGATGAATACTCAAACAACCATGTTCCCTAAGTCTCGCAATGAAGGAAATGGAGGGACCCAATGATGAAAACTCCTAAACAAAACTATCTTAAGTCAATTGAAATATGTTTTAGGTCTATGATAAAGTAGTATCATTTGATTCATCAATCAAAACATCAATAAAAGATAGTTCTGAAGTAGCACATGCAATAGTAAAACTCATTGATGGGTCTGCCTCACCAAATCAGATATCCCAAATCCCAAATTCACCTTTTTATCCAATAAACGAACTCCACTATTAAGCTCACGTATTTACTCCTCTCTCCCCCCCCCCCTCTCTCTCTCTCTCTCTCTCTCTCTCTCTCTCTCTCTCTCTCTCTCTTATACTTAATTCATACAAAACACATTTTTATTGTTAATTTCTGAATTTTATCTGCTTTTCATGTCTTTAAATTTTTTTAAAAAAAATTTAAACTCTTATTAAAGTATTTATTTATAATGCTTGCTCATGGCAGCAATAGATGCCACATTTACTTCTTGCAGCTGTCACCGTCTTCCTTGTCTCCCCTTCCTCAATATAAGAAGACACCTTTTCCTCGGCTTGAGAGGGAAAGATAGAAATAGAGAGAGATGGCAAGATACTGCTTTATCTCCCTACTTGTCATCCTTATAGCACATCAAGCTCATGCAAGGAACGTGCCGGGACACGTTCAAGTGACCAAAAACCAAAATTCAACCGGGGAATCTGCCGCTGGTGTCCAAAGTCAGAAGAACATCGTCTTTGGAGCGGGTGGCGGTTACGGCGGAGCCGCCGGGGTGAGATTTGATGGCTTCCCATCTTTTAGTGGCGCCACCGGCGGCCTCGGTGGAGCCGCCGGTGGAGGGTTTGGCGGACTCGGCGGTGCTGGAGGACTTGGTGGTTTTGGCGGGGGAATAGGTGGCGGTGCCGGTGGTGGTTCGGGCGGCGACCTTCTCCCCTGAGCAGCCCGGTTTATTTGTGGCTCATGCCGTTACTTCTTACGTGCATGGGCTTAGTACTTTTTTAAGGCGTTTGTTGTCTGCGTTCGTAAAGTGGTCCTCTTTTAATCTGTTGTTACGTGTGTTAGGTGGCTTCGATTGAATAAAGTGTGCTTTTATGCTACTAAAAATGTTTAAATTTTTTTAAATATTGGACGAATATATTATTAAAAAAAAATAATTATCACATACATAAAAAGTACAAAACCTTCATGTCACTCTTTTGAATCAGTTTGAAATATATTTAATAATGTTATTTGAAGGTGTATAATATATAAATAAGATGAATTGGTTCATATTTAAGTGATTCGTATGGCTGAAGGAGTTGAAGTACGATAATATTTTTAGATGAAAGCTCCTCCTTTGAACAGAGTGGTCACGGCTAGTTAAACATAGCAGTCCATACGATCAGACAGTACGACGTATTAAGGATCAACAGAATACATCAGTTGACCGGGTATGAGAAGCACTCAAGAGCCAACCACTCTTCATTTAAGGCTCTACATATAACGCATTGAATGAGACAACACCAAGCCACCATCAATCTTCTTTGATTTAAATGATTGCCACACCATCATCAATCTTCCCAAGCAGGGAGTACTATACTCTTCATTAGCTCAAAGCAAGCAACGGTTCTTTCTTTGCTTATGGTTCACTACCAAAGCCAACTTCACTACATTTCATAGAACTCAATATTACAGACCAATCAAACCTTGCATGCATTTCAACCCTCTTTGAGTTCAGTTATCATGACTATTGTTCAACAAACTAACAAAACAGGCAAATCAAACAAATCCCAGGTGTAGAATCACTCCAAATTTGGAACCCAAAAAGAAGCCAAACAAATGACAAAGCTACAGAGGAGAAGCATCACCTTCAACTGAACCATCTTCTTGAGGTCAGCTGCTGAAGAGGAAGTCCCAGGAGGTGGGCTTGCATCACCCACATGGCTTTCTGCGAGGCAAGTGAAGTTGCACCTGCTTGGAGAAACAACTCTGTACACTCCCTTGCTTGCCAGAACATATAAATCCATGTTGTTGTCCTGGGCGAAAGAGTATAGGATGCCCAAAGATGGCAAAGTACTGTCTTCAACATCATCGCAAGCAATTGGAGAATCTTTGGAACAGGCAAATGGCAAGTTTGTGCTGTTGTAAATTCCACTGTCTTCTGGAGCTTCAGTTCCTGCCCACATTGCTTCGCCATAGAGGTCTGCATACAAGAACCTGAAATCCAATAGAAACATTGATTGGGTTCAACTGTTGATGTATGAGTTATAGATTTAAGAGAACTGGAAGTTTTTCTACCTTCCACTCAAGCACGGATCAACATTCGACCTGTAAACATAACCGCCTGCGATTGAAGCCGATCCCGTGTTCTTGTTCACAGAAGTGTGGTTGTATCCCATAACTGGGAAGATGGGATCTATAGAGTTTGCAGAGGTGTTTCCTCCAGGTGTCCTTGATGGGTGAAAAAGGTTATAACCCTCATAAACACGCCACCCATAGTTTCCTCCCTTTGTAATCAAATCGATTTCCTCGTATGCTTCCTACAGTAGTGGCATTAGAGATGACTGACAAGAATGGATGCAGGGTGCTTGTTTTATGAAGAAACTGACACAGGAAATGGAAATGCTGCTATCATATGGCCATTTGAACAAGATGAAAAGGAGTTTGAGATCATTTGATTGATATCAACAAACACACAAGATGATTAATGTTTGAAACAAAAATTTTCAATGCATTAAGCATTTCAGATGGAGACCAACCTGCCTACGATGTCAAGAAGCTTTTCAGACCATATTCTTCTTTATTAACTGAACTGAAAAATGTTTGGACAAGTACCTTAAAAAACTTAGTGACCATAGAGATAAACATAGATGGGTTCATTTGTTAATGGCCCATCTATGTCCTAAGAAACTTAATCCAAATCCTAAGAAACTTAGTGACCATAGAGATAAACATAGATGGGTTCATTTGTTAACGGATCCCTCATACAAGATTAGGCAAATGTTTCACCTTCCTCAACTTCTAATCTCATAAAGTTGGCATACTTTAATGATTTTGACTTCAAATCTATTCTTATAGGGACCCGCATGAGTTTTTCATTATCATGATTCTTCCTTTTTGTCAATCTACCAAAACTGTCAAAGATAATCCTCCCCCTTATACTCAAGAGAATTGTCTTTCCTAACACGTTACATTTACTTTTTATGCTACTGTTTTGATCCTTGATGGCAACAAAATGCAAGTTCTTGTTAGCTTTCCAATAAGTAAATCAATCGTTGCCAATGGATTTGCAGGAAAAAGAATGATTCACAAAAATATCTTGAATAGATAAGGGTTTATTTCATGCACTAGAGATAGAAGTATAAAGTTGATTTTTGTGAAAATTTTGCATTGGTGGGTCATTTGACTTTTTTTTATTTCTTATTGATTGATGAACTTAAACATTGGCCTTTGTTTCAAATAGATGTGAAGAATATCTTCTTAATGATAATTTTGAGAATGAAGTGTATATACAACCATCACCTGATCTTGATGTTTCTTTTGGAAATTTTTAACATTTGAAGGACACTTCATGCTCCTAAATAAGCCCTTGAGAACGGTTAACTAGACATTGAATAAACATCTCGACTTCTCTTTTAGCCCATATGATCTAGCATTTTTGTAAGGCACATTTCTAATAGGATGGAACTATTTTATTTCATTATATAGATGACATGATCATCATTAGTAATGATGATAATGACATTTGCTTTTTATTTGAGGGCTTCCTAAAACACAATTGAGATGAAAGAATTTGATAACTTGTATTATGCTATTATTGGTCTTTCTTTTAATTATTCTTGTTATTTCACAAATTATACTTCTGATCTTCTTTCTCAAGCCAACCTAAAACTTTCTAAATATTCTTTCATACATTGAGGCATAATGATTTTCTTGATTGATGGAGAATTACTTTTCAGATTTTTTTTAATGTGCTCAATTAGTTGTTAGCTTGGTACACCTAACAGTTATATTGTCTTGCATTGCTTATATTGTTCATTAAATCAGTTTCTTGTTGCTTCATGTTCCACTAATTATAGTGTAGTTCCTTATAGTATTCATTAAATTTTTCTTCACACTCACCTATTCCTAATGCTTATTTAGAAGTTTATTAACCTGATAATCTTATTTATACAAGTTCATCACTTTTTATTGTTTCTTAGCTAATTATTTCATGACATAGTAAGAAACAATGAAAGGTAGCCCATTCCAGTGCATATGCTCAGCATCATGCTTTAGTGAACACAGCTGTAGCCAGCTTCTAATAGATGTGGGCTGTTATTCCATAAGTTGGCACTTCAAATCATTGCTCGGCAGGCGGTCACTAGTTACTATTCCACCATTCATCCATGCAACATTGTCTGCCATAGTGGATGCCATTGAATTTACTTCGAATATCAAAAGATATTTGACAACCCCGACTGGTGTAGCTACTTGAGTAGCACACTAGTGCACCTCATTGACATTAATAAGAACTTATGGGAAGGGACTGAATACAAATGGCTCCTTATTCCTCATTTATGTATTTTGGCTTTTTTTTGTTCCTCTTTCTCTTTCTCTACTTGTCTCTTTTTCTTTGGCTATCATGTGAGTGACCTTTTCCCTTTTTATCTCCCATTCTTCCATGCTTCATCTTCTTTAAAACTCACGATAATAATTAGGGATGATGCCCGATCCCTTTCTATCTTTAAGGTTCTTTTCCCACATTCTTTGCCTTCTCAGCATGCCTTTTGCTTTAAGCATTGTTAAAAGAGAAAGCTGATTCAATTGTGAGCATGTGCAGTGGATGGTTTGAGAAATATTGACAAGGATGTTGTTTTGTGTGCCTTAGGTTTTCACATACAACCACCCTTGTTCTACCTCTCACTTTCTCTCTTGCGATCTCTCTTTCACAAATGCTCTTTTTGATCACATTGTTGTGGATCTTTGTTTCCAGACCAACTCAATCATACATGCCCTGAGCAACGAGCCATCCTCAGTTTTGCAGAGTAACAAATTTCTCTAGCACTCTTGGATGATCCTGGCTTAGAAGCTATTCCTTCAAGGAGCTAGCTCTTCATTACTTACAATCCTTTCTTTTTGTCATCTACCAAAACTGTTAATGATAATTCTCTTACTTGTCCCAGAGAGAATTGTCTTTGTTAACATTGTCATCACTTTTTATGAATCTTACAAATATGGAGAGTATTTTTTTTGATCCTTGATCACAATAAAATGCAAGAGATACAAACCTTAAAAAGGATACATGCATGGGATCTATTTAGTCTTCCAATAGTAAAGAGTTGCCAATGAATATATGAAAAAGGCTGACTTTACTAGATCTCTTGAATACTTTAGGGAATAGTTCACACAAAGTATGCAGTTCAATTTTATGGGAATTTTGCATTAGTGGGTCGTTTGACTTCTTTTCTATCACATATTGATTGATGGATGAAAACATTAGTCTTCGTTTCAAATAAATGTAAAAAAATACCTTTATTAATGATGATTTTGAGAATAAAGTAAACATTCAACTGTCTCTTGACCTTGATGTTCCTTTTGAAATTTTTGTCATTTGAACTTACTTTATACTCCTAAATAAGATCTTAAGCTTGATTTACTTAACATTGCATAAATGTTTGTCTTTTCTCTTCTAGCCCGTATGATCTCTCTTTTCTTTAAGCATATCTCTCATCACATAGCATTATTTTAATTTTTATTATATAGATGACATGATCATCATTGGTGATAATGATAACGACATTCTTTTTAATTGAAAGCTTTTTTAAGCTCCTTTGAGATAAAGGATGCTGATAACCTATATTGTTCTATTGCTATTTCTTTTAATTACTCTTGTCATTATCTTTCACAAAGAAAGCTCTTATTCTTCTTTCTCTAACCAGCTTTAAGCTTTTTAAAGATTCTTGCACACATTTAGGGTATAATGGTTGTCTTAACTCTATTGATGGAGGACCACTTGTGGAGTTTACTTGATAATTTCAATTGGTTGGTGGATTAGTATATTTTCTTGTCACATGCCCTTGCATTGCTTATTTTATTCATTAAATTAACCAGTTTCTAGTTGCATCATGTTCCACCAATTACATGATAGTTCTTTGTATCATTCATTATATGAGAGTAATTCACTATTATAGCATGTATTATTCTTTAGAATCTCCTATTCTTAGTGCTTATTTAGATGATTGATTGGTAATCTTACTAATGGAAGTCTATCATTTGTTATCATATCATTTTAGGTACTCAGTCCAATGCATCACAAGAAACAAAGAAATGTATCCCCATTCCACAACATATGTTGTTTATCAAGCTTTAGCTAACACAATTTTAGCAAACTTATTGATGCGGTCTGCAATTCCATAATTTGGCACTTCCAATCGTTGCTTGACATGCGCTTGCCAGTCTCAATCCACTCCAATCACATAGCATCAACTGCCATACTAGATGCTGCCCAAATTCACTTGACACTATTAATAAGGGATAGGATTTCCGGATTATTAATTTTGCAACTTAGGGATAGTACCATTAATATAAAATTACTCTTCACACTTCATAGTGCGTGACATGCTCTTATATGATCTAAACATGATTTTCTCGTCATATTCCATCCTCTATGAACTCAAATCAAATCTATTTTTACTAGATGGAACTACAAGCTAAGAAATTTAGCAACATCTAGATAAATAGGCCACTTCATTTCTTGATGGCCTACTCAAAATGTTGCAACAAAATAAGAGGATCTATAAGTGCTTAGGTTGCAAAAGGCCCAAATTTGTCATCGATTATGAATCAGATCTAAAAGGCTTACAAAGAACAAAAAAGAGAACATTAAAGTGTTTATTTAAGTTGATGGCCTTTAACAAGTCATTTATAAAATCAAAAGATGTTTTTTTGTTTTACTTTAAGAGCCAAGCACCTAAGTTAAATTTTCTCTCTTTTTTATTACTTCATAAAGTTCATGTTGAATATCATTCTCGTATGTTCAATTGTAGTTAAAACTATATTTTTTAATTTATGTAATGTCACATGATAAGGAATGAAAGAAGGTTTTTTTGATTCTTGTGAATTTGAGAACAGATTTTTCTAGTGTATGCATGCAAAGTGAATTTCTCTAAAAAGGCATAGCTTAGAATTCTTTCTATATGGATCTTGATACAACACCTCTGATAGTTTCTCACCCACCACAACTCCTATAGTCTGCATGGCCAGCATATTTTCCCACTCTTGATCTCCAATGCTTCACCACCAACACCCTCTTCTAGTAAACAATCCCATCTGATCATTCTCACGGCCTTGAACCCGACCACTTGCAATCATCTGTTTGCTCCATGCCAATGAACTTCAATCATGATTGGTCTCATTATCATTGTTCCTCATTTGAGGCCTACGATTCATGCCTCCCTTGAGTTGCCAATATCCCATTGCTCCATGATTGTGGATGCCAACATTCAATGTTGCCACCTATTCTCACCCACATAGACTACTATTGGCTTTCCCCAAGAATACTCATAAAGCCCTAATTGTGCAAATCTCCTTGCCAACCTGTAGCTCTCTCCGATAGCCTTTACCGCATCCAAGGTCAATCACGCATCCGATCGCCCAAAACCTCTGCACCCTCTTTGCAATCCAATAATCACTACAACCTTAGCCATGCCAACCAAATCATTGACCACCTTCCAATGCTAATGTAATTCCACTTTTCAAGGATTTACTTACCCAAGAACCGCATAAAATATCAAGTACATGTTTCACTATCGTTTGTTTCTAATCCAATAAAGCTTCTTTGGTAATCCTGACTTGGAATCTATTCCTTCAAAGACATGCTAGTGTTTCCTTTACAATAATTTCTTTTTGTCAATCTACCTAAAATACTAAAGTTAATCCTCCTCCTTTTCATCAATTGTCATTACTAATTTGTTATGTTTAGTTTTCATGAATATCACACTTATGGAGAGGATTGTTTGGATCCTCAATGGCAACAAACTATACAAGAAGTTCAAGCCTTACAAAAGATGCACATATGGAATCTAGTTAGTTTTTTAATAAGTAAATCTATTGTTAGTTTCCAATAGATTAAAATTAAGATTAATTCTAATGGATCTCTTAAATAGTTTAAAGTTTATATCTTGGTCTACGAGCTCATACAAAACTATAGAATTGATTTTTATTGGAATTTTATATCAATAGATCATTTGACTCTTTTGCTATCTCTTATGATTGATAGTTCTAAACATTGGTTTTTGTGTGAAGAATAGTTTTCTTTGAGGTGATCTTGAGGAAGAATTGCACATACAAACACCTCCTGACCTTGAGCTCCCTTTTGGAAATTTCTATTATTTGAAAGTACTTTATGCCCCTAAATAAGCTCGTAACCATGATATACCAAACATTGCATAAATGTTCAACGTCTTCACTTCTCTTTTAACTTATATGATTTAGTTCTTTTTATTGGGTATATCTCTTAGGGCATGACATTACTTTACTATTTCATTATATGGATAATAGTTTAATCATTGGTGATGTAACTCATATGACTTAACATCTCAATGCACTTGCATGATTCTCATCTTTTTTATGTGTTTCTATATTAGATAAAAGTTTATCTTATTTACTAAGTCCTTTAGTTTCAATTTCTATGCTTTCTTCTTCTAAACTGAGATGTGACTTACATTGGTTTTCAAGTTTCTTGGCTATTGACACTTAAAAATAAATTACATCTTTAATCTTTCCTTTGGAACAATCAGATTGGCTCTTGGAAAGATAACAATTTCAGGTGTGAATCTAATTTGGGCTGAGCTAGAAATACTAAAAAATGATAATAGTTATTAGTATAGTGCATGGAGAAATTTAAGATTTAGCGCTACTATTGGAGGGGGGGTGGCTTTTTATGCCTTTCGACTAAAAGGAAAATGTCCTCTAAAGTTTTTCAATCATAAAATTCAACCTCTTGTCTAATATTCTTATGGATTTCTAGAATGGATTTATTGGCTAATTATTAATTATTATACTTATATTCTATTCTCATAATTAAATCCTTAAATTGATTCACATAATCATTGAAACTCAATTCCCTTTAGCTTAAGGTCAAGTGTTCGCCAAGAAGATTCTTATCAGCAAATACTTCATTTTTTACAATTTTTTCATCTCTAGCTAGCTCATTGATTATCTACCCAACCCTTCCTCTTTAGCTAAGGGGGTTGACCAATAGATTTTTTCATGCCAATTAGTTTCAACATAGCAAACCTAGTCTTTTTGTAATCAACTATTATATGCCAATTAAAAATCTTCCATTTGTGTAAACCAATTTAAAAATTTCTTTAGATCACGGACTTTGTCAAATGTAAGTGCTTCTTAAGCCTTTTTTGGATTTCTAGATAATAATTTTTATGATATCTTTTATAGTCATTATCCTTTCTAAGTTTGTGTCCTTTTTGTTGAGTACATATTTCCTCATCTTGTAAAGTATTATAGTGTAGATAGAGTTTCTATGGGTAAAAAGTATTTTTAACATTCAATGTTGTAGTTGAGTAGAGAGTTGTACCAACATTATAGTAATTGTGTCAAATTTGTCATTATTGGATTTCTCAAAATTATTAATCTTATAAGATACCGGTTGTTTTAAGGATTATGCAAATAACGATGCAACAATTTTAAAGATGTCAAATAACAAATGAGATGGTTTTGAAAAATAACAACATTTTTTATTTTTTTTGTATTTCTAAATTTTTTCAAAGTTTTTGTGGACTTTTGTAATATTTAAAAGAAAAAACAATAAGCTGAAGACAACTAAAATAAGTTACAACATTAATCAAATAACTTTCTTTAAGTTACAACATTAATCAAATAACTTTCTTTAAGAGTTCAATTCTAATTTTCATACAGGAATTAACATTCAATATGTGAGTCAATAAGGTAGAATATTTTTTCAAAAGTTAACTTAGTTTTATAGTGTAGAGTTGCACCAATTACTTTGATGATAATAGAATTACAATAAAAAGTCCTAACCAAATAAAGTATTCATAACAAGAGTAGGGCAAAATCTTATCTCAAGTAAGGCTTAATGAATAGTAAAATATTAAGTTTTAATTTGATGAAGCTATTGGGAACTTGTCTCCTTCAAGGATCTCCAATAAAATATCAAGTTTTAATTTGATGAAGCTATTGGGAACTTGTCTACTTCAAGGATCTCCAAACTTCTAACAAGTCTTCAAATCATCTTCTAAGTGTTCCAAAGGTTGCCAAGCTGTTGAGATAGTCTTGGCTCTAATGCTAAATGATAGAGAATACATGTGTAGAATAAAATGTGATTTGACCCAGTTTGGAATTGTTCATGCTATCGATGAGTTACCGTTCATTTTGCAAGTTTGGGGCTATGCACATAGATGCTGGTGTAGGTGCACAAATGTTGGTGTAGAAACACACAAATGGAGGCATGGGCAAATAAGCAAGGAAGGCTAGTGCGACAATGTTTAGATGAGCCCACTAAATGTGGCTAGTGTGGAAATTCATGGACAAAGGCACGAGTGAGTAGGGCAACTTGGTTGTTGTGCAATCATAGTTGGAAGAGCACAACGTGTGAGTGAGTGGGCGGAAGATGTGCGCAGTGCAGGCGCATAAGCAGACGGGGCAAACCGAGCAATGAGCAAAACACAATTGTTAAAGTATGATCAACAGAAGCTATAATATTATAGTCTTGTGGGACCATCAAAAGTGACTACAAAAGGGAAGAAAGAGAAAAAAAGAAGAAAAAGAGCAATATGAACAAGAGGACAGCAGGAGACCACTAATCACTCCTTTTTAAGGTTTGACTACCAAATTTCACCCAACACAATGTCATCAAGCAAAGCATTTTGAATTACAAGCAAATTACGGCTCATTCATTGATGAAAAATCCTTTAAATAAGATCGATTATAAGCTCATTCTTCAATAAAAATAATCTTTCTTCCATATCTTGAAGATTCTTCTATTCATGAAGGATTTTCTCATACGTTGATGATTTTTTTATTTATGAAGAAGATCTCTCCATTTCTTAAAGATCTTTTTATTCATAAATAATATATCTCCATATCTTGAAGCTTCTCTTATTCATAAAAGAAAATCTCATATTTTTACTATCATATTATTTTGACACTTACGTTAAAATGGTGTGAACATGAAATGTGAATGCATGCAATCATGGCGACTGAAAAATGAACTTTAACATTGAATGTCTAAAATAAATAAGTCTTATAAATTTGAAAAGTTTTATCAATTTGTCAAAATTTGAGGCTACAATGTTAATTAGATTGACTAGTGTTTAAGACTTATGCTACACCTAGAATACCAAACACTTTCTTACTTTCTCATTAACTTTGCTTGATAACAAATTTTAACAAACTGTTCACTATTAGAGATGGAAGAGCCTGGATGACCAATAATATTCACCATTGATAACCACTGCTGCCCCCCTTATTGTCCCTACAAAGTTGCTTGGGACCTCTTTTCAACAATTGTTGAAGGTTGATCATGATGAAGCTATTTGAATAAGAAGTAAGAAGAGCTGGTATTCAACTAAATTAGTTTCGAAGGAGAAAGTAAAATATTCCTCGCTATCAGATTCCAATAGCCCTACACTTCATGTTACAATTTCATTATTTCTTTAGTGGCTCTTTATTGGTCCACAAGTCTACAATGACAACCACCATAGATTGTGACATTTGTTTTGTCAATAGGGAGAATTGTATCTTACATAAATTATGCAAATGAGTAGATTATGTAGTATTACTTTGTTGATACCTCTCCTTGCACAATTTTTTTGTAGTACTCTTTGTAAAACCTATATAAATGTCACTTATTCTCTTATAAGGAGGGATAAGGTGAAATGCAATCGACGTTCTTTCCTACCTCATTTCAAGACAAAGTTCACTAGATCAAATAACAATGCTAGATTTTGTTATGGATCATAGAAATGGAGGCATTTCAATGCAAGTTCAGCGTTGTCACTGAAACACCTATTATTATAAAAACTTTTTATAGTTAGGTCAACAGATCCTTGTAAAACTTCAAACTGTGGCTTAAATTCATCTATATTCCTGACAAGGAAACTGCTTGAATATCTTTAATCTGAATCTATTGAGAACTATGCGGTTGGTGTAGACCCAGCTTGCTCAAATGAGGTACAATGGAATAATGCAAGAGTACACCATACTCACAAAGCACATAAATAAATCTTAAGGTGAAAGAAAATATAAATAATGGTGTCAACAAAAATACCTGGCCAACATCACCACAAAAGAAGTAATTTGACCTTTTGGAATCAAAGCTGCAACGCCATGGATTCCTCAGACCCAAGGCCCAAATTTCTGACTGCAATCCATTATCAACAGTGGATGGGTTGTCTTTTGGAATTGAGTAGTTCCCCCAAAGACCCAGATCATCGATCTCACTTGAACCTATGAAGCAGTTGCTTAAAGAAATCATTTGGGTGATAAAAAATAAAAGCCGTTAGCCAATAGGCCACTTGGAAAATCTGGTTTGGAAGAAGTTCCTAACAGTAATCATTTTTTCCTTCTCCTTTCGTGCCAATCCAATCTCTAGAGATGGAGAAGAATTCATGGATCAAACTATTAAAATGATACTTCTCAATAGCTTTCACACAATAAGATATTAGCACATATCATGAAAGTACATTATACAAGTGGTGTATGCAAAATAAAAAGTAAAAGCATGTGAAGGCATAGGTATGGCAGTCAAACACAGAATTACCAATTTATGAAGTCAACACCATCAAAGAGATTAGAAGCCAGAGTGGGCTAATTGGGACCAAATCATGTTAAATTTATCTTCTTTATGAAATTACTCTTCTTTAAATGATTGTGTTTCCTTTGAACAAATTGCACACAAAATTACAAGATCCTTTTCTCAACAAATAGTATCAAAGCAAAAATTCAAAGTTCTCAAGACATTGATATCACTAGTGGTGCTCTTTAGTTCAAAAAAGTTACACAAATTCACAATCATTGTGCAAGAGCAACATGGGTTGTTGGAGAGTTGCAAGGAGTTGATCGAGGTGGCTTAGCATTGCTAGAGTGGTGAGAGCAAGAAGTGGAGAAACACCGGAGGTTGTCAACATGATCTAAAGTGTGGAATAGATTGGTATAGGAATAAGTGTAATCTTTAGTCAAAGAAGGTTGTTGATGGAATCTACATTTGGTTAATTGTCATGGAAATGCTCTAGGAATAGTACTAGGATCATGGTTCCCATGCATAAAATTGACAAAATTTGAGAGAAAACTGATTAAAGAGAAACCAACGAATATATTTCATATCCATTTTATGTTGTTTCATTTGATCTAGACAACATAAGTTCGCAACTAAATCTAAATTATGCAGATAAACCAACAAAAAATTTAAGCAAAGTAATTGAGAAACAAATTCATTCCTATGATAAAAATTCAATGATAAAATAAAATAGAAAGAAAAGAAGCCTAGGAGTTAGAAAGTGAAATATTGACAATTTCTTGAGTTCCTCAGTTTCTACAACGAAATTTTTGAAGGGGAATTTGTAAAACCTGAGTTGCCAAACACTGTATAATATAAAATTTAATAATATAAATAATGTATTTGTTTTATCTTGATGAATGTAAACTCATATAAATGTCAAATGAAATAGCTTTTGTCAAAAATACTGTTTAATAATTGCACAAAAAGATGCTATGTTCACAATTGTCTCAGCTCTTGCAAATAATATTATATTTACATAGTAATCATCAAGATGAGTTCAATTGTTGACTGTTTCATTAAAATTTGAGATCATTTAGAATTTCTGTAATTTTTTAGCATAAATAAGTAAATAATAAAGTAATTAAAAAACAATTATTGATTCATTTTTCTTTGCTACCTTGGTTGTGGGAGATAAGGGAATAAAGGATTCAAATGGATTGGGTTTGGAAAAAATTTAAGAATAGCAACTAGGCTCGCTCAATCCCGGGAATCCAACAAATAAATCTAGAGAGAAAAAGAGAATGAGAGAAAGTAAGAGTTACAGTGACAAAGAAAATCATCAAGAGGAAAAGCTACTGTGGATGCTAAGATGGAGCTAAAGGGAAGAGTAAAAGTTAAGCAAAAGAAGTTTGATTGTAAAGAGAAAATTGTCTTAAAGATTGATTCAAGAAAATTTCAATTTAGTCTAGTTATACAAGTATTTTGGATGATTTTAAAGATGTAGATGTTTGTTTCAAACACTGAATTGAGTTTGATTTGATTGGGTAGCCATTAGAGCCTAGACAGAGCTTTTCTTTTTCGAGTAATATTGGGATTGTCCAAGGTAGCTAGTGCCAGTTCTTAGGATGTTTAGAAGATTCTAGCTTTTCATAGTAATTCGAAATGCAAATATTTTGAGTAAATTTATATTTTTGTAAAATAAATAAAAAGAAAGGTGTATAATTGCATAAATAGAATTTTCAAGTGAATTAGACAAGAGGGGGACTTTTGTCTACAAATTGAGAAAGATGTATTAAATTCAATTAACATTGTATACAATATTTAAGCTATTTTTATGATTCAATGATTTAAGGGATGATAAATATAAGATAGTGTTGAACATGTTCCCTCTTTTTAGGAGTTTTACACTAGGTAATGATGATGGCTTTGAATGTATCTATAGAGTTTATTTGAATAAATAATACTGTTAAGCTATATATGTTGACCACATGAGCTATTGATTTATATTGGATATGATGATTATGACGTTGATGAAAATGATAATAACGTTTATATGTTATAAATATATTAAAAAATATGAGTACCTTGATCTACACATTCCTCCTACTCAAGTCATATGCTATATGATTTATGACACTATCCAAACAAATTTAGGTTGTTCTCCTATTTGATTGAGTTGGTTCTCCCATTGTTTGATTTTATGTTATCATCTCTATAAGCAATATGATCAATTCATAGGGATTGAGATGATTCTCCTTATAACAATAATTCCACCTATATTTGTTGAAGCGAAAACATAGATAAAAAAAGAATTGAACCCTATAATTATTATTATGACTATGATGTATGATAGATTAAGAGAAAAATGAGAATGTTAATAAAGGGATATGACAACTTACTTTTATTTGATTATTATTGCGAGAGCATGCTATACATTGACATTACAAATAATTATTATAATTGATCATTGAATGTCATTACATCTTACATATGATTATTATTATCTCAAAGATTCTATTATTCTACTACAAATAAATTTATATAAGCTTCAACATTAAATTGGGTTATTTGTGTCTATTTAAGCTAGTTCCAGCTATACACATTTTACTTCAATAATTTTACTAGATCACCACCACAATTGGAGGGGAGGATTAAGGTGATTAATGAGGTGTAAGAGTTAGTTGTTTTATTCCAAAAGTTATGTTGCTCTTATACTTCCTTGTTGATAATGATGAACTTGATTGTCTTTTACTTATGTATAACGATGAACTCAATTATGTTCTATTATTTAACAGATGTTGGATATTGTATTATATGATGCTTGAGCATACACATCTATTGAATTTCCATATTATAATTTTTGTTTACGTGACAAAAAGGATTTTGAAAATTTAAAATTTGGTTGTGCATTAGAGAATGTGCTTCATATAATTAATGTCAGCCCCACTTTGATGTCATTATGTTGGTTGATCCTATGATAATGAGCTACATTGAGATAACTGATTTGAAATGTGATTTGCAAACAGAAACTTAAGCTCACTTGTGATACCCAAGTATAAACAATAGTAACAGAGGCAAAGGGTGATGGAATCAATTCTTAAATACTCACTTGGTAATTGATCAACATCAAGCCGCATAATTTTACCCAGCAAAGACTTCTTATTCTGTGCAAAGTTGAAGGGATCTCCATTATTGCCACCATCTCCCATCATGAAGTATAGATACCCATCTTCAGGTCCAAAAAGAATCTGACCTGCATGATGACCTGTATATGGAAGACCCATGGTAAAGATCCTTCTCACTTCAGAGGGGATAGCAGATGTTGCCTAAGGTGGAAAAAGAAGAAACCATGTAAAAAACATGCATGATGTTTTTCTCTCTTAATGAAGTTGAAGTTAAATTCAATAGCTAGCATGCAACGTCTAATGCACGTCAGAGTGGCATATGCAGCTTCATTCTTGCTTTCGAGAAATCCATTTTCAGAATAATAAATTGTTATTAAGTTAAGCCTACCTCTGAAGGTGTTGATGAAGAACTGTTGACGGTAAACTCTGAAATAACACTTTGATATCGGCAAGGTTGAGTGCCATCAACCAAACCAATCTTTGAAGGATCACAGCCCACTTCAGAATTACATGAGCAACGGCCAGAACAGCTTGCTACTTGGACTTTATCACAATTAAATGAAACAAAGAAACGGCCATTGTTTGTGAAATTTGGATGAAATGCAAGACCCATTAGTCCAAACTCTGCATCCGAATGAACTATATCAGTCAAATCAAGAAAAGGATTTGACTCATCAAAATCTAAAGTTCCTCCTGATCCTTGGGCTGGGATAGTTGAAAGCCAAATCATGCCATCTTGATTAGACAAGAAGACTCGATTCGAGCCATCTGGATGCGGTGCCATGTTAAGGTATGATCCATTTCCTATCTTCTCGAGGCAGATACCGTGTGGAGGACTCAGATCCATTGTATTGTTAAACGAAACTGATTTACCATTGAAACAGATTGCTTCACTATTAATTGAACCTCCAAATGTCCTGCAGAAGTCAGTAGCAGAGTGCCATTCGTTTAAAAGTTTAGAGGAAGAAACTTCCCTTGCTGAACTCCCTTGAGCAGATGCCATCAAAAAAGGAGAATTCAACATGGACACATTCTTGCAAGCATTCCACACTTCAGTGCAAAAGTCTACTGAAGCAACACTAGATGATTTTTCAGTGCTAAGAGAGCTAGAGTTGCATAAAACTGGAACTATTCGAGCATTGGTTTCAATGGTGAACAGATCTGCTGAATATGGATCGCATTTCTACACAAGACAGGTAAAGTACCACAATGTTAAAGCACATTTCAATGCCAAATGCACAAATAGTTAATTTATGGAAAAAACTTTGCCCACAACACATAAAATGGAAAAACAAAAAATTCATTGACATCAAAACATCCTAAAGGAATTGATTAAGACTCACACAAAGACAGGTGCATAACAAGAATAACATTGGTAAACCATACAAATTCAACAGCGATCCATCTTGCCAGTTATCATTGAAGGTAGGTTTCCCAATGGAAAATGTAAAATGGTAGCAGCACAAATATAGGACCACAACAGATAATTAGGAACACAAAGCACATGCATTTTTAATAGGATTCCATGAGATAAAATCCACATTATCCCGTGAGCCAATTCCCAAGTCTTTGTCGCTTTCCCCTCTATCTGATCTATCACTGCATTCGTTATCTCCTATCAGACTAGGATATGGTATTATTGTCTCATCTCATCTTTGTGGTCCAGCTCCTACCATTCAACCACTTATTCTGTGATATCCAATTGCATTCAGATTTCATTCCCATTTAAATTTCTCACATTGTGATTCCCAACCGACTTCATATCTTTCTATTCCAGTGCAATTGTTTGACAAGCCATCATTAAACCCAGATGTTCCATCTCAATTATTTCACTTTAAACCAGTGCTACTACTTTTTCAAGTGCCATCTTTTACATGCAAGTGATATTGAAGCAGCAACAACCTCCAAAAAAGTTCTAAATATAAGATTTGACAAAATAATTATGCTTCTAAAGATTGTGCAGGGTGCATGAACATGAACACACATTAATGAGTCATCTAAAATGAAGCAAATTCTACTTTAATGAGTTGTGTAGCCCAAGTTTTATGAACTTTTCCATCATGAACAGCACTTAGAGGTTTCCTAAGACGAGATACCTTTTTAATTTTTCATATGAAAGAACACTGCAGTGCTTGCCAACGAGAGAAGGAAAGAAAATCCTAAGGAAATTTACAATTCATGAAAATATAAACACAAATGCCATGCTACACTTGAGATCTCTCCAATCTAGATTATAGATTGAAATCATAATTTGGGAAAACTAGCAAAGAATACTAGTGCAAAAATTAAGATTCTTATACAAAGTTGATTCAAATTGGTGAGAAGCTTATAGATCCAGATAATCATGTATATAGTAATGGATGTAACATAACCACGACAACGATCTAGATGTAACATCCCATCTCAAATCACACGTACTATGCAAAGCTATTTGGATAATATAAGATATTTGTTGCAAATTTGGATAGTATAAATGTAACATCCAAGAATTTTGTTTTATGCAATATATTGAATTTATGATAATATAAATGTAAACATAAATAATTTGTGGAATGAGATTGATATTTTGAAATTTGGATAAGATGTATGAAACTATTAATTTTTTTCATGTTTCAAAAAGCATATTTGTTTGCAAAAATATTTCAGAATTTTAAATTAAAATTATTTTTGGAAAAAGTTAATTGAGAGAACTCTATTGCTGTTTAGCTTGTAATTTTGGAAAATTTAATTATTTTGTTTTAAATTTTTGAAATAGAAAGGCTAAATGGTCATTATGCAAATTGTTTTATGGGAATTTTCCAAAATTTAAACCACAGCCTAAGGTTTGGATAGTAGATAAATTGGAGGAAGGAAGTGAGGGAAGGTGGTAAGCTTGGGAAGGGAAATTAACAGTAGAGGAAGGGTTTAGGCTACAAGAGGAAAGTTTAAGAGCAAGAAAAGCATCGAAGAAGAGTCGAAGATTATTGCTGGAACCAGGAAAATGCAGAAATAATTCAGTTGTGTAAAGAGAATCTTGAACCTTGAAGCTGCTATTGCTTTGGAGAATTAAAGGAAGAGTAGTGAGGGGTTAGGAGAGTGAAGAAAGTCAAAGAAGGAAAACTTAGATGCAGGGCAGTTTAAGAATAGTAAAAATTGGGGAGAAATTAAGGAGGGAGCAAGCCAGGTATAGTAAGGAGACTTCGGATTCGAGGAAATAGCTTGGAAATTAAGTTACTGCATAAATGGAAAAAAAGGACAAGGTATGGTTTTAATCGAAATTATATAGGCTTTTTGCTCTGGTTTTCATTCTTTGCATTCGTAGGATAGTTTTAATGGATAGAACAGACTGGTTTTAGAATTTGATGATTAATCTTGTATTTGAGTTGGAATCGGTGAGGAATTAATGTAGATAAGATGATGTTATTATGATTATTCAATAAAAGTTATAAATTTTGTTTTAAGGGAGTTTGAGAATTGAATTGAGGAAAAAAGCGAGGAATTTTGTTGTTTTTGTGTCTATCCTGAGAACTTTTACAATATACTAAACATAGAATATGCCAAACTAGACATATTGTACAATAAGCTTTGAAAAAAGCCATTTTCTCCAAAAGAATTTGAAAAGTCTTCTTGAGGTTGTTGTCAATAAATTAATACTGACACTTTTTCTCGCCAAACATACTCTGCAAAGTAGCTAGGGCCAACCAATTTTTCATGAAATAGACAAGATATCATAGTCTTCAATTTCTTCCCTGTTTTGTACTTCTAATCAGCTTCTTTAGCTTAAATATACTATTGGGAGAAGTTGAGAAGTTAGAAATAGGTAGCAAGTAGCTTCATGGCCAATTTAGCTTTAAATTCACCATTAAGCCTTAAGTCATCTATTATAATTAACATTTAAGCAGGTGTTTGGAAGAAAAAGGTTAAGCAGATTAATGCATTTAACCCAAAATCCACTATCAAATACCAATTAATCCACCGAGAAGTCGTGTTAATTTTCTCAAGTATTTTCAACCTCGTTGTTTATCTTCTATGGTGTCGAATTTGTCGAGTTCGACCCCTTTCAAACAGAAGAGAAAAGAACAACCAGCGAAAAAGTTTCGGGATTCTTGGCAACAGATATTTTTGCTATCGAGTCATTTGATCTTGAGCTTTATAAGAAGAGATGGGTCTGTTCTCCTTGACCTCTAGCCGTCTCCCTTTCTGTTCCCCAATGAAAAATTTATGTTTTGCCAAAGTCAAAGTCTGTGACCTCTCAAGATTTCACTAATACAGCTACCTTGTTCGATTAAACTTTGTCGCCACAAAAAAATCGATATCTTTAGTCACTCTGTTGCTGCTAATCCCATCGACAGCCTGAGTTTGGTAAATTGTCAGCTTGTTCAGACAAATAGAAAATTTTTTGCTGAGCTTCGTTCATGACAGCTTTTCAAATTTCATATGCAGTGCATTTCTTATTTCACATATTAATTATCCCCATTATGTTATGTCAGTCACTGGTTACAACTTCTTTACAGATAAAAACAGTTTTCTATCTTGCATGAATTTAATTTTTAATTTTTATATTATAATGATATAACTGAAAGTGATGTTATAACATATTTAATTTAAACTATAATTTTATATTTATAAACTAATAATTGATGGTTCTAACAATGGTGTTATAACAAACAAATGAAATGCCAAAGCTATAAGCACTTTTCTACCTTTGTTACAACCCCTTCTTACAACTAAAAGCACTTTTCTACTTTTCAGGAATTTAATATTTCATTTTTATATTATAATTGTAGGTTGATATGATTGAAAAAAATGTTACAACATATTTTTATTTAAACTATAATTTTTATACTATAAATTGATTATAGATGATACTGGAAATGGTGTTATAACAAACAAATAAAATGCCAAAATTATAATCTCCATTTGAAAAAGTAAACAAATTGCAAATCAATTTCATTATATATTTTAACAAATTACAAAGTAAATCCAATAAATTTAGTTATGCAGTAAGTAAAAGATTTGTCAACAAACTGAAGTTAAAAAAACCTGAAAACATAAAACAAGTCCCACCAAACTTTGGATTGAAAAGAGTCGATGATCAAACCAATTTGGTTTGGAAGTAGCAAGTAGAAAAACTACCTTCTATGTAATTATATTCTATCATAAAAAATATAACGATAATATATATTTATAAACTTAAAAATAAATAAAAACCAAACAATTAGATACAGCTCTTTAAATATTTATATTAATATGTATTAAATTATGTTAATTATAATAAAATAGTTATATGATAATATTTTATTAGATTTATAAATATTTAAAATTATATCTTAATAAAACTTTATGTGTATTAATTATATAGTTTTTTTAATTCATTAAATTTTTTTTGAAAGATTGTTTTAAATTAATTTCTTAAATTTATTCAATACCTTCTTTCCTTTATTGAAGACAATATTGTTTTTGACAATTACAATACAAATGAATAATAGATATGAACTTTATATTATGTTATTGTTTTTTTAAATCTCCTACGAATGTTCAAGGAATGATGACATCAACAAAACATGGTGATAATGATGACGTACCATAAGTGAAAAATCCACAAGTTTAATATAATTCAAAGAATCGTTAGACTCGAGCCCAAAATTGGAGTGGATTTGATAAGGAAACTTTATTTATGTTACTCCAAGAACAATCAGTAAATGGTCGTCTAATAAATGGACACCCAACTAGTATTGCTTGGCAAAAAATAATGCTTGCATTTCAGATATCCATCAATACAACAAAAATAATAACTTAAAGATGGGTGGAAAAATCTAGATCGAGAGCTCAAAAAATGCTATGACTTTGCCAACAGAAGTGGTTTAGATTGGAATTATGAAATTGGGTTGCCATAAGTAAATGATGATGCTTGGGAGCTATTACAGACATGTCTTTTATTATATAATAAGTATATAATTTTATTCAGTATTATTATTAACTATGAAACAATATAATACAGACGAATACAGAGATATAGACATTATGTAATAAGTATTTCCTATATTACAAATTCATCAACAATCTGAATATCATAGTACATCTTCTCAGCAAAATGTTGGTCCAACTCAATCTCCACGTAACGAGCAACCAAATAATGAGCATCACGACAATACAATGAATAATTTTGCTACATTCAAACCTAATGAAGAAGGTGCTTATTTCTTAGAAAAAGAGGTGTCTCATCAAGAAAGTATAATACAAAATATTCCACAATGTACTTACTGTGGCCAGCGACCGACACTGGTGCACCTTCGTCAAAGAGAAAAAAGGGTTCACTATTGTCGATGGCAAAAAGATAATAAAGGAATTTGGAAATCACTCCACATATGTTTAAATTGCACTTGACAAAGCTTTTGAGTATAGTTATGCTGATGCACTAAAAAAATTATTGAGTATTGAAGATCTATCACAATATGCTTTTATGATGATGAAAGATCTCATTGAGGCTTATCCAAACAGGCAAACTACATTAATGATTTTTTGATTGAAACACATGTTAAGCATTATAATGAGTTGGAAAACTATAATGTTAGGGAATCAAAATGTTATATATAATAATGTTGATTTTCTTCTTTAGAAATTATGATGTATTTCTTATAATTTGTAATATATAATAATGTTTTTCTTGTAGTTTTGTATTAATTTTTTTAGTATTACATTGTTTAATGCAATAATTATTTTCTTTTTGCAACATATAATTTTTTATATATACAATTATTGAAATAATTTTATGTTATTTTAAGGATGGATCTGACAAGGTTCCTTGGAGCATATATTGTTCAACAATTGCAAATACTTGACGATGAATAGGTAAAACTTAAGAAAATTATTGAAAAAATTATAGCTCCATCAAATGTATCTATAAATCAAATGTATAATAGACCTTAAGCCATGTGTACGTAGCTAAGATAATGATTAGACATAAGCAAATAACATATAATTTTTTAATGCCTGTATAAGCTTTTAAAAGATTAATTAACTTATTAATAGAGCGTGATTTTATATCTAACATAAAGTACATGTTAGACAGATCAAGTAGTTATTTTCATGCCAGTTGTTGCACAAGCTGATAGCTATAAAGATGTCTGTTAGTTTTCCAACAATCTTTTGAAATTGTAAATCAAAATTTCCATCATGTACTACAAGTCATTCTTGCACTTGCATCTGATTTAATTGTTCTTCCATAAAAAACTGTTACTTGTCCCCCTTATATGACATAACCCAAATTTTTACCCATACTTTAAGGATGCTATCAATACATTAAATGGGTATAATGTGCTAGTAATTTTTAGTAGACACAAACATGGCAGATACACAAATGAGAAAGATTTTGTATCACAAAATATTTTAACCACAATGAATTTTGAAAAACAATTGGTTTATGTTGCTTCAGGATGGGAAGGATCTACTGCAGACATGCATGTATTGAGGTGGACTATACAACAAGACAAGTTTACTGTGCCTAGCAAAAATTATTTTTTTTTGACTCTAACAAAGCAAATACTGGCGAGTTTATGGCACCTTAAAGGTTTTAGGTATCATCTAAGCAAATATCGTACAACTCAACAACGTAGATATGATAATACGTAAGAGTTGTACAATTACTATCATGCATAATTAAGAAATATTGTTGAACGAACATTCAAGATTTTGAAAACAAGATTTAAAGTATTAATAGATATGAGGTCCTTCACATTCAGTGAACAAACAGATATAATATTGGCTTGTTGTGTGTTGCATAACTTTATTGTTAGACATTGTGAGAATGATATATGCTTTAACATGATAATACAAGAACTACTACCATATGACAACGATGATAAACCATTACGACAAAAAAGCAATCTTTCTTGTGTTGGGCTTTGAGATAAATTTGTGGACTATATTAAGACAATAATCATGCAACAAATATGGGCTACTGAGGTAATTTCTATTGTTATAATGACAATATATAATTCACTATTTCAAGTCTTTGAATACTATTATTACGTATTTACAAGAACAACATCGAAGATTGTAAGATGATATTGAAACAATAATCACTTTGCATACTTTAATAATTGTACATCTCTATAGTTTATAACACTTTTTCTACGTATTAATTCATTTTCTTTTGAAATAATTTTACTTCTTGTTTTGTTCATTGTAATTGCTCAATGTAAAGTTTTACAAGTTTGTTAGTTGATAAAATTTTCTTATGTTATCATTTATTATGTGGATATATTATTAATATCATATTTACAATAATATTGTATATTCATTGTTTTACAACAATATATTTTTAAAATACATTTAAACAATTATCGTATTAAACTTTGTAATAAATTTTCAATTGAAAAAATCAATACTAATTTAATGGAAAAAGAAATAAAAATTTGTTGTTAAAATAATATTAAAAAAAAATTAATTTGTGAATAAAAAATTGAAAGTTATTTTAATAATTTCATATTTTTATCAATTTTATTTAAGTTTAGTATATAAATAAATAATATTTTTATAGAAATTTTAAAATATTTTTTAATTATTTTCTTATATTATAGAAATTATAGCGAATGCAATATTTATGAATGATTTTTATATTATAATAGTCATTAAAAATTTGTACTTATGTTATCGATGTGATAATGAAAAAAATATCAAATTTAATATATTAAAAAAACTTAATTAAAAATTTAGTAATAATAACAATAATAATATATTTTTAATAATTATTAATTACATAAATAACAATTTCAAATGTGATTATTAAATGGGTCATTGAATTTAAATCAATTTTATTGTATAATATTTAATATTATATTACTATTGTTTTAGTAAATGAATATAATTATTTTTTACATTACATTGAATTAAGATAAACAATTATAACAATAAATTTAAAATATTAAAAAGTACTTATATTATTTGTAATTATGTAAAGTTATTGCTTAATTTATAATAATTGTCAAATACAAATTTATTTAAACACTACATAACCTAATATAACAAACAAATACAAAATCATTTTAACTTATTTTAAACAAGGATAACATCCAAACATATTTTTTCTTCTAGTCTAATTAACACAGCTAAAATTGGGTTAATTTAATCCCAAGTGCTACCAAACAGGCCCTAAATATTTTGATTACAACCTCTAATTTTCATAAAAGAAAAACTAAACTTGTACATATAATTTTGCAAGGATTCATGTTGTCCTTTCTTAATTTTGAACCCTTTTAAAATTAAAAATATAAAGAAAGTTCTTTTCTAAACTAAACAAAAAAAACGGTAGATGTAGAAGTCTTTAAGAACTAATCCTAGATCAATCCCTATTAACTAAAGAAAATTTTTGATAGTTCATTTACTCCAAATATGATAAGCACTATCAATTTCTCAAACGTCATTAAATAGTCCCAAAGATTAATTAGCCCCTTGTATATGTGCAATGGTAGTACAAATAAGTAGAGCCCATGTTGAACATCATTAAATCATCAAATAATGGAGAGAAGTTATCATTTACTTCTAAAGCTTCCTCATGGGAGAACAACATTCTAGTGGCATGGCACTGGTGTTTTCCTTCTTGAAGATAGGTTATCATCGAGAAGGATAATAAATCTTACGTTCTTCTTGTTGCATGTGTTCTCTATAAGAGGTTTATGCTTATGCTAGTTGAAGGAATCATGTAGGAGCGATTGTTGGATAAAAAGTAAGCAATGAGTAAGGAGAATTGGGAGATAGAATGGATGGAGAAGCTAGCGAGGCCAAAATTCAAGAGTTTATTAATGGTAAAGGAGGTACATTAAGTGGAGTTTCTATGGATAGGTCAAAAAAATGGCATCATAGGATACAATAAGTAATGCCACCCATACAAGTGGAATAGACAGAGCTATTGATGCCAATGGAGAAGATGGTTATAGTTATGCAACCTACAGATTTCATATAACAATAAATTGCTTCTTCTAAAAGAAAATCATTACTGGTAATCATTACCCAAAAAATTACAGTACAAGTCTCTAGTTGAAGAATTGAGTGTCATTGTTACTACCACGCATCTTTAAATAAAGGAATACCTCAACTAAAACACCAAAAAAAGTTGATGCTAAGATGACATAATGACACATTAATATGGTTCATGTGCAATAAAGTTCACATAAAAAAATAATAAAAAAGTGCTATAAATAAAAACACAAAAACCTATTATATAAGAAAAAAATGTTTGGCCATGTGATGGTAAATGTATTGATATCCTTTATATTGATCACAAGTACAGATTCAAGGATAAGATTAATTGCTAATGAAATAGGTTATTAATTTCAAAAAAAATGAAAGAGTAAGTAGGATGTTTAGAGTAAGGAGAAAGATTTATGATGCTGGCCATTCTTTTATATGAAAAAAGTAGCCTAGTAAATAACAAATCTAATTAATTAGAAGGCAACTGTCTTTGCATGCATGCATCAAGTGTCACTATTTGATTACAAACTTCCACCTTGTTTATGTGCATGTTTATATATATAGTGGGTAGTTGTAACTAACTATGATGACTAGATTAGTTATTATACAAGCCTTTTCTTACATTTGATTTCTAAGTCCTTTATAACATGAAATATAACAAAAAAACATTAATAGCTGTTCATCAATCATAATGTAATTATATCATAGTTAACCTTACCATAATTACTAACTTAAGAATATGCATACATAACATACATGCTGTAGATTGTGTCAACATAATGATAAGTTTTGAAACTTTATACTATTTAATTGTTATACACAAGCTATTGGCCATATGATTCTTCATTATAACATTTTTTATTTATTAGATCCTACAACAAGTGATAATACCATGTTATAATACCATACTCATCATTTATGTTGTTGGTTTGGATCAAATATTAGTCATGGTACAACACTTCATATGTTGGAGCTATCACATGCTCATTGGTCACCATATAAACCTTCGCTCATATCATTTTTTGTATAGTTTTCCACAACTATACAAAAGAATATCCATATGTACTTTTTTTAATAACTATAGACTCAAGTCTTTCATATGATCATCACATGTAATTTTTGAAATTTATGAACTTCATATTTGAATTCTCTTACAATCTTAGTGCATCCTAAGACACTATGAAATTAGACATGTAAGATATCTCTTATATATACGATGATCATTTCTGTAAACTAAATAATTAGTATTTTTTAAGGGTTAAATAACATGTGGATAATTTAGATAACATATGACACATGTCACTTTTTGAATTAAAAAATATATCTAAAATGTAAGACACTTAAATATATAAAAAAATTATATAAGTTAGAATAAATATGTATAAAAAGAATTTAAAAAAATATTGTAATTGATAATATTTAAACAAAAATGTAAACTAAAATACTTTATTCATATACTAAGACATTTCAATATTTTATCGTAAATAAAGTATGTTTGAGTACATAAATACTACTTATCTCTAAAAGATTATAAAACATTACCATTAAAATATAATTTGGACTATTAAAAAATGTATTTCTAAATTTGAACACATTTGTATCAAGGGTAATTGTAACTAACTATGATGACTAGATTAATTATTATACAAGCATTTTCTTCTATTTGATCTCTAAGTCCTTTATAACATGAAATATAGCAAAAAATAACATTAATAATTGTTCATAAAAAATAATATAATTATATCATAGTTAACTTTACCATAATTACTAACTTAAGATAATGCATACATAACATACATATCATAGATTGTATCAACATAATGATAGGTTTTGAAACTTTACATGATTTCACTATTATATACAAGCTATTAGCTAAATGAATTTTTATTGCAGAAGTTTTGATTCATTAGATCCTACACCAAGTAATAATACCATAAGCATCATTAATGTTGTTGAACCATATCAAACATTAGTTATTGTACAACACTTCACACGTTGGAACTATCACATGCTCATTGGTCACCATATAAATCTTCACTCATCATTTTTTGTAGTCTCCCATGCCTATGCGAAACCATGTTCATACGTACTATTTTTGATAACTATGGACTCACGTCTTTCATATGATCATTACATATAAGTTTTGAAATATATAAACTTCACATTTGAATTCTCTTACAATCTTAGTGCACCCTAAGACACTTATCATATTTGATATGTAAGATATCTTTCATATATATGATAATCATTTTTGTAAACTAAATAAAATTATTAATATTTTTTAAACGTTAAATAACATGTGGATGATTCAAATGACATATGACATATGTCACATTTTGAATTACCTGAGTATATCTAAAATGCAAAATACCTAAATATCTGAAAAAAAGAAATTATATAAGCCTGAATAAATTTTAAAAAATGTTGCAATTGATTATATTTAAAAAAAATGTAAACTAAAATATTCGCTTCATATACTGTGATATTTCAATATTTTATCATAAATAATACATATTAAAGTACATAAATAATACTTATCTCTGAAAGATTATAAAACATTATCATTGAAATATAATTTAGATTACGTCTAAACGGATATGTTTCTAAATTTGAACACATTTGTATGCTTCAAAATTTTATCTTTATTTTGTCATATATGCATGTAATACACATCTAACAAATATAACAAACATCATTATAAAAACATAATTAAAATTTTAAAAAGATTTCTTTTTCAAGTTGTTTACTTTATACCCTATTCGGACACTATTGTGTGCTTTGGTGCAAGCGTTGGCACACTTATGCCACTAATTGCAGTTTCCTGATTTCATGCAAAGGAAAAGTGCTCAAGAAAATTTGACAAAATAAAAAATTTTCTAAAAAATAGATTAATACCTGTGTAACCAAATCATAAACAAAAAATTTAAGATATGTGTTGCATTGTTACTTGTTTAATTGTACAAATAAATCAAAAGTATAAAGCACTCAAAAATTTTTCTTATGCTTGTGTATGTCTCCAAATCTCTGATCAACTATTTAAAAGATGGGGACAAATTCAGGTAATTGGAATTCTCTTAACTATACCATACATTCAAATAGGAAATTTTAACCCTCTGACAAGTTGACAACTTTCTATCATTGAACAATTTTCTAAAATTTTGGTCACTATATACCAAGAAGGAGAAAAAAGAAAAAGAAAAAGAACTACAATCTGAGAAGTATTAACAGTAAACAGAGTCATGAATAATCAACAATGTATCAGGAACTCACCTTTTGCAGTCCAAGAACTTCATGAACAATGAATAAATAAATCGCAGTCTAAACTAATCAATCAAAAGATGCGCAAACTACAAATTAGTGCTAAAGAAAGTCTTTACCGTGCAAAGGATTGACTTTATCAGATTTCCACAAGCAGAATCGGAGATGTTCATAGAAATGTACTGCTGTTGTAACTCGGAATCACCGGTGGCATTGCAACAGCTGTTCCCACTATAAGGGCAGAAGGCCAATGGGGTCTTTAGACCTACGGGCGCCACTGTTCACAGAGAAGAGCCGAGAAACAGAAGTCAAATTAAAGAATGAACGCACGAACCAAGAAAAACAAAGAGATTCAAAACACCTACTTGAATTTGTGCACAAAGGGAAGCAATAAGTGTTGGACAAAAGCAAAAAGAGCAAGAAGGAGAAGAAGCTTATGGGTAGAATAGAACCCATAACGCCTCTCGCCGCAATGAGGAGAAGCAAGTTTTCTTATTAATGATACCAATAAGAAGAAGATGAAGAAGAGGGCGAAGGCGTCGGGCTTATCAAGTTTGACAATGCCCATCTTGCACCCACAAAAAAAAAAAAAAAAACAACTGAAATTGAAGTCAGAGGCCTCTGCTCGTAGAAATATTAAGAAAAAAACCGAGCAGTTGGCGAAAAATGGACGGAATCGCAAGAGGCCCCGATAGTTGAATCCAAGGAGATGCGACATCTCTAAATTGTCTAATATTATTCAATGAGAGAAGCCTCGGACATGCCTCCGAGATGTGACTGAGGCCTACCGTTGAACCCTGTGAGGTTGAAGATGTGAACGCGGACTTCTTTGCCCTTTAAATATACATAGATATTTATATGAAAAGAGAGAGAAAGAGAAAGACTAAATTATCATATTAGTATATTATGATAATAATATTTATCAATTAGTTGTCATTATTTTAAAAAAAATTATCTATGTTATTAGACAATCTCACTCAATAAAAGACAACTTTTTGAAATAATCAAAATTTCAAATTAATCATATTGGCAAATAGAGCATATATGACAATGCTTTTTTGTCGTCAAATAAGATTTGATTACTTAAAATTTTATTTATTTTTACTTATTTTTAGTTGTAATAATTCAAATTTTGGGTCATTATTTTTTTAAATGATGCAAATTTATTTGAAGTTTGGATCACATTTATATCTTATATTTCATTTCTATTATTAATAAAATAGTTTTAAACTATAAATTTTTTCATACAAAATGTCAAAAACTCACAAACTTGACTCTTTAATCCATCCCCATTTGATATTGATGAATTTGTAAAGTGAAAAGATGTAGGGGTGACAATATTGTTGAGTAAACAAATAAATATATATATTGAATATAATAATTAATGCTTTGTTTGTGAGATCTCTTGTTTCGAACTCACAGTAATGACTTCATTTTAGAGTTATGATAGAATTAAGTTAAAATGACAAAGAAACTAAGAGTATAGAGTGAAAGAGAGAGAGAAAGAGACTTTATAATTAAAGAAATAAAACTTTAACAAAATACATTATTCATAAAGATTCAATTACATATTTATAAAAAAATAATAGAGATATTTTAGTAAATATGCATGCACATTTTTTAATTCTTCTAATTTTTTGCTTAAAATAATATAAAATTTATCAAAAATTCCTACCTACTCTCTTCATGTGCAAAAATTCTACACATGAGATTACTTTAAGATGGGTTAACATACCAACCACAAGCTTGTCACACAAATAAGTGGAGTGGAATGTTAGCACATACTATGCGAATGAATCACATGCTAGACTAGGTGGTGTGCAACTCATCAACGACACAAGGGTAGGCACTATATGATTTATCTACACGATCTACTTTGCATGTTGGCCCGTTTGCATGCCTAGTTTACTACAAGTGTATTGTTTTGTCATGCACCCAATTTTGTGTGTACTAATATATTACATGCTGATTTGCTGCCAAAATATACAACACAATAATAATAGAATAAAGTTCTCACCACATTCTTAACAATAACCAAAATTATAATAGAAAAATAATATACAAAGTGTAAGCTCTCACCACATTTTTATTATAAATGTGCAATATAATATCAAAGTAAGTATAATATATACAATTATAACTTCTCCACACTCTCAAACTTACATCACATACTAAGTATGATTATCATCTGTCTAACCATGATCCTTCTCTTTATGTGATGTAGAAAAATCTCTTATGATGTAAGTAGCTAATAATACTCCAAATAACTAAACAGAGAAATCAATAGGTAAAACATTATAACATAAAACTATAAGAGAATGATATTAGAATAAAACAATATCTAATGAATTGAATAATAAAAAGAAAATAAATGGTATTCATGTATAAATTATACCAAGAAATGACTATATCTTTCTTGTTATTCCATTTTATTATTGTCTCATTAAAGTAATTTTTGCATTTACGTACTTTATTCTCTAATGTTATATTTCTTCTATGATCATTATCTCTATTTTCAAGTATGTCACATCTTATATATATAATCTATTGCACATAGACATTAACATTGTTAGCATCTAAATAACATAAAGATATAACTCTGGTTACCACACCCACCTCTCTAATAGAGTATTGAGACAAATCCACAAGTAAAAGTATGGTCTGAGACTAATACCTATTGTCCTGTCCAATTATTTGAAAAATAAACTCAATAATGCATCCAAAATCTAAACAATTGGTTCACTACAAAGTACGCAATAAAAATCTTGAGGAAATAACTTAAAATGGACTACGATGATAAAAAAATATTATAAAAATTGATAACCTATAAAGATAAAATAATTGATAAATAGTTATGTACAACATGCCTCAAAGCTATCAAATATCTATCAAAATAGTAATATTATTTTTTATATGCTATTTAAATATAAAAGTATTGATACAAAAACCCTTGCACAAAATATCCTATAAGGATCATGATCTCTCTATGAGACACTCCTTAATAAAGAAATGAAAGTATAACTCATTTTGAATTGGTATTGCCCCTTCTAGAGCAAAAGTTGTACTTAACCAACCTTTTCAATTGAAGAAAGTGACTAAGCTAGTAACCTCACCTCTTTGACTTACACTTATTAATTCTTGGTCACACTAAATGTTTTTTTTCCCTATAAGGGTCCTTAGGTCAAGCCAAGCACTAGAATGGAATTCATATTCCATCCGTCTCACAAAAAAGGTATTGTGACTCCAATTTACTATGTATGACATTATGGAAGATTTTATTCTCATTCATGATTGATCCATATCTTATTGTAATAATTGAATAATCTCAGTGCGGTATCTCAATCTTATTATATTGAGATATTATCTAATTGGGTTATCTCATATCAATCAACCTAAGTAGATTTTGCTCTCAAAAGACACCTTCTTAAGACAATGACACCTGATATAAACACAATGATCAATCTCTTAGTAACCAATATGGGACGATTCCTCTATATACCTTTCAACCTAAAATCTTATTAAGAATCACTTCTTGTCTAGTGATTCCTTGCTCAGAACATCACCCCATAATCACTCCTTGCCCTCTTCGATCTCGGGTGTTATAGACCCACTAGCTTTTGCTTGGTTCATCCTTGAATCGTATTGGACTAGTACACAATGTTATTTTAATACCAAATGTGTTTTGATCTCATTATATTGAGGTATTTCCCCTTATGTTGATAACAACTAAAGTGCATTTTACTTTCAAAAGAAACTTCAATATTTTAAGACCATGTATGTGACAACTCAACCATATATCCTTCAATCTAAAATTTTTTTAAGAGACTCTTTATTTAATGATTTCTCTCTCAAAACATCACATGATAATCACTTCTTACCTTCTTTAGTCTTAGGTGTTACACTTAGCAAAAAAGTAAGCTAATAAGAATTTTTGGATTATAAGAGCTAACTGACTATTTTCTTTCTTGGATTTTTTTTTTTTTTTTTTTTTGCATAAATAGAGTGATGATATAGATTGAGATTTTCTCATAAGACAAATTACTACCAAGATAGTGTCTATAAGGTTTGGAGTACTACAACCAACCTCCTCCATACTTGCCAAAAAGATGGATTATCTAGGAACCAAAGTTTAAGCCACCTTGATGACTTAAAAAAGATAAAGGGTTAGAAACTATTAATGTTTATATCAAAATATAGAGATCTAATGTAGGAGGACTTTGATCTCCAAGAGGATGAAGATAATCAGGAACTGGTTACCCCAAATAAAACATGAGGGGTTTTCGTCACCCTTGTCGACAACTTAATGTCCAAGAGAGTAACAAAAACCACTTATATGAAGAATGAGTGGTTTTATCAAGCATGATGATAATGTGCCACAAAGCAAGAAGAATCCAAAGCTCTCTAGATGAGGGCCTTATAGATGAACTTCTTAATTTAAAATTTTAAACAATTTAAAAGTGATAAAGGTTGCTTAAGAACCTTGCATGGGTTTGAGTTGACAGACAATATCAGAATTACAAAGAAATATAATCGAGCTACTTTATAGATTTGTTATCACCCTCACAAACACTCCTTTTAAAGTTTGCATGCCTAAGCTATTATGCACTCTAAGGTTTGTGTAAGTTTATATCTTAACATATAATGTAAGTAGGCAATGAGTATAAAATATTCAATAAGCAAATGAATAGATATAAACAAATAAAATAATATAAAATATAATAAGTAGAATGTAATAAAGCATGGAAGTATTATTAAGAATGCATGATGTTTAAGAAGTATTTAAAATATAAGAAGTAACCAAATGAATTCTCATATGTAACATAATCATGTATATATGTATTTATATCATATAATATTCATAACACATATTACTCATTTTGTGGTACTTCTCTTTATATTATATTTTGTTTTTTTTGTTTATTCATATTTTATAATTTTTCTTATCTTTCTATATGTTCTCTTTTTCATGGGCTCTAATTTTTCTCAATAATCATTATCCTTGTTGAATAAAATCTAATATCATATCATATTTCTATAGCATTCTCATATCTTTGGACCTCCATTGACAACTAGCTAAGCCATTAATTCATGTCACCCCTACCTATCATCATCTTGTACAGAAAGTAGTAATGATAACAAGATCTTTGCGTGTCATCGCCTTACACAGAATGTTGGTAATACTAAAAATAACGTTTTATGTCATTTCAATCATATAACCTCCACTCATCATAGGCCTTACAAAGTACTAGCAAGTAAAATGATATTCTCAAATGATTAAACTAATTGTTATAGATTTTAAAAAGTATTCATACAGGAATGATAACTATATCATACTAAGATAATAACAAAATAAAACTAATTGTCTCAACAAAATGCCTATCTAATATGTTAATTTTACTTATTAAAATGTATTATATAAGTATGATAAAATACATCATATTGCTTGATTGATACTTAATACACATTTTTAACGGTTATATGACCATCATACAAGTTGAACATGAAGTTCATAATTATATGATAATTTTTGTAATGTTCTTAGATTTTTTTTTTGTACAATACAATATTGTAATAGTATGATAGCCTTAATTTGATAGCAATGGCCAATGTCATCACATGTTCATGATCCAAACAATGTATAAATACAAAGGAAATATAATTATTATATTTTAGTTTTTCAAGATAATCGTACCCATATGATATATTGGATTGAATTTGTATGACTAATTTTAACATTTTTATACTAAGTTTTTCTAACTTTTCTATGGAAAGAAAATGATCATATAAGTATGAAATATTACTTTGTATTGTATGATACTTAAATTGTTGGACAAATATAATACTTGTATAACTTTTGTATACAATCGAACTAAGGATTTATCTTGTACGATTAGATCAACCAAGAACAAATAGAGTATTGTAATAGTATGATGAGAATATTATAACTCTATGATATGTAATCTTAACTATATATGACTTGTGACATAGAGCAGAAATGAAAAAACATATAGGTATGATGAAGAGTGTTACATTATATAATCTATATGTAGGTTTAATACAAAGATGTGTTAACATGATGTTAATTCTCATCAGTTTAATACTAAATCTTAGATTAATTCAACTCTTTAAACATTAACTTTAGTTATTCTTAAGTCATTTCTTTACTTATTGAATCATGTAAAAAGAGATTAATAATTCAACAATGCATGAGTATAAGTATCAAATTATATGTTTAATAATTCTTATCTTAAATATTGTGTAAAAAATGAGTTATAGATGGGCAACAACTCTTTCAAAAATTAAGAGCAATGACTTTTAGATTTGACTGTTGAGTTAAGCTTGAGTGATACTACCAACACTCAAGAAGTTGTCTTGTCTTATAGATTATCTTATGAAACAATTGATCAAGCTATTCAATAGATTGATTTATTAGATCTTGGGATTAATTAAAAAATATTTTAAGAAAGTATTAATATGAATAAAAAAATAATTTTATTGTAATTAAACTAATAGTGATAGGATTAAAGAGTTTAACATCTTATCATAATAAGGATTTAAAGAGTAGGAGAAGATGGAAATTAACAGAAAGAAGAAAAAAAAGTAAAAAAGAAAGTTATTAATATCTCCACTATTTGGATTGCTAAAAAGATTAGTTTGTTCATTAAACAATTATTCTTTCTTACATATTTCACAAGTGTAGTTAAAATTTGGCGATTGACCACGAAAACATGTTAGCTTTTTCTTTGCTTCTCTATTAACATGTTCCCAATTGCTTCTTCTCTTTCATAAGTTTTTGTCTCATCAATGTTATGAAAAACTCATGCCTATGGTCTAGAAATACTTTTCAAACTTATAATTCTGACTTTCTTGATGATTTGAGTCTACACGTATATTATGTACAAAACATTTTGAAATTAGATAATATAGTTGGCATCTTTTGGATCATTAAGTAACACATGGATCGTTAAGGCAATGTATGCCAATTTTGAATTAAGATCAAATTCTTATCATGTTAATATATCAAAAAGTATGAATTAAATAAAATTTACAACATCATAAACTATATTTTTATAATTTTTTTAATTTTTTAAGTTAATAATTAATTAATATTTGATAAAAATTAATACAAATATTAATATTATCTTAATTGACTTGAAACCCATTAACTCTTTTATAAACAATCAGACAACACATACATACATACACATAACTTATATATTTATAAAAGATTTACTAATAGGTCATAGAAGATAGTTGATCTAAGGTTACAAACGAGTCAAAGCAAAATTAACTAAATAAAAAAATGGATTAAAATGGGCAAATCACTGCTGATAACCCAACAAAAGTAATGACGAATTGCATGACGTTTTGCACAAGGTATACATTAAGCTAATACGTAGTAGTTAGTGAGCTGATGTACGACTTTAAACAAAGGAATTCTTTTGCCAACTTACTCAATTCAACTCATTCCATTCTTCTTCATTTCAATCTCATCCAAAGATGCCATGACCATTCTATAACCACATGAAACAATAATTATTGATGGTTTCATCACTCTCCAAGAATCTTTATTTAATACAAATATCAATGTATTGTTTTTAAAAATAACATTTTTAATAAATATTTTTTTATTACTGATTACATAAAAAAAAAAAAAAAATATAAGCATTATGATATCATCTGAAAATTGTTTGTTTATTCAATTCACTATCAAAATTTTGAGCAATGTTTTTTCAGTAGAAATCCACCACACCATCCACTGTAAATGGTGGATCAATGTCTAATCTTTTGGCCTTGCCCTCGGCATGTAACTGAGGCAATGTGTTGGCCTCCTTGGCTGAAGCTACTCCTCCAGTCCAAATTGTAGCATGAGGCCACTGGTTTTTAGAGCTTATCTTTTCTCCATTGATCGAGCCCAGCCGTGCTTCGAAAGCGGCTAAGTTATCGGAGAAGAACAATGCTGTAAGCTCAACTGGCACTTTGAGATGGTGGTAAACACCATAACTAGCAACAGCAGTCACCCCATGGCTTCTTTTGTGAGCTAGGGTCACATGAGCCTTTGTTAGATTCTTCTCCAATTCTTTGCCTTTCAGAAAAGTTTCTACTTCGGCATTTGTACTTGCTAACTGCACAAGTTATAGAAATCAAAAGCAATTAAGAAGACATTCAATGTTGTGCTGGAAGGAGCAGAGGCATCAAGTATTTGCCTGGGACTAAAACACAGAGAAGTTTGAAATTTGAGCTAAGCAATTCACCTTGTTCAACAAACTTCTAATGTCCAGCACAGGCAATGTGACAGCAGCAAAGACAAGGTTGCCAAACCTTCTCTTCTCGGAGTCTGGGGTTCGGACTTTGCCTTTAATAACGTCTTTCAGCTGTTCGGTCACTTGTTTGACAGCAAATTCAAAAGGAACCTGGAATAGTTTCGAAATCAACTCATGCTAATATTGTGTTGCTTGCTCATCATTGATCATGAAAGATTCGGAACTAAGGAATATTTCAACTACAGCAGGTTAAAACACATGAAAAGACCTTTTTCCTATTTATTATCTGCTTAATTCTTTTATTTGCTAAGAAAGTAAGCCTGGAAACATGAATAATTAAGAATAGAGTTAGGGTAATTTATACCTGGATAGAATTGAGATAATCAGCATGTCTAAAGATAACCTCTTTCAGGCGCTTCTCCCAATCGACCCAATCCTTTGCATAAGAACCTTTGTTGGGTTCAGCCCTATTGACACATTGTTTAATAGATTGATACGAAAAGCTGAATGATGATCACATATAAAAATAGATTGCAAATGAAGTATAATGGTTTTAAGTCCGATGATAAAATTAGTTTGCACCATAACCTTAGAATTACACATTAAATGACCATGAAGTGAAAAGAATGTAAAAAGCACCTTGAAGAGTATCCAAAACCAAGAAGCCATATTGGTAGAAATTGGTTCTTCTAATTACCAATCAGAAGGTGATTAGAATGTGGAAATTAGTTCATTTATACTGGACGAAATTGGTTTGCTTGATTACCTCCCAGATGGTGTGCTCCAAATGGGTAATTCAGTTTAAACGAACCCATCAAGCCACCTGATCTTTATGATCAGTATGCAGTGGCAATGCAGGCGATTAGAAGCTTGTTCGTGCCCAAATCGATTAGACCATCCGATTAGGATAAAGGAGCGAAGAAGAATAATACAAAACTTTTGGAATTTTATTTTGAATGCTTCTGAATTGGAGTTGGTTAAAGGATTCAAACCAGAAAGTCAGAGGTCGCTTCGGGGATAAATTTGTATATGAAAAAACTAGAATTAGAGGAGATTTAAGGAGGCTTAAAAATATAGTGAATTGGGGATATCTTTTTAAAAATTATTAAAAGGATCACTCTACTTTTAAACAACTTTAAAGGGGATGGAAAATCGTTCAAGGAATTCCATAGAAGTGACATTCCTATACCTCATCCAGTAGAGATCTCCAATAGGAGTATCTCAGAGAGCATGCGCACGTCCACATGCATATAAGAGAGAGAGAGAGAGAGAGAGATGGGACGGAGGCTAGGAGATATCAAAGTTCAGTATAAATGTGTTAAAGGGCTTTAAGAGGATAAGGATGTTTGCTACCAAGGAAAAAGACAGTTTGAGTCTTCGAGATAAGAGTTATAGCCGTCTTTTTTTCTCTAATAAAATTATGAAAGTTTTTCTAGTTTTTTCTTGTTTTCTCTCAATGTGCTATGTTATCTATTGCAAGAAGAGAGCAACGACAAGGAAGAAAACTGGGTTAGATTTCACAAGTTTTAGGCAAAGATGTCCTTATTTAGAATTTGCCAGCATCTTTTCATCTTTCGTCTCATAATCCCTACAATCTTAACTCTTGTCAACGTGAGGTTTGCACTCATGAAAGGGTTTGGGTGAGAGGAGGGGATATAAATCATCAACAAAGCTTATTACAATACAAAGAAATGAGCACCACAAAGGTAGCAACTCCTACAAAAAATGTCTTCATGATGTATGAAAGTCTACTTAATGAGGAAAGGGTGTAGCATTGGTTCTTATCACCAAATTAACTGCAATACAATTTAACATGAGACTCTTTTCTGAATCCTCAAGCTGAACTGAGATATTGCCAAGAAGAGAACAATAACGAAGAAGCAGTGATATGAAAATCGATAGAAATACAAAAGAATTTAGTACAAACAAAACTCCAAATTATTATTCCCAAACAAGAATTACAGAGAAAGAGGACACAAAGTGACTACCACATAAAACACTTAACCCTTGCTATTTTGCATCATTACTCTAGCCTAGAGAAGTTACGTAGGAGATTATGAAAAATTTAAACAGGAATAATGGGAAATTGTTCACAAAGTTTAAGCTACTTAGAATAAAACGCTAAATGCAGCTCTAAATTGTAAGGCAAAATAAAGAAGCCGCAAACGGTTCTATTGGCCAATGTTGACACCAAACTGACATGAATTCCAATGACCAGAAAAGATGACTTACAAAAGATGATTTACAAGGCAAACCCTAGTGACTGTTGAATTTTTACCAGAGATTAAGCATAGGCATCAACGGAGGCAGTACCCATGCAAGTGCTGGTATGCACATGGCATAAAAATTAAATAGCATTTGCAGCAGTATTTTACCCCAAATGCATATCCGACTTACGTACCTGTTGATGCGAAAAATAGATTCAAGAAATTTAAACAAAAATTCAGGACAACGACGAGGAATCCTAAATGGACAAAATTCCCAAATTTGTTTGAGAGAAGAATGAAGCATACCATTAGATCAGGTTGGTGCAATGTGACCAAGTTTTGATTAAGAGGCTTTGATTTGTAGGTATGTGGTACTATCAAAGATGTTTCGATGATGTAGAAAACGATTTGTAGTTTGACGTGTGTTGGCGTGTATCAACACAAATTTTGCGAGTTGACGCGGGTCGTTGCGGGTCAGCGGGCCAGTGCGGATTGACACGGTCGATGTAGATCGATGCGTATCTCGAGTGTCAAAACAGGTGGTACGGGTTAGCGCGTGTCGACTCGAACAACTTATTAAAAGCAACGCCGTAAGCCTTATGACACAATTCTTTTACTGGGGCTCAGGAAGATGGGGATCTTACACTTGCGAAGAGAAAAGAATGGTAAAGGTGTTCAACGGCTTGGGGAGTGACGCCGAAACGGGATCGACAACAGAGGAGAAGAAATTGGTGATAGTTTCAATAGGGGTTGGATTGCAGACGGAGGAAAACGAAGTTTGCTCTCTTGTGATTGGTCTTTGACGACAACTGTGAAGATTTTGACTATGCTGGAAGGGCTTCCCGAAGCTATATCCTCCTCCTGGTCCTCTCTTTGCTTCTGCCTATCTGCCTCCTTCAACCCCTTTGCAGTCATCGAGAAAGAGAATTTATAGTGGTGCTCAGCTAATGGTGCCAAGACCATGTCGAATTTCAGCTTTCGTTCTTTAATCTGGCATGATAGATTTTCCTGGGGAATCTGGCAAAGTGTGTTAGGTTGTCTGCACTTTTTTCTAAGATTTTTTCTTACATCTTCATTTGATCCTCCAACTCTTCATACCATCATTTATGTTGTAATAAAGAGTTGCCTATAATCTTTCTGAACAGAGGGTTTATAAAGTCATCAAGTTGTCAATGTTTTTTAAAGGACGTTATAAAATAAAAATATATCAATGGTACTGTAATCCAAAAAGAATTTGAAGCTTGGGAAAGAATTGATCAAACTTTTGTTAAAGTGATAAAAGGACAAGATGCAAAACCAGCTTCTCTTGAGGTTTCCGTGCTATCGATAACTGTCAGAAGAGAGAGAGGTTTAGGTCACACTTCTTGAGTTCGTCATGTAACGTAACTGCGATGAGAGGAAAGAGAAGAAGAGCATGCATCTCTAAGCCTTCATATGATGGAATAACAATAAAATAAGAGAAGTCCAAACATTGACTCTTGTATCTTTCGTGTGAGAGTTATGAGGAAAAGAAGGGATAAAGGTCATCTCTCTCGGTATTTTCTGATATTTTGGTGGCAACAAAGATATCAAAAATACGCTAGTCAAGCTTTAAGTGATGCTAGAATTTTTAATAAATTTTGTAAGTGGTCCTTAGTTATGTTAATTAAGAGAACAAAAAATGAGAGTTAATAAAATGTGTTAACTCATACTTTTGATATTATTTACTTTTTAGAGGTAAAACTTTTTCAAGTAGTCCTCACTCCAAGCACACGAAAGCTCAGTACCACTTTCGGCCAGAAGTCGATAAGCATTCGGTCCAAGGATTTCTTTAACGAGATGTGGTCCCTCCCAATTTGGGGCTAACTTATCGAGCCCTTCCTGCCGCTTGGAAATCTCACATCTTCTGAGGACAAGGTCCCCTACTTTAAGAGGACGTCTTTTGATGTGTTTGTCTAAATATTTTTTCATGCTACGCTTTCTGTTGAACTGTTTTGTGTGCTTGAAGACGTTTCTCCTCGAGAAGATCTAGCTCGAGTTTTTTTGGCTTCTTCATTCATTTGTGCATTGGCTACATTTTAGCGTTCCCTTAACGTTTGGACTTGTAGAATGAAGTGGTTGATTTCTACTGGGAGCATAACCTCAGAGCCATAAAACAAAGAGTATAGGGATTCTCTCATAGTCACGAAAAGAGTGGTTTGATATGCCCATAATATGCCAGGAAGCCTATCGATCCAAGTTCCCTTTTTGCACTCTAAGCAAGGATTCAAAATCTTTAACAAACTCTTGTTTGCTGCTTCAGCTTAGCCATTAGTTTGAGGATGGGCTACAAAGGCATATTTAAGGTGACAGCTATATTTCTTACAAAAGTTTTGGAGTGCCTCTGCTTGGAACATTATATCATTGTCAGTAACTATAGCTGATGAAATTTCAAATCGACTGAATATATCTCTCCAAAGAAAATTGCGAACTTAAGTTGTTTAGTTGACAAGAGTTTTAGCTTCTATCCTGAAGTAATCAATTACAATAAGAAAAAACTTCTTACCCCCTTTAGCTAAGGGAAAGGTCCTAAGTAATGGCCTCATACATAAAATTGCCAAGAAACGTTGATGGCTTTCATCGGGTCTGCTAATTGTCGAGGAAGGTGAGCATAAAGTTGGCACAAAGCAATGTTTTTTTTATATAGTACGCCAAAAGAATCCTTGCTTCATAATTTTCATGGCTAGGTTATGAATGAAGGCATGATGACCGCATTCTCCTGAATGTATTTTTTTTACGATTTCTTCAACCTTTGGATGGATAAATGCATTTAAGTAAAGGCTCGAGGTAAGATTTTCGATAGAGTTGATCTTCGATCAGAACATATTGTTGGGCTTGTCTCTTGATTCTTCTTACGTCCGATTTTTGATAGGAAAGGGTTCTTGTCTTGAAGTAAGCTTCCAAGGGAGTTATCAAGCAAATAAGTCTCTCAAGGTTGAGAATCATCACTTTTACATTCTCAACAAATGGTTTTTCAAGAAGGGGTAAACCTTCCTTGAGGCCTTTTGTTTGGCTAGTAGGTCTGTTTCTTGATTTTATTCACGAGAGATTTAGGTGAGGGTAGCTTGATCAAACTTTTGTAGGATGGTATATGCCAATGCCTTGTATGCTTTGAGGGTTGGATCTTTGGTTTCAAATGAGCTGTTGACTTGGCTGACAATCAATTGAAGATCAGCAGGTGTTTGACTCGTAATCCCAAAGAAAATTTCAATCCAGCAATCAAAGCTTCGTATTCGGCTTGGTTATTTATGACTAAAAAGCTGATTTTAATCCCTCCTATTAGTTTAACATCCTCCGAATAGAACAAAGTCAATACCACTTGACTTTTGTCTTGATGCTCCATCTACAAATAGCTTCCAAGTATCTAAAGAGAGCTTGGGTTCTTCAAGGGAGATCCCTTCGACTAAAAACCCTGCAAGTACTTGAGATTTAGGGGATAATCGAGGAACAAAATTAATCTTAAATTCGATGAGCGAAATGAACCATTTTTGCAATCTTCCTGAGACTTTTGTTAACTGAAGGATTTGTTTCAAAGGCTTGTCTATAACGACATTGATGATGTGGGATTAGAAATAACGTCCTTGTCATCGAACAAACGTGAGGAGAGTTAATGCCATCTTTTTCAAGAGAGAATCTTTTGTTTTTGCATCCTTTAAAGTATGAGAGACATAATAAATGGATTGTTGTGTACCTTTCTTCTTCGATTAATATAGAGTTGACAGTTGAGTTTGAGGTTACTAAGTAGATGAATAATGGTTCTCTAAGTGTCAGACTGCTTTAAATTGGAAGATGAGATAAGTAAGCATTGAGTTCTTGAAAGACTTTTTCATAATCTTTTGTCCATATTAGTCTGATTTTCTTATGTAAGAGTTTGAAGCATGAGTTTTTTTCTTCTGACTTGTATATGAAACGCCTCAGCCCAGCGATGCGTCCAACAAGGCATTGGACATCCTTTGGAGTCTTTGGAAATGTCATCTCTAAAAGATCTTTTACTTTATTAGGGTTTGGTTGGATTTCCTCTTTTAATACCATATGACAGGAATTTTCCTGAGGATGTGCCAAAAGTGCATTTTAAATGATTGAGCTTGAGATTGAATTTTTGGCAAGTCTAAAACGTTTCTCTTAGGTGTTGTAGATGCACCTCAAAAGTAATACTTTTCATCAAAAGCTCGTCCATATAAGCTTCAAGATTTCTACTTTTCTGATTCTAAGAGACAGTGTCGATTATCCTTTGATAAATTGCCCCAACATTCTTGATTAAAAAGGGCATGACTTTATAATAGCATGTCCCAAAATCGATGATGAAAGCAGCATGTCCCAAAATCGATAATGAAAGCAGCTTTTTCTTAGCCTTTTTTAGCCATCTTAATCTAATGATATTCTGAGAATACTTCTAAAAAATTGAAACATGTGAAACTAGCAACCAAATCAATGAGATCATCAATTCGAGATAATGGATATGAGTCTTTTGGGTTGTCTTGGTTATGATTGTAATCCACACACATGCATCATTTGCTTTTCTTTACAAGTACCACGTTGGTTAGCCATTCAGGATAGCGGATTGGTCAAATGAAACCAGTATCAAGGAGTTTTGACACCTCTTCTTTAATTGCTTTTTGTTTTTCAATGCTAAACACTCGTTTTTTTTGTAGGACTGTTGGAACTTCGAAATTTATATGAAAAGAGTGTTGGGTTGTTGAGGTGTCTACCCCTGATATGTTTGATGGTTCCCATGCAAAACCATCGATATACTCAATCGAAAGCTTAAGGGTGGCCTCCCTTTCTTTTTCAACTCGATCAAAAGAAATAGTTATAAGCTTGGTCGAATCAGATAGATCGAGAGGAAGTGAGATACAAAGGAAACAAAGTTAGGAACTCTTTTGGGGATTGTGATAGTGATTGAACCACTGTTTTCATGGTGTTCAAGTAACATCTCCTTAATTATAGAAGGTCCCTTTGCACTCGAACTACCCCTGAAGAAGTATTGAATTTCACACATAAGTGTGGTGTTGAGACAACTATCGAGATGTGTTCATTGTTGGCCTCTTGAGGATAGCATTATATGCAAGAGCAACGATTATGATGAAATCAATCATGTGCATGGCAGAGGCAGAAGGATTTCCCATTGTAAATGGCAATGTACTAATTCCTTCTAGTTTTAGAGGTTCTTTAGAGAAACCTACAAGTGATCCTATAACTGGGAGAATAAGGTTTCAACTAATACTAATCTTATCGAAAGCATCAAGAAAAAAGATATCGACTGAACTTCCAGTGTCAATAAGCATGTGGTGGATTTCTACGGTGACAATTATTCCCAAGTTTACTATGACATTATCATAAGGGTTGCCAAGAAGCGACATGCTTCGGGCCCGAATGATATTGGAACTAACGGTTTTTGATGCCTTATCACATTGGCAATAATAGTTCATCCCAGTGTTCTCAGAATGGAGCTCTTTGACTGGGACTGCTTCCATCCAGTGATGACAGACGATCTTAACAGGCGTCTTGCCTTTGTCTTTTAATGCTATCTGAAGATTCTGATCATCTTTTTCAATTTTTTTGGTGACATTTGGTCCTGCAAGCTTACTTGGTATTCTTAGAGCCAGCATTCTTTCAACAATTTCTCAATTCAGATTTTGAGGGCCTTGCATTCGAAAATTGTGTGGCCATGGTCTTCACGATGTTTATAGAACTTCATTGTATTCTAGTTATTTCTTAGGAGTGGTCTTGACTTTTGATATAATCCATCTTTTTGATGGCTGCCAAAATTTTTTTTGGGGGTGCGCTTAAGAGAGTGTTGGAATGTTGAGTTTGGTATCCTCTTCTGTCATGTAGAGCCTTCAAAGGGTATTTTTGTCGTCTGGCAGCCTTTTTTGTCCTCAATCATAGGGCCTTGGTGGTAATGATGCATTCCCTTCTTATCTACCAGACAGAGCTAAGGAGAACTCCTCATTGATAAAACAAATAGCTCCGTTGAAGATTTCCTGTAACAATTTAAGCGAGCATAACAAGTGTTTTTGGATTCTCCTGATTGAAGAGATCTGACGAGGATTGCTCGGGCAAGTCGATAGTCCTCTTGATTAACCATTTTAAGAGCTTCTGTGAAACGTTGGAGGTAAGCTCGAAGTGGTTTTGATTGATATTGTTTTAAATAAAAAGGAGATTCAAAGATCTTTTTAGATTTGATATAACTGGTGAAAGAGGATAAGAATAAACCTTTAAACTATTCAAATGAGGAAATTGACCTAGAAAATGATGTTTAGAACCATTCTAAAACTACATCTTTAAGATAGGTAGAGAAGTTTTGTCTCAGATGATCCCAATCATGACATATAAAGAAATAATTATCTAAAATTCTCTCAAAAAAACATAAGGATCTAAATTGTCATAATAAGTGGAGTTAAGTAATTGAAGCTTAGGAGGTAAAAAAAGTCAAATGGATATATTTGATAAAAAGAGAAGCCTCCTTGATGACATTTGGGTTATAATCCTGTTGCAAAAATGGGTGAGGCATATCCTTAGGGTGGCATGGATCAAAAGTAGGAGCCCATGGTACTATAAGATCATGGTTTAGAAGGAAAAAGAGTTTCAATTTGGTGTGAATTGGAGAGTCTTGGGTCGTAAGGTATTGATAGATTAGTAAGTAGCTGTTGTTAAGAGATGTTTACTAGAAGATTTTTTGAAATAAGTGTCATGTAATGAGGTTCGTGTGTTGTGGGTAGGGTCTCAAATGACTCTTTATTGGAAGGAGAGATGTTTGATGTGTTTGGTAAATTTTTTCTTGGTAAGGTGGCCAAACTTATTCTAATTTGTTCTCCTATAAGCATGAAAAGAGTGAAAATAAATCCTGTAAAGTGCTCTATTTGCTGTTGAAAAAACAATATTACTAGTAGGCAACTAAAGAGGTTTTTAAGTTTGTGAAATTTGAGGTGAAGGTATAGGGATCTCCACTGCTTCTTGGTTGCGATTGTCAGTTGTTTTTTTTTCGGGAATAACGGAAGCTTCCTCTTGATTTTCCATTTCAGCTTTCTTGTTTCTTCCTACGGACAGAGCCAGAAAATGTTGATGTAAAAAATGGATTCAAGAAATTTAAACAAAAAATTAGGACAACGATGATAAAGCCCAAATGGACAAAATTCCCAAATTTGTTTGGGAGAAGATTAGAGCTCACATTTGGGGCAGGTTGGCATAATGCAACGAAGCTCCGATTAAGAGACTTTGATTTGCGGGTAATTGACATTATTGATGAATGTCTTAGTGATGTAGAAAGCAATGTGACTGACGTTAAGATGGTGCAGTAGGATGTGACAATGACTTAGTTAAGATTAACGATGACTCGATCAGGATTGAAGGCAACTCGGGTGAGATTGGAAGTAACTCGACTGGAATTGGAGGCAACTTGGCTGGGATCAGAGGCAACTCGGCTAGAAACAAAGGTGACACGGCCAAGATCGATGGCGACTTGGGGAGTCTGTGCAGGTTGACATGTGTCAGCACAAGTTTTGTGGGTCGACGCAATCGAAGTAGGTCCCGAGTCAGTTTGGGTTGACACAATTGATGAAGGTCAACGTGTGTCGACAAGTGTCCGCACAGGTGGTAAAGGTCAGAGCGGGTTGACTCGTGTAGCTTTTTAAAAGCAGTGCCGTAAACCCTAATGACACCATGTTGTTGAAGACGCTCGGAAAGATGTAGATCTTACTCCTGCGAAGAGAAAAAAGAGTGGTAAGACTGTTTGACAGCTAAGGTGGCAACAAAGAAGCGGGATCGACAACAGAGCAGAAGAAATCAATGATGGTTCCAGTGAAGTCGAGATTGCAAACGGAGGAAGACGAAGCTCACTTGTCTTGCGATTGGTCTCTAGTGACAAGTACAAAGATTTTGACCACACACTGGAAGGGCTTCGCGAAGTTATCCCCTCCTGCTCCTCACTTTGCTTCCACCTCTCCACCTCCTTCGACTCCCTTTGCAGTAGACAGGAAGGGGAATTTATAGCGGTGCTCGGTGAATGATGCCAAGAAGACGTCGGATTCTCGCTTTTGTTCTTTAATCCAACATGACGGCTTTTCCTGAGGAATCCAACGAATTGCATTAGGTCATTCGCACTTTTTTTTTCTATGGTTTTTTCATGCATCTTCAGAACCTAAACAAATACAAAAAAATGTACCCCATCTTAAGGCATGGTATAGCTTAAGAATCTTCCTTGTTTGTAGTGTTAGTTTATAATCTCGTGTCAAGAGCATTGTAGTTTAAAATCTTCAATCTTAAGGATTGACAAGATGGAATATGAAATAACCACATACAAAACAATTAAGCAAGATGTAGATCTACTAAGATATATTGACTAAGAACCCTTGCCAATTGATTGATGTATTACATGTTCCAATTTCTAACAACAGCTTGTGATGAACCTTATGAAAACAAATTTAAGTACATGAAAAAATATTAGAAAGATATGTAAATATAATAAGTTGATAAAATTTCACACAATTCCATTGATGAAAATATTTTACCAAAATGGATACGAGACAAATGTTGTCAATGAACTAGGCTATACATTCATTTTATCATATTAAGGAATGAAGATACACGTGAGATTAAAAACAAAGATGAAAACAAATACACAAAATAATGTGTTTTTTTATCATTATGATATTGAAATTACATACTATATATAAGAAATGACGATAAACTTAATTTATAATAATACAACTAATCTACTAAGAAACTAAATCTCTTATATTAGATATAATAAGAGAATTATTTTATTTCCTATTTATTCATTCCATAATTTGTAAGATTCTAATTACTATTTAATTATTCTATAATTTGTGATATTTGAATTTTGTTTTTAATATTTCTCTTTTAGGCTGATGAATAGATAATTAACATTCTCAAATTTATTTATAAGAAATATTTTAGACTTCTTAGGCCTTTCATTTTGATTTCAACTTTGCTTGAGATTTTCAATCTTTAATTCATCATCTCTTGAATAACTATATCATCTATATAAACAATAACAATTATTGTTTTCCAAATTCAGCCCATTTTTACAAATAAAGTGTGATTGGTTTGTCTTTGTCTGTAGCTTAACTATTTCATTGTTGTATTGAATTATGTAAACTATGCATTTAAATGTTATTTTAAATCATAAAGAAATTTTTTTAGTTTACATATCTTGACTAAACCTTCTTAAGTCTTAAATTTTGGTAAAACTCCTATATACATCTTATCTTCTAAAGTGCCATTTAATAATACATTTTTGATATTTAGTTGGTATAATCTCCAATCTAAATTTGCAACAATAAAAAACATAAATATGATAGGGTTTAATTTTTCAATAAGAGCAAATACCTCATCATAGTCAATTCCGCATATTAAGTGAAACCTCGTATGTCGATTAATTTATCATTTGGTTTATACATGATTGTAAATACCGAATTGTTGCTAACTACCTTTTTTTTCCTATGAGTAACCCTATCAACTCCTACGTTTTATTGTTATTGAATACCTTTATTTCCTTTAACACAGTTTCCTTTTATTTTGGAACTTGAAGAATTACATAAACATCTCTTGATACTAGAGCCTAATCAATTTCAATAATAAATTATTGAAAATTATCAACTAATTTGAAATATGTGAGATAATTTGAAATTTGATACTTAAAACAAGTTCTTACTCTCTGCTTGCAATTGGAAGATCCAAGTTATTCACTCCATTATCCTCTTCCTCTACTTGTGATCAATAACAAAGGATCTACCAATGGTTTAAATTCTTGGTGTAGCATCGAAGCCTTTGCTCACTTATAAAGCAGACCAAGGATGGTTGTGGACTTGTTCTGCTAAACTCTCCCACTTGATCTAAGACTTGAGTAATGGTAGGATTTGATTGATACAACTAAGTTATAGGTATACAAATTATAGAATTTCAATATTTGTCTAAGTATCATTATCTTTTTGGAGAAAACTTTGAGAATAAAAGGTTTGATTTTCATCAAATGAGGCATCACATGAAACAAACAATTTTAAAGGAGCAAAATAGCATTTGTAGCTTCTTATGTTAGTGAATAACAAACAATTACAGACTTAAGAATCTTGGAATCAAGTTTACTCTTGTCAGGTTGGATATTATGAACAAAACGAATACATTCGAAAATATAAAATTGAAAAAAGTTATGAACACAAGAGGATAGAAAGGTAGATAGTAGTTCATTAAGAGGGTTTTGATATTACAAAAGTTTGATGAAAAACCATTAATGAGATAAGTCAAAGTAAGAATGGTCTCTCCCTAAAAAGAATATGATACAAGATTAGCAAACATGATGAATTTTACAACCTAAAGTGATAGTTTTTTCATTTTGCAACTCCATTTTGTTAAGAGGTGGTGATACAGTAGCTTTGATGAAGTATATCATGTTTTATAAACTATCGGTTTAACTCTTTAACGAAACATTAATGAAATTCACTTTCATTCTTTATATTGAGAATATGAATGAAAGATTGAAATTTGTTTTGATAAATTTATGAAATTGCTCAAAAATAATAAAATTTATGAATGGAGGAGACATCTAAAAGTGGACATCATTTGTTCATTGTAGTATGCACAAAGTGAGGGTAAGCCACAAAGAGCTTCACTTATTGGAGAAGCGTGGATAAGAAAGAGGAAATCAATGAATTGGGGATGGTGATGAGGCAAAATGCAGTGAGCTAAGATGATCCCACTTTGTTACAAACATAAACCTAATATCCCTTCTCCCATCACTTGCCCATGTAGGTTCACGAGGAGATGGTGGCCAAGTTGTCGCATAGTACTTATCGTGACAATGAATACACAAAATCCCATGAAACCAGTGACGAAGATGCACCTGTATCAATTCGTGAGCAAACCATAGGAAGTTGAAGAGATGCATTGAATTGTCTTCTATAGGCAGGGATAAAAGTCGTGACGGGGAAGGAACTGGTAAGAACTTTGATTTCTCCAAGGTCAACCACCTTTGATACCATGAAAATAAACATGAGAACAAAACAATAAAGAAAATAATGATAGATATAAGAAACAATAATATATCTAATTTATAGTGATACAACTAATCTATTATCCTTATAAACTAAATCCTCTAAATTAGGCAATATATAAAAGAGAATTGTCTACTTCTTAATCATTCCATAACTTGTGAGATTTGAATTTCTATTTAATTGTTCCTTAACTTTGAAAGTTGAATTATGTTTTGAATAGTTAGTAATTCATAAGTTTAGACCTAAATTGATAAAATAAAAAATATCATGAAAAATGAAGTGAATATCTTATAATAGCTTACCAATAATTTATGCATAAATAGGCATAATACAAAAGAATAGAACATTAAAATGGATCAATAAAAATAAATTGAAGCATAAAATGAGAGCTATTACATAGGCATAATACAAGAAATTAGGAATAGCATACACCAATGATATGATGGTAAACTGTATATTGAGATGCATCATGCAATGTGGTGTACAGAAGAAAGATATAAACAATTAAACACAAGTGGTTACATAAACATCGTAATCTTAAATGTTTAGCATTTACATAAAGATGAGACACAGGAACAAATCGACCTTTAAAAAACATGTTGGATATAAAATCAAAACTTATTTGAAGATTGAAACATGTAAAAGCAGATTAAAATAGAGATTGCTTCCCAAGTAATTACCTTCCATGCCTGCTTCTGTGAAGAATATAGAGATTTATCCCCTCCTCAAGAATGTTCTTCAATGGGTCTGGTAGTGGTTTTCTACAAATGGAAAGAGAAAGAATATAGTTCCAGTAGCATTACTTGATTCCAGTCAAAATTTAATACCTACGACAATATCCTCAAGTAAATAAATTGAAATAAATTTGTAGTAAAGCGGTCCTCACATTTAGTTATACAAGGAAATTAACTTTAGTTTGTCTTTTTTTTTATTGAAAACAAGCTGGAGCCTATATTATATTAGCCTAACTACAAAGAGCTCAAAACAAAAAGTCCCAACACAGAAAAAGAGCAAACCAAAATAGGAGGCATACCCACTCCAAACAAAAGATGACACTTGAAATTACATATAAAAGCCACAAGGCATGGGGTGGTGGTCTGGCAACCACCAGAGGTCTTCAAACCTTATTAAGTATGGGGATTCCTATGAATATAGGAGTTACACATCCCAGAAGAAAGGAATCTCAACACCTGAGTCAAGGAGAGAAACTGTGACAATCATGAGGAAGTCAAAGGTAACAGTAGTGCCCATAGCCACACCAAAAAAAGTAGTAAGGAGAAATCACTCCAGATCAAGCTACATGAGCACAATCCAAAGAAATTGTAACCATTGTCTACATTGGACACCTAGTGAAGATCCTCCTCACGCCAGTGCAACTGTAAATGTAAACCTATGACACTGAGTAGATGAAATTGCAGTTGGACGATACATCTCCATCTCAACCAAAATGCTATCCTCATGAATTCATTTTAGAGAAGCCACATTGAAGGTACACGAGTTCACAGTCCCAATGCGTCATGGAAATCCTCACTTGAGCCTATTTAGCACTCTTTCCCTGGTGGCAAACCCAAAACAAGAACAGTATACTAGCATTCAGATAAATTCCTGCAGCTTCTATAGAAATCCCTATAGCTTTCATGGGATGCCGTGTAGCCTTTGCAATTTGCTTTGTAGCTTCCACCTATCCACCCCACACACATGCACACACACATGCACACACGCATGCACGCATACACATAAATGCATACGCACGAATGTATAGTTTTATGTAGATATATCTATATGTGTCTAGCAATATATGTACATTTAGTTGGGTTGGTCTTAAACACATTAGATCAAGGTAAATATGGGACCCAATCTATCTAATTGAAGTAGAGTAGGTTGGAATTCAAATCGAGTAAAATAGAAAAAATAATCCAATTAGCAATATTTTTGGATCAGATTGGGCTGGGTCAAAATATGATCCACTTGTAGGTTTACCTATTTCCATGAAAACATTGGCAAGGTTCACACTTTCTTAGCAATAAAAAGCTAAACTATATTATTTCATCAAAACTAACAAAGTTACCACCACATCAAAAAGGGATTTGACGAGACCAAATATCTAGCTCAAGGACTACCCAACTGACGACTATCCAAAAACCCTATGTCAACTAGCAACTTTTTTTTATGAAATGGAAGAATGATACAATATGATTCAATATCAATTAACTTAAAACAAATTAGACAACTTAATGATGATTTAAATATGATTGGAGTTTGTTTAATTATCCTTTACAAAAAAAAAGATGAAAAAAAAAGAAACAAAATTAAAAAAATAAAATAGGGATAAAAAGAGAAAAAAGAAAAAAGAAAAAAAAAAGAAATGAGAGAAAAATAAAAAATAATTAAATTCTTTATATTTTTTTATCTTATGTTATTTTTATCTATTTTCTATCTTATTCCTCTCTTTTCTCCTCATCCTAACCTTAACCAATGTACATTAAACCTCCCTTACTCAACTTTGCTTATGCCCCTTACAAAGTCTATCTTGTCCATTCATCCCCATCCATACTTCCTCGTTTACATCTCTTATCTCTCTCCATATTTACAACTTCAAATGCGTCTAACCTCTTGGTCATCTTCAAAAGCCCTTAGTCAAGTTTCAAGCATGCTTGATCACCTTATCTTATCCTGAGATATCAACTTTTAGACATGCTTGACAACATTGATTCTATCTTAGGTTCACCCTTCATGAAATCCCTAAATATTAAAATGTCTTCCATATCATCCCAATCATGATCATGACCAATAATCCAAGCCTATACATTTATAATCTATAACAAAATAAATCTAATAAATTTTGAAGGTATGTACAAACAAACTATTTAACATTAAGATTATGGGTACGCCAATAAGACAACTCATCTTGGTGGATATTAGTGTTATTCAATCCATGCTAAAGCTGAACATCATAATTAAATCCTCCATAAATCTAATGTCACAACATGTTCAAACCCATATCCAATTGATATTTGCTAATAATGTGACCACATATAGCTCCTAAAAAGAAACTCTCAAGTCATAGTTAAGGATGAAAAAAAAAAAATTAATTCCTATTGAATGGTCTTTAAAGAATAGAATCTAAACCAGGACAATTCTCCATAGCATGCTCATTTCTCCCATTATCTATTTCACCTATTTGCTCCTGATGTCAATCTTAAGAGAGTAAACAATAATAGGTGATAGCCCTTATAAAAAATGATAAACCCTAAAAAAAAAAACCCTCATCCAAAGGTAAAAACCAGAAATCAATTTCCTAAAATTTGAGAAATCTTGATTTGTTACTTCCACATCCATCATAACAAAATAAGGTCACATGGGTGACAATTTTCTTAAAGATCAAAGACTGCTCAAGCATTGAAGTGAATTTTGGTTTGTTTGAGCTTGACTCAAAGTGGTCGAGCAAGCCAATTCCCAAAATTTTGGCTTTACAAAAATTGAGCCAATATTAAGTTTATCTCGAATCGACCGATTTACGATAAAAATATGCTCCTTTTTGCATTAACCACACACACACACACATAACATACATAACAACAAATAATTAGGATTAGTGGTTAAACTATACCATTTCCATCCTTGCATACCCAATTTTAAGCCACAAAAGAGTACCCCATTTTTCTGTTTCATCAATGATCAACATCCATTGGTGGATAGTTGTTGCTTAGTGGCCTGCCAATTAAGATGAGCCATAATGGAGTGTACACTTCAAGGGGAAGACTTACTGAGAAATAAACAAAGAAAGAGAAGAGATAAAAGAGATAAGAGAGAAGAAGAAGGATGACCTCTTGTTGGGAGTTATTGAGAGAAGGTAATGCCAATCTTTTGTTAAGAGTTAGAGAGATAAGGAGAATGCATGTTACTAATTAAAAATTTATTTAAAACTATTAATTTATTCTTGATAAAGTTTTTATTTGTACACATTAGATCATAACATTCAAACTAAAAAACTAACTTCATGCTTATTCTAACAAATTAATATTTATTCAAATAATTATAAAAGTCAAACCATACAAATGACTCAATATGATCAATTTTAAATTAAATTTTAATAATTTAAATGACAAATTTAAATAAAAAAATTAAAATTATCTGAATAACTTCAAATTTAAATTTAAAATTCAAATTCAAATAACTTTAAAATTTAAAATTTAACAACTATTCACATTAAAAAATAAAACAATAAACATGTTCATGCCCTCCGTCTTCAAAAAACTTATTATTAAGTGTTCTTACAAAAGAAGAAATTGAAACTCCATGTCAACTTAAATTTTATTTTCAATTTTTCTTTTAATTTTTTTTTTTGAATTTTTTTTTTTTCATTCTTTATAAAAACATTTGTTTTTGTTATGCTCCTGTTTTACAAATAACCAAACTGTAGATCCTAGCATCCTCCTAATTCATCTCCTCTCTCTAATGGCTAGAAGCTTGAGCGGTTTAGTGAAAACTTCGACAAGGCATGTTGAGGCACAATTGAAGTATGCTCCATTGATGTTGGCATTAGGCAAGAGAGGACACTGGGCAACATCTTGATAATGGATGGCTTAGAACTCAATCAGGTAGTGAAAATCATTCATGATGGTTTTAAGTTGCACGTGAAGATGAGCTAAGAACAAAGATGACTATGGACTACGATGTTGGGAGTAGATGTAGTTAATGTAGGAATATTAGTGTTGTTATAGTAGCTCTTAGAGAAGGGTGATGGATGTAGCATTAGTAGGTCACAATCTGACCAAACGGCACTGAGAGCAACATAGAAGGGAAGTTGACTGGTTTGAGATGGTTAGCTAAGACTCTAGTGAGAGGCAAGGGCTACAAGTGGCTAAGAGAAAACAATCAAAATTTAGGAGGTGAGCTGTTGAAGGCTTTGCACTGATACCAAATGTATGTAGAATACGTAATAAAGGAAAAGGCTTGTAAAAAGACAAAAGCGGAAAATAAAGGGAAGGCCAACCTCTTATTTGAGGCCGAGAAAGGAAAACTGACCTATTGTTGGAAGTTAAAGAGATAAAAGAGCAAGCATGTTATAATTAAAAAAATCATTTTAACTCATTAATTTTATTCCTCATTTAGTTCTTATTTATACACAATGAACTATAATATTCAAATTCAAAAGCTAAAAACATAATGTAAACTAGAACAAACTAATACTGATCCAAACAATCCTAAACTTTAAACAAATAAATAACTAAACATGATATATTTTAAAACTTCAATACTAAATTTAATTAAAATATAGATGAAGAAAATTATACCAATAACTTTAAATTCAAATAGATTTAAATTTTAAAAATTATTCATTATTTTGATAGAAAAATAAAATAAGCAAAAGAAAAAAGTTTTGCATCATATAGCCAATAGTTAGCATAGATTGGGTACAACTTATTAGGAATTTAATCGATCTTTGGTTGCTTTAACCTTATTCGTCAAATCTCCCCTCATTCCTTGAGCTTCTCCTTTCCCTATCTTCACAGTTCCACTCAATTTCTCCTTATGACAACGTTCTCCTTGCCTTCTCCATTTTGGTTGACATCTCATCTTCCCTATGCTGTCCCCTATGTAGCCAACATCTAAAGCCTTCTCCTTTGTGGATGAAGAGCAGATCTCTATCCAGAGGAAAACATGGAGAGCAGATCTCTTTCTTGGTTCAACACAAAATCAGCATCCTCAACCCCAAGGAGAGACAATAGAAAGGAACCCTTTACCAATAAAGCAACATTCTAAACATAAACCTCAGCCCTCACCACCCCATCATCAAGTAACAAATCACAATCAAATCTATAGAAGTTGTCCCTCAAAATTTTAGCAGATAGATCTAACACTCGCATCTTGTTTAAGGTTTCATTTATACATGAATCGACTGCTAACAAACCAGCTTCGTTTCTCGAATCCTCAAAAGCATTGATCTAAAGGTTTAGTTGTCGTCCATTGGCACATAGCACCTTTCATTTGCCTTGCCTAGCAAATACTTCACACAACATACCAACCTCATCATTATGGGATTTATTATAAGTTCATCCAATTTTTAAATAATTTATCTTCGAATTCTTGGATATCAAAACGACTTTTCAATGAAGAGCTGGCAATTATCATGAGATGCTATTGTGTGTGAGGCATTCACACACAAGTGTGCATGGGTCCATTGCCACAACTGCATGCATGCACGCACACTAAAAGGGGCACACGCATGCCGAAAGGGAAAAGCGTGTTGAATGGCAATGTGCATGCCCACGAAAAAAGTGGGTCCCATGTAGAAAACGTGGCTGCATGCAAACGAGTGCCAAAAGCGAGACGCATGCCACACGGCCGAATGAGCGTGTGCGTCAAAAGCAATGGCCACGTGCCATGTCTGGTAGGGCATAGGTAGGTCAATGCAATAGAAATTCATATGCATAAGGCCAAAAATCCAAATTTGATGCAAAAAGAGAAGGAATCTAGCATTATTGCAAGTTAAATATTGTAATTAGTAATGTAACATTCATCCATAAATTAAGAGATGAGGGATGAATGGGGTAGATTTTGGGAAGAGAGGTAAGCATTTCCTTAAACAAAAACTTGCAAAGTTCAATTTCTTAGTCTACATATCTTCTCTTTTCACTTTATTTTTTATTTATTTTTTCATTTTCTACTTAATTTAGCTACATTTAGCATTGGAGCAAAGTCGATGTGAGGATTGGAATAAAACTTCTCGTAGATAGATCATATTTTGGTATCAGAGCACCATTTTTGATGTTGATGCTAAGGACTAAAAAGAAGGGAATGAAATAGTAAGCTAAGAAATAGAAATAAAAAATTGAAGAGATATCAATTGAGATAGTTGTACCAAAAATTTTATTAACAAACTTAAAGTCCTGGGTAGCTCTATTAATCTAATAAATGCGATTTTTAATGGAGATAGTATTGAAATCCGAATCCGTTTTGACGACAAATCCAAAAAATGATTCACAAAACAAAAAATACTCTTCATTAAAGGAACGTTGTATGAATAATAATCCAAGGACAACTACAAACGAAGAAGATGATGGTGTCATTAATCGTGCCTATTTGATGCTTGGGATTCAACAACATGCACTCAAGGCAAATGCTAAACTCAATCTACTAATTTATAACGGTATAATAGATATAGAGAAATTGAATAATTAGTCAGAATAACTAAAGACATTCTCTTTGTAAGACTATTCATAAACCAAGAAGGTAGTATATGCTCGCTTAAAAATGAAAAATCATGAGTTCACATAGTAGAATGCCTACTTGAGAACTAATACAGTTAGCAAAGTAACATAGAGTTAGTTCAAGAAAGTGATTCAAGAACAACTCTGTCAAATGGAATACATGCAGAAAAAGTAGAGAATAAGACATGTTTAAGAAAAACTAGGGCAATGTAAGAATATAAGATAGAGCTTTGAATGCAAGTTGAGTTTGGGATCCTTATCAATAGATGTATTACTTATCAAAAATTGCTTTAGTTTATATTATCTGACTGCCAATGAATTAACTTTGTTCCTTGTGCAATCTTTGACATAAGTTAATAGATTGGCGATGACTATTGAAAAGAAGAATCAAAATAGAGTTTATATATACGAGTTTCTAACCTTAAAAAATTTGAGACCAATTCAAACAACTGGCAGAAAGAGTCATTCATGTCAAAAAAGATTTTGGATACAACCAATACTTCACAAATGGGACCAAAAAAAATTGTGATCACTCCAAGAAGGTAGGGCACACCTGACTAGATCCTACATCTTAATCTACTTTCACACATTTAAGAAAGATAGCAAAAATAAGATACCATTTGTAGACAAGGCTGAGAAAGTACATGAGATCCCACAACATGAAGATGAGAATTCTCTCATGGTGAGACCAAAGAGGATATCTTAGAAAGGAGCCGATGCTGTATATTATCGTTTGAGCCCAATAATATCAATTTATGAAACATGGGCAAAATGTTATTATAATGTGATATAAAGAAGAGAGAATAATAGATATTGTTATAATGAATAAATAAAGTGGATAATAAATGCATTCCAAAACTATGTTATTATTAGTCAAATTTGTGAAACCATAGGTAGTGTTGAAGAATATTGAAACCTTATGTGATCACTTTAGAAGATAATTAGAGCCTATCATGCATTATTTATTGAATTCATAGGATCGCCCCAAAGATGTGCTATAGAGCATGAGATTCAACTTTGTCTAATTTGACACTTCCAAACATGAGGATGTATGGCAACCCATGGAGACAAAATGAAGAAATCAAGAGGCAAGTCATAGAGATACTTGAGAATAGAGTATACAAGTGAAGTAGCTCACTATGCGGCTCTCTATAGTGACTATGGTACTAAAGAAAGAAAGTGGATGGCATATGTTCATGCATTATTGTGTTTAAAAGAATCACTACTAAGAATAGGTACTATTACCTAGATTGGTGATATCTTAGACTAGTTCAAGCAAGCACAAGCATTCATAAAATTGGATCTCAAATAAGAAAATCATTTAGTTTGAAACTTAGAAGAGGATACATGAACCAACCTTAAAAGCACATGAGTTATATGAATGATTGGTAATGTCGTTTGGGTTATGTAATACTCTGGCAATGTTCATGTGGTTCACAAACGATGACTTACGACCAATCTTAGAAGATTATGTCGTGGCATATCTTGGTAATATCCTTATTTATAGTAACACCCTTAAGGAACATGCAAAACATTGGAAGAAAGTAACACCTTGCAAACTCATCAATTGAAATGCAATGTGGAAAAGTGCAAGTATGCAAAAGATACCCTTAAATGGGCTTTTGCATTGGGAATGGTCAATTAAATACTGACAAGGAGAAAACCAAGGCCATTGAGAAGTGGCCAAGGCCTCAAAACATTATTGATGTTAAGGAATTCCTCGAAGCTTGTTAGTAACTAAGATAGTTCATTAAAGGATTCTTCAAAATTGCATAACCTTTACACTCCCTTATTCGACACATCAAGCTCAAGTGGACAGAACACCAACAAACTTTCAAACAATTGAATGAGGTAATTTGTAGAGGACCCATTCTCGTTTTGCCAAATATACAACCACCCTTTGAGATTGAGACAGATGCATTCATATGTGCCATTGAAGCAATTATAATGCAAAAAGGTAAACCATTGGCATACTATTTTGAGATATTATAAGTAGCCCAAAAGAACCATCCAGCATATGAAATGAAGCTTCTAGCCTTACATCAAGTTGTGAAGCATTGGAGGCCATACAATTTAACTTAATCATCAAATACAAGAAAGACACAAAAACACACAGATATGCTTTCTCTTTGTCCCTCAACTATTTTGTAGCTCACAAACATCAAGCAAATATAGCCTATAGAATTTGAGTACGCTACTAGGTATTAAGATGATCAAGATTTTGGAAGTATTCATCAAGAAGCTAGAAGAAAGCACTTGGAATAAGTGATATAGAATGGACTGTTATTCCTAGGGAAGCAGTTGTGTATGCCACAATGTGATGATCAAAAGAGGTGAACATGAGAAATGCACTTGTTTAGTGTATCTGGACATTTTGGAGTCTCAAAGATCATCAAAAATCAGAAAAAGGTATGCTTATTTGTTTGATGGTATGGCATTACAATGTTGGGTGCCTAGCTCAGCAGGAGCAATAATAGCCTTGCCTGCAGACCCAACGACAGTGCTCACATAACCGGGTCACAGAGGCAAAGCGCAACAGCTTTGCAAGGCTCTGGGCCATAGAACAAAATGCGAGTATTTGTTCTGAAGATAACAAGGAGAAAGGCAGGAGAAAAAACACTTTGAATTAAGTTTAGAGTTAATAGTACAACAATTCACTGCATATAGATGGCAGTGTTTGAATTGTTCCGAAAAATGGTGCACACCTATTAGATTGAAGTAGAATCTGAGTGTTCATGTACAGTTCGCTTCCTCAGAACGAACATCTTAAAAAACAAAAAACTAATGGCAAACAAAATGATTTCTTTCAGAAAATAGTGCATATATTTAGGACAATATTGTATTGAAGGGAAATCTTTACCTATCCGTCTTCAACAAAGGCATCCTAACAAGAGTACCAAATCGACTAATAAGCTCATTCTCAAAGTCCTTTCGGCTCTGGAACAACAACTTCAAAAATTTAGAATTAAGATGTATTCAAGTGTCCCAATCAATCAATAACAAAATCATGCTAACATGCCTTGCCATCATAAAGGTGGTAAAACATAAGCAGCACGTAACCAGCATTTGATGATGACTTGTCCAGATTTCCCTTTAAAATCAAACAAGAAAGTAGCATGAATTAAAAAGTATGACCAAAAACTATTTTATGAAAACACAAGGTATAATGTGAACCAAAGTACCGGATGATTGACTCGCTGAAGTACTCGAAAAATGAACACAGCAAGTGCTTCAAGAGAAAAAGGATTTGAAATGGTTCCTGCAAAAGACCATGTATGAATGAGAAGCAAATAAGAACAGAGCATCTATAACATGAAAAATGCAAACAAAGAACAGATTATGGATAAAAAAATTAAGTTAATCTTAATATAACCAAATTTTAAGTAAAACATGTAAAGAAAGGTAAATTTCACAATATCTATGAAGAAATTCAAAAAATCATGTAGCATTGATTATTTCACCAGAAAATGATAATAAAAAGATCATTTAGCATGATTTTTATAAAACTTGAACATGATTTAAAGTGAAATCCAAATTGAAATTCATTTAACAGGAGTTAAATAAAAATTTAAGCATAGAATTTAGATCATTTTTTCAAACCACCCCGAATTTTAAAGGGAAAAAAAGATAACCCCAACAATCTAAAACAGAGTTTCCTCTATTATGCACACTGAACCCCTTTTCCAGGAATTTTTATTAAATCCATGTATAAACTAGTATTTCAAGCAAGGGCAAGTCCAAGACTTCATTTTAGTATACTTGTAGCAGTAATAAAACAGCCCAATTTACCAAAATGATGAATATGTTGAATTTCATTGATGTTAGCTAGAGGTCGTAATGTACGGCCAAATACAAAGGTGAAAGAGACATGACACAATGCATCACCACCTTTGAGGCAAAGCACAATACATGATTAGCAGCACAATCCAAAAGGCAAACATTGAGGTGCAGGAAAAAGAGATCAGCGTGGGAAAGGGGGCTTGACTGAGGTAGTTGTACCCAAGTCTACAAGAAAAATACGATAAGGGCATCCTAAAGGTCATTTTGAGAAGTGATGGGTATGTCCTCTTCATCGATGGAAGCAATAAGATTCACACATTTGCACGTCATAAAAGCCTCATGGAAGAAAGATGAGGTCCCATCCACTTGAGCAAACTTTAGCTCCTTGCAGCCAGCAGGTCTCTAAATGTCTAGGGGAGGAGTTATAATCAGTAACAATGGAGAGGAGTTCAGAATGCTCTCGCACTGTAAGACCGGGATTCTCGAACTCCTCAAACTTGAGGCAATTAATCTGATCCTTCAACCGATTAGAAGTGGCAAGCAGGCCCCTCACATTGGTCTTGCTACAAGGAAGATGTCTAAGCATACACTCACACATGCAGTTGAGCAAAATGGCAAGAGATGCAGTGAAAAGACCTTTCAAGGATTTGTGAATAATGATCTCTGAACACCAAAAAAGATAGCCAAATATAATTGAACTTTAGCTACTGACATAGGGGATTAAACAAGAGACCAGCAAGCTAGAGAAGAATACTGCAATGGTTAAAGGCAATACCAGTCAGGTGGGAAACTTTTGATCAGGAAGATTAAATAAGACCTTCATAGTTTATAAGGATTCTCATGAGATAAGATCATACCCCGGCTTTTTCCTCTTTGTTATTACACCATGTGAACCCACTTCAAACAAGGAGACAAAGCCTTCTTTGGCGTCACCAAAGTAGAAGGGTTTCCTTTCATGATGCTTATCTTGGGAGAGGATATAATTGAAATCACCACCCAAATATGGTCAACAAAATACTATAAAGAAGAGGATCATGGGCCTCCCAAAGAGAGCAATGACAATAGGGATCACATGTTGCATAAGTAGACACTACAATCCAAGGCAGCATAGGATATACATGAGACCTCAAGAAAAATAGTTTTCTTAGAGCAAAGGATTATATTGGAGTGAATGAGACTACAGAGCAAAAGCAATAGGATACTGGTTTCCCAACAATAGAGGCGTAGATGAACTCTCAGCTTTTAACAATCAGTGTATCAACTACACAGCAAGACACCATTTGAACTACAATTTTGAGAAGATTCACAATGCTTGGTCCATGATCCATGATTACATTCCAGGGGTGATTTCATGAGGTGATTTTTTTGACCCCAATATAAATCCATAAAATAATACTGGTAATAGGCACGTTAGTGAAGGGAGTTAGCTCCCATCTTTTAAGATTACTATATTTCCCATTCCTCATTAAAGGGAAAAAAGATTTGTCCATTGCAAGCACCACCTCTTTGCAAGGTTTTGAGGAGTGTATGGCCTTCTCCTTGCAATAACGATCATTTTTAAAGTTGTGCTGCGAGAACGATGATATGGAAAGATGGGATGGAATTAAAGATGCGTTTGGGGTCACAAATAGATCAAAATGAGTACATTAAGGATGGAATTCAGGTCCTTTAAGCACCCATTGGATAGTCCCATTAGCTTTAAATGCTTTCATTTGCTTAGAAGCACGAGCAAGGGATTCAATAAGTTTACACATGATAGCTTGTAATACCTTTGATTGCATGCCAATGGGATTCTGAGTTTTATATGCTCCCTTTATCCCATTGGGATGTTTGTGATAAGGTTCCAAGGACCCACTTTTTCCTCCAAAATGGTACACTTTAGTGTTACAATTAGTTGACTGCACAAGATTAGTAGATAAGAGAACAAAAAAGTTCCACCTGCTGCACATAGCACATTGCACAAACTTTGGTGTCCAGTTGAGGTCTAGTTTTGTGGACATGGAACCCATGTCCCAAAGGATAGGTCAAGGGGTTATATATCCCTGCTCACGAGAAGGGGGATTAGGAGAGTTGCATTCAAGAAATTATCAATGGTCCCTTGTGAAGGCTCATGCATGGGACATTTATCAACAAGGGGCTAAGCCATACCACACCAAAACAAGAAGATCAAGAAGCCCTCACTTGAACTTTGAAAAGAAATAGCCATCCTTTCCTTGAACCCAAGTTACATGGCATAATGACATAGTGAGATTGACCATAACACAAAACTCTTAACAAATCATAGTCACCATTTTTCTAACAACAGATCATCAGCATGAGCTACTATAAAAAAGATATTGCATTCACTCCCATAAGTGAAGAGGCAAATTTGGCATACATATTGAAACTGGAATTGCCATGCCAACAACAAATCACAAGCTAAGTTTTATGATTCAACAATCTAAGCCTAAGACTTGTCCAACAATAGTTGATGAATCTCCATGACAAACAGTGTCACTGTCCTCCATCTTTAAGTATTATGATACAATTTTTTTCAAGGTTCACAATAAGAAACCCCTCAAAACGACCCCAATGTCCTCTCTCATTAGAAAGCCATGTAAAAGTATGCTATAGCCAAATAATTCACTCACTGGACATTTTTAAGAACACTTTCTAATTTGTCCATTTTGTCATAAAAAAGGATCACTCAAAAGTGTTAGGATGCGTACTTTTCAGTAGGAAAAAGGGAGGTATTGAATGCCCTAATGGGCCTTTAGTTGACAAAGTACACCATGGGTAGCTAGCAAGACTTCTAAGAAGGGGGAGGTGAGAATAAACCTTTGCAAAAGGTATCCCTTGCATCAATTCAAGAGATAACCTATGGCTAGAAAAAGCCACATCACCAAAGAGGAAGCATGTGAGCCATCACATAAGATGCCCGATGGGCAAGAGGTCAATGGGAAGCATACAAGTCAATGAAGCTTAAGTGACCCATTGGTCGATTGCCGATTGGTGCACAAAAAGTAAAATAGCCCTCCCGTCAAGGCTTCTAAGGCCCTACTTGATTCATCCCTATTTGACTTGCTAAGGCTTCTCAACTCACTTTTCTTCTTCTAATATAGCTTAATATCCTTTGAAAGGCCATAACGTGCTAAATTAGCCCCCAAATCACCAATATTACAAGAAAATGATATGAGAAACTAAAACATTATGAGATTGCATTGAACTTTTGATTTGATAAAGCAAGAAGGAGTACAAGAACCTTACATTTTCCTCCATTGTACTACATTTAGAGTCAATTTCATGTAGATTTCTTTTCAGGGTTTATGCCTTTGTGGCCAAGAAGGGACTGACCAATGAGGCAAATTGAGAGGAAACATTGAAGGCTGGCCACATCTTTGGAATTCTTACTACTTTTCACTTTCCCTATTGCCCTTTTGACTACCTTGGACTATAAAGCACCTCCCAAACCTTCCCAACTTTTTAGAGCTCATGGCCTTTTCATACAATGCATCATCAAGGCCTCAAAACCTAACAAGTTGCCAAAGAGGGTGCCATCTTCACCATTTCCATTTCCTTACAGAGAACATCATAAGCATCAGATAAAAATATTGATCCTTGGGATGACGAGCGAGACTTGCCGCCCCCTGTTTTATATATCTCCTTCACCACTATGAAATAGACAAAAGGTAGCAGAGAATAAAAAATTGGAGAGCGAAACCGTCGAGAGGGGATAAATGAGAGAAGTTGCTATGTCCCTTATAATTAGTAATATAAAACTAGCCAGTTGGGCAATCCCCTTGTCGTTATGGACGAAAGCTTATATTAGCTTTTCCTTTGTGTTGTTATACTTGAAGGCATCCTTTTTTGCTCAGATAGTAAGGCAAATCTAGATTCAAGTATGAGCAATGATAACATAATAAGTGCAATTGGCTTTATCATTTTTGTGTTATTGCTTTGCACATAGTTTCCTAGATTTTAATTTGATGTAACTTTGGTAAGATGTATTCCTCTTGTGCACTTTAATTCATCAATAGCATGCTTCTTTGCTTCAAGTGTGGCTCCACTAATCTCTTTCTTGTAGACATGGATTGCAAGTAGTAGTTAACTAAAGTTAATCTTCTAATATTTTCACTTGGATGTTTTTCCCCTAAACATGTACCATGTTTTGCATGCAAGAAAAATTCAAACAACAAATTTTTCTAAACAAAATGAGAACCTCAAAAGAATTTGTATGGATATAAATGTTCCATTGGCAATAAGAAAAAAGCTAATGGTTTCTATAGTTTCTAATGAGATGAAAATACATTTAGAATTTTCTAATTGTAAGCCACTCATCTTGGATCTAATTCATTCTTACTAACTTTACAACACTTTGCATATCTAAAATGAACTCTACTTTACATATTGAACTCTTAATGAAGTTAAACGATTGCCTAGTAATTCCTTGCATAGAGTTCAAGTTCCATTGAGCCCAAATAACTATAACAAATATGGATGCTAATTAGAATATTTCCTTCGTGATTTAGTCCAGACCAATAGTTTACGAAAATGAATAACATTGAATTACTACTATAATTGAGTTTGCAAAGGCGTTGAGAGAGAAGACAAAATCACCAAAAGAGCAATGATTATTTGACTTTAGAAAGTTACCAATGCATGGTGTACCTTATAACAAAAACCCCTAAGATGTTGTATCCTTTCATCAATGTATTCCTTAGCACAATGACATTTTGATTTAAAACATCATCAAGATCTACATTCCTACTTGTTTACTTTAATAAAACTAAAATCTTAAGACAATTAAAGGATGATGCTTAATTCATTTCAAAATAGTTTTACAATAAGAAAGATATACAAAACTCTTTGAATAAACCACTAGATGTACTTAGCATGAACATGGGGGAACACAATCAATTTAGAATTTAATGGACATCTTATACGCAAAGTTTGGAGGAATTATTCCTATTTCAAAATCTTCATCTGGACTCACAACAAGAGATTCATGAATGATTGCCTTAGCTTGATATTAGGAATTTCCCCTATCTCAATCTCTCTAATCTATTTTGGTGAGTCATCAAACTCAACAAATTTATCCTTGCACATCAAACACTCACTGTATATCACATCAATGATTCTTCTAATTATTTTTCATTTTTGGTAATTCCAAAATTTATAGCAATAACTATCAACATTTCAATACTAAGAAGCACTTGACATATTTACCATCAATCTTTCGTGAAGTTCATAAGTCCACATGTACATGAAAAAAGAATAAAAAAAATTCAAATGAGAGTTTCCCTTTTCTTGTTCGCTCTTTCTTTGACAACTTAAAATTCAATAAAGAAAAAGATTCTCAAAGATTAGATATGAGATTGCACTCAATGCATGTGCCAAACATGTTTTGGGTAACTCACATACAATACGAAACAACATGCTCATTTAAAGTTGCAAGTATTTAGGATTATACTTGACATTTTGATTCATATTCTGTGGAATTCGTTCTTGTCATACAATTGTGTGTATCTATCTTGTATTTTTGTATCCTTAGGACACAGGTGTACCTAACAATTCTAGTTGAGCATCAAGTGCTTCAAGTTGCTCCAATGGTTTCAATGGTTTTCATGCTGATTTAGGAGGCTGTTGAGGTCAAGGGTTTATTGACAGCCACCCTGGTCACTTGTGCAACTATCCCAATTTGTTTGCCCTTAAAAGCCCAACTTGCCAACCTTCAACCACTCTAAGAAACTATTGGACCTCACTAGACAGTTGAAACAACCAAAAAAAAGATGAAACACCTTTTGGCTGTCCAAAATGTACAAATGGCTTAAGTTGATATCATAGTCATAACAACATCGTTCAGTTTTCAAAAATATGGATCAAATGGCAAATTTGAACAATAAAAGCCGAGACTTCTTGCTCGAGGATTCACCAAGACATCTTGCTCAAGGATTCACCTAAACAGTTCATATAGATTACAAAGAGAACTTCACTCAAGCTACATCAATTAGACAAAGAATGTTTTATTGAATGAAACCCTTTAAAAAGTATATCAAGAAAAACTAGACAAAACATACAGATTAAAGGAATCTTTTTCAAATAGAAACAAGAGCACAAGCAAAGGCAAGCATATCACACTCTATTAGTCAATAGGAGTGAAAACAATCCATTCTTATTATTTGTGTACATGACATAGTGATTACGAGAAATGGTATGAGATAGAAGACCTAAAAAAGAAACCAACCAAAATTTACCAACAAATGCCTCAACACACTCAAAACATTACCAAGGATGGAAATTGACAAATGAAGAATTTTCATCTCACAAAAGAGTTGCAATCTTAACCTACCCAAAGTAACCAGAAATTGTGTTGTATCCTATTGCCATCCCTTTGGAGTAAAATTGAAGGAAAAAGGTGGCTAAAGATGATCCCTTAAGGTTTATTTTTGCCTTTATTTTGAGCTTAATATTATATTCAAGCAAATAGAAGTAAAATATTATTGGCAATGTGAATGATGATTATGTTGAGGCTGTGGAGAATAAGTTCACAACTGTATATAGTACAAAAGCTTGGGTAAATTTAATCATTTAAAGAATCAAAAAACAGTCTATTGTTCCTTGCACTACTCTGAAGGACCAGTACGAAGCTATAGGCTGAAAAACATGCAAGCTCATCTGGCTACGAAGATTGACGGAAGATCTGAATATGCAATCTCACGAATCTTATGAAGTTATTTAAGACTACTATTAGTATCATTCATTCCTTAATTCAGCACAACTCGACGAAACATGTGAATATAGATGGAAAATCCATAAAAACGATAAAAAATAAGATTATTTCTTTTCCTTCTAATTTTAACAACTCTCAAGAACCTATGCCATTACAAAGTTTATCTAAAGTTTAGAATTGATAGATTTTGAGCCAATTAAGCATGATTGAAATCCATTTACCAAATTAAGGAGTTGAGAAACTAGAATGATTTCCAAGAATAGAGTGATTTAGAACTACTCAAATCTCTCTACTTAACAGTCTGCTACAATTGTTGAAGTTTCAATAGAATCTCCTTAATAATGTGCCATTCACATCCTTTTCAACATGCATAATATTTGCCCATTTCAGATTAAGCAACCATCAATATAATCAAGTTCCTAACTAAGAGAGCTAAGTTGTGTTTACTATAAAATAAGAAACAAGTGCATGAATTTCAAACAATTCTTTCTTTGCAAATCTGCATCACGAATGATGGAAACCATCCCCTTCTTTACTTCCATCCACAGTAAACACTTAGAAACCAATCAAATGAAGCACATGAGGGAACACAGATTTCAAAAAATTCTTTCTTGGCAGATCTGCATCACAAAATAATGGAAGCCATCCTTTTCAACACTTCCATTCACAAAACCCACTTAGCAGCACTACACAAGATGTAAATGAGGGAGGCACCTTCATCTCCCTGGTTGATATTGTTTCCTTAAACAAAAGATGCATGGACAACACTAACATAGAATTTGAGTGTGTCAGAACTCTTGCTCATACTGTAGTTGCAATGCCCTCAATAATACAGCAAGGTTGATTGATTATAAAAGGAGAGAGTATATGGTAGTGGATGTCAAAAGAGGACTTTATGAATTTTTATGTGAAAAATGCTTGTTAAGTCTCAAAGACGCAAGGAAATTGCACATCCATCCACTCATATTTGGTAAGGTAGAAGGAAGAGTAACTACATTATAAAAAAAAAAAAAGAGTAAACATCACAAAACAAAATGTACAGGCAAAACCTTCAGAATCAGGAACCACTGGAACAGCAGATGCTTTGGTACTCTGACACATGTCCTCAATCTATAAGGTGAAGCCTCCCGTTAACCAATAAGTTCAAAAAGAAAACAAAACAAAGATAATCATCATAGACAGTGCAACATTTATAAGAAAAATACTTAACCAATTTCCAAACTTCATCATTTGGAGCATTCTTGTCAGCAAGGGTTATAGTATATGGCTTCTTCTTGCGGTCCTCTGCTACCTTGGGCCAATATCTTCCTGAAAGATTGTTGTAAAGGCAGTTCAGCTAGTAAGCCCTTTGCTGAGTAGCATCAGTATCTGCTAATGATGGATATTCTTGGAGAAATTACGAAGTACAAATTAATTTAAGACCTTAGTTTTAATTCAATTGCTAATGATCTTCAAGACAGTTCTAAAATCTTCCTCAATTATAAATTTGCATATTGCAGGAATGCATATAACCCAACCTTTTCTATTTCAAGTAAGTTATTGTACAATAATCAATTTATTTTCGAAGAGATTGCAAGCTCGACAATCTTTTGTATTGTGATAAAAAAATGTCTGTGTCAAGTCACTTCTCTAAATTGCATTTATCATTTAATACAGGGGACACAATTCACAAGTAACATCTGTACCTTCTTAAGCAAATATTTGCTCTATGTCCAACAGTTTCAAAGATTAATAAAAAACTTTAACCAAAATTTGGCTTGAATCAAGCTCAAATGTAGTAAAAAGATGAACCAGATCAGATTTTTGAATTAATAACAGTTTCAAGAAGATATTGAGCCAGGCTTGACTCATAGATCCAGATCAAGAGTATCTCAAAATATTTATAATATGGTATATTTATAGTAATACAAAGCACATAAACATAAGCAAGTATTGTATATTTACATTATACATAATATGATGTATGTGTGTGTATACATAAATATACATATATATATTGATACATATATACATATATATACATAGATACATAAATGTATATATAAAGTTAGGCAAACTATAGATAGGTCCATCTAATCTATTGTTATGAGTAAATAAGCTTTTCAAATTTCTAAAATATCTACATAGGTCCATAAAACATCAATAATGTAACAATTAGATCCCTAAACCTGTGTTCCCAAACAACCCTTAAAAATAGTCATACTAAAGTGCACAACATGTTTCAATAATAAGAAAGTATGCGTATGATTCAATATGATGCATATGATTCCACTCATATCACTTTGATCCTAATTTAATGAAAGTATAACCAAATTTAAACTATGAAGAGGTTCTCAAAAAATTCTTGGAAAGAAATTTAAAGCAAATTCTCATTGTAATTAGAGTGACAAAAGCTACTATTTTGTGAAATAGAAGAGAAGCAAAAGATCTATTTAGAGTTTTTTTAAGCAAATTTTGAAGAAAAAAATTTATAAAGAAATTTGTGACAAATTGAGAGTCATTATTGCAACTAAATTGGGTCAATTTGTGTGAGTAATATACAAGTTTATTTGAATGTATGGAATAAATATATTCAATACATCTATTTGAATTTCAATGTGTCTTATAAAACACGCCACAATTTAGTTTAAAAAGTATTTTAAAATATTAAAGTAAAAATATTGTTGGATAGAGTTCATCAAGATAAGTTCAAGATATTTTTCTTATCTCAATTGAAATTTATCTAAAATTGTTATCAATTTTTTGATGTTTTAAAACTAAATAAGAAAATAAAATTATTTAATTGATATATATATATATATATATATATATATATATATATATATTACTTATTATTTTAACAAAACTTACGACTACCATCTTCATATTTTTTTGCTTCCCTTCTTATTTAGTTATGAGATCTTTATGTAGTGATTTTTTATCCCAAACCTTTGATCTTCATCTTCTATCAAGATAGCATTGAGAAGGATGAGTCATTATGCCTCTTTTGTTCGGTTGGTGACCACATGAGATTCTTAAAACCTAGTCTTGCACTCACTATTCTTTGGTACCTTTGATTTTGGTTTGGGGGAATATGGAAGTTTTTTGAAATCCTAAGTGCTATTGAGCATAGTTATTGGGAAAAGGACATGAATACAATATTAAAAGAAAAAGAAAGGACTACATGTTTTATGTTAAGGTAGATGAATTTTATGTTGATTTAATATGTTTTATATTGAATTAGAATGAATTAAAGTGTTATTATATGCATCTTGATATAATTAAAAGTACAGCATGAAATGTTATGAAATGAAGTGCTATGCATTATGATGCAATTTGAAATATATAGTTAGCTAATGATTTGGTGATATATTTGCACAAAGTTCAAAGGGAGGAAACTTGCAAGGAGGTCATGCTCAACAACCTATCTCCCAATATGATAGATCTAGGTAGCCATGAGGAATTCTTGCATATAATAGGAAAACCAAGGCCAAAAATGACATCAAAATGAAAAAAAAAAACCTCTACTTTAACTATGACCATAAAACCAATTATACTTACGATCATTGCTTCAAACATCATGACAAACCCCCAAATAGAAATTCCTAAAGGTATCATAAAGAGGCAATAAAAAAGTTCGAACACAATTTCTCAAGCATTTATTATATCCTTGGGTATCTCAACATTCCCAATCTCTTCAAAAACTAAAGAAGATTATAGAGAACAAGGTATAATAGAATTCCTGAACATATGAAAACTTCCTCTGTGTATGAGCAAATCACCAAATATTCAAATAGTTTCTATAATAAACGATAATGTTACTAAAGTGGAAAATCATTGCATAATTAGCATTAATAGATTAAAATTAGAACTTAATTGCAAACTTCTAATCATTAAATTAACAAAAACTTTAGATGTGTAAGTTGACTAAGTCTCTTTATGGACTTAAACAATTTCCAAGAGCATGGCTTACAAAATTTGTGTTATTATGAAGAAACTTATAAATTCTTAGAGACAGCTAAATCATACCATATTAATTAAAGAACAATAAGATTGATGAAAGTAAAACTTGATAATATATGATGAGTGATGATCAATAGGAAATAAAAACTCTGAAAAAGAACCTACAAAAGATGTCATGGAAAACAAATTTGGAACATCAAACTATTTGGAATGGAAATTATAAAAAGCAAGCATATCTTCAAATCTTGTTGTAAATATATTATTGGCCTTTTAATGGAGATTGGAAAACTTGGTTGTAGGCCAACAAATATGTCATTGGAGAAGAATTGGAAGCATGACATTACTAAAGATGATTCAGCTATAGAGAAAGGAAAATGACAAACATCACTTATGAAGTTAATCTATTGATCACTCAACTTGATATAATCTTTAGAGTGAGCATTGTTAGCTAATTTAGACATGTTTCAACACAAAGTCACATGGAAACTATAAATCACAAACTAAGAAACCTACAGAGAGCTTTACGGAAAGGACTACTTAAAAAAAATAATTCAAAAGAAGAATTGAGTGATCTCTTGATGTTAACTGAGGAATCAAAAACAAATCTACAATTGGTTATTGGACAAAAGCAACAAGTCAGAAGAACTTTGGTAACTTGAAATAAGACAAACTATAATAGCCCAGAGTAATTTTGAAGAAGAATACAAAGCAATTGCACAAGAAACATGTGAACTTGTAGTTTGAGAGGTTTACTATGTAATCATAGCATCATACAGAACTTTATAAGGATAGCAAATCAATTATAAGTATAGGTCATAATCTCCAACAACATGACAAAAAGAAATATGCAAGAAATAACTAGAGTTTCATTAAGGATGAAATAAAAAAGAAGAAATAACACTTGGTTATGTTCTTATGAATAGTAAAGAAAATGATATTCTCACAAAAGCTTTCTCTAAACTGCAATTTGACTCAATTGTCAACAAGTTATGAAGGTTGGAGAGGACTTTTTTTATTTAATTCTTGCCCTTATTTTCCTTTATTAGAATAAAGAATATGTTTTATTCTACTTTCCTAATAGAAGATATATTCTTTATTTCTTGCCATAAGTAGCGGGACCTCATAATGTATAAACACACGGGTCGAGAAAAAACATTTAAGGTTGAACTTCATAATCAACTTTGTTCATATATATGATTAATAATAATACCTTATTCTATAAAACTTATATATGATTTAACCAAATAACATGAAATAAAATGCTTAATAGTCTTCAACATCATGTAATGTATGAAGTATGGTCCATAATCAGTCAATGTACAAAGTAACTTGAAAGTTCGATAAAAGAGAATTATATGACCTTTGATCATATCACCCATCAGACTATGTACAGGACGATTATCACCAAAGCTACCAGGATGATTTAAAAGTTCTCTGCACAAAGCTGACTTGGCACAGCCAGGCATGCCTGAAAATTGAAAACAAAATATACCAATTGGTTTAAACGAACAAAAGGAATGAAGTGTTCAAAATGATGTAAAAAACCAAGAAGGAAATCCGATACAAAGTTCATTTTACTGGAAACAGGACAAGGCGATACCAATACATCAAATTTTTTCAGGCTTATTACAAAATCAAAAGTGCAGACAACTGAAGGAAGATGAAGTGTTCTTTAGAAAAATAAAACTTCCAGCAAATAACTCATTTCCGCAAAACCAAAGTCAAACATACACCATAATACAGCCATCAGACAGAAGTTTTTCATGAACCATGAACAGTAAAAACTGTCACAATTGATGTCTCATAAAATCAGCATAACTAGAAAAAAAAATTAAAATACTTCACAAAGGTTGTCAGAAAAAGATAATTTAGATCTTGATAGGGGCATATACATGAGCACCACACACCACTTTCATCCGCTAAACATTATTTCGGAGAACAACCTTGCCAATATATAAATATCAGATAAACTTGCAAGTAACAACATATGAAGCACATTAAGCAATGAAGCAAATGCATCACATAGGTGCATAGTCTAGACAAAACTGGAGTATGAAAAAACCACAAAAGATAGGTTGTATTCTAGTATTAAAAAATTTAAATGGTAACAAAAAAGTTCAACTAAAATGGCACAAAAGATATGGAAGGCATTTCAGCTATTAAAAAAGCGAACATAAAAAAATTATTAGTTGAAAATTACCAGGGAAGAATACAATTAGACCCTCATCTTTTGGGACCTTGTCTAATATTGTAGTTGTAGGGCTAGGAGGAGCTGAATCCTCCTCAGGATGAAGATCACCTTCTTCATCTCTACTTCCTTCAATGATAGCCTGGAAGTTCTCAACAACGACAAGATTTCCGGCAGATCCGATAAGAGCCTGGTTTTGAGAACTACGTTTAGCATATTGCTCAAGAAAAGGCTCAGCTTCAGAAAGAAATGTTGACGAAGATAACTGCTTGTGTCCACACTTCCGCCGGATATAAATAGCCCTGTAGATAAAGGCTTTCAATTTTAAGTACATATAAAGTAAATATAAAGTATAGAAAAAAGGAAGAAAGAAATCTGAACAAGAAATGAAGAGAAGTCAAGTAACAATTGTGAAGAATGAAGGAACAGATTTGACAAGTTTTCAATAATAATGCTCGAGAAGCAATGTATAAATTTGATTACTTGTCAATGCTCCCCCCAAACTAGCATAAAAACATCATCTATTGCTGACTTAAAAATCAAGCTATCAAACTACTTATGCAAACCTTTGGATAAGACATTCGTAATCTAATTGATAGTAGGAATACATGGCAAGCAGATGATTCTGCAATCAACATTTTCTTTGAAATGCTTGTCAACTTCCACATGCTTGTGCAATTGCACTAGCTAATTTGTTGTCATAGTGAACTTTGATTAGTGATGTTATGAGAGTATTCAATTACTTAAGAAGCCTCTTCAATCGTAGAACTTCATATATTCTCTGTGCAAAAAAATTTGAACTTAGCTTCTATACTAGTTTTGCCCATCACACTCTAACTTTATTTGTTGTTACATTACCAAATTTCCATCACCAAAAGTACATGACAAAACACTTCTTGCCCAATTTATATCTAAATAAGCCTCTTTTTGTAAGTGACCATGACTCTTAAAGAACAGGCTTTACCCAAAGTTCCCTATAGGTACATAAAGAATCCAATAGATAACATCAAAGTGATTTGTGCCAAAGTTCCCATGAACCTCTAGTACTGTTCTCTAATCACTACAAGAGATACATGAATCTTCATGTTGAGTTAAATGAAAGTTTCAATAGCCTTGAATTCAAAGCATCCCAAACTCACCAAACAAGCTAAGAACATAATTGTGCTTATTCACAAAACTTCCATGAAACTACCAAGTACTTCAAAACGACCAAACTCTTAATCTCTAACTCTTCAACTAGCTCCTTCTTTAGACTTCAAAAATCTTAAATGTCATCTCCTATAAGTATTAGATCATCTACATAGACAATAAGAGAAGTCACTTTTCCTATCATTATTCTACTAAAACATAAGATTAGGTTGAGTCTGAGGACAAGTATATCATTTTACAACATCCTCAAATATCTTAAACCAAACTCTCAGGGATTTGTCAAGATGAAATAACCATAGAAACTTCTAATTCCAAATTGCCATTTAGGAAAGCAACTTTTACATTAAGCTAATGTAATGGACAATTGCTACTTGCCACAATGGAAAGCAAAACTAAAGCAAAAGTCTACTTATGATGTATACCAAATGTTTGAATAAACTCTTTAGCTAAAAAAGTCATTACTTATATAATTAAAAACTCCCTTGCACTTTGATGAAGACCCGCCTGTAACCAACAAATCAACTATTTATCACGTTTCACTTCCTTCAAAAGCACTTATCTCCTCCTTGGTTACTAACTTAAAATCTAAGTCACTATGTGGTTTTTGAATCATTCTAGGCAAAGATAAATTAAAAATCTTTAAAAGAAAATATTTATTTTTTACTAAATTTTTCAATAAGACATGTATTTTACAATAGGATATTCAGTACATCATCAAATTCCCTTTGTAGTGGCAATAGGGAGATCTAAATAAAAAAAATCCAACGGTTCTGAATTCGAAAAAAATAGTGACAATTTTGGATTTCGCTGGAGTATCTTTAACACCACTCATATTCTAGATTAACAATAACAAAAGAAAAACAAAATAATATCATGTTTACAAGGCCTTATCTTAGTACAAACTAAAAGCTTAGAATTTTTTTATTTTATTCCAATATTTCTCTCATTGAATTATATACAATGATGTTTACCACCAGTTGAATAAAATCTAATTATTCTCATTATTTTGAATATTAACTTCATCTTCTTATTTAGAGATTAAACTGATGATAAATTTTCTCAAGATAATGCTAAAATAAAGTGTTTTTTAATAAAATACATGTCGATAGTAATATGAATTTTTTTTGTAACAAAACTAAAACATATATATATTCTTTCTTACTTGGGACATATCCAACAAAAATACATTTTTTATATTTAAGATTCAACTTAAAACAAAACAAATAAGGATAATGAACAAAATATGCACGTTCAAAAACCTTTAAAGGAATATCAGAGAAAGCTTTAAAAATTGGAAAGTTTTCCTTCAACATTCGTGGAGGTGTTGTATATTTTAAAACACAAGAATGTATTCAATTTATCAAATAAGTCATTAAAACCATTTCACCTCTAAAAGATTTAGGCATATTCATTGAAAACATGATAGCTAAGGCAATTTTAATTAAATGACCCATTTGTCAAGTTTCACAAATTGATGAACAATGCCTTCAGTTTTAAAAGAAATCTCCAAAACATTCATTAAAATACTTAGTTCCATCATCAAATATATATGTATATGTATGTATGTATGTATATATATATATATGTATGTATGTATGTATATATATATATATATATGTATGTATGTATATATATATATGCATATGTATATGTATATTTGTTTTAAATTGATTTCCAATCACAATTTAAAAATAAGAAAAGATTTACAACTTCAGATTTCCTATTCATAAGATAAATACACCATATTCTCAAGTTAACATCACTATAGAGAAAAATCATCCATTTTCAAACAAAGTAACTTTTGAAGGTCCACAAAAACCAACATGAATCAAATAAAATGATTTAAGAAAACAATAAGGTTTTTAAACAAACATTGCTTGATGACCTTTTAACAAATGACAAACTCGATATTGAATTAACAATACAAAGAAAGAACAAAATAAATACTTTAAATAAGAAAATTAAAATGGCCTAGCCTAAAATGTGATTGTATTATTTGTTCTAAAGTAGAGTTTGAACTCATACTATTATAAGCTTGAGTCTGTTTATTACTAAAGATGGCATCATTAAAAAATTAAAATCCATCTATCTCTCTAGCATTCCAAATTATAATCCCAAGTTCCAACCTCAAAAATACAAGGAAAATCAAAAGAATTGACACAACGGTTAGAATCTTTAGAGAAAATGCTAACGGACAAGAAAATGTTACATGGCCATTTCTAGAAATTAAAGAGAATGTTACATTCACAATTTGAAATTTTTCATGCCCAAAACAAGTATATAAATACAATAAATGAGATTAGTTCAACATTTGGTCAAAGTTCCCCAATCAATGATCTAAGGAGAGGAATTAATAGTAGTGTAAAAAAGCCATATCCACATTCAAGTTGAACCATAGAAGTTTTAGGAGTTGATTGATCTACTCTATGCTAACGAAAGTGGACTTATGCTAAATGACATTGGCAATAGCCGGCTGCTTTTTGCTTTTCAATTTCCAACCAATAGGCTTTTTATGAATCTACCAAAAAGTTTCTTTAGTGTCACGTGATTTATTGCAATGACCATACTACACTCAAGACTTATTGTCCATTTTCTCAAATTCAGACTAGCTTGAACCACAACAATAACCAATGCCAAGCCTTCTATTGTGCTATTTGTGTCACCCTTCATCCCCAACATGACACCTCATGTTCATGACATGCTTTAAAGAAACTTTATTGACATAAGGCAAAATAATCCTTCCAATGATTCTTTCTCTGACCTTTATCAAACTCCACATTGATGCCAACAAGATATTTAAAGTTCGATTAATATCAAAAACAGCTCAATACTGACTGGCACCATTAAGGTACTTCCAATATTTATCAATAAAGAGATCCAATTCTTGCCACACACATTCTCCAAATGATTAAAATATTTAGTGACCAAATCGTTACCTTGACAAATTTTTACAAATGAGAGTGGTTTCCAAAACAAAATATGTTTTAGTAACATCATCCAAAAGGCTCTTTAGCAGTAAAGAAATGCATTAATTCACACCAATATCCTCTTCCATCAAATTTGATCGAACATGTCATAACCATAGATATTTTGGCATCCAATGTGGTTTGTGATTGAACCATGTTGATTTGTTCTTGAGCATTTCCCATTAGGAACCTGATCTTTCCCCTGTTTGATTTATAGCCGAAAAAATTGAGACCAGCAAAAGAAGTTATCACCATTGCGACGAATCATTGAAAAATGTGCTAGATGTGATTTGGCGAAGCGGGAGAGAATGAGAATGATTGGAGATTGCAAAACAAGGGTGGACTCCAAGGTGGGTGGAGATTGAAAAAAAAATTGAACAAGGAGGGTGATGAATTTTCAGAGATTAAAACTAGGGCAGAACGGTGGCACTTAAGACTGCTATGGCTTTACCAGAATTGACTATTTCAACTCCAACACCATAAAAACAAGAGGAAAAAGAGAAATCTTAATAATTTAAACCAAATATAATCAAATACTCTTCTAATAATAAAGAAAGTTACAAAAAGTAGGAAACTAATTACAACAAAAAATTCTTAAAAATACTCTTAATCAAATATCTCTTTCTTTTGCTACAAGATAAGGGAAAAATTGTTAACAAGGCAACAAATTAGACAAGGAACCAAAAAGTCATGTAACAAACCCTCAAGATATTTGAATAGTTTTCAACATGAAATGAACCAAGGAAAAATTAGAAGATGCAAAAAAGAAATATAAAAGAGTAAGCTATCACCATTCATCCAGCATTTTACTCATTTCTCTCTGCTTGGCAGCTGATGTTCCCCAAATTCTCATTTGCCTATGCACAAAAACAAGAAATCAGGTCAAAATAAGACTAGGAACATAATCAAGATGATGAAAGTACACCAAAATGAGTAGGTCAGGCTAAACAAACATATTTAGACTTTAAAATATGAAATTATAACCACACACTCAAACATGTTCTTCAAAACTAATTACACATTTTTAGTTTCGTCAAGTAGCATTGCATTTACTTGCTGTTTGGTGTCTTCAATCACCACCTAAATACAAACAAAATCAGGAGGAAAAAATATTCTTAGAATGCACAAAAAATTAGAGTGGTTCAAACAAACATATCCTATTGCTCTAAGTATAGCCAACAATGCTAATACACCAAAATTATCATCAAGTTTTAAGCTCTTGTAATCCTCCACACCCCTGAATCCATTAGCTCAACTCACCACCCCTCATGACCAATTAGGAAAGAGAAACAACCTATTTATACGTAGAAAAAAAAAAGAGCTATGCAACATCAGCATATAATTTCTCACCACAAAATTAATATTCATGAAAGAAGAGCAAAAAAAAAAAAAAAATAGTTGGCATGAAATCCAAATTGAGAAATAACAACAACAGCAATGCAAGATTACAAACTATCTCAAAACACTTGAATCAAATCAATAAGCATCAAGCTAACAATTCATAGCAATAGGATCAATGAAATATACAAAGATTAGAAGAGTTAAAAAAAAAAACTTAAAAGTTCAGCACTTGAAAAATAATCACTAGAAAGTAAAGACCAAAGAAAATCATACCCAAAGGTAACTAAATAGGTATTATAAATGGCGAGCCCAAGTAAAACCAGGCTAAATCCTCACATAAATTAATAAATCACCACTAAAACTAAATTAAGCACGATGACCCTCTAATCTAACGCCAAGACATAACATGCTTTGATGAAATGCATGGAACAAACAGATCAAGGTATCCTAAATTGATAACATGTTTAGGTATACAACAAAAAAACATTTCCAGCTATGACAAGGTAAGAAAAACATAAACTACCATAAATTATTATTGCAACCTCATTATAGTTATACTTAACTATCATTTGCACATTCATCTTTGGAAAAGTAGATTTATCCAATACTACACAACAGAAAACGTATGCATCCTGCACCTGCAGAGCACCTTGCTCATCATAGTCACAATGCAACAATGAAAGAAAATCTTAGTGACTTAAATTAAAAGCATTGCCCTTCTAGAGAAGAGTGGGAGGAAGATTAAAGCAAGCTTTATCCAGTTTCATAGGAGATGAACTCTTTCTCTGTGCAAATCATTTACAAAATTAATGTATTCGTCCTTAATTATCTTTGAAAGAAGAACTGAGAAGTCGATATGATTACTTAAGACCACCTTGTAAACACATACTGATGCAGGAAAAGAGTGATCATGGTGAGGTAATGAATATGCACTGCACAAAAATAGAACTGTCTCAAAGGGCAATCTTAGATTTAGATAACATGAGATAAGAAAGGATCTCCCACCAGAGTAACAAAAGTATGCTCAGTAAACAAAAAACAAATACAATCAGAGGATATGAAAATAAGTTTGCGCATATGGTTCCTCCACAAGCATCTATAGCTCAAACACAAGAACATTCTTAAAAAACCATCAGAAAAAAGGAAGGCAAGCTAAAGCATGTATCAACCAAGTTCAGAGATTTCCTCAATCCTCATTCCAATGCAACAAAGCTACAGAAACCAAAAATAAAAGAAACAATGAAATCTGTAAGAAAACCTATGGATAGAAAAGAAAGAACTCACTCCAACAATTGAAGTTAAATGCAAAACGTATTAGCAAAATAAGTGCTGGCATACTTACAATATAGTTGTATACTTTTTCAACAGTTCAATTTACCATACATTCTCCTAAGTGGAGAGACTCAAGGCATGTTACCAACATGATCATAAATCCTAGAAAATACACATAAATGTCCACTAACAATCACATACAATATGGAAAAGTATATGAAATAGTTAGGTCAACCATTTAAAATGCTAAAGAAACTAGCATCAAGCAATGCAAGATGATGTTGTGCATACTATAGACTCAAATATTTGCACCATACAACCTAGAAATCTAAACATAATCACATGATTTCTAAATTGAACAAAACCATAAATCTAAATGCACGACAACACTCAAGAAAAAGGTGCTTATATGCACTAGCAATACTTTGATTGTATCATACAAGAGGACACAAGCAAACCTTTTAATGTCAGAGCAACAACAAGACCACAGGCCAACTCAGCAAATGTTGGAATGAAGTCAGCTAAGAGGTTGGCAAGGCAAGTAAATGATGCCATTGAAAGGCTACATTGGATGAAGCAAACAAGGTTTGCATTGTCAACAGCAAATTTCATGTAGTAACAGAAACATAACTACAGGTGAGCTGAATCTACTCGGGCTTGCCTAAACCCATTTATACAATGGAATGTTGAAGGCATGTAGTATGTAGTTTAGGGGGCAAAAACAGTAACATAATGAAAGAGGAGCTAGGGTTGGGTTGCTTCATCAAGCAACGGAAACTAAACTATGGGGAATGCTGTAGATCTTGACATTTGAGTCACTTCAAAGATTTTGAGCTGAAATTGAAACCCCTAATTCAGGAAGACATCAAAAATAACCTTCCAGAACTGGTGCCTCAGAAATGACAATATCATAACAGAGAACATTGACGAGGATACATCAAATAAAATGGTCTTTGAACAAGGCCTACTGGCTTGGGGGCTGTTACTAATCAAATTAGTGTACCCAAAATGGGGTGTCTACATGGATCTACTACAGCTACTTCATGTCAATCAAATGGCATCAGATCTGTCTCTAAAACTACTATATTTCATAGAATATGAAAATCCATACCGATCTGAAACCGAAAGTGTGCTCCAAAGTTTCAACTAATACTGCTTCAAGGCAACATTAGCCTTGAATCATGTCCATCATCATAAGGGCTTCTCATTATGGGGTTCAATCATCAGATTATGTATATGGCAACTGGAAGGGATGCTATTAGCATTATTGTCTTTACTACTCTTATCAAGAGATCTACCACTTTGTTGTTAGTAAGAGTCTTTCTAGATTGTTGTTGGTATCAATTTCTACATAAGCTTTTGCTTCAACAGATATTTATGGATCACTTTTTATAAAGAACCCCAAAATGGATAGGTTTTACATGCCTCAGGCAGTATATTAAATGAAAACCAAATTCACAATCTCATGATCCTATATAAGGGTTTGATGATAGCAAAATCATATATTAAAGTTTACTAATACATTACTTAAGTTTGTCGAATAAGAATATTAAAAAAAGATAATTACACAAGATACTTTAACATTATACTTCACCATGAGAGATTGTTAAGGATAGAATACTTTATAATTGATTGAAATCATTGATGAACATTGCTTTAGATGGTATAATAATTGTCTTGAACATAATTTATTTTCCCTTGGGGGAGCTAGAATAAATATATAAGGTGACATATATGCACGACATGTTAACTGTCAACATATAGTACGCTTCATTTTAATCTTATAAATGTTACTCAAGTCAATAACTTTGCATATAATATGGTATAACATGCATACAACATATTTAGTTCATATGACTTGATATACTACTAAAGGGTAATGTGTGCTTGAGAGAACATTGGAATCCCGAATACAACATTCAGTACATTTAATTGAAATATAAAATACGACTATCTCAAATAGGATGATTAATAGGCACACACAATGTGCACTAAGAGATAAATATAAAACCCAAGACTAAAATATGGTACATTACTTATTAACGTATAATATGTTTAGGACTTTTGTCCAAAGCATAACTTTCCAGAACCTTAACCCGAGAAGTGCGTATAATAGATTAATTATTAACGAGCACCACACTTAGATCTTTTATCTAAACGTAACATTGTTGAAACTTAACCCGAGACTTACGTATAGTACATTAATTATTAACATATAGTATGATATGAACACAGTGTCAAGTAAAACCCAAACTTGTATATAATACATTATTATTTAATATACAATAAGTATAATTCATTTTATATGCAAGTACAATACATTCCTACTGAATGCATTGTAACAAATAGTTTATCTTATTAGAAATTAAAAAGTGGTCATTTGCTAGCCATGGAGTTACCTTACTTGACCTTGTAAATGATTTATGCCTATAAATAACTTAATAATCCCAAATAGAAGAATCTATTGCAAAAATTTTAAACTTTGGATTTCCTTTTCAAAGTTCTAGCAAGGGTTAACTCAATCACAACAACCCAGAATTATAAAATTGATTCAAAGGCCGCATTCTTCTCTCAACCCAAATTCAATTTCATTTGCTGCATTTGGTAACTCTATTTCAATCAGCTTTACAAAGTGCCATCTATTACATTAGTTATACATGATTGTTGTACAAGCTAAGAACAAGAAAGTGTTCTTTTAGTTTTTGCCTTTGTTCCTTGGAAGTTTCTTTGTTTCTTAGCTCTTGTAAGCCATTTGTTTGGTTGGCTCTCTTGAGTCGTGTTTGCATCCTTATGAATCTACTTATAAGATTGTTCACCTACTCATCTTTTGGTTATAGGTCGTTGTGCTTCGTAGCCTAGTCTTACATGGTCGGAGATGGGGTAGGCTTTTGTTTTTGCCACCACCTAAGTATCATTGAATATTAAACTTTTTACAATTATCATATAATCCCTTTCAAAACTAATTAAGAGTTTTCTATAAATTCTGTGTAAAAACATTAAATTTTAGATTTCATAATATTTTTAAAGTGTAATTAGTCAATTGAAAAAAAGCACAATCTAATCCTCCTTTTCTAGGATGGCTATTTTTACATAAACCACATTATCATGACATTGATGGATGAAAATAGAAAATCATAGAATATCTATACACAAAGGAACCTCTTATGAGACAAATCTCACATCTTGTAACTGAAAAGTGAAGAAAGGCATAAACTATATGAGTTGCCTCATCCAAAGAAAGAGCCCAAAATGTGTTCCATTCCATGTGGCCACACAATGATTGGGGATACTAGGATAAACGCCGTTGTAGTTTCTCATTTCCAAAACATCTTTGGATGGAACGGATCTTGCAATGTGAACAAAAATTTTTAATTTGATAAAGTCCTCATTGAGGATCAATAGCTAAGATTTAATTTGGCATGTCACAATGAACGAAATCAAGAAAAAATGCAACAATGACAAGCCTTGATCAACTATGTTTACGTGCATTCTTTAATATCAATGAACTCCTGTAATATCATACAAGATAAATTGAGGCCTCATTGATGCACACTAAATCTAGGAATTCATAAAAAGTACATAATTCAACATATGGTTTATGACATGAAAGAGCATACTCAAGTTAAAATTATGGCCTATAAATAAATTATATTATGCATAATAAAAAAAATAAATGAAAATATCGTTAAAAAAATACCTTAAGTAATAGGTTTTATAAGCAGATGGGCCATCTTTGAAAAGTATGGGCAGTCCATTACGGATCAAAAAAGTTCGTAACTGAAGCAATATAGGAAAGTCAGTAGTCACGTATAACTGAGGATAGTAAATAACAATAATTAAAATAGTTCTTCAAATCTAAATGGTCGTGGTACACATATAAACAAAAATGCTAGACAAGATAAAAAATTTCAATCAAGAGAATAATAAAGCAATCAGTGAATTAAACTACTAATCATATAATTAATTTTTAATTTCAAAATATTTACTAATGACAACAAGACAACATACAATTTGATGATTGGAGTTGAAATGACTAGTATACTTCAACGATTGTTGAAAGGTTAAAAAGTTTATTCTAATGCTTCTTTGACTCAGTTCAACTGATATCTCATGACAGTAACCTCGAGTGGCACTGAAGCAATATGCTAAATTATATTCTCTCAAAACCCATGCAAACCAAAAGCATGAACTAATCATTGTTAGTGTTTCAATAGATTGCCTATATTGGTTATTGTTATTTATGCATGTGTTAAATATTTTTTATTCTATTAGATGCAAAATAAAACTTAGTTTTAAAAAGAAAAATAAAAGCATGAACTGTTTAAGATTACTTACCCTGCAAAAAGTAACCTTACCAATGAGTTTAAATGATTATTGTTTGATTCTAAAGAACTTTTAGAATCACTTGATTTCTTTCAACTCAAATTACTAAACTAGCTAAAAAGAAAACTGAAAGTCCTTATGAAAGCCTTCATAAAAAGTAAAAGCTCCTATACGTGCAGGGTCTAAAGAAGTGTTGAAACCAAAGGGTCGTATGTATGTTATTTTTACCTTACATTTTTGTAAGAGAATACTTCCATAACAAACTCATGACATCAAAATCACATGATAACAACTTTAGTGTTACGCCAAAGCTTCCCTTATTTAATTAGAGTATCAGTTCTTAAATTTCATGAAACAAAGAGTTATCAGTTCTTAAATTTCATGAAACAAAGAGCAGGAAAGAACAACCAAATAGTAATCAAGAAAAGGACAAATTGATGGTGCAGTACCAATGACAGTTGTTATAGTCAAAGCATGACTTTTTAAAAGAAAAAGGTCACATCTTTTGAAACTAACTATCAAAAGAAGATCAAAGAAAATCAAAAGACTGCAGCACACGGGTTGCTAATACCTTACTCACCCAAGTAACATCCATTTTTATTCCCCAACTATGCTGATACCATAGCATTTTAAGACAAATGCACCAATACCTTAGCTTTAGATGTCCCAAGGTATGGACCAAGATAGCTTACAACAAGACTCTGCTATTGTTTATCATCATCTTTGAAAGGTTAGTATCATCATTCACATCATCTCTCGAATATAAAGCATGACAACAAAGAATCTAACATTTCAAGTGATTAAAACTTTATTGCAATTTAATTAATTTCAAACGACAAAGGACAACCTATTGAAGCTTCAAGAAGCATTAATAGTCTGAACTTCAACAACAGAGATTGGTTGATGGCTCAGATGGTATTGATCATATTCCATCCATACATTGCACGTAAACCATCTATACTAATATTTTACATCAACTGCCAACCCATCCAATAACTAGCAAAGATTAATACAAATCTAACTTTAATCTTCCATTTCCTGTAAAATCACATATTTACACAATTTGAAAGAAGCATCAGCTGACACCGAACAGATCATAATTCAACATGCCATTCCCCATAAACTAACAATGAATCTTGCTTGTTTAAATTCTTTAAGAGCGCCACTACTATTTGTGGGCATTCACTCATACTAAAGCCAACACAATAATTCAACAAAAAATAAATAAAATTGGATTGTTTTAAACACACAACTTTCAAAATATGTTTAGGCCAAGCATGTATAATTTGTTTTTGATCCTCACACACTTGCAGTAGGTTCGATAATGTTGTTGGGGAAAATTTAAAGATCAACACACAAGGCCTTTCATTCTTAGAGTGGGGATGTAAGTCTGAGGTTTAAACAAAAACATTTTTCATAGAAATTTTCAAAATCTTTCTTTGGCTCCTACTTCCTACATTCATTTAACATAAAACAGTAATGCACTGATTACAAGAATAACAAAACCAACAATTGTTAATCCACAAAGTGAGATCAACAAAATAAATCTTCTTACTCCAGTTCATCTCTTCCTTTCCAATGATTGACATTCATCTCCATCAATTTACAAATAAAAATTCCATTATCTACTCTCCTTAACAAAGCCCCATTTATTCTCTACATAAGATCCTTTCCAATGATTGACATTCATGTCCAACAATTTACAAATAAAAATTCCATTATCTACTCTCCTTAACAAAGCCCCATTTATTCTCTATAAATTATCCTAATTGAAGGCAACTCTTTACCCTTCTCTTTAATGCTGTAATTCTTGCATATTAATTTAAAACCATACACTTCCATAGGTCGAAAATTCTATCCACTTTAACATCACATCTAAAGAACACTCATTTATGCACATGGTTGTTCTTAGTTAGGCAAACATAATATACAATAAATGGTGATGAAGGGCAACAAAATTGCAGTCATTGAAGAAATCACCAGGAACTTTGCCATTGTGCACCAGTAATCATCCTTTCTTTACGTTAATATAGAAAGAATTATAACACTTCATTTGAATTGCATGCGAGTCTATTAGTATCTTGTAGTTTTCTTTCATGCTTTGCTAAAGAATGACCAAGAATCAGGAAAGCAGGATTTTGACCTTTCAGGCTAATCAACACTCGGTTGATACACCACTCAACTTAGGTATGAACAACAGATGGGGTGCTAAGTGTGGTTTCTACATTTGACCAAAGAAGAAAAATGACCAAATGACAAAAAGAAATTGCAAGAACTTGAGTCATGTGGTAGCTGCACAGGAAAAACTGGAAAAAAAAAATGAAAAATTAGATGGACCAAAATGTGAAGATGAGAAATTACAGTTGGAAAAAGTGGGAGCATAAAGGACCAAAAATTCAAAATTTTTTTGTTGACTATTACAAATTGAAGAATTGATGATCAGTTAATTTAATACACAGAAGGCAGGAAGATCTTGATGTTTGGGGGCCATAGAAGTGTCATGCTCCAAGCAGACGTTAGTCGAGGTTCTACCTAATATAGAAAGATGATTTTCAGGATTTAGCTTTCCTTTTGCTGATTCTCTTCGTAATCCTTGATTCCTGCTTTGTGATTGTTGTTATAACACATCGTTCATTTTGCCTATGTTTTCATTTAGTTAAAGCTGCACTGCTTTATGCAATTGTTTTCTAGACATTAAAATTCCCTTATATTTCCCTTCCAAATGACAACTGAATTTTGGAATGGTACACTAGTTTTTGTTGTTAACCACATGTGCCCAAATTGCCTTAATTTCAAATACTCCATAGAACTTCACAAGAACATGTCTTTTGTTGCACATTTAGGAAGCATAAGAACCCAAGTTAATCTAAAATGGTTGCATTTTATCTATCAAACATAAAAAAAACCTTAGGCTTGATAGAATTCACAATAAATGATTGATTCTCCTTCATGCGGGACTAATATATGGAGATGATACGATTATGACCTCAGTATCACTAATATTTCGATTATGGCCTAACATATTGAATATATAATGTAATTGATATAACTAACAAGTTATCACATTCCTATAAACAAATGTCTAAAAATAATATGATAGAATATTGCATAGAGATAAGATGAAATATGTTTATGAGTATGAGATAATAGTCATGTACGAAAAAGCTAAACCCAATTAAAGTAAAAAAAAAAAAAAAAAAAAAAAAAATGAAGATGAAAAAAAAAAGAAATAAAATATAATATATGATATGTATATGAGAAAATATAATATCAATAACTATATATCTCTAAAATAAAAAATACTATTCATCATTATTTATAACTAATTTTTTTATAAAAATTTCAAAGATATAATGTTCATACCATATTTATGCTTATTTTTAGTACTGCTAATTTTTATCAAATCGTGATATTGTCAAAAGCAAAATTTATCTATTAAATTTTATAAAACATATTTTTCACTTACAATACATATTATATCACAGATATACAAAGAGAGAATGATCAGAGTGTCATGTGAGTTAAGTGGTTTGATATAAAAAAAATGATTATAAGAATTGTATGTTATATATTTTGGTTTTTGAACTTAGGATAATGATACTAAGTTTTGTTGAGATAGTTATGTAAATGTTATATTTTATCTTTGATTATTTCTTAAGAAATAAATTGGAACATAATTTATATTTCAATTTTTTTGTTACTCTCGTATGACGTTAGTGCCCTCAATATTATGAGGAAACTATGATTTAATCTGACTATTTCTTATTATGTTACATTATTAGATAGAAAGAAAAAATAGAGCGTTACAAGGTAGTATCAAAACTCAAGAACGATAAATTTATGGGATTTATGAGTAAGAATGCACATGCACAAGTTTTTATATCTTATGCTTAAGAAAATATTAAGTAATTATACGTGAAAATCATTGTAAAAAGATAAGAGATTAAAAAGACGATCAGAAAAAACTAAATCTCAAAATATGAAAGATAAAGAAATAAAAGAACAATTAGATTATAAGAATGATCTAGTGCAAATAGCATCTTTTTAGCAAATGGGAGTACCAAAAAAAAAGTTTGCTAATAGATAGAGTAATCAATCAGTTCCAAGGCATGTAACCCCTCATTTTGTTGGAGAATCAGATCCTTTAATAGTAAAGAGATGAATTAAAAAGATGAACATAATTTTTAACAAGATAAATTGCCTAGAAAACAGCAGAATTCTTTTAGCTAATTTAGTATTGAAAGATAATGCTAAGAATTGGTAGCAATTGTGCCATCAAATTCGATTCAGTAGACTTATTAAAGAGATTGTATGAAAAGAATTTATTAAAGACTTCGAAAAATGGTATATTCTTATGTCAACAAGAGAAAAGAAAAAAGAGGATTTAATAAGTTTGGTTCAGAATGATCTTCAGTTACAGATTAAGAAAAAATTCAATACTTTGGCAACGCAAGCTCCAAATGTGATAAGCTCAGAAAAACAACAGTGTTATATGTTCCACAGAAGTCTAAGGCATAAAATCAAAACTACTTTAATTTTACTCAAAACATCTAATTACATTGAATTTGTGGAAAATGCAAGATTAATTAAGTAGAACTTCCAGCGCTAGAATTCCAAAGAATGTTAGAAAAAAGAAAGGAAGAATCTATAACAGCTAAATGTACCACTTCTTCCAAGAAAGATTTCAAAAGGTTTAGGGGAAGAAAAAGATTTGACTATAGTAAATCAAGATCAATTGCCATCACCATTAAAAAACTAATGTAGAATCTTGCAGAAAGACGCCTCAATATTCAAAGTGTAGTAGATTTTATAAAAGTTTATCTTGGTATAAGCTCGGTAAGCACATACAATAATTTACATGGGGAGAGGAAAGCCACCTAGCAAGAGCATGTTCCCAAGCTAGAGTTGTATCTAAGATGGCTTCAAGACTTATTAGTTTTGTCATAAGAGAAAGCAATAGTGGAGTAAGTAGAGACATATGCATTGCATCTACTATGGGATTAAAAAAAGTTCAAAAAGGACACACTATAGGCAGAGGTTTCTAGTCAAAAGTATATGCCATTTTATAACAAAATACTCCTCATTCCATCAATGTAATTTTAAGTACTCTAGTTTTAATTCTTTTTTATTGTGGAATCTCTCTATTTGTTTCACAACATATAGATGATATTTTATCCATAAAATCATAATTTTAAAAAAAATATTATTAGTTAAATTACCTAATTAAAAAAAATTAGAATTAAGAAACATGTGTAATAGTATGTGGAAATTCAAGAGAAAAAAGTTTCTAGTGAATTCATAATGTTTCCCTTAACAAAGTTCGATATCATATTAGAAAAAAATTGGTCAATGAAACACCAAATAAAAATCGATTGCATTGAAGAAAAAGTGAAATTAAGAACACAAGTTGGAAAAGAAATAGTTTATTTTTGAAAACAAAGAAAGATGTTTTTTATATGTGTGTTGAAAGCTCAAAAGCTGTTATCTAGAGGAAAGGGTTATTGCCGCTTTTTAATTACAGATCAACATTTTAGGAAGCGATAGAATGTTCCAATGGCTCATAAGTATGCAGATATGTTCCAAAAGAGTTGCATGGAATTTCACCAAATAAAAATATTCAATTTAAAATTCTATTGATACCAACAACAAAATTTATATCCAAAGTTCCATATAAAATGGCACATATAAATTTACAAGGTTCAAATCCAAGAATTCTTAGACCGATCATATATTTGTGGGGCACAACTATCTTATTTGTAAATAAAAAAGATGATAATTTAAGAATATAGATTGAATACAGAGAAATCAACAAGATTATCATTAAGAATAACTATCATCTACTAAGGATGAATAACTTTTATCATTTTTAGAGTACCATAATGTTTCCAAAGAAAGATTTGAGATTTGAACATCAAAAATTCAAAGTGAATGAAAAACAAATCTAAAATTGCTTTTAAAACTATATATGAATATTATAAATTTCAAATGTTATTTTTTAACTTAACAAATACACCTACAATGTTCATAGATTTGATAAATAGAGTACTAAAAATGTATCTCTATCAATTTTTTATTTTGTTTATTGATAATATTTTAATATATTCAAGAAGTGTTGAGCATCATGTAAAGCATTTGTGAATAATATTACAAAAAATAAAAGAACATTAGTTGTATATTAAATACTTAAAATATGGATCCAAATTATCTCAAGTTGTATTTTTGGGATATCTAACTAGTACATATGAGATTTAAGTGGATTCTAAAAAGATATCGACTATTATAAACTAGTCTCAACCTAAAAATGTATATGAAGTCAGAAGTTTGCTCAAATTGCTTCGCTTTTAACAAAACTAACCTAGAATGTTGTAAACTTTGAATGAGAATTTTATTGTGAGAAACTAAAAAATAAATAAATTTCAACCCCAGTATTCCGTTTTCTAGGAAGAACTAAGGGTTATAAAATTAATTGTTATACATCATTCCAAAAATTGGGTTGTGTTTCAAAGTAATTTAGAAAAGTGATAATGTATGCATTTACATAGTCAAAACCTAATGAAACCAATTATCCAAATAATAATCTACAATCGACAGTGATTGTGTTTGCTTTGAAAATATAAAAATATTATCAATATAGAACAAAATATGAAATATTAACTAATCATCAAATTTTAAAATATAATTTTTATTCAAAAAGAACTCATTATGAGTTAACAAAAGATAGTTAAATTTTATCAAAATTTAAGAACCTAAAATTATCTATTATTTAGAAAAAAAAAATATTGTCGATGACTCGAGTAAAAAGCACATTAATTTAATTATAACTCAAGCAAATAAGAAGTTAATAACATTTGAAGTTAAAAAATGTCTATGAGAAAAAAAAATACTAACAAATATAGAATTTTTATATCAAGCATCTACCAAATTTGATCAAACAAAGTCCATTAAAAAAGATAAACTAACAAGGTAAAGACTTTCAAAAATTGTTTTAGAAAATAAGAATGTTAGTGTATCTTATTTCACTTTAGATGAGAATAATACCTTGAGATTTTCAAATCATTTAAGCATTTCTATACTTAACAATCATCAATTAAAATAATTATTTTTAAAAGAATTTTATAATTCCAAATATGCTAACTGAAGGAAACGATGTTGGTAACCTGATTTCAAAAGAGATATTACAAAATGACTTAAAAAATGATTGATCTATAAACAAGTAAAAGAAGGGCAACAAAAGTCCAATTTGTTATTATAATCATTATCTATCCCACCACGCCCACACCCTATTGCCTCAGCTATGCAAGATTTGGTTGTGGGTGAGAACAGATTAATAGAAAAAGAAAGGAAACAAAACAGTAAACAAAAATATAAAGACACTAGAATCATATAAAAAATGACAAGCAAAACGTTCTGAAGTACCCACTTCAAAACAGAAAAAGAAGAATCGAGTAACATTCATACAGCATTAGCATAGCAATAGCAAGTGCAGATGGCTATCACTGGAAAAGAAAATTTTCATTTACAAAACTTTGAAACCAACAAAGACACATATCCCTTCCTCTAGTGCTCTTTCACACTCTCACTTAACACAAATCAAAATAAGAAATAGTTAACTCTGGGTTTTAGTTACACATTCCCTACAAAACTGGGGCCAAAAAGTAATGACTTAGAAAATAAGTTGATTAAAGCTTTACTAATGTAGCAGCGGCCAAGAACAAAACAAAAAGATGCAACTAAAGACTTAAAAAATTTAGTAGCACTGTTTCCAAGCTCTAGACCAAGACCTTTAAGGTTTACCGCATGCTATAAGTAGTTTACCATTCATACGATGTACCTGTTGTGCACGAAGTACTCAAACTAAAACATCAAGTTAAAAAAAATGATTGTGCATATTAAAATATGATTCAACAAAAGATGGGTGAATTATTAGAATAAAAAAATTAAATTCTTAAAAATAATTTAATTTTTATTTTAATAATAAAGTTTTGAAAAGATGTAAAAAAATAAGATGAAAAATTTTAAAAGTGTACACAAGCAATTTTTAAGTGATTTGGCTTAAGATCAAGCCTCAGTATACCCCAACAAAAACCAGACAAAAAAAAACAAACTATATAAACCTTTCATCAAAAGACGAGTAGGCTAAACCCTTACAACAAGAAAATAAAATAGGCTATAATAGCCTTACAACAAAATGGAATTTACAAAAAGAGGAAAAAAAACGATAATGAAAATCCACATAAATAAATTCCTATGCTTGACAAAATATTTAACAATGCATAATTATTTTAATTTAATCAGCTATAAAATGAGGAAATAAGATTTTAAATAATTGGAAGATGAATCAAGAAATTTGGAATTCATTGAAGAAAAGCGCAGCATAAATAGACTACGATTAGCAACTGCTGCAAATTACTTCGAGGCTGTAACTTAAGAATTCTTCTTTAGAATTTTGTAAATGTTTTCATCAATCCATTTTCCTAAAAAATTCTCCTATTTAGAGACATCTTCTAATGACTAAAAGCACTTACCAAACACCCAATTCAGTTATTTCAATTCTGTTTCCACAATTTTTAATTAGGAAATTAATATTTAAAAAAATTTACTAACGGCTAAAAGAGTCATTGCACTGGAGCCGTTGGATCGGACCGAACCTCGACCATTTGATCATGAAAACTATACGTTTGGACGGATGAACTTGAATCGGCCCCTTTTAGAAATATACATTTGATCTGGGCCGTTATATCAGAATCATGATCTAACAGCAAGATTTAACTTGTCAAGCAAAAAAAATACAGACCGTGCATCACAAAATTACGAGATCAGACGACTGATAGAATTAACAAGTTAAAAAATTAGATACAACAGTGATCTTTTGATCGCGAAAACAAGCGATCGGATGGTTCACGTCACTCCAGCAATTCAGAAGTTCGCTGCGCAATAAAAATAATACTTTTAGTCCCACGTATTGTATTTGAGAAACTCTTTTCTCCATATAAGACTTCTAGTGCAATTTACAAGTAGCCTGATTTTGGAGTTGGCTGCCCCTGGTTCGTCCAGGATTTAATCACCCGCGGCTTGCCACTACGCATAATATGACGTTGGTTCGAATGCCGATTGCCCCGGCCAAAAAACATTTAAAAATAAGTTCACCCAAATGGGTTCGACAGTGATGCCTTGACCCGTGACCCCTTCACTACAGCAACCAGCGAACGACGAGCAGTTATTACGAAGGTAAATAGGTTTTTTTGTTTTCTTTTTATTTTTATTATATTTTAAATTTCTTATTTAAATCATTACTAAATAATAAGATTTCAAAGATAATATTCAAATGATTAAGAAATATGTATTTAAATATTAAATCAAATATGGTGATTAAGGATATCAGAGATGAAAATTAATATTTTTGTCTTGAAAAACTAATTTTAATCAAACTTAACATTCTAAAAATGAAATTGAAACATCTAAAAGTAATGTCAAAAAATATTTCATAATGGTTTGTCACTTTCACCTAAATGATTTTCATAGGATTTTACTTTTGCTTCTCTTCTTTAAATTCTCCCATGAATACGAGCATCAACTATTTAGAATCTAAAAATTCACTAAAATAAATTCATTAGAAATACTTAACGTTTGATATCATCAAATAAAACACCATGACTAAGAGTTAATATCACAACAGATATCCTTTAAGCAAAAGAAGAAACCAAGAAAAAATTGAAATGATATTTATAGTAGTAAATAATTGGTACACTCATTCCTCCTAAATTTGAGTTATACTATCTCTAAACGCAATAAGAAAAGGTCGCTATGCTATCCCTTTTCAAATAAAAATGGTCTATAATTTGAATACACAAATTTGGCATCAACGATAATCATAATAAAGTTACAAAACATCAAAAAAAATTGTTTAGTTTCTTATTTGTCATTAAGAACTTACGCTATAATATAGTAAAATGAATAGCCAGAAAAATAATGAAAGCATTGAACATGAGCAACAAAACTTGCTTGGCTAATTTGTACCTTATAAGTCAGAAATTTAAGTTTGATCATCAGATTTGCATCATCATCAGCAAGACCATCCGTTGTTTTACCTAAAGCAAAGCTACCATTCATATTCTTTAGTAGAGCATTGCTCTCTTTTAGAAGTTCAGATGCCTTTTCTTTGTGTACTTTAAATATATCAATATCAACAAAGAATCCTGCCATAAAAAATGAAACAATAAAAGCTTCGAATGAAGTTATATGGTATATAAAAGGATAGTAATTTATTTGATAATATGCAACTATGGAAAGATGCACATAAAATCAAGAAAGAGATGCATGCCTCTATAAAGGGGCCACAACCCTCGGTTCTGCCTGTAAAACAAAATGTGCGCTTTAGGGAATCATTAACCTTAACTATTTACTACAAGTAAAGAACAATGTACTTCACATTGCTGAAATTAAAAGCAAACCTCATCTCCTGTTGATATCTACGAAAGACAGAGTCACTATGTACATGAATGACCATCTTATAGGAAAGACTATCCTTTGACACACACTGTGCTTTATGGAAGTTATAATAACACTTAAAAGCAGCAGGGAAATGTCTTTGTCTCATCAAACGTATCATTTCCTGTGACAAAGAAAAGCAAAACGGTATTCCCAGACGCAAAATGTTCAAAAATCTAAAAACTAACCACCATGAACTAAAGAGTAATCAACCAACACAGACCAAAATTGGAGAAAATATCTCACATGCGGCCTAAGCATCTGAAATATTACACAGATACCTTGCACCAATATCAACAGAATGGAGAAAAAACACAATTAACCGATAAATATTAGCAAAATGTTTAATATATTTCCAGTTAAATAGTAATATTTCATCTTGTTAAGTTTGCCTAGCTTGGAAACGTTTGAAAATTTTCAACGAAACTGCTAAGTAGCATAACAATTTTACTGACAAAAAAAATCATGAATTTAGTTCAATAAAAAAAATAACATCGAATTTATGATCAAAATGTCATTCAGCAAATGGAATCAGCTCAAAAGCGCAAAACTTCTTAATATACAAAGATACAAAGAACAGAAATTGAGTGGATGATGATGAAAGATTTCAGCCCTAACGGACACAAACATATAAGAAGTAGCTTTCAATTGCAAATGCAAAGCACAGTAAGAAATCAAATTAATAATAGACAAAAAGTTAGCAAAGCTCACAAAGCGTAACAAATGTAGAAGCACAAAAACATCTGCTGACTAAAGAAAGATATATCATACAAATTCAAGAAACTGCTCAGAAATTAACGGGCCTGAACATCTTGGGATCCCATGAAAACATGAGCAAAAATATGGTAAATTATAGAAATCAGAACTGATATAGCATGATTACTAACATGAAGTAAATTGCATTGGCTCCAAAAAAATAGTGAATACTAGGCATATAAATTGATAGAATAACATTTGAAGTTAAAGCTTTCTGGACTGAAATCATTTTTATTTCACCTTATTCTCAAACAAAGCCTCATTCAATATTCATAGTAAAGCAGATTCAATCAAATAATGAATGCCCAGTGGGAAACACCTTAAAAAAGCAAAACAAACCAAGTGCCATACAAAAGAAAACAAAAAAACTCTTATCCGCAACATTACTTTTCTACTATAGATGAACTACAGATAGGGCATATTACAGCTGCACTGCCACGGTTTTCCACACCCCCTCAAATTGGTCTGCAAATGCCAACTGAGCATAACTTAGATCTCAATTCTTCTAACTTAGACTTCAATACCGCCGTGATCAGAATATGTAGTAGATGTGGAGCAGTAGACATTAAGGCAATAAAAAGGATTCTAACTTCTAATTTTTCTTTGATAATTTGATAGTCGATCTTTGATGGTGGGGTTCTTCACGATGTTCATAGTAACTAATTTGTCAAAGAGCATCACAATGGGATCTTCTACATAAACTTGAAAGTTCAAGAAGTAAACATTTGGTCACATTACTCCACATATTTCATGTGTCATTGCTTTAAACTCAGTTTGTGCACCACTTAAGACAATGATGATCTATTTCTTGCTAACCAAAAAGATTAAGCTTGCCCTGCATAAATATAATACCCAAAGGTTCATCTCCAGTCAGTTGTAGAACCAAACCATACTGAATCTATAAACAGCTTAGTGCTCACATTTGTTTTCTTGAAGAGTAGTTCTTCTTCTGAAGCATTTTTTGGGTACCTCAGAATTCAATATACCCAACATATGTATTCTTTTTTATAGGACTATTCAGGAATTGATTTGCAAATCTAATATTTAGTATTATGTGAGATGTAGATAAGCTTCCTAAGATGTCTTTGATATCTTCCCTTGTCATTGAGAAACTATAATACTAACTTTAATCTAGAAATTTCCATATCAAGAAAATTTTTAGGATTCCAAAAGTCTTCGATATAAGATTCATGAGCAAGAACTTGAGTATATCAGTATCTTCCTTAAAGGTTTTCAAACAAAATTATGTCATCCACACACACAATAATGATAAAATTCTTCCTTTCAAAGAATATTTCACAATTAAGATATTATTCAATTGACCTCTTCACTGTCATCGTGAATCATTCAAACTAAACTCAAAGAGACTGCATGATGCAATTAGGAGACCTCAACTTGCATACTTCGTTTCATTTTGCCTAGCTCTTGAGCCCTTTATATATTTTCACCTATACTTCTTCACATGGATCTTCAATGAGAAATGCATTTTTGATATCCAACTATTACAATTATCAATGAAGATTTGACATAAGGCTGAAAAGAACCCAAATAGTGTTTGGATTAGCAACAAAAGCAAACAACCCTTTAGCGGTTAATTCCATAACCTAAATGAAGCCTTTAACCAAAAGTTGCATCTTCAACTATTCTACACTTATATCAGCCCTATAGATCCACTTAAATCAATAGGATTCTTGCCAGGGGTAAATTGACCAATTTTCCTCCATGTAGTTGAATCTCCAATTTTTTTGGAATGCTCCAAATTCACCTAGAGCATCGAAATCTGGATCAATACCGGCAAAAAAATCTCTCTCTGAACAAAGTTCTGGCTTACATTCTTTTCAAGAGCATGAATCTCTTCAATTATATTGTGTTTCCACTCAAGTACTCGAAAAGCTTCTTAGATGTCATTGGGAATGCAAATATCTTTAGTTAACAAAGGAAAGAAATATAGGAGATAATCTGTAAAAAATGAATTTATAAATAAGATGATTGCATAAAACCTTTCATCCTTCCTTTAACTACTATGCAAGTCAGGCTTCCATGTTTGTTATGTGCCTCTTTCCATAAATTGAACTTGATTTAAATACATTGTATGGCTCAGATTGCATATATTCCTATACAACATCTTAAAGCTTCTTCATTTTAAAGTAGACAATGAACTGTTTGCCATTGATTGTTGGAGGAAGCGGCATGTGTTTAACAACCAAAAAAACCAAACCTGGAATAATAATAGGAAACTTCAGAGACCTAAGGTACTTAAGAGACGGAGAAGCATTTGGGTTTTAGATTACAAAAAGTAGTATTCTAGATTCTCACTCTCAACTTAAACATAAGTTTAACAGTAATAAAGTTGATTTTTTAAGAAATTTACATCCAACGAGTGAAAAAGTTCCTTTTATGAAGAGAGTGCAACTTATATCCCTTCTTACTCAAGAATATTGAGAAAGATACATTTTGTGTTTCAGGATAAAATTTGCTAAGAAAATATGTACAAACGAAACAAAAACTTAAATGGGAATGGATGAAATGCGACGTTTCAGGGATAGCTTTGAAAGAAGACCTAACAAGGAGTTCGTAGCTTTAAGAACTCCAAAAGACATTAAAAGATTATATCGATGAAATATGTGGCAGTAAGTAATAAAAAAAATTGGAATAAGTCAAAAAACTATAAATTCACAAGTAAAATTTAACCAATGTCCATTTTATGTAAACAATCCCATTTTCTTAATGGGTGTTCTAGAAAGGACCAAGATGAACTATGCCCTCTTAAGCATTCCTCAAAGACTGTCATGAAGTAATCTTTACATTATCAATTTGCAAAACTCAAATTTTAATACTGAACTGAGTCATCAACATTATATTGAAAAATTTAACCAGTGTCCATTTTTTATGTAGACAATTCCATTTTCTTAATGGGTGTTCAAGAAAGGGCCTTAATGAACTATGCCTTTTTAAGTATTTCTCAAAGACTAACATGAAGTAATCTATACATTATCAATTTGCAAAACTTAAATTTTAGTACTGAATTGAGTCATTAACATTATATTGAAATTTTTGTCAACTCACTCAATTTTGATTTCTCTTTCATTAAAAATATTCAATAAGACAAAAGCAATCATACTGAATGATACCAAACATCTAACTTATTTACAATTTTTATTTGATATGGTGCCCAAAATCAACGTGAATCAACAAAAACGATGGAATTTTCTTTACTTTTGAGTTGGATATGAATTATGAATAACATACTTCACAATGAAAATTTTAAAGAACATCTTTTTATTGAATAATAATAAAAAAACCCTTAGAGATACTAAAAAGTAAAATGTCCAAGACAGTAACGTCATGACATTATTTTGTTGTCTTAATTTATACTATAAGCACAAAAATTGTTTTTTTCCAATGATCTTCTAAGCTTCCCTCATAGGGATCAATCACTCTAAGCATTTAGAGTTCAAAACACAACACTTCCAATCCTCTCTCTAATTCAAAACTTGAAAAAAAAAACAAAACAAAGGGAAAAAGCCCTTGTCTTTGAGTGGTTTGCTAATTAATGGTAAAATGCAATCCAAATTTAATATCAACAAAACAAATTCAAGAGTGTGATTCTTTAAAAATAACAACAGAATTTGTATCACGTCTGCAATGAAGAGTCCTCAATAATTCAAGAACTGACTTTTCTGGATATGAAATAAAATTTTGAATGTGTTGTATTGTCGATCATATGGTTAGATGTCATAGAGTCAACTATCAACCTTTTCAAAAATTAACTTCTTGAGTCACCAAAGTCACTCTTGTAGTAGTAATTTTTTAAATGATGGATACTTATTGGGATGGTGAGCAACCTTTGAAGTGCTTCCAATTGTTCCTCATATTAAAATGATTAGATTGGATTGTAGTACAATTTTTTTATCCAAACTTTCTTGCAAAAGCTTTAGAGGGCATTATTTGTGCTGTTGTGCCAATCATAACTTTTTACAGTTTTCATCACAATGATCTTCAAAGGCTACTTCTCAAAGGATTAGAATTGTCATGCACTGCCTAGACCCTCTACTTAATAATATATCTAACAGCGTCAATATCAAGTGAACCGTCAGATTAAAAATCTAAATTAAAAACACTATCTACCATTCAAGCTAGGGTGACAATGAAACTAATTACAATTTCTTTTTATAATATTTCAACTTCATAAATTAATCCAAATTAAGAATTTAAGCGGTTAAAATCTCTCCTGTAAATGTTCATATTTCTATACATAAATAGTTACATGTTAGAATCAAATCACAATATATCATATACCAGTAATCATAATATTAATATTCATAACACAGAACAGTATTAACAATTGTATTCATATTATTTCAATCACTATATCTACATGACCACTAAACAACTACAAAACCTCAAACACTATATATACATATGTATGTATATATATATATCCAACATATCACATCTCAACTGAATATAACAAAATAAGGGTAATACATACTAAACTTTAAAAATATTATATATATATATATATATATATATATATATATATATATATTGAAATATCACATATCAATTTATATTGACTCTCAAGAATTTATCTCAAATGCCATTAGATTTTCCATCTTAGTACACATTTATGGCATACAATATAATCCAAATAGATGATGAGAATCACAAACTCAATAAATAAATTAATAGCTAAAAACAATAAATTTGTCAAAAAATACAATAATGTAGATATCTAACAGTTATCAAATAACAGTAACAAATATATGATATTTATGAAATACTCATATAAAATTGTCTTTAAGATGTTATATGAATAACATGACAATTTTTTTTAAGCATGTGCTCAAAATCAACTTTATGGATATATATATTATAATAATTATTGTTTCTCATACACATTCTCATTTCGTCATTCTTTATATTCTTTATGACATTCAAATCGTTGATGAAAATTAAAAACTAGATAAACTAATAACTAAAAATAATAAGTTAGTCAAAAAATACAATAATATAGATATCTCATAGTAATAAAATAACAGTAACAAATATATGATATATATGAAATTCTCATATAAAATTCTCTTTAAGATGCTATATGAATAACATGACAATTTTTTCTTAAGCATGTGCTCAAAATCAACTTTTATGGATATATATTATAATAATTATTGTTTCTCATGCACATTCTCATTTCATCATTCTTTATATTCTTTATGACATTTAAATAGATGATGAGAATCACAAACTCAATAGATAAACTAATAGCTAAAAACAATAAGTTAGTCAAAAAATACAATAATATAGATATCTCATAGTAATCAAATAACAAGAACAAATATATAATATTTATGAAATACTCATATAAAATTGTCTTTAAGATGCTATATGAATAACATGATAATTTTTCTTTAAGTGTATGCTCAAAATCAACTTTTATGGATATATATTATAATAATTATTGTTTCTCATACACATTCTCATTTCATCATTCTTTATATTCTTTATGACATTCTCATCCCCTCAAAATAAAGGATCATGTGTTTCCTAAATGACCACTATTCAAAGACTTTTTATCTCACCACATATGCAATCTCATCATATGTGCTCTCCATACCTCAATAATCAAATCACATAAACAATGGCCTTTGATCACAAAGTACATGATAGCTCGTGATCACATAAAAATTAGCCCTATAAGACAAGAACATACGAAAAAATACATCTTAACAATTAATACATATTATACAATCTAAAACTCATTTATACTAGATTTTCATTTCTATCTTTTCACACTTTCTTCTTTTAAATTTTCTCACATTTTCCTCTAATCATTTTAATATATATATATATATATATTGTGAATGCAGCATTTACATGCAATGTTTTATTCACATTTCATTCCACACATAATACTTATAACAATAACCTACTTATATTATAGTTATTTAAATTTACTAATTGACCTTCTTAAGATAATTCTCTCAAACTTTCTTTTTTCTTTAACTTCGTAAATTTAAGAATATCCTAAAACAAATGCTAATTCATTGCATGCTTAGCTCATAAACAAAATTACAATCCATTTTCTATTAACTTGCAATTGAATTAAGGTGCAAAATACCAACATCTACGAACCAACTCATCGACTTTTTCGTGCTCATTTTTGTGTAATTTCCTTAATGAAACCCACATATTTCTTACTCCTCAAGCTCTACCTTGTACTAATTCCATAATTAGGTCAACAACCTTTCCCTCTCCTTAAAATCTCTAAAATTTTCTTTTCCAATTCTCGAACCTTCGAGCAATTAGCATAAAAACATTTCTAAGCAAAGACCAAATCGTAAGTTCCTTACCTAGAAGCTTCTTGTGGCTACAAGGCTCAAATATGCAAAATCCACTTTTTCATCCTCGAATCCAAGGCAAAATCTACCATAAAATCTTTCCTTTCCACTCCTCCAGAGGTGACCAATTGATTTTTAGAAATAAGCCAAAGAAAAATATTTTACATGACCTAGGGTTAGCAAAACACTTTTCTTTCCCATCTGCCCATGCAGAAAGAAGTTGCTTGGGTCAGGTTAAAGGGAAATGAGAATATAATGGTTCAAATAATTTATTAATTATTAATTCATATCAATTCTCTTCTTTAAAATATAGAAAATTCAAATGAACTACAATTATAATGAAACAAGCATCGATAGACTTGCTTTGATAATCCCTATCCAATGATATTTTTCAGATCTAATTGACATGTCTTACAAGACAATTTAAAAATTAACATTTTACCCACCACCATCAAAATTCAAAAGTTTCATTGATCAAAATACCAATATTACAACCTTATATACATAAACAATTTGATTACAACTATTTAAATCAAAAAAAAATTTGAGTTATCATATTCATAGTCAATTAAGTATGTTTGGGTGAGAGTAATATTAGAACAGGTAACCTAACAGAAAGAGCTCTTTTGAGAAAGACAATCAGAGTGGAAACTTTAATTTCGAACAAAAAAAATACCTTATCAAGAAATCTAAAATGCTATATTGTGATATTAGAACCATTGTTTATAGAAGAGGCCATTGAGAAAGCCAAGTTGACTAAAGAAAAAATTCAAATTTCTTAGGACAAGAAAAAAAAATATCGATGTCAAGCATAAAAAGATGAAGGCATGCCTTTCTCAATGTTCATCCCTTGGAAAAAGAGCTTACACTCGATAAAATAGGAAAACTAAAACCTTAGCACATTAGCCATTTCCAAATTTTAGAGTTAACCAAACGGCTTATAAACAAGTTTTGCCACTCCTTTTAACACGAGTTCATAATATCCTCTATATATGTTTACTATAAAAAAAAATGTTTCCAACATGTCTAACATCATTCTATATGATTCAAAAGAAACAAAAATTCAATCAAGCATGTCATATCAAGAACAACTAAATAGGATATTCAATAGGAAAAACAAGATGCTACAAAATAAAGTAATTCACATTGTTAAATACTATGGCATAATTAAACTGAAAGAGAAGCTACTTAAAAAATTATAGCTAATTTCAAAAGCTGATACCCAATTGTTTAAAAAAATTTTGGGACAATTTTCCCAAGAAGGAAAAATATAACTCAAATTCTTTTTTAATTTAAAGAAAACAATAATTACAATATTTATATATATTTAAGATTTTAACAATAATATTTTGATCGATAAAGTTTAAATTTTAAACTTAATAGAGAGAAATAAAATATTAATTTTTGTGTTTCGTCACATGAAACAAACCAATTGTCAAGTATCTTAGATCTACAAAACATTGGGGCTTGTCGAGAAGGGTCTATCAATACTTGTTTCATTGGTAATTATAATTTATTTAGACTTTTTACAAATTTTTAAAGACAGAAATTACTATGATTTAGTGATTAATAAATTATTTGAATCCTTATTAGCCACATGCTCACGTCTAGCTCCCATTCGTGCGACAACCTCATCTCTCCTACGCTTTCTCCAATGGGGTTGTGAAAGAGGACACGTTGTTGAGGACCATGGAGGTGCTTCGTCAGCTATTTTGTTGTTCACCAAGACCCAAACCAAGAAGGAGAATCCAAGGAGGCTCGCTAGTACTCTCCTTGGGATTAAGGGGCAATAATAGTCTAAGAAGGGGAAAAAAAGATAAAGGAAAATATTCTTGGGAGGAAAGTGTCAACTCCTTGTCACCAACGTCTCGCTGCCTTGTGTCGTGGGTAGCGATGGCCACCCCTCCCTCTTTGGTCTTCATTTCATCCCCCTTCAATTGTTGTCCCGTTTGCTTAACCTCCAATTTCTATTCCGATTTCTACACTAGTGTTGGCTCTTGCAATAGTTTCTTTCACACTAGCCAAGGGAATTACAGCCCCCTCTTCTTCTCCAATTGTAGCCTTTCCGAGCCTTGTTGTGGGGTCCACAACACTTTCATGACAATCATTTACAACCATCACTCAATTGCACCCCAAACCTTCTACCACTAGATTTTGATGACATCAATTGCACCTTTACCATAGATCTACTAGCTATTATGAGGGACACCACCACATACAAAGACAAGCCGACAATTATTTTCTCCAATGATGTTTATTTGCTTTTTGATCCTTTCAAGATTGCTATGGCCCAGCAAATCTCTTTAGGCAGACCTAACATTGAGTTCTTGCAAAAAAGTTCTTCAACAATTGGATTTGTAAGTTGCTTAATTGAATCTCGCTTCCTCATTTATCAATGGACTTCTTCAGCAAGAATCGTACTTTCCAGGCCATCTTATTAAGGAATCTCTTAAGATTGATGCAACAATTATAAGATATGTATGAAAATAAATCTCCTAAATAAGTTATCAGATAGGTAATAATCTAGTAGGTTATAACAAAATATGAAATATGAAAATCACCTTCATTTTTATTCTCTCTGTTGCATGTTCAACCACAAAGAATCTACTTTCCATCTAAGTCCATAGGAATAAATAACCCAATCTGAATTACAAAACGAAAAATCAAAAAATATGAAAACAAAAGCCTAAACCCAAGCAATCCCAAATAATCACAAACAAAACAAGCAGATTTATGACCAAGCTCATCTAATATTGGATTATTCACAGATCTATTCAGATCAAGATACCACTGCTCCAATTCTTACCTCTGCTATGATTTTCTCTGTTCATCAGATCAATGTCTTTAATACCTCTACTAACCTTGCTATTATCAAATCCACTAACTCAAATCTTATTTCCCCTGCATTAGATTATTCACAAATGGTTGATTTCTCATACTGCAACGACATCTTTATTAAGCAAAATCTCATATGTATCCCCACCCACATTAAACCCCTAATCAGAACAATATCATTAAATAACGTCTGGTGAAAGCACTTCATTTAAGCCTTGTCACAAGGTTTTGTTATATTTACAAAAAAATGTGTGATTATTAATCATAATAAAAAGACCAAAAAAACTCAAAAATTTTCAAAAAAAAACTTCCTTTGATTACATGGAAAAAAACTCTCTTTGTCAGAGCCCAACAATAATGCAATCGTCCCTAATGATGCTTTGATCATGTTAGACTTTTTTGATGATTATCTTACTCCAGCTAGAGTAGTAAAAAAATCTTCCAATTAATCAATACAAATGCAAAGAAAAAAATGGCTAGTTTTATAGGACTAAACATTAATCTTTACTGTCTTTTATTATTGTTTCGATTGGTTGTTTGTTCTAGTTGTCACAGTTTTAACTTATTCATGCATCATATATTAAATCTCTTGTATTCTATTAAATACGAAACAAAATTATATTTTTAATAAAAATAATTATTTGAATACTTATATTCTCTTTTACCCTAAACCCAAATTAAATCAGCACTACGAGAGAAAAAATTTTGCTAACCATAGGTCATGATGACAGGAAAACCCCATTTTCCTTCGACTTCTGGCTAGAAATCAATTCACCGCCTTGAGAGAAATTGAAATGAAAGATTTTATGGCAGATTTTGCCTTATATCCGAGTGTGAAAAAATAGATTTTGTATATTCAAACCTTGAAAGCATGAAAAGTTTTCAGAAAAGTATCGTGATTTGGCATTTACTTAAGAAAATTTTTATGCTAATTATTTGAATACCCAAAGGTTAACCATAGATTGAAAAAGGAAATTTTAAGGATTTTGAGGAGAGAGAAAGATTGACTACATTGTAAAACTAGTGCAAAATAAAGCTTGAAAAGCAAGAAAGCAATAGATTTAATCAAAGAAAAGTGCACAGAATGAGAAAGAAAAGCCTTATGAGTTCATTCCTATATCTTGATATTTTGTGTCTTAATTCAATTGCAAATTAATAGAAACTAGATTGCAATTACTTTCATGAATTAAGAATGTAAAAGATTAGAGATTGTTTTAACATATAAAAACATAATTCCTAATTTCAAGAAGTCAAAGAAAAAAGAAAGCTAAAGAGAGAGTTAACTGAAGAAGGTCAAGTTGAAAAATTTACATAACTATAATATAAGTATATTGTTATTATAAACTTGAGCATTATATAAACCTAAATATGATAGCATGATATCATTCAACATATGCATAGACAATCTAATATAAAATCATTTGTAGAATAAAATAAAAATAAAATATTACATATAAATATTACACTTAATTTATGAGCACACATAAATATATAAATATATATATACATATATATATCTATATAAATATGTATATACATATACATACATACATTAGAACATAATAAAAAGAAACTAGAAAAAATTTAAAAAAAGAAAATAAGAAAAAACAACTTAGACTAAATGAGTTATATTTATATAATAAGTAAAAATTAATAATATGACATTGTTTTTCTTATACCTTTATCTCATAAAATTATATGTTATATGATCAAAAGGCATCATTTGTTGTGTAATCAAAGGTTATCGCTTGTTATGTGATCTGGAGATTTATAATATCAATGACATCATACCTCATTATTAGGACTAATCCTTATATGATCAAAGATCATTCACTACTATGTGATATGATAAATGAGATCTAAATGAAATAATGAGATGCCATATAAGATAAGATAAAAATGTCGTAGATAATAATCATTTAGGGAAAACATAACCTTTTATTTTGATAGAAATAATAAAACGAGAAATTGTATGAAAAATAAGTGTACAATGATTTTGAGCATATACATAAGGAAAAAAATGATACATTATTCAAATAATATCTTAGAGACAACTTCATCAATATTTCATAAATGTCAAACATTTGCTACTATTCCTTGATTACTTTAAGATATCTATTACCATTTGTATTCAATTGAATTATGAATTTGAATAAATCTTAATTAATTTATAAAATTAAAATATTATAAAAAAAAAATTGTAATTAATTTCATCATCACCCACACCTGAATAATAGATAATGTTTCCAATTTGGCTTATTACTCTGATGATTAACCCAATATTGATGCTCCTGAATGCATTATCAAGTAATAAGGTTAGTCAATGGATGACAAGTTTCATGGCTAAAACCCAACCAAGGGCTTTGTCAAGATTCTTATCGAATCCAGCAAAATGCATAAATTTATTTCTCATCAACAGTTTTCTTATACGTATTTGCACCATGAAGTTTAATGTGCCAAAATTACTTCTTGTACTTATTTTGGTTTAAAGCCTGACACCATATTTAAAGTAGTCAAACAAGGCAACTTCATTAAGAAAAATATATATAATAAAAAACTACTAGCAAATCCTTCTTTAGTTATAATAGATCTCTCAACTACTTATAAAGAAACCAAAAAGAAAAATCATGAAGGAATGAAGCAGAGTTGTCAAGAAAATGAGCATATGAATCAAAGATTAGAGAGGTTTTCAAAAAATAAAAGGAGAATAAAAGTTGAATATGCTCTACATCACCCCCCTACTACATATATAATAATTATATCAAATCCAATTACTGTAATTTGTTATTTAGCTAATGCTTGTTATGACTAAATCTTATTTAATGGCAGTGTTACTATTAGCTAACATGCTCATGCCCTCATAAAGCTTCTCATATTATTTAAGTATTAAATGTTTCCCATGGTACTACTACTTCTCCAATGCCCTAACAGACCTTTCCCCATAAAGAATGACCTAATCCTTAAGGTTGAAAGATAGATATCTATAGCAAATTTCATCTAAAACTATCCAAGATACATCTGCAAGAAATAAATGTTTCTATTATACAAGAAATTGAAAGTTTCACTTTTTGCCTTTCAGAAAGGTACAACTTTATAAGACCACAATTGGCTAAATTAATGAGATGTTTGACGAAGATATAAAAAACCTATGAAGCAAGCAAGGTTAGACCTTGATGTAGGGTTTCAAAAAGGCAAATGGAAAACATGGTAGATTATGGCAATCATTGACAAATCTAAACAACAAGCTAACTTAACAATTTATTGAGTTTGTTATAAGATTATTGCACTTGTAGTTGAACAAGTACGAAATAAGAATCTTCAAATTGTAGATCTCGCCACTTTTTATGAGCCAATTGCCTCGTTCTAATTTTGGTACATGCAAGATTGTCTTTGAACTTTCCTAATAAAATAAATATTTGATGTAATATTCTCTCCACTGTTTCAAAGGAATTTGCATTTTGGTAGAATGTTATTATTGTAGAAGGCAACTTACCATAGACCACTTGAACTGGTGTAAATCCAATTAGAGAATGTTATGATGTATTATAAAAAATTCAGCCCAAGGTAAATATTGCTCTATTCAACTGAATGTTATTTCTGCCTGTCCATCTGATTGACCGTGTTGTACCAAAATTTAGTTTAACTTAATTTGAATAGCACTTTTCCAAAGCTATCTCAAAATAAAAGGTCTTTGCCACTGACAATATTTTTAAGGAAACCACGTGATTTAACAGACTTCGATGAATGGCTGCAACACTGTTGTTATTGTGAGGTCGTAAACTGCTGAAATGAGCACTTAGTCCGTCAACAACTGCCAATATAGTAGTTTTGGAGATTGAAAATGAAAGTTCAAAAATAAAATACATTGAGATGTCTTCCCAAATTGCCCTATGAACTGGTAAGTGCAATAGTGGCTCAAAAAAAGCTTTTGTTTCATATATTTGATAAATAAGACATATTGAAACAAAGTGTTTATATCTTTCCCTAAACAAGACCAATAAAATTAATTCAGAATTCTTTAGTGTATTTTTTTATAACCTTCATTAACTGCTATAACAATTCAGAGAAACAACTTGATAGTATTTGTTCTGAAGTTAGAATTTGGACATTAAGATAATCTTGTTTTTAAAAAAAGTCAAGTCATCTCACTGGAAATAATCAAGTCGATTGGAAGAAATTTGGATATCAGAAAAGAGTTTTTTGCAAATCTTGTAGTTGTGAATTCTCAAGTTTGAATGTTGAAGTCAAAGTCAAGTAACTAAACCAAAAACTGCAGCTGTCGGGAGTTCAATTTGTTTGTTGCATCAAATATATCATCCTTTTGTGATCGGTGTGTATAATAAACATAATCCCCAAAAGGTGTTGGTGCCAAGGGCGTACTACTTCAGTAATTGCATATTGTTTCCTTATGTTGCATTATTGAAGTCAGTTTCTTGTTGAAATAAGCTATTGTGTGGGTTTTCTGAAAGAGAACAACCTTTACAGCAATTCCAGAAGAAACACTTTCGACCATAAATGGTTAGCAAAATCAGATAGAATAAGTCCAAGAGTGATGTCAAGCTATTCTAAGGTTTATAAATGATCGGATCATCAACTCAAACAAAGATAAAAAATGTTGTCCTTTTTGTTGATGGTACAGCTACAGAAGCACAATTGCAGACAAAACGACAATAAAATTTGGCAAGGCCTAAGAAACTTCATGGCTTATTCAATTTTGTAGAAGTGAGCCATTGTAAAATGCAATTGAACTCACATGGTTCTGAGGCAACACCATGATAATAACGACAAGCACAAGGCATCCAACACTTGGTTAACAGAGGTGCATTTAGCACATGTGATCAAGAATTAAAGATGGTTAAATGAGATCCATGAATCACCATTTTTTTGTCATAGAATGAGACTGTCATAAAAAAAACTTAGGACAAACTGACTTGCAAAAAAGTTTCATGACAGAAATTCATTATTTCTTGAGATGTTGCCAGGGCAATAGGTAAGCCAAATGGTAAGACAAAGAAATCATGTTAACCTTCATGAGTGCAAAAAGCTGCATTAAAAATGTCATCTTCAGCTATCCTTAGTGATATCCTACCCATAAATCTAATTTCCAAAAAATGCAACTCCATGAATTTCATCTAATAATTCATCCACTAGTTACAAAGCGATTCGGAATTGTGATCTGATTCATAGCACAATTATCTGCACAAATTATGCAAGATCCATTCTTCTTTTTAACTAGGAGTATTAGGAAAGACTAAGGTCTGAAACTTGGTCTGATAACTCCACTGCTAACATTTGTTGAACCAAAAGTCCAAATCCCAGTTCTCGGGAAATGCGGCTATCTACAAGTAAACCAAATTGCCTTAAAACAGAAAATAAATAACACGACACTAAAGCCTCCTACCTTAATATTAAGGTTATATTATAGCATCCTAGCTATAATATTACAACTATATTTCTGCTGTACAGCTGTACACTGTCCCAGTGAAAAAAAATTGTAAGACTAAGAATGCATTTAAAGGTTATTGCACGAACAAAAAACAAAGCAAATTCAAATAGTGCACATTACTTGTAGCATGAATAGTTAGTTGAAGAATGCTAACATAAACTCCAACAAAGAATTCAGAATATAAATTTGTGGAAACCATTGTTATGAAGGTTCTCAGAATGAAAATACAAATAGCACCTTCAAATGGAGCACATTACCTGCAACTTGGTTGTAGAATAATCAGCAGGATTAGCTTGTAAAAATTTTGAAAGAACAGACCGATCAGCATTTCGAGAATGAGCTCCATCACCATCACCAAACCAGTCAGATTGGTCTGGACACATTGAAGTTCCAGCAATTTGAAGCAATGCTTTTATTTGCTAGAAAAATATTAGCGCTAATGTCACTCTTTGTTAGCTGCTATATATTAAACATCAAAACAATGAGCCACAGCTTTACCTGCTTCTCATCAGACCTATTAGCAGCACAAACTTCACGAAGGCTTGGTCCATGTTCAAGGCCAACTACAATATTAACAGAACAAAAAAATAGTCAATCTAAAATTCAAATGTTGAATCAGAAGTAAAAAAGGGAACAAAAGAACAAGCACTCAATGTAAGCAATTTAATTTTGCTATTCATATTTGCTAAAAAAACTTAACTTGGTTGTACTTAAGCAATTTTGCCTACTTCTCTTCATATAAGCCATAGCAACCAATTTCTTTTATTTTTAGTTGGAAGGAAACAGCTATGAAGCAAGAGCAATTCAATGATATGTTCAGGTTCGACACCCAAAAACATTTGGACACCTTATTACATTTTAAAAAAAAAATATAAAATGTTTTGTGCTGTGTCCAATTTGAATTTCAATAAAAAAAAAATATTGCAGGCACATTTAGAACACTTCAGAATTTACCATTCTATGACAAATTCCCAATATATTCAATAGAAAAAGCTTCAAAGAATGATATAAAGAAGTTAGAAAAGCAATAAAAATATTAGACAATTTACCATACATTACAACCTTCAAGTATTTGAAGTAGAGCCATGGTGCAATCACAAAGTTGCTGGCACATAACTTGTAAGGTATGAGTTGTGTTGGAAACTTCAAAACCAAGGGCAAGGATGTGTACAACAGACTTTGATGAAACGTATAACCAAACCCCAAGTATGTGGAATGTTTAGTATGTCAAGCTGCCTTTGTAAGGTTTGATTTTTCATAATAACAAACATCTGCCATGATATTCTCATACAAATTTTCATACCACAAAAACAAATAAATAGTTTATTAAATTATATAAGCAAAATTAAGTTTATGAGAAATTTTAGTTAACATTGGACTTTGATAATGCATATGCAAGCTACAAAAATGGAAAAAATATTACTTGTTTGTATTGTTGTGCATCATAAAAAACAAGTTTTGTGCCATATGCCCTTATAAGTAAACATCAACATGAATCAATTCATAGTTATGCTTTATGAGACATCCGCAAGTTCTGCTTTAGATTCGTTACATAGTGTCATCCCCCGCCCACCATCTGAAATGGGAATTTCCCCAACTTTAAATGAGCATGAACAATACCCAAACCCAAAGTATGCAAGATGTTTAGTACGTGTGCTCTTTTTTTAGCTTTGTTAGGATCCCAATGTTCTTGCAGCTCATTTTATACCACCGTTCCAAACAAGCATAGCCCTAATTTGGGGTTGCTTACAAGAAGCACACTCCTGCTTCACTCCAAACTTATCATGGAATAACAAGCCACTACAGAAGCAAACTAAAAAAACCTACATAAAACACAGATTTGCATGGCTATATAGTGCAACACAAATATCGGGTTGTCTAACTACATTATTCAAGCACTCGATACCAACAAACTGCACAACTAATAATTATGATAAAATAATCAAACTAAGAAAGCAAAAACTCACCCAGAATATTCACAAATAATAGGGGCAACATTGTTATTTCATTGCGAGATCAAGGTAGAGTTATGAATCCCAACTAAATCCACTTTTTAAGAATCACGTTCAATTTTTTGTACAACAACAAAAACAAGAACAGAACATGCAAGGTGCATGACGACTGAAGATAAGATAAGAAAACTGAAACATAAAAAGGTAATTCTACCAGCTTTTTACCTCAAACTTCACAAGTTATCAAGAATGGGATGCATCATCCCGTATGAGAAAAGGCATCCAAAAAAAATCTCTTTCATAAATAGTTCCAAAGAACTTAAAGGAAATCATATAACTTAAGATGCCTTCAAAGTCTACAAGCAAAATGAAACCATGACTTTATCTGAAAGCAAACACAAAGCATATGCTATAACCATAAGAAGTAAGAATACAAGGAGTAATAAACGAAAAACTTCCTCATCATCATAACTATAATCAATAATTTGCATTTATGGTGCCTAAAGAGTATGTATGATACAAGAAACAATTAGTATAAGACATATGACTCCAAAAAGATCTACCAGTAAATAAGATATATTTTACAAATCCCAATTTGATTTAAAACTAAGCTATAAAGTGGGCACAGAAATACCCAAGATCAGTTAAAGTCATATAGATGTTCAGAACAAATCAGAAGTGAAGTCAAGCTAGGTAAAATTCAATTTAAGTTAATAAAAAAACAGTTATTTCCATACTTTCATCCTAAAAGCTGTTTGAGTTATGAGGTAAGCAAAAAAAAAAAAAACAAAGAGATTATGTCCTTCACATACCAACAATAAACTTCAGGGCATGGGAATGGCATTTGCACTAGAACACAAAGTATGCACGGCCTCCACTAATGCTTAAAATTCTTTAAAATCAAAATAAGCACTTGTATTCTCAAATAAACAAAAATGAAAGGTTGCAAGAATGCCAAAAGTGGCAACAGACTAAACATCTTACTATTACATTGCTGAAAAATTTTACTAAAATAAAAAATTGGTAGTCCAAAACAAATTGTTATCAAGAAATATAGTAAGTTTGTAAGTCATGTTGGCATAATTCATTAAAAATTAACAAATAAGACTAAATCACTAGTAAATTAAATATATTTATAATATATACTACTAGCTAAGGAAAAAAACACATAGGGGTAAAAGTGGTGATCTGATGGCAACTCGCACCAAAACTAAAAGCTGTCTTTTTTGAAACATCAACAAAAACTTACGGCCATCAAAGGGTGGAGATGGAAACTCCTCTAGAACTTTCATCATGTGCTCAGAACTATTATGGCTTACAATACGTGCAACCAGTCCCTCCAATATTTCACCCTGAGCTTTTATATGGTCTTTTGATCCTGCAAGTAAACCAATGCTTTAGGAAAATACAAAATGTTCAAGATTAAGAACTTCATATACATATGCAAATTAGCTTGCTAAGACAATGACAAAGTGCTCAACAATGCCACAACAGGTCAAATTTTGAAAAGTGAGGGTATATCGTAACCAGTTACCAGGTACAGCTATGTCAGCAACTTCATTAAGAGCATGACATACGGGAGTAGCTGTTCCCTCTTCACATAATGCATCATAGGCAGCAAAAAAAGAGGTGACTGATTTCCTTCAAGAAAAACAATTTAAGAGAGATGATTGAAAAAAAATGCAGAAAATAAAAAAATTAGCTTCAATTTGCACAAGATATGAATCCATATGTGATGGCAGAATTCTAAACATGCTTGAACTTCTTCCCTGAGTCATCTGTTCAGATAAATATACAAAGGAGCACAAAAAATTGATGAGTTGTTGAAGGTTCCTTTTTTTAAACAAAATAACTTGTCCAAACCAACTAAAACGAATCTATAAACTTACATGATACAATTATCTAGGAAAACCAACGTGAATAAATATACACAAATAATTTAAACAATTGACATGTTTATAAATAAAAAATTATATCACATTCAAAAGGCTTTGCATCATCAGAAAGCTTATATTATTAAATTGCAAAAGCTAGAGTGAAATTAAATAGTCATAAGAAAAAGGGAATGCAACATGAGATAAACTAAAACATCTTTTTGAACCTTACAAAAAGACCTTCAACGACTTTTGGCCTAATGATAATCTTTGGTGATTATCTACTAGAAAACATAGATCTGGGAATTCGGAGGACAAGTTCACAACAATGTTTTCAAATGATATAAAAAGCATTAAGCTGAATTAGCATGCAATTCAATCATATCTATCTTTTTTAATCTATAAGAGCTCTTCTTCCAAAGAGCTATGCATAGGACGCTTTCTTCTACACAATTAAGAAAGCATTCGATCCTGATCTCACCCCCCTCTTTCTTAAAAAAATCAAAACTTTATTTGTGTTACTATCTATCTATTTCTATGTCTGCATATATATATATATATACATACATATGAAATGTTATTAATCATAATAATATTAAAATAATGTCTATCAAGAAAAAAATTCATGACATCTATACTGCTAAAAAATTAATCTTAATTTACAAAATCATATTTTACTCTTGGACATTATCTCACCAATTCATCATACCAACAAAATTTAATTGTTAACAAAAAGTAAAAATAAATTATTCAGCTTTTGCATCCCAAAGTTATCAAGAAAGTTCATTTTCTTAAAAATGTAAAATAAAAGAATAATATTAAATGAAGAAAAATCACAGAATAATGGCATGATTGACCATGTCTATCCACATTTTAATATCCATACTTAAAAGAGTACATCATCCAAAATGGATGCAGCCTGTTAAAAAGTTATAAATTCTTTTGGGGGATGCCTTACAAATTCCAATCAGCTATTAAAAAAAGATATCTAATTTTCAAATCCATTGTGCTTCAGAACTCCCATGCTCCATAGTACCTGTTTTTGGTTGGTGCCAAAGAAGAAAAAATAATCTAGATTTGTTTTTGGACTAATTTTAAAAGCCTGAATTAGATAACAGATAGCCACACACAAAACAAACATGTAGGAAGGGCATTTTTTCACACAGTCCACTTCACCTTTGCGTTTGCTTTCAAGAGGCTCCAAGCTTCTTTTAAACTAATTCTCCATTGACTTTAAGGTTTCACGCTACCAAATCTTATGATGGACTGGAATATAAATGAATAGAGAGTCGTTCATTTGATTTACAGTGCAGGTGTGAAGAATTGCCAAGGCCCTTACAAGTAATGAAGCAAGTGATTTTAGAATGCTTGATATAAAAAACATTACCAAACCTAGGAATACAAATGATAGTGATAAAAAATTATATCATCAAATTAACTACATGGAAGAATTAAATATGCATTAAAAAATTATAATATTCATCAAAACGTAGCTATTAAAAATTATGCCACTAAGCCATCATAAGCCTTTCCTCCCTCTGAGGATATTTAAGAAAATCAACAAATCAGTAAGATATATATATTTGAAATGTGCGTTAATATATAACATGCATCTCATGAGACATTATACAAGCATGCACAAAAAGACAAACCAACAGTTAGTCGCCATCATAAGCAAGGAAGTTTCAATTAAATCAAATTATTTCATTTCAGGTTTCTCAAATATTTAAAAGAACATTTCACATGATTTCATTTCAGGTTTCTTAAAAATTCATGTTACCAAGATGAAAAAATTGCTTCCAAATAACTATAATTATGATGATGGACACCAATCGCTCAACACACCTACCTTGAAAATAATGCCCGGTAGCCTTGTAACAAGTTTACTAGCATGGTTTAAAATGAAATATATTGTTAAAAGTACGGGAAAGCATAATATTTCCATATCTGCAAAGAGGCATGGATACATAAAAAAAGAAATTAAAAGCCTAATGTGCACACTTTCTTGGCCACAGACCTCAGTGCAGAGAAGTTGGTTGAGAAAAATCCATGCACTTACCGAGTAGAAAACAGCCAAACGTGATTTGTTGGTAAGCGCCATTTCCGACAAAATGCAATTAGCTCAGGAGTGGAGTAGAACTTTGGTTTGCCATCTCCCAATTCAGTTACAGCTGTCACAACAACTGCTCAAAAAAAGAAACAGGGAACAGCATTAGAGCAAAGGAGGATAAGAAACCATCAAGATGTGGTAAACCCAAAAGATCCAAAGACTACAAAAAAATTGAAGTTGCCCTAAAAAGCATGATAAAATTTAGATGCATCATTGGGCTAAGACAACACAAAATAAAAGAAAAAAAGACTAAACGGCACTTAATTGAAGCACTTCAGAAAGATGTTGCAAGGAATACAAACAGCAAATAAATGATAACTATTTAACAGGACAAAACAGGTAATACGCAAAAGTGCATAAGGACAATGAGAAATCACTTCAAAAAATAAAAAAATGTGACAGGTTGCCAACTCAGCCATAAGGAATTCTTATGTTTATCAATCCCAACATAGTAACTGGGGGAAATGAGTGATATTTTCTATTACATACAGTAGTGACAAATAAACAGAGGTCTTTGGTATTAAAAAAAAAAAGAGAGACAAAAGAACACTGACAAAGAATATAGGAGACTCCTAATAAATTTTTGTAGTAGTCAATTAAGTATATTTTCCAAGAGTCTCGTCAACTATATAAATTCATTTAGACAACCAGTGCAAATATTTTCAACCAGCTTTCAAAGGATGTGTTCAAGTTTCTTGAAAATGTTGCATTGATCTGGAGAGAGAATAACTTTTTAGGTGTTGCATTGATTGGCTTCACCAATTATTTTTTAGGGCAAAACACAAATAGTATGCATGCAAGAATCCATCCTAGGAACTTGGTAAGATATCAAAGATCTTTAAAAACTAAACTAGGAAGCAGTTATTACTTTTCCCTTCAATTTAATTGGTTCAAAATAGTTATCAAAGGCCAAAATAACATGACATGTATTACCCTACCACTCATGCATGTATGATCTTTCTTGCTTGTCCATTTTTTAACCAGGTCACGAATAAAAAGAGAAGAGAGACACCTCCAAATTCCAGGCGCACTCCTGTTCAACCATCAACCATGTATTTGTGTCAAAGCACATGTATCTTTCACAGGAGACATTATGTTCTATTCAGCTATCTACATTACATTATTGATAAAAGTATTGCTAGTTACAAAAGGGCATCAAAGATATGCCACCATCCATAACAACTAGTAAAGTTGACTATGGATCGTCACTATGGCCTGAAGTTACCATAAGACCACCTCCCCCTTGAATCTTCAAAGTCAACTAGAGAATAAGTATTCCTTTGGATGCAGGAGAATTCCCTAATGCTGCTCGAAGTCTAGCACTGAATCAATATTAAATTAATGGATAGAGTCCATAAATTTGAAAGTGGTATTTATGTTCCTTAATGAAATCCTAATATATTGAGTCATTTAGGGCACATTGGCACTTCTGCAGTTGAGTTTTCCCATGGGTAAATTGTCTATAAATAAAAGTCAGATGCAATCTCATAGTGGTTTTAATATTAATGAATTATAATTTGCTTGGCTGGGGTCCATGACTCTGAAACTAATGAAACTTTTCTAGTTTCCTCATTGCTGCCAAAGGACTATAAGAGCATAGCTAATCAAGAACTCCAATGTGATTTTACCATATGATGACACTAGTGGGCAGCATCGGTTTGAAAATTATCTTCCTCATATCCTTTGTTATTTCCCACATCAATAACCTGCTCTTATGTACTATCTGTTCCATTTGAGCTCTTTTTTTGCCAAAACCATAACATTTGTTTTTGGTTTAAACTGTTTTTTCATGCCAAATAGCTTCTGTTCAATTGTTTTCATGCCATAATCACTTGCTGTCTTACCCTACGTCGCAAGGGTCAGGTCAATTAACTTCGTCCTGCATCAACAGTCCCCTGTAACATCCATCTCTCTATAAAATGGTTACAAAACCATGTGGTACAACAATGATTGATATGGTAAAGACTCTATGGGAAGTATATACATATGAAACTACACAAAGTTTAGGTCATAAAATACAATTTAGTAAATCACAATCAAAGGTAATTTTTGAAACGATTAATTAAGATAATATATGCTTGAAGCAAATTATTAGAACAACCGAACAACCACAAGAATCACATTTACCGAATTCAATGATTTACCCAAATGCTTTAATGTATAGAGATTGACCTTCAAAAGGAAATTCAACATACCATAGTCATCAATGGGCCGTTGACCATGGTCCCCCAATACAGCTGTAACCAGCTCCATTGATATGCACATGTGATTTTTCTTATTAATAAACAAAACACACAATCAGAAGCTTTGTTGTGTAAATGCAGAACTCAATAATTAGCTGAAATAACATAAACTATAGAGCATGAAAAAGAAGAAGCAAAAAACAAACTTCAGCTAATCTGCATATTAAGTTCCCACATAAGGGAATATACATCGACCATAAATTTCAAAATGCATATTCAAATACATGCACTAACAGAAAGTTCACAATTAATATCACTGCCAATTTACATTATATATGCAAATTAGGACGTCAAATAAAGTATAATCATGCGCATGAACATTTATATTTATTTGAGCATACAGCCAATATGTTTGCCTTCATTTCCTATTCATACAAAGATATGGGATTGTCTGAATTTCATCATCAGTAGGACAAGGAAGATGCACCTCAAACGACCCTATGCATGTTTGAACAATTATCCTATAGCCACTAACGTTTGAAGGACTTGGGCAATGTTGTAGCACTTCTTAGGTGAGACACCATAAACTCAATTACATATTTAAGAAATTCTTGAGAGAGCACTACATGAGGAGTAACACCCCCAACTCAATAATGCACGAATGTTCCTGATAATTTAAGATTTAATGTTTCTCTTTTCAGAATACTAGCAATACAAGTTCTGCATAGGTTTAGCATATCTCAGATAGCAAAATAAAAGATGGTATCTCATAAACAAAAAAACTATGCAGGATAGAGAATTACAGAATATGCTCTAGAAATAACTCTCACTGCAATGATGCATGCTCAAGAGTATGGTAGTTGAGACAACAAACCTGGACATAAAACATGTCTAAAAATTCACAAAACGAATGAAGTTAACTATAATTTAAGATAATGCAAAACCTAAAAGTAAATCTTATGACTTTTTTTAACTAAAATTTTAATTTTATTTTGCATCTAATAGAATACAAAAGATTCAATACATGATGCAAGAATAAGTCAAAGCTGCAAAAATCGGAACTACCAATCTATCAAAATACTAATAAAGAACAGCAAAGCTTAGCGTTTAGTCCTACAAAACTTTAATTTTTTTCTTTTTATATATGTATTAACAAATTGAGAAATCTTAATCTACTCTAACTAAGGTAATCATCAAAAAAATTTAACAAGATCAAAACATTATTAAAGACAATTGCATCATAGCTGAGCTTTGACAAAGAGAATCCTTTTGCAAGTGATCTAAAAAAAAGTTCTTTATGATTTTTTAGTTCTTAGATCTTTTTATTCGATCGATGGCCATGCATTTCTTGTAAACATGATGAAACCTTATGACAAAGCTCAAACGAAGTGCTTCCATCGTAAGCTCACTTAATAATACTGCTTCGACTGAAACTTCAATATGGGTGGGGAGACAAATGAGATTCTGCCTAATGAAGATCCCGCCACCATAAATAAAATAAACTATCCTAGAAGAATCTAAAGAAAATAAGATTTGAGTTACAGGGTTTGATAGTAATAAGATTAGTAGATGCATTAAAGGCAATAATCTTATCAATAGAGATAGCCGCAATAAAAGCAAAAACTGGAACAACAGCACCTTGATCAGAAGTGAAAGTAAGATTATATGAGCTTGCCTGTAAATATGCATATTTTGTCTATGATTGCTTCGATTTAATTTGTTTTTAGATTTTCTATTTTTTTGACTTATGATTCACACTAGATTTTTTAATTCCTATAAACTTGTTCTGGGTTCAAACGAAGAGTTGATTCCTTGTGATTGAGCATGCAGTGAAGAGAACAAAAATTAAGAAATTCTCATATTCCACATTCGACCAAGAACCAACTTGATTATTACCTATCCTTATTTTATTTGATAGCCCATTCACAAGATTTATTTTTACATATATCCCTACAACACTAGGTCATGCAAAGCAAACAATTGCTGCATCAATCTTAACATGTTTCACAATAAATCGACTTAAAGAAAAAAGAGAACCTTTGTTGATAATACTTGAGAAAATCCTTTTCACGTTTAAATTGAATTAAAATATGCCTACAATCAAAGAGTCCAATTAAGAAACAACCTGCAAACTCAATTGTCGAAAAACCTTTTTACAAAGACAGCATGTTAGAAATACTTAAAGAGAATTTTCTGAGCAAAACAAACCTGAAATAATCAAAAAGAAAATTCACATCCTCTTTAGAGAAAATAATTGTCAACTTGACTTTGTGAGTGGTGGTGTCCCTCACAATAGCCGACTAATCCATGATGAACAATCAATTGATATAAACAAGATCCTCAATGGTAAAAGGACTAAGGTACAACAGATTGCAAAAGATTGTTGTAAATGTGTCATGAACCAATTGACAAGGCTGCAAAAGGCTACAACCAGAGAAAAAAAGTGGTCAAAACTAGTGAAAGAGACAATTGTAGAAGTCGAAACCAAATGAGTAAAAACTATAGCAGAAACGAGAACCGAAGAAAATGGGACAACTAAAGGGGATGGAATAAAAATTGAAGAGAGATGGCCAGCCATCAACACCCATGACACACGGTAACAAGATGTTGGCAACAATGAGCTTACCAAGTGAGAAACCCGCAAGCTGATGAGAAATATGTGACCTTGAGTGAAAGCCACATCTCAAAGAGAGAGATGTCGGCGACGAAAAGGTTGATCGATGACAACCCCAAAGTCGACAATTATCCCATGAGAGAGAGAGCGAGAGAAAGACCTTCGAACGGGTGTGAAGCACAGAGTGAGAGACAATCGGTTTTCTGCTAAGATTATTAAGAAACAAATTATTCTGATTAATATGTAAGCATAAAATAAGATCTGCAAGGCCTAACCACAAAATGTGCATGCTATGTGAAACATCTAATACTATTGCAATGTATCCATCCATTAAAAATTCTTAGTTTAAATCTAAGCACATAAAACTTTTTTACCTAAACAATTGTTACATCTTTAATGAACCTCTTCTCTTATAACAAAACAAAAATTAAAAATCTTCTAACAAAAGTAATAATTGACTTACAATTAAAATAAATACAATTGAAATACCAAATAATCTTAATCAACTCATTCTAAGTTGATCTTCAATTGGTCTTGCACCAACCTTTTTTTTTAATATACTCATTATTAATCATATCTTTCTAAGTATGGTCACTCACCCATCTTAACACCCTCATCATTGCAAAACTAAGCCTATTGATTTGTTTAGACTTCATAGGAACACATTTTGGGCCATATAATATCATCAATTTCACTATAGCCTAATTCTTATAAAATTTTCCTTTAATAATGAGTTAGACACATCAATCATGTAATATACAAAAAAACACTTGTTAATTTCATCTCACTTGTTTAGATTCTATTATTAAATAATTCCATCAAATTCTTCAAAACATTTTGAACTATAAAACCAAGGTAATATGAGACATAAGCAAGAGTTTTATATTTTTAGGGAAGAAAATTTAAGATGCCCAACAGCTTCATAGATTTATGATATTCTCATCATGTAACATTTATGTCTATAAGTCTATTTAGCAAAGAAAGTCCAAATTTTCCATTAAGAATTCTTGGTGAATAAAACATTTGTTCCAAAGTTATTGTAACTATTTCACAATGGTCCACAAAAACATAGCCTTCGCACAACAATAAAAAATATATGCCTATGATCCCAATTAGAAAACAAAGTCCAAAATGTTCATTTAGAATGCTTGGCGAATATAACTTTTCATCTAAATTTATTATAATCATTTCACTATAATTCATTAAAAGGAAGCAATTGCACAACAACAAAAGAGGCAGTTATGCGAGTAAAGGTCACAAGTTCAAGACAAGAAACTAGACTTTTACAAAATGTTGGGCAAAGCTGCGTAAAGTGGACTCTTCAATTCAAGTAATCCTTAGACTTTGTATGGACAAGAACTTCAATGAAATTGGGCTAACCTTCAAATTAGATCATGAATTTCAATATCTTTCTTATAGTTAGAAACAATTAACATCTCTCTTCTTTTACACATAATCAAACATCTTCATTTGGTTACATTCAGAACCTTTCTAATTTAACATTAGTTTCTTCAAGCCATTGATGATAAACCTTCTCTATTCCACCTTCCTCCCTTCTTCGAAACATTGTCACTCTCTCATCCTCTAATACACCCACTCAATTACCTACCACTATCCACCCTCCATCAACTACGATGGTCTGACTATCTCCGCTCTCTAGCACTTTTAAATGTCATATAAGGACTTCTTCTAAAGCATCTTGACCTCTTGGTTCCCCAAAGTTGTCATCAATGTGATAACAATGCTTTGTTGTATGTGTGGTAAAAGTAAGGATTGAAATCTTAGAGCATATGGGATAGTGATGAGAACATTACCAAAAAGAGGAAGAATGGAAAAGGCAAGAAGCTTGTGATCTACCATGTGGACTTAATGAACAAAGGTGCACTAAAAAGGTGTAGGAGAAGGCAACACCACTAAGGTAAGATGTTGCAAAGTGTATATTGAAAACACCATTATCTAATAAAATACAATCACGTTTTGTGCACAAGTCATTTGATATTTTTGAAAAATTAAGGGCCTTTATGCACCTATTGACAAGGAAAAGGGAGCTCGATATGATGAGTATATAGTGCCAATGAATTCATACATTGAAAAAGTCCCTAGCTTATGTAGTTACAAATATAATTTTTATTGACTTCTAAGGAGACTTCCTTTAGCATGCTTGCTACATGGAAGTAGAATTAATAATTGAGATGTTGCAAATCAATTACCTCCAAGAAATCATTAAACTCAGCTTGCTTTTTGCTTGCCTGAGTTCCCCATGCCTCTTGGAACATCTTAGCCAATACAAAAACACCAACTGCTGTGTATCTGTAGCAAGCAAAAATATTTGTCACAATATTAATAAGCTTCTAAATATAACCTAATGGTGCTAAAAAACTAGCAAAGGAAAACATATGTTGTGACATCATACATGTTACCAAAGCTATTTTTGGCATAAGCTCCGCCCAAATGACCAGCATACATAAAGAGTGATCCAGAATGCTTAAGTGAGACCTAAAGCAAATAATTCAACCAAAGACAATCAACTAAAACAAAAATCTAAAGAATTTGAATTCATGATCCAACATCGCTTATATATTAGCATATGGATAAAGAAGAATTCAAAGATAAAAGTAACAAAGCTACCTCAACAGTAGCTAAGCCATTTGAGACCATCTCTATCATTCTTATTCTAATCTGCAAAGAAATGCTAAATTAACATTAACTACATTTTAATTGAATTTACAAAAATAAATACATAAATAATTATTAATTAATTATATGAATAAACAAACTAAAAAGTTGAAAAAAAAAAGTGGGGCAACATTAGGAGATATGGAAGAATCAACTATAAAGGTCTTATTTTATTTTAAACAAACTTGATTATAATTGAATTTGAAAGGTCAAGCAATGTCACAGAAACTACCAAAAGTGACTCCTTGAATACATTGAATCATCATCTGCTAAACTAACACATTAGATTAAACTTACGAATATGAAGAAACATGTTAAAAATAACTATGATACTTCAAGACAAATTAGTCCCAACTTCATGTAGCTAGAATTGTTAAATTGTCAAAGAATTTTAGTTTGATTTGTTTAGTACCTTTAGCCAATACCTCAAATCTACACAGTCAAATTTAAGATCATACTTTAAATTCATAAAAATATTGAAGCAACAACAAGCAACTTTTCAACCTCATGGCATCGTCGTCTTTCAAACTAACACGCTAGATTAAACATTTTATGTGAAGAAACATGTTTCAAAATAAAAGTCACATTGTATTTATTGAATCATCACAATACTTCAAGACAAATTGGCTAGATTTGCATGAGAAAAGTAACAACTTTTAAATTGTCTAATAACTTAAATATTATTTGTTTGGTACATTTAGTCAATGCAAAGCCACTAAATAGTCAAAGTAAATATTACACTTCAAATTCGTAAAATATATTAAGATTAATAATGTGATCAAAAGAATGGCAAGTAGACCCCTGATTATTTTAATGTCAAATCTAATCCAAAAATTTATCCAAATCAATTATGGAAATCAATCAGGCGGCAAGTAATCTTTCACAAGGCCATGAAGAAAATCAGTTTGTAGATTCAATTTGGATCAATTAAGTTAAAGTAAATTCAAACATAAGAACATAAGAGGCTAATAAAAGAGTTAAGTAAACGTTAGTTACAAAAATGGCCACCTTCCCAACTCTATACTCCCCCCTATGCAAATCCAAACATAGGGGTGCATGTCTTCTCCTCTATTAGTTATTTTTTCATTGTTTCTACGTTTAACAAAATTATCATTATCCATATGAAAACATATGTCCAACGTATCTGGTTGAGAATCTCCACATCTCTCCATAATGAAAACAACTACAAGCTAAAGGAAACAAAAGATCAAAAAATGAGGGCATTAGCAAAGCCAAAATATTGTTAAATTGACTTGTACATTCCTTCAATGCCAACCCTCCAAGCCCACAATTCTACTGTTCCTAAGGGCCTCGACAAGTGCTAAGAAGTTCCAAGAAGAAACTAAAATAGCGCAAATGATCATTGATCCAAATAATGTTCAAAAACTTGAGTGCAGTACAAAAAATAGTATAAGAAGCTTACATTGATAGATAAATGAGAAAAAAAAGAAAAAAACTTCTAGCCTTCGATTTTAATATATATATATATATATATATAATTCCAAAAGGATGATGAGCAAGGTGGCAACTTGAATTCATGTTGGTTAGAGATGAGTTCATGTGCATTGCAATAATTAATTTTGCAAAATGCCTTGTTCAACTCTATTATTTATCTTCTATTTGATATCCCAAATCAATGCAAATCCATCAATCTTACTTTCTTCCCGCCCTCACTGTCCACTCCACTATTATTTTTCTTTTCAAACTCCTTCAAAACAGCTAGAAAATGAACTCATAGAATATGACAGTAAGAAGTATGATGTTATTGCACCTTCCCTTGCCATCCCCCTCTCATTCCACAAACCTTCTCCAATCTCAAATTATCAAGTACTCTCTTGTCCTTGCTTTCACCTTTAACCTATCACCCAAATCTCTTATCAAATTATCCTGAGACCATAGGCCGTTTTGGACCATGCAATTGGGTCTTTCTAGTTCCTTGAGTTGGTCAGTTCAAATCAATGGTTGTAGATGGTGCTTGGTTTCGTGCCCATAAGCTATAAGCCATCTTCTATCCTTCCAATGTTCCATTCGGAATGGACCTGAGCAATACCAGACAGAAAATAGAAGAGACACAACAAACTATTTAAAAGGTAATCACAAACATTTCAAGAAAATTCAAATCAAAATCCAAAGAGAAAGATGAGTCACCATACCAAGCCACAAAAATACCATACCTCTTGGTCGGATTTCTCATTCTCGAACTTGGGATAGAAGGTTGCCCGTATCTGCGCCTTAGAAAACGTATTATTGTCTATTACAAAGTTCTCTCCTAGAGAGCTCTGAAACAGCCTGGTCAAGCTTCCCCTGGTATCCACCTCCTTCTTCTCCATGCCAGCAACCACTGCTACAGGCGCAGGGGCAGTCGCAGTCTCTGACGACTTTACATAGTTCTTTGGCATCCATACCCCCCTCTCCTGACCCTTCACGACCGATTTCCCAACACTATTCGGAAGCGTCCCAAACAGCTGCACAGATGAACTACCACAAGAACCAATGCTATTACCTTCAGAAAGTTCAGCAATGCTCAGTTTCCCCATGCTCTCCGTAACCCCATTATCTCCGTGACCTGCATCAGCGGAAGTGGAGGGTACTGATCGAGGCTTCTCTTTCCATTGTTTTTGCTTCTGCAACGAGCCGTGTTAATGGAAGTTAGAGGCCCATTTGAAGAACAAAAATCGAATTAGGTGGTGAAGAGAAGAGAAATACAGGCGGCTGGGAGGACATGGCAGACGATTGGGGAGACGATGAATATAAGCGGAGAGTGGACGCACGCGCAGGCCGGAAAAGGAGACGATGGAGAATCGGAAAGACTGACGCGGATGAGAATGAGCGCTTGAGGGAAGGAAGAGAGAAAACAACGGTATAGATGAGCCGGTGATGCGGAGAAGACATCCAAATGAGTGAGAGGGTCGAGGTGGAGAGGAACGGGAAAGAGGGCGGCGGGTACAGTGGTGTGACCAGTTGAAGGTTGTCGTGGCAGTGCTGATTGGAACAGATGGAACGACTCGTTAGAGCAAGAGACCGACATCTGCTTCGCTGAAAGCGCTGTTTTTATAGCACTATTCAATATTTTTTTTATTCAATTTTTATATAAAATTTAAAGAGATCACAAAAATATTTTTTCACTCGCATCAATTGTTTAGCTTTTAAAGTTAACTTTCCTAATATAAACAAAATTGTGGGATCAATATGCGTCATATTTATTTGAAATAATAAATTAAATCAAATTTTAAATTTGAGCCACAATTTAACTTTAACCCTTTATGTTAAAGGAGTTAATAAAACTTAACTCTAAACTTCTACTAAAAATCATTTACTTGTAAATTGAGTTAGTTAATAATATAATTTGAAGGAAGACTTTAAACTTGTTAACCTTATCCCATACTCATTTAGTGTTAATCTTAGTGTAAAGCTTAGTTTGACATTTCTTTCATATAGTAATACTAGTCTTTTATGATATCTTGATCTTATTATATTAAGTCATTTTTTTCATGGATTACTTTATCCTAATCTAAGTGTGTTTTGTTTTTAAAAGATGTCTCAATATCTTAAGACTATAATATGTTATATAAATAATATAATTATTTTATCAATAACAAATGTAAGATAATTCATATATATATCCCTTCACCTAGAAACTAGAAGTCGTTCATTATTGAACTATTCTCATTTCAAAACATTACCCAAAATTCACTCACTTTTTTTTGTCATAGTGTCATAACTCCAGTAGTTTCCACTCAATTCTTCTTCGAGTCAAATCAAGTAGAAAGCATAAGTCGTTCATTATTGAATTATTCCCATTTCAAAACATTACCCAAAATTCACTCACTTTTTTTTGTCCTAGTGTCATGACTCCAGTAGTTTCCACTCAATTCTTCTTCGAGTCAAATCAAGGTATCACCATGTTAGGATATTGTCTCATTATATCCCTCTATTCCAATCAAAGTGAATTTTTTCCTTAAAATGTACCTCAATGTCATAAGATTATAATATTTTATATAATCATTATAATCACTCCCTCGATAGTATATATATGGGATAATTCATCTTGTACCCCTTCACCTAAAAGTCTCGTTGTCCTCTTCAATCATGATGTCAAGAGCCTACCCACTTTTGATTTGTTTATCCACAAAATATGTTGGACAAGTAAATGGTCGATCATGAATCCAAACATAATATCATGATCTCTATATATTGAGACATTATCCCCTTGAATCTCACCATCTTAACCTAAATGGATTTTATCTTCAAAAAGTATATCCATGTTTTAAGACCATAGCATCTCATATAACCATTAAAATCACTCCCACAATCACCAAAACAAAATAATTCATCTATTTACCCATATATCAAAAAGTCTATCAAGAGCCACTCCTCGTTCATTGATTCATCTCTCAAAAAAAACCATGCATGCATTTACTACTCACCATATGAAATCCCCAAATGTCATGAGGATGATAATCATCTTTAATATTGATTATTCTAATTCATTTCATTCTGAAAATGATAAGCTAACAAATAACACTATGTTAAATGCATATGAGTAAAAAATAATGAATACTTTAGGACTTTTTAAAGTATTGGTTAACTATGAATCAAATTTTTAATTCGTGTAATTTCTCCTCATTTTCTTGGGTTCTATAGTATTGTAATAATATGAACAAGTATGGCTTTTCCCAAATTGCCTTTAACACCTTCTCTATTTCTTCTCCTTCTCTCCATTATTCTCGACAATGTCTCCTCTCATTTTTTCTCAAAAATCCCTCATCGACCATGACCTCCTCTTTTTATAACATTGTCATTTTATTCTTTTCTTCTTGTCACTTTTAATCCTTCCAATAGTTGTTTTTTTTTAAATGATGCCACCTCACCTTCTTACTCTTTGGAATCTCATAGTTTGTCATTAATTTGGCACATCAATTTTGATTTCCTCCATTATATACATATATCAGGTTTAGATTTTGAAAATTAAATTGTAGGATTAATTAAAATCATATTTTAATTAAACTATAAAACTCTTAATATTTCTTATATTTTTATTCCATTTAGTCTCCAAAACTTAATTGGTATTTTTTGCTTGATTTTATGAGATTAATAGATTAGAAAAATTTCATCTTTTTGATAACATTTAGTATTTCTAAGAATTTTCTAAGCACAATTAACTATTATTAATATCTATACAAACACTCATGCTTTTAGCTCTATAACATCTTATGTCTTTTTTTATTTATTAAAATTTTATTAAACATGTTCTTATTCTCTATGTTCTAGTTTTCTTTTTATTTATTTAGTATTTTTATGAAAATTGGTATCATTTGAAAACTTATAAATAAACTCTAATAAATTCCAATTTGTGCACCAAATTTTATAAGCTTATAACATTTTAATTCATAAAAATTCAATATCCTTTCTAACATAGTCTCATAAACTTGCTGATAATTTATGCATCAAAATTTTCAAGTCGCTTTTCTTCTTTTGAGATGTCATATCTTCTTTTTATGATGCATACATTTTTAAAAGAAAATATTATGATTCTTAATAATATACAAGCTTTTCTAAAAATCAAAATCATTCAAAATAATTATAAACCTTAATTTTTATTATATTTGAGATGATAAAATTTTTCTATTCTCATGAAATCCCTGATTGACCTTAAAACATTCAATAATTCAAAATCCTTAAAATAATGTTGAATTATTTGCAAATACTTTTAAGATATTTACATCCTTTTGCCAAGACAAATGTTACATCTTCAGTATCAACATGGTCAAGAAGCTCTTTGGCTACATATATTATCTTAAAAAAGGTTATTAAAGCCCTAACACCTTATTGTCCAACATCTCATACATCATCAAATGGTGTAACCTTCTGTGAAATATGCATCGGCTGGCTCTTCATTAGCTAACTCAACGATAACATGGGGTGAAGCAAGATGTACTACAATGCTATCTTAATCATGATTGTTTATGTAATATCTCAAAAATGAGGGTAAATAAATTTAATAATTTAAAAAAAATGAGATGTCAAAAAAAATAATATTAGAAAATGGTTAATGATTTTGAGGAAAGAATTATAAAATAATTATTTAAATCATGGTCATTCGACTTTGCTTTGCATGCTCGGGTTAAGCGACATCTCAATTTTCTCGAGAGAGCGTCCCTTTGTTTCGACTATAAAATAAGCAGCAAATATTGCTGAACCTGTGGAAACTGCTCCAAATGCACCATATACAGCTGCTACCCCAACCTTTTCGACAATGTTTCCATGCAAACTAACCAGTCAACAAAACCACGATGCATGATAGATACAAATATCTTTTGACCTTTAACACCGTGTTCTCACTTAGTCACACCAAAGTGCTCAGCGATTTCATAATTTCTCAATCGTTTCAATCATGCTGGAGGATTAGGAGAATTAAACTATAGAAATACAACATTTTTTAGCAATTTGAACTTTCACACTTCAAACTTGTCAATATAACGAGGACCTTCATGTTGACTAGGGAATAGATAAAAGTTGCCTAAAAAAAGGTTCCATTTAGAGGAAATTGATCAAGAGATCTCATGATCAGTAAAGAAAATCTCAAGATGCAATGATCAAAGGTAAGTGTCAAGGAAATGAAGATAGCTTATGTTGAGGGTTGAAGAGACATTGAGCATAGAGATGAATCAAGCAAATGGTCAACGTTACCCTCATACCCTCGCACATGGAAAGTCGATGAAGACCATTCGAGATTGATGCTATGGTGGTTCTATGAACCGAACCAATCAACTCGAGAGACTTACATGTTCTCTTTTTATGAATGTTCATCTATTAACAAGGTTTTGATTGCCTAATTGAAGTTAATGAGTCATGCCTTTGATAAAGGGACCAAAAGTCAAAAGAAAATGATCTAATACCAAAATGATAAGAATAGAATACCTTAAAAAATATTGTTGCCAAACTTGATGTGGTTAAAAGGTACATAAAATCCGAAAGATGTGAAAGCATCTAGCACAAGTATTGAACAAGTAATAGTTTAGTTGAAAACAACATTTAAGGATAGAATGGTAATTTTGTCATAGCTAAAAAAATATATGAAAAAAATTAAAGCATCATATATTCCTTATAAACTCCATTATAACATTTCAACTAAAATTTAAGGGCTTGCAACTCATGCATAGTAGCTAAAAAAATCAGCACGAAGGCAAATCTAGACAAGACTGCATGAACCATCGAAAGGCCATTATTGGACCACCTCAAGTGAGTTGAAATAATGGCCTCAAATGATTTTGGCATGTTGCCAAAAAAGTTTTCTTATCAACAATCCACCATGTCAATTGACTCGTGGAACAATTAGATCCAAAGCAAAAAAGTTCAAATGATGCAAATGACATGTCACCCAATATAGACACATTCCATGATATCACAACCAACAATAAAAACAATATAATTAATAAGTGAACAACAAAATTAGATTCTAATACAATAACTTCCAAGGTGTCATTGTACCATTTCAGTAGTGTCATTGTGAAATGTCCATTTGCAAACAAGTCCAACACAAGAAGCGGTGTAAAGCAAATTCAAGAGATCGAAACGATGAAAGTTTTACTAATGGTTATCTCGTGAGAAATGGCTTAAGAAGCATAACTTGTGACATTGGTAAGGCCACACAATGCAATTATACATTAAATTCTAGTGACTGGTAGTGACGCTTATTCGTCAAGAATGATAAAATATACCTCATAATTTAATTACTCTATTATAACTGAGCAAGACTTATTTCCTTTTAACTATTTAAGTTAAACCAAATTTTTTGAGTGATGCTTGAGAAAATAATAAAAGACAAATAGGAGAGGAATTCAGTAATCATCATAAAAGATGTTGCAACAATCAAGAAGGGTGAAAGATAATAGAAAAAAGTGGCCTCAACCCAAGACTAAACCTCTCTAACATTGTGTCCTTATTATAATACAAATTTAGATGAAGGAAAACGAGGATCCATGTCAAAATATGTCCAAGATCCTAATTTATGGATATCACAAAGGGCTTGAAGGCTAAAAAGTAAAAAATTGCTCCTAGATAAAGGGCTATTATACTATGGAGAACAATTGAAATGGATACGAGAAATCCACTTCCATAATCAAAAGTATACTGTCACCTTAGTTTTACCAAGACAAATCAAAATCTATAGGCACAACAACTGGTCTTGTATGAACTGAGATATGAAAAAAATTATTTGAAGATTTGTGTTATGCAATATTACAAAATATGTCAATTAGAAGTAAAAGTTATAAATGCCACAACCAACACCCAAAATGTTGTGTGAGAGTAAAAAATCAATAAAAAATGAGTTTGACAAGCCTTCTCAAAAAGAAAGATATAGTGATCATTTAGTTTCTTCGAATCTCATTGCTCTCCTCTTATGGAGTGTTTAAATTGAATCAAGAAGAGATCAAGTATTCATCCAAAGATAACATAAAAATACAATTCTAAGGTCAAATAATACATTAGTTATAAAAAAACAAAGTCTGTCACGTATCACATATAGCTTAAGAAGAGAACGAGCTATCTCGCAAAGCAATTGCCATAGAAGATCGCCGCTTTCCCTTGTCACCACTAAGTAACCACACACTGTCATTGTTCAGCATGAGTTCATAATCTCCCTCTCCCTCTCTCTTACCTTCCACTTTGACCTTTTCCTCCTCTCGTCAATCCACTCTTTTATTATTTCTTTTATGTTTTTGTATTTTGTAATTAGTTGATCAATTAGTACTAAACTTTGAAAAAAAAGAAATACAAGTATGTATTATTCCCGAAGCTCTATGTTATGACCAAATAAAATTAATTGGTTAATTACTTGTTTAGATATAATAATTAATTTAGCACTTTATAATAAACTACTAGTAATGCTATTCACAAATATAAATATGATATTAATGTAAAAATTATATCTCGATAATAGGGTTTGAAATTATCCCAAATGACTTTATGGATGTCAAGGTAACTCATACACAACCAATGTAAATTAAGATAAGTGACTCTTGTTAAAGAAAGAGTATACCTCTCATTGTTAAGAGTTTTTCTTGATTTATTGATTTAAGACATATTTTATATATTATTAAAACTTATCAAATATTAAAATTATGATTATGCTTTATTTCATTGTAATTATTTATTTTTATTAATGTCATAGTAGATTATATAAAAATATACTTATAATCGATATATGATTTGTGATTTTCATATGATAATAATAAGATAGGAGAATAAGACTAGTAATGACATTGAATATGTTCATTATTCTCGATTCACATAAGATTTATTATGCATATACATAACACTTGATATGAAGATAATTCATTTATAATATTATTAATTTATATAAGACTAATGATATTTACTAGTATTCTATAATTTATAATAAATTAATGATTGATTACATGAATATCATTGTATACTACATATGATAGTTGATAATACTTTTTTATTGCATAATATTGGCTAGACTAGTCATTTAGTTTCAAAATGATGAATTTTTTATTTCAAGATGGTGATGACATTCTTTTCTTCTTCAAATGATTATCATGTAATGACAAAATAATTATAACTCTGATAAGTTGTAATGAGTTGGTAATAAGGTGTACAACTTTCTTTATATATGTACACACATATATACATATAAAATGTGTGTATTTATAAATATGATTTTAATCGTACAAATAAAACATTATAGTTGTCAAAATTTTGATAATTGAATTTTATATGATTTTTTTATGAAGTATAATAATGTTATTAAATTAAAATAATTATTTAATAGTAAATAAATGAATATATATATATATATTACATAATCTATCATTAAAATAAGAAAACACGAAGTCTTTTGAATGAATGGTCTGATTTTGTAAAAAAAGTTACATAATTAAAATATATACCCACATACATATATATTCTTTGCTTATGAGAGTTTATAATAAAATTAAAAAAATAAAATATTCTATATAACTATGTGATAAATTATTAAAATATTATGGAATAAAAAATGTCATAAATTTGACTTGCTTAATATTTTTTCTTAAATTTTTTTAAGAAAAATATATTAAAGCTCAATAATAGAAAGATAAGTGACACTTGGAATTCGAATGAGATTTTATCTAATATCAAATTTAAATAAAATAAAATTAATATTAAAAATAAGAATTTTTTTAAATTATAAACTTAATTGAAAGCAAAACAAGATCGTGCATGAGGATTCTTTTTTGGAATATTGTTAAACAATTGTTTCGTTTCAATTGTAAAGTAATTTTAAATTTTCTACACTATTTTGTTTCAATTAAAACTTATTTTGATTTAACATGATGTAAGAAATTTGAGAAAATAAATAAATTAATATATAATTTTTTTCATCATATTTAATGTAAAAAATAAATAATTTAATATATTTTTTAATTATAGCATAATATATTTTAAAATATAAAATATATTAGATTAATATTGTCTCGAAGGTTCTAATAAAATTTATTAGATCTAGATTAAAATCAATTTATAATAATAATTATTATTAAAATATTGAAATTTAATTATTTATTTAATTAATTTTACCCCCAAAATAATTATATTTATAATTGATAAATAGGTTTTTTGATATTAATTTAAACAATTTCATTTTATTTTTGTTAACACACGTATTAAGATCCATTTTAAATAAAATAAAAAAATTTTAATAACTTTTCTATTATATTAAATAATTAAAATTAGAAGTAACCGTTGCAAGAATTCAAAAAAACTCCCGACCGTTGCCATCTTCCGCCAAACCCTAAGTTCTGCCGTCGAGAGTTCGCCGTAGGAGGAGAAGAATTGAACCCTAATTCCACCGTTGCCTCACCGGAAGTGGAGGATAAGGTAGGTCTTCTGTGACTTCAAGGCCCGGAGGGCCACGCTTATCAATGCCCTCACTAACCTCTTCTGCTCTTCTTCTCTTCGTAGGGCTTCTCGTATTTTAGAGAGCGCCTTCTCTTCGGTTGTTTCCATTATAAAAAAGTTGGCCGACCGAGGCCCTTTTGCCCAATCTAGATGTGGATGAGTTCTTCCAGCAGTGCCACTCTGGTAAGGATCTACGTTTTTAGGCTCATTTCAGCTTTTTAAATGAAATATTATTCGGTTTCTTAACTTCTATTGAAATTCCCCGGCCCCTGTTCATGTTATTGCAATAAGGAAAGAAAAAGAACAAAATTCTTTTGAGAATTTCTTACTTCTGCAGTGGAAGAAGAGATATAAAAAAGTTGCTTTGGAAAAATTGTAAGAAAGTGAACAAATATGCAAATCTCTAAGGCATGAGCATTATGAAAAATTTCAAGATATGCATGCTATGTAAGGCTGGAGTATTTAATTTGATGTTAAATGTTTTTAAATTAGGAGCACTTTTGGAAAGTATCAATAAACCTTTGAATTAGGTAAGAGATATTTGAAATTTTGATAAATTTGTATGATGTTTATAGCATTAGAACAAATAGCATCTCATGTTCAAAAACAATTGGAAATTTTAAATAAATGTTGGCCTCTTTGTAGCTCAGTGGTATATCTTATTGACGTTTGAGACTTGCAATAATTCTTTTCAAATTTTTATAATAAGTTACCAATCTATAAAAATATATTGTATTAGAGATAATGCATCGTATGATGAAAATAAGTGCTTTATTAAGCTATGATTAAACCATAAAAAGAGTATGATACATTTTGAATTCTTTATTATTATTATTATGTACAACTCAATTATAAATCAAAATAAAGTTAAATAGATGCAAAGATTGGCGTTAGTATAAGTAAATTGGAATTTGAAAATGAATAAGAATGCCATGTACATATTGGTGTAATTTCTTGATGTGTAATTATCAGTTTAAGTCAATACATAGCTTAAGTTTATGATTGTGAATATAAGGAAATTCAGTAGCTTGAATAATTTGGTTTAAAAACATTATTGGTGATAAATAAAAATTTATCTGTTAAATCTGTATTTGAATCATGGTGAATGATGAATATTTATGATGTTATATGCATTCAATATTATTGTATAAAACAAAGGCTAAATATCCATTTAAAATTAGGATCTTAACAATAAGCAATATCTATATGAAGATCTCCAAGTTATTTAGCTACCCCACAAAGAGAAACATGCCTGGCTCTAGACTCTAAAAGTTGAGCCAAACTTAAATAAAGTTATAAATACTACTTGACATGCCTTTTGAACTGGACTAAATGAATTATTTGATCAAATTCTCCAATTTAGCGCTTCGGCTTGTCTAGGTCCACGAAACTCTGTTTTCTTTGTAATAAAAAATGTCTTGTATTTAAAAAGTACACAATTTGTTCAATTCTAGAATTCATATACCAAACCAAATAACACTAATCTATGGAATCAACTGCTATCCAATGTTACAAATAGAAAAAAATCTACTTTAATTTTAAGTTTATTGAACGAGATAACTTTTTTAATATGAAGATGTAAATGAAGTATTTCTTATTTAAAGAAGACTATTTTTATGGAAAAATTAAAGAATATCTATCTTTTTAAATATATTTAATTTTTTATGAGGATATTAGATTAGTGGTGTATAAGTGTAACCATATATATTCTTGTAGATTGATGATAAAGCTTGTGTTTTACTATTTTATTATTTGTTTGATCTCATCATTTGCACTCATTGCTATAAACAACTCAATATCGTAGTTTTTCTTTATGATGAATGATTGATATTCTTATTGACATGATTATTGATTCTTTAGATGCCAATCATCAACGTCTCTACTACGATTGTGCTTTGTGCTGCTTCGGATCTCTTTATTTCCAAGGCCAATGATATTATCCATTATTCATGTTTTATCTACGAGTATGTGAGCCAGGTAATTTTACTTTTTTTTTATTTATAGAAAATACATGAAGTTAAGTTTTATATGCGTAAGTGCTTCTATCAAAAGAATTAATTTTTTTTTTCTGTAATTAAGGATATATTAGTAGATGTCATTTCCTTTTATTATGCTCATTTGTTATAAGTTTAATAATGTATAAATTTAGAAAATAAATGAATTAGATCTTTTATTTTTTAGCTAATCTAATCAGCACAATTTTCTTTTTAACTTTTATTGATTCAGAATTGTTTTTACAACATGTATGTGTTAGTTAATATTAAGTAAACAATAAAATTAGTTATGTTGATAATAAGGAAAAAGACAGTGATAATAAAATGGTTAATAATGGACAATAAAGTTATATTTTTATTTCACAAAAAATATGTCAAAATAGTTAAATATTAGCATATTGTATTTGAAATTAAATAAAGCTTGGAATGGTTTAAGTTAGTAAATAAAATCTTATTAGAAAAGAATCATAATAATTTTAAACCTATAATTTTAATAATAAAATTTTACTTATTATTTATGACTTTAAAGTCTTAATTTTGAAAGTTTTTTTATTGATAGTATATTTAATATTATAATATTTTATAAATAAAGAAATTTATATAATTAATTAATTATATTTTATATTTAATTACTCAATAAGTTGTCACTGATTAGATTTTAATTTTTTTAATTTTAAATATTAGTTCAAAATTTAATTTTTATGTTTACCCGCATAATCTCTTTTGTTAAGTCTTGTAATTTTTAAACCAATAAGACGGATATATTATATTTGATTATAACAAACATGATATTTTTATAAATAACTTATGTAAATAATTTAAAAAAATAATGTGAAAAAAAACTATCATACGTATGAATAAGGATGACCAATTAAAATATTCTATAGATAAATATTAAAGGCAAGTTTAAACAAAAAGAGTTTTTTTCCTTAGAAATATATTGTAAAGATTATTTGATAAGATAAAATAATTTAATAAATATTATTAATGATGTTTAAATTTAAAAAAAAAATATAATTAAAATTATTTAAAATTTGAAATTATATAAAAAACTTTGTATTTGAATTCTATTACATATATAAAAAATATATAAAATTTTTTATAAAAGTTTTTTTATTAATTTATTAAATATGTTTTATAAATTTAAAATTTATATTCAAACTTGATTTATATGTCAAATATTTTGATAAAACAATTAGATGATTGTATTAAGTATTTAATAACTTATTATTATAATTTGAAACTATTAATTTATGTATATTTTTTATAATCAAATAGTTTGATAAAAAATAGATCGTGACAATTATAAATATGTATTAAAAGAAAATTAAAAATTAAAAATTAAATAGTTAAATCTATTGATGAAAATCTTATTACAGAATTTAAATTTGTAATGTTATATATTTATATATATGTTTATATTTAAATGCATATATACACAAGCACACTTAAAATATATATATAGATGAATACATATATAGATATATATAAATATAAATATATACACATATATATAAATATATAAATAGTTATATACATATTTATATATGTATCTTTACATTTATATGCATATATCTATATATGTTTACATATATTTATACATCTATATATATATATATATACACATATTTAGACATATATGTATTTATGTATATTTATATATATATATTTATTTATTTACATATATATTTATATATATATATATACATACACTTATAGTTATAATATACTTATATATACTATATATATACATATCTAAATATATATATATATATATATTAATATATATTTATATATACATACATACACATATATAGTTATTTATGTATATATATATTAATATATACGCATTTACATCTATATATCTAAACTTACGTATATATATATATATATTTATTTATGTATATACTTATATATATATATATATGTATATATACATATATATTTAAATATATATCTATACACATATATAGTCATATATATAGCTATATATACTCATAAATATATCCAAATAAATTATATATATATATTTATATGCATATATCTATATATGTTTACATATATTTATACATCCATATATATATATATACACATATTTAGACATATATATATTTATGTATATTTATATATATATATATTTTTTATTTATTTATATATATATATATATATTTATATATACATGTATATATATATACATACACATATAATTATAATATACCTATATATACTTATATATATACATATCTAAATATATATATATATTAATATATATATATTTATATATACATACATACATATACATATAATTATTTATGTATATATATATATTGATACATACACATATACATCTATATATCTATACTTACATTTGTACATATATATATATATATATTTATTTATATATATACTTATATATATATATATATATATGCATATATACATATATATTTAAATATATATCTATACACATATATAATCATATATATAGCTATATATACTCATATATATATATATCCAAATAAATATGTATATATATATATATATATTTATAAGTATATATATTTATTTAAACGCATATACTTATATATACATATATACGCATATAAAGTTATTTATATATATACATCTATATATATATATATACATATTTAGACATATATGTACTTATGTATATTTGTATATATATATTTTTTATTTATTTACATATATATTTATATATACATGCATAGATATATGTATACATGCACATATAGTTATAATATATCTATATATACTTATATATGTACATATCTAAATAAAAAAATATCTTAATATAAATATATATATATATATACATATATATATAATTATTTATATATATATATATTGATGTACTTACATACATATATATATATACATATAAAATATATATATGTATATATACATGCTTATAAATATATATATAAACACACACTCATGTATACACATATATTTATGTATATACTAGTCTATAAAATTTTAATTTGATTATATTGTATATAAATAGTTATTTTTTAATAAATATTTATATGCATATATATATATAAATATATTTATATATTTACAAATATAACATAAAAAATTTAAATTTTATATTAATGATTTCATAAATCGAGTTAATTGTTTAATTTTAAATCTTTTATTTTTCTTTTGATATATATTATTATAGATGTCACGATCATGTTATTTTATCAAACTATTTAGTTATGTAAAATATTCATAAGTTGAAAGGTAATTCAAATTATTATGATAGATTGTTCAATATTTGATCATATTGTTTAATTGTTTTATAGTAATATTTGATATATGGTTTTCTTAAAAATAATTTTTAATAATATGAAACGTTCCAAATTTTTTTAAGTACTATAACTTTAATGAAAAATTTGAAGCATTTTTGGCATATCAAATCAGATTAAAATTATAATTTTTAAAAAAAATATAATTGAAAATTTTAAATAATTTTAATTATATATTTAATTTTAATATATATATATATATCAATAATAATTTTTTTATGTTAACTTATCAAAAACATTTTTGCTATATATTCTTAGGATTTGTAAAACTCTTACTTGTACTTGATCTTGATGTTTGTTATTAGAGTATTCGAAATGGTCATTCTTATTATTTATAAAAGCAAATCATTTATAATTTGTGGTAATTTTGTATGATATAATTTCTAAAATTATTTTTACAAATTATTAGTTAAAAATATTATGTAAATTTATTAGTATGAAACATGAGTTAATAAACTTATGGTACAAACAAGACATGATAGAGAAGATGCGGGACAGGAGTCAATATTTAATATTAAATTAACTTTTTAAATAAGAAAATTAAAATTGTTTAACTATAAGATTTTAGTACTTTATTTCTTATACTTAATCTTTAATATAAGATATTAAATTAGATAATTAAAAATCTAAAATAAAAACTTAGGTTAATTAATTCTTAATAGCTTATAATTATAATAAATTATTTTTAAGTTAGTAAACAAAAGTTTTTATCACAATTAAAATTAAAGATTTTAGAATTTTTAATCCATAAATTACATCTAATTGTTCCACATTTTAATAAGTATAAAGTGTGTTGCATGGTGTTGACATGTCAGAAGTTTTTCTAGTAGCCAATAATCTCAATATGATTTAGCTCTTTGAAATAATGTAACATCTTACTCTATTACATTCACAAAGTATTGCCTAGTTTAGGAAATTAATCACTTGTGTCTTTGCTTTGATTCATAATTTGAATATTATAAAAAAATATCCTTGATTCATCTAGATTTGTTAAGCTTCTTAATGGAGTCATATTATATTTTGTTGCTCTTTGAATTTTTTTTATTGATGTTGTTGATGTCTTAGATTGTAAATATTACATTTAATGCTTAATAAAATAAAGAAGATTGTCAGTCTTCAAGCAGTGTAGCCCTATCGAAGACTTCTTTTTCCTAAGCTCATTTGAGCTTTCGTTTAAATTGGAATGTTAGCAGGTTAGTAAATTTTGGTATTTCTTTTTATCTGGTATTTAATATTTGTTTATTTGATATAGTTTTTTTGTTGAAAGTATGTAGAAATTGATAAAAATTATGTTATGTATATTTTTATATGTTTTATACTTATTTTCAAGCTTAGACCATTCGTTGGTTATATTAATGCAATTTTTTTTTATATGAATTTAATCATTATTTTCAATCAAAAGAAATAAAACTTGTGCTTGTATAGGCATCCTATAGAACAATAATAGGTAATTTAATTAATCGATTTAAAAGATCTCTTTCATATTTTTTTGTTTGATTATCATGTAATTTTTTTGTTTCACCATTAAAAGTTTATTAAAGATTTAAGATATAGTGTTCATTATTTATTATATTATTCTTGTAATAAATAATTTGTACCTCCTCCTCTAATTCTTCATCCAATTCCTCCTCCAATTCCTCCTCTAATTTCTCCTCCAATTCCTCGTCGTCCAACTCCTTCAATTCCTCCTCCAACTCCTCCAATTCCTGTTTCAATTCCTCCTCTAATTGCTCCTCCTCCTCTAATTCCTCCAATTTCTCCTTCAATTCCTCCTTCTCCTTCAATTCCTCCAATTTCTCCTTCAATTCCTCATTCAATTCCTCCAATTCCTCCTCCTCCTCCCTCCTCCTCCAATTCCTCCTCCTCATATTCCTCCTCCTCCTCCCTCTCCCTCCCTCCTCCACCTTCTCCATCCTTCTCCTCCAATTCTCATTCAATTTATCCAATTCCTTAAATTCTTCCTCTAATTCATCAAATTCTTCTTCCTCCAATTTCTCCTCCAAATCCTCCTCCTCTCCCAATTCCTTCTCCTTCTCCTCCAATTACTCATCCTCTAATTCCTCCTCTAATTCCTCGAATTCTCCCTCCAATTCCTCGTCCTTCTTTGATTACTCCAATTCCTCATTCAATTCCTCGAATTCCTCCTCCAATTACTTCTCCAATTCCTCTTCAAATTCCTTCTCCAATTCCTCCTTCAATTCATTCTCCTCCAATTCCTAGTCCTCCTCTAATTCTTCATTCAGTTCCTCTAATTCCTCTTCTAATATCATATCCAATTCCTCCTCCAATTCTTCCTCTAATTCCTCCTCTAAATCCTCTAATTCCTACTCCAATTCTTCCTTCAATTCCTCTAATTACTCTTCCAATTTCTCCTCCAATTCTGCCTCCTCCAATTCCTCAAATTCTTCCACAAATTTCTTCTCCAAATCCTCTAATTTCTCCAATTCTTCCAATTCCTTCAATTCCTCCAATTACTCCAATTCCTCCAATTCCTCTCCCTCCAATTTCTCTTCCTCCAATTCCTCCTCTAATTCCTCCAATTCCTACTCCAATTCCTCCTCCAATTCCTCCTCCAATTCTTCTCCCTTCAATTCCTTCAATTCCTCTAATTCGTCAAATTACTCCAATTCCTCCTCCAATTCCTCTTTCTCCAATTCCTCTTTCTCCAATTCTTCTTCCTCCAATTCTTCTTCCTCCAATTCCTTCTCTAGTTCCTCCAATTCCTCCTCCAATTTCTCTTCTAATTCGTCTCCCTCTAATTCCTCTTTTTCCAATTCCTCTAATTCCTCTAATTCCTCCTATTCTTACTCCAATTCCTCCTCTAATTGTTCAATATCTTCCTCTAATTTCTTCTCCAAATCCTCTAATTCCTCCTCTAATTCTTACAATTCCTTCAATTTCTCCAATTACTCTTTCAATTCTTCCTCCAATTCCTCTCCCTCTAATTCCTCTTCCTCAAATTCCTCTTCTAATTCCTCCAATTACTATTCCAATTCCTCCTCCAATACTTCTTCCAAATCTTCTCCCTCCAATTCCTCCTCCAAAATCCTCCTCCAATTTCTCCTCCAATTCCTCTTCTAATTCCTCCTCCAATTCCTCCTTTATTTCCATCTCCTTCAATTTCTCGTCCTCCTCTAATTCCTGTTCCAATTTCACCTCTAATTCCTCCAATTTCTCAAAATCTTTCTCGAATTCTTCCTCCAAATCCTCTAATTTCTCCTCCAAATCCTCTAATTCCTCATCCAATTCTTCCTTCAATTCCTCCAATCACTCCTCCAATTTCTTCTCCTCAAATTCCTCTAATTCTTCCTCTAATTTCTTCTCAAAATCCTATAATTCCTCCTCCAATTCTTCCTCCAACTTTCAATTCCTCCAATTCCTCAAATTACTCTAATTCCTCCTCCAGTTCCTCCAATTCCTCTCTCTCCAATTCCTCTTCCTCCAATTCCTTCTCTAGTACCTCCAATTCCTACTCCAATTTCTCATCCAATTTCTCTTCTAATTCGTCTCCCTCTAATTCCTCTTTCTCCAATTCCTCCTCCTATTCTTACTCCAATTCCTCCTCTAATTTCTCAATATCTTCCTCTAATTTCTTCTCCAAATCCTCTAATTCCTCCTCCAGTTCTTCCAATTCCTTAAATTCCTCCAATTATTCCTTCAACTCCTCCTTCAATTCCTCTCCCTCCAATTCCTCTTCTAATTCCTCCAATTACTACTCCAATTCCTCCTCCAATACTTCTTCCAAATCTTCTCCCTCCAATTCCTCCTCCTCCAATTCCTCCTCCAATTTCTCCTCCAATTTCTCCTCCAATTCCTCTTCCAATTCCTCATTCAATTCCTCCTTTAATTCCTTCTCCTTCAATTTCTCATCCTCCACTAATTCATGTTCTAATTTCACCTCTAATTCCTTCAATTTCTCTAATTCTTTCTCTAATTCTTCCTCCAAATCCTCTAATTCCTCCTCCAAATCCTCTAATTCATCCTCCAATTCTTCCTTCAATTCCTCCAATTACTCTTCCAATTTCTTCTCCAATTCCTCTAATTCTTCCTCCAATTTCTTCTCAAAATCCTCTAATTCCTCCTCCAATTCTTCCTCCAATTCATCCAATTCCTTCAATTTCTCCAATTCCTCAAATTACTCTAATTCCTCCTCCAATTCCTCAAATTCCTCTCTCTCCAATTCCTCTTCCTCCAATTCCTTCTCTAGTTCCTCCAATTCCTACTCCAATTCCTCCTCCAATTTCTCTTCTAATTCATCTCCTTCTAATTCCTCTTTCTCCAATTCCTTCTCTTATTCTTACTCTAATTCTTTCTCTAATTCCTTAATATCTTTCTCCAATTTCTTCTCCAAATCCTCTAATTCCTCTTCCAATTCTTTCAATTCCTTCAATTACTTCAATAACTCTTTAAACTCCTCCAATTCCTCTCCCTCCTATTCCTCTTCTAATTCCTCCAATTACTACTCCAATTCCTCTTTCAATACTTCTTCCAAATCTTCTCCCTCCAATTCCTTCTCCAATTCCTTCTCCAATTTCTCCTCTAATTCCTCTTCCAATTCCTCTACCAATTCCTCCTCCAATTCCTCCTTTAATTCCTTCTCCTTCAATTTCTCCTCCTCCTCTAATTCCTGTTCCAATTTCACCTTTAATTCCACTAATTTCTCCAATTCTTTCTCTAATTCCTCCTTCAAATCCTCTAATTCCTCCTCCAAATCCTTTAATTCCTCCTCTAATTCTTCCTTCAATTCTTCTAAACTCTTCCAATTTCTCCTCCTCCAATTCCTCTAATTCTTCCTCCAATTTCTTCTCAAAATCCTCTGATTCCTCTATATCTTTCTCCAATTTCTTCTCCAAATCCTCTAATTCCTCCTCCAATTCTTCTAATTCCTTCAATTACTCCAATAACTCTTTCAACTCCTCCAATTCCTCTCCCTCCAATTCCTCTTCCTCCAATTCCTCTTCTAATTCCTCCAATTATTAATCCAATTCCTCCTCCAATACTTCTTCCAAATCTTCTCCCTCCAATTCCTCCTCCTCCAATTCTTCCTCCAATTTCTCCTCCAATTCCTCTTCCAATTTCTCCTCTAATTCCTCCTTTAATTCCTTCTCCTTCAATTTCTCGTCCTCCTCTAATTCCTGTTCCAATTCACCTCTAATTCCTCCAATTTCTCCAATTCTTTCTCTAATTCTTCCTCCAAATCCTCTAATTCCTCCTCTAATTCTTCCTTCAATTCCTCCAATTACTCCTCCAATTTCTTCTCCTCCAATTTCTCTAATTCTTCCTCCAATTTCTTCTCAAAATCCTCTAATTCCTCCTCCAATTCTTCCTCCAATTCATCCAATTCCTTCAATTCCTCAAATTCCTCAAATTACTCCAATTCCTCCTCCAATTTCTCTCTCTCCAATTTCTCTTCCTCCAATTCCTTCTCTAGTTCCTCTAATTCCTACTCTAATTCCTCTTCCAATTTCTTTTCTAATTCGTCCCCCTCTAATTCCTCTTTCTTCAATTCCTCTTCCTATTCTTACTCCAATTCCTTCTCTAATTCCTCAATATTTTCCTCCAATTTCTTTTCCAATTCCTCTAATTCCTCCTCCAATTCTTCTAATCCCTTCAATTATTCCAATAACTCTTTCAACTCCTCCAATTCCTCTCCCTCCAATTCCTCTTCCTCCAATTCCTCTTCTAATTCCTCTAATTACTACTCCAATTCCTCATCCAATACTTCTTCCAAATCTTCATCCTCCAATTCCTACTCCAATTTCTCCTCTAATTCCTCCTTTAATTCCTTCTTCTTCAATTTCTCATCCTCCTCTAATTCCTGTTCCAATTTCACCTCTAATTCCTTCAATTTTTCCAATTCTTTCTCTAATTCTTCCTCCAAATCCTCAAATTCCTCATCCAATTCTTCCTTGAATTCTTCCAATTACTCCTTCAATTTCTTCTCCTCCAATTCTTCCTCCAATTTGTTCTCAAAATCCTCTAATTCCTCATCCAATTCTTCCAATTCATTCAATTCCTCCAATTCCTCAACTTACTCTAATTCCTCCTCCAATTCATCCAATTCCTCTTCCTCCAATTCCTTCTCTAGTTCCTCCAATTTCTACTCCAATTCCTCCTCCAATTTCTCTTCTAATTCGTCTCCCTCTAATTCCTATTTCTCCAATTCCACTATTAATTCCTCCTATTCTTACTCCAATTCCTCCTCTAATTGTTCAATATCTTCCTCTAATTTCTTCTCCAAATACTCTAATTCCTCCTCCAATTCTTCCAATTCTTTCAATTCCTCCAATTACTCCTTCAACTCTTCCTCCAATTCCTCTTCTAATTCCTCCAATTTCTACTCCAATTCCTCCTCCAATACTTCTTCCAAATCTTCTCCCTCCAATTCCTTCTCCAATTTCTCCTCCAATTCCTCTTCCAATTCCTCCTCCAATTCCCCCTTTAATTCCTTCTTCAATTTCTCGTCTTCCTCTAATTCATGTTCCAATTTCACCTCTAATTCCTCCAATTTCTCCAATTCTTTCTCTAATTCTTCCTCCAAATCCTCTAATTCCTCCTCCAATTCTTGCTTCAATTCCTCCAATTTCTTCTCCTCCAATTCCTCTAATTCTTCCTCCAATTTCTTCTCAAAATCCTCTAATTCCTCCTCCAATTATTCCTCCAATTCATCCAATTCCTTCGATTCCTCCAATTCCTCAAATTACTCCAATTCCTCCTCCAGTTCCTCCAATTCCTCTCTCTCCAATTCCTCTTCCTCTAATTCATTCTCTAGTTTCTCCAATTCTTACTCCAATTCCTCCTCTAATTTCTCTTCTAATTCGTCTCCCTCTAATTCCTCTTTCTCCAATTCCTCTTCCAATTCCTCCTCCTTTCTTACTTCAATTCCTCCTCTAATTCCTCAATATCTTTCTCCAATTTCTTCTCCAAATCCTCTAATTTCTCCAATTCTTCCAATTCATTCAATTCCTTTAATTACTCTTTCAACTCCAATTCCTCTCCCTCCAATTCCTCTTCTAATTCCTCCAATTACTACTCCAATTCCTCCTCCAATACTTCTTCCAAATCTTCTCCCTCCAATTCCTCCTCCTCCAATTACTCATCCAATTTCTTTTCCTTCAATTCCTCTAATTCTTCCTCCAATTTCTTCTCAAAATCCTCTAATTCCTCCTCCAATTCTTCTTCCAATTCATCCAATTTCTTAAATTCCTCAAATTACTCTAATTCCTCCAATTCCACTCTCTCTAATTCCTCTTTCTCAAATTCCTTCTATAGTTCCTCCAATTCCTATTCCAATTCCTCCTCCAATTTCTCTTCTAATTAATCTCCCTCTAATTCCTCTTTCTCCAATTCCTCCTCCAATTCCTCCTCCTATTCTTACTCCAATTCCTCCTCTAATTTCTCAATATCTTCCTCCAATTTCTTCTCCAAATCCTCTAATTCCTCCTCCAATTCTTCCAATTCCTTCAAATTATTCTGAACAAAATAAAGTGAGCCATAAATAACGTTTGAAAAGTTAGTAGTAATGTTGTATTTTTACTTGCATTCACTAAAGGTATCAATCAAATTACTATCATGATCACGAATGAGGCTGCTGATAAATCGTTCAATGCACCTATTGAAGTCAAGAAATGTTTTGATAAATTAGAAAACTATATGAAATGATTTTGTATAGTATTATATCCTTGCAAATGTTGGCTATAAATTAATGTAATGATATTTCATAAATATATAATCAAGCACTTAAAATAAATCTCAGATGAAGTGCTAAAATTCTGAACATATGTAGGCATAGGTCCATTGACTTGATAAACAAGGCTACTAATAGTATTTTTATTTCATTCTTAATTACATGATTCATTTAGTTGATTGCTTCAAGACATCAATTTTTCCAAAACAAGCAATTAAATAATGTTGTAAAGTAATTGTGAATATTTCCAAATTATTTATTTAGACATGTCTCATTGCATTGAAAATATAAATTTTCTATTGTAAAATATAGGCAAAGTTGATAGTTTTGAAACTATTGGTGTTTCTCTCGAATAAGCTTAACCATGTATGCATTGAACTATGGTAACTTGCTAAGCTACCTTTACATTCAATTCCTATGACATGCTAAGTTTTCATGCTTATATTCACCTTTAAACGAATCATTTTTGATCTCTAAGTATCCATTCAAAGGTTCTTATGATGTCAAGCCATCTCCACAGCTTATGACCATCTTTCTTATTGTAATTTCTAAAAATCACTTGATAAATCATTAACTATATTCTTATGTTTGTCTTCATAGAACTTATCCTAGTGAACTTATGAAGCCGATGAATTCATTTGTAGTATTTGCAAGTTTAGTGCTATGGAAGCATGTTTTATGCAGAGTTATGGTTTTGGACTTTAGTTTGGTCGACAAATCGTTAAGAATGATTAGATCAAGTTGTTGAAATTCGTGAAGCTGCAGTACTGCTGTGAACGAGTATGCTAGATAACAATGAAATGGTATTCAAGCAAAATCTGAAATAAATGTGTGTATGTATCACATCTATGTTAAGATTCTTTAATCCTAAATTAGATTCCTTCTGTTTCTTAGATTATAATTGTAATAATGTCTGTTTAACCTTTTTTTTTACAATCAAACTAACCTGTTTTATAATCCTTCTTTTCTCTTACTTGTTATCACACATATAGTTAATGCTGTTCTCTTTTTGGTAATGGTTATGTTTGTTTTTTCATATTTGGTCTTGAATATGTTGATCTGGTCATATGATTGTTATCGGGCTCATGCAAATGTCTGTTTAACCTTTGTCTTTATAATCAAGCTAACCTTTTTTCTCATCTTTCTTTTCTCTTGCTTTTTATTGCACATACGGTTAATGTCATTCTCTTTTGGTAATGGCTATGTTTGTATTTTCACTGGTGATCATTGAATATGATGATATGTTGTCATATGTTTGATATGGGCTCATACAAATGGTGATGAGTTACAATGGTCACTTGTAGACATGTTAGAATGTTAAAGATGATCATGAGATATCAAACAGATTCATACGATGTAAATTTGTTAGTTTCTATCAAAATGAGTTAAAATTGTAGCTTATTGAACTTTTTTTTCATTTATTTAGTTCATTATTCTTTTGCACATACTTCAATAGAATTACAAATTCAAACAACCATCTCATTCCAAAGTCAACTAAAATTAGCTTGAGCAGAACGTTCTAGATGCTGCATATTGCTCCCTTTCTATGCACGAAATTTACAAGAACCAAGAATTGCATGCCATGGTAACTATCATAGCTTGCCACTATATTTTATTTTCTACCTTTTATGTTTGTTTTTATTTAGCTTTTTGTAGTTTGATTATCCATTCCCATGATTGTCATGTGTTTCCTGTATAACAAATTCTTGACGTCTCTGTTGTTCTGCACTTGTAAATAGATTTTGGGTTGCTAATTTTTCTTCTTGTTTTCACCTGGCATCCTTCAATTCCTCAGGTTGAGACTATTGCACAGTTTGGTGTTGTTTTCATACTCTTTGCTTTAGGCCTTGAGTTTTCGTTAGCTAAGGTATCTAACAGCTAATTAAAAGTGGAACCATGGGCTTTTATTTTTTTATTATGCTCTTAAATTTCCAGGGATTTGTTGGCGATTGGTGGAATGGCTCTGGGCTTTATCCCGATCCTTGCGGCTGGACTCCTATACAGGTTTACCAGCTACTATGTAGCAACCATTTGCTTATCTTCATTATTTTCTGGTTTCAATATGATTTGGAGTTCATTTTGGTTTATGGCTTTCATGTGTTTGGTTCATAATGCAAGCTTAAGCCCATTTGAAATCTTTAAATGTGTCTCCTTCCAAATATATTAATTCAACTTATGAGTCCTGGGCTATGCAGCATTTGGTCCTTGCACTCTAGCTCTGCACTCTTTCTATTTAAACAATCAATACTATTGAGGCAGAACAAGCCATGAAAAAGAAAGACTTTCTGTTCAAAGAAGAATGCTTTATTAATAAATGTCAATTATGTGATGAGGCGACGTTCAAGTTACATGACAAAAAAAAAAAAAGGAAAAAAAGAAAGACTCGGTTGCATGGTAGATGATTGCTGAGATTTTAACAATTTCTATTGTGGTTGCAAGTATTGGTATTAATTTCTTTGCTTTTTGTTTCATTGTTATGTATTGATCCTTGAATATTTGGGTGCATGGAGAGAGAGCTCTAGTTCTTCTTTATGTTTTTGAACTTATTCATCAATCTTCACAGGGAGTATCTTGTGATCTCTACAACGGTCTCTGGTACATAAGCATCCTCAACTTCGGTCCGGTCCTGGATAACTCCCTTGAATGTTTTTCAAGTGCATCTTTCTCTCAATTCCTCTTCAAGCTGAAGCACTTGAGGAGTCTCTCCTCCTTTGAATGCTTCTCTGCCAGCCAATCCACCATTTTGCCTTCCACTGGCTGGGAGAATTTAGCAGGCAGCTTGGAAACCTTGGAATTCAGATCAAACCGAGGACTAACTGGAGAAATACCAATCCAATTCGGCTATGTCACCAATCTCCAGTCTCTTGTTCTAGTTGATAATGGATTCATTGGAAGATTGCCGCAAGAACTTGTGAACTTGACCTCTTTGAGGAGACTGTCGCTGGCGGGGAATGGTTTTACTGGGTCAATTCCTGACTCTCTAGGCAAAACCATGACTGAACTTAAGTTATTCTAATTGTTCGTAGATAAAAATTGTTGGGCCTGTTGCTGTTTTTGGAGAAATTCAAATTGCTATGCTGATGACTTTCTGTGGGCTTACTGCAGTGGTGTGTCACTAATTCTTTTTGATTTTTTTTGAGCTGTAACTAGTCAAATGTAGAACTGATCAAGCCTTTTGTATTTAATTCTATTTCTCAATGGAGATTATTGATCATGTAAATGCAGTTGTGTAGTGCGAAGTTATCTGAGGGTTTATTTGTTGGCTCCTTTTTGTCAATGTCTTCTACAGCTATTGTAAGCTTGTTCAAGTTCACATTCTTAAATTAACATGATTTCAAGAAAGTAAGATCTAAATCACCTGAGCTTCTCTTGGCATTTCAGGTTTCAAAAGTTTTGGTTGAAAAAGGCACCATAAATTCTATTTATGGCCAAGTGACAATGGGGACTCTTATATTACAGGTTTGGTTCGAAAGCAATCAACTTGCACCCATGTTTAATACCATAAGAAATGAAGATTTAAAAATGAGTGATTATGTTAATGATCTCTCATGTTATTGAACACATGCAATAAAGCAGGGTTTAATGTGTGTTTTTTCTATGCTTATTAGATTTAGAATTAAGTATGCAAAAAATACTCATGTAAAAGTTAATTACTTAATGCTGTATTGTGAAAATTAGAAATTTTTTTATCCAGATTGGATGATGCAATTATATGTTCATGAATGATATTAATTTAGCATGAGCTGTATACTCATACCCCTAATTTTATTATAATAGTGATGGTTGTTAATTTCATGTTGAAGATTCTTGTCTCATGTTAATATATAGGAACATGAGTAATGATGAACTTTTACTTAAATGAATATTTGTAACATTTTCCTTTTATAGATGTGTTTAAGAAGAAGGTTCTGTTGCTTATAGTAAGAAATAAAAAGAATATTATATACTTGGAAAACATAATAAGGGATTAAAGAAAATATCTTATACTAAACAATAGAGCAGATAAATAAAGAAACCATCCTATATTTGAAAAATAAAATGAGGACAATAACTAAATGAGAAATGCTGTTCCTGGATTCCAACACCTTCCCTCGAGCTGAGGAATAGATATTTGATCATTCCTAGGTAGCTAGCAAGCGATTCAAATACACCTTGGCGAGAAATTTTGTGAGAATATTTGTTGTTACTCTTCATTGGAACATAGGCTAAGATTTATTGCTCCATTGCCAATTGCATCATTTTTAAAACTTTGATCAATTCTTAAATTTTTATCTTGTCACGTTGTATGAGATTATGGGCTATACTTATGATAGACTTGCTGTCACCGTCGAGTTTCATAGGATTTTTCTATGTGATAAGAAGAATATTGAGTAGCCTTTTGTGCCACATAATTTCACAAGCTCTTTGGGCAATTGCTCTATATTTTGCTTTGTCACTGTTTTGAATTACCGTATTCTATTTCTTGGTTTTCTAAGTAACAAAATGTTCACAAATTTTAGTATGGTAACTAGTTGTGGATTTGTTTTCATCTCCTTCCTAATCAATAATGGCAAAAGAAGTCAGCTATTCTTTATAAGTTTTTTTTTAAAAGTAGCATTTTTTTCCCTATTGGTTTATGGTTTCCATAGGCATTTATGTTGGATCACAAACTAGGTAATTTGTTCACAATAATGGCTATATGTGGTCAGATGAGTGATAGATAAACCTCTTAACCAATCTTTTTGTACATAACTTTCTCTATAGTTGGATCATCTTCAATGATGTCATACTTCTAATTCCTTGCCAATGGCATGCTTGCTAGCCTGCAATTGAGTTTCCCAATCTTCTTTAGAAAGTTTATAGTGCACTTCCTCTAAAATATAAAGATGCCATGCTTGCTTCTTGCATTTCCATCTCAATAAATAGTTGAAAGCTCCAATATCTTTTACCTTAAACTAGGTAATACTTCTTTCAGATTTTGTATGTCCTTTTGATCATCACCAGTAATTCATATCATTGACATATACTATTTTGATACTTTTCCTCCCATCTTTATGCTTCTTAATCTATACAATATGATTTTCCTATCTTTGACAATTTCCAAACTTCTTTGTATCATCACATTATTTGTAAATCGTGCTTTGATTGTTGAAGTTCACGAAGGGACTTGGTTAACTTCCAAATTTTTGCTCATTGTTTTTCAGATTCAATTCTAGGAGGAATCTTGTATTTTTCTTCTAAGTCTTCATTTAGGAAAATATTTTTTTTCCTTTGAGGCTTCTAGTCTAACTTTGCCGCCAAAGATAAAAAACAAATTTAGTTCAATTTTTCTATGAAAGATAATGTTTATTTGTCAAGATCTGTCAATTTTCCATTTGCATTGCATGTAATGGTAAATATTTATTTGCAATTTTCTTTAGTCATGCCAATTATTATCTAGATTCCATTTCTTTCATCATATTTTTTCCCCACTTTAGCTTTTGTAAGGAATTGTGGATATCCTTAGGAATCATTGTAGTTTCAAGTTGGGTAACAAATGATTTGTATGCAGAAGAAAATTTTATATGGGTCAAATATTTTCAGTTAGATAGAGTTAATGCAAGACCCCTTTCCTTTTTGAGAGCAATTGGAACATCTAGATCAATTTGGTGTTCTGTAATCCTTTCTACATTGTTGTCCTGTACTACTCTTGGCTCAGCTAGCTGGTTATGAAGAGGCAGTACTGGACATCTAATATACATCTTAATAATTTGAAAGCGGGTTGTGAATCTTCCCCTGGAGTTGACAAATCTACAGTATTCATATTTGAAAGTTCTATATTGGGTGAGGAAGTTGGAAGGTTATTGATAGGTATAACTGTTGGAAGGGAAATTGATAGGTCTATGATCATATTGCTACCCTTCTTCCCTTTGAAGGGAGGAGTTGGAGTAGCAGGGCTGATTCTCAAAGAATAAAGGATCATAGCTGATTTGTTTTGATTTGTTTTTTCCTTGTTTGGCAAATTGTACTTGCAACCATTTTCAGTGAAAAAAATTACACAAATCCACATTTTTGAGCCTTGGATCTGATTTTCTTCATTGGGAATTTGTTTGAGTGGATATTGAACATCCAAAAGCTTTAGGTAGAAAAGAGTGTAAGATTGAATTGTTGTGAAGGACTTGAGTAATAGTTTTGGTAGAGTTTTCTATTATAATGTTTTTCATGTAAGTTAATTAATGAGATAGAATGTTGTCACAATTATCACGTTTTAGAAAGAATTGCAAACATTGATTGAGAACATAAAGGCATGACCACTTTAAGATATTAATTTTTTCTTTCAGCAACCTCATCTTGTAGTGGGGTGTATGCATGAACTTTAAATTTACCTTGCTCAAGGCGGCTTTGTGTGAAGTCTTTTGCCAAAATTCTCAACCATTGTTTGCATGAAGTGTTTTCATTTGGGATTGGAATACATGTGAGATGTTTGGGGATCAATTTAATGACTATGTATGCATCTGACTTTTCTTTTATTAAGTATCATGAGATTAATGATTTATGAATGTGATGAGTCAATAGGTTGGTTATGTTGAAGATATGAGCTGGTCCCTAAGCATCATTATAAACTTGTTGGAGCAACTTATAATATTTGTTATGGATGAGTGGGGTGAGTTGATCATAATTTTTTTTCATGCATAGTTTTCAAAATAGTGGGTCTAAGTCTGTATTCATGAATAACTTTCTACATGATGACTTAAGGTATTTGAAACTAGGAGTTAGATTCTTTTGCTCCCATAAGACATAATTATGTGAAATTGAAGACAAGAGATTCTTTAAGAGAAATACAAGTAGTTGAAGTTTTACTATTGAAGAGATAATGTAAACTGTTGTACTCTTAGCATTATCAATCATCCTATTTGACATTCGGCTTTGAAAGTGACAATTGATAAATATTTATGATCTTTTGTTAATTTATTGGCAAAAAAGAGTTGTAGTTGTAGCTTAAGACATAAATATTCCCAAATTTTAATCCATCAATATTTCTATAGTGCTACAACCTCCTACTCAAGTGACATCATCATTAGCCATAGAAGCTATTTTACACATTTTTGGTAAGCTAGATTATTTTGTTGAACATTGAGGTGCTTATTATATGGTCATAGAGTACTATGTAGGCTCCAATAGTAACTCACCATTGAGATAAAGTTAAATTTCATAGGTGTAATAAGGATTATGAGTTATTAAGACAAGGGACAAGTGTTACACAATAGATATGATTGAGTTTCTCTTGTTGTTGCTTCTCAGTTGAGTCAAACATTTCTTCCAAAAATATATTTGTTCAATCATGAATGATAAAGGATCATTTGATTTTGTTAGAGATGTGGGTGCCTCAAAATATTTGGAATGTGGATAATTTTTAGCTTTCCTTGTGGGTTTTGTTGTGAAGCTTGAAACATTGATTATAAGTGTAATTAGTTATGTGGTATTAATCAAGTAAAGATTATTCTCCTTTAGTTTTTGTTCTTTGTTGAGTTAGTCTTTTAGCTCTATTATAAGAGTTAATCTTTGAGTGCATACGTTTGGCATAATAAGAGACAAGTTGTTAAGCATAACTTTTTTGTGACTTTTTCCTTTTGTGCTTTTGCTAAAATTTTATGAAGCAAAAATGTTTAGTTTCAAGCAACTCGCCCCTTTCTTGTTGAAATCTATGTTGAGCCCATGAACAAAATTGAAGATAAGTTTTTTCCCACTACCTATGTGTACTTGAGGTCATCTTTATGGTAATGCTATCTTATGTCATAATAAAAGTTTGCTTCTTATCATAGTTTTGTTGGGTATTTAAATACTTAGTGATAGCTGCAAGGCCTTGAAAACTTGATTGTAAGACTATGCAAACTTCAAAAACTAACAAGGTATTATCAAATGATAGGGCAAATTTGTTGAAGAACATCCTAGATTTCCTTTATGCTTGACCAATTTGGGCTTCCATTGAATTGATGATCTACAACATGACAATGGAATTTTCAACTTCCTTTATTTTTGGTTTTTAAGGTTATTGATAATGTCTAAGTAGCCTCTATGAGATATTTGATCTTCATTTTACCTTTCATAATGAGCAAAATAATTGAAACAATTTATGAAAGTTGGTCTCATTAAGTTTCTATTGAGTGATTTGAAAGTTTAAGGAATTTGGATTGACTAAAAGCACATTAATGTGGAGAGGGAGGTTCTAGTTATCGTGTTTGGTAGAGGATGATTGCTAGAAGGAATGATCACAATTAAGGAGTATCATACGATAGTTGGTCATGAACCAAAGGGACGTCAAAAAGATTGAAGAGGAAGAGGGCACTGTGACGTAAAGAGAGCCCATGACAAGGAAAATGGAGACCTTTGTGCAATGGAGTAAGGTAAACATAAATTGGGTGTATGGTGCAAGTTGTGTGTTGCATGAGGAAAAGAGAAGTGGGTAGTTAAAAAATTCTATTGAAGGAGAGCACATGTAAAGAAGTTGTTTCTTCGAGACCAAAAACAAACGTGATTATGAGCTTTAACTTATGTTTATTGAAAACATTTGTCATAAAAATATATATATAGAAATTTGGTCATGTTACAAGTAACAAGAAATAAAGAGAATATCTTACATTAAAAAAAATTGTATATCTTATGCTCACGACTTCTGTTGTACTAAATGATTCATTTTAGATTGTGATTTACGTGAGAAGATTTCCTCCATTGACTTGAAAATTGCACAGGCTCCCACTTAATACTACCCCTTGTTCTACCTTTGGATCGACTTTCTCAACCTTTGTTGATGCATTAGTGGACCAAAATGGATTCTCAAACCTCATGTGCCTTTTAGGCACTTTTGATTACTCCAATAGGTTTTCTTGCTTTTCAAAAACCAACTCAAATGTTGACCCTTTGTTCACCAACTCTGCTCATCATTCTGCTGCTCTTTTTGGCACCAGAGGAAAGGGGTGGTGGTTGATTTCCCAAGTCTGACCAGGAGGAGCATTGATTGTAGAAGAAAATAATCCTTTTGTCTCTCTTACAGCTTTGACTTGACCTTCTTTTGATGATTTCTTCTATTTATTCGTTTTATAATGAAAGGTATATGATTTTTTCACCTTTATTCTTTTTATTGAGAAGAGTTTTATTTGCCCAAGCCCTAGTTTATTGAAGGATCATTAGTTCAATTTGAAGTCGTTGATGTTTATATTTGTCGACCATGGAATAAGAATGGAATTTTTGATTCATTTAAGTCAAATGTCCTTCTTATACACCTCTAATTTCATTTTAGTTAAAAGAAAATGATTTATTTCCAAGATCAAAGAGAATTGTACAATTTGAATTGTCTGATTGTGCAATTGCATGGTTTGATATAGTACAAGGAACTGTTCGACTTGTTTGAAAACATATTGTTTTTGTTGTTCTATATCAGCTTTTGAATTGCTATAATGTGGGAGATCATAGAAGCATGTATTCATGAAGGTTAAGCTTGCTAAGAAATGAGGATAAAAGGTGAAAATAGAGATTTGAACTCATTCAAATGATTGTACAATTAAAAATATCATATTAGCTAATTCAACAAAACTTATGTCTTGATAATTTAGTTTCTTGATGCTTAATCAACTTCAATATGTTTTTTCAACTTGGGTGCAACTATATTCTTCATATCCTTAGGAAAAAAGTGAATAAGAACATAGGAAAGGAGATGTAGGCAATAAATTAAAAGTTAAGGGAAAATGCTAAAGAGAACTAACAAATTAAGATCTCCAATTCATTCATCAAATATTTACATGTACTTATGCCAAAAAATTGATAGAATATTCAAACAATTGCTCATGCAATTCAAGCAAGCGTGTCCATTGAATTCTTGAAAAAAATATATTGGATTCATTGGTTAATTTAAAGGCTATATTCAAGTAAAATTCTAGTAACAATCATTTACAAAGAAACAAAATTAAGCAAGCATGTGTAGTGATTTTTAGTCACTTTGATGGAAAGTACTTTCGAGTGCAAAAGGACATGATTTTTAGTCAAATGTTGACATGATAATATCTGTTTGTTTCTATTATAGAAATCTTTTTCCTTCACAAATGTTCGTCATAGAAAGCCTATCTTTTTATAGTGAGTACAGCTATGATTCTTCTTAATTCTTGCATCTTTAGAAGTTTTATTCGTGCTTTCAGAAGCTTTTGAGGCATGTATAGCAAGAAACCCATGGTTTTTTGAACAAGGAAATTTTATGGCATGAAATCAAACCTTCACAAAATGACTGAATTTTATTCATCCTTATGCATGTTTGTTGTTTCTGTGCTATAAGTTGTTTACCATGAAATTCTATCTTGTTTTTCAGTTTGTTTGTTGAGCCAATAATTCGCTCACACAGTATATTTTTAGGTTCATCATGAGCATCATATGTATCGTTGTAGTTTTGATACACATTTAGTGTATGATAGTATGATTGGTATGTTCTTATTTGTAGCTCTTCTATGTAAATACTCAACTAGTTTATTAATGCGATTCATTTTATTACTACTTGGCTTAAAAAGAAGCGAAGGGAAAAAATAACATAAGCTGTTGTTGTGTTAAGTCACCTTTGGTTGATTAAAATCTACTGTAATATTGATTGGACAGCCTGGGCATGACATTACTTTGTGCGATTACTGCATGTTGTTGCTATTGTTATCCACATAAATTTCTCTATGTTAATTTTTGGTTATGGATATTCCATTGGTTTATATTACTGCTCAATCAACTCAATGACTTGGTAATTATTTTTCAGGATTGTGCTGTGGGCTTACTCTTTGCCTTGCTGCCTGTTTTGGGTGGTAATAATGGCCTTCTTCATGCAATTATGTATGTGGCAAAACTGTAAGGAATTTCCTATTCTAACATTTGTAGCTCGAATTTTTTGTTTATTTGTTTCCTTAGTTTAGTTGTTATAATTTTGTTAGTCTTTTCACCCGCTTACACTGTCCAACAAATTGCAGGCTTGATTTGATAAGTTTATACTATTGACGTTCTTGTGGGACATCGTATGTTTGACTGTAAAATTTGTTGCATATCTGTACAAGTCCATTTCTATGTCTCAGTTGCCGTGATTTAACTAAGGCGAAATTGTTTGTAGGGTACTCATGATGTCCATTTTCCTAGTCTTCTCTTATACGTTGTCGATGTCCTTCCTTCCGCGGTTCTTAAAGCTTATGGTTCAGTTATCTGCACAGGTACAGAATAACTAACTATTTTTATTGTTGTGTATTTTCACCTATTTCAAATTTCTGTAATTCAGATTTCTTCTCTATGAATTTCAACATAATATTTTGATGTTTACATCTGCATGGATTTCTTTCTGAGCTTATCCTTTTTGGTTAAGTTGAAATCCTGAAAATGATTAATATATTTAAGCAGCATTACTAAATTGTCATCTACTAGGCAGCATATATTTGTATGGACTTACATATGTAAATTGCAAAATCTTTGCTCATGCTCACCTGCATCCTGCCCCCTGTAGCCCCTATTTGCTCTACTGAAACTTTAGTTGGTCTGGAACATTATGATTTATGTCTCTTTTTCTGTTAACCATCTTTTCAGAACCCAACTTCAACCTTACATGATTTCTTCTTGCTGCAATCACCTTTAAAATTTATCCATACAAGGTATTAGCTGCACACTATGAACTATGGACCAATATTATTTTACAATTCGTAGTAGATTAGCATTTCCTGGAATGCTGGCCAAGTAAATTATTTGGAGCTAAGAGCTTTGGTCTACCAAAATAGTATGTACGACTTCTTTGAAAACTTAAACGATGGCTTAGTGCTGCAACTTGCATTTGTCTAGTGCATTATGGGCATATTATTTTACAATAAATGGTAGATTAGTGTTTCTTAGAATATTGTCCACGTAAAGAAAATTACTTGGTGCTAGCAGCTTTGTTCTACCAAAGTTGTATGTAATGATTCTTTGACAACTTAAAAGATGGTTCAATGCCGCAACTTGCATTCAATTAGTGCTCTTTTTTGTTATACAGTTACTAACATTTTGCATTTGATTTGGGGACTTGGGGTTTGATGTTGTGATTGAGTTTTTTTTTGCATTCTTCCATGTGTTTGTTTGAATAGTTGAGAAAATTGTTTTTATTTACCGCATTAGGAGTGAACTTGAAAGTGAATTGAAACGAGACAATGAACCTAGAAGAGACCCCACAATAGAGAAGTTGGATCATTTGTAATTGGTTCAACTGATTATCCTTTAAACAGAGTTCAGATCTACCCATTAGATTATTCGATTTTCAAATTAGAGCATTGTGATAGTGAAAATGATCTAATGTTGTTTGAGCCCAAACCGATTAAATTTTCGAACGGCACAATTAACCTACTGACTACTGACTTTTAGAATTTGATTTTTTATGTCGTCGACTTGAAATTTCTTGGAGATTCCAATAAAAAAGAAGTAAATGTCATTTTTAAATATAAATTTGTATCTAATAATCTATTGATATTCTAGAGGGTTTATAATGTTGGTTAAAAACTAATCTTTTTGTTATCATTTAAAGATTATGATATAAGCTATTATGCTAATGAAAGAGAGTATAAAAGGGTGTGAAAATTCCTTAGATTTACATTTTTAGAATCATTATATAATAAGGATCTCTTTATTTACATTTTTAGAATCATTATATAATAAGGATCATCTTTAATAAAGAGAGAGAGAGAGAGAGAGAGAAACCTTGATGGAGCTTTAGGCATACCAATAAGGGCTTGGTACGAGAAACCTCTAACCACAACAAGACAACACATAGTAGCTTCTCTGCCTAATGAGTTAGAGCCACCAATTGCTTTGGCTTGAAGGGTAATAAGTTAGAATTTTGCAGTCTTCCAAAGGAAAATCAAATAAAATCTCCTTTATCTTCTTCATTTCTCGTTTTACCCTCTTATACTACGTCTTGCAGTTGCTCACATCAGCCACCTTGCTTGGTGGTAATGCCCTATCCAAGCTAATGGCTACTTCAAATTTTCAACGTGCAAAAGACTTGCCTCACTTTTGCCTCCTATTATTCAATCAATTTGGCCATTTGGTTGATTTGCAAAATTGACTAAAAAAGGGTGAAATCAGCAAATCTTCTGAACCTGTGTTGGTTGCTCTTATGGCTGTTTGTCCATTTTGCAATTAGGTTGCTTTCCAGAATAGACTGAACAAGATATTTTGTTAAAATCAGCTGAATGTTTGAAAAAAGTCTGGGAATCCTTTACTTATCTATAAGTTACTAATATTTGTATTTACCTGTATCTTAGGTTATGTCAAATTATTGTGGATTGATTGAGTCATCTTATAAGATATTATTGTCACTGATTGATTTGTTACACTTATCTCTATTAATTTTTTTTGAACACTTTGATCATCATATGTTCCATGTAAATTTTGGTACAAATATTGTTTTATTTTACATACACTTAGTTCTTTAACCCTTGATTTATTTGTTCTGAACATACATACAAATGAGCTATATCAACTTTCAACTGTGGCTTTCTGTCTACTGTTAGCCTGGGTAATTCTATTTCTCACTATTCATTTTGTTTCTTGATTGAGAAGACTAAAAACAAATGTCATCTTACCATTTTTTTATATACCCTCTGCTTAGCATTGTGAAGATGGTTCATCTAGCATCTGTCTTTCTATTTCTTCATTGATGGTAGTAACCTATTTAAGATTCTATTTCTTCATTGATTGTAGTAACCTATTTAAGAACAGAGAAGCTAACTTAATAAAGAAAAAAGGATCCTTGATAATGTTTAGATGTTACACTTCTTTTGTCATTTAGTCCATGTTTCATAAATGTTCTATCTTAGAATGTACTTAAGAAATCCAAAATACAATGAAACCATCGCAAATTGAGAATATGCATGCTGTAATTCTCGACAAAAAATGCTTTTTATCTATTTATGTTATATTTCTGAATGCAATTTTGGCCATTTCACTCCATGTTAGTTAACTAACTGCGAGTCTGTACTATTAACCCTAAACTGAGTGAGGGGTTGTGGTACAAGCTCAATTAGTTGGTCTCTTTTGTTTATTCAGAAGTTTATTGTTATATTCTATTCTTTTACAACGATCTGTCATTCATGCTTCTTTATATGCCTTAAATGTTAAAGAAACTTCAAATTTATATAATTCCTTTCACTCTCAGGGCAGCAATAAGCTTGGAATTAGTCTAGAGTTGGGGTCTTTTATTGCGGGAGTTATGATTTCTACTACCGATTTTGCACAGTATACCTTGGAACAGGTTGTATTGAATGTTTGATTTTTTTAAAAAAATCTAGATTCTTTCTCTTATTTAGTGTAGTAGTTATCTCATTGTTGTTGCTTTCTAATGTAGGTTGAATCAATTCGCAATCTCTTTGCTGCTCTCTTTCTTGCAAGCATTGGGATGCTTATACAAGTTCAGTTCCTGTGGAACCATGCTGATATATTGCTTGCATCAGTTATCTTGGTTGTGATAGTCAAGACTATCATAGTAACTGGGGTAGTCAAAGTCTTTGCATACAGCTTTAGAACATCATTTTTGTAGGAAACATTGATTCTGCTTTACTAATACAGCGTATTTTGAACATAAAGAGCAAGTTTGTGTTTCTTGATCCAACCCCATTGTTTCAATTTGTGCCAATTATAAGCGAGTCTTTCGTTGGCACAGATTGGAGAATTTGCATTTGTACTATTGAGCCGTGCTTCAAGCCTTCATCTTGTTGAGGTATATTCTCTACTGTTTCTGACATGGAGTTGTCAATTTGACCTATACGGAGTCCGAATTTAGATGGTTGTTTAGCTTTTAATCGAGTTAGTGAAGGCCTTTTCCATGTTTGAAATTATGGGCTTCAATATGTCTACAGGGATATAAAGGAAAAATATTTTTGTTTCCTTCATTCTATTTTTTTAAACTTGTTTTATTTTATGAATAATTTTATTTCTTTTTTCAAATTATGTTGTTCAAAAAGAGAGAACTTAAGTGGGCTGCTTTAGGTCAAATTGAATTTAATTTTTTCTTGTTGCAGTATGTACAATTAGATCCCTTATTTTTTAATGCTGTGTTAATAGATCATTCATTTTATGTGAAATGATAACTTGTCCTTTAAATCCCTTTTATTGCAAAAATATACAATCACTACCCACTTTATTCTAGTGTTCATTATTTCCCACCCCTGCCTCCTTGATGACAATGTCTCTAGTCCGGTCTTCTCTTATCTACTCAATAGATCTTTCCTCTGTCTTTATTCTAGTGTTCACTCTTAATGTATGAGTTTTGTTTTCATTCATTAAATATGTATATGAAATTCTAGTGACACGAATGATATTGATTTTTGAACAATATAAAGAACAATTTTAAATAAAGAATGGGAATTTTAATTATAGCAACATAAATAGTTGGATTTAACTTCGTTGAGAAAACTAGATTCAAGGAAAAGAAAATAAGTGACTTTTTTAACAATTTTTTTAAGGGAAAAGTTTTAGAAATTTATTAGGAACTTAGTTTCGTCAAATTGGCAGTCTTATATTGCAAATTGTTGTGAAGACCAAAGATATGGTAATGGGCAACATTGCTTTGAATTTGATGTAAACCCAATGTTATTTTTTTGTTATATTAAAGCGCATTAGGTTCAATTGATATATTCACAACTTTTTTCTTTTCCTGACCTCCCATTTCTCTTAATCCCGTGATACTATAATTGTTTTCTGAAGCTTACATTTGACAATATTTCAGCTATCTTATTGATTTGATGCATTGGTTATAGCATCATCTTAAACTTGGGATAACTTCATCAATTCTTTACACTTTGTTTTACAGGGTAGGATGTATCTTTTACTATTGGGAACAACCGCTTTTAGCTTGGTGAGCCTCCTTTTATTTTTTATGTGCTGATATTTTTGAGAACTTGTTGAGGGAAATCCTCGATTTTACTTTTGGTTATTGCTACAGATAACAACTCCATTGATGTTTAAAACTATACCTGTTGTATTGCACCTTGGCAATCTTATGCGTTGGTTTCCTTCAGAAAGCATTTAGAGTAAGATGTTTTCACTTGTTTTTTTGTCTTGCCTGATGTTTATGATGTTATGACATGGTTTCCACAGTTATTTTGGAACTTTTCTTATATTTTCTGTTTTCATTTTCTAGAGCTTCTGATTGGGCGCAAACAATGTGCTGTGTAACTTAACTATGTTTGATCCTAATTAATTTCATGAATTAGGAAAAGATTGCTTAATGCTCTGTTTGGTTTAAATAATTGAGAGTAATAGTATTTTACTTCAACAAATGCATGGATATTTCACTTAACTATTCTCCCTCTAATCCTACTTTAAAGTTGGATGAAATTTTTCTCTCACGCAATCTCCTCTAAGATCGTCAACAAGAATTGGAAGAGAATAAAAATGTACTCAATTCAGATTAAGATTTCCTCAATCATACTATTTATGAACATTACAAGCAACATAATTTTAGTATCTGCATACACATAGGAAGCCTAATATCAAGTTGTTTATTCATTTTATATTGAAACCATGCTTTTTTTCTCATGCAACAGCACAAGATAAATGGAAGTGCAATCAGTGGTCCTAAGTAGTATTATCTACCGTTTTGTAGTGCATTGCTGAGAGAGATGCCTAAATATGAACGAAGAATAGACAGCTTCCTTGGACAAATGAGAAAAATGATCTTGATTTATTCCTGTGCTTGATTAATAACCATTCCTTGCTTAGGTATCGGAAGCTATCCAAATTGGTACTAGAGCAATAAAGGAAAACAGGATAACTGTGGAAGAAGTCAATGTCCAACTTCAGGAACTTGATGAATGTGTGATCGACCAAAAGCAAGTCATTGAAGCTTTAGGTGACCATATTTCTTTGTCAGCTTTATATTGCATATCACATGATATCGAAGTAACACCAAAAGTTGAATGTTCAATTAGACTTATCAGCAAACAAACTCGTTTTGCTACCACAAAACTTGTTTACCGCATCAGATATTGGTGTATTGAATTTCTAGTCACTGCTGCTTTTTTGTTTCTTGTTGTGTCATTGAATCATCTGCAGAAAGGATGCCTCTTCAGTCTGATATTGAAGATGAAGACATTGAGGAGGAGTTCCAAAAACTAGAAATGGAGCTGGCTGAAGCAATGCTTCAACCTCAAATCCACAAATCTGTTCCACAGGTGCAAGCTGCAATCGACAAAGCACCCGGATTATGCCAGAGAGAATCAACTGAATTGAGCCAAACTCTATCAAAGCTAAACATAATTGAGCCACATATAAATATTATTGGCAATGTCAACTTGAAACATTACAATTATTTTTATTAAGGGAGTCTTAAGAATGAGTGTAGTTTTCATATCATCTATTGAGAGTTGGTTATTGTTTAAACATTTGTCATATCTTTTTTGTTAAGTAGCTAACCCATATTCAATGGATTGCCTTTCATATTTGGTCAAAGAACATATCAAAAATATACTTGTGGCCTTTGCTTATTCAACTTGATAAAAATTCTTTTCTTTCCTATCATTGGGATAGTGCTTTCATCAATAAACATAACGCTTGAGCAAAATGACTGATTCAAATCAATAAAAGGCTCTTTTTTACTAAACATGTGGTTAGTGCATCCAATGTAAAAGAATCATGTGTCATAGTTTGATGATTCGACAGCAATGGTAACCATGAAAAGGGCATGGTTTCCATTGTCTTCAACTTGATGTGCACAATTAGTTTTCTAATCATTCTCTTTAGATATGCACTCAATGGTATAATTATCATGTTTGTGATAGTAATAGCATTCAACATTAAATTTATCATATCCTTCTTTATGGAGATCATGTCCTTGCCTTTGAAGTTCAGATTCTGTCGATGGATAAGATCTAATTTCTCTTGATTATTGTGTTGATTGCCTCTAGTTCTATGGTTGTAATAATAATCACAACATCTGTTGTTGTAGTAACTACCATATTCACATCATCAACCATGAGAACCTCCACTTCGATTTTTTTTTTATAGCTTGTTCGTCTTTAACGAGGGTTTGGCTTTAAAATGCTTGTTACATTTGCTTTTGGATGCTTTTCTTAATCATGCATTACTTGTGGGCTTGCAGTGTGCTGGACAACTCATCAACCATCATAGTGGACATAACATAGGCTTCTTTGATCGTTAGCATAACATGCTCAAAACTAGCAGCAAGTGTTTACATATCTTCTCCATGTGTTTGCTGTAAAGGTACTATTAACCAAAACCCAAGAATCATTGTGTCCATTAAGTAAGACGAACAAAACTCTTAAGACCACCAAGTGAGACCTATAAGATAACCAATTAATTGATAGCTAAGACACTTATATAAGATCACAATGACCATGACTTCACTGGTCATAGAAGAATACTGTAGATGCAAACAAACTAATGTAATAATAATTGCAGGTGTTTACTAAGATTTAAAATTGTGTTCAAAAGAGATCATTGTTGTTCTAGAACTCATACAAAGTGATTTTGTGTGATTGGCTTATAGCTCCCCTCCAATATGACAAAAAAATGGGCATTCAATAATTGTATTTTGTGTTCTTATGTTTATTCTAAGGATGATACGTTTGTTATTTTAAAACACATGATAACCATTTAAGCTCAATGGTAAAACATAGAGACCAAAGGATGAGAATATCATGATCTGTAGTTTTGGAAAAAAAATGTTGATGTTGATTAGGTTATTAGTTAGTTATCTTTAAGATGGTCATGACACAAGCAGAAGATGCAGTCATAATGGTAATGGTAATGGCTGGTGCCATGCCCTCAAACCTGGAGTTTTGGCCATTGGGTTCATAATAATAGAAATAAGATGACCTCATGAATATTAAAAGAAAGCTCCAACACCAAATTTACACTTTGCTATGCTTAGCAAAGCCATGTTTGGAAGTTCAAATCTTTTTGATGAATTCATGCTCAATTCCAGCGCATAATTGTCTCATTAGAAGCATGAGTTTTTGACTTAGAGAAAATAATTAAATTTTAAAAATGCTGTGGAATTTGAATAACGTTCTCCTTTGAAAATCAAAGCAGGTTTAATAGCATTTTTAAGAGCATTTTATGGACCTAAGAAGTTTCAAGAGGTTGCCCTTTTGAAAATGCACTATCAAGTTAAAACATATGTTCTTAAGAGGTAAGGAGTAAATATCATAATGTCTAAATAATCGATTTACTAAAATAAATAGTGACTCCTAATATGTTTTATAGATGGAGGTGTACAAGAAAGAATTGTCCCACATTGGTTACTAAGAGAGTAATTTTAGTATTTACATAAGATGTCATGGCCTTAAAATTTCGAGACATTTTAATGGTAAAACTTATTTAGGTTAATGAGGACCACAAATAGTATATCAATATAGTGAGATAAAAACATCACATTTAGAATTAAAGCCAAACCTCACTATCCTAATGTGATTCGAGAAAGAACTAAGTGCAAGATAGTGAGCCTGTGACACCTAAAACTAAAGAAGGTGAAGAACGAGTGCTAGATGATATCCTAATAAAAGAATCACTAAAGCAATGAGCAACTTTTGATAGGCTTCTAGATAGAAAGAAATAGGGATGAATTATCTTATATTGACTACTAAATCAATAACTCTATTATTTATATGAGATGTAATGATTTTAAAATATTAAAATATCATTTAAAGGTAAAATTCAATATGGTTATTATAAGATAACTTAATAAGATAATACTTAGCAAAGTAAGAATAGAATGTCACTTTGTGACTTAGTCACTAGTTTGTTATTTATAGTGATAACTATATATGTACCACCATCATGTCAAAGTACTTCAACAAGAAATCCAAGGGCATTTTCATCAACTTCATGTTCATGATATAAGGGCTTGATATCCTTATCAAAAGGATCATCATGCATATTGTCATCACCACCATCAATAGTTGCTTCATTGTTGTACAACATTGACCCTATCAACTTCGACATTGTGTAAGTCAATTACAATATCCACACTTAAGGTCCTTTTCTACTTGCAAGCTCCATAAAAGAGTTTATGCATTTATAAACTAGAAAAATGGGTACTTCTTTTGGGGTCAAGAAAGTAGGAGGTGATGGCATGCTTCCCAAAGTTCATTTGGGATTGATTCATGAAAGCTAAGGGAATTCATCTCCATGGTTAATTACAAAAGTTTAATTATTCAAACAACATTTTATTATTGATTAGTAGTTCTTTATGTATATTATATAATGGGGCTAACATTTATTTATTTGGGACATGCATACTTCATTGAAGCCTATGGAAGGCCATGACCTTTTATTCTTTTGACCAAATATACCCTTCAATGATAAAACAACCATTAAGCTTTCTTGATATTTGTATATATATGTATTTCATGTAGTTTTTAAATTAAACAAAAATTATAAAAATTTTGAAATTTTTATATATTTTATTATAAAAAAATAAGAATATTATATATGATGTGCATATTTAGTAAAAAAAAAGTATATTTACCTATGGATTGAACATAAGCAAGGATAAATTTAACTATTAGCATAAAATTAAACTGATTACAAAAATCTAATAATTTCCTAACTTAGGAAACATATAAAACTTAAATTCATTGTAATATAATCCAACTTAAGATAACAACAAAATATAAAAATATTTTAATATAAAAAATGAGAAAAATATTTTAATAAATATTTGAAATGTTTAATGCATACTATGGATTAAATCAAGTAAGAGTAAGAGCAAATCGAATTCTCTAGTTTAACTTACTGTGTTATAGGTTTGGTTAAGCAAAAGAGAGAAGAATGATTCAAAAACTAGAATAACTATGTAATACCAATAGAAGCCAATTAATTGAGTTAATTAGTACTTGAGATGTTGGGTTTATCGCATAAAGATGATATAGATATCATACTTGTATGATAGGTTGAAGTCTCAAATTCATCATGCAAAAACAATATGCATAGTGGCTAAATACAATGTAGTTGAACTAAAATATGTGGATATAGCAATGTGATTTTGGAGTTCGAACTAGACTATTTTTCAAAGGGTTAAGATATAGTTGCTCAAGTCAAAATCAAGGTTATATAAATACAACATTGCTTAAACATATTTGACAATTGTTGAGTTTAAGAGAAAATGTGGTTATGCTTAAAATGTCAAACTAGTCTAATGTATGTGATCGTAAGGTCAGACAGTTCAAATTTAGTTTACAGTAGGATTATAGGATGGAAATCGCACCAAATAGTGAGTAAAAAAGCTAATAGATTGAATCATATGGTATTAGAGATTATATTTGGATGCGGAGAAGTGAAAAAATAACATAAGCTATCATACAAGTATTAGAGATTATATTACGATGACCTCATCATACTCTATAATCAATTCACTTTTCCTCTTTTAATGGTATTAGAGATTATATTTTGATACGGAGAAGATATGCTATGGAGGATCCACTGATGAAGGCCCCCCGCAATGCATCCCCGGTCTGCAAAATGGTGCTGGGGGCAATGCCGGAGGCCATTTCCCTCTTTGTTTGGCGTATTGGGGATGGGCGGACGACGAGATTCTTGGAAGATAACTGGCTGGGAGTCCTTCCTTTGAGTTGCTGGCCTACTTTCATCAATACGAACACACACTGGCCGCCCAGCGTCGCTGAATGTCTCCTGTCCGGCGGGAATTGGAATTGGGATGTTATCAGCGCTTGGGCAGATGGGGAGCTTCAGGACCACATCTCGCATCTTCCGAGAGCCTTGCGGTCCTCATAGGACGTATTGCTTCTTTCCCTTACGGAGAAGCCCCAGGCTGCCAGCGGCCAAATCTACTCGAGCATCCTCTGCAATGCTTGGAAGGGCGGTAATGGCAGCAAGTCCTTGGAGGAATTCCGTGGCATCTGGAAGTTAAAGGTCACTCCCAGGGTCTGCGTCTTCATGTGGAGGGTCGCCGGTGATCACCTTCAGTCGGTGGTGTGGTTGGCCCGTCAAAAGCTTAGCAACTCTCCCCCTTGCCAGCAGGGCTGCACGGAAGACGAGTCCTTGCAACACATCTTTTGGCACTGCCCGAGAGCCGAAGAGGTTTGGGCTGACTGCACTGTTCGGGCAGCGTTAACCAGCTTGGACCAGTCAACCGGGGCCGATCTACCGTTCATTGATCGGGTCCTCCGATTCGTCGGGTCTCCTGTTGCTCGCCAAGGTGCCGGGCAATTGGTTGCAGCCACCATTGCGACTACGCTGTACTATATTTGGTCGAGGAGGAATGCAGCCAGACATAACACCCCGGTGCCTCCACCTGGCTCTACTATTCGGACTATCTTGCTTGAGGTTCACTCGTCCCTCAACCGACATCTCTCCCTCTCCTCCCTGTCCAGCGGGAACCCTGGCAAATCCATGGACTTGCTTGTTATGCACAGTTGGATTCCCCCCCTCAACAGGTTGGATCAGAGTGAATTGTGATGCCGCAGTTGGTGATTCGATGGCCGGGTTGGGCATGGTTGTGCGGGATTGCTTGGGCAGACCTCTCCTAGTGGCTGGCAAGAGGTTGTTATCCCAGGCAGTTGACATGATGGAGACCCAGGCTTTGCTTATGGCACTTGACATGGTTAGGGATCTTCTTCCCCTGCATCGGGTTGTGGAACTCCAATCGGACTCAATGCTGGCTATTCAGGAGATGCGCGAGATGGTGTCCCTCCCCCTAGGGTCGGGTGTCTTCATGGCAACAATCCAGTACGCCTCAGGTCTTGAGGCTGTTCGTTTCTCACACATCCTCAGAGACGGGAATGCGCCTGCTAACTGGGTTGCTCGGGCAGCGTGCCTTAACGACTTCATCTGGGGCCCCGAGGATCCCATTCCCAAGCCTCTGCTCGACCTCATGTTATCTGATTTCACTTTCGATCCCCCTTGAGGATCCTTTTGTAATTTGGGCTTGGCCTTGATATAATAGATATTATATCATCTTCAAAAAAAATAAATATAAGTATAATCAATGGATAAGGATAGTATACCGATGAGAGATAAAATAGAATCATTTAATATGATGTGATTAATTGTATTATATGATTATTAAGAAAACAAGTGAACAATCAATTGAGAAGCTAGATGGTATAGGTACAATATAAAGAAATATACTACACAATCGAGCTAGAATTTTACTTAATGCATCAAATGAGTTAATTAAAAGGATAAAACATAGGATTTTATATGGAATATTATACAATAAATCTGAGTTGATTGTATTGGATGATCAGTCAATACTATAGATAAAATGGCTAAGTCAAGAATGAGAAAAGATAGTGGTCAGACATATACGTTATGTAACATTGTAAGCTGCTACGTATTTGTAATATATTAATAATAGAAATATACAATATGATTAAAAGAGGAAAAGTGATTTGATCATAGAGTATGATGAGGTCGTCGTAATAATACAAATAGTGGACTAGCTAGCATGATAGAGAGAATGTGAACCATAAAGTATAATGTTATTGATCATATTTGGATGGTTATTGACTAATAAGAATTATGCTAAAGCTGAGTAAGATTATATAATACAATCTTAGTGACTGTAAGATATGTACATAAGCAATAAAAATAATAAAGAGATTGTTTTGAGAATCGAATAGTACGATTAAGTGATTGTACACATGATCTATCTTAAGAGAGTTACTTGTTGGATCATATTTAATGATGTAGAAACCTATAAGTATATTTAGGGTAACAACTTAAAAGTTTAAAATAAATCAATAAGATTTTAATTACCTATTAAACATGTCATATATGGGATATATATTGAGTACTATATATACATGACATTATATGAAATCTAATAAAGATTGATGTTAGAAAAATAAATCAAATTTTAGATTCAGGTAATTAAAAATAGTAATTGTGATGTAAATTTTCTAATAAATTAATTTGTGTTAGTTATAAATGAAATTATTTCTATGATATCTTTTGTTAAAGCATCAAGAATAATACATTATTTCCTATATATCTTTTGTAGTAATTGTGTGATTACTTTGCATATAAGATTTTATATTATCTTTACTATATTTGCTCTTACTCATTAACAACCTATAACATTTGTATGATCATCTTATATAATTCTTAACCCACTGTTGTGAACATTCACACATATCTTACTTTTATTCTCTCTTATATAATTGTACCTTACGATACTCTATAATCATATTGCACATCAATTCCTCACATTCTTACCTTGTTAGATGGTTCCAATACACAAACAACTATGTTTTGTCATACTTATACATTATTATAATTATAATAGTACTAATTAATCTCATCTCATATGTTTGTCTGCCTGATTATTTCTCTAATTTTATCATATTATATGATACCTTAAAATCTTAAAACACTCCTAAAAGTTTTAAAAATTTTTTAATAAAAATCTTAAAAATATATTTTTGAATAAAATCATTACTTATAAATCATCCCTACTTGAGTTCATAAAAACCATTTTCTAATATTCTTTTTTTAACAATCCATAATTACAATTGATTAAAATTTATTGTCTTCACTTTTGAGATATCACAAATAACTCAAATAATTGATTGGCTATAATAGTTACACATCTTTACAATAAATTTTCTTATAATTGCCCTATAATAAGCAAATCTACAACTAGCATTAATAATTAAATGTAGGTAACATGTCATTAATGCTTGATTCAATATGAAAAATTAAATGATGTGAATGGAACATAGTAAAAGGAGTTGTAATGATTTCAAGTATTTATTTTCTAATTAAATATAGAGAGATTTTCAAAGAAAGAATGTAATAATATGATCATCAACTTATTTTCATTGGAGAATTATTTTATTTATATTTTAACTTAATTACACAACATTTTAATTAAATACAACAACTTTATTTGTGTTTTTGAAATAGTTGTGCTACTTATTAAGGCTTTTGATAATGTATCCTATAAACATATTATCCATATCATATTAGTATGATGAGTTGAATCAATATCATCATAGTGATCTAGTGATACGATTAACACTTTTTGTCTCAAAAAAACTTATCATACAAGCTCGAGATGAACCTATTGCTTTATTATGCCAATTCATGGTTTATTATTTAAGTTTAATATATATTTTGTACTTGAAGATGACATGGATTGTATTAATATAATATAGTTCATTTTGTATTTTGAATAGATCATACATGTTTCATAGTATATATCCATTATACAATATATAACTCATCAAGAGTCGAGCTCTTGAGAAAATGATATATAATGTGATCACATAAGAAAGCTCATGTTATGTGTTAATTAGTTTGTACATAAGAGATAGTATACACATAAAATAAATTCATCGTAATAATACAATAGCTACATACCTACTTTTGTTCTAAGTCTTTGTACATAATAGTGACTAACAATAAATTGTACAAGACCAATGTGTTATAATAAGAGGTTTTCACAAACAAAAGGGGTGTGAATTATACAATGTAAAATTTCTTAATTATTAATATGAACATATGAAATAATCAATTCTTTAAGTTATATTAAAATAATTTATTAAAGGAAGCAAATATTTCTTTTATTTTAAAAATGCAACGATTACAAATAAAAACAATTCTTGAAGTTAATAAACAATTCTTATTGTTGCTCTACTATAAGGGTTTGAAAACATTCTCTTGATTTATTATTACATAAAATATACATCATAATTGATTTTAGATTTTTTTTAAAATCGAGATATACACAAATTTTTAAGAAGTAGTTTAGTTACATAAACGATAACAATATCAATAATAAAGGATAAAAATCTACATATAGATGATTTGTGTTACTTTGATGTTATTAACAAAATTTGGATACTTAATAATATTGAAGTCTATGATTTAAATTTAAATTTTTATGACAAGATAACAAGATTGATGATATTAGATTAACTTTAGTCCACTTGTGTTATATTGGAGATGATGATGATTGTCTTTTTTTAATGATTTGATAAAATATGGTTTTGTGTTGAAGGTATTAATAATTTATAAAAATACGTGTTACTTAGACGAAGAAGAAGAACAATAATGAAATAATTAATGTGAATTATTTCAATATTAGTTAATTTTAATAGTATTTTATTTAATATCATAGTTTTTTTTTTGTTTTGTTCTATTTTAATATTTTAGTTTTATTAAACGACAATGTATTTTGCTATTATTATTAATATAAATATTTGGGTCTAATATAAGTATTCAAAAGATATGTTTGATATGATTCAAAATAAATATGAATAGTTCTTTTATGATACTTTCACTAACTTCATGAATACATTATTAATATATATAATGTCTGATTAAAGTATTATTATTTTATATATTTTATGTTTTTTATAATTAAAAATTTTAGAATTAAAAGTTGTTAAAATATATGTTATTTCAATTAAGATATCCAAATAGAAATTAAAATCGAAACTTTGATTTCGATCAACTATTGGTTCAACCCAAAGTCCCGCGGCCCAGTCTCATACTGGCGTATTTCTTTCAGCAATTGTGGCCCGTTCGTACCGTTATTACGTGGAGCGCAACATATGAGAAATTGATCGCCCTCGGTTTCGTTGCTCCACTCGAGAGCGGCATCGCCGGCGTTGCGCTTCCGAAACCCTAGATATCTATGGCGAAAAGGTTTATTTTCGCCCTCATAGTCGTCTTACTTCCCCTATTCACTCGATCTTTCTCACCCGACCAACCCACCGACCGTCGCCTTCTAGTCCTCGTCGATGATCTGGCCGTTCGGTCCTCGCATTCCATTTTTTTTAAGTCACTACAATCTCGAGGATACGAGCTCGAATTTCGCCTAGCCGACGACTCCAAGCTCTCCCTTCAGCGATATGGTCACTACCTCTACGACGGCCTCGTCCTGTTTGCTCCCTCCGTCCAGCGTAAAATCCTTATACTGAACATTCAGGAATTTTTTTTAATAATTCTACTTATGGTGGATATTCTTTTCTGTTTGAGGTTTAGGTTTCGGTGGATCTCTGGATCAGGCTGCTGTGTTAGACTTTGTTGATGCCGGGCATGATCTGATCTTGGCCGCGGACTCTTCTGCTTCAGATCTTGTCAGGGGAATCGCTACTGAGTGTGGCGTTGATTTTGATGAGGTGAGCTTGCGATTTTGGGATAAATATGACTGCTTTTGAATTTTTATCAATCGTTTTCTCATGTTGTATTCAGGATCCGGAGGCCGTGGTTATCGATCATATTGGCTATGCTGTTTCAGAGACGGATGGGGAGCACACGCTCATTGCTGCTGATGATTTCATCCAGTCTGATGTGATTTTGGGAGCCACGGGAATAGAAGTAAGTATTTGTTGCTAATTGTCCTATCGCCATAAGATGGGGAAGAAAAAGTATAGAGCTTAGCTTGTTTACCCTGTTGGCACACCACTTCTGAGAGGCATACCACATATATTTTTTTTTGTTTTTTTTAGCCTTGACCTTGAGTCATCAGTCATTTGATAGTTTTACGGTTGTTTCCAACTCTTTGTGTTAAATTTATCAAGTGCATGTTTAATGATTAAGGTTCTCAAATATTATGTCTGGTAATATGATCTCCTTTTGCATGTTCTTGGTTTGTTATATGTTGAAAGGATTCAGTGGAGTTAACAATGACATTTCTTGCTGATATTCTATTTATCTTGAATCTACTGAACTAAGGCTTCCGTGTCATTTTTTATGTTACACGCTTAATACCTTTGTCTTAATGTACTGCTTTTGCGTGTCACTTATTTTTGCACTCCTTGTATGGCATTTTCTCAGGGATTATGTATTTCATACTTATGTTTTACTCATACTCACCAATAACAAATGCTTTTATTGGAGAGTTAATAAAGTTTGTTTATAAAGGATGATATTTGCGAAATTTTATATTCTCTATCTGCAAATAATTTCTCATATATTGTGCAATAAAAATTTATTGTGTTAAACTACTTTTTTTTTAAAACTTTGTCAGTTTGACTTTGTTGAGACATCAACACTAAATAATTTAACGGATTACATTATATAATGGGGCCATTTGAATTTTCAAACTTTGCTAGGAATTTCTTTTTCTCTCTAGAAAATGTTTTGAGAAAATGTTTGAATTTCAATTTTCTCACAAGCATGGAGATCATGTAGATAAACCCTAGACTTAGAAGTTTGAATGCCTACTTTATCAATATAGAAGCACTTATGTTATTCTTGTGCTAGCACATCTTCGTCCTTTATAAGCAGTGCACACTTTCCAAATTTGGATTTTTGTTTTGCTTAGCAAAGAGTTCTGGGACAGGCTTGGTTTAGGCTTGCCTTTACCTATAAAGACATCATATTTAGCAGTTTCTAATGTCATCATTTTATGTTAAGTGCATGTTTATCATTATTCAATACTTCCTTATATGGTGAGGTCTGTTATTCTGGTCAAGTGTTAGTAATTGTGATTATTGTCTATCATACTCAAGCTGTTAATTGACCTTATTGACTTGCTAACCTTTTGTTTTTTCTTTTTCATAATTTTTGAAAGTACCTTTTTTATTGAATATTTTTCAGATGCTGTGGTACATTTGTGCAATAAATATGATAGTTGTGTGGTGCTTATTTTTTTCTTGAAGATTGACTTGCTAATTTAGAATGTTGATTTTTATTTATTGGGGTGACATTTACTTGTCAATTTGTTTAGGGTGCTAAAGATGCACCCAACTCTCAAAACAAAATGAATCAGCCTAGAATTATTGATATTGGTGAGGCTTACTCTGCTACTTGGCATAAATAGGTTAATTGATAGAGTCTGCTTCAGATCTTAGCTTACCCTTCAACCAAAAAGTTTAACTTTTTGTTCAAATGTAAGGACAGGGCATGTACGATCAGATTGTCAATTTGGTAATTTTATAATTCATTTAGTCATTTATGACACATCTACCACTTGTTGACACCAAACCAACCTATTTATGATCTATTATCCCAAAAGAAACATTTTTTGCTTGGGTTGTCTGACCTATTTATTTTCTGAGTTTTTTGGGGTTTGTATAAATGGGTCAGGTTTTGTTTGATCTTAAATGACACATAACTTGAGCAAGTTAACCTACATTTGGCCTGTTAGCCCAATTGATATTCCTTTATAAGGCTAGTTGTTGAACCAGGCTGTTCTCTTGATGAATTTTGTACATTGTTCTTTCAAAGTTCTTTTAAATAGTCTTCCCTTAGATTTTGTGAATTAATTTCAGACAACTTTCTGTAAATCGTTTATTACACATGTAATTTCTTTTTAAACAATGTTACATGGCTTTGTGTGAATGCTGTGGTAACTATCTGCTTAAGTTTAAAGCAGGCTCCTGTACTCTTCCGAGGAATTGGCCATTCCGTGAACCCTGCAAATACTTTGGTATAGTTCATTGCTAAATAAAATTTTAAGTAGTTATCATTGATGCTTCCATTTGTTTTTGGGAATTTAACATGCTTTTTTCATCAGGTCTTGAAAGTTCTCTCTGCTTCTTCTTCAGCATACTTGGCAAACCCAAGGACCAAACTTTCAAGTCCTCCCTCCCTCACAGGCTCTGCAATTTCGTTGGTTTCTGTTGTTCAGGTTTTAATATTTTTAAAATAATTTCCTTTGTCCACAGCCTTTATGTGGTAGTTAGTTATTTTTCCTTACCTTATTTTGTTATCATTTTCATTAATGTAATAGTCATGGCAAGCATTGCATGGCAGCTAATGATATTTGAACATTTTTGATGATTTTGAAAAATCTTGTGTAGAATCTAAAAGTCTCACAGCACTAGAGTTACAAGTTTCATAAAATTTTAATTTTGAAAAGACTTGTGTAGGAATCCTCCAGGGCTCTGTAGAGTTATAGTTAGCATCGTGCAAACTGCATCTAGTATTTATGTCCATACTTTAAAACAAAATGCATGCAATGTTATGTATTCATTTCATACTAGCAATGAAGAGCAGAGATGTCATCACAACTTGCAATATGATGTGACAGGGTGATAGCATGGGTTTCAAGATGTGGAGGTGGTTCAGTTGGACAAGTTGAATAAAATATAGTTTCTAGCACCTATGGTTTGGAGTTCTCTCAAAATGTCTTAAGTGTTTGTTTTAAATTTGCATGCTTCTTTGGTTGAGTGGATAATTTCCCTCATAGCACAAATTCTATCGCTTGTAGTTCAACTGTTTGTTTTATGTATCTAGCAACTATACAACTAACTTATTTACATTTGCAACGTTCATGTATAGAATCACTACGTAAGAACACCTAAAACTTTGCCTACAACATTAAATCTCATCTATTAAGTCTAATGTTTCTTAAACCTGTAGCCCATGTTGATGTTGCCTTACCTTCGTAGGACAATCTTATCCCCCCAATGATGCTTGTTGGTATAGTGCAGTGGATATTAGAAGCGATGTAGTGGGAATGTGCTTTAAATATGTTTAGTGCCATTCATGATTGCAGATCTAGATCAGGGATCTGTGATTAAGTTTTGAGAAAAATTAGGTTGTTTGTAAGATATAGCAAATAAAAAATATTGTTTCCTTTAAATTTTATCATATTATATCATTTTCATCTTTTGATTATCCGAAATGGTTTTCATATTGTTTATAGTATTTTTTGTTGTTCTCCTATCTAATAGATAATAAGTGCTTGTGGCAAGATATGCCATGGTGAACATTTTAAACATAAATGAAATAATTTGCTGAAATCTAACTATTTTTGTAAGTAAATGTTCCACAACAAAAAACCTTACTCCCCCTGAGAGCCTTGCATTATTTTTCCCTTGTTTACTCGTGTACTTGTTTACATTGTGCATGTCACCCTCTCTGTTTTAATTTATTTTGTTATCTTTTCCATCATGCAAGTTATAATTCTATCCTTTGATTGTACAATCATTTATCTACCTTAATGTCTTGATATCAGCATCACTCATTTTATTGAAACACTAGCATTTTACCTTCCAGTATTCTTATCTTGGAAGATTATATATCTTGTTGTTGTTTGGTAAAATTTAACTTCATATTTGAGTGGAATTTTTTGGTGAGAACATTCAATTTGCATTGTACCATTTCCTTTTGTAGGATCATTTGTGAAATTTAAATTGCTTATTCTTTGGCTTTGACTTTGTTACCAATTTCTATCAGTGTGTTGTTTGTTCTTCTGCTTGTTCTGATTCATTCAGCTCCTATTGGTTCCAGTTTGTTACTTGCTTTGCTTGCTAAAAGCCAACATATGATGTTGGTTTTATTGAAGTACCATATTAAAGCATAATATTTTTCTTTTCTTGTGGCATTGACAGCCCAAAATATATTTTTAGAAAATTTTCTATCTTTATAAACTGATTATCAGCTTTGTTTCAATTAAAAAGTGTGATAAATAAATTGATGCATATTCACTAATGGAAAGCTTTTCAAGCTAAGGTTTTTTTCAGTAAGTCGAAATTTTGACATATTGTCTTTTGCAAATCCTTGGTAATTCCCCATTGAGTGCAACATGCTAATTTCCCTATTGCTACTTGCACATGGCATTGTCCCCAAAAGCCTTCCAGACATTTCTTGTAGAAGTGCACTATATGCTGTTTTTTAAACCTATGGAAATCAAGCAGAAATGATTTAATGGATCCAGATAGGTCGCCTTTGAAGGAGAAGTCAGGAATTGTATTAATCATGCCATAGGAAATAGGCCCTTAAGATTTGAGTTGGTTTGGAGTCTATATAAAAATTTTATAAACATCATCAATAGCATGTAGGAAATGAGATGGATATGCAAAATGATGTTATGGATGTATAAAATGAATTAGTGTTTTGGAACAAAGAACATTGGCAATATTTGTTGAAGAAAAGCAAATTCAGCATGGTCTAGAAGAAAATTGAGCTTCATTCGTCCAATCCATTACTTGAAAATTTCAACAATAAGATATGCACTAAACTAAAGATTGTTCTTATGCTTAATGGATTACATGGATTCCAAAGTCAAAAGATTGGTTGTCCTTTGGAAATAGAAACATGAAATACATTCATCTTATTACTATAGATGAGAATATCCTTTGGGTTGATGTAAAGAGTTATTTCTAGTGTTTATTCAAAGAGGAATCGTGGAGTGAGTCATGTTAGTTATGACTCATTGTTTCCCTAAAATTATATGCAACTTGAGAGAGGGACTTGATTCTTAAGTCAAAGAGGACGAGGTTCTGAAATTGGTTTAAGATATTGGGTTTTGGAGGCCAACAAGCTTCTACTAGTAGACGTAGAGGATCGTGAGGGGACAATTATATATGGTAAAGGGCTTCTTTGAGGAAGGCATTTTGCTAAGGAGTTGAATACTACATAATTGGTTTTAATTCTAATAGTGATCTCTCATTAAGAAGAACTTGATTAACATTTTAAGAGCTTCAATGATAAAGGTGGTTTCTTTGAATTAAACTAGTTGCATGGGGATATTAATCATATAGGAAAGCATCATTGTTTCTCAGGAAATCTTTTGCACCATGAAGAACAGGGCAATTAAGTGGTATCATGCCGCTGTTAATGTGAATTTGGAAGAACTGTATGATGGAATCATTTGGAATTTTATTAGATGAACTCTCTAGTTTGTTTAAGCTTAATGTTCATTGTTCTCATTATAATTTGTATCACTAACTTTTCCTTGATATTCTATAGAATAGAGGATAATGGGAGCTTTAAAACCCTTGGAGATTAGACATGGAGACCTCCTTTCCTCTCACATATTGTGCTATATATGGAGCATTTATCATGTATTCTTTAAGGTGAGGTCAATGGGGCTTCCAAAAATATTTTAGATTTGTAAGTCGAGAGAAAGCTGAGATTACCATGAATGGCAAGGTCCCTTTGCAAAAGACTAAGTTATTTAAATGTTTATGATGCTTAAGTGACTTGATCTATTTTTTATCGCATATGGTGAGAAGATTAGTGCTTATAAGTCCTATTGTGGTAATAGAGTTATCAATATAATTGGATTTAGGATAGTATTGAATCTTGGAAGATGTCTCGGATCGTGGTTTGGGATGAAATGGTACAGGAGGTTTAGTTATTGTCTTAGGCATCAAATTACAAACAAAGCGTTTGTTGTGTTACAGCATCCTTTGTATCCATATGATGTTAACAGTACAGCTAATTCTATAATAATTGGGTTAATTTTCAGCAATCTTAGTATCCTATCCTAGCACCAGCACCCAACTTGGCTTATTTTGTTCTCTGGATAATTTTTTATGATATAAGTCGCATGATATCTCTGCTATTGCTTTCTCCTGCTGCAAGCATGGTGGAATTCTTCACAATTTATTAAACATTCACAACTTAAGCAAAACGCAACCATTAGAAGTGTAAAATAAAATATTATCTTTTCATCATAAGTTGAATATTTGGACCTGTAGAACATCAGTTAACACACCTTTAAAAAAAGTAGAAGTATTTGGTGTTAACACACCTTTATAAAAAGTAGGAAATATTTGTTGCTTATCAATAACAGGATCTATTGCTTGATCTTTTAATTTAACCTTATCTTCCATTCAAATATGTTTGATGAAAATATGTAAAAAAATATCTGATGGAGACTCCAAAACATCGAGCTCTCATTGGAGCTCTCATTATAGTCTTATCATCAGTAGTGTGGCTTAGCATCTCTCACGTATTTCCTACCATATGCATGCCACATCCTGGAGATATTTTAAATTGGGTACATCATGTGTTCTATTGCATGTCCTACTATGATGATATCATGCCTTGTCTGGTGTGTTATGTCCCAAAAGTGTGCCATGACACTATGAGACACTTCAAGGTGCATTTGTTTCGTAGTTTGCTCATTGTATTGAAGTCCTGATTGTTATTATGTGTTTCTTCGATTATTATTTGAGGTTCAGATGTCTTTACCTTTTAATTTCCATGTATAGTTTTGTCAAAATTTATTTCTTGAAGATACACTAATACTCCATCATATGTTCAGTGAGTTGCAGATTGTATTTGCACCAGCGCTTTCACTTTGTTATTGACAAAATATTTTTCTACATTCAGTTTGCCTGTTGTCGTACTTTCTTTATAATGTACAGGCTCACAATTTTACAGGCTAGGAATAATGCTCGTGTGTTGATTTGTGGCTCTTTGGATCTCTTTAGCAACAGGTATAAAATCTGTTAGTTTCTAATTGATGTACTTTTGGGCTTGACTTCAAATATCTTTTGACCCAGATTCCTGAGATATGGAGTGCTGAAGTCTGGAAGCTCAAAGAAGTAAGTCTAAAATACTAGTGTTACATCCTTGTCCTTCTGCAATGTGCTGCAAATCTGATGATTGAGAATTTTTTTTGTGGTTTCTGCCTGTGAATTTTTTTATGCATGTGTTGTTGTTATAACTTCTGTGCTTTGATTCACTTATCCAATAGAAGCAGGTTGGATGTATTTATTTTTCAAAATAAAAGCACAATAACTAGGGGAAATATTCTGGTGGAAGCAGAGTTAGGAGATCTTAACATTTTTTTACTGAAAAAAAATTCGAAGTTGCATAAGGTGCGTTGTTTAAACAGAATAAAGTTCTATCTCCAAATCTTTCAGGCTGAATTTAAACCTCTTACAGTTTCTTGCTCACTGATTTTCAGCTGCTTATTACATCTCTTCCTTTTGTCAGTAATGTGAATGATTCATTTTTTGCTTTTAGCTTATGCTAATTAATCGAAAAGAGTGAAATTATTGTTGCAGGCACGACAAATCTGGTAATGAGCAGTTTGTGACTGAAATCAGCAAATGGGTTTTCCATGAGAGGGGGCATTTAAAGGTGCACTTTTTTTTTAAAGAAAATGTGGTTCACAATTCTTTGTGTAGACTTTTTCATTTATTTTTTTTGGTTTTTGTAAATGAATATAAGAAAATTTACAGTGAAAACATGCATTTATTGCCATTTGTCTTCATTTGTCATTGACTGTGTACTAATTTTTGTTAGGCTGTTAATATGTCTCATCATAAAGTTGGAGAGGAGGGCGAGCCAGCTATGTACCGAATTAGTGATGATTTGGTAACTTTTCCTAATCTTTCAAGTTGAGCTTTCATTATTCACAAAATGCTCAAGGGCTTTATGCTTGGTTGAGAGTTTCTTTCTAAAATATTTTTTTACAAAGCTGTTACTCATTGTTTCTTTGCCTAACATCTAACGGCAAGAAAGTCCTTGCCATTATCATTTACACATTTAATATCTTGGTACTTTTGTGGATTAAATCACATATAACTTAATATTCAAATGCAAGTTAGTGTTAGTATATTATTTATAATGATCATAAAAATCATTAGCTTTACTCCCTTTTTCCCTTATACACACATACATAACATGTAAACACATGCTAAGATGTAAAACTTCAAATAAAATGCAGAAGCTAAAAATAATTAATAAATATAGTACGTTTAGGTAACTTTCCTTTAAAATATGAAAGTACTATTATCATGTTCTACCTGTCTTTTCTATTTGATAATATAAATAATTACAACACATTGGGTTAAATTAGAATTTCTGCACAGTATAGAAGATACAAAACTAACATCAGACAAGGATGATGATAAACTAAATTTGAAATTATTTTGCATACAATGAAACCACAACTATATTATCACTCACATATCTACTAAAATATAATGTCAACATTAACATATTAAGAATTGTATCAAAATATATAGAGTACAAAGTTTCTTGATGTTATCCTTTTACATTAGATCACTCAACTTACTTGTCACTATTGTATTCTCTCTCTATATATTTATAATATTACTTGTAATTTAATGAAAATAGTTTTATCAAGTTTAGTAAGAGAATTTATATCTAAAATAATATCTAAATGTAAAATCATAAAAATGAATAGTATTATAAAATAGTGATATCTCTCAAATAATCATAAATGGATATGTCATGAATGAACAATAAATAATATATTTTGTATCTTTTGTATAAAAAAATGAACAATTTATACTTTTATATGATCATAATATCATTTATAGTCATAAACTAATAATTCATTTTTTATAGTTTCTATAATATTTTTCATATTTTCAATAATATAGGGTCTTAATTTCTCAATTGACTATTATTTTTTTTCATATCATCTATTCTCATATTTATCTCATTTTTATTTATTATCTCATCACATTAGATTTAAACCTTAGCCTGTAAATATATCATAATTTGTTAGTTATATAATCATATCATGTTTTTAGTACATTAGGCATTACATTAAATATTAATGATATTTGAGAGTATCTCAATTATATCATATCCACATATTAGGCTTTGCACAAACTATTAGCTGTATCAGATGTCTCTAATATAATCTAATAACACGATATATGATCTTTGCTTATCAAGCCCATTATGCTAGAAGCTCAACATATATAATAAAACTTTTGGAATAATGCTTTTAAAAAAATCGTTTTATTCTTCTTTTTCTTTTTTCTATTTCTTTTGCTTGCAGCAGAGCCTCCTTGTCCTTGAATTGAACTGGCTACAGAAGAAGCTGTAGCTTTTGTTCCTTGTTTTTCTGTAGAATACTCCCAGATGTTGGGTTCCTTCCTCAGCTCTTGTCACTCAAGATTTTCTCGAAAACCGCTAGGCTTCCCTTTTCTTCTTTAACTCCCAAGCAGCTCTGCCTTGATCCAAACCTTCCTATGCTTATCCAAACCTGAAGCTTCCTACTCCCGTGCGTATCCAACATACGAAATGCAGTAAGCATGCAAAAGACAGGTTGGATAATAGGAATTCCAATGGCTGATTAACAGCAACTTTTTTTAATTTTTTAATGTATGAACATTCATAGTAATTTAATTATAGCTCTAAAAATTATAAAAGTTTATTTAAATTCCTTGCATCAACCTCTAAACAATTATATTTTGATTTCCACATTTTGAGCCACTTTGTAAATTGACTTATTTTTCAAGACAATGCCAGAATATTATTGTTTTGTTATGACAGACCAAATTTTCAAGATACTAATTTTATTATATAAAAAACAAGCATAAAAAACTTAAATACATAATTTTCTCATTTATACATGTTATACACATTAAAATTCACTGAATCTTTCAACCACCGAGGTTTTTGTTTTAATTACTATTGAAGGTGTTCTCTGTTGAAATCTATGAATGGTCTGGAAGCTCCTGGAGACCATATGTGGCAGATGATGTTCAAGTCCAATTCTATATGATGAGTCCCTATGTTTTGAAAAATTTGCCCACTGATGAAAAGGTGAACGTCAACCTTTGCTTTTCTTCTTTTTTTTTTTTTTTTTTTGGCTCTTGTTTGGGGGGGAAGAAAGATGAGATGAGGTTCTTCTTTCTGCATATATTGATGTTTGTATTTCTATAGCAGGCACTTTATTTCACTTCGTTTAAGGTTCCTGATGTTTATGGTGTATTCCAATTCAAGGTGGAGTACCAAAGGCTAGGATACACAAGTCTATCTCTTTCAAAGCAGGTTGGTGTTTGCAGCTTCTCTACTTAGATATTAATTTTTTATTGAAGTTCTGTCAATTTGATCATCAACAACAATTCCTAGACTAAAGGTTGGTTATGAAAACTAATAATGTTACTGTCCACGGGCTAATATCAACTTATCAAGGTTTATGTATGTGCTGTCTTTTTTAATATTCTCATATTGTTGTTTGACATTAATATTGATTCTTTTTATGCTCTAATTTCAAATCATGGTCCCGGATGTGTGATTTTTCAATGCTTCATATTCACATTTTTATGGTCTTACTCATTCTCTTTGCATGGTCTAACTCTATTTCTTCATTTGTAATTAGAACAATGTTCAACCCATGGTTGAAAATTTGATTGCTAGTGGTGAATTTTAATATTCTATCTTCATGAAGATTGTTTCTACAATAAAAATTTCATACCATAATTTTGGATGATGGCAAATCTCAACAATCTAAATATATGATGAAAAGGCTTAACTTTGATTGTTATAGCACAGATCATTAGTGAAAGCTAAGTTGATTTTGTATAATAAAAGTAAGATAAACATACAGGTTGCATTAGATAATTTTAAAAGCATCCTAATCTTTATTTATTCAAAAAGATGAATAACTTAATATTTAAAACAAAAAATAACATAGTCACAATAAAAAAAATGAAACTAATTGCAAAACCTTAAAGATTTAAGATAAATAATTGAAAAAAAACATAATAATCATTACTATGGATATGTTATTATAGTGCTCTCGTGATGATGATACACTAACCATATAGGCTCAACTTAAAAAAATGTTGCAATTAATACGAGTTCCACAAGAAAATCTTGTAGTTGAAACTTGTTATTTTATAGTAAGCAACTAAATATTGGAATATGAGCATGCTCAATAATACAATACAAATGGCATAACAAAAAAGCTATTAATATCTAAATGAGAATTTATTTGTTATTTGTACTATGAAACCACACCTTGGGTTACCCATTAGGCATTTCTTGTGGATCTTGCCTTCTTAGGGGTAAAGCAAAAAGAAATTTGCTCATTAGGGTTGGTTTAGGAATTAAGGTGTTTGGTCAATGTTTTGACAATTTGGTCTCGTCATATTGAGTTGTTTTTTTGGGTTGCCTAATCTTGACCCAAGCTGATTTTATATCCAAATGGTACTTTGACATTTGAAGTTCATGATATCACATATAAAGCTCATAATCTTTTTGTTATAGTCGATATGAGACTATTTATCTCATATATTCCTCGTTCCAGAAGCTTTTTAGGAATTGCTCCTTATTTGATTATTCCTTTCTTTGAGATATCCTCCAATGATTAGTTCTTGTTTTTTTCAGTCATTGGAATTAGAAGTCGTACCACATTGGATTTTATGGTATTAATTTAAAATATATTTGTGATAACAATATTATTAAGTTGAGGTATTGTCCTTTTTGTTTGCCCTATCATGGCCCAAATAAGTCTTGCTCCCAAAATACATTTCAACATATTAAAATTATGATATCATATATTAAACTTATAACCTTCTGTTTATAGCCAATGTATTATTCATTCTTATAACTTTCTATATAAAAGCTTGCCAAGACTTTTTTTTTGTTTGATGATTCCTCTTCCTAGGATATCACTTTGACAATCACTTCCTATCCTCTTCAGCCCTTTGTGTTGCAAGTGTCTTAATAGGTGCAACATCTGACACTTTTATATTTGCTGGCTCCTTTGGTCCCATTGGATTCTTATTTTTTTTTTCCTTAACAACTTTTTTCCAAGGAACAACCTTCCCCTTATATACTCTTCTTCAAAATGGAGTGTTTGGTTTCAAGGACAATATCATTGATGTGATGGTTGAGGATTTGCAAAGGGTATTTACATGAAACTAAAAAAAGAAAATTGTTGTTATGCAATTTGACATGCACAATCTTACGCATTGTGGATAGGATTGGGGATAATAACCTGAAGAGCAGGTCTTTAGTTATCGGCTATGAATGGAGGAGGGGTTCAGCAGCCATTGAGTTTGGCGTGTTCATGGTCGCTAGAGGTGAGGTCTCAGTGGTCGCTAGAGGAGAGGTCTCAGTGGCCCCTTATTGGGCTTGTGCATGGACATTTATTAAATAAATTTCTAACCTTGTCACACCCATGGCAAAGGATTGAAAAATACTTTCATATTAGACCTTTTGGAAGATTCATTATGCTTTTTTCTTTGGGACCCTTCTTTTTTTGTTCTCAACAACTATCTTCCAAGGACCAATCTCTGCCTTCACTTGCACACTTTGTTTCTTAATGGGGTGGTTGATCTCAAGGGCAATATCATTGATGCTATGGTTGAGGATTGGCAAAAGGTATTTAGAAAAAACTAAAAAGAGGTTGTTGCTTTGCAATTTGACATGCACAAGTTTACATATTATGGGACGAATGAGGGTAATAACTTGAAAAGTAGACCTTTGATTAGGGGCTATGAGTGGAAGGGGCCAGTAGTTATTGAGTTTGGCATGTTCATGGTCGTTAGAAGAGAGGTCTTAGTAGCACCTAGAATGGGCTTGTATATGGGAACTTTTTGAATAAATGTTCGACCACACCACATCCATGGTAAAGGATTGAAAAGTACCCTTACGCTAGAACTTTTGGAAGATTCAATATTTCTTCCCTTTGGGTTTTTTCTCTTTTTTTCCCTAACTAGCGTCCAAGGACCAACCGTCCCCTTCTTGTGCACACTTTTTTTCGCAATGGGGTGGTCAATCTTGAAGACAATATCATTGATGCTATGGTTTAGGATTGGCAAAGGGTATTTAGACAAAGCTGAAAAGATTGTTACAATGCAATTTGACATGCTCAAAGTTATGCATTGTTGTAGGAATTGGGGTCATAACTTGAAGATCAAGGGCTTGGTTAGGGGCCATGGGTGGAGCTGGGCTAGCAACCATTGAGTTAGGCATGTTCATGGTCGCTAGAGGAAAGGTCCTAATAACCCTTGGAGTGGGCTTGTGTGCGGGCACTTAGTAAATAAATGTCCAAACTTATGACACCCATGGCAAAGGACCGAAAAGTACGTTGAACCTATGGAAGATTCAATTGTTCTTCCCATAAGTTGAAGTCCTAGGATAGAGAGGCTTAGTTAAATTGACCTTAACAGATACCTTAGCAAAGGTAGTTCGCTCCATTATAGTAGTAACATCATTCTATCAAAACGGATTGCTAACATAGATAGCCATATGTAACAAATTAGTTCTCATTGATAGTCAATAATGGATGAAATTTACAATTTAATGGTTTAGGCCTACAACTTGGGTGTCCATTATTCATGAACATTCTACCAAATGACATCTCAAATATGGTCCTCCCTCATGTCCATAACAAGAAATTTCTCATAATGTTTTTAGTGATGGCAACATTCATTAGAGAACCACAAGGAGGACATCTTTAGTCCAAAAAATGCATCACTATGCTATTCTCAAAAAAATTTTTAAGCTTTGTCCATATCGTCATCATCTAAGATGACTATTTTGAAATCTTGTAGTAGGGCATTTTTAAAGTTTGGTGTGGATAGGACCATGGATTGCTTAATGTATGCAGTTGCCTGAAAGGGACCCAATAGGCTTTAACTAACAAGAGCCTTATTATGAGTTTAGTTTGATATTGAAATAGGAAAAAAAGGTCTAGTAAAAGGGCCCAAAATGTTCCATTGAGAGGTTGTGATGTCATGAGCATTGCACAGGGGTCAATGGAACATGATACTGTTGGTATTGTGCCTAAGATAGGGTCATATGTTCGTCATAAGTACTTTAGGCATCACATCTATTATAGACGTGTTATACATTATATCTTCAATAACTTTGTTGCTCAACCCATCACCTATACTCCTCTTCAATACCTCAATTGGAACATTATTGTCGTGAGAAAGTGTGGCCACAATGCCATACTAGTTGAGGTACAATATTTGCTGTTGCTTTCATTCCATATGTTCGTTGTTGGTCTCTAGCAAGTCCTTGTCAAGTTCGTTTCAATGGCTATCTTGAAATAACCCTTCATCAGTATTGTTTGATCCAATTGCTTATTCACCATGTCCGACAACCCCTTCGCTTCTAACTTTCTTTTATTATCACCCTTTCTTCCTCTTGATGTGCACACATTTACAATCAATATGTATCACAAAGGCTACATTGTTTACCATATCAGAAGCAAATATAGGGTTTGCAATGATTCTTTCACTTTTTAATATTCTAGTTCTTATTAAGGTATTATCTTGATTTAATTGGATCTTATCCTTATCCAAACTATCTTTCTCATTTGGTCACTTAACTACTCCAACCTAAGCATGATTAATTATGGAGTTCTCGTGAGATCCAATGTCTTTTGCTCTCAAAAGACGCTTCACCATTTCAAGGCTTATGACTATACTTATAAAACTTAAGATCTATCTCTCATAGTCGATGTATGACTATTCATCTCCATACTCTTTCACCTAGAAGCTTAATAGGAGCATTTTTTTTATTTGATTGATTCATCGGTGATAACTTTCCACCCTATTTGATCCTAAGTTTTACAGATTTACCAATTTTCTTTTAGATCATCCTCAATCCACATCAAATTAGAGGAGATACTACACTTATACTAATATTCTAGTATTTTTGGTGAGGTATGGTCCTAATGTAATCGAGTTTTGTCTTTATCCATTGGTTTTATTTCGGTCCTAATGTAATTGAGTTTTGTCTTTATCCATGGGGGTTATTCCCATTTGGTAACATATTCCAATACTATTTCAATCCCAAACATGTTTAAACATGAAGTTCTCATGGGATATAATGTGGGTTTTCCGTTAAATGATGTCTCATTATTTCATGACTTATGACTTTATTTATAAAACCCATGATCTCCCTTTTTGTGATAATGTGAGACTATTTATTCTTATATCTCTTAACATATAAGCCGATCGTGAGCGCTTTTTTGTTCGATGAGTTATCTCTTAGACCTTATTTGATAATTACTCTATCTTTTTTCGTCATAAGTGTTAACACATTTTGCCCTCTTGGATCAACGTACAATCCATGGAATTATTAAGAGAAGTCTCGTAAGTTTCATAAACAGGGGTGTGAGAATATTTTACCTTTGCATCCTACCTAAAAGAATGGTCCTTTGTAGATTTAGAAGAATCTTTGGCTCATGATGACTTTCCTGTTTTCGGCTCTGGAAGAAAAAACCCCAATTCTATCACGATGAGAGTTCACATGAGCCATGATATTTTTGAGATATTCTAGCTAATCAAATCCTTGACATTCAGCCAAGTTGACACCTTCTTTGGTTACATACGTGGAAGCATCAAAGAAATTTGATGTAGGTTTAGAGCTTTATAATACTGACCTTAAGCCACTTCTCTCGTTTTGTTCTCTCCTTCGCCATGACAAAGGAGGTCAAAGTGATAGAAACAGAGTTTAGAGTATAGCCTCTAAAAGGGGAGAGGGAAATAGGGAAGGAGACATGTAATCTCCTTAGAGGGGGATAAATATCACATGAAGTCCTAAAAAAGCCCCAACAAAAACTAGAGTTTAAAACAAATAAGTGTCGGCCATAATTTTAGAGTTTTAAGAAAAATAGTTCGTTTAATACTCTTCCTAATGAGGAAGTAGAATTGAAGTTGGAAAAAGAGGGTTTTTACTCGCATTTGAAAAAGGAAAATATTAGTAAAAGGGATGAGGGAACAAAATTCAAAGGCAATGATGATGATACCTCCAAACTCCAACTACTACTAAAATGGCATGCAATAGTGATGTAGAAAGCAATGGAGGACCCTTCTGAAGGATAAAGGAGACATTTGTGGTTTCTATTTGTAACACAATGAAAAGGAGTTGAAAGGGAAAAGGAGGTGGTAGCTTAAATGGGTGAAGTGACTACAAATTTTTTTAATGAACTTCCTTCTTAATAACCTTGTCAAAAGAGTTGAAGATGTCGGTGAGGGTTTATGGTTAGAGAAGAGAAATAAAGGACAAGTGGGGAAATGAGTAGAAATGCTAATTTTTTCTTTTGCATTGGTTTAGTTTGATTGAATTGAATCAACCCATTCGAAAATTTTGAAGATACATAATGTTATTGCAACTTTCGTTTTCAATAAAGTGTGAATATTAAAGCTTTCTTAGAATTGAGCTAAAAAGCCTATTTGTCATTGTTAAGTTGTAAGACAATTAGTTTCACATTGAGTATTTAATGTAATGTTACATCTTAAGTACATAATTAAGTGTTGCTTCTCTTGGTTTTATGCTTTTGGTATGATGCATGTTTACTTAAGAGTATATTAATCCTGATTTCTACTCTTTGATTTATCTCAACTCCTTTAAAGAGCTCTTAGTGTCAATTGAAGGTGAAATCATATGATTTGGTGCCCCCAAGGGTATTTAACAGTCTCTTCCAAGTATAAACAAATTTAAGGAGCTTAGTGGAGGTCTAATGGTGCATGCAAGGTGTTATTTTTTTTTAAATTTTTCGTAGTCAATATATGTAATTTTTTAAAAGTTTAAGTACAAAAGATGTGATCCTCAATCACAATATCTTGGATTGCATAAAAATAATTTAGGAGGGACATTCACTCATCACAAAATTATGCCAAGCAAAGTATTTGTGGTATGGTAAATACCCTTATTGGCATTCCTTTATAACATCAACAAACAAGGTCTAGGAGTTGTTTGCCAGCCAAAAGCTTGTCTCATATCCAATACTCTTTACATGTCACTTGGGCCATCAACCATGGAACCCTCATCTTAATTATGTGCATCTCATAAGAATGGATCCTACTTTCCACATCAACCTATTATGTTGGACCCAATTGACGAGGTTGGTTGTTGTCACTTATGACCTTTGAACTTATTTGCTGAAGTTGAAGCTTATCCATCCACCATGGAGAGGGATCCAAATTGAGGAGATGGGTAAGAAGACTCAAGCAAACTTGTAGATTTTTAGGATTCCATGGTGTGGAGAGAGTCAACAAGGGAACCAATTGACAAGAATGGCTCCATGATGACTAATCGTGATAGAATTTTTGCCCCATAATGTAATGTCAATGTGTTGTGGGGTAAAGGATAACTCGAATAACTCAAGAGCATATTGATTTAATTTGTAGCGATGGGTAATCATCAAAGGGAGTATGTTGTCTCTATCTCTTAAGGTGACAAAGGCAACAAGAATATTAAGTAAATATTCAATTTTAATCAGAAGATAGAAATTTCTGGTGGCATGAAAAAAAAAAACCTCCATGTGAGTTAATATGCAATATATTAGTCTCTTAGACATAGTGCTAGAGAAAAGCGTTGTTAGATTATAGATAACAAAATACACCCTCATGGATAGAAGTATAACACTGAAATTTCATACTTGCTAAGTTCGAGTTGAGATTGCCACATGATGGATACTTGATAAGAAGACAGTATAATAGGGTTGAGTGTGAAGATGGCAACACTATGCAATTAGACCTTGCTCATCACCTTGCACCTCATTGTAAAGTGTCGGTGTAAACACCAAGTTGTTTTTCATTTTTGTTTAGACTGACTTTTCTATAAGGTGAAACTATTCACACGAAAGCAAAATGATTGTACCAATTTGCTTTTGCTCAAAAACATTTGGAATTGTTGCTTGTCCTAGTGTTTGTCCTCCTCTAGGAGCTTAATGACCATCTGGGGTAGGTCCCACAGTATACTAGTAGTGGTCGACCAACAGCTAAGGAGTTAATCCACCTCTCGTTGCTTGATTGAGTTGTTAGACTATCCATAATCCTCCATATTGTGCTACCATGTATTGTTTGGCCACCCATGCAAATGAGGCTCTATGTCTAGGAGTCCCCCATCCTCATATCTCTTATGGGAGCTAACTGACCATGTGGGGAGATCCTATGCTTATGTTGGTTGACCGAGGGACTTAATCCATTTGTCCAAGATAAATCTCTATGCTCACTAGGCTTTAGGGAGTCAATCCATAGTTTTGGTAAGAGGATCCTATGTTTAAATTACAAGACTTTACTTTTTTAAGTGGATTGTCATCATTAAGGACTAGAGATGTTGAGGTTGAGTGTGGATTATATTCAAATTTTTTGCTCAGTATTAACTAAATTAGGTTAGATTGGCTTTGAACAATTAGTTAAGGTTAATATGGGATTAAAAAGACTAAGTAGTTATGAATATAAAATCTCCACTGGTTTGTTTATATATATAGTATATCTTATATTAAATGATTTAGAAATGTTCTTTAATTTGACATGGGGTTTAAAGGTATTCAATGGTTCATGGCTCAGCTTGATTTTAAAGGCATTCTATGGTTCTTGGTTTAGCCATTATGATGCACATTCTCATTTCATTTAATGTCATCAATTTTTACAATATAGTTTATAAGTTCATTTTTTAGTCTGAGATAACATGATTGCCATGCTGTCATCTCATTGTCAATTTTAGCCACTGTAGGGTAGGGTAAAACATTCATCTATGGTTTGCATGAAAAAGCGAAATGATGGGCTATTTTCTCTTTGGACGTTTAATGGTGAATAGTAATGAAGACTAATATTTGCTTATGATTTCGTCCTTATTCCTAGTAACTGGGTTAGCTGTTAGTTGATCTATGCTTCTTTTGTTACTGGTTTGGCTAAGGATTAGTTGATCTATGCTTGTTTTGTGCCTTAAACACTAACTCATTAATTAAAATTTATGAAAAGCCTGTGGAGAGCATTGCAAATTAGAAGAAGCCTCTATTTCTTTGTGTCAAATTGCTCACTCTTTTTGCAATTTAAGTTGATTTATTGAGATCTAGGTTTGAGTAAAGATAACTTGGCTCTTCATGCTTTTGGTAATTGTCAATAACAAAAGAGGATCATATCTTGCTTATTCTTGGAACACTACTTACTCAAAAGCAATTAATCTTTGACCAAGAGATTATTAAGATATGAATTTTGATATAGATTTGAAAATTTATAAGGAATGGATGATGATGCTTTGATTGTGTAATTGTTGCTTTCACAAAGCATAGACTATTGAAGTTGAGCAAACTCATTTTATAAATGAGCGGTGGTAACCATATGGGCGTTTATGAACACAGATATTTATAGTTAGGTGCTTTGGACTACAATACCAATATAGTTTCTAAAAATAAATTAACATGTGATTATGACGTGCATTGTAAAAAATTGTGGTTTTTTATTGAGATGTTCACTTTGATTAGGAGAATGATTGTAAAAAGGGATGACCTTTTGATAGATGAACCTAAGCAAAGTACTCTAAACATTTGTTTTTAGATGTTTTTGTATAATATTTTTTTTCTTCCCTTTGAAGTTACTGTAAGTATGCCTATTGTAAGGGAAATGTTTGAATTAAAGCTTATATTTTTTGTAAGTTCTAACGAAGGTTGTTCAGATGTTGTGTTTTTTTTTTTAGATTAGGTTGCCTATAAAAATTTGGTCTCCCATACAATCATCTTTTCATTTCTCAATTTTTTTTTTGTTATGATGATCTGATGCTTCTATCAAATTTTGCATTTCTAATGTGTGTATGCATCTTTGCATCTACCTTACTGAATTTCTCTTTATCCTTTACCCATCTAACATTTAGTTGATTTAAAGGACTTGTAGGTTTATTTGGTTTTCTTCTTTTTGGCTAGATAATCAAGCTAGCTTTTGAGCTTAAAGAGTTCACTAGATTGTAATTTTGCCTAGCCTATGGTTGAGGTAATGGAGTGTTTCTTTAAAAATGGTTACTTGTTTGGTTAAAAAAGGGGGAAAATGAAGATTTTTAGACAATCTTAATTTGTAAATGATTTTTAAAGAGAAAAATTAAATGAAATCAGTTTCCAAACCTTCAATTTCATTTGGAAAAATTATCAGGGATTTGTAGATAAATGATATTCAATGCATCAGAAGATATATGCTATATTTTCGGATTTATCTAGAAATGGTTTTAATGGTGAAATAAATTAATTTCTTAAAAGTTTAGAGAAGCAAACTCTAAGATGAAATGAATGGAGATAACAGATAAAAGAATGTGGGAGATAATTTTGCAAAAGTGTGATGAGATGCTACCTGATCGAGTAAATCCTAATCCCTAACATCTCAATGTTGATGCAATATGTCCTTTCTTTAGAATGGAAACTTCATGTCCCATGGCATTTGTTTGTCTTTAAGACCATATCTTTTGTGAGTGAAATCCCTTGGCCAAGAAGGTGACTAAATTGAATTTTCAACTGAGTCTATTTAGGCAACGTGAACATAACAAGTCATTATTAGTAATTAGTCATGTCAATTGATTGGCATTGTTTGATTGGATCAGGAGGATCGAGCGATGGTCAGCTTGGATTTGATCCGTGGTCCATTATGATTTGGGTTTTCGGATTAGATTTTTGGTCAATTTGTAGTTAGTATCAAGTTTTTTGAGCTATCATTTACATTTTAATTTTATACAAAAACAATTTTCGTTGGCTATTTTTTGAATATTTTGAACATTTTGTTAATGTAAGAAAATCAATGTTATTTTTTTTAAGAAAAGATGTGATGAGATAGGATAACTAGTAAAATTAAGTTATATCAAGTATGATATATCAAAGAGTTAGGGCTGGACTAGTTGAAAATATTAACCTATATGAAGCTTGGTCTAAAATTCCCAAAAAATGAGCCTTTGATGATGACATTGGTAATAATCCAGCAAAAGGCGGATCCTCAGAGCGGGTTCAATGGACAACGGGATGAAATATTTGTTTGGTGGTTAGGTCGCCTTGTACTTCGAGATAAAAAAGGGCTTGAATTCTTTGTACTTCGTATGCCTACCTTTTTTAAAACATTTTCGATAGTTTTGATAGATAGAGACGGAATTGTGAGGGTCGATGTTCCTTTTCGAAAGACAAGTAATATTGGTTACATAAGAGAAATAACACATGTAAGATGCGCTATCTAGTATGGTGATTCTTTCTTTAATATGCAATTTCGAAGTTATTATTGCATAACATAACAACACAACTAATGAAAATTACACTATTGCAGACTATAATAACCAGATCAATTACCAAAAAAAATGACTTCATAAAATTAACTTATAAATAGACTTCTATGTAGTGGAAACCAAAATTGTTATATTAAGTAAAAATTCTCAAAATTTAAATTCCTGCGTTTTAATGTATTTTTCAAATCTCAAACCCTGCATAAAATAAAAAGGAATTATGTCTTAAAATAATAAATGTATATGCATTAAATATGGCGTCAGAGATTGAAGCCGATGGTAAAGTTGGTGGTTCTGGAGAAGGAGATGGTGAATGAAGTGCGAGACAATTAACGATGCATGACGTCAGGTTTTTTGTTAGAAGAAATATAATTTATAAGAAATATGACCTAATTATTTAAGAAATTAATTAAATTGTTTCCATTTAATAATAGTTGTATATAGGTCTTTATTAGTTTGGGTGAATATTGCCCTGAAACCGATCCACTATTTCTTAAATGTGGCTGGTCGGTTCTTCCTGTTAGTGGTTCTGATCTAAAAGTAGTTTTGATTTAACCAACTAATTGTTTTGAGTTTGGGTCGAATCATCTGAAAATTATGTTTTATTAGGTTATGTGATAGTTAAATTGGACTAATAACTTGATCTAGAATAGTAATGACACGAGCCTATAAAAAGTGGCGTGATGTTCAAAGAGTTGTTCCTTCAACCGTATCTACGTTGAGCTCAACAATGTCCATGGCTGAATAAAGTGTTGTGACCAAAAGGGTTGCCATTATGTTTTTAAAATTTTCAAACATGGTAGATGTTACTAAAAATAATAGTTTTAATTTGTGGGGAAAAGAAAATCACATTAAAGTCATGCATATTTTTTATTCTCGTATGATTCTCTTTTTTTTTTTTTTGGAATGACTTAAAAGAAGTGCAAAATAGTCATTTTGTTATAGGCAAGTTAATCCTAAATGCAGTTTAGTTTATTCTGACTTTGTCATTTTTATTCAATTTTCTTCAGATTCCTGTTAGACCCTTCAGACATAATGAGTATGAGAGATTTATTCCAGCAGCTTTCCCCTACTACGGCGCATCGTTTTCAACTGTAAGTTTACTTATGAATTTACTGTTGTTCAGGGTCCTCTTTCATTTTTCTTACAGGTTTCAATGATTCCTGCAACCTAAAGGACTCTTAATTCTCTGGGTCTCAGTTAGTACTTGGTTTTGTTTGGTTTTTGTAAATTCTTTCTAACTGAATGAATGAAACTCTGATACAAAATCAATTTTATTTTCTACTATTTTCACTCAAATCAAAGGAAGCCTCTTTTGCTTTGTTGTCCAACTTTATAGAAGTTGAAGTCTGTTTTGAAGCATTTCTAGGAAGACTAAGTATGGCAACTTTCATTTTTCCTGCAGATGGTTGGCTTCTTCATTTTCACAGTTGTTTACCTCTACAACAAATAGCATCGTATGGGACAAAGAAGGTATGACTTGAGCAGTTCTCATATGAGCACTTGATGAGACCCCACTATGTTGAACTCTTCGGCATGTTCACATGTAGCATTTCTCAGTTCTAATTTGAAATTTTGCTTAGTTAAATTCACACTTTTTGAACGCCATTTTTAATGCATTAGAAGTTGTCTTGTCTCAAATGCGGACTTTTTGACAAAAAGATGATCTGCTCAAACCTGAGTGGTATGACTTGTGATGATATTGGTGACAATGACTTTGGTACGATTCTTGCATTTTTTTTTTTGCCTTTTAGTTAAGGTTTTCTAATAAATATAACATTCAAACTCTTCCTTGTTTATAACAGTATTAGGAAGATCAAATGGGTTTCGTTTGTTACAGATTTGGAAGTCAAGTGAGATCTGCTGATGATCCCGCCCATCTGATTTTAGTTGCAGAGCGTATGCTTGCGATAACTTTTGTCAGCTATAAGTGTTTCATGTTAAGCAGTGGAGTGTGAATATCATTTTTGTTCGAAAATATGACATTGCAAGGTCTCATAACATTATGCTTTAATCAACATAAAGGCTAATTAAAACTTCTAATGGCATTGAATTACTAGACCAAAAACTTTATGCGTAGGTGTTTCAAACCTTCGTTGGAGCTGATCCAATATCTTCTACACCTGGATCTCGAGTGACCACACGTACATCTCCATCTCAGTCACTGGAATGTCCACAGTAAAAAGGCCATCATCATCATCATAACTGAATTCGACATCCATGGAATCTAGGGTGCATGTGCTTGGTTTCCGGGAAGAGTACGCTCCAAATTGCCCACAACCACGAACCTTCAGGCTCAGGTCTGCAGTGGCTGCCGATGTTGCTCTCCATTGGAACTGCTCTACCGCTCCACCGGAGTTGAACATCTTCAGCAGGCCAATAGGAGCAAAATAAATGCCTGGTGCAACTTCCTGCATAAATAATTGTTGAGCGTTAACGTTATGATGATAAAAAACTTGGCTGAAATTACCTACGCGTTACCTTCAAGGGTGAGATGTGGAAGAGTTCGTATTCCATGACCCGGAGCGTCACTGGCAGAGTCGCTTCCTTGGGTAAAAGCACCACGTCACCTGCATCAACATTAAACTAAATATGGATGATGCGGGAGTTTATGGGTAGTTGAGACTGGGAAGAGGGCAAAACCGGTTCGGTATGAGTAGACAACGGCCTGGCCGTCCCAGTCCGTCCCGGCAATCTGCCTCATGGCATCTACGTCATCAGCTTTGACGCAGCCTGTGAGCGCCCCGGGTGCGTCATTGTGAATCCGGGTCCGCTTCTCCACTTTGCACCATCCAGCGCCCTGGCAGTTGAACACCCCTACCACGCCGGAGCACTTGTTTACATTCCATACCTTGAGCAAGCTGACGCCGTCTCGGGCCGGATCGTTGAATAGGCTGTCACGAGTTGGGCGGCCAGGAAGCATGGCCCGGAGAACTGAGCCGTCCGGCAGAACCAACTTCCTTAATAAGTCGAAGTCATGGTTCCCGGGCTTATCACTGTCGCATCACGCCAAATTTTGTCAATCGCAGCAATCCAACCATCCATTTGTGTGGGGGGGGGGGGGGGGGGGGGGGCGTGGAGATTGGTAACTGACCTGACGTAGATAGGACCGCCGCCTACAGCTCGAGCGGCGGCGTGGTATTCTGCTGCAGGGTGGAGACTCTGCATGTAATTGAGTAAATATAAGGTGAAGATTAAGAAGATATTAGTGCTGTAGGAGGGCAGGTGGTTTTTGATTACGTGGAACATATCCCAATCGGGCTGCATAAATTCGCCGAGGAAGAGTGTGTTGTAGGCGACGGAGGAGATGTGGATTGTGTGGGAGGCACGGTCGCGAGGGTAGAAGTCGTCGGACGCGCGGATTACAGCGGTCTGTGTGGCGCTGTAGAGCCCGTCGGTGTTGTGGCACATGCAAGAGATGCAGCCGTTGTCGGGGAAGTTGCGGGCGATGGAGGATTCGAGAGCCTGGTGGTAAGCCCGGGTGAGGGAGACCCGGCCGCCGTGGCCAGCGCCGAGGGTCTCGATGATGTTCTGTACGTCTACCTTGACGCCGTCGACGCCGCAGGAGGCAAGGTAGGCGTGGAGCTCGTTGAAGAAGCTGAAGGCTTTCTTCGGAGGGACTAAGCCGAGGCCGTGGACGGAGAGGCTGTCCATGACGATGTCTGGCTGGTTGCCAAGTACGCCGGGAGACTGGACGGGGTAGGCAAGGGAGGTGTCGTAGTGTTCCATGCCCTCCGCCGCCGGCTTGATGCCGCCCCAGTAGCCGGCGAGTGCGTGCCACACGAACACGGTTTTGGCCTTATGGAGCAGCTTGGCCTCTTCCACAAGGACCTTTAGGCCTGAGTCTTGCTCACTTTCCTCGTGCTGCTTGCCATTCTTCCTCTGGAACTTAAAGTTCTCCTTGATGCCTGTAAGCCTGCTTGCGAACCTGGTTGAGGGATATGCAACAGAGCAGTTGCTATCTAACCAATGTATAATAGTGGAAGTAATAGCAGATGGAATGGAATATATTTATCATGTTTCTTACTGGGCTCCTTCTTGAACGACGGCGTTTGACATGTTCTTGACCTCGCTTCCAATCTGCTGCCACCCATCGTCTATTATAAGGAATCTCGGTGGAGTCCGGCCTCGAGATAAGCTGCAGAAAGATGCTCAATTGACATTCTATTGCTTGTAGAGAGACGTTTTCTTAAGCTTGATGGTACAAAATAAATTGGGAGAAACCCGATTTATTTCCAAGCAGTGAAACAAGAAGACGGTTGTCGATTGACCTTGTTTCTAATCAAGTGTTTAAGCAGAAAGGCCGACATGGACTCGCTGTATTGAGTTAGTGATCGGTAGATGATGCCATATAGGATGAGGTATTAACAAGCCAAGATGTTCCCGACATAATTAAAGCTTAGAAAGATGCAGACATTTGCACGTTACTGAATTCACTGGAGAGATAACACCAACCCTCCGGCTGCCGAATACTTTGATTACCTCTGAAGCCCTTGGATGACGCCATCTGCGGTAACGTCTGTGTAGAAAGCATCCCATGTGCACCAGCCGAACCAATCCAGAAAGTAAGGCATCTGCAAACCAAGCCTACCCATTACAATGGTTGCTTAATGACTTCTACCCATTAAAATACTTTCTTGCTTCTTGGAGCCAAGGTTGACAAGATTAAAAATAAAAAAAATGATTACTGTTTTATGTGCTAGAAAATGAATGTGTAACAGCACATTTAGCTATCAAGTTTGTACATTTCTTTTGTTGGATATCTAATATGTTCAAAAGTTGCATTAATGTGACCATCCTAAGTTAAATACAAGTACCTTTTTCTTCTCCCTGTGACGGAAAGTCTTCAGGTGCTTCTCAACCTCCCTGTTGTCCAAGAAAAAATTCACTACATTTAGCATTTAGCACCAATGGAAAAATTAAAAAATAAAAGTTTCTGCTATAAATGCCGAAAGTTTATAAGGACATTCATTTCTTATTAAGAACAAAATTTTATTGTTTACATGACTTGATTAACATCAATAATTATTTTTATATCAATTGCTCATAAGATTATCCCTCATCTCAATTTGATGTGAACTTTGATTGGATGGGATTAGTAAAACAATAAATTATTCTCTACAAGAATTCATGTCAATTCAAGTAAGATTAGTCACAATAAATAAATTATACCCATTAAATCAAATGCATAAGTTATCTTATTATAATTATCATTATTTTTGTTAAATATATAATATAAGAATCTTTCTTTTAGTATATATCATAGCATTCTTTTATATTGAATTACTCATTCAACATGATATAATTGCACTTTTAATTAATAGATAACAACATTCAAAAAATGTTGATAAAAGAATCTATAAATGAGCATATCCATATTAGGATCCAAATAAGTATATTGAAACAAGACAACCCCAATCCAAAACAAATTAGAATTAGATAAATAGTCAATTGGATTGGGTTCAAAACAGTTCTCTACGATGCAACTAATTGTTATTAATCAAATTAGACTTCATGCTTTAGATCAAAACAAATAAATAAAAATTCATTAAGAAGCTTTTTAATCAAGTTCAATATTTTTTTTATTTTCCATCTTTATAGAATGTGTTATATAGATTATCACTAAAAATTTAGACTTTACAAATTGAATGACAACTAAATAAATTTGTTCATAAACTTGCAATGAAAAATAATTACATAAATGATTGATGATGTTTTCTTGGAAAGAAAATTAAAAATTAAATATGTAGTTGATTTATTAATCTTTGACCAAATTAGGGCCAACACAAAGTATTCTTTCCAACTTTTCCTACTCTCTTGACAACTTATGCTTACATCCCCCAACGTATCTTTGTACCATGCTCTGATATTTTTTCTTTATCCTCATCGTTATTTGTTGGTTATGTTGACATCACTCCCTCACATGCACCATTGCTTGAGGTATAGTAAAAGCCTTCACATTGCGCACTATGAGAGACTTCCATTGCCATCCTTCTCATGCTTTGCCTTATGCCAACTTTGTCTCCTCTCGTGTCCCAAGGTGCACTCCTCTCCTTTATGCTTTTTTTTTCCAAAAACATGTTACCACCTTAGACCCTATCACCCTATCATTGGTTATTGATATTACCACAAATTTAGTGTTATGATTGTAAACTTACAAAAAACTACTAGATAAAAAAAATAAAAAAATATATGTTTTTGTCAATTCCAAATAGATCATAAGAAGATTAATCAATGAAATTTTTTTCTAAGACTATTATATATTTTTAGATATACTAATACTATCTTCATGGTAATAGATAAATATTCTAATATGATATATTTTATTTCTTATCTTAAGATAAATGATACATCTTATATCACTTAGTTATTTCATAAAAAAAATTATTATATTGCATTAGTTGCTAAATACGTTGAGTCAAATTAAAATGATCAAAACTTATTTGGAACAAAATTGAAGTTAGCTTAACTTGGTTTGTCCTTGTCCAAAAATATTTCATGAAAATTATTTGGAGCAAAATTGAAGTTTTTGTGAAATGATAATGTGTTCAAATGGGATGGTAAAGAACTTATTAATGAGTTTAATTGAAAAAAAGTTATTATGATTTGGGATCTACACATACATATGATTGAGTTTGTCTATAATAATACAATTTTCAAGATCTCATATTTATTATATTTTGAAATAGCGTATGATCAAAACTTTGATTTGGTGGACATGTCTAATAATCTATATTCTAGTTTTACATTTTATTTGCAAAGGATTATAAATTTTTGCTAGAAAAAATAAACAACAAATTGAAGTTAGCTTAACTTGGTTCATCCTTGTCCAACCTTTGTTCTTGATCTCCTAATCCTAGTTCCTAATCAAAACATACACGATTTATTCTTCAATAGGATAAGCACATCTTGCCCTTTACCTGGTGGACGACTCTTGAAAAGATCTTGAATTTCATGAGAAGCCCCAAATTATTCAGTTGTCAAAATAACATTCAATGCCTTACTCAACCAATTAAAGCATTTCACTAATAAGGAAGTGAGGACTAGTGCTCAAAACCTCTAAGAAACTTTGCAGCACAAAGGATAACAGTTACGCATGAAACAATACTAACGCCTTACACTAGGTTTGTTTTTTTTTTTTGCTTGAACTTTATATTGTTTTGAATTTTTTTTTATTTGAAGTCTATGCAGCTTCACTTGGAGGCCTGGTTCATCGACCTTCCTTCAAGGCGGCCTTTGTAAATGAAGAGGTTCCCATTTATAACCGACTCATAGATGCCGCAAATTTTGTAGTTGTAGGGGATTTTCACGTGAGCACGTCTCAACTTTTGTCCCACTTCTCCATGGAAGCCAAAATCCAGCCTCCTCGCCATTTTGTTCTCTCCCCACTGGTCATCCGGTAGATGGTGTCTATGGGAGGGTCCACTCTCAATAAATAATTAAATATAATTTATAGATAAATAAACCAAACTGTTCTAAGCTGTCGCCTTAATTTGGAAAGTGACTGGAGTTCCTAAAAAAAAAAACGGTTTTTGCCACAAATACTAGGATTTCATGAACTTTTATTTCTCTGAAAGTAATAAAATTAATATAACAAAAACATTTCCCGGGAAAAACAGTTTGTCACGGCACGGACCAAATCCTAGCAAAGGAAACTCGGAAAGGAGAGCGATTGAAGAAGCTATTCAAAAGAAAACCAAAAGCATGGCAGGGAAGCAGTGTAAGGAGGAAAAAGGAAAGGCGTACTTGACAGCTTGGTTGATAACCTGAAACGGATTGTTGCCCGCGTGCAAGTACACCATGTTCATCCCCTGCTTTGTCTCGACATCCTTGTCCCCTGTTCACCAAAATTTTCAATAAAAACCAAAAACACGCTATATAGCTTTTTAAACAACCATCAAATTGCAATATAACATTTCTAGTTTTTTCCTGTTGGGGCAGATTAGACATATCTATATTCTTAATCGGAAACCTGTTGTATGCCGTCGGGAAGTCACGCTGGTTGTTCAATCGCGGTATCTCCCCTCCTCCGGCATATCTTCTCCTTCTTCAAAGAAAATATCGACGAAAATAGCAACAAAACTCACCGCTCTCCAAACAAACTTCGATCTCGTCCCGCTCATTTCCTTGAAGCGCAGAGCGGAATTGGCCCTCAAGCAGCGGGAGGAAGACGGTGTAGATCGTCTCTCCATCGCCAGCGTCTTCATCCTTGCTCTCGACGAGCATAAACTGCGTCTCTAACGGTACATCTTTACCGCTGGTCCCCATACGCTGCGTCATCCACCACAGCTTGAATCGGAAGCAGCACATAAACCTCAATCCTCTGCGAATCTCGCCGGCGCCATAACCATTCTCAGATCCGGAAATTCCAAAAACCTCGTGTAGTAGGAGTCTCAAATTTCGATCGATCGATAAACGACGAATTACCTCAGAGTACCGACGGGAAAGACGTGGATGCTTTTGGCATCGGACGAGGAGGCGCCAATGAATGCGCCGCCCACCAGACCGACGCCGCAGGCCGGAGTGAGAATGATGTTATCCGGTACGCCGGTTAAAATAGTTCGCCCGTGAACCACCAGATTGCCATCGGAGACCGTAATTCTCGGCGTCACCGTCATCTTCCCCTACAGTGTGTTCGGAATTACTGGAGATCCCGGTCTCCATTTCTGTTTTGAATCGAAATTCGATCGTTGAATAGTTACCTTAGTGTAGTTAAGATCTCAGAGATCCTTTAGGAAGTAATCAACGCAGGAAATGTACTCCCAAACGGATCGAGATTCGGGGGAAGAAGGCTTGTTCGCTTTTCCCCCGCTAAGGTTATTCTCTGAGCGCGCAGAGATGATTGCGGGAAGTGGCGGATGCTTTTGGCGGAATTTATAGTCGCGCAGCTGCTACTGATCGGAGAATGGACACGCATTTGATCTTACCATACAAAGCCACGTAGCATTCGAGCATGTCGCCCGAGGACGAGCTTTTTTGTTTTAATTTTTCGATGTCACGTATTTATATTTCTATCCTCGAAATAAATATTAATTCTTTAACAATGGGATTAGATCCGTTTCAAAAAAAATTCTTTTTGCAATAAATAAAAGAAACAATAATCACATACTTCTCGCAGACAAAACATGGTTAAAACATACCAAACGAAAATGATAGAGAGTTTCACTATAAAGTGAAATATTAAGTTTTAGCTAATCTACAAATAAGATTAAAAATTTATTACAGATGCCCAAGGTTTTTACATTTCCTTTATTTCACTTTAGAATAATGTTCTTTATAGTTTTGGTCGGCTTTCCCATCACTTTCTCTTCGAAGTTACATACTATCCAACCTTCATTTAACGCCATATCATATGTTTTATTTAAGCATCATTTGGATGATTGATGTACGTTGATTCCCCCTAGGAAAAGGCACATGATAACTTGGCCTTTCGGCGGTCCATTGGGCCTCTTTAAATACGAACCGATGACTCAAAGTAAATAATCAATCTATCAAAAATATTTTAATAAATTTGCTAAACTGTTTCTGAAATATATTTATTAAAAAGTATTTCATAAATTAAATTAAAATAGTAATATTTAGTAAATAGTGGGGCAGGAGGAGCAACCTTCCACCGAAAACCTACAATACCAAAATTCTGACATACCTGACAATGTTTCGGCCCTTAATATTGTCGGCTTGTCCATTTGATTTGTGGACCGCACGGGCCACGCGTCCATCGTTTTTTGTTACAATCCGGCAACAGACACGTTAGCAAGCCACGTCGATCGTTCTTATCCGTCAAGCAACTTATTAACGTCGTTCTTCAATTCCCGTGAGGAATACATTCAGGATTCTTTATTGTCAAGGACATTTTGATACCAGCGACACATATTGTTCTTTTTCATTACGTAAGAATAAAAAAATGTTTAAAAAAACTAAACTGTTGCTTACAAATATTTTAAATTTTTAAAGATTATTAAGAGCCGTTAAAAAGATTCTTAAATGAAAGTAAAAACAACAAAAAAGAAATAGAATTTGCTGAATGAGTTGGCCTGTCTTTGATGCCCATGCAAGTTGCGTTTTGGAGCACGTAAATGGTGACGTAGAAGAAATGCTCTTTTCTTAATGATTTTGTTTTAATAAAAAAATAGGAACGTCCTTGCTACGTAAATGTGTCACATGCGATTATAACGTTGGCTTAAAAAATTACATAAAAGAATATTAAAAAATATCAATCACAAAAACTATTTTAAATTAACTACATTTTCATAAAAAAAAATCTCTATTATAAGCTAATGTACATTTAATAACAAGTTATCGAGTTTCCCTAAAAATGGGTTGAATTGTTTTGTTCATTTTGATGATTTCTTCTTCAAGTCAGTGCGAAATTATATATAAGCGTATGCGATCTAAGTTTGTAAACATTTGATGCTGTGAGAAATAGGAAATGAAGGAGAGAATGCCTCTTTTAATCCTTACAATTATATCCCACCACAACTAAACTTGACTTTCTGGAACTTATACAGTATTAATTTTACACCTAACACCCACCGATTCTCCTATTTCTCTTTAACCAATTTTGACATTACCTTTTGTAAGATGTTAAATCAAGAAATCACTTGGGGACTTGCATTGTTAGATCATTTAAACATTACTTGACCCTTCTTAATACAGTATCACAACATCAACTCACAAATTAATTTTAATATCACTATTAAATAATGATCCACCTATTTGAGCTAGATTACCTTTGTTTTGGAGATTACAATTTATGAATTTTGCAATGATAAAACAAGAATCAATCATATTTTGAGTAGTTCAAAATGAATGAGTAGCACATGCACATAGTTATGTTCACTAAGATGATTAGCAAACAAAGCAAGTGCATCTAAACCAATATACACCCTGCTTCACAAGCAAATGCCACAAAAACAAATAATTAAAAGGCTACAAGGCAACTTTTAGTTGAACAAAGATGAAAAAATTGAATCGAGTTCAAAACACAACGAGAGGCCCCAAATAAAACACTATATCTTATCTTTGCTTTATTTTGTACCAATGATTGCTACAAAATTCTCAATGTTATTTCTCTTATTGGTGATGTTGGGAAATTTGCAAAGATAGATCACATAGTCACCTGATGTAATAGAGGATCATTATTGTTATATCTAGATAGCATTCCACACTTAGACATTCTACTAATTTCTTAGTCCTTTTGCCACTACATATGCCAACTCGCTTTGGGAAGCAAACTGTGCTTAAAAATTTATCGCATATTTTTATTGGGGACCTGAGAAATTTTTAGAGTATCTTGATGCCCAATCGTTTCTACAACCCTCTTACATATTATACAATAGAAATACATGATGGATTTTTATGTTCCCTTTATGTTGATGCTAATTAAGAAGATAGAGTATTTATTATTTCATGGAAACTATAAGATTCAACATTTACCCATATAGACTCCACTTCATTTTGCAACGAGTGCTTTTAAGAGGAGATTGATGTGGTGGCCACAAATATCTTGCACCTTGCGACTGCTTGACTGGGTTCCAACTAAAAACAAATTTTTCCCTAGTTTCTTATAATACTGGTGGACATTTCAAAAAGATCTACATAAATCACTAATCAAGTGATTTATATGGCCATGTACTTACAACATGCACAACATGCATGATTTTTTCAAGCACTCATTTACATTTTTGCTTTCATTAGAAAGCTTTCACAATGTTCCAAGGTCATTCCCAACTTGCGAAGCTTGTTTTCGATTATTCCATATTTGGTCATCAACATCAATGAAAGGAAGTATCTTCCATCCTTTGCAACTATTTTATGCTCTAAGACAAGGATGTACCGAGGTTTATCTCAAGTTCTATATAACACCCATATGATTATGTGTTGATAAGGGTTCCAAAATGTTTAAATGCATTCCCAAATTTTGCATTTTGATAATTATTTGAGATTTATTAAGGTTCCAACCACCACATGTATTTTCCAAACTGTCACGAGCAATCACAACATTTGGACCACATTCAATAGTACTCGTGACATTCAAACCAACTGCCCAAACAATACTTTCTAAATTGTCTCAGGTGATTCAAGGTCCATGAGTTGTATGACTCCACATGGTTTGGGTTCTTCTATGCATTTTGACGCATTCCTCCTCCCAACAGAAGAGTACCTACTTGAGGCTTAAAAAGTTTAGAAGTTTTGAGAAATTCATAAAATCATTTATTTTAATTTAGGTTTATTGTATGGAATACAATCTGATCAAGATTGAGACATCACAAGACCTCTAGTCATCTTTCTCGAGCAACCACAAAAGTTATTAAAATCATATCCTTTCATTTTTTTTATTTCACAATTTATAACCTATCTACTCGTACAAGTTCTCTCTTTATGTCTGTCTACACATCTTAGCTACAATACTTTTGAATATTTCTTCACTTTGACAAACATCTTTACTATAGCCATGTCATAAATCAAACCAGATCAAAAAAAATATCCAAAGGAGATTTCTCCAATTCATTGCCCATAATCATGTTCTACTGCTTTGCATATTCTAAAGCAATTCCAACAGCTCCAAACAACTATACAACTCCCAACCCCATATATTTAGTTGATTTGAAACTTCCTTTACAAAATCAAAACCACCATCAGCCAAACTTATTTTGTTGTAACTATATTACATACCTCCTCATTTCTTTCTAGTACCATGTAAATCTAAGAGAAATGTTAAACACATAAACAATGATAACTTGCTACAAATAATAGAACTAAGTAAACGAATATTTATGTCTATTACAACCCAACAAAAATTTGCTATTGCCTAAGCTAATGATTCAAAGAAAAATTCTATGTAAAATAAGTTACAACAAGCAATGATAATGGTACAGAAGATCTTATCTTTGGTCCAGAATCCTAAAGACTAGATCAACAAATAAATATACTTCCATAGAATAAACAGAAAAAAGAATTGAATCAAGGGAAACAAGAAGATCATGTACCTTGTTTAGCATGTTGAGAACTAAATACCTGGGAACCCAAAGCACGATCCAATCCCACAAAAAAGCAGATACAAAGGAATATGGTTCTTTCAATTTTTGAAGTATATTTAGTCAATGTCCATAGCCTTTTGCTTACTTTCGCTTTTACAAGACCATATCTTGATGGTGCGGTCATGTGCAACAGTTGCAATGTGCTGTCCATCTATATGGAAAAACAATTAAAAAAGCTTCAGCAAAAATTTGAATGTAAACATACTACATCAAAATGTATATAATATTATTTGATTAAATATTAAATGAAAAGGACTGTACATTAAACCGAATTGCATCCCATCCAAAATTGAGACCAATAGAAATTAACCAAAAAACCAAATCAAAACTTACATACCTAGCTTAACATTTTTACATTCTATAGTGGTTATAGACTTTAAAAAAAACCTCCACTTACGTGACTTGTTTCTGAGCCTAAAATTGTTCATATGATTTCAAAATATAGCTTAATTGTGCAGACGAGAAATCCAAACCTATACAATTACTCAAATTCAAGCAAAACAATCGCAGATGTTTCCAAAACGGCCTTACACTCTTACATTCTTTAACAGGTCATAGCTCCCCAGCTTTCACTGCTTTAACGATAACAATTTTGCCCCTGTAAAGCTAGTAAAGCCAATGTCCCTGCCTCATGTCATGTTTCAACAGTAAGATCTCTAACTCCTATTTTCGAAATATGGGTCTGATCCAAAGGCTACTATGTCTATTCACTGTTCAAATATTGGCTAACCCAAAAAACAGTTCCCTGTATGCACGCGTTTACAACTAGCAATCATGACACAATACACAATCTGCTCTCAAAATTCAAAGAAGAAGCTGGTGCTGTTAAGCCTTGCCAGATCTCGCCCCTTTCACAATGGTCCCAACCAGAAAGTACTATTATTGTCACCACCGTTCTTCCACTCCCTTTTCCTTTGCCATCCTGCAGCCAGCTAAACCATTTATATCGCCTCATTATTAATTGGCACCCCTTTACATCCAGTTCCTTTTGCTGACCAATTAATTTTCTCTTCCTCTGTAATAACAGTCAAATCCTCTTAACTAATCCTCAATAAACACTACTCTAGGATAAAAATCAAACCCAAACCAAATCAAACTTGATTTCAGTCAGTTGTTTCCAGAAAGTTGAATCTGAATCCAGATCCAGTATAGTACCATCCATAGTAACTTGGGTCAATTCTTGGATCCAGTTAAAATCAATAAGAATAGACCTGCTTTATACACCTAATATCAATGAGCTGTTGTATTGCTAATTCTGGTCTCCCCAATCTGCTCATAAAGATATATGCAACTTCATTTAAGTATTTGATTTTCATTAAACATAATGATGCAAAAAAAAATACTGAAATACCTAAAAATCCACCTTGATTCTTCCTATATTCACCAAACCTTCATGCCACAGAAGAGACAAAACTTCCCATTGTTTTCATCCTCAAAAATTCTAATCAGCTTTATTTTTTAATCCTCAAGTGCAACTTGCAGACTGCAGCAGTCACAGATGATTGCTGCTCTATTTAGTCATCATAAGAAATGGCCAGAGATGTTGAAAAAAATGTCAGAGGTGTCCTTGCATGATTGTAGAAGAGAAAAACTATATTGTTCATTGCAAAATACACTTTTTTCGGAACCAAAAAGAAAAATCCATTGTAACGTAAACATAATCTTGGCTTCCAATAAAATAAGCAGATAATATAAAAAATTTAACCAAAAATAGTCCTTCAAAAAAAAAAAAGAAACATAGCTAAACCAAACATAAGAATAAGAAGCACATCAGTGGTTCATTTAATGTGAAATATCATAGTGTTCTCTACAACGAGTATACTCTAAGGCATGAATCAAGCATCTTAAACTTCTGAATGCAACCGGAAGAAATGACATTAATACTGAGAACTATATATATGCTGCTCAAAAAAAGGACCCATATCCATAGCAAGGGGGCAATGCTATGAAATATTATTATAACTTGTTTTAAGAAAATTAAAGATATCAACAAATTTTAAAAAATATATATCGCTAACATTTTACTTGCTTGTCATTATTTTACAATTTATAATTTGATTTTTAATTGCACATGCAATGCAAGAGCATTTACTAGTATCTTACTAAAAGTTTGTATATAAAATATTCTAACAAAGCAGATCCATATACAGTCAAAATGCTCAGCTCACCTGCTGTAACATCCAAACCACAAACCTTCGATTCATGACCAGATAGGGTTTTAATGGGCTTGAAATCTTGAGCTGACCAAACCTGATGAACAACCCATACAAATTACAAGAGCACTTATATATATTAATTCATGTGCAAGAAGAAAAGCATACCATTGCCTTAGTATCATAAGAAGAAGTTGCCAGAAAATAACCCTCCTGGGGTTCATATTTCACTTGAGAAATAAGTTTTGAATGAGCTGGAATTGTATATTCACATTTTCTCTTTCTCAAATCCCATATTCGGCAAGCATTATCTTCCCCGCCACTCGCTAATCGGTATCCATTAGGAGAGAAGCAGATTCCAAGAACCTGCAAATCACAAGGAAACCATGAATAAAAAATATTCAGAATTAACTTCAAAATGATAGCCAGGATAGGAAAAACTAAATAACTTGGGAATCACGAACAAACATGCATGAATATGCATATGTCTGATCACTCACTGGTTTAACATGGCCTTCCAATGCAAGAATGCTTCTTCCCGTGCGAATGTCCCACACACGAATAAGCGCATCAAGGCCACATGAAGCAGCAAGAGATCCATCGGGATGGAAACAAATTGCATATACACTTCGACTATGACCTTCTTGGAGAAGCAATTCTGTCCCAGTATTAATGTCCCATAGTCTCCATGTCTTATCAAAACTTGCAGTTCCAAGATGCATCCCCATTGGATGAAAATCAATTCGTCCAAGTCGATCTAGATGACCATCAAATGATTTCAGGAAAGTTCCATCAGGCTTCCATAGTTTTGCAGTTCTATCAGCCGATGCAGTTGCTAAAAGGTCATCCACAGGAGAAAATACCACATCAGTTGCACGCTCAGTATGACCTTTAAAGGAAGCATGCTTAGATACTAGAGGCATACTCCATACTTTAGTGATTCCGCTCCAAGCACTACATATGAACAAGTAATAAGTTTTTAACTAATCAACTAATGATAAGCCTCCTACATGTCTTTACTGAAAAAAACTCCAGATACGGTAACAAAGAAAACTTCTTAATGACTTGCAATAGCCATAGACAAACACAAGAGGAGCTATAACAAATGAGAGAAGTCACAGCAGTCACTTCCAGCATGATTATTCAACGTATAAATTAATTTCAGAACAAAGCACTTTCAAGATCAAGCAACATTACATAAGAAAACTTTATAATTACACAAACGCAAGAAATAATTATTTCAGTAAGGTGAAACTGTTTGTGAATATCATGGTTATTTAATCATTAATTGAAGCTATATCCTTTTAATTATCACTTGGCTTAGGTAAATAAACACATGCTAAATTTTGTCCGCCTAGCACCATAATCAGGAACTGTAGATCCAACAAGTCCATAAAGTAGATTCAAATGGCAGCAGGTAAAGACCATGCATTTCCCTTGTATATAATTGAAGTTTTAATGATAAGAATAGTATTATTCATCCATAATTTCATGACAGTTACTTATTTCAAATCCCTGTGTTGTTATTAACTTCTATTTGTTCTTGACATCTCCATGACCATTATAAACCCAAAACTGCTACCACAACATGCTTTAGTTTGACATTGCCAAAGCCACTAGGACTATCGCTGTTCTTGCAATTGTCACCATCCCTCATCTTTGGCAAGGGACAAGCTTTGAACAAGGCCTTCATACTCCCATCTACAGAGTCTCCAGGTATCACTTCTCCTTTCTGATCATATTTGCTTGGGACATTCATCATGAGCTATGAGTTCTTTCAACTTCATGCAACAAACCTTTCATTAATTTAATTCTGTATAGCAAAATTCAACTTCTTTTCCATCATGCTGATGCCACAAGCTATTAGAGTGGTTTTCTCCCTTCGCATTCCTTTGAAAATTGCTGAGTACATAATGTTTGACCAAGTCTTTAGCTCACATTGTATTTAATGTTATTAACATACAGTTATAACGACAATCTAATTATAGAAACCACTGCATATATATAATAAAGCTAATTCCATGCGATATGCATAGATTCAATACATATGCAACAATGATGAGAAAAGGTGATTCCAAATGGAAGAGAATAAGTCAAGATAAAACCTACTAACATAATGGCATTGTTATACTATCATTTTGACAGTAAGTTGATGATGAAGCAAAATCTGGTACATTGATAATTTTTATATCTTTTATATTATGGATATTCAAACATTATTTTGAAAACTTACAAACACTTGTTTATTTGTTTGCGTAATATATTATAGCATGTTTGGTAATTCCTGATTAATTATATGTTTAATTAGCGTAGCAATCAACTTGCATATTGAGGAGTAAACTAGTTCAATGTTCCAATGATATAATAACATAACCATTTTTACAGCATTACAGACATTACTTATTGATGAAAAGAAATATGATTATTATATTGCCCAAATGCTAACCAAGTGCTAGTAACTTTGCTCATTTAGTTTTTGCTTTTTTAACATCACTAAGTTTTTGTGTTCGTTATGAATATTTTTTATGAGCACAAAATTATCATGTACAAACTCATCTAGTATTTTGTTATAATATAATCACATTAAAATCCCCATTTATCTTTGGTTGGATGACAAGTTGATGAAAAAGAATTTCATGGATTCTTTTAAAAAGAAGGCCCATTCCTACATCTTTGGGATTGGTTAAGTAACAATTGGAAAACTTGTTAAGCTCTTGAGATCATGTTATTTGTGTTAATTTATTTTGCATTTGCATGTCCACGTTAATGTTCTTCATTCTTTAATAGGAATCTTGCCTGTAGTAATTTGTTTGTAAACTCAATATTGATGTATTTTGTAGACCGAGTGTAAAGGATTAAGGGAACTTTAAGACTCATTTGGTGTGATCAGTATTGCACCCTTGATTTTATCTCTTTATTAATTGCTTTTGCAGTGAACTGGACCCCAAAAAAAAATGTTTTGTTTTTATTCTAAATATAGTATACAGGCTTCACATGTAATTAATTTAAATTGCCGCTTATGACAAATTCCTTATGTATATTTATTGTTTGACAACTTCCTGTGGCCCAGATTAATAAAGTTGGTAAGAATTGTAATGAGCTCTGACAATTTCAAATTTTCATAGGTCTCATAATCAAAGCGTTTTTGCTTTCTATCGAGTAAAGGAAGAACGCTTAGTTCTTAGAAAATATAAAGCTAATTATGAGAATCCTGAAAAAATGCTCTAGATTAATATCATAAAAAATTGCATATCAATAGGGAGCCACACTGATTCCTAATACTGATAAAATTCATGACGAAAATAAGGAGAAATACCTCGTGGCTAGACAGGATCTTTTGTTACGTCTAAAATAAATAGACTTTTCCTTTTCCCACACAAATGAGAGCTAAAATACCAAAATAAGAGAAAAAGCTACACTAATTTGAACCAAGCCCGTTCATGTATAACATAAATAGCAACGGCAAAACAAACTCCGACCATCGTCACTACAACATTTCCGCCAGCTGAAGTTTATGGTAGCCTAATTAAAATAAATAAAAGATAAAGCTGACACGAGTAGGAAAAACAAAGAAGTTAACGCAGAAGAGAATTGATTATGATATAGATAAGATGAGCAATTGAAACGATCGCGCCTTCAAATTTGCTATGAAAGTTCAAACACACAGAAAAGGCTAATCAAAGGGAGAAATAAAAGTTGAAAATTCATACCAGGTCGCCAGAAAAGATCCATCACGCGAGAATGAACATCCTGTGAGAGGACGATCATCACCTATCTCACTATACGCAAGTTCCAACTCCCTCGCCTGACTCACAATCTCCATGGCTTCTGCATCTTCATCCTCGTCCGGATCATTCCTCCTCCTCCGCGCCCTCTCTAACCTAGCCGCTGCCCTACCTAATGAATATTTGGCAATCCTCATCCTCGCGCTGAGAAGATCCGGATGTCCCTCAGTATAGAAGGGGTACAACTGTGGGCCTTCATCTTCGATTGGTGCAGTCGTCGCTTGCTGCTCCTCCTCGTGAGCCTTGAGGAGGCGCTCAAGCTGACCCTCGTTATCAAGACGGAGCATGATTTCCCGAAGTCTATCCCGGCGTTCCATTTCACGCTCTCCAAAGAGCGTGATGGGCTCACCAAGCCGGCGAAGGCGAGCTCGGACTGCGACGTCATTTGTTGGGACAGCCAACGCAAATGCCCGGCGCTTCATGAGCAGCTCTTGCACTGCCTTCTCGTGGCGCTCGCGAGCAAGGCGGCTCTCCTCCGATACTTCATAGTCATCGGCGGAGGCTGGGCGCGGAGGGAGGGATCCCTCTCTATCAGAATCGGAGGCGGCCCCGCCTCCAGCATTGGTTGCAAGGACTCTAAGAAGAGCGGACGGTGGGGGTTGGGGAATGGGGGCTATAGGAGGAGGGATGGGAGCTATCGGAGGTGGGATGGGGGCGATCGGAAGTGGGGCAATCGGAGGCGCGACTGGGAGTACGGATGGAAGAGGAGGTGGTGGAGCCGCAACCCCAGAAGTGCTGGGCTTAAGCGTTAGGGCTTGGAATTCGTCCTCGTCCATGGCGGATTCGGTTGATTGAGGACACGGTATGAACTTCGGTTTAGGGCTTTGCAGTTATAAAGGGTTTTCGGGTTAAGTCAGCATTTACTGTCCCTTTTTCTCATTACAGGCAAATGAGTCAGCATTTAGTTTAAAAAAAAATTTAAAAATATTTATTTCGATGCCGTAATTTTTATTTTAAATTAATTTTTAATTAGTTTATAAGTTGATAAATATTTTTCTTATTATTTTTAACAATTTTGCCATATTTTATTTGATTTTTACTATTATTTTTTTTCATTTCTTTGAAAAATCAACCAACACTATACAATATTTTACAATAATGATAAGATCATACTTAACAATATGGATAGACAATATTTATAATTGATATTATTGATCATCAATTAGAAGAAAATACATCATTGATATAGGAATGGCTGATGGGGGAGAATATAGACAATGACAACAATAAATATCAATGATAATGGATAAAACCCATAGATAACATTGATAGATAGTAACTAATTATAGTTTTATAATATGTTAACGAAAATTAAGTATTAAAAAAATAAAAAGAAAGTAAAAGATATTTATCTTATAAAAGTTAACAAAATGTTTGTTAATATCATAAAATTAAATGCTTAACTTAGGTCTGGTTTGCTCTAAGTCGAGTCTTTTGTAAAATAAATATAACAAATATGTATTTTAATAATAATTTTATCAATAATAATCACATTCGATCCCACACTAACAGATAGCTAAAAGAAAAAAAAGGCGTTGACCCTGCACGTTGGTTTCTTGGGTAGGGGATCAAACCACGGGGTTTCTTGGAAGAGGGGCCAAACTCTGCTGCCCAAACCGTTCTTTAAAAGCACACCAGAGCTTCTCCTCTGCCATTGCAAGAAGAAGAAACAAAGATGGGTTTACTCGGGAAAGGCTTCGCCTTCCTATTGGGAACTTCCTTTGGGATCTACGTGGCTCAGAACTACCACGTTCCGGAGGCCCGGAGGTTCGTCTGCATGGCCAGAAGATACGAAGAGCTCCACCGCAAGAAAAACTCGCACATGGAAGACTCCTCACCTGATGGGCCATTCGCAGCGCCTAAAAGGGAGAACACGGTCGCAGAATTCCGGATCCCGCATAGATCACACGAGGAGTTCTACTGCCCGCACTCCGCATCTCCCGTTTTGCCGAACCGCCCGGCCGAGACCTGAATCGAAGTCCAACAACACCCCCAGTTATGGTTCGCTATGTACGTTCGTGTCTTTCGTGTCATGAGTCAAGAAGATACCTGCAAAACTTTGAGTTTGATCTGCTTGAAAGCATCAGCTAGCTTCAATTACCTATCACGCCGTATAATATGTGCGTAAATGAGATATATTTCGAAACACGATGAGCAAAACCACAATAGCGTCGAGAAGATCAGATGTGCAGACTAAATTATAGGTAAACAATTAAAGATTTTATTATAAAGATAAAAATATGTTGGCTTATTTAAATTATTAATCAATTTACAATTTTATATCGATTTATTCAATATATGATTTTAAAAATTAAATTATCAATTATTAAAAAATACAAAATAAATACATAAAAGAAATTAAATTAAAATTTGAATCAATATAACTACATCTCTCTCTCAAAACAAATAAGATTTTAGGTTTAATTTGATAATTAAATCGAGCTTCCAACCCTAATTCCATTATTACAAGAACGTTTCAGAATATAAATTCAAAAGCATGCAGGCACTTGACAAGAAAATAGAATAATACAACATGTCTTAAATCATCGCATGTGATGCCTGAAATGGAATGAGAAATAAGCAATTAATATTATGCTTTAAGTGATCATAAAACAGAAAAATTGAAGGAAGTTGTTCACGAAGGAAAGAGTGTCAAACACCTTAATGTTTCCTTCGTTCCACGACGTATTTTGCAGCGGATGGTAGAGAGGCCCAGTCTCTGATGAGCCTCGAAACGGTGACATCCAGAGAAACCTGGAACATGAGAGAAAAGGAAGTCATTAAAAGCAAATAAGTAAGGTCTACTGCAATCCACAGAAAGACACAGCTTTGAATGTAGGAGACGAGTTCTCGTCAATTTGAGGCAAGTATAGAGCACGCAAACAGTAAAATAGAACTTGAGAGTCAGCTTGATAGTGAAAATGTCCATGATGGTTCTTCCTAAGCAGATCGATTCATTAATTAGTCAATGCATGATCGAGTAGGAGCAACAGTAAGCTAAATCCATATAGCGCCTAACTTCTAATTTAATCAAATACCAATGGTTATTAGGAAAGAAAGACATACCATAGTAGATTCCTTCGACCTCAAGCACATCAATCTGCCAAAGCAAAAGGCAAGAGTTATCAACAGAAAATAACCAGGAGACGTCTCTTGGAAATTTTTATCAGGTTATGCAGTTCCTCTGTTAATAGCCTTCACCATTACAAATGACTTGGCAAAATTTGGATCTACATACTGAAGAACAAATTGGATATCACTGTTACGTTTTCAAGGTGAAAAGATAGAGGATGGAATGAATATTGAATTGATGGGCAAGACTATAAGGTAGGGCAATAATAGCAAGAAAAAAAATAGAGTTATCAGAAGGAAGAGACATGCAATGAGTTTGAGTTTACATACTAGTCTACCAAAGTCATTTTGGGTATACTCTATACTTACTCAATAAAAGCCTCCCCATGACTAAAGTTCAAGTTACCAGATGAAAAATGGACAATAACTGAAGTCTAGCACACCTAAGAGATTTTACACATACTCTGTATAAGTATGACTACTTAGAAAACAACAAAATTAGTACTAAGACAACACGTGTTAATTTATTAGGTGAGAGACTAATAACTTTGGCCACAAAAAACATGATGCAAAACATAGAAAAATCATCATGATCAAAGATTGCATGCAAATTTATAACCAAATATGACCTCACTAGCCACATTCTATAAACTTCTTAAGCCCATAAAAAAAGTATTTCTTCTCTCTATATTACATGTTCCTAAATGATGTTTAAAAACCAAGATGTATCTTCAAGATGAAGTCAAAGATTTCATCAAGAGTTAACGATACAAGACAATACCATTTTACCTGATAATGTAATTTGAACCTACGAAGTTACTCAAAGGAAAGAAAGCCCTGCAATATATGTGTGCGTGTGTGTGTGCGTGTATGTACATATATATATGTAAATATGCATGTATATATTTATTATGTAGAATATCTTGACTCTCAATAATTACATATAAGTCTACAAAATATATTAAAATGGGGTGTCCATGACAAGAATGTGTGAGATGAATCAAATCCTTAATACACGACCAATTGAGTCTTCATCCCATTTCGAAGACTAAGGACATGCTTCGTATAGTACAACAATCCATTTTACATACAAAAATACGTTGAACTATTTCGACAATTCTATGCGTGAAATATCACACATTTGATGTTTATATAGTAGTATCTACAATTCTTTTGTGAGATCTATAGTAAGAAATTATATATTCTATCACAAAAATTCTTTGCGTAAATTGCTTGGAATGAGTAAATCAGTCATTTGTCTTTGAGGATCCAACATTAATCCTCCCATATTTACTAATTGATGTACTTGAGATGCATTCACTCTAAACCTCAAAAAGGACATTAAGTAGACTATATTAGAGAGATTAGTCATCCAAGAATTAGGATTCAATGCTTGTCTCAAATATTCACTTATAGCATGTTACATCTCAATAGATTAACGTAATTTTTTGACCACGTATACATTTTTGTAGTGATGAATTTTCTCTAAAATAAAACCTTGTTCAACATCTTGAACGATCTCTTCAAAGGGAAGGTTAAAAGATCATTAATTCCTAACAAAATAGAAATAATAATAGCTCACTAGAAACCCAAAGTTCACTATGGATCCAAGGTATATGATGTATATGTCATTCTTAAATGATATATTAGCCTATTGATAATTTATTTCATAACAAACCATCTATCAACTTATTGTGAAAGGTCAAATCAGCACATTCCACCGTAAAGACCTACATATTCTATTGAGTCAATTTTAACAATGAACTTTGGTTAGTGATTTAAAAACTTCTTTTTCTTAATTTTTGTTCGCACAAAAATAATAAATTATGTATGATGCAAATTTTCGTGAGTGTAGGCATCTCAAATACAAATTCATCCCAAATTTTTCCATAAAAAAATATCTTTATATTTTGTGTCAAAATATTTCTTTTGCCCATCTTGTATTATTTGAATTCTTTCTCAAAAAATTTTTACTTTTCTTGTATCATCATCCACAAAATTAGAGCTTATTACTTGTCTTTTTTTCCCTCATACCAACATAAAGATAATTGATATTTTTTTCTATATAATAACTCATGAAGAGTCATACAAATACAAGTTTGATAATTGTTGTCATGTGCAAAAACACAATTAAAGGAAAATAACTTTTCCATCCTACACAAAATCTAACACACATATTCTTAATAGATATTCTAATATTTTAATTGTTTTTTTGGTTTATCCATACACATAGATATGAAAATTTGTACTAAATCTTATTTGTGTGCCAAACATTTGATATACATTTTTTCAAAAATATGAGATAAATTTAAAATCTCAATCTTAAATAGTCACCTTTGATTCGTCATACAAACTCATAGTTTGTTATGTATAAATTTTAGCTAACTTCTATTTTGAATAAGTTGTTTTTATTGATAAGAAATATGTTGATTTTATCGATTAATCTATTATTATCCAAATACCATCATGATTTGCAAGGTCTTTAGCAATCCTACAATAAGTCCATAACAATTTTGTATCATTTTCACTCAGGAATGGATAATGGCTACAACAAACCATTTGGTCTATATAGTTCTCCATCTCTTGCAAGCATACTAAGCATTATTTGACATATTCTGTCACATCTCTTTTCAATTTAGGTAATTAATATATTTAATATAATTATTGATACAACTAATTTTCTCTAGAGTTAATAGAATACCTAAAATTATATGCTTTACTCAATAACTATTTCAATTGTTGGTATTTAAGAATGTATAATTTATCTAAAAATCTCAAAATTTCATTTTCACTAAAGTTTGAAATTAAACACCCATTTTTTTCACTTTTTGTTTTAATTTCTTTAAGTTTTTATCTTCATGTTGATCAACTTTAATCAATTATAGTGAATCCAACTTTACTGATAATTGGAATAACAAATATATACTTTTTTATACCTCTCCTTTCAGCTATAATTTATAAAATTCAAATACCAATTGTTTTGCATCTTTATGAGCAAAAATCACGTTAATATTTGTTTTTCTATTTAAAACATTAGCCAGCACATTTACTTTTTCTAGATGATAACTGATGCTCAAGTCATAATCCTTGATAAACTTTAATTATCGTCTTTGTTTTAAGTTTAGTTCTTTCTAAATAAAATCATATTTTAGGTTCTGTTAATAAGTAAAAATTCTACATTTAATTTTATACAAGTAATACCTTTAAATTTTCAAGACAAAAACAATCACTGTCAGTTCTAATTCATGCACTGGATTGTTCTTTTCATGAGGTTTTAATTGTCGTGAAACATAGAAAGTATTTCCAAATTGTATCAGCAAATAGCCTAGTCCTTGAAATAACATATCATTGTATATTTCATATCCTTTTGTATCTTATAGTAATGTTAAAATTGGAGCTAATGTCTATCTTTTTAAGACTTGAAAACTCTCTTCATATGCAAAATCCTACACTACTTCTACTATCTTTTAAATCAATTTAGTTAATAAAGAAGCTATTTGAGAACATTATTTCACAAATTCTCTATAATAGCTTATCATTTTCAAAAAACTTTTAATTTTAAAAATTACAGTGGGGCTAAGCATCTCATGAATTTCACAAATTTCCTATAGTATCTTCTAGCTCATAGCTTTGATACTTCTTTGAATACATCTCATAAAGTGGTGTTAGTTGCAATAAAGAAAGAATGTCTATACCAAAAAACAATGCCTCTCTTAAAGAATAATAAATACAAAACTAAATTCTACAAATTTCACGAAAATCATAGTTATACCACCTTTGAATACAAAACCCAAAAATCCCTGATCGAGAGATTGCTAAAAGAAGGGTGCCTTCGAGAGTATAAAGTAAAGAAGAATGATTCAACTTCCTCCCCTTCAAAGCAAAAGTCACAAAATTTTGTTGATCCCAACCTGCTTGCAATGACCAAGCCTTGCCTCTGACGTCTTAAGACATAAGCAAGGCCTTAATTAAGATTGCCCATTTATATCTAGAGGAAACCAAGCCTAATAAACAAAAGTTTAAATGAAGTCTCAAGAAACTTTTAGTGGTCAACAAGACCACTAAACAATCAAATCAAGGTTAGATCACCTTTGACCGAGAAGATCTTCCCTCTCTTAGCAACCTTGTGATGATGCCATAGTCATTTTTTGGTTGATTGCCAATACCGACATTCGCCGAATGCTCGTCGATACCAACAGCTCCTTAATTTTAGTTTGGACTTACAGAGACATTCAACGCCTAGCGAGAAAAACTATAGGATTCAACTGCTTTATCTCCAAGTCTAAAAATAAAACTTAGTCATTCTTCAAGCAACTCCACAACAAGTTCAAACTTCAATGGATCAATGACTACGAAAAATCTTTTCATAAGCTTAATGCTTACCTATTTCATTCTCCAACAGCCCAGGTCTAACATGAGCCTTTGTTCATTCATATAGTTGCGTCAAGCTCGACTGTCAATCCTATTCTAGTCCAAAAAGATGATGAAATTTAACACCAAGTCAATTGTCTTTCAAAATCTAAAGTATGAAAACCTAAAGAATTAACCTCTCAAGAAGCTAGCTTTATCCTTGCTTATGGCATTACTTCCCAGCCCGCATCATAAACGTGGAAACCAATAAACCTTTGACGCATTCTTCAATTGATAGAGGCCTCAAACAAATTGCAAAAATAGGTGATCAAGTTTAATGTAAAATCAATTTTGTTTCTCATTCATCTCTTAAGTCCCATGTGCTAACTGACTTTTCGATAGAGAGAAACTCTTTTGAATCAAAGCTCACATCACCTATAAACTCATTTTAGTATTTTTTTTATGATGTTTCTAGCAAAGAATCTAGTAGGGTTGGTCTCATTCTCCTGAGCAAAAACAATTTAAGTTGAATGGTGAAATCAAGATCATTTTTCTTATCACAAATAATCAAGTTGAGTATGAAACTTTGAATGCAAATCTAAAGTTTTTAGTGACACCCCAATATTTTTTTAATCAAGTTAATGGATTGTTCAAGACCAAGGACTCAACACTAAAAGTTTATCAATCGCAAGCACAACTCTTCTTTAGAAGTTCAACCATGTACATCTAGTTCCAATCCAACAATAGCAGAACCAAGGATTGATCTACTAGCCAAGAACGATCATCCCCCTGAATACTTCCTCTTAATAGATCGAGTGTTGAATTACTAAAACTCCTAGTTCATCAACTCGAGAAGCCTCCCTACTCTCTTAAAACTTACCTTAAGTTAAGGACTCTCACTCTCAAAAAGTTTAACACGATAAGGGCCAAGCTCCAAGCACAATGATATGTCATAGTTCGGGAGTAGTTGTACCAAACATCCTACCTAGAACAATTACTAAAAAGCATCCATCCTTCAAGAGTCCAAAACATCATTAGGGCAATCCATTGAAGAGAGTGTGACATGTCTCGAGTTGTATTCTGGCCATGAAGACCATGTATCAAGAATTCTTCTAGCCAACTATGCAGAAAGACACCACTCAGTTTGTAAAATATTGTAGAAATTGCCAATTTCACACTCCTCTCCTTTAACAAGTGACAAATGAGACAAAAGTCATAATTTTTTCCTAGCCCTTCTCAAACTAAGGTATGAATTTCCTTGGCCCATTGAGACAAAAGTCATAATTTGTTTCTAAGCCTTCTCAAATTAGGGTATGAATTTCCTTGGTCCATTCCTAACAACTCCAAGCGAAAAGAAATTCATTCTCATGGTTGTCGGCTACTTCTTGAAATGGATCAAACACCAAACTACCATTGAGGTACAAAGTTTTCCATTGACAGACATCTTTGACAAGTTCAGAGTTCATTTAACCATTGCTACTGATAATTCAACAATGTATAAAGCTAATAAACTTTAGAATTTCAAAAAAAAAATATAATTGTCATCTAAAGCACACCTTTGTTTCTCATCCATTTCATTAACAATAAATAAATTCTCAAACGTATAGATACTCACACATGCAAGGCCCATCTTCAACCTTCGAGATCTATTCTACTCTCTTTCTCCAACAACCTAGCTCCAGGGCCAACCTTTAAGTACTCATTTTCCTTTTTTAGTCATGCTCAACTTGCTTGAATCTCAAACTTTCTTCATCTTTCTTTTCACTCGATATACCTCCCATTAAGTTCTCAATAAAAAACTTTTTTGTTACATTCCCTTGAATCTAAAATCTACATCAACATTTGGGATGAAGGTCACTTTGAACCCAATGTTTGTGGATCCCCTTTATAGAGGAAATTCCCTTACCATACTAATGGGTCCACTTCTTCCATTTGATTGTCTTATAAATAAGACTAATTGAGCGAGAAGCTAACATCTGATAAAAGAAATTCCTTAAGATAGCTTACCTCGTCGTTGATGCATTCTAAACACAAGAAAAAAAATGCATTGCTTATGCATATATCAAGTATAAGTTAGAAGCAATTCCTTAGAGCTAACTTCATAATAGAAAAATGCATGTAATATTTGCCAGTCTGAATGTTATTTTACTTCATAAAAGGTAAGACATTGATGCCTAGATTTCCAAAAATAAGGCAGTATACTGACAGGTTCCTGGAGTCCAATCTGCTGGATGCTTTCCATGAGCTCTTTCACCTTTTCGGGGTCATTAGCTCGAGTGCGCATCAGTGGCCTTCTTATCTTTTCAAGAGGTAAATCTAGAATCATTGGACCACCTGGTTTCGGATTTGAGAAAGGAACTCCTGCATCTCAAAGGGATGTTCCGTTAACAAAGCAAAACATAATCCAAAATATATACTTCAATAACAAACACTAAAAAGATTTATGTAAAGAAGAAACCGGTGCTCTAGCCGTCGGCAGTAATCACCATACTGCCCCAACAATGAATGGAGAAAAACATCCCTCCAACAGTAGAAATTTCTTCTAAGCTTAAAATTGGTCGACATAAGAATAAATGATAGTCAAAAGAACCCTAAATCCATCGGCAAAGTTCCACAAAGACCACGCAATCGATTGTTGGTGAAGGTAAGACTAAAACTGTAACAAAAGTAGAGATGGGAACCATTAGAAGAAGCTCTGGCAATATGGGAAGATAGACCGCCGAGCGTCTGCGTAAGATTGAAATGAAGATTCGCCATTTGCTATTCTCCTCGGTCTCGCACGCTGTCTTTAATTTGTATGGTTTTGCTGGCCAAGCCAGAAGAAGCGCAACGGGAGACCGAAATGCTTATGGCCACTAACCATTAATTATTGCACGCCGAAGCCAAAGATATTGACTTCTGCGCTATCGTTATTAAGGTTCTAGCTATCAACTAGTTTTCAAATTCATTTTTATATAATTAACTTACCTGTGTATTTATATTATAACATTTTTTAAAAAAAACTATTTTTCAATAAAAAATAATATAAACAATAAAATATTATTTCTTTCTTTCACAACAATATTAAAAAATGCATTCTATTACCAAAAAATAAAATAATATTTTTAATTATTTTATGATATCAAAAAAATTAACAACATATTTATCAAATAAATATATTTACGTTATAAAACTATTGTCTTACATATATAACATATAATCATTTACTCCTTAATCAATATAAGATTATTCATTCATGTGTTTTGTAATTTAAAACTTATCAAAAATATTTTTTTTATCTAATGATTATATTTTTAAGATATCGTCTAAAATTTTTTCTTATTTTTTATCCTTAATGTTTTAACATATATATCTCTTATATGTTAAAAATATTACCAAAAAATAAAATAATATTTTAATTATTTTATAATATCAAAATAAAAAAAAAGTTTAACAACATATTTATCAAATAAATAATTTATGATTAAATTCAATTATTTGTAATAATATTTTTTAAAATATAAATAAATTTTTACCTTACTTTACTTTGAGATTCACTTTTTTTATAAAATAATAAAAATAAAAAACAATATAAAAAAGATAAAATAATTTTATTTTTTAAAATAATTTTAAAAACTTTGCTATCATTATTTACTCTTATTATATTTATACATTTTTCATTTTTAATTCTCATAACAACCAAATATATATGATCCTCAAAATATATCTCTACATATTAAAATTATTGTCTTACATATATAGCATATAATCATTTATTCCTTATTCAATATAAGATTATTCACTAATTTTTTATTTAATGATTAAGTTTTGAGATATCATCTAATGATCATTTCTTTCTATTTTTTATCCTTAATATTTTAACACATATCTCTTATGTGTTTCTTTTCTCATGTTGTAGAATTCTTAATTTTAATCAACTCCCTTGACACACTACAAAGAGATCATATGATGACTATTGCTAATATTATATTAAAGTAATTATTTTTTAAATATAATTGAAATGTTATCTTTGATAAATATATTATCAATAAATAGTTAATTAAATGATCAGTTACATCAAATAATTAAAGTAGTGTTTAACTTTTTTGATAAAAAAAATAAAAATAACATTTTTATTTTGATTTAAAAAAATATTTTTCATAATTTTTTTTAAAAAATGATATAATTATGAGAGCCTAAGGTCATAATATTCATATTTGACCAATTTGACTGTCTAATTATGATCATCAACACAACCATTTGTTTGGAGAATAAAACAAAAAGAATTATTACTATATCACTCTCTTAGTTCTAATGAATTCAAGAGAAATTTTAAATATGTGACAATTGTCATTTGATTAATAGTTAGAGAAATTGAAAAGTCGTTATTTAGTACTAATTGAGTAATTATCCATAATTTATTAGATTATAAATTATTATAAAAAAAGTATCAAAAAAATTACACTTGTATATATTTATTGTTCAGTGTGTTTATTTTCTCATGAAATCTAACAAAAAAATATTTTCTTAATTTTAAGTTCATCTATTTAGGTACATTTTATGTTTCAATAAAATTAAATCAAGGATAAAAATTTCTAATTTTAAAATATGTTGGATCGTATGGCATCATGCATATCCTATGAAGAAACGATCGAACCCTACCAAACGGACTGTTAGGCAAGCCGGTCGAACCCTGTGAGGATAACGATGGCATGTCCAAACCCTGTGTCTCCCGCCCTTCCTCGTTTTCCTACGTTTTCACGACCCCATCCCTTCTGCTGTTCCTTTCCTTCACTTTCACTCAGTGTTCGATGTCTACTGTTCTCCAACTCCTCAATCACGGCAACACTTCATTGTTCTTTTCGGCATACAACATCAAGTGTACTCACCTCTTCTCCTCGCTTCCTCTGCAAGACAGAGGAATACGTTTTTCCTGATCCAATCCCCGAATTCGCAGAAGCTGTGAGTGATAACATCCTTTTACCCTTCTTCTCAGCTCGAATTATATTTTTTTATTATTATTATTTTTTTTTTGCCCTTTTCTTGTTTCTTGAACTATTTGGTTGAATGGAATAATGTTTCAGTTTACTCATGAGGCAGGTTATGATTTTTTTTTTTTTTTTTTTTTTTTTTTTTTTTTTTTTTTTTTTTTCAGGAGACGGGTAAGTTTAGGGCTCATCTGCTAGAGAGATTGTCGAAGAAGGATATCTTTGGCGATTCTGTGGAGGAAATCGTGGGCATCTGCACCGAGGTCAGTGCTTTTTTTTCCTAGGTTTAATATCCTGTGCGGAAAATGGCGGACGTTTTTCTGTTTAAAGTTTTATGTGCAATGTTATTGTTCTTCAAAAGCTCATCTTTTGGATGCTTGAGATTGATTAGTCTGACTATCAAGTTTTAGTGTTGTCAAAATTTATTGCAATTCTTGGTGTTTATCCACTGTTATACTCAACTTCTAGTAATATTATGCGTGTCAAGTTGACTTCTTGGGGATTACTTAGAATAGCATGTTGGACTTAAATGAAACGATCAGTTAACTCTAATCCGACCAGAGAATTTTTTGAAGTACTTTTTTTAAGGTCAGTTAACGCCTATGCTTAAATATCAAATGTGATGAAGAACAAAGAGCTTGATCCTAATCAAATATCATAACAAATGCAAGGGATAGAGACATGTTTCTTTAACACATGAATGATTCAAAGGAACCCTTATTGGCACAAAAGTTGACTATTATTTGTAACTTGAAAGACAAGAATTTGTAGTTTCCAAATATTCTAAAAAAGATAGCTATCTGGACATAATTATCATCACAATGATCAATGAAGTAGCACGAACAATAGATGACTTGCACTCAACCTTTATCTTATTATATGCATGGGCGAGAGATCACGTAGTGTTGACATGCAGTAGAGCATCCTCTCTCTTAGCTATAGTGACCACAAGGGTAATTTTTTGAAATTAGGTGCGAAACCTATATTAGAAACTTAAGAAGGTTTATAAAAGATATCAGATTGAAGGAAAAAAAAAGCTCATGTGATAGGGGTATTCTCCAAATCTATTAAAATCTAAAAACTTAAGATTTATTAGCAACCCATTTAGTATAGAATTTTACATAAGTAACCTTATGATTTAATGAAATTTAAATGGTTGTAGCTGTCGACAAAAGGGAGGAACTGTTAGAATTTTTTCTTGTGTGCAACAAATTGAATAGAGTCTACATGGAAATAGTCACAAAACAATTTCTAGCAAATAGAGATGACTAAGAGGCATCGCATCGGATGAAATGGCATGGGCAAGAGCATATTCCTCCATAGAAAAAATGGAATATGAAAATAATATCAATCTATGCATAATATGGGCTGGCCCAAATGGTTATGAATGACTATAGCAATGCATGTTAGACCATTAGTAGAGATAGCAGCATCACTGTTAATCTTTATCCAATCCTAGGAGAGAGAGCCATCGAGAGTGAGTGGATAAATATGGGTTTTAAGATGAATCCAGGTGGTTCCAATAGTCTAGAAGAGGTAAGGAATAGGAGACATTGCTATTGTGTACGAGGTGCAGTAGTGCGGCAATATTTAGAGTTAGTCGGGAGTGAACCTTGTTATTCTTGTTTCTCTAAAGATGGTACATAGCATAGGCTATGAGCTGAGTGGTTTTTCTTTCTTATAATTGACTTTCATTGAGCAAAGAAGAAAGTGCAATGAGTGGATGGTGGTGAATTTGCTGATGTTATGAAGCAGGTTTGCCCAACTGATGGTGCAAATTTGCTGGACTAAAGAATGTGTTCAAGGGATTTGGTGGTTTGGCAACTCCATTGATAGTTATAGCTAGAGGCAAGCGTGCGGACATTCAACCAATCCAAAGTTGGAATTGTATTGTGGCAAGCACGCCAAATAAAAGCTCTAATACTTGGCTGCACTTTAATTTTCCAAGCTTAGTTGCCTCACTTGTTTATATTGTTGTCCAGCTGCAGCAATTTAGTATACAGGATGAAACCAGCAGCTTTACAAGATTCAAATCCAGCATGAGTCACCCTAACTCATGGCTCTCTAGGGTTACAGATAATGCAATTGAGCACATAAGGGCCGAAGAAACACTGCAGCATATTGGTTTTTCAGCTAGCGTGTAGTGAAGAAGTAATGAAAAATCAAATGGAAGCTAAGAGTTCATGTTTATAAAAGTGGGTTATTTGCAAATAGCAGTTGGCCCGCTTCATTTATCTACATAAGCATTATATGAGATTCTGTTATAAATTATCCAGAAAGTTATCAATGACAAGCCAATAGAATAGAGTTTTGATGCTTGAGCTCAAAAGTGTGATTTCTATTATCATATTTAGCTTAGAGAGTGGATAAAAAGATTGGAGTCTTGAGTTAGGAATTGTCAGGCATTTTGACAAGAAGTGCAATTTGCTATGTTTTGAATTTATAGATAACAAGACCACGAATTTTGGGCCAAGCAACGGTGTCCTAGTATATATATATAGTGATGCTGGTATGAGACCCACTCCAAATGAATGTATGAATAGTGCATTCAATTTCGTTGAAAATTTTTGCTAGGAGAAGTGATTCATGGTATATGAAGAAATTGCTACAATGACAAAATTTGCTAAAGTTGTTCTTTTCGTAAGAGACAGAGATCTAGTTGCCCAAATGAAAATTTTATTTGATTGAGATGTCTCTGATAGTAAGTTTATTACAAGAGATAGGGAATACCAAGGTATTGAATATGTTTTGTTTGTTTGATCCCAAGCTTATTTGAGATCATTTTCTTGTGTCGGTAGAGCATTTTTTGTATTGAACATAACGCTAGATTTAGATAAGTTAACCTTATGCCCCAAGACCTCCTGGTATTACATAAGTATTCTTTCAAAGACAGAGATAGAAATTGAAATAGCTAGACCATAGAGCATTACATTATCGGTAAAAAGTAAATGTGTGATACATGGAGTCGAACTACTAATTTGGGTTCCAATAGGAGCCAACTTTATCTTATGGTAGTGAATAAATATGTAAATTAATTGAGCTTCAATAACAACAATAAGAATATCGTGATTAGTGGTGATAATAGCTACCGTATTAGCAACCCTATCACTAACTACTAAGCTGTCATAGTTTATCTTTAACCAATGAGTAGAGTATTTCCACAATAACAAAGCAATAAACAACCCAAAGGGTTGTGGGAGACCTAGTTTTCTAGGTTGGGAGACAAACATTGAAAGATCAATGTCGATTGATCAAGGGCAACAATGATGGGTCATGGGCAAGTAGTTGACCATGAGTTTTGTTATTAAAATTCCTCTAAATGAGATAAATAGTTTTGCAACAATATTAATCATTACACTAGTCTAGTCATGAAGAGCCTATCTTTGTAAATAAGTTAAGAATGAAACAAAATAAGAAAACAAAGAGCCAAATGACAAGGATAAGCTTTAATAAGTGTAAATTACAATAGCCATCGGGCATTCCCACCAAGCATGCTTCAACAACTCATCACTAAGCAACCCCACAAGTAGGAGGCGGTACATGAGTTTTTTTGTGATTAATGAGCCAAAGAGACATGGCATGCTTTTTAGAAGAAATTGTGGACTCTAACTTGAACTTTAATTGGGGATACTATTTTTTTTTGTAAGTTTCTATACTTAGGAATCTCAAGTAACATAGCGATCCTATTGAATTTCTAGAAATTAATCAATGAAGCGGTATGACAAAAATGTCAATACTCTCAACTTCTTCTACCTAGGTAATCGTAGAGGAGGTGGAACATTGTTTAGCAAGTCAATAGACATATTGATGAAAGCCGGTCAAATATTAAAGGGAAGAGAGCCTAGCTAACAATTGTTTGAGGAAAAGCAAATGGTGCAATCAACTATCTTCTAAGAATTGCTAGAGATGTTTATACCACTTCCCTATCAAATTAGGTGCTAGACCTATACGTTTTCCCACTTGATTTAATACGAGGCCTCTTTATGGTCATATTTGGCTCGAAAATAATCCTCCTGAAGGGAAGGAACCTTACCAAGCATGACAAGTTTAGGTACAACGATTTCATGCCAGTCCTTGAGGCAATGGACTCTAAGCCTATCATTAGGCTTAGGTTTGCAGGCCTTATCCAAAGAAATACATTGACTGGCATTTGAGAAGGTATTCTTATCCCAAAGAAAGGAGAGAGACAAGAGGGTATAAAAGTAGCATAGGAGTAGAGGAAAGAAGACCAGCATTTTAGGATTCTTGCTTTTGGTTGGGGTTGAGAAATTTTAAAACATACAATGATTACAAGAGGTGCCAAAAGATCCATACCTATTCCCTTGAAAGGGTATTTATAGATAAGCTTAAATGAGAAATTAACTTTATTTAGTTACAATATTTACAATGACTAAGACTTTTAGAGTATTATAGCAATCATGGATTTGATCGGGAAGAGACTTTAAAACACTTATTGAAAAGCATTGTTGGGAACTGTTGTACCATCCAATTGGGGTCCAAAGGTGATTCGTGTAACAATCTGACCAAATGCTAGTTGAGGAATGGCCTAAAGGCCAGTCAAAAAATGCTTGAAAATCCTTGAGAAAGTTCCATGTTAGTTCTGAGATCGATGAAATCTACAATTGACTTATGGTAGCAATCTAATGGTATGGAACGAATGATCAAAATTTAGTTGATCAATAAATACATTTTCATTAGTTCTTTAACTCTTACCTCAACATTTATATGACAAGCAAAAATTGTCATCAATGAACGTTTTGACAATTAGTGTATGGAGATTCGATCCATGTCATCTAAATATATATAAGCCTTAGGGGTGCAAGGAAGAATTCATTTCTATAGCTTCCACGTCATTCTAGCCTTTAGTGGTAAATCCTTCCTTTCTACAATGCTATGTTGGTTTTCCCTCAAGAGCATCATGCCAAGGTCTGCTCAAAGTTTGCATTTTGTTTTCCATTGGCTATCACACCATCAAATTGGCTACTGATGAAGAAGCCTGCTAGTCAAGAATGATTACTTAAAGACCATCTAGAGAACCTCAATAATCCAATTGGATTAGCTATAACTTTGGGTAAGATCATTGTAGTTAAATATAAAAGAACCTTCAAATTAATATAATCCTAGATGTATTTTAGGAAGAACCTTATGATTGTTAGGGTTAAGCAGGTTAGGATAAGAGTGTCGGGGTTAAGCGTACTCGTTGTTTTGAGTAACAGGAATATCTTTACTTGGCAATTTTATAAATTTTGTTTATTTGGATTGCTTATGTTGTTGGCATCTATTTTTCTTCTTTAGTTGGTAATTTTTTGAAATTCTACAAGGTTAGGGATGTTTTGATGAGTTAAGGAGAAAAAAATACTTAGCTCACTAAGATAGTTCTTAATGGTATTTTCTATCGTCTGAGAACTGACAAGGGCATTCGAGGTTTGTTAGAGAGTTGTTTGAGGCACTAGAATAATTTTGTATTAGTCAGGACCTTTGAGGGCATGATTCTAAACTTTTACCCCAAGTCCCACACAAGGCTTATGTAGAAGATGGCGGTCAACAAGCCACCGTCAGCCATAATTGAGGATGATGATAATAACTTATTGACAAAGTTTTGACCTTTTAGCACTAATTTACATAATGACACATGTAATTCTAACTATCAGAGTGTTATTAGGGTGCTTGAAATATTTAATAAATTGTTTATTTTAAAAATTAGCATATTGCTGATGTGCGTACATAAACAAAAAAGAACAAGCATATGGTTTCAAGTGCATTATCAGTAAGACATCTATATAGCATAAAGTTATGGATGCAAGATGACACTCCATAAAGATTATTGATATTAATGAGGCACAGCATAAGAACATGATAGGTTGAAGACATCCAAGTTACGGTCTATGGCCTTAGTAAAAAGCAAGAATGCTATATTTTATGCCAAGGCCGAAATAACTGATTTTATAGCATAGCTAATTGAACAGTGCAATGACCAATAAGTGTGCGGTCTTATGTTATCTTGAAAGAAAGGATATCACTGATAAGGATAGGAAATTGAAGTATTTGAATATATGATACATCTTAGACCTTTTATCCACTATCAGTTCAACTTCAAGTTGGGCACATTATTTCACATTCCACATGTTACATTGTAATTTATTCATAGCAAACTTACATCTCTTAATTATGTTAACGTCATATACCAGGGGCTATATCAAATATAGCTCACTATCCTGATATTTCTTGACAGCAGGGGCAGAATTCTGTTTGTGCTCTGACCAGTAACAATTGCATTCAAGGTGTATGTTAAAATGCAAGTTACTTGTTGAGGCACCATTGCTTCTCAGTAGGTCAAACACGTGAACTTGAAGGTTCTAAAAGGTTGAACATATCAATGAAACAAAGCAAGCAGAATTTTTACTACTGTAAAATCTCGAGTTTCTGTTCTATGCATCTATGGTTTGGGACCATATGCATGTGTCTTCCTTCTGATTTGTGCTCTGCATCAGGCATGATGCATGCTACCACTGTGGCGACATAGAAATAAATTGTGTTTTGGTTTGCAGCTATTGTGCTCGAGAATCTTTACCAAATGTTGATAAGAACTTCTCCCAAGCAGCTGCTACTTTTTTTCCCATTGCCTATGTTGTTTATCTATATATTTTGTTAAATTTTTTATGTTTCTTCTTGGTTTGCCATCATTTGATTCTAGGTTAGTCTAATATAGTCTTTCCAATGTTATATGAAACAAAATAAATTTGTTGCACTATTCTATTAGTTATCCTCTCCGCAGACATCAGGATAATTTTAGGATTCTATAGCGTACGTGTGATTTGCTAGGCTAAACGGGTCTCATTTCCTCTTCTATTAGAAGCCATGTGTTACTCCAATGTAACTTAACTGTCAATTTTTTAAACAATGCCACTGAGTGATTGGAACAAGGAACCAATGGAAGCTATGGATTAAAAAGCATATGGACAGCAATTTGCTGAGGAATTGATGAGAGATGTCATCTATTATGCTGCTATTCTTGTGAAAATGGTTCTAATCAAGAAGCATATGTCAAAAGGGTGTGAATAAAACCATTAATTATTTGCAACGGAAGTGCAATGTGTTCAACTTCTAAAGTTTATTATTATTATATGATTAACATCTAATTTTATTTGGATAAGTGACATGCATATTTTAGATGTGTTTGTTTGATGTCAAGATGTTCCATAAAGTGTGCCAAATAAGTTTGAGGCACAATAAAGCTACTTTTTCATAAATATATTTTGAGAAGCTTTTTTAAAAAGATATTTTTCGATAAAAAATATTGTCAATGACAGCTCTGCTAAACATAATCTTAATTTATTCATTGTTTGAATAAAACTTAGCTTATGCTGTGAACTTAGGCAGATATTGAGGAACTTCTTGCATACCGAATACGGTGGCCCTGGAACGCTCATGGTTGTTCCATTCATCGACATGGCTGACACCATAAATGAGAGAGGACTCCCAGGGGGACCTCAAGCTGCTCGTGCGGCTGTGTTATGGGCACAAAAGAACATCGATCAAGACTGGAAAGATTGGATTGGAGATCCCAATCTCTGAAGAGAAAAAGCTTCTATTCTTAGCTAAAGGATTGTTTCTATCAAAGCAGTTGTCAAAGTCTGTCGAGATGGCCTTTCTTATCAACTGCTCTTTGTAACCAAGCCCATGTACGCCTTGTATTACACAAACTTGATTTGGTTTGGTTCTAAAATTATCTCATTAGTATGGGTCAAAGATTGTGCTGCTAAAATGAGTGTCATGTGCTTTATTTGTTATTTTTGTTGGCATATCTATTCTATTAGATGAAATTTTTGTTTTATGGTGATTCAGTTGTATTTCAAGGAAATTTTGCTAGATTTCTCTAAAAATGAGCATAAATGTAGATAGATTGCTCTTACATTCTAACCTTGTTTGATGTATACTCCAGCTGCTTTCTATGCTTATCTTCTTTGATGTGGACTCATAAGAACTGTGAATTCTGTAGCTGAGATTGCCTTTCTGGAAGGAAACCCAAGAAACGAAATTGCCAGGCCAAACAAGCATGAGAGCCCCAGAGGAATGACCATACTGAAAGAATACCAATCTCACTCGGTAATTTCATGCTTTGTCTTCTTCAGTTCAACCATTACAAGCAGCTCAACTGGAAAAAAAACATGAGGGACTCAAGGTTGTTGTACAGTACAAGACCCCCAAGTGTTGAGCCCAATGGTCATGACCACATTATGTAAACAAAATCTATTGACATGCTTATGAGATAACCAATGGCCCGACTGTAAGCTATGACATATATCACACTGCCTTCATATATTGTGACCAGAGATAATCAAGTTGAAAGGGAAGGACCATGGCTGCTTCAAGAAGAGCGTCTCACCAGCTGCTTCAAACATGGGGACAGCAGATCGAAAAACCTTCTTGAATCTCATTAGTTGTTAATATTGACTAGAGATGCAGAAATGCAATACCCAGCTGCTATGCCATTAACTGATGCTTGTTGTGCTAAGTTTGAAGGAGTATAGCTCCAGGATACCTCAACCATCGATGTTAAGGACAAGGGGCAGCCATCAACACTGGTGGTGTTTCCCCTTGGCATTCTCCTTATCAATAGTCATCTGTAAAGAAATGAAACTTTCATGGCATTTAGGTTGGCATCACATGAATTTTACTATTCTGCAATGAAGATGTGTGCTTCAGAACAACAAATGAAAAAACCCATATAGTGGTTCTAAACAAGTTTACTTCTTATGGTCCATTAATGTCAGAAAATAATGGGATTTGCAAAGATGGAAATGCATAGTAAATTGTTAAGAGATTAAAAGGGATGAAGTTAACAACAAAATGACATAGAATGCATTTTCCTCAGAATATTCATGAAAGCAAACTTGCATACAGTTGGAATAAGGCTTCACAATGCTTCACATGGAAATGTGAATAAATCCTTTTTTTATAGTTGCTTGCATTATTTATACCTCTCATTCATATGATACATATTTGCAGGCATCATAAATGCCACAAGGTATTTCCTACAGCAATCTAGAATAAGGCCCTATTTCATTTCTAACTTTCAAATTCCATTTCAATTTTATTTATATTTCTTACATAACATTTTCAACTAAAACTTATTTTCACTCATATAAAACTTCTTTTTAAAACCTTTTTTTTTTCTAAACATAAAAAATGCTATTAGAAAGATCCTAAACATCAAAAAACATTGAAAACATGAAGCATGGTTATAACCATTGTTGAACATACATATCTCATGGACTACGATGAGATTAATCAACATATCCATCATAAATTCATGACCAAATATTTCAAATATTTTTTTGTAGATCGCTTGTCAACATTAATTATGCTGGATGTTCAATGCATTCAATGGTCATTTGGCAAATAAATGGATCTAATTGTTACACATTACAACCTTATGAAACTTATCTCTAATTTTCCTTGCATGAGCTAAGACAACTTTATTAAGATAGAATTCAAACATGTTGAACACTTCTCTACGAGATGACAGCATTAAAACATTGTGTAAGGATTTGTAAACATTAGATGTAAACATCAAACCTGGTTTATATACTGAGAGTTCACATAGTTATTATAATATAGACATCGGATGAAAACTCCTACAACAAATTATTACATGATATATTTTGAAGGCTAAATTATTATTTTAGTATGAGATGATAAAATAAATGATAATTCAACATCTTTGTTCAAATAAGAATAACAATGATTTTTTTATTAACAAAAAATATAATAAATTGTCAATATTTATAACACCTTTGATATTTTATTCTCCGATGAGAACAAAATTTTTTTAAAGTTTTTGTTTGAAGGTGAAAATGAACTAAGTGCTAAAGTTTAGAAAGAGCTTTCATTTGTATCAAATTTTATTATAAAATTGGAAGTAGTTAAGAGTTTAGATGTAAATATAATCTGGGAAGAGGGTTGGGCATAAATTGAAGAAATAAGTTGAAATGTTTAAGAGGCAAATAAGAGAAAAATAATTATGTGATGTGAATTTAATGAAAAAACTATTTGTCCAACTTAATAAAAAAACAAGTGGAACATTTTGAAAACAATGAGATTGTAGAAATGTTAATTGCCTTTGGCCATATCAACTAATGTGCACACAAAATATTAATTGATTTTAGGATATGGTTAAGTGCAAAATGTGAAAATTAATAACTAAAATTGATATTATATATATATATACATTTGTACATATATGTATATTCATTGCATGAATTTTGAATTTGCAAAGTGTAAAAAAATCATATATCAATAATTAAAAAGTACAAAAATGCACATCTTAATTAGATTAACACATGTACACATTAATTAAAAATTGCTTAAAATGTTCTGTTTGGCTAACATAAAAGTCATGACGTATTGAACAATCTCATTTTTTAAGAAGGTAGAATGTTTGAATAAATTAAATAAATAAATAAATGACCAAATTACTTTATCCAATGCTTCTAAAATTGAAATTTAATCGTACAAGTCTTCATAAAAAAGGAAGTTTAGTTATTAAAATTTGCACTCAATTAAATTCTACTATGCTTACAATCTCAAATATGTCAAATACAATATTATTTTCATGAACAATATTACCTTGAGTAGGTAGCATATCTACATTATACATATTATCTAAACAACATATTCGCAACCTAATTTGAAATACTTATATTCATTAAAGTACTTAAAATCCCTTCAAAATGTATCAATAAAAGGGATATAAATTCTAAAAAAATTATAATATCTATATTATTAATTATTATTTTATGTGCTTCTTTAATTTGAGTATTATTCACAAATATGTTTTTTGCAAGACAAGGGTAATATCATATAAGTTACTATTTTTTGGAAAAACATGTCATTTATATCTTCCAAAACTATTATTATAATATTTTGATTGAAGTTAGAAACGGTATTTTCTTGAAGCTATATGAGTTTTTTACATTTTATTTTTAACAAATAAGTTTTATCAAAAATTCATTTTTATTTACAAGAAAGTTTTGTCAAAAATACCTGTCTGAAAATCCTAATCTCGTTTTTTTTATTTGCAGGGCATAAGTGTGAATTCAATGTTTTTGGGTGTGATTAGTGAAATATGTCGAATAGTTCATTACCGAAATGCATAAATTAAGAAAAACCATTTAAAAATTTATTAAGGACTTCGTTATTTGTATTTTATTCTGAGATTATTTAAAGGAAATTTCAAAAATTGTGAGTTGTTGGTACGTTAAACTGGGCGCCATTACAGTCGACGTTTGAACTCCTTTTTAAATGCTGCGACTGTGATGTAGCTTTGATCTTTCTCTCGTCTCTAATCTGCACAACCGGGAAAGGGAACTCGAAGAGGTAGATCATGGTGGCTTCGAAGGTATTCGAATCTCCAATCGCTAATTTCGTTTATCGCTCCTTCTTCTTTGCTCTTCAGAAACTTTTCTCCTTCTCCGTGTTCTCATTTGATTTAGGGCAGAGCACTCGGTGGAATTCGGATCCTTCACGATGCTGTGATATCCAACAAAGGTGCATCTCAAAACCTCTTCCTCTTTCTCTTTTTTACTGGATTTATTCCCAGAACGGTCAAACGATGGGGTTTTTTCCTACTGTATTTCAACAGAGAAAGATTTCAAGTTATATGGAAACGAACGTGCTGGAGATGGGACCATAGCGTCGATTCCCAAGTTCCCAAGGTCTATAGTTTTTCTATCTATTTCCAGATAATTTTAATTACAAAGTAATTCAAATCTTTTGGGATACCTTTAGCAGTGATGAAATAGAGGGGGTATCATTGTCGCGGTCAAGTTGGTCGTTTCTTTAATAGCTTATGTTAAATGTAACACTGACGATCTTGATTTTATATTTGTTTTTTTGTTTTTTGTGGTCAAGGAAACCTGTGCTGGGGAATGCTTATTCCAAATCCAATGTACATGCTGATCTACGAAATGCGAAGGTTCTTTTTTTTTTATAATAATTTTGTGTTTCAGTTAATGAGAGGATTTAGTTATTGATGATGAGTTGTTGTGCATCTATGAACACCATTGAGACAATTGAAGGGAAAGTTGCAGAGTGGAAGGAAAGCTTTAGCTGATATTAGTAATGCAAAGAAGGAAAGGAGTCAACAACTTGCAAGTTGGCCTAGCACTAAGCCAAAACTCATGTAATGTTTTTAAATAATGGATGCAAATTTTCTTTGTGGTTTTAGTTTTACCTGATTAGTGAAATTAAAAACCTACTTGATGTTTCCTTGTCTATGAAGAAGGATAGACAAATCAGAGAGAACAACTCGGATGAAGTCGGAGGAGGCTATTATGTTACGAGGGTTTGTTTTGTGGTTTAACTAGTTTAAAAATTTTGTTGTCTCATGTGAATGACTTGGTTAATATGTCTCAAATTTCATTTCTGCAGGAAGATTAACAATGGAAAGAGTGCAGATGGTTGCATGTACACTTCCAAATTTCTGCTTTTTTTTTTTACTTTCCTACATTTGTTTTAATTAGTAGTCTGACGTTTTATACTATCCCAGGTTGACATTGGCTAAAGGCATCACAGTTGCGGATGTATCTTCCATTAGATCCAACAGAGTATGTTTAGATTCTGCATAGGTTGCTAATTTAAAATTAATAGAAAAAAACTTTAGATCTCCATAGTATTATTAAATCCAATGATACAAAGAATGCAACTCAAAATCAACAACGTGCCTTTGACATGCACTGGTATGCCTGTGCAGGGACGTTTGATGATATTGGTTGCCTAAGCACCTGAGTATGTGCATCAACCTGTAGTAGAATTAAAATTTTCCTATTAAATCCATTTAGACAGTGTTGTTGATGCAGAGCTCAACTTGTTTAACCATCAAGTTTGTAACTTATTGCCAATTTCAACATGCCAAAATTGAAATTGTATCTTCTGCCTATAATAAGTTTAATTCCTTGTGTAAAAAGAAGAACTTGCTATTGTTAGAGAATTCCTCAAGTTTTTCTTGTGCTTAGTATGAAATCTTGTTTGGAGGGTAATCCACAATGAGTCAAGCATGATTGTATGATGTGATGCCTTAAACTGTGCTTGTATTCAAAAGAAGCAAATTTGAACTCTGATTATGTTTTATTGCTATGCAATCAATCTATCCTTTTTGTTAGGTTTTTGTAGCATTCTTTGTCCTCTTTCATTTGATCCCATGCGGTTAAACAATCTTGCATCATTTCCTGCACAATAATATACTTGTCAACCTTTTTTTTCTTTGTTGCTCTCCTTTGTTTTCAGACTCTTAATTCTGCAAAATTTTTTCTAATATTAGTTGATCAAGTCTTGTACAAATTTTGTGTTGTAAGTTTTCTTTTATTTGATTCTAAATTCGTGCATTAAGAGAAAGCTAATTTCTTCAAAACATTAAGGTTATTAGATAGAGCTTGCAGTTTGCATCTTTAGCCCCATCAGATGAAATAAAATTTGATCTGAAGTTTAGAAGCCTATATTAGATCTCTTGTAGATCTACAATTTTTATGTTGATGACTTCTTGAGATATGATTTAATTTCATTAAATTTTCTCTGTTTTATCTAGAATTTTGACAGACTATATATTTTTTACATGGGTTTATTGTTTCATTAACCTATGAAACCATTTCATAAAATTTTGCAGCTTTATAGTTATTAGATCACTTCTAGATCAACAATTTGATGTTTTGATTTTTCTCAAAAGTCATCATTTTCATTTTGCTCGAGTTCTCACAAAGTTTCCCTAAAATTTATCTAAATTTTCATTTTATTTGTGTTTGCTTTTACGTTTTGTTTCTCTTCACTTTTGCCATTCTCACTCTATTCTGGTGCTAAAAACGTGGATCCCCATCCTTATTGGCAAGTATCGTGTTAGATGCAATTCTTATACTTTGCCTTTCAAAAATTTTTAAGAGTAGGTTTTCGATTTGAAACTCATGAATTTCAAAAACTTGAGAATTATTTCATCTTTTGATCTTCTTTGATAATTGAAGTCTAATATTAGTATAAACATTAGTATTTTGATGAATGAAGCTTAATATTTTAAAATTAGAATGTCTTATAATAAAGTATTATTTTTTTATAATGTCTAAAAAAATGTATATATCTCAAAAAATGTATATATTTGACAAATAATTTATGTTTTTAAAATGATTTTATATTTTTAAAAATAGATCATCAAGAAGAATTTAATGATATTTGATTTGTAATTTTTAAAGAACAAATTAATTTATATAAATTTTTTATTATAAAGATTGATTGAGTGAATTAAGCACATTTGATTGTGAGAAAACAATAACTAAATTGAGTTAACTAATCAGGGTAATTGTCGTTTCTTGATTGTTGGATATATCTTGGGAATTCTCTGAGTTGGTGATTTGGTTTGGTGAAAGAAGGGATACAAGAGAAAGAAAGGGAGAGTGGTAGGAGCAATTTTGAGAAAGCAAAGGAAATGGGAGATATTGTTGAGAGGACTTGAGTCAAACCTGAGAGGAACATGAGCGAGAGCTGTTGTGGGGATTAGATAAAGCCTAAGAAAGGAAGGAAAGAGTAAGAGAAGAAGGAATTGTGGTTGGAATTAGGCTTGAGAAAGCAAGGGAAAGTATTGGACTCTTATAGAACATCTTGAAAAAGATTTTAATAGTTGTGCAAATATTAGAAGGACAAATAAGGTGAGATAGAAGTGTTACTTTTTAAGTTTACAGCTCAAGGTATCCTGAAATTATTAGGAATGATTATGAAACTCATGATGATTTTAATAGCAAATCCTTGAAATTTTGATAATAAAATAGATGAGTTTTTTTTTTCTCGAATGCTTGAAGCTATTTGTCAACATTTCAAATGAGTTTTGGAGTATTAATTAAATGAAAGGGGATGAGAACATGGATTTCTAGATTGCCATATATTGGACAATCCAAAATGCGTCTGAATGGTTATATTTCTATGTTGGTTTGCATTAGATGAACCCATCAGATGGTTCAATAATTTGTCTAATGTCTAATCGAAAGATTTGATAAAAGATCAGAAACCTAAGAATGTTGGAAGTTAAGGGAGAGTTATTGAATGGTTCGATCAATAGATTGAATAATCCGATAAAATGAGATTAGACGATTTGAGCCATAGAAGGATGATCTGATAAGATAGGATGGTGTAATAAGGGGTCAGACGGTTTGATTAGTAAAGTTATTTTGAAAAGTTTTGTGAATAGAAAAATAAGCAAAATGTGATTGGAATAAAAAGGGAAATATTTTGTTAATGGATATGTGCATTATTATTATTGTATAGGAAACCAAAAAAATGATAAATTAAGGAATGGATATTATCATTGAGAACAAATAGATAAATTTAAATTAATTGTATGTTATTATTATTAATTTATATGAAATATATTGAATAAGAATAATGATATATCTTTATATTTTATAATTATAGATTTTTATATAGTATAATATTTATTATTAGCATAGATTTTTAATATGTTATGATATGGAGACATATATATGTATATGATATTATTTATTAGTATGTGTGTATTATAACATCAAAAAAAGGAAATTATAAAGGATAAAATGAAAATTTTGAGAAAAAAAAATAAAAAAATGTGTGATATGATATTAGATTTTAGTATTCTTTTGATGCACATCAAATATATGATGTTAATATGATATAATTGATATGATATGAGAGATGATGATATGATTTTTCTTATAATATTATCTCAAATCTTATCATAGAATTATTTGTTATTAGTACTCTATACAAGACTTGGATAGACTAGTTTGGGGCTATATAATGATATGATATTATTTATCACGTGTAATCAATGTAGGTGTTAAATTGCATGGGCTTTGAACCCATGTTGATATATATTATTGGATATGATTAATATATGTCTTTCGTTTGAGGTCTAGGGATATATGATTTTATAAAATATGATATGAGATGCAAGTATATGATATTGTATATTTATATAGAAAAATATGACAGTTTAATGTGAGAAGTATTAAAAAGGAATGATTAAGAAATATTGGGTAAAAAATTATTATGGTATAAAAAATAATGGAATTATATATAAGCATAAAAAAGAATATAAATTTTATTTATATATCTATTATGTGTTTACATGATTTCTTTATAGATTTTATGATTGTTATTATTATTTAAGTATTTTACTTTATATAATTATATCATCTTATTATTATGATATTATTTTTATTTAGTAATTTACATATTAGGTTTTAAATAACTTATTATCTACCTATACCATTAGTTATATCACTGATGTGTATAGAGATGAGTAAAGTGGCATGTTAGATAATACATTTTGAGAAAGAGTTTATATGATAAGTTAATATGAGATTTATCTATATTTATATTATAATTTTTATAATTTTATATGAGATGTATATATTTATACTTTTTAGTTAGATATCTGTATGATAAATACAATTAATGTTGTATATCTTTATATGATTTTATTTGATTATAAAAATCGTTTTAAAATGTGTTTTCTAAAAGTTATAGACATTTCCTTCACATTTATTTGATTGTGATTTAAACTTTAGTAATTATGTTATTATTTTTATAATTGTGAGTAAAAGAACTTAGTAAGCATGAAACAATGTGTTTACGCCAATAAAATATCAAACTGTCCACCATTTTATGTGATTATTTGCTAATATTTTACGTAATTGGTTGTATGAAATATAAGAGATTATTTTGCAATAAAAACTACAAAATCCATAAGCATTAAGAAAAAACATGTGTATAGAATAAAATTCTTGACATGAAATATCAATTATTTGGATTTGAAGCCAAGTAGACATTGTTCACTAGATAAATAACTTTTACTAATTATTCCTATAATTTTATCTAGCTTTCTACTGATTATGACAATAGGATTACTGGGTGATCCTTAATCATCAACATTTTATCTATGACAATGATTAATCATTATTACAATTTTCTATTCATATTTTGGCATTATGCTACAATAATGAATATATGCTTTTATTAAAAAAATTCACTCACTATAATAGTGTCATCTATCCAAATTTTTTTGTTTGTTAGTAGAAATATAACAGCTCACTATTTACTTTTTATAGTTATTGCAGGGAATGCAAAACAGTTTTGCACAAATTTCTCAGAGACATACTGGTACTTTTTAGCTTATTATGCCAATTCTATCAATACTTGAATGCTTAGAAAAGTCCATTTTGATGAATAAAAAGTTTCTTGCGTGTTTTGAGTTTCTTTCCTTAGAAATTTTTTTTTCTTTTTTGTAATATAGATTGTCAATCGAGAAGGAGAAAAATTGAAACCAATGTTATCGAGAAGAACCAAATTAATCTCTTGTATATTGGCTCTAAAAGTAGGTAGGTATGTTTTTTTCTTATATTTTTGTTACCAATTTGCTTATTATTCTTTACTTATAGCTACGTTTGTCAACAATGAGAAACTTTTATGTTTGAAACATATCAATAAAAAAAATTGTTCCTTAATCTTATTTAAATACATATGATTTTTTGTCTAAACTATTTTTTTCTTTTTGTTAGGAAGAATCATATTGAAAAAGTACCCCAAATAAGGTACAATTTTTTAATTGTATATTCTACCTTAAAGTTGATACATTTTATTATATCATTACCTACTATTACTATCCATTTAGGTTTTTAGTCGGGAAACAGAAGAATACCAAAACTACTACAACAAGTACTAAACCTACTCCGGTATGAGATATATCTCAATTAGGAATAATGTGTACTTTTTTTGCAATGCTATTGCTTGCCTCTTTCATTGTTACATTTATAACTCTACACATAATCAAGTTTCTAAAGAAATTTAATGATATGAACAATTTATCACTTTTTTATTTCTAGTTGTGGATGAATCAATAATTGGTAATGACATTGTTTTAATGTTATGCTAAATTGTTCTCTGTATTCTATATTAACTTTAGCAATTATTAAAGATTGATATGCTAGCTCTTTTTTGTTTGTTAGATCAGAAATTTTGCTATTCTTTTTGCTAAGCATGTTATGTTAGGGAACACATGTGGCTTTTCTTTAGCAGGTTTGTAATGGTCTGTTTTTTACTTTTGATTTGCTTGTCAGGAGTAGCTATCTTTGGGTTTGATCTCCTCTTGGGTTTATGATACATAGAAATCTATTTAGTATGCTTTTTTTTGTTAGTGCAATTTTTTGGGGGCTATTTTGAAGGAAATAAGGAAGTTGTAGGTTGATTTGATTGTCAAGCATATTTAGGGATCTCTGTGCATTGATTTCAACAAGGGGAGCATCTTGTTTAGGGGTTTCTTGGTGGAGCTTATGGTCTAAAGGGATAGGTGGGCCTTGTTGGCTAAGCAGATTTTTGTTGTACCTTGTGGTTTAGAGGGATTCTCGATGGACCTCGTTGCCCACCCCATGGAAGGAAAGTTATGCTTTATTTTATCCAAATAGACTTTGCTATTGGTAAACTAAGTTTTATTCCAGTGTATTCATTGTTTCTTATAAGTGGAAGCCTCCATTGTTAATTCTTCTTTTGAAAATTGCATTCTCAACTGTGAATATAGAATTAATAATATCTACTGGCTTTTAGCCAAAAGAGTATGTCAATTGCAATTTGACTATTATGTTATTGTTATTTTTTTATACAATGGGATAACTTGGTCAACATTCCATTGTTTCTTCATCTCAAGAATGCTAGTGGATTCTTATCTAATAGGTTAGGAAGCATTTGTAGTAGATTTTAAGTGCTTCATTAACGAAAGTGTAAAAAATGAACACACTTAGATTTAAGAATGTTGATCTCATTGATAAAGGATGTTAACCATAATCATCATATTAGTTGGGTTTTTTTGTATGTTTCCAATGAATCATGAAAAAATGTTCAATCCACAACCTTAATGTTTTGATAATAGAGGGGAATAGTTGATATGAGCACGTGTAGCATGTTGGTGATCAAAGTGTTGACCCCTCTTATGTCACATTACACGTTGTAGTCCATATTGGTTAAAGATTGTCATCCAATATAGTTTGCGTGAGTTAATGGAGAAGGTTGGTTGTTTCGAGACCTTTCTTGGTGGCTGTGAGGAATTCCGCCCATTTTAGGTTAGTTTGGGCTAAGGGGTGCTTAACTCCGTATTCAATTTGGTTTTGGATTTATAGATTTACCTTGACCTAATTTGGTAGTTATAAGAGATTCTTTTTGTTGGTGGTTGGTTTAGGTTAATGTGTTGATCTTGGATCTATAAGGTTGTTTTGACTTGGCTTCTTTGGGTTTATAACTAGTTTGGTATTTAGGTTTGTATTCAATTTGGCTTATGGGTTTCATTCAATTTGTTTTTTTTTTTCATCTTTTCCCCTTTTTTCTTACCTTTCTTATTATATAATCAATAAAAATTTTAGTTGTCTTTCTTTTCTAAAATCATGCGTTTATATTTTCATGATAATGTTAAATTCAATTTAAGTCCAAAAATTGCTTAAAAGTTTTATATAATTTTAGCATCCATCAACGTGCATATGCTCAAATTAGGTGAATTATTCATATTATGATGAACCCAATAGTTAGAGAAGATTATGATAGCCTTCTAGCGAGCTATTGGGTCAACTGTTCATTTATAAATGTTGCTGGTAGTAAGTGTCCCTGATGAGCCATGGCTTGATTCTGATATGTTACTTTTGTGAAGAACAAGTTGGTGCTTTAAAAAAAATCCTATTGCCATCAGGTTCTTCACCCCCCAAGATGTATTCATTGAAGTAGAGCAAACCCTTGGAAAGTCAGACGAAAAGGCTTTGATAAACTAAATTGCTTTCATGTCTTTCCTAACAAGAACATAAACTAAGTAACCAAAGGAAGATGTAGTCAAAATCTAGAGAAGTTAATTATGTTCCAGCTTTTCCTGATGAGACACGTTTACTCAAACTTGTTATAATGATAATTGTAGAATCGAGATACAGCTCCTCTTTTCCCTAAAGATACATTTATTCAAACTATGTAGAACTATATGAGAGACACCAAAGTTTTGAGAACTAAATCACCTTCAAGTTTTTCCTTATGGGATGCATTCGCTCAAATTGGGCTTACTAAAAAATGTGGCTTTGCAATCCGGGAGGATAGAGGTGGAAGGTATTGATCATGCTAAGAGTACCAATGGAGTGGCTTGCTATAATTGGCCATGTTTAGAATGTCGAGTGTTACAAGAGTGAATTGTTGTTCTTTCGTCGTTTGCAATGTGATCAAATTGCATCAAGTAGTAAGGAGGTGGTGACCAACCATGATAGGAACAGCAATGAAGTCTTTAGTTTCCTTTTTTGTTGATCAAGTTGTCATTAACTTGTGATGATTGATGAGGAGTTATGATAGTTTTCCATTGATACATGCAACTAATGTGGTGTAAGGGGAATGTTGATTGCAAAGAGAGGGTAGCTTGAATGGCTGGAGGTCAACCTTTAAGGGGAAAAGATTATCTGGTCACTCTCGAAACTTTAATTTGTTGGACGAGTTATTGGTGACTACAACCCTATTCAAAAAGAGTTTTGTTTAAACTAAAGCTTTTAAAAAATTCTCTCACCCAAATCTTCAGTCAAGGAAATAATCAAAGCAAAATTGCCCAAGTCCCAACTGAATGGCATAGCTTGCATGGGTGGTTCAAAGGCATCGCTACCCCACCTAATGGGTTAGGACCCATTGTGGCCACATGATGCAATTGCTAGCTGGTCATCACATGGACAGTTATGATACGGCATTTTCATAGGGGTTTTTGTTCACATTGACATAGGTTACAACCACAGGATATTAATTGGCCAAATGGTGGTTGCCACGCAATGCTTGGCATGTTGAGATGACCATGTCTCAATGTGATATATATTTATATTGTTTAATTTAACTTGGAAGGTCCTTGTTGTTTGATTGAACATATTAAGTAGGATGGATTTTGTAAAGGTTGGAAGTTATGGGAATATGTAGGTTTCTCATGACATTGAGGGTCTCTTAAGTTGAGATAGGCGTGGTTCACTTCTCTCTCTACTTAGTAGAATATTGGCACATAGAAGTAATTTGTAATAAGACAATCTCATAGTAACTAACTTGGTAAAGTACCATAGCACCTTATGGAATGCTAAGGAAGAAACCATCCTTTTGTTGGAGACCTCAAGTGGTTTTGTCTAGTTCACTTGGAAAGCTTCCTGGGTTTTAAGTTAATATAAATTTGTGTTCAGCTCAACAAAGAGGGTAATTTAGCAAAGGAATGAAGGAGATAAAAGCCAAAGTTATTGAGGATAGTGATACACTTTAGGTAAAAGTCCAAAATGCAAATCATATGAGTGTGAAGTGAACAAATTTAGTCAAATCACGTGATGAGTCTAAGGCCAAATAGTGGCAAATGTGCATCAATGATCAAAGATATGTTTGTTGTAAGAGTTTATTAATGTTTTACTTTCTTTTACTTACCATAGAGTTACTTGTATGCATAAGAATGCTAATCATTCCCCCAATTTTGCAGTTAGATGTGATGACGAGTGGTGATGTTTTGTGGGATGTGAAGATGTCCCTATTACCTGACTTTTGCATGATCCATGAGAAAGATGATAATTTTTGTTCTTGGTTACAATGACTACTGTGATATAGGCCTAAGACATTCTCAAAAAAAAGGGGAGGCTTTTTTAGAATGCTTACTCAAATAATTCAGCCTGCCTCTGTTTGAAACCTAGCACCACTGCACTATCCTTTGCCATTGCTCAGCCAAGCTCCGATAGATTTGATGTGCAAGAGGATCAATATTTGTTCCACAGGAAACCTAGTGCATCTTTGATTTACAAGCTCTTATGAATGTATTCCATGCAATCATGCTTGGTATTGACAAAACTTTTACATTAGTTTGAACATGAAACTAGATTTAAGTTGTTTTTCATTGTTTTGGCTTATTTTATTCTTTATGTGTTGCCATAGAGCAATGTGTAGTTGCTAAGCAAATGCACAATAGCTCATTTAGCATTGGTCTTGTGCTTTAAAGTGGTCCAAGGTTCAAATCTGGTCATATTATATTATTCTCAAAATAAAGTGTTTTTTGTAAAACCCATATGAAAAATGCCAAAAGCTTTTTTTTTTTTGCTTTGGTCATTGTTTGGAATATGTTATCTTTGTTTCTTATATGACGAACCTTTCATTTTTGCTTTAAAATTATTTGATAACGAATTTTCTTCCTACTTTGTCCCCATGCATCATTGAACTCTACCTATGTTTTGATGTCATAATTTTTGTGCAGAATAGTTCCAAATTGCAAAGAACTTTGATGACAAGCAAAGCATCCAACACCGAAATGTTTGAAATAACCAAACATGTAGGAAATAAGAAAAAGGATGTTCCAAGAGCACTTTGCAATCCAATAAAGGCAGTGGGTTCACAAACACAATGTCTTTCATCCATTGGCAACGAATGCTCAAACAATAGTGTAAACAAGACAATGTCTACTTACAAGAGCAATCGTCGAAAATCTTACACATTATCATTAGTGGTACTGATATGTAAAATTTTAGCATTTTCATAGTTTTTTTCTTAACTTATGTTTAATTTCTTTCTACTCATAATTGGCCTATTCTTAATAGGTGGATTCACTTCCAAATATTGATGATAGCACTAATCCACTAGAAGTTGTCGAATATGTTGATGACATATATCATTATTATTGGACAATGGAGGTGATGTTAATATTAACTATTATATTCCCTTTTTATAATAGTTAAATTTATTCCAAAGTTGATTTTTTGTTGCATTTGATCCCTTATACAAAGTGTGTCTAACAGAATTCTGAAATATTACATGTTAGGTCTAATTAGCATCGAGCATAACTTTCGTACAGCCACACTATTTACTGCATTTGCATTTTTGAAACATTGCTACTATCAATTAAGGACATTTACTTGTATTAGTATTTACATGTGTTGATCACATAGGGATGCTAGTTGTTATTAGGAAAGATTTTTGTGAGAAGGGGTGGTTTTAGCTAGTGGATGAATGTGTTTGAATTGTTTCTATTGGTTTTCAAGCCATAGTAAAGGTTTTTGTTTAGTAATAGTTGAAGGATATTTGTAAAATTGTCAAGAAAAATTGACCACCATCAACTTTATGTGGTTTGGTTGACTGTAGGTTAGCAATAGGAGGTTGGCTGAATAGCCAAGAATGGATGTGGAGTTTTTTATAGGTTTGATAATAGTTGTTGTAAATGTGAGCAATTGACCACCATTAATTATATATAGGTTAGGTTGATTGTAGGTTGGCCAAATAATCGAGAATAGATATGAGTTTTTGGATAGATTTGGTAAATTATGAGTCCCTAAATGGATCAATTGTCTTAGGAAAAATTACAAATAGATCAATCGACAAGGTTGGCTGATTTCAAAGATTCCTTGGGTTTAGTAGACATGCATTGAATTGTATGAATTTGATTTTGAATCCCTAGAATGAGATATGGAGGCATGGACGGATTTGATTCCTTAGGATTATATTTATTTATTAGTATGAGGACTTGCATGTTTGTAATGGCGTTGCTTTATTTAGGGATCTCCACATGCAAAAATTTAGATTATGTTTTTCATTTTACAAGAATATAGGTTGCTCACGAGCATAGAGTGTTTTTGTATCTTTGTTATATAGTTTATTGTAAACCCCAATTTAGAGTAATTATAAACTCTTTTTATAAGTTCTTACTCTTCTATCTCTCCTTCAACAAAGTGCATGAAGGTGGAATGGTTTAAGTATTATCAAAGCTTGTTTGATCGAGAATACAAGATGTGCTAAAAAAAAGCAACCAAACACTTGTTGAGATAGAGAAGGAACCAAGAAGGCTCTGACCCAAGTCAATGCTAACTAACCTTGCTACTTTGATAATTATGTTTTCTTGACTTGTCACATTACTGGAAATGTTCTAGAATCACAATTAGAAAATGATTCACAAAGTCCATCCATAGTGGATATCCAAGGGAATAGAAAAACTAAAACAAAGGGAAGTATGACATGGGAAAATCATCGATCCCCCATCACGAGGATTATGGCAAAGTTGATGTTGTCACCCAAATGCCATCGTTCTCTAAGAGGTGTAATAAACAATTAAGAAGTCCACCCATGATTGAAAAATCTAGATTCAAAAACTCAATGCTTGAATTGGCAAACTAGAGATTTATATTTATTAATATGCTTAAGCTAACCAACTAGAGATTTACTTTTTTCTTTAGTAATATTCAACATCTGAAATGTCAAAAATTTACCACACTTTAGTTTGTTGAAAGTCCTTAATCCCATAAAGAAAATCATCGTGAAGCTATATGCAATCATTTCAATAAGTTGATTTTGCCAAGAGTTTTACTCCATAAGATATTTGGAGGAATGATTGCAAGAGGCATGGACTTCAACGACTGATCGCAAGACTACATGATAAAGTTTTGGCTTTATGCCATTGGCTGGAATTTTCTTTGAATGATGTCTCCATTCTGATGAACTTGTTGGGATTGTAATAAATCACATTAAAGATTTTCCTCTTCTTCATAGCCAACTTTGCCCCAAAAATATGTTTTTTATGGGTTTTGAGGGGAAGAAATATGTTGCGAAACATGGCGACATGAGTCACTAAAGGGAGGTTCTCCAAAGAAAGAAAGTAGATAAAATGCTACATGACATCATATTGTCCACCTCTTCACATTTATATCCTTTAGATCTTTTTAAGTGATCAAATATTGTGATTGCAAGGTTCATGGCTTTTGGAGAAGTTCAAGGATGGAGAAAATGAGAAGATGATGGCTATAATAAGAATTAGATTCAATTCAAATTGTGGCTTCCACCTTGGTCCTTAGACCTTGGCCTTATTCATTGGTTCTTCGTCATCAAGGCTAGAGTTTTTACAAGATTCTTGCTTTCTCAAGAACTAGAATTTTTTACTCTAGATTTTTTTTTGACAGGAAGAGGTCAATTAGAGCATGACTTGGAAGGTGCACATGGTCATGAAAATCTTGAGCAACAATTGCCTTAAACACATAAAAAGGCTTCCCCATGCTTAAAAACCAATGAACCACACTCTCACTATTGTCTTCTAAGCTCATGTACTTTGTAATTGTATCTTGGTTCTTTAGTGATGGAGAAAATAAAAGGGCTTTAATGCCAAAAAGCTATGGAGCTAAGCCACGAAGATCTCAGTTTGAAAATTGAATTGGCCAATTATTATAAACTTTGCAAAGATGGTATTATTCATATTGTAGATTCAAGAGTGATTTGCAGAGGATGGGCATTGACAAGAAGATGTTGTACAGACTTGTGCAGGTGGACGCATGCATGGTGTAGTGTGATGCTTGAGCTGGTGAGAATAGTAACGCCAAGGGGAATGGAATGAAGGAATGTTGAAAGGAGCAACACTTACCAAAATATTACCAAAGAAAGGAAAACCACTAGGCCTCACTTATGCTTAAGCCACCAAACAAGAGTTCAATGTGAATAACTCAAAACTAGCAATAGATTACTTCCATTTCAAATTTTTGAGTCTCTTATATAAGTTTTTTCACTATATTTTCTATCACTTTTACAAGTAATCAACCACTAACACCCATTTTAATAAACTAACCATTAATACTTCTTTGTCTTCAAAAGGAGTTTTTCTTGAATTTGCTAGTTTTATCCAAGACTTTAGAAGCTGCACTTGAGTGAGCAAGATGATGATCTATAATTTTCTTGTGGTTGTTTAAACGGTTAGCTTAAAATATGTGATGGGCCCAAAACTTCAATTAGAATAACCTATATTGGAGACCTTGTAATAATCACAAGGATGTTGTTAAGCTATAACATCCTTATGATAAGTTTTTGTACTTTGTAATTGTATCTTATTTCTTTACCCTCTCTTTGAGAGAATTATTATAACTTGAGGGAGGTTTGTCCTTTGTGATCTTACAATTCTTAATGGAGTCTCTTGATCATTAGAGATGACGTGAAGGGCTTTCCACATAAGAAGTTTGGGTCCTTAATTCTGTCTCCTCTTTAGGTCTTCTTTAGTGTCCAATGGCCAAGTTCCGCTACATTTTATGCATTGCTGGCATTTTGTTATTTCTTTCCCCACATATTTGAATTGTCTATATGGGCCACATTCCATCATTTTTTTAACAAATATGCTTAAACCAAGGCATTATAAATGTTAATCCTTGAAAACAATCCATCTAAGATTAAAGATTGAATTCCAATTGTTGGCTTTGAAAATCCTAAAAAGAAACTATAGGTGGGAGATAAAGAAACAAGTTAAATGCATACTAAAAATGCTAGAATTGATAGAAAACTAATGTAGATGCATGTGCCCAATAAACATTCTATGATGACAAGAAATGTAAGTGCAATCTCTAATGGTGAGAAGTAAAATGATTTTTATTCATAAAGCATTGATTTGTGCTTATTCCATCAGAAAGCTTTTTTATTGCCTAAGAAATTATAAATAGGGAAGCCAATTTGCACAAATTGGTGGCAGCAAAATTTCCCAAGATAAAATCAAATTTTTTGTAGTTCATGTAACTTACTGTATGTCTCGAGCACAAATTATGCATGTAGTATTCCTTCCATTTAGCAATCAGTGTAATTATGGAAGATGAGCAAGGTAAAATTTGGGTATGTTCCATAGATTCTCTTTGGAATGTAGAATCAACTAGAGTTACTCCAATTTCACAAATTATGGAACCAAATTCGAGTCCTAGACAAATGAATAAAAAAAAATCTATTTGACCTCTATTCAACCTACGTTTTATATTATAAAAATCCCTTATTCAGAACATTGAATTATCCCTTGATGAATCGAGGAATTTAAATCGTCCATTGACCATGGGTTTTAATCCTTTGGTTCTATATGGATTAGATGGTCACAGCCTCTAGTTCTTTATTTCTAGTTCAGACCCTGGTATTAAACAATCCAACGTAATTGTTTTAGTAGCTTTTAAAATTGGAACCAACAAGAATTCATTAGTTTGATTCAGTGCTCATATAGATTTTTTGTTGAACATAAGTTTAACAAATAATAGTTGAATGTATAATTTTGAATGTTTTTATCCCAAACGAATTTCAACCTTATGCATGGCTGATGCCTATTTTGATGTACCATGAACATGTTGAACGGAGATTTTAAAACTTACAACTGTGTCCAGTGTCCACTGCATAATTTATGATAACTAAACGCTTAACAATTGTCGAGGGCTTGCAATTTGCTCTTCCAAAGCTGTATCATCTGGTTGTTTATTAACTAATAGCTTTAACTGAACATGTCTAGTCTTGTCTTTATAGTATGCCTTCATGTATGCTCATTAGTTGTTGCACTTTTGCCATAAGGTAGAACGCCCTTGTTTAGCAAACTACATGGAAATACAGTCAGAAATCACTCCAAAGATGCGATGCGTACTGGTCAACTGGTTAATCGAAGTAGGCAATGATAAACCACATACTCTTTCCTCTGCAACTTTATTTCACAACATTATGTTGCAATGAATTACAATTTTCTATTGTGGTCCAGGTACACCACAAGTATCAACTGATGGAAGAATCTCTTTTCCTCATGATAGAATTGCTTGATAGATTACTTTCCATTGTTAATATAAAAAAGAATGAGCTGCAATTGTATGGTCTCACTGCACTTCTTCTGGCCTCCAAGTTTGAAGATTATTCACATCCAAAGGTTAAGTGCTGACGTTTTAATTATCAGCTACTGCTGCATTAAGGGGATTTCAAAAAGTTTATCAATTTATGGTATATTTTAAGTTACATAGAATTAGCTGCAGGTGGATGAATTGATCAGTTTATCAGTAGTCGAATACACAAGGGATGAGATGCTTCATTTGGTGCGTCTATTTTGTGACTATCTTCTTACATTGTCATTGGAAAATGATTATTATCTTGTATGCTTTTTTTCAGGAGATGTCAATACTTCAAAAATTAAGATTTCGCATAAATGTACCAACTACATATGTCTTCATGTTGAGATTTCTGAAAGCAGCACAGTCGAACAAAATGGTATCATTCCTCTTGAATAAAGATAACTTAGTTTCTTCTTTTCTTATTTGAGTTTACTATCATTTTGATTTTCAATTGCTTCATTATTTTCTTAACACCAGCTTGAAGATTTGGCTTTCTATCTAATTGAACTTTGCCTTGTGGAAAATGAATCTCTGAAATACAAACCATCCTTGCTCTGTGCTTCTGCAATATTTGTTGCTCGTTCCAATCTTAAATTGAGCCCTCCTTGGACCGGGTTACTCCACAAACATTCTCATTACGAGGAATCTCAACTAAGGCATGCTTTTCTAACCTTTATGATTTGTGTTCGTCTTGTTTGAAACTTTTTGTAACAATGATTTGTTTTCTCACCCAGAACGTGTGCTGAGATGATCTTGAGATTACAGAGAGCAGCTTCTTGCAAGCCTGTGAAGTATACTTATCACAAGTACTTGAAACCCGATCGAAGTTGCGTTGCTTCCTTAAAAGCAATTAATTTGCTTCCTCCATGAGAAGGTTGAAGCGAATCAAACACTTTTTTTCAACATATGACTTCGAATCTGCTTCACTCTATTTTGAGGTAATGTTTCATCTACATTTGTTTGTACCTGCGGTTTGATGGGATGTTTTACTGTAGAATAAACCGATTTAATGAAATCGTATAGTACAGTGTGATATCAAAGATCAATTTCTTTAGAAATATTCGTGCAATTCATAACATTGTCTCCCAATGCACCTTTTCCCCTTTTGTCCCCAATCATTTGATTTAACTAACATTTCAAACAAAGAAGGCCTTCATGGGAAAGAGTTTTCATGGTATTTCCACTTGAACTTTCTCAAACACTTTTCCTCAAAGTTGTAATAATAATTTCACAACAAAAAAGAAGCATCATTTCCTATAGTTAACATCACTGATGTAGGCTATACTATTCATAAGCAATCTCTATATATTCGTGCCAAAATTAAAAGAATGCATGTACATATGCTGTAATCATGTAATTATAGATGTAGTTATACATGAGAAGTGCACCAAATAATTATCCATTTGTTCAAAAGGTTCCTTTGATTTAGTTTCAATAGACATTTTCAAATAGGTTGTGTTCTAAATTGTTAATCTATTTTAAATAGGGAAGTTCGATTTGTTTCATTTGTTTTCATAATGCATTTGCAGAATTTATTTATTTATTTTTTTTGCATCATTTAATATGTTTCTTAGATTTCTTTGTAGTTGCTTGCGGTCTTCTATGTTGTTCTTCATTTTCCTTCTTTCTTGTTTAAGTTTCTTCAGCCATACGAGGTAATGCAGTCGTTACCCTTCAAATTTGATGCTATTTTGGCTCTATTAAATGAACTTCTTTGAGTTAGGTCAAAAATAACCATTGAGATATTTCGGAAGGCAGCTCAACATAGTGACATATATTCTCGATGGTTACATTTGAAGTAGTGCAGTTATCAACTATATTTATGCAATTTGAACTACAGGAAATCAAGGAAATAACTGAAATTTGGGAAACATTGATATAGTTTTGTGCAAGAATTTTATAAAAATAATTTCAATGTTACAAAAATTCAAAAGATATTGATAGTAAGCTATTAATATTATTAAGAGTTAATACCCTCAAATAAGAATAGATGCATGATTTAGGGAAAGATTTTTGAATAATTTGGAGTCGTAAAAAGGATTCTACTAAATAAAATAGCTTTTATTGAAAGATGTTTAAATGAATGTGTAATAAGAAATTTAAAACTTTTCATGAGGACTATAACCTAAGGGAGACAAATGATGAAGAAAAACTATTTTAAATTTGTTTTAGTACATGATTGTATAATTTCTAATAATTTTTTTTAAAAGAGCAAAGAGTTTAATGACTTGTAAAAGAACTTGAAGACAGACTTTTTGCATTAAGTTCTAAAAAAATTGTCTTGTTTGAAAAAAATGTAAGATCATAACAAAATATCAATCACTTAACATTGATTATTAGTATTAAATATCTGCATAAAATATTGTAGGTGAAAAAAACAAGTTAAAATAATGCTCTACGACTACAAACTTACATTACTACAAGTCAAAGAAAAGACAAAGTATGAATTTATTCATGCAAAGAGTTTTTAAAAAAAGGTATTCTATGTTACTACAAACTTATGTGTTTGAAAAACCAAAATGAGGTCCTTCAATTTAAAGAAGGTTTGTGGGTGAAAATAAGAAATACAACTAAAAGAAAAGATAAGACTAAAAACACTTACAACATTACAAGCACATTAAGAGCTAAAGAAATACATGAAAACCACCAAGAATAAAATAAAAAGATTGGAAGTTGATAGTACTAAAAATAAATTTTGCAAGATGTATAGAGAGATTTGGATACTAAAGCAGGAGAAAGAAAGGCAAATAAGCTTGCCAAAATTTTAAAAAAAAAAAAGTAAGAGGTACAGCATCCAAATGTTTCACTTGTGTTTTATGTTCATGTATTTGAGTTTTAATTTTAGAATTTTAAATTATAATTTAAGTAGAATAAAAAAAACATTATTATTTAGTATACACTTTGAAAAACACACTTATAACATCATGAAATTAAATATGTAAAAATTTTGTTTATGATAAGCTTAAGTAATTGAGAAGGTAAGGATCAGTATTTTGAGTAATAAAATTAATATTATAAATTTGACTGAAATAAAATAAAATATTAATATTTTAAAATTTGAGTTATAAAGTAATTCAAATTTTAAAATTGAACATATTTTTAAAAAGAGTTCATCAAAACCCAATAATATTTTGTTTGTGATTTTTGAAAATCTAAGTAAATTTGTTTAGAATTTTTCAAACCCAAGATTTTAAATTACAAATAAATTATATTATTTAAATTGGTTGTCTGATTCTCCTTAATCTGCATAGATAATGTCATTTCCCAAAAACTCTACAGTTCAAAAGTTCTACCATTGTACTAGTTTAAGACTATTTATAGCTACAACATGACGAAGAAAGTGCTGAAACCTTAAAAAAAGTTATTTTAAACAATTTTTGAATGAAGATTCGGATAAGGAAATTAATTTCAAAGCTTAAATGATTGCAAATATAAGGAAGAGGAAACATTTGAAGAAGACGAAATGTGTAAAGGCAATAGCTCATGTGTCTTACCAGTAGCATATCTTTGTTTACTGAAATATTCAATGTGATTATAAAGCCCAAAATGTACCACAGAGATGGAGCAAAAATCATTAACATAATTGTTAGAACAAAGATCCACATGGCATGGAACTAAACAAAACAATACCAGAAAATTTAAAAGGCTAATTGAGCAAATCTCAATACAAAAATAATTGATTTATCTATGAAGAAATATATCCTTGCGTACCTCTACTCGCGCTGTGGCAGCCCACACACTGTTGCGCACACAGCGGCATGTCCCGCATGTGCAACTATACATGTTGCTAGACACATGCCGCAATCCTGATAACTTGACGAACCTATGAGAGATTCACTAATTATGAACCTTCTTTTTTTCAAGATTCAAGTCCTATCAAATCTTTTTCAAATACCCAATTGTTTTGCATTTATCTCATATCTAGCTTTTCAAGGTTATTGAAAAGTAAATTAAAAATAAGAAAAACAAGTTAATGAGAAGGTAAACAACCTTATGTTGTCGACAAGAATATAGAACATTAAACGAAAAAAATGTAGTTGTTGATATTATCGAAAAACATTTTTGAATATTAATAAAAAATTAGAACTAAAAGAAAGAAATACATAAGTTTGTTTGAGAAAAAAAAGAAGAAAATCACAAAACTAATAATGATAACAAATTATTATTCAATCATGAAGATATTAAATTTAAGATTAATGAATTGTTTTTATAAGTATTAAAATAAAGGTTATGACAAGAAAATTAATTTAAAAGCTTAATTGACACAAAGAATATAATTTTTATCAACAAATTTGTATCATGGAAGCAAAAATATGTAAGGAAGACAATTTGTAAAAGCAATAGTCCCATATGTAATGTCTATAGATGTGTAAAAAAAGGATAAAGAAGTATCTTTTTGCTAAATAAATTTTCCAATGTTGCTCTAAAGCACAAAGGCCCAAAGCTGTCAAATGAGTAAAGGAAAAAAACTTTGATAACTCTTAGCAAAAACATTGATGACAAAATGAATTGTGCATAGTTGATGAAACATAAGTAAAAAAAAAATAGCTTAATGAATCATACCTAATAAAAATCAACTCAAACATGCATGAAAACATGTTGAAAAGCATGAAATTGAAAAATATAATCATTTGCAATAGATGAATAATTTATTGTCCTCATGACATCCTACAACCATAGATACCAAGAAAAGTCACAAATACAATAATTGTAGTATCTAAAACACAAGAAGTTATGCAGCCTAATTAATCACTCCAAACCTTATTAAGCACTAAGCATGATACATGTATTAGAAAACGAAATGAAGTTCCATGCATGATGGAGCATTAAACACAAAATGGTGTCTATATTGTAAAATTTGATTTTGAATTCTAACACTAAATATTTTCAATATTGTTCTTGCCAAGAAAACCAAAACAAAAATGGTACAACCAAGCTTTCATATGATACTTAATTAGTGCATGATAATCTAGACATGAAATCTTGCATCATAGTGAATATTTAGTATGGTCAGCATCTCAAGTGGCAATATAATGCTATTGCATGGTGTTGGAACATATTTTCAATATGGTTTTTCCCATTCAATGAGTTTTCTAAGATAAAACTTTTGTGTTATTTGTTTTATAGCCCTTTCTAGAATTTATCTAATTATTTCTTATTTTTGCTACTCAATATCTACCGTCATGCCATTTTTAAAGTCAAAACCATAAAAATATTTAAGATTACCTTTTTTTAGATCCTCTACTGTGATATTTAAGTGTTCTTACAAGATATACCCAAAGAAGTTGTATTTAATTCATTTGGTAAAGAATAGCATTGTTGAAATTTTCTCAAACATAACCCCATTCAAACTATAATACTGGATGCCCACAACCTGCCTTTCCATTGCTGTTTTAGCAATCCATTTCCGTTTTGATCTGCATAAATTCCCTTGAATTTTTTCTCAAATTTAATTACTTACCATAATTTTCCATTTAATTGTACCAAAAACACATTCTTTGTTTGCATTGTTAACTTCATTCTCTAGCCCTGGCTTTTCATTCTCAAAATACCTTGCTAAATCACCATTACAATGTTTCCTTTTGAGACAGTACCAGTCATTTTCTTTTCTTAGTATTATACAACAACCCAACAAACTTCACTTAATGTGAAACCTACCTTCAATGAGTATTTAGTAAGTATTCCCATACTAGTAACATTGAACTCGGTCCCTTTGCTTCCAAAAAGGAGTGAGAAGGTCATAATTCATCTACAAAACATTACTTGGGGCTAAATCCTATCCCTATACAACTTCAGTGGCTTAAGGCCCAATATTGATCACAATGTTATAACATTAATTCAGTTGAAGGAAAAGGATGTTACAAATCCAGCCATCCTTCCCTTGTTAGAACAATCTTAGGCAAACTTTTTTGGTTGATGAATAGGGACCGAAGGGATCATGAATGCTAAAACATGACCATTGCCACCATCTTGCACTCCACAAGGATCCACTTTATCACTTAAAATGAAAGGCTTGAAAATCAAATGAATTTCATTTATAAGCAACCTTCAAAAATCCAGACAGTATTGCAACCTTTTGCAAATTGGATTAAGAAAAATCAGCGTAAGATGAGTTTGCAAGCACTAAGAAACTAGCTTAACAGAATTGCACAAAAATAGAGAACACCTGGCCTAAATGACCATACCATGTTCAGAAAATACATTTAAAGACATAAAAAAAATCAATAATTTATTATGACATACTTTAAACAAATTGATATAAAATAAAAAATGATAAATTATTGAAGATTCTTAATGAACTATTTCATATACAAAAATAAAATTTAATGAAGCAAACCACCCAAACATCAAGTAGCAGTGAGTAGAGCTCACTCAGCAATAAGCATAGCAAAGAGGAAGAAATCAACTTTAGCATCCCCTGGCTAATTTCTCCATGGGATGCGACCACATTGATTTCTCGATTTGCCATTCCTGCAACACAAAATGAATGTAGTGTGTGCTATTTCAATCCCACTGGCTTTATAACTGTTATTAATTTGATCTATTTATGGGCAAAAGAATTTACTTTTGGCGTTCGAAACAACGAGGAGCATCAAGAGAAATATGTGTGCTGCCCGGGACTTTTCCTGTGCTACGTATTTGGCCATTGGCCTATACAAATTTTATGTTGTCTTGCTCTACGTATGATTGATAAGCAAGAATCTTCCCATGCTTTACTCCAATTGCTTCAATGAGTTCACCTGATTAGTAATAATTTCAATACAATCCACCGACACTATAGAATTCAACTGCAACTTGATGATCTGAGGTCTTCCACCTCAATGAAGCTAGACCCTCTTTTCTTCCTCACAACCAGCCTATCCATCAGCACTCTCACTTTTTGAACGTCATTCCACCTGCCACCCAAGGCATACAGATCAGATACCAAGGTGTAAACCCCACCGTCATCATCTGGTTCTGCAATCTGGAGAACTTTCTCGATGACCTTCTCGGCAATATCAAAGTTCTTATATTTCTTGCATGCTGCAAGGAGGGAGGTCCATATTACAACATTCGGCTCAACCTTCATGCTCTGTATCATAGAATAAGCATCGTCTAGCATTCCAGAATTGGCAAGAAGATCCACCATGCAGCCGTAGTGGTAAATTTCTGGGTCAAATCCAAAATCACTCTTCATGCTACAGAAGTAATTGTGGCCTGCCTCGACCATTCCGGCATGTTTGCATGCATTCAGGACACCAGTAAACGTTACCTTGTTAGGCCTAACACCAGTTCCTAGCATCCTCTCAAAGAAAGCCAATGCTTCTTCACTGTATCCATGAATTGCTAGGCCACAGATCATGGAAGTCCAGTGCATGACGTTCCTCTCGGGCATTCTCTCAAACACAGTGAAAGCACTTTTCAGACACCCACAACGGCCATACATGCCTATCAGTGAAGTTCCAAGTTGCACATTGACGTCCATGTGATTCCTCTCGATGTAGGCATGGACAGATTTACCAATAAGACCCAGAGACCCGCTTTCGGCACAACCAGAGAGAATTGTTACAAGGATCATAGGATCAGGCTTTGACTTTCCGGCCTGAATCATTTCTCGGAAAAGCAAGAAGGCCTGGGAAGGGTTGCATCTATGCATGTAACAACAAATGATGGCGGACCAGGAGGCAATGTCACGTTCTGGCATTTGATCGAAAAGCCCCCGGGCGGCGATCACATTTCCATGGCGTGCGTAGCAGGTGATCATGGTATTGTATGTGACGACATTTTTGTTGGGAATTTCATCGAACAGAATCCGAGCGAAAGAAAGGGTGGCAATAGAGTAGCAATGGAGAAGGGCGCACGAAACGTGGGCGCAGGAAAGGAGGCTTGTCTTGAGGAGGTGAGCATGAAGAGAGGGAATGAGTCGACTGCTATTTGTGACGGGGCAGGAGGAACAGTGCTTAAGGGTGAAGACGGCGGCATGGGAATCATGAGGGTCCACAATGGTAGTCGGCAAGTTGCGGTGGCGGAGGCGAGCTTTGAAGAGGATGAGTGCTTCTTTAGGAGACGAAGCCAGGCGGATGGCGCCGGCGGAGACCGACTCCGCCCATGATAATCCAGAAAGGCGGATCGAGAACTTAATGCGATCCATTCGCGGGAAACACTGTTGGGTGAGGTGGTTTCCGGAGCTCTCCTCGGCAACCCCTGCTTAATCAACTCATAAAAATAGTTTATTTGTCTCAAAAAATATATTTCACTTAAAAAATCAATAAAAAATTATGAATTTGAAAAGTAAAGTATAAAAATATTTAAATTATATGTACTTAAGAAAAATAAGGGATGAAAAAAATTATTTTTTATTCCAAATTAATTATTTTGGTTAATTGATTTAGATTCAAAGAAAAAACTTTTAGCATTAGTGATTAATTATTAATAAATTTATTAAATAAAACATTTTAAAAATACAATAGATTAAAGATGTTATGAATCTTTTGATCAACTTTATATGTTTTAATTTTTCATTTCAATAATATAACTTCTTTTTTCTTTTTGTGCAAATGTTAGTATTCTCGATGTTGAGAAAAAAGTTTTAATGAGGATAAATTTACTATCACTTATTTCAAATTTATTTTTCCATTAAGATCCTAGTAAAATAAATATCTTATAAATTTTATATGACAAAATTGAATGAATTAATTATTTATTAATATTTGTTCTTTGATTAATCATTAAGTCAATACAAATTCATGCAAATAAAGTAAAATTATCTTTTTGATATGCTTTGATTGTAGATTTATTGTGTTTTATGTTTAAACCACTCAAATAATAATGTTTTAGGGATTTGATTTCTATTCATACTTATAAACTTTAATCTTCTTCTTCATTTATGCACATGGATCCACGATATTGGTTTATTTTTTTAAAATAAAAAAATAGAGTTAAGAGACATAAGTTTGCATCAACTATTGATTTGATAAAAAAAAGTCACGTTTTAAATATAAATATAATATTTGATTTTAGCTCATAATATAAAATAAACAAAATTAAAACAAAAGATACATGCATAAGCATGTGTCTATTTGTGTGTAAAACACACAAATCAAACTAAACATTATAAACATTTAAATAAAATCTCAATTATTATTGTGTGAGTAACATCTATGCTTTAGTTTCTCACCTTATTATTACCACTTTAATTGAAAACCTCTTCATTTGGAGATCTATATGGTCACAAACTAAATATTTATTGTCAAAATAATTATACAACATAATGTTCATATTTCTATATCATAATTTGAGCATAAAATGATACGATGTTAAGAAAATATATATATATATTTGTTTTTTTTACAAATTAAACAAAATTTTAAATATTTTATTAACAAAATTTATATATATGCTTTATAATTCATAAAAAATTATTTATTTACTTATTTCATCACTACTTTTCAATTTTTATTATTTTATTTCAAAATCATGCACAAATCGTTTCTTTGACAATGATCAAAATCATTCAATCATATCAACTTAAATGTGCATTATTAATAGGAACAATCATAACAATAATTTCAAAGAAGATTTCTATCACAACAACCACACTATATACAAAAATTAACATAAATGTGACTTATTTAAATGTTTCAACAAATTATTTCCCTTCTTGAATTTTGTTCATTTCACATAGTTTGATTAATCAATAATTCATAATTTAATTTATTGTACCGAATTTCTTAAACTATTTATGTTTCTCATTTTATGATTTTTTTAATTTAAAATTTAGACCATTCAATACCTATTGAATGATTAATTTATTACATTTAATTAAACCAAATGTCACATAATTGTCACATATTTATGTATGCATATTTTTTTCTTCTTCTCCTATAACACTTATGACCAAAGAAAACGATTAATATTCATCAAATAATATCCTAAATATGAGAATCTTTTATATAAGAAATTGCTCATAATAAGTTTGTAGGTAAAAAAATATAAAGATAAATAAGTTCCACAATAGTTGTAGGAGTGCAAATTATGAACAATATAAGTAAAATAAAAAATTTTACACTAATAATGTGTTTAGGAGTCAAACTTAAATGGGATTCTATTAAAGTTCTATGATTAAAGATGTTAGTAATTGAATAATTTTGGATGGCTAACTATAAAGAATGATTTATATGTGAATGAAAAACCCTAATTAATTTGTTTCAAAATCTCTTCATCAAAGTAGGATGTTATATCTTTTTAAAATGATTAAATGGTCTAAACCTTAAAATCACTTACTATATTATGAGATTTCCAACACTCAATGATAACAAAATGTTTTCATAAAAATTTTCTTAATTTTTTAAAAATTAATTATAAATATTAAACTCATTGCAATAAACTATTATAACTATTTATTAACTTGAAAAATCTCTAACAATCACTTTTAATTGAAAACTAATTATATCATATATATATATATACAAAAATATATTTTTGTTATTAATTAAGTTTTTAAATGATATCTAATTATAATAAAAACAAAACCATTGAAATTATTTTATTGACATTTTTAAAATAAGTTTTATTTTTAAATTTTGTTTTTTTTTTGTTGAATTCACTTGATGCTAATTGATTAACTAATTGTTTTTTATTATTTAACCCCTCCACTTTTACATTAATCATTTTTTAGGCACATTTTTTACAGAGAAATTTGATTCGCACACCAAATTGGCAAATTTAGCTGCCACATCTCGACGGTGACGCCCCCACGCTTGAAGCATCATGCAACGCGTCGAGCATGAAGCATCGCTACAGGCCTGAACGTCATGCTCAGGCATAACTCATCGCGTCTTCCACCGACGTTACGTCATGTCCCGATTCCTCCCGGCCCAAAGAGGCTACACGATCGGCTGCACAGCAAAACCATCCCAAGTCGACGTGATGCGGTTTCTGCATCGAACCGATATCCGTGACACGAAACGACGCCGGAGCGGATTGACAATTTGTCACGAAGACGCCAAAAGAAATGAATTTTATAAATTAATATTAAATTATTCTTATTACTTATCGTTAATTAATGTTTCGTTATTTATAATCTAATCTCTTGCATACGCCAAGGATTCGGTAAGACATTTTCTTTCTACATTTATTTATGCAATACTAAGACGGGTTTATTGTCTTGTTTTGTTGACAAATGAAATTGTTTAATTTTTTCAAAATACAAATAATCCATTAATGTTAAAAAATTAAAAAAAGGTTTAAGTGTAGATTGTAAAAACACTTTAATTCAAAATATTGTTCTCCAAAAGTTTTTTTTATTATTTTTAATCATCAATATTTTCATTAATTTTCAAATAAAATATTTTGTAAAAATTTATATTGGAATTAATCATTTGATTAGTTATGTGATTTACTATAAACTAGTAAAGGCCATGGAGGGGTGGTTTACCAAACTAATTGAAGGCCCTAACCCATGAAAGGTACAAATAAGCATTCCAATAATAGAGACGTCGGTGTGGGTTTGGCTTCGCGCCGCACGTTGTTATCATAAACAGAAAAACCATGGGTGGACGTGTAGACGACAATAAACCTTTTTGGGTTAATGTATTTCTAATGGGGATACGTGCCTTGATTGGTTGACCATGGCGCCTTAATTAGTTTTTGATGCAATTTATAAAGGAAAGAAGGGTAGTAATGACGCTTCCCATACCACTTGTTTCGTATGATGCACAAATCTAAAAGGAAGGCTATACTTAAACTACTTTTAGTTGAAAAAGGGTTTCGGAAAAAAGATGCAATTATTTTAAAAATAATAAATAGAACTAATGGACACTCAAATAGTACCTAAAACACTTAGGAGGATTGAAAAATGTTTATGATGTATTTCTAGAAGAACAATTAAATTTGTTTTGGGATATTATGTAAACAAATGAAAATTTCTCATTTTTAATCATATTAATAAATTTTTAAAAGATTTAAAAAAATTTATTTTAAAAATCTTTTTAATAACTCTTATTTAAATCATAATATATTCTCTTAAGTAAGATTTTGAGGTTTGCAATGAAATTGTTATAAGATTGAAAATATGAGTGAAAGATAATGATATTTGACAAAACATGATATCAAAAAATAAAACATCTATATTTAAATAAAATTTTCTATTATTGTTTTAAAAGAAATAAAATAATATATATATATAAATAAATTATTTTTATTTTTTAATCAAGTAATAATTCTTACATGAAATTTATATCGATAAAAATAAAATATCAAATAAAACTAGTTTGTGAAAATTGAGTCATTGTGTAAATGTTTAAAATATAAGTTTTAATTTTTTTTTATTTTAAGTTTAAAAAAAAAAAAAAATAATAATAAATATTTTTTGATAAAAAATTATTATTTACATAAAACAAAAATTAAAATATTTTAAATTTTTTGGAATTTATAAGATACATAAACAAAGAGTTATGATTGTTTTTCAACCTAATTACTAATTTTTTAATACTTTGTTATATCCCAATCCATCATATTTATTTGCAAAATAAAAAATAGTAGCATGACAATAAAATCGAATATTATTATATTTTTTTTGCATACAGAGTGTAACTGTGAAGATCGAGTTGGACTCTTGTTTTATTCGTCCGCTTAGGTCTCCGAGCTGTTGACCCCCGTGAATTCCAATCATTTATTATTATATAAATAAACTTTTCTTATTTAAAAAATATTATATATATTTACCTATTCTCTTCTCAAACTCATTGGTCCCCATCGTTACGTGCTGCAATTTGACTCCTCTGTACCAAACAGGTCTTTCGAAACAGCACACAGCATATTTAGGAGTAAATGGAGGAAGCTAACAACTGCATTGAACGGTCTCTTCCATGCCACCATCCCGTTGTGAGCCTCCCCGTTCTCTCTGTCCTCCGACAACCCACCACACCGAAATTTGTGCTTCTATAGTCAGGCCGCCCGCTGATAAGCACACAAGGGCGGCACCATAAATGGGGGATTCTCTCCGCGAGGGAGAAACACCCTACAAAGCACTTCATGCATGCAGCGAATATACCCACAGACTATTTCTAAAATGAGGCACGTTATGGCTTACAGGCTCGGTTTCCTCTTCGTCTTCCTCCTTCTCGACTTTCTCGCTTCCACAGCTTCCCTTTCCGTCGAGAAAACCCGCTCCATTCTCTTGGAAGTGAAAGAATCCTTCTCAGGGGATCCATTCCATGTGCTCGACGACTGGTCACTGGCGGCAGAAAGCGACTACTGCAATTGGACCGGTGTCCTCTGCGGCGGAGCAGGCGAGGTGGTGTCCCTTAACCTTTCCGGCGGGGGAATTTCGGGTGTTGTGCCCACTGCTCTCTCCCGTCTGACAGAGCTTACCATCCTCGACCTATCGGGCAATAGCCTAACCGGAGGTATACCGGACGATCTTGCAAGACTTGGGTCGCTCACTTCGCTGCTGCTTTACTCCAACCTTCTCTCCGGTGAGATCCCAGAGAGCCTCGGCGAGCTCGTTGGTCTTCAAATCCTCCGCCTAGGCAACAACAATGATGTGTCTGGCATGATACCGGAATCCTTCGGCAATCTTAGAAACTTGACGATCCTCGGTTTGGCTTCCTGCAACCTGACTGGACCGCTTCCGAGTCAGCTCGGCCGCCTCCACCGGCTAAAAATCCTCGCCCTCAGCAAGAACATGCTCGAAGGTCCGATCCCACCAGAGATAGGCAAACTTCGACACCTAACAGTGCTGGCCCTAGACACGAACCGGCTCAGCGGCTGCATACCATCGCCGGTCGGAAACCTCAGAAAGCTTCGGACGCTGAACCTGGCCCATAATTTACTGAGCGGTCCGCTGCCGAACAGGATAGGCGACTTGACCCAGTTACAATACCTCAATGTCATGGCGAATCGTCTCGGAGGACAAATACCGGAGACGGTCGTAAACGTGAACCGGCTTCGGGTTCTGGACTTGTCAAGTAACCGGTTCGAGGGTGGGATTCCCGCGGGAATTAGCGAGCTGCACGACTTGACTTTCCTGGTGCTGTCCGGGAACAATCTCTCCGGTGAGCTGCCGGAAAAAATCTGCCGGAACGGTTCATCCAGTTTAATGCATCTTATGGCTTCGGACAACAACTTGACAGGAAGAATTCCGATTGGTATTTCGCAATGCCGAATGCTCATGCAATTGGATTTGGCAAACAATAGTTTCTTTGGCAGGATCCCGCCGGAGCTCGGCGAACTCCGCAACCTCACCGATCTCCTTCTCAACAACAACAGCCTATCAGGATTCATTCCTCCGGAGCTCGGCAATCTAAGCAACATCCAAATGCTTACTCTGTTCCACAATGAACTCCGCGGCGGGATACCCGAGGAAATCGGCCTCCTGCAAAGCCTGGAGGTGCTATATCTGTACGAAAATCAGCTTACCGGCGAGATCCCTGCGGCTATAGGAAATTGTTCTGGCATGGTGATGTTGGACTTCTTTGGAAACCAGTTTTATGGTCAAATTCCGGCTACAATCGGTCGACTGAAGCAGCTTAGTCTCCTACACCTCCGGCAGAACGCGCTTTCTGGCCACATTCCGGAGACTCTTGGCAGCTGCCTAAAGCTTACGATTTTGGATCTCGCCGATAATAATCTCTCAGGGAAAATTCCAAGGACGCTCGGCTTCTTGGAATCGCTTGAGCAGTTGATGCTTTACAACAATTCCTTACAAGGGAGCATAGCCGAGGAGCTCTTCGGTTGCAAGAACATCACTAGAGTGAACCTTTCGAACAACCAACTCAATGGAAGCATACTTCCTCTCTGTGGCTCCAGCTCTCTGATCTCATTCGATCTCACCAACAATTCCTTCAGCTTACAGATCCCGGCTCAATTGGGCAATTCCCCTTTCCTTGAGAGGATTCGTCTAGGGAGCAACCAGCTTGTCGGCGAGATCCCCTCAAAGCTGGGAAGAATCCAATCCCTTAGGATTTTGGATCTCTCTGGCAACCAATTAACCGGTGAGATACCGAGGGAGCTCTCGTCTTGCACGAGACTCACACACATAGATCTCAATAGCAACGGATTCACTGGCCAGATTCCGGTCTGGTTGGGCGGATTGCTGGATCTAGGGGAGCTGAAACTCTCCTCCAATGGCTTCACAGGCCCATTGCCCATCGAACTCTTCAACTGCAGTGAGCTCCTGCAACTCCATCTAGATGACAACCAACTGAACGGCTCCCTTCCTATTGAAATCGGCAAATTTTCGTCCCTTAACGTGCTCGATATCACTAAGAACCGATTTTCGGGCGAAATTCCTGCGTCCATTGGAAAGATGAGCAAGCTGTACGACCTTCGATTGTCCCACAACTCCTTTAACGGCGAGATACCAGCAGAGCTCGGAGAACTCTCAGAGTTGCAGAGTACTCTGGATCTGAGCTTCAACAACTTGGTCGGCACAATCCCCTCTGCACTTCAGTCGCTCAACAAACTTGAAGCCCTTGATCTCTCTCACAACAGGATTACCGGAGAAATCCCGCATTTTGTCGGTCGGATGAGCAGCTTGGTGATTCTAAATCTTTCTTACAACAATCTCACAGGCAAACTAGACGGCGATTTCAGCCGCTGGCCACCGGAGACTTTTGTTGGAAATGTGGCGCTTTGTGGCCGTCCTCTACAGCAATGCGCCGAGCATACTCTTCCCAATCGGCGGCGGCATGCGACGCCGAGCACCGCATGTATAGCAGTCGTGGCCGCATTAGTTACCGTCGTGGTTTTGCTCCTCATAATAGCTATCGCCATCGCACTGAAACGGAAGGCGTCAAGGAAAGCAGTGGAGGTTAACTGCACGTATTCCTCCAGCTCTTCCCATGTGCGGCGCCAGCTCATTCCGAAAGGTTCGGGAAGGAGGGAGTTTCGGTGGGACACGATCATGGAGGCAACGAAGAACCTCAGCGACGAGCACATGATCGGTGCCGGCGGGTCCGGTTCTGTCTACCGTGCGGAACTCCCCTCCGGCGAAATCGTGGCTGTGAAGAGAATCTATGCACACGAAGATAGCGAGTTTTTTTTTGCCGACAAATGCTTTGCGAGTGAGTTGAAGACACTAGGAAGAATCCGGCACCGGCACCTCGTCAAGCTTATGGGGTTTATCTCCGGTGGAAACGGCGGGAACCTTCTGGTGTACGAATACATGGAGAACGGAAGCGTTTGGGACTGGCTTCACTGTACTCCAGCAGGAAAGAAGAAGAAACGCGTGCTCGGGTTGGAAGCCAGGCTCATGATAGCCCTGGGCCTTGCCAAAGGAGTGGAGTATCTTCACCATGACTGTGTTCCAAGGATCTTGCACCGCGACATAAAGACGAGTAACATCCTCCTTGATAGCGACTTGGAGGCGCACCTGGGCGACTTCGGCCTCGCGAAGGTCCTCGTCGCCGGTTCGAGAGGGTGCAGCGAATCCGCTTCCCTCTTTGCCGGCTCCTATGGCTACATTGCTCCAGGTATCTATAATTGTAATGCTCGTCAGTTCAGTCGGCAGCTACCATTTTGCACTAAAGATGTTTGCTGAAATGCCAGAGTATGCTTATACTATGAAGGCCACCGAGAAGGCGGATCTTTACAGCATGGGAATAGTTTTGATGGAGCTGATGAGCGGAGTGATGCCGACGGACCAGAGATTCGGTGGAGAAATGGACATGGTGAGGTGGGTAGAGTCGAGGTTTGTGTCGCCGTCCCCGGCTGTGGCGCCAGCATGGGAGGAGGTGGTCGATCCTTCTTTGAAGCCGCTTATTGGGAGTGAAGAGGCGGCGGTGCTTGATGTCCTCGAGGTGGCTTTGCAGTGCACGAAAACGGTGCCATCGGAGAGGCCGACGGCGAGAAAGGTAGCTGATGTTTTAACAAATGTGGCTCGCAAGATTCGTAAAGAGCGCTGTGGCAAAAGTACTGCCCCACAACTGTAAGAGACGCGCGAGAAGTGCGATTAACTGATGAGACGTTCCAATTTGCAAGTGCATATGCTGCAGTTTATCCATCCTATGTAAGGTAAATGGAATGCAGTTTTAATCTATGGAGAATTTGGTTCTAAGTTGCTTGTTGGCAGGATCAGAACAAATTATGACGTCAATAAGAGCTATCCTCCGCATTAAGAAGGTATCACCTTCAAGAAAAACTTCTCTAAGACAACCTATAGGTGAAAGGGGGCCAGTGATTGATATGACATTTAACCCATTAGACAATCCTATGAATAAATGTGGGATAGATATTTGAATGTTTTTTGGGATTAGTAAAATGTATGTTAAAAAGATATTATAGAATAGTATTTTTTAATAAGAGATATGATAAAGATGTCTAAAAAAATTATTGTTTTTTGAATTACATGAAGTTAGTAATCAAGGAAAAAATTCATATGTTTTTTGTTTAAATATTCATGAAAAATATAAAATATTTGATGATAGATTAGTAGATTTGTTTGAAAAATATGATCTAATAGGAAAGTTTTATATTTTAAAATTGATTCATCAATTTGACAAATTTTTAGAGTATTCTGGTGGGCTTTAAGCACTCATTTCAGAACAACTCTTTAGAGGGAGGTCAAGACAAAGGGTAATGAGTAAGAGAAATGGAAGTTTGGGCTTTAGAGGGATTTGACATTACTCATATCTTACAAGAGATGTTCGTTTGTAAATTTGATTATATTATTATTCATGAAAATGTATTTAGCGTTATGATTATTGGATTGAAAGTACCTAAACAAGAGGGTGCTCGATTTCAATTGTTAATTCAAGAATTACGATCTTTGGTCTTGGAATTAAATCATTTCCTTATATTTTAAAAAAAATTTAGACAAATAGAAAGAAAAATTAATCTAGATTAATAAATTAATCAAAATTTATGATAGATTATTATAAGCACAAATCTCTATTCTATAATAAATTAGTATAAACATCAACAATTTTTAATTAGTTTAGTTTTCCCTTAACAAATTTAAGCCTTTGTAGATAGAATTTTACCCAATAGAGATATAGTTGGAGAGGTGGCAAAACTTTATATTTTTCATTATAAAACTAATAAACTAGTGAAAGATCGATTGTTTTATGAAATAATGTTTTTACTCATAAAAGTGGGATTTATTCTTATAAAAAATACAATGAAATTGAGGTTGAAAAAGAAGAACCAAAATCTTGTGAAGAACGTGAGGTGAAATTTGTTGATTTTAAGTTAAGAAGATACAAAACAGGATACATAAAACTCACATTCCCAAATTCATGTGTGGTATTTGAAATGTCCTCTTAATTTATTATGAATCTTTTAGATATACCTTTTAGGGACTTAGAAAATATAATATATGGTAATTACGATGTGTGATTTGATCAAATTTTATAAAGAATTGTAGGACGAATATTTAATGTGATTATAGATTTTATAGATTTTTAAACTAAGAAAATTTGGAGATTGTTGTTATTTTTATTTTAATTATATTCATATTATACAAAAATAAGTAGACAAGTAGGTATAATATTGTAAATTTAAAAGGAAATAAAAGATAATATAAGTTAGCATGCGGCATGCATGATTCCACACCATACCACGTGTCAAACGTCTCAAAGCTTTTCTTCGAATCTGCCAACGAGAAAGTTTCCCGAGGAAGTGAAAGCGCCTCTTGGGACCCACGTGTTGGAGAGATAATACATATCCGTTATGGCTATAATTATTTTTTGTAAATAATTATTCTTCATTATCTATTTATTCATATTCAATATTTTACATGTTTAATCTTGATCGTTCATACAAATAACAAAATATTTTTTACACATTTCTATTTTTTTTTGTTTTACGCATCTTCTATCACTGTTTTCTCCCAAATATGTTCCCCTTGAAAACACAATTAATAATTTTCTCTTTTTTTAAGTAATGTTTGCTATTATATTTATAAATAAACTAAAATGAAGGCTTAGTAATATTATCATTTTTTGAATTCTAGTATAGATTTTCTATTTAATAGAGCTCAGTATCAACAATCACAGCCAGTTCATTGTAATTTGTTTTGTGCCTCATGGAATTCTGTCATTGATGGGAACTAATTAGAATGAAACAATTTCTGTAAAAAAATAATAATAATATACATTTACTTATGTTTAAAAAGGAATATTTTATATAACTTTCTCTTGGATTCCCCATATTACACACTCCATAGTTACTCCTATAATTGAGCTAGCTTAGTTGCTATGTAGATCCAGCTGTGCACAAAAGTCAAAGTCAATCAAACCAGATCCAGCTGTGCACAAAAGTCATATAGAGGGAGCCGATATGCTTGAAAAAAATAAATAAATAAATTTGTGTAAACAAATAAAAATTAATGTCTAAAATTATGAAAAAACATAAATGGTTTATATTACTTGGAAGTAAAACTAGCCCAAATAAACAAGAAAAAATCATGAATCCAATCTTTAATCCTGTTGGGCTCGACTCCTGGCAGTCTCATTGCCTGGTTCGACCCAGCCTTGGGCCAATCGCCTGGAGCTCAAACCTCCTGATCTGGCCGGCGAGCCGGCGGAGCGTTTCGTCCACCACAAATGGCATACCGTCGACCACAATCTGTGTGGCATTGACGAAATTGCGGCACGGTTCACGGCGCTCCGCCACCGTGTCGTGGTAGTGGAAGTAGGTTATCCTGCGGGATTGGCTGTGGAAGGTCCTACCATCGACGTTCTGAGACATGTGAACGCCGGCGGAGAAGGCGCGTCGGGGCTGGAGAGCGTACTTCCGGTTTCGACGGATTCCACGCTTGACATCCCGGTAAATCAGCTTCTCAATGCCCCATAACCTGAGGGTTAGAACTGGGTCAGGAATTTCAACGAACACATGACGAGCGGTCCAGAGTTCAGATTTGTCATAACGCGTGCAGGATTTGAGCAGGGTTTTGTTTTAGAAATGCATTGGTCCCACTAAGAAAGACCACCAACCATCATCACCAAATCATCATTGCCAAGAGGTAAGCAATTCCAATTGCGCAAGGCACACATATGAAGAAATTCATAAAAATGCATACAACCCCCCACAAAAACATATCATTAGATAAACAAAACGCTCGTTTTATTACAAAATGATTTTTTAATCACAATAAACTTAAGAAAACCAATGATAAATCTCCATGTGGTAAACTCAGCATTAATATAAAATTATCAATCATGCTTAAAGTGTTAATTCTTATCAAATAATTCTAATATCAAAACTTTGATATGATTTATCATGATAAATTTAAATTTTTATATTATTAAATATGCAACCAAGAGTATATTAGACTTATTATTTTTTAACATACTTTAGTACACTGCCGAATAGCAAAATTTAACTAAAATTCAAATGATTCATACAATTAATTAATGACAGATGACTCTTTGGAGTCTTTAATCAAATAATTGAAATATAATTCACACATACTACAAAATAATAATGAAACAAGTTGACTCCTAGGGCTTGAAAGATTTCAGAATTAAGATTAAAATTAATAATTAATATAAACAAGATTAATAAAATGTTTTTGATCATAAATTATTTAATAAAATTGTATCAAATTATTAAATAAACTTTATTTATTTTTTAATTAGTAAAGTCATTATTACGTATTTATTATATTAGTTCAATAATTTTCAAATTTTTTAACTTGAAAAATCCATATAATTTGATAAAATTTTGAAAAATAAATATTTCTCATATCACCAAAATATACTTTTTTTTTTTCAACGTTACTAACCAATAATATTTTTTAAATCTAATTTTTATTAATGCATATAAAATCTACCATAAATGAACAAAAATCCGTGAACAAAGACCACGAAATCAGCATGGGCAATGAAAACGAACAAGTGATATTTAATTGGCAAGGGAATGGTACTATATAACAGAACAGCAAACAGCAATTGAGAAATTTTACCTGGCAGTGCGGCCAGCGTCCGACGAGGAGCAGAGCTTATTGGACATGGGAACCTGCTCGATGGTGAACTGAGAGTAGTCCTTCATGGATTCCAGAAACGAATCCAGCGTTGTCTTTGGCTCCAAGTAGATGAACTCGTCGACGTCGAAGAAGAAGATCCACTTGGCCGTAAGCCGGTAACGGTGAAGGCAGTCGTTCACAACTAAGAACTGGTTATGGTAATATCCATCGAAATCTTCCTGTCCCCTGATGTCTTGTACAGTGACAAGCCCCTTTTCGATCCACGGCCAGAGGACATCCATGACGCCGGCGTGCACCCCGCCGGCGTCGTGGAGGACGATATGGCCGCGGGAGCCGAAGAGGCGGGCGTGGTAAGCGATCCACTCGCGGATCCGCTGTGGGCTGAGGTTGCCGTAGAGGGAGGAGCCGCAGTAGAGATAGTCGTATTTGGGAGGGGCGGCGAGGGTAGTGGAGTTGAATTGGCCAGGGGATTCTTCAAGTGCAAGGATTGGGTCCTCTGGGCCGGCAGCAGAGGGGGAGGCGAATAGTAGGAGGCGGCCGCCTGAGCCATCGGCGTTGATTGGGGATGAGAAGGTGCAATTGACGACGACGACGGTGTAGATTCGGCCGAATCCCCAATCGGGGAGCATTTGGTATGATTGGGAGGAAGGAATCGGGGCGGAGGAAGGGGACGAGGGATGCCATTCGCAACGGAAGTGGGGTTTGCCGAAGACGTGGAGGGGTTTTGATGCGAGACCGACAATGGCAAAGGAGTCCAACGAACCGCGGTACGCCCCCATCTGTACGAAGAGGTAGGCTGCGGAGCCGATGGCTGTGAAAGAGCGACGGATTACGCCGTCGGGGAGGGTTTCATCTGGGAGAGCTCGGGGATGTGTGGAGGATTTTATGGTGGACAGCTTGGAAGGGGAAAGGAGGGAGGAGGTGAGGCAGGGGGAGAAGGATGACAAAGTGATGATTCCAGACAGGGACGGGAGGAGTTGAGACAGTGTGAGCAGGGAGCAGAGGAGGAAGAGATAGGTGAGGAGCAGCTTGGTGTCAGCGCAGTTCCAGAAGAGGCCCAGGATGAGCCGGCGTTCTTCTTTCGCTTTTGTCATGACGGGGTAGGGAATGAGCTTGGATGCAAGGCGGCGGCAAGGAAAGGGATGGAGTGGCGAATGGAGAAGAAAACAAAGAGGAGGTGAAATGGAGAGCGGTGTGCTGTTGTCAAAATTTGTGCTTTGGGTTTGGAAGGTTAATGGCACATGCACATGACGTGGGGGTCGGGTTTGAGGGAGGTTGAAAACTTCGGGAAGTGGCAGCTTTATCTTTTTCGGCGAAGAGGAAGATAGCCATAGCAGCAAAGGAAAGACGACGAAGATGGAGCCCTCGAGAGCAAGTGGGATCGGACGGTAAGGCCGCGTTTGGGTTTTTAGGATGCGCGCGTTACAATTTGGGACCATGTTGCGGTTAATTTGATTGACATGTCAATAATTATTAATGCAATTATGTGTATAATTAATCTTATTAAATAATCTTTTGAATTAATTACGTTACAAAAATATATTCATCACAGTCCTGCATTGGCCGTCCTATTTCATATGACACATCAACGTTTTCCAATAAGTCTTTAGCTTTATGAAATACAAAACAGATATGTTCTTTAACAATTATTATGATTTAAAAATAAATTTATATATTTATGTATATCAAATACACACATATTATATAATTAGTTATCTTATATTTTTGAAAAATACATTTCAAGTTGAATTCATGTTATTGTATGTTTCAAAAAATGTGTTATATTAATGATTATTAAAAAGTTAAGATAAATGACAATAAGAAGTATTCATTGAGATGATCCAACAACCATCATATGATAATAAACAATGTTTGATTAGTTTAACCAAGATCATAAAATCAACTATCAATGATTTGATTAAGCTCGTTTGACATAATTCAACCCGAATTGTCTCATATTGGTTCAATTTCATCATCAAATGCAAAAAAATTCAAACCACGACTTTGCCTCAAGCACATTGAGTAAGAAAAAAAAAAGATTTAAAAGACCCAAATTGATAATATTTATGTTAAAATCTTACTAGAAGAATATGTAACAATGAAATGAAATATATATATATATATATATAATATAAAAAAAAAAATTAAACTTAAGAATTATAATAATATTTAAATTTTTTTTCATAAGTGTTCTCCACAAATAAGAGCTATTTTCATATAAAGATCTATTGAATCATAAAAGTAAATATTAATTAAATAAACATAAATTATTTAAGTTTGATCTCTAAGTAAATAAAAATTTCTAATTAATCGAGCAAATTTTTTTATTTTTGCTAAAATAATTATTTTTTAGTATATCAATTTCTGAGAATTTGTTGAGCAGTCATTTTCATAAGATGTCTAAACATTGTTCTTTAATTGATTTATTTAAAAAAAAGCTTCATTTTTTTTAAAACGGTCTTAAACTTCCCATTGTGTCCATTGGTCCTTCCATTCCCTGGCATCGTTGTCGGTTTGCTTTGCGTGTGAAGGTTCTTCGAAAAGATCCGACCGGCTGACAGCTTGCGGTCAGGACCGGCAGATGTCGAATCGGTAAAAACGAAACAAAGCAAGGGTATTTTCGTGATTGTGGCATCCCAGCCCTTTAAAACTGAACCATGCGTGCCCTATCGGTACGGCAAGTTGATTGCTTTGTTGTGAGGTGTCCAGTAGGTCTCGATCGCAGATTCTCCAGTCTTCTTAACGGTTACCTCAATTTGTCTTTACTTTACCTTCGTCCTCGGAGCTTAAATCAATCTGTGTTGATCCCTTCGTTCCTTGCTTGCTGAGATTTGTCATCGTGGAGGACGAACGCGGCATAGAAGCCATGGCTTTGGTGAGTTTATTGACACATTTATTGCGTATCGTCCCTTCGGCGCGTTCCATCTTTCGGAAGTGCCATTCCACCTTGCATAATTTGGTTATATTTCTCTCACCTGGTGTCTCTCCATCGTTGTAAAATTCGGCCGTCTTAGCCCCCGTCAGAAATGTGGTTGTGTTTTGGGGATGGCATAATGGAGTACTGTTTTGCCGGGTTACCGGAGGTTTTTTTTTGGTATTAATCTGTGTTGAAATTTAATCAAATTTTGCGTTTGGATGCTAACCGGATTTTTAGAGTTTCACATGCCTGAAAACATCAGGTGATGGTCAGCTGGCTGAGGTGTTTGTCGATTGGCCTTGTTTGAGGCGATGGCTTGGTGGTGGCGGTGGCCGACCCAGCTGGCGATGGAGGTATGACGATGGCAGTGGCCAGTTGGCAGTGGTGGTCAAAGGTGGTGGCAGGCCACCGGTGGTGTCTGTCCGGTTGCACTGGTTGTTTGGCACTGGTGTTCGCCTTGCTGCTGTGCCCTTTGTTGTTAGAGGCTTATTAACCTTGGAGTCTGGTTAGCATTGGAGGCCAACTGGTGGCGATGGCCGGTTGAAGACAATGGTTAGGTGGCAGGGTGATCAAATAGCACCACAGTCCTTAAATTCTGAAATTGCTAAAAGACTGATTAGCGAATTGGCAGAGTTAATGTGGTTAGAAACCTAGTGTACTTAAACATGTCAGAGATTATGATGCCAGGCTGTGTTAACGGGTTAACTCTATTAGTCTAGCTTTTCAAACGAGGACTTGCTTCTTTCTGACTAAATCATGATCTCTCTGTTAATATTTTATTTACCAATTCGCCTTATGATTAGCCTGTTATTTTGATACGAATTATTCTATTGTGAAAGCTATAGCAATGAATTTTTTTTTTTAAAATAGTTTTAACTTTTTCTCGTTGGAATACAAGCAATTCAGTTTGTCTTTGTATAAATCATGCTCGTTGGTTGCTGTACCTAACTAGGAATTTTGTGACAAAGATGAATGCATGGTTTGTAATTATATAAACCATGCTTCTTTGTCTTTCAGAGAAAATGCACCCATACAGGAAAGTGACATTATTATTCTCTATCAACTTATGACGTTTAGTTGTTTTACCATAATTTTTAACAACTAATTTGCATAATTTTAGAGTAGATTATGACATTTGATCTAGATATGAGGCTTGCGATGCAAAGGACAACTATTGAAGAATGGTAGTCCAGAGGCACCCCTCAACTTCAGATATTGCTAATGGATTAAGCAAAACTCTACCAAGATGGGCCTGTGGAAGTACAAAAATGTTCAAATTCCCTGTCGAATATGATAAACCATAGCCATGGAGTAACCATTTTCCCATTGTATGGAGAAGTGTGACAACCTCAGCTCAAGATTGAAGGGATTGTTTGAACACACTAGACTTGAGTCAAGCTTATTAAAACTCTCTCTAACTCTTTCACTGCTTTTAGGTTCATATGTTATTGTTGTAAAGTCTAATTCTCCCCCAAGGTTGGTCCGAGCTCTCTATACTTCGTAATTTTCTCACCTAAGAGATCTCTGCAAATCTAGTATTTCTTTTTGTCTCATACTCTTTGTTTTTTCTCCTTGTGTATGGGAATTTTCATATTAAAAACCTATTACATTGTTAGTTGTCTATTCTTTTATCATGACAATGTAATTCTCTTTCCATAATGCTAGTAAATCCAATTCACTAAACAAATACTAAAAAACATATCAGTAGGTACTAGTATTCCAAAACTTTATCTTTTGCGTTACTTCACTTTTTTTCAAATTTCTCGTGTGGTCGTTGGAGAGATTTTACCAAAAAAAATATTTGTAAGAAATTCTTGTAGAATCACTCTCCCATCTACCATGGTAGATGTGCTAAATGTATTGGGTTTTCACTAAATCTCATGAGTTTATTATGTTAAAGTTTATCTTATACAAAGTTAATTAGATGTGGGCTTTTGATAAATAGGCCCATATAAAACAGTTGATAACACTTAAGTTTTTGATTATGAGGTGTTTTGCAATTCTTAGACATTGATATTTTTATGTGAGACTAAATAGACAATCTATATAAGCCCTTTGAATAAATGAAAAATCACTATTAGACTAGGTTTTCTAAAAAATTTTTTTAAACAAATACAAGTATTCCATTAAGCTCTCTAATACTCCATGATGGTTTCCCTATTTCCTTGTCTTCAACACTCCAGCAGCATTGCATTACTGGTCTACTATTGTTCTACTATGTGCAGTCAATGTCAAAGTGTATGCATTGATGGCATTATGCCTGCATCTATTTTTGACATTAACAGTAGTATGAATGCTCTAGTTAGTTATAGCGTTGACATTTTTTGGGTTTTCTTCTATTTTTGACATTTTTAGATGTGCTAAAGGTATTGGATTTCCACTAAATCCCATGAGTTTATTATGTTAAAGTTTATCTTATACTAAGTTAATTAGATATGGGCTTTTTATAAATAGGCCCATATAAAACAGTTGATAACACTTAAGCTTTTGATTATGAGGTGATTTGTAATTCTTTGACATTGATATTTTTATGTGTGACTAAATAGATAATCTATAGAAGCCCTTCGAATAAATGAAAAATAACTATTAGACTAGGTTTTCTAAAATTTTTTTTTAAACAAATATGAGTATTCCATTAAGCTCTCTAATACTCCATGATGGTTTCCCTATTTCCTTGTCTTCAAACACTCCACAGCATTGCATTACTGGTCTACTATTGTTCTACTATGTGCAGTCAATGCCGAAGGGTCTGCATTGATGGCGTTGTGCCTGCGTCTATTTTTGACATTAACAGTAGTATGATTGCTCTACTTAGTTATAGCGTTGACATTTTTTGGGTTGTTGTCTAATTTGAACAGTAATTTATCTTTTATTTAGTATTCTAAATTTTACTTTTAAATGGGAGTAAGTTGAATGACTTGAACTTATTTGACATGTGGCCATTTTCATGTTGCTGGAAATGTACAATCAATTATAGTGAGTAAATGTTTGATGTGCTTTGGTCTACCCAGCAGCGATTTCGTTGAAATGCCTTCTACAAATCTCAATGTATGGAACCAAATGACCATGGACATGTAAATGAGAACCCATTTTTTTTGGATACCTAATGGGCATGGGACAATTATTGACCAAGTGTTGCTCATGTATTGTAGATTGTTGAAATCCACCATCTTGATTGCTGGGTGGAATCAACTCCCATTTTAGAATAATTTTATGTGGAGGTTTAATAAAGGGCTTTTGGAAGGTTTTAGGAGAGTGCTTAGCTTCTCCTAGCAGCTCAAGTGTTATATATTGTTGTCCATTTTGTCAAGTGTTATACTTTGACTGATGATGCTTACTGTAAAACTTATATTTATATTTCATAGGTTCTGCATTCTAGTTTGCCAAACAAAAATGCGTTCAAGGCCCTTATTGCTGCTGAATACAGTGGTGTCAAGATTGAAGTAGTTAAGGGTTTTCAATTTGGTGTTTCAAATAAAGAGCCCAACTTCATAAAAATGAATCCAATTGGGAAGGTGAATTTTGTAAACAAACATGTTTTATTGGAATCTTAACCTGTGTCTAAGTTCTTTTTTTGGTTTCAATCCATGTAAATGCAGATTCCTGTGTTGGAGACACCTGATGGACCTGTTTTTGAAAGCAATTCGATTGCTCGTTATGGTATGCTGTACATTCTTTTCATGTTTGTAATGTCATTTGACTAGGCAACATATTTTACATTTCTTTGGCAGTTTCTCGGTTAATGGCTGACAATCCTCTCCATGGCTCTTCGTTGATCGAATATGTATGTTTCATTTGTCCTCGATTGCCCATCCTTCTTTACTAGGAGTCGTGTAGCTACTATTTTCATATTTCCTTTTTAGGCCCAAATTGAGCAATGGATGGACTTTGCAACAACTGAGATTGATCCCTATATTGGGCGATGGCTTTATCCAAGAATGGGATTTTTTCCCTACAATGCACAGGTTATTTCTTATTTATTTTATTTTTTAATGTGTAATTATTTTTTTTATGTCTTGAGACTAATGTATCCTCATCTCTACAGTCTGAGGAAATTGGAATTGCTCTTTTGAAGAGAGCATTGAGTGCTTTGAATGCACATCTTGCTACAAAAACCTTCCTTGTTGGACATAGGGTGACCTTGGCTGATATTGTCATGGGGTGCAACTTGTATTACGGATTTATTTGGATTATGACAAGGAATTTTACATCAGAATTTCCTCATGTTGAAAGATATTTTTGGACTGTGGTTAACCAACCTAATTTCCGTAAGGTTATTGGTGACGTGAAGCAGGCAGACTTAATCCCTCCTATCCCTTCAAAGAAAGTGGCTGTGCAGCCCAAGGAGGCAAAGAAAGAAGCGAGTAAGGAAGAGCCAAAACCAAAAGCAGTAGAAGTTGAGGAAGAGGAGGTACCCAAGCCTAAACCTAAAAATCCACTAGACCTGCTGTCCCCTAGTAAGATGATATTGGACGAATGGAAGAGGCTGTATTCAAATACAAAGACGAACTTCCGTGAAGTTGCTATCAAAGGTAAACATCTAACTTTAGCCTTCAATTTATTTGTTTTCGGTGTGTTGACATTATTTACTTGCTTTGTTATAGAATTTTGCTTGTTATGCATGCCACTTTACACTTAGTGCATGTAAGGTAAAAGGTCCTAATATAATGCTTCAATTTCCTTCTAGGATGATTTCATGCCATATTGAGTGCAATCTACTAGGCATATTGTGTTGATATGAAAAATGGTAGTCCCCATGCATGTGGGTGCAAGTCCCACATGCTAGCAAAAGAACATTCAAGATCCATGAGATCCTAGAGATGAGTTAGGGGGTGAGGAAGAGGCTTGTCTTGAGAATAGAAAATGTTGACAATAAATGAACAAAAAGATTTATGATATTGAAAAAAATTTTGGTTGAGGCATGGCCCTAAACCACCATCTTTTCCCTTCATGCTTGGATTATCTTTAAGCATAGCCTTTTCTTGGCACATTTGAAGTGACCACATAGAGACAACATAGCCTGGATGCCTCCTATTCTCCTCAAATTGTAGCCATCTCTATGTTTATCAAGAATTTTTTTAGTCATAGAAGTGAGAGATGATAAGACAAATGTGATTCTATGATAATTACCAAAAGATGGTATTATGTGCAATGCCAACATAGATAATGGTGAAGTCAATCAGTTGATTATCCTACTCATTGCCCTCACCCAAGTTCATAAAATAGTAATGGTTTCATCTAAGGTTAGTCTTTTACCAACAAAGTGGGGCAAGTACTCGTTTAGAAGGAGAAATTGCTCATGACTTTTGTTCATTGAGAGCAAATCTACAAAACTTCTTGTGTTTTCCTAGATGCATTGAACACGTTAGTTGGACATAATGTCGGTGATGAATAAGGCATTGTGGTGAGGGTGTCCTTACATTAGAATGTCTTTTGGGTTGGAGTCTCTTGGCTGTAAGTTGACATGACTTTGAGCCAACAAAAGGATAAATGACTAGTCACTTAATAGAATTTTGTTTAAGGTGTTTGCCTTTAGGTCTTAGATCTATTGTTGTGGAAAAGTTTGAAGTAATGGGGATGTCTATGTTGAACAATCCTTCCTTAGCTAAGTCCTCACAATGTCAATTTGTGCAGTGTGCGTTGATGGTGGGTCCTTTGCTGTTGCATGTGTCCTCATCTAAGGGTGTTATTCATATGTTATTGTTAATGTTGAGAATGATCTTTTTGTTTTGGTTGATTAGCTTCCATATAGTCATTGCTCCCATTGGGAATTTTGTTGTTGTTATTGGTAGACCCTACCTCATGATTGATCGCTTTTGTGTTTGACATACTCTTGCAAGTGCCCCTTCTGATAAGCTTATCAAAGAGAGGCAACCAAGGTCCCACAAATCATTTGTTGTGTGCTCAAAGATGTGATATTTGCAATATTTCAGATCATTTAGATTGTTATTCTTGGGAGAGGGTAGATGGTAGAGCAAGATGATGTTTGTCCTACTTGGTCATTGGTATTGCACCTTGACTTTCCTTCAGATTTGCTTGACAATGATTGATTGGTTTTTACTTTCTTCTCTCATGGAAGACAAGTCAAAATCCATTCTCAGAATGTGGAAGAGGTCTCAATACTGCCACAGGCATCCGTCTTTGCTTTGATGAACGCTAGGGCAGTATCCATAAGCTCTATTAGGAATTCTAGAGTGTGGAGGGACAAGCCATCACTTGATGGTTGGGTTTGATGCAAAGTCCTTCGTGGAGAGAGATTCTTGTCACTAAGTGATTGTAATCGCAAACCTGTACCTTGAAGTGTTTAACAAAATATCTTAATGATTTGCCTTCAACTTGGACAATGTTGAAGAACTAGTGCAGTTGACATTGCTATGGATAATGATAGTAAAATGTGCGACAAAATTGTGACACAGCTTGCTAAAAGATTGAATATGGTTGTTGACAGGATTCATGTCAATCCTTTGATGTGCTTCAATGTGGACATGACAATTAAAAGTTGAATCCCTTAAACAGTGGATACTTCTTAATTGCCTGCTTAAACCTAGATAGATAGTAAAGTGGATCCTTGGTTATTGAATTTGTCCAAAATTAAAATATTTTTAAAATTTAAAATTTAAAATATTTTTCATAAAACAAAACAAAATTTTGTTTTGAAGAAAGCTGGATTTTGAATTTGAAACTTTTTAAACTAAGAAATCCAAAGGTCTCTTTCAAGAATTTGTTTTTGGTATTTTATATTTTAAAGCTATCATATATCTTACTTATTTATAAGTTAAAAGTAAAAGAAAAAAACTCAAACAAAATAAAAGTTGGTATAAATTAGAATGATATAAAAATATAGCTTTTGAAGCTTAATAATAAGTAGGCAAAAAATGTTTTTGCAAATAAGATAAGTTTGAAGCAAATAGTCTACTTAATGGCTTAGTTAATCTCCACCTTAGGTGATTCATAATATAAAAAATTAACTTGAAGTGTTGAAATCAAATAAATACAATAAAAAAGATGAAACAAGGGAGGCAATAGTCAGCACAACACATTGAAAAAAAACATGTAAGAAATAAGAAAAATCGATACTAAAGTTTGAGTAGGGCTCTGCATATTATAATCACATAAAAAAAGAAAAAGTTTATTAAATTTAAATTGGAAGGAATGTAGAGTATAAGAAATAAAAATAAGTAATAAGTGCTAGAATGTTAGTATTGTTCAGTTTTGCTTAGAAGGTCTACATGATTAGATTACAACTTTTAAGTTGTAATGTGCAAAAGTTGCACAGATTGAGAAAATGAGAAATTCTAAGGTTCAATTCATTGTGATGATTTATAAAATCAATAATCATAAAACTAAAAATCACTTGAGAGCTATATTGTGAAAACAAGTGTGAATAAAAATTGACTAAAGGGAAAAAAGTAATAGGATACATGCAAAAAATTATTCTAATGTGGTAAAGTATCTGACGTATTGTAGTTTCTTCGGCTCCTTTGGAGGTTTTTTATTGACTGGTTTAATTAATGGTCCAAACCAAACCAAAAGCACTTTACAAGGTGCCTATTATGCTTTTTATATGTCGAAGCACATCTTGCATTTTCAAAAGGGTTTAAAGCTAAGTTAGTTGCACTCTCATGTGAGGTTCACAAACAACATTACAAGAGCGTTTATGTTTAGGTTTTATCACTTGCAACATTCTTCTACAAGAAAATGAATAATTGCATTAAAATTATTTGTAGGCTTATTAGCTTCACCTAGTAAATCTAGAATGCACACATTTTCAAAATATTTGGAGATTTGAGCAAAATGTAGTCATTGGAGTGGAAATTTCTTGAACACTAAGAAAATATCAAAAACAAATTTGAGATTTTTGTTGTTAAACATTTCATAAAAAAATATGCATAATTTGGTTTTAGAAATATATGAATGCATATTTTGTTTAGATTTAATCACTTGCAACACTCTTCCATAAGAAAAAGAATGATAGCATAAAAATTTTTTGTAGGCTTTATTAGCTTCACTAAGTAAATTTAGATTGCATGCATTTTCAAAAAATTTGGAGATTTGAGCAAAATGTAGTCATTGGAGTGGAATTTTATTACACCAAGTAAATATGGAAAAATAAATTTGAGATTTTTGTTGTTAAATATATACATTTCATGGAAAATATGCATAATATGGTTTTGGAAATATATGAATGTCTATTTTTTGTTAAAAATATATTTCATATTTTTTAAAGTTGTATATGATTATATTTATCTTTTTAAAAGTTTATTTGAAATTTTATTGCTTGATAAAATATAAGATTTTTTATTTTTACTTATTAATTATAATATATATATATATATATATATATAGAGAGAGAGAGAGAGAGAGAGAGAGAGAGATAATGATGTCTAATGTATATGAAATTAAGAATTTGATATTTTTTAAATTTAAATAAATATTGAAGCTAAATATTTTGATGATATGCACGTAGGAAAAATTATAAGATCACATTTGAGAAAATAAAAGATCAAATTAATTAAAAATAAATAAACAAATTTTAAACTTGAGGGATATTCTTAAACATGTATGAAATCAGTTATTCAAAGTATTTCTCATGAAATATTCATCTCATGTTTATTCTTCATCTCATATAGTTCTTTTCGAGCACTTTATCTCAATTCTTTATCTCATATCATATGTCTTTGTTTCAGTTGTCTTGAACTCAAATTTTTTGAATTGTAATATAATAGATTAATTTTCTATAATACTTCTAATAGTTGGTATATGCTTTAACATAAAAGTTTCTAATATTAAGATAACTCAAACAAACAATTAAATAAACAATAAATATTTTATGATAAAGATCATTATCATCAAAATCAATGATAGATCCAACATATAGTGATAATAACGTAGTGCAAACCATGCCAAGTGGATATAGAAGATGTTGGACAATGTGGATATGATCCTTCATCAAGTTTCAAATAGGTTGTGGTGGCAAGCATGATGTTGAATTCGTTGTATAGTTCCAAGAATTGAGAAACATCAAATGCCAAGCATGCCATGCTAACATATTCTAGATGTTGGGGTGCAAGGATCAACAATTATGGGAGAAATTTGCTTTTCCTTAAAGTAGCAAATGACATTATTAAAGAAACTTGCATTGATAAATCCAATAATGCCTTTATGATCATCGCATTGGTCAAGTCCTTGCAGATAGGTAGCTTGGGGGAAGATGTAAAGGAACCTGCCACTCCAATCGGCATCATTAAGTCAACATGGTAGTTATGAATGTTTGTTGGTACACAGTCAATGAGCTGAGTTGCTCCTTGATGGAGTGTGTTAGTTGGTGCACCTATTGCAAGACTTGGCAGTACTTATTTATAAAACCTAATTGATGGAACTTCCCAAGTTAGAATCTAGATTCTCTAGGTAGATAATAAAGTTTTTATACCTAGATTTGATTGCCTGGGGGAATCCAATCTCTAGCCTTGAGTTTGAATCTAAGTGAGAGCATCAATAGAGATGTTGATGGAGAACAATCTTGGACTTGAATGCAATCACAACTCCCATGTGTGATTGAAGAATGGTTCATATTCAACTAGTTCGAGAGTTGAAAGAATAAGAAGTTTTCAAGAAAATGGAAAATGTGATAAACAAAAGGTCAAATGTTAGTGAGATGGAAAATCCTAATAGCAAAAATTGTGTAACAACTTATTGTTGTAATCACTTAAAGGTATGAGTTTTTTCGTAGAATAATTTTCAACAGTTGGAATTGAAATATAAATATAAAATTGAATAAGACAAATTTAGCAATGAATTTTGGTTCTTGTTGCATAATTTTTGAAGCCCTGGTTAATTTGTAATTAATTTTTGAAGTTATTAGTAAATAATAGTAAATAAATAAATTAATTAATTAATTAAAAAATTTTGGGATTTAAGTATCCCGAAACCCCTCTCGCCCAGTTAAAGAGTAAGCTTCCCTTTGGATTACAAAAAACTCTCAATGAGGAATGGATAGAGAAAGAGTGGCAGGGAGGGAAGGGATGGGGGAGGGAGGGAGAGAGAGACAGTTGTCTCATTGTGTAGCAATAGATGCTTAGGTTGAGCAGAAGTCCAAAATTCTCTTTTTATTTTTAATAACCTTTATAAAGTAAGTGTAATGGAAGACTTGATGCTAAAAGAGTAGCACTGCTACCAAGGTGTAGTTGGAAGGGGCAATAAGATTTGTTGGCTGTAAGGAATTCAGGAAAATGAATGTTATGTTGTAGAATCCAGAGCTATTAATAAGAGGTTATTGGAAATGCAAAGGGACTTGACACACTTATCAAAATTAATAAGCCATTTAATAAGAGGTTATTGGAAATGCAAAGGGACTTGGCGCATTTATCAAACTAAATAAGCCAACATGATAGCTACGAAGGTTAGTAGGTGCATGGTCAATTATTGCATTTGCTGCAAGACTTGATAGAACCTTAATGGTGGATGTTACTCCTTGTGCTAAAGTCTAAATTCTTTACGTAGAGAGGAAGGTTTCTATGCCTAAATCTAATCGTATGAGGGAATCTAATCTCTATCTTGAGATTGAATCTAATCGAGAACTTCAAAAGAGATATTCAAGTTGAGAGCAATCTTTGATATGCATGCAAGTGCAACTCTCATGTGTGCTTGAGAAACGTTGAGATACAAGTGGTATGAGAGTTGAAGAGAGTGGACTTGCCTAGAAAATGAAAATTGTGATAAATAAATGACCAAATGATGGTGAAATGGAAAGTCCCAAAAGCAAAAATTGTGACTTTAGCAAAGGGAAATTCCATTACTCTTAGACTTATAAAAAAGTTGGCCTCCCATTGGATTTGGAGAACACTTGTTAGGAGTGGATGCACAAGGATCCCCAACCTTTAATTATCATGCTCACACATAAACATTGGTTGAGGATTTCTCACTTTAAGATGATGATATAATATTATTCTAATATGAATTTTTTATAAACATTTTAACATATTTAAATAATTGTAATAATGAAAATCCTCTCATGAGAAAGGCATAGATAAGGAAAGTGTTGGAGAGAAAGTTTCATTGAAGAGTAGCAATAGAGGCCTAGGAGTGGAGAAGTTTGAAATTCCTTTTGCATCCTTTTTAGTAACATTGATAAAGAGAGTGCAATGGAAGATTCAATGTTAAAAGGGTAGCACCATGTCCAAGGCAAGCATAGATTAGTTGGAATGGGCAATAGGATTTGTTGACTGTAAAGAATCCATGATGGTTAATGTTACAATTTAGAATCCAAAGCTATTAATGAGAGGCTTAATTGGTTGTCGAACTCTTGACATTATGGTGGTCATTGAGCCTCTGTTGGTGGTCCTTAACTAGGATCTAGACAACACCTCTGATTAAAAATGGATGATTAGGGACCTTCTAACCTTTAATCATCATAATCACAAACAAACATGGCTTGTGGGTCTTTTACACTTTATAAGATGATGATATAATACCATGCTAATTTGATTTTTTTTTTTTCAAAATATTTTAACATATTAATGTAAAACAATTTTAGCTATATAAATAGAAAAACAATAATTTTAATCTTGTACATATCTTAGATTATAACAAACACAAGTAAAAACTAGTAGATAAATATATCAAAAGAGCAAGTGGGCAATATACAAAAATGAATACTTTCATTACACTCCATTTGTCTTAATGTGTAGTGATTATGCAACACATGAAACCAATGATTAAAGAATGAAGATAAATTTATCATTGAAAACATGAAGCTCTTTGCAAAGGAATGCACTAGTGCTTGTTAAGAATGGAGGTATTTTTGTTCTTAAGTTAGAGGTTGGCTAGGGAAATTAGCTTGGATGAGTCATGCAAAAAACATTGATAAATTTTATCACTTTGCATTATTGAATTGACAATAGTTATTCTAGGTGCTCCTTGGATTTGATACTCAATACACAGATTGGTAAGCTGAAATAATAGGCTCACAAAGTGTTTCCTTACCAATGTATCCATTTATGGATAAGAAAATTAAAGGTGAAACATTATTTGTATCCAACATATGACTAAGGTGGACTTAGTCTCATTATGTCGATGTATGGTCTCACTGAATTGTCTTATCTTTATTTAAGAGGGTTTCATTGTCTTAATATTTTAAGACCATGATATTATATATAAAGCATAGAATACTTTCATCATAGTCTATGTGAGACTATTTATCCTTGTATCCCTTCACTTAAAAGTCTATTATAAGTTATTTCTTGTTTGACAATTCTTTTTCTTTGAGCATTAGTTGACAATCTTTTCTTGTTATCTACGGTCTTGGATATTACATACTAGTTTTCGTTTGATTTATCCTTGAACTACATCAAATTAGATGAGATATCACTCTAATAAAGTTAATATTGGTGCATAAATCAAGCATTCTTTTAGTCTTTAAAAACGTCTTTTAAATTCTTATAGTTTTTTGCATTAATTTAGTGATAGTTGTTATTTTAGATAATTCTTTCACCAATTTAAAATAATAATCAACTAAGCCTAAGAAACTTCTCTAATCTATTATATATAATAAATTATAATTGGAAAGAGAGAAAAAATCTTATTCAATTGTCAACTATTTGAGTGCACAATTGAATTATGTGGGTTTGTAACACTTGGGATTAAAGACAATTAGGTGTAAATTTTGGTTTATATACCAGGTAGAGAAATCATCTCATAAGGGACAACTTTTTGAAAGGTTTTTGGTAAATGGATACACTAATGAATAATCACACTTTGGGCAAAAGGAATATTTTAGTTTGAACATACTAGTTTTCGTTTGATTTATCCTTGAACTACATCAAATTAGATGAGATATCACTCTAATAAAGTTAATATTGGTGCATAAATCAAGCATTCTTTTAGTCTTTGAAAACGTCTTTTAAATTCTTATATTTTTTTTGCATTAATTTAGTGATAGTTGCTATTTTAGATAATTCTTTCACCAATTTAAAATAATAGTCAACTAAGCCTAAGAAACTTCTCTAATCTATTATATATAATAAATTATAATTGGAAAGAGAGAAAAAATCTTATTCAATTGTCAACTATTTGAGTGCACAATTGAATTATGTGGGTTTGTAACACTTGGGATTAAAGACAATTAGGTGTGAATTTTGGTTTATATACCAGGTAGAGAAATCATCTCATAAGGGACAATTTTTTGAAAGGTTTTTGGTGAATGGATACACTAATGAATAATCACACTTTGGGCAAAAGGAATATTTTAGGTTTTATATGTTATAATATTGTATTAAAATATTAAGATATTTTTTGGTGGCAAAACTTGTTTGAGTAGATTAAGATGGGACAATCCATTAGGACAATAATTGACATAACAATATCGAATTGTTATTGTGGGCATGCATGTTTATCCAAATATAAGAATTATGTGATCATAGGCTTGAAATTTTAATTTTAGATTTTGTTTCAACTTCTAACTTAGCTTGTATTTGAATTTCAGTAGCAAACAATTTTATTATTTAGTTAGCTTTAGATTTATTATTTATTAGCTTCAAAAAGAAAAAATTGTTTATTAAAAAATAAAATTATAAATTTATTTATTCATTTTTGTATATTGATTAATATATTGTCATATAAATTTAATTAAAACATAAAATTAAAAGGCTAAATTAATATATGTTAGTTGGTTAATAATGCAATATTAAAAATTTGAAAAAGTTTGTTTTTGCATAATGTCAAATATATAAAATATTATAATTTTTTTGAATTTTTTTTAGCTAGTGAGATTTGGACCAAACTTCTGTTAAGAAGACTCTACATTAAAATAAAAGCTGATTTAAATAATAAAAAATAAAACTTAAGATCGAAATCCCCCACGCCTATCTCGGTTATTGTATAGCATTCAGCCAAGCATTAATGTTTTTGTATTTTATAATACATAAATCTTTTAAAAAAAATTTAATAAAGCGTCCATATAATCTAAAATTCGAAATTGGCTTAACAAACTTTGTTGTTTCTGCCATAACTGATCTATCCTACATAAACTTTGGTATAAGCATCTCTCTCTGTTGGATGATCACGAATATAAAATTTTACATGTGCCGAGATCTGCAAGCGCTCAGTTAACATTTCACAGTGGCTAACAACTTGTTCAAGAATATGATCTTTGTTTTAGGTGTAACTTGTCTTCCTTTCTTCATAGGTTTCTGGGATATGTATGATCCCGAAGGGTACTCTCTTTGGTTCTGTAACTACAAATACAACGATGAGAACACTGTCTCCTTTGTGACCTTGAACAAGGTGAGTGGTTTTCTGCAGCGCATGGATCTTGCACGCAAATACGCCTTCGGCAAGATGCTTGTGATCGGCTCTGAGCCACCGTATAAGGTGAAGGGGTTATGGCTTCTCCGTGGAAAGGAAATCCCTGGGTTCGTGCTCGACGAATGCTACGACATGGAGCTCTACCAGTGGTCCAAGGTTGACATAACTGATGAAGCTCAGAAGGAGAGGGTCAATGCCATGATTGAGGACCAGGAGCCTTTCGAAGGAGAGGCCTTGTTGGATGCCAAGTGCTTTAAGTAACATCACTTCGTCTTAACGACAGCTTTCATGACACTTCTCTGTCAATTAGCGTTTGACTATAGTGTTTTTGTGGGAGAAAGCTGCGTATGAAGTCTGCAAAGCTTTACTAACTAGACACAGTTAATGACTTGTTTATTTAACTTCACTTACTTATGCAGAGTTTTGATGTTTGTTTACATAGAAGACAGCAGAGCTAAGTGGGTTTGTTTTTGTGAATGTTGTGTAAACATCTCTGCATTAGTTTGAAGATCTTGGATTTGATACTTGTTGGGATTTTGCTCTCAACATAATGTGAGAACCAAGGTTCTAGAAGTTTTTTTGACTACTAGACAACAGAGTAGGACTACTTGTGTATAGGAAATACTAAAAGACAAGCTCTTTGTCATAGTCGCCTGTGATATTTGTCTTGTTCATTACATTCTTTTGTTTCAAGTAATGCTTAAAGATGTTGAGTGGAAATTAGAACTAGGTTTGGTTGCTATTAGAATATGAAATGTATATCTTGTAGGAGAATGGACACACCAAACCCTATCTTGAAATGACATACCATCTCTATGAGAAAAGTATGCATAGTTGAGGAATGTGTGTCCGTAATTTCAGGTTGTGCATAAATTATTGTCACATGATAATCATTCAATCTTTGATTGTGTTCTCAAAAATTTGTATCAATCACTTATCACTTTGATTTGTTTTTTGTCGTTTGAGATGTATGCTTATTTTATTTATGAAGTAATTATGTTTTACTTATAACTTTATATCTTATTTGGTTTTATCATGCTATAGTGGTCATTTTATCCTATTACTCTAGCGGTATTTTATCCATGGTAGAAAAGTGAGTGGCCAAAAGAGTTTGCATTTCCCACTTTAAGATGGCTAACTCTACTCCCTTGTATGATGCCAATCTTGTTAAGTTTATCATCATTGTATGTTAGTTATTTTTACATAGATAAATTTAAATGAAGTCTAATTTTATATTGGGTGACTTATCTTGTATTGAAAATCTTATTAACTAGGCTTATTTTTGGGATTTTATAATTTTTTTTTGTATAAATTATAACTGAGATGTTAACTATCCTTTGACCCAATATTTGAGAACATTTTTTTATCTATTAATGAAGAGAGCATGATAGGTTAGTATATAAGGAGATAATAAAGATCAAAATTCAATTATTAAATAAATTAGTGTTTTTAATGAACTCAGATAATGTCATGAAATAAGAGGAAAAACAGGATCAAATCATAACTATGCATTACAATATTTGATGAGAGGGTATTTATTGTGTCAAAAATCATCAAAAATTTTATAACTTTTTTGTTTGTTGTTAAGGAAGTCTTTATAGGAGGTAAATAATTGATGGGAAGTAAAAGGTGAAGACATCAAGTGTAAAACCATTATTTGACAATTAAAGGAAAATTTTTGATGGTCAATCTAAAATGCAGGCTATTAAATAGACGTTTAATGTTTAAATTCAGAAAATATTTTAGATAAAAATTAAGTGATCAAGGAATTTGTAAGAGATAAGTTGGATGAATCAACAGACCAAGTAAATGATTAGCTTTGTCAAAAAATATTTTATTACCTTTGCCGAGGGTAGCAAGCAATTGAAAAGTGGGGAGGTCTAGGCTAAGCAACAACGATAGACTAGATGGAAAGTCACACTTGAGATATAGTTTCAACAAGTGTTCACAAGTCTTTGTATTTGTCAACAACTAGATGAATTGCTTCAGTTTCTTGTCTTGATTTATAATGTTTCTTGGAATTGTTGTAGTCTTTGAAAGAAAACTACTTCTCGACCTAATAAATAAGGAGTTCTAAGAATTATCCAATAGATATTGATAACTACTACTTCATTCACAACCTCGTTGATATAGTTTAAAAGCAAACTTCATATGGGAACATTGTTCAATCTTCATCTCAATATCTCATTGTATTCATCATAGCAAATAGGGTTGAGGTTGAGATCTTATCATGACCCTCAATTATTTCACAAGACTAGTTGATGTCAAATTCTTTTTTCTCTGGTCAATAATTACTCTGATTAACTTTGTTTTTATTAGTCTTAAAGATCAAAGTGCTCTTAATATTTTCTCTTGTTCTTGTATCTTGTTTGTCCTTGATGACCTTGCCATCAAGGCCAAGGTTTGGGTGAACAAGTTACATAATTTTATGCATTTAACCCTAATTAGTGATAATCTTTGCATGTTTCTTGGAGTTTTGGCTCTTCCTCTTTGGGTGCAACTTTTGGTGTGTTGTTAACCTTCTTGTTGATATGCCCTCTTTTTTGGTAGTTTCTAAAAATAGTTGCATGAGTTATGTTTTTGACTTCTTGAGGTTAAATATTTCCTAATTGGAGCATTCCTTTATCACTTAAACTTTTAAAAAGTTAGCTTGGTTGTGAATTGTAAAAGGAAATAACATGAGTTTTGTTGTAATTAGGTAATTTAGTATTGCAATGCATATTATCACAGTGGATACTTCATTAATAGATGCAACACGTGATATAGCTTACCATTGAATTTCCATCGTGTACTCTTGTATCATTTATCCTTAACAATTTTGTAGTTTGTGGCACTTTTGCCATCATTCATTGAAATACTCCATTAAGATGAACTATTGTATATCAATTTATTGTTGTTACTTTATGACATCCTCGTAAATCTTATCTATCCTAGGATCTGCATTCTATCATGTTGCATTGTCATAATCTTTTATTTAGTGAATTATACCTTTTTAATTGAAAAAATATTCATACATCAAAAAATAAGTCTCAGGTTGACCCATCTATGCATCCAACATTTTGGTTCTTTCTTTTCCATCATAAGTTGGCAAATCAACATTGGTTTCCGCTTTAAATGTCTATGTTAGCCTTCGTATAACAAGGGCACTAAAAATAATGTCGTTAATTTCCTTTTCTTCCTTAATGATTGGATGTGAATTGTTGATATAAGGGTAGGTATATCCTCAAAGAAGAGGGTTGTAATGGTCAAGTGATGTGACCAATAGTTCAACTAACAATAAGGTCAATGACCATAACTTGGGCAAGGGCACTACAAGGGGTAGCAATGTGGGATAAGGATGGCAAGCCTCAAATGCAAAAGTAGTTGGGTGCTAGTTGGTTAAGCACAAGGTGGCTTGTGTGTGACAAGAATAGTGAGAGATCAATGTAGGGTGGCTATGTTAGTTGGAGAGAAGGTGTAGGCAAAGTTGAATTAAAAGCTAATGACAAGTAGAAGAAATATCTTGCAATGGAAGTATTGTACCAAACAAGGAGATGCTATGATTAGTTGAGAGTGGGGTGATGTTCAGCAAAGTCATGAATATATGATAGGTATGCCTAAGATGTAGAATGAAAGAGCTCATAACAGAGCATCTATTGATGAGGGACATCTTGGGATTGGTCATGACTTATGCGAGACATGAATTGAGCAGACACATGAAAAGAGCATGTAATGGTGAAAAAATTAGAGAGGAATTACATAAGAGTTTTGAGTGTGAAATAATTGTAGAAGTTGGATCAATATCTAGATAATGAGAATTATTGAATTATACCTTCTTATGGTTTTTTTCTCTTGAACGTATTGTTGAAACTATGGAACAGTGATGTCCATAAATAGAGAGGATAAATTGTATAGATATAAATTTGAACTTAATCCCAAATGTAAGTCAATATAGCAATAAAAAATTTTTTGCTTTTAAAAAAAATCAAATTCACAACTTAACCAAATTATGAATTGTGAGCTTTCAACATAAGATAAGTTACTTTAATAACTTTAAAACAACATTAATAACTTGGATTAAAATTCGATTAAAACGAAGTTGTCAATTGTTTGATGAAAAACTCTGTCCAAGTTATAATAATTTAAGCAACCTTATAATAGCCACTCAAATCCTTTGTAAAATTGATTCAAACAACTCAAATAATCACGAAGTGATAATGTTTTTTATTTATCTTAATTACTTTTATAATATTTTATAGAAATTATTTTTTAACTTTCTAAAACTTTTGTTACGAGGCAATAAAAAAGTATGACAAATAAAGAAACTAAAATAACAAATAAAATAACACATGACTTTTAGGTTGTTTGGAAAAAAAACTTTTCCTGCATCAAAGCCTTAGTCAATGCGACCATAATTTTATTAATAAAACCAATCTCTTTTTTAGCATGAAGAAGGGGCAAACTTTCACAAAAATACTCCCTTTTTGCTCACGACCAAATAACCTATTTAGTTATAGCCAAGTAAGAGTCAACCTTACTCAGAAGAGTACAAAATAACTTACATAACACATATACAAAAATAATATAGTAAAATCTTATATTATTCACAAAGACAATAATATAATATAATAACATAATGCTTGGGAAGGATGTTACTAAGTTAATGTGTAATATAACAAAAGAGTAGATGATGCAAGTAGATATTAGATTTATATGATATTTTGGTCTTATTATGTTAAAGTATTATCTCATTGTATCATATGAACTAATCTAAATAAGTTGTCTTCAAAATGTGTTTTAATATCTTATGACTATGAAATCTCATATAAATACTATAATCATTCTCTCATTAACTAATATGGGATAACACATCTATATACTTCTCTAATTAGAAATTTATTAGGAGCCAAAATTTATTTTAGTGATTCTTTTCTTAGGACACCACTTAGCTTTACTCCTTTCTTTGGTCCCTGGTGTCATAGGCCCACTAGCTTTTGCTTGCTTTGTTTTCGAATCATATTGGAATAATAAGATTCAACTATGATACTAAATATGACTTATTAATCTTATTTTATTGAGGTATTGTCCCCTTAGGTCATCTCACATTGACCTAAGTGGGTTTTGTTCTAAAAAATATTTTAATATTTTAAGATTATAACATCTCATATAAATATTAAAATCATTTTCTTAACAACCAATATGAAACAATTCATTATTATAACATCTAGAAACTTATCAGGATCTTCACTTTGCGTTAATGATATCTTTACCGAGACATCCCTTGACACTTATTCTTGTCCTCTTCAATCCCAGGTGTCATAATATAGCAATAGAAGTAATAAGATTGAGAAAGATATCATATAACCTGGAGCTTTGTTCCTTTATCACTTTTAATTGATTTAGCAATTTGTTCATTAGTCAATTCTCACGAAATATTCTCTTATTTATGCTATTTAACATTAAGACAAATTAAACCAAGAGTAACTACTAAATCCCAATCTTCGATAAGTTTAAATTAGTTATTACTAGTCTTAAAAAATAATCGTATCATTTGATCCAATGAATCATTCAAATACAATGCAACACTATTTAAAAATTAAAATTTTAAAAAAATAAGAGTTTTAATAGGTTAAGATTTAATGATTATGTTCTAATTATGATGTGACGAAATAGATCGTCACAAATACTTTAACACACATAATCATATTTCCTAGTTACTCAACAAAAGGAATAGTTTATATTACTCACAATCATGATCAATCGTGTCTTTCTTCACTATTGAACTCGGAACAAACCTCATAACCTCTCTTTATGCACTAACCTAGCAATCACAAATGTAAAAAAAATCTTCAATCCCTTTACCCTTCTATACTTCTTTTATTCCTTTAAATTTCTTCTCACCCACTCCTTTGAAGGGCTAAAAATGATTGATTGCATTCCATTCTCCATAGCATTGATACACATGCTACCTCTTATCAACCATGCACTAATAACAATGATCATCAACACTAATTTTTTATTACAATAAAAAATCGTAATGTAGTTAACAAAAAAAATATATTCGTCAAATGTTAAAAATATAAATGTATGCATCTAATAAATTATAAAACATTCTGTTAATGTGTTGCATCTCATAAAAATGACATATTTTTTATATTAAAATAAAACCTATGTTTCCCGTCATATCAAACGGTTTATTTTAAATAATAGTTTATATTATAATAGAAATGTATATATATATATTATTTATTTATTTATTTATTTATATTTTATAGATTGTAGCTTGTCTTCTTCCCGGAACCTGAGAGGAAAAGGTGCGCCCAAGTCCAAATTAGGGACCATTTTGGCCGACTATTTCTCTCTCGTCCGCCACGCTTTTGGAATCCCCCAATGTCTGTTGAGCTCATCGCAGAATATACCAATTCTTCGCATTATCTTGCATAAGACCCAACCATTTTTTTTTATAAGACAACTCTCGGAGATTGAGATGAAATTCCAGATGATCTCCGCCCTAAAAAGTTGATCTCATTTCATAGGCCTTTTCTGTGTTTTTATATTAAAGGAGAGGATGTAGAATGACTAATTATCCATTGTCTTTCCTCGCCCCTCATTTTGGATTCCTTTGCGCCAACTGTTCCAACGCCTTTTTTTTCGTCCATCTCGTTCCGGGTAAAGAACTGTAGTTTGTTTTGGCTACTTGTTGATTTTCTATTGGCATTCTTTTTACTACTTTTGAACACTATTACTTTTTCCTATTTTGACGGATTTGATCGTAAGTTCACAGGGAGAGGGATAAACAATCATGGCGCCTAAGCCGCTGGACTATGAATCTTTGAACGAGAATGTGAAGAAGGTTGCTTATGCTGTGAGAGGCGAATTGTATTTGCGTGCTTCGGAGCTTCAGAAGGAAGGGAAAAAGGTAAGCTTTCTCCTTTTACTTATATTTTTTTAAGGATAAACGTTTTATGGCTGCATTAAACCTGAATTCATAGTTTCATTTAGGACTTGTCACCGATGCCAGTAGTTTCTGTTTTTCTTGCTGTTGGATATTGTATTAGATACAGTTGCAGATTAGATTTGAATTAAAAATCCGAGCAAAACCAAGCGTTTAATAACTATCGATTATGTCTTGCATCTAAAGGCCAACTAGAGAGAAGTAAAACTTTCCAGTATTTTTGTGCTTATATAAAATTTTCGATTGAATAGTGAGAGATTGTGAGGAACATTGTGGTTTATAATATGCTAAACTTCTTAACGAATTTGTTGGAATGATAATTTAATCATAATTTTAGACACAGGATTGAAAAGAAAATGAGAAAGGTTAATTCTCTCTCATGCTAAAACTTGTCCGTGGAATTTATGGAGGTGGATATCATATCAAATGATATTCATCATCAATGCAGCTGAACCCTTGAATCATTTATGCATAGGAACATGAAGTCACTAAAGCAGCCAATACCCCAGTGAGCTAAAGAGGTCATTGCTGACATGGAGGGGATTTAGGAGACATTCTAAAACATTGTGCTTACCATATATTGTTAGGTGAAAATGAAAAATATATGATAAATTCCATGTGGAATCTGGTGTATTGAACTCATGTTATTAAAGCAACTTGATTGATCCCACCAACATATTTATCTTGCCCATTAGGATTTCTTTTTTTCTACTAATTTTGACATTCTTATATATTTGTAATGTTGGTTAAAGAAGCAATATTCTTGAGAAGGTTTTAATGGGATCAGCACAATTTGCTGAGCGTCAGGAATTGTTTTTGTAATTAAATACAGGGCTTGAATGATCTCTATGGGGGCTGGGAATAGGCTGCAGACATTTTCTAGGAGTCTAGTGATAATTGTTTTGGATATTATAAAGGTAAATCACTCACACTTCCATTAGTGTAGTCCTTACATAGTGTAACTAGCATGACTTTGCTTTCTATTAGTGTAGTCCTTACATGGTTTATGTTTATGAACTTTAGGTTTGGTAGATAGCCCTTTTGTATCATAAGTCCCATACCTTTCTCATTGATGTGGCAACATTAGTTGTGCCATAGATGAATCCTATGAAACTTGAAGATATAGCTATTGTTTCCTTATGACTATTTTCCATATATAAAGTTTTGTTCTTTTTGTCACAAGCAATCATCATTAATAATCTGACATATTTGCAACCTAGTAGCATCATTTTAACCAATTAAAATACGATTTCTTCCATGCTTTTATATCTTGTTTGTCATGCAATGTAAATCGTGTCATTTGTAGCTGAGATTGGCACATTTTTTTCCCCATGTTTTTCAAATACACATCATTGGTCAAGACTAACTTATGAGTTCTTGTTACAAATCCCCTGTAACAACTTTTTGTAAGGTGTGGAATGGAATGAAGCACTTGATTAATGATCCATTATTCAATCGAACCATTAACACCTAGCGCCTTATCATCCTTTATTCTCTTGATTGTTTTTGTCATAGATGTAGTTCCTTTGAAGGTTTGACCACTTTGCTTTCTTGGGGTGTTACAATATGCTCTAGATATCCCTTCTTGTAATGGTTCTAATGCACGTGCTCATTCTTTGATTGTGATAAGCTTTAGCCCTTCAACTTTGACTTCCTTTTATTGGTATGCATGTGTTTCACCCTACTCTCTTTGGCCATCCATACTTAAGCTAGAAATTATTCTCCTAGCTCCTTTTGTTGTATACTCTTGCTATGGATTAGATCCCAAAGTTGGTGTTGCTTCAGCTTTTATTGTTCAAATACATTGATCATCACAGTAATGTTTGCATTTGAACTATTTGGCTAAGATGATGGCAGGATTTACACCTTCACTTCACTTTTGATGTTGATCTCCAACAATTTCAAATGTATGATTACTGCATTAAATTTGTTTCTGTGATTTATAATATAAGCTGCCTCTGTCATCTTGAGATTGAGCAAACATTTTATCAGATGAATCTTGTTTGATGCTAAGAATTTCTCTTATATGTTTGCGCAATATTTTTATCAAGATGGTGCTTGTTTTTTTTCCTTTGTCTCTTAAAAAATTTATAATAATTTCAAATAAACTCCAATTGAGATAAAACTAATGCCATTGGATTTTTTATGGTGAGCCTTATCAAAAAATAGTTTTATTTTATCTCACTTTCTTCTGTTATTAAGTTTTAATAAGTTTTAAAGGATACTCTAAAATTTAAATAGATATAACAAATTTATTTATTTTGCATATTAAAATATATTTCTAATGTGTCACATGCAATGTTACATATAAAATTGTCCATAACATGGTCACACCTTGTACATATGCCATTATAATATTATTTAACATTTGTGTCAGTATCATACTTTATATCTTAACACATGAGTGCCAAAACATAATTTTGAGAATCTGCAAAATTAGTCAGGACTTCATTGCTCTTTAATAAGCTTTTGGGTGTTGATTTATTGTTCTCTCCAGATATTGTTATGAGGATTTCAGATCATTTATTCATATTGATTATTCCTAATATTTTATCTTTGCCTGTGATTATTTGTTACTTGTGAGAATTTGTTTGACCAGCTTTACATTTGTCATTTGTCAATTCAATGATTTTCTAAGGTATCTGATGTTTATAACTTTTCCATCAGTTTTTTGACACTTATCAATCATTTTCTACAGATAATTTTCACAAATGTTGGCAACCCACATGCTTTAGGACAGAAACCGCTGACATTTCCTCGACAGGTATTTTCTTGGGTGTTATTAGTGGCCTAAAAATTTCTGTCATTAGCAATGCAAACTCTCTGCCAAGTTATGGAGAACCTTTGTTGTTTGCATAGTTGCTGTAGTTAAATGCACGTACAAATAAACGTCTGACTCTTACCATATAATTTTTTTAGATGCTTTGTTGGTAAAATCTTGTTGTAGGTCATAGCTCTCTGCCAAGCTCCATTTCTTATAGATGATCCCAATGTGGAAACAATATTTCCGGCTGATGCCATAGCGAGGGCTAAGCACTACCTTTCAATGACTTCTGGTGGTCTAGGTATTTCACCTTAACTTTTCTTCATCATGCCGTACTGCTTTTGCTGTTAAGAATCATGACTGAATTGCACTTCATTATTCTTATTTGTGCTCATTGGTGTATGTGTTATGGCTTTCCTTCAAAATGGAAAGGTTATGCTGAATGGCCAATTTTTCATATCAGGTGCTTACAGTGATTCTAGAGGTCTTCCTGGTATAAGGAAGGAAATTGCTGAGTTTATTGAAAAACGTGATGGATACCCTAGGTAATCTTAACAATATTGAAGTAATCTGAAATAGTAATTAATTCTAAAGATATTAAAGTAATCTGAAATCACTAGGTTTTAGATACTAAAGCTGAACCTCCACTTAGTTGATTTTATATTTTTTTTCGCCATTGATTACAGTGATCCAGAACTTATATTTCTGACTGGTGGTGCCAGTAAAGGCATTATGCAAATTCTACATACTATTATCAGAAATGGAAGGGACGGGGTATGATTTTTATTTAATTATGTTGGCAAATAATCCTTTACCTTGGGTGTTTTGATAAGAAGAGACCCTAACCTCATGTGCAGATTTTGGTTCCAGTTCCACAATACCCTCTTTATTCTGCTACAATATCCTTATACGGTGGTTCCCTTGTGCCATATTATTTAGAGGAAGAAGCAAACTGGGGACTTGACTTGAATAACGTTAAACAGTCTATAGCAGCTGCATGCTCAAAAGGGATAATTGTGAGCACAATCTCTTCAATGTTTCCTTCTATTTTTTGAATGGTTTTTTTGCATTACATATGATACATGTTACATTACAATAATTGTTTAGAAGAAGATTTGTTAAATGTACTATAACTCTTAACAAGATTTTAGGTGAAAGAAAAGAGGGACAAATAATTCTACATTAGAGGTGAGCTAAAGTTCCTGGATTAAATATGATGGATCAAGATGATAGGATGTCGATATGCTATTTGGGAGATAAGCTTAAGAGGTATATTTGGGCCAAATTGGATAGTACCTTGATATTTTAGGATAGTTCTCATAGATTGAACATGAGAGTAAGTGATTGTCTAAAAACGATTCATTAGATAAGTAGTAGTTTCACATAGGCTTCTATGTTGAGGGCCTATATTATTTTGAACATTGAAAATGTCAAATGAGTGAAATAAAAGGGCTCCAATGACTATTTACAAAACGTAAGGGATGTCTAGAACTGTGAATTACGTTTATGAGCCATAAATTGAAGTTTCGTTGAAGTTTGCTTTAGTTATTAAAATATAGAAGGAAAACTTTCCAAAATCTATTTGTTTTTATTTTAAGAATAGTTGTCATAAAATTTACACAATTGCTGAGAGGTTAATGAAGAAGTTTAATAAGAAAAAAAGTCATTTTCTTAATTTTTATTGATTTATAAATGCATATGATTTCCATGAGTGAAAGATATTTTTAAAATAAAAAATTTTGTGTTATCCCATAAGTAGTATTTTAGGAGGTTTTATAAACTCAAGAATTAGAATTGCATATGTAGGTTATTAAAAACATAAGCATAAAAAGTTCTTGGGTGAAGATGCAAGTCATTTAGACATGTTTTGTTGAGATTTATGAGGTTGATAAAGCCTCTGCACTCACTATATTTCTTATAATTAGCATTATATTGGCCAACAAATTAGGGTGTTGGATTGATCAAATGAAGTTTTTCTTAAATAGCTTCTCTATTTATTTTATGGCTTTAATCCTCTCTTGGATCAATAGGGTCTCATCTTAGTATATTTAAAGGTGAATATACAGAATGCAAACATATTTAATGTAAGAATATAAATGGCTTAAATATTATAATTAATGATCATGGTATAAATGACACAAATATTATAATCAATAATCATATATATATTAAACAATGAGAGATTATGTAGTCTAGTTTTTATACTTATAATTTATGAACAAATAAGTAGAATATCATTAATAGGATTCAAACATGTTGGATGAAATGCAAAAGTGCTTATGGTGTGTTGTGTCATTGTATTTAAGAATAAAAAATTTTATAAAGCTATGGTGAATTTGATTATGTTGTATGATACAAAATGTTGGTTTGCAAATGTAAACATACAAATAAATGTTTTGTAGAAATGGGGCCATTGAGTTGAATTAGTGCATATACTTAAAAGGATATGATAAATATGTGAATACAAATGAATATTAGTTTAGCGTCGTTTGATGATAAGTTCAAAGAGAATCGATTTAGATGTTTGAATGTATTAAATGTAGATCACTTATTGCTTCTATTAGGAGAGATGAGGTATTTGAAATTCTTTAGTAAATAGGGATAGAGTGCTAAAAAAATGTTTGAAAAGAGAATATTAAAAAAAGAATTAGAATGCTTTAGGTTAAAGAAGAGTTAATCAGTCGAGTACAATAACATGAGGATTTGTAGCCAAATTCAGTTAGTGAAGTTCATACTTTTTTTTGATAGAGTTGGTTTTTGCTCTTTGGCTTACCTTCAGAAATAAGCCTAAAGATATCTTGACTAACATTGATGTCTTGTGTTTATAGGTGGGGATACAAATAGATTTTCCCCTCACATCTTTGTGTCCATATTTGGCTTTGGTTGTGCTTTGGATTTTATAATGATGATTCTGTTTAGGGATGAACACAATAACTTCAAAGGTACCTTTGTTCAAACATGAACTTTGACTTAGAAGGGGTACCTTAGTGTGCATTAGCCTGTGAAGGCTATCTATAAGACTACAGTTGTCATAGCAACATGACAATTATAACAAGAGAAAAGCTAGAGGACATAAGAAGGGAGGTCGTGGTTATGTTGTACCCCTTCCTCCTTGGATGAGAAAGATCTTAGGGTTTTTTGAGCTCAAGATGGTTGATAATAGCTTAAGTATTGTTCAGAACTTGTTTTGGTATTCTTTTTGGCAATACATGATTGTTCAGTTGCAACTTTGTTAGAGTATTATACTAGCTTTGGCATCAATGATAAAAATTTTGCAAATCTCCTGCACATTACAATTAAATAAATGTATTTTTTATAAAAGGGAGATCAAGTAAGAACAGCATGAAATTACTTTGTGCCTGAGAATTAAGAGAATTAGATTAATCAAAGGTTGAAGATGGGCTTAATGCATTAATAAATGAATACTCAACAACAAGAAAACTCAAGTTTATTAAGTGGAGGCATCTAATTGTGCATAAAAACTTTAAGTATGAGAATAACCCTACTCTTAGTTGTACTAAATACTCTTCTCCCAATAAGACTTTATCCACATTGATCTTTTCTTTTAAAGTTTGAAACATTCAACCAAGTTGAGCATCATGAGACACATCAACGATATCAAAGTGGCTGCTCCATGTGCGTTGGAACAAATTCTTATGGAGACACTCCAGTAATTTTGTCATGAGAGGCCATACCCTAGGAGTTATATGGCGTAACTTGAACAAAACATACACAACTAAATAAAAGATTTTCAACACCATCAAGTAACATGTACATGAAGTGCATAATCATAAATCATATTCTGATCATAGATATTCAAATTTAAATCCTTACTAGAACAGTTATGAAGGCCTTGCATTGAACCATTAGGAATAGAAAGCTAGTTTGCACTCATTTTAGTAATTAATTGAGTAATATATGAGAGGGTTGAAGTATATTAAACTATATTATTTTTTACATAGGAAAATAATGCTCAATCAAAACAAACATAGAAATCAGATGAAGAATTTTTATCCTAAGAATCCATGCTGATTATTTGGCAGATAATGTCATGTATTTTACAACTCTGCTATGATTATAAGCCTAACTATTTCAATAAGAGAAATATGTGTTTTCTTCTAGGCATAAATTATCTTGTTGTATACTAATTATCTTCCCTTAGCATGAACTAGCTAGTGGGATATGATATGGTTGAAAACTTGCTAGCTAGTAGGATATCATTTTTATGCAAAGTGGCTAGTTAGTGGGATAACTTATAGATGCAAATGCTAACATGAATATTAATCTGCTTGCTAATGGGATGTCTAATGGAATAATGTTATTGAGGCAAATAATATAAGAAGCATTGATCACCATCCAAATAATGAGTGAAAAATTAGAAGTATGAGAATATAGAGACATCATATCATCATGAAAATCCAACTAGTTGGAGAAATATGTTAATTTCTCAGTGTTGTTACAAGTATGAGAATTTTGAGGAGCCAATAAGAAGCTCTCATGATTTTGATCTTCCTGCATGCATTGTCAACATGTTGTCCTTAAGACATGAAGTCTTACATAAGTTAATCATATTTTTTCTTTATATTTAATATTCACACAATATTTTGTCTTACAAGTAAAAAAATGTTTTCTTTGGTTGTTGTGGCTTATACCATAACCATGGACACAATTTGATATTATAGAATTTAATTTACCATAGCTCAAATATGGCCACAAGATTTAATATGAGCTTGTGTATAGGTTCTGAATTTCACCGTAATTCCCACAAGCTTGAGTATTTCTATTGTCCTGAATTGTTCTTACATTAAGCTATATACCTGATGGTAGCCTTTCTTCCATATTCATGCTTGAAGTCAGCACAATATACTTCACATTTGATTAATAGGCTTTGAATATTCCAAATATTTGAATAACGGTCAAGATGACACATGATTTTTTAAGTTGAAAAGTATAGAAAATCTTTACTGTTTGTGTTTGGGGAACTAAATTACCTTATTACTTGATTTATGAAAGTTCTTGATGGTCCCGTCTGTGCAGTTTCATTTAGAAATCTCAAACATGATGTAGGTTGCACTCTTCCCTTCAGTTTCAATATCCACAAGTCAATTTGTTGAGTTATATGAGTATTGGTAGTGCTTCTGCCGGAGCTCATATTTTGTAAACAAGATGACCTTGCGATCAATTGTTCAGGTTCGTGCGATGGTGATTATAAATCCCGGAAACCCTACTGGACAATGTCTCAGTGAGTCCAATTTAAGAGAAATATTGTCCTTCTGTTACCAGGAGAATTTAGTCCTGCTTGCAGATGAAGTTTATCAGCAAAATATATACCAGGATGAGCGGCCCTTCATAAGTGCTAGGAAGGTAATCTTATCAGTTAATAGATGTTTTCCATTATTTTGACTGTTAAAGTTGTTTCTTTTTAATTATGTTAGATCCTGTTGGATATGGGCCCACCTATGAGCAAGGAGGTTCAACTTGTGTCCTTTCATACAGTGTCAAAGGGATATTGGGGTGAATGTGGACAGCGTGGGGGATACTTTGAGATGACTAATCTTTCTCCTCAGGTCTAGCCTTCTCCCTTTCTATTAGCATTTGAACCATAACCATGGTTAGTTACTTGTTATCTTTCTTGGTGATGTCACTTTAATGTAATGTTTTTTTTATATTCTTGAAGTTTCACTGCTTTTTTTTTTTATTGGTTTGTGACGTTCTAATTATTTGGAAAGTAAAGGGATCAAAATGGGAATAAAAAATGGTCTGTAAGCTTCTTTAAGAAAATGCATGAATTTTAAAGATTATAGAATTTTTTTTTTGTTCATTTTCTTCAGAGGTATAAGATATATTCTCATAGAAAAATAGCTTTTTGGCATCATCTTACATTCCATTGTTCATTAGGAAGCTTGACTAGCATTGTTTATGTTGATTTCTATCCTTTTGCTTTGCATCATCACACACATAAGAAATGATCATCCAATGTTCTTGTTTTCTTAAAATTTGCGTGCCCAAATTGGTGATTTTTCTGTGTAAACAAATTGACAGGGATGATTTGACGTCAGAATAATTTTCTGTTAAAATTCAGTTTCTTTATCTTCAACCTTTGGTTAGTTGATCATGGATTATTCATCAAAAAGAATTTTTTAATAAATGCAATTTTGGAAGACAATTATTACTTAATGACTACACTAATGTTTAACTACTCTTGGTTTGATTGCATGTACATTTTACATGTCTGAATGCTTGTCATAAATAGGTTCATGCATGTACTCTTATATACAGATGTTTTCATTCAAATTTCGTTTGTTTTGTTCTATCAAGTTAGTCTGTGTTAGTTCATCTGGCTATGTTGTGCTAAGCTCATAATTGGTTTGTTTAATTTTGCTTTTGGCTTTTCTGAACCAAAATTACCACTAGAATTTTGATTAACCTTTTAACTTTATCATTGTTTGGAAACAGTTTTTGCAATTAAGGAGTTTTTTAAAATATGTTTTAAAAGATGTTTTTGGAATGATAATTCATTTGAGAAAGAATTATAAAAATTGTTCTATAGACTTTTGGTATTTTTGAAATTCAAACGAAAAAACATCTTTAAAAAAACAAAACAAACTCAACAACCCATGCATCCACATTGCCTTACCATTTCATTTGGTTTCAATCTAGCAGCTCAACTATAAAAAATATCTCAAATGCATGGTAAGCCTATTGACGTATTTGATATTGTATTTTTTTAATATTAGTTTTTAAACTTACCCAACGATTTATCTTGACTGTTACATGCCAATAATAATGCTTCTTCTATTTATTTTCCCCTAGACCGTAGATGAAATTTACAAAGTTGCATCAATTTCTCTGAGCCCCAATGTTCCGGGTCAAATTTTTGTAAGTATATTTTACCTCTTAAGTTTTTTTCTTGATGTCTGAACTGTTACTTTAAACATTGATACTTTTAGGTTATGATCAAAGCACTTGAGCAATCTTACTTGGAATATAACTAGCATACTACACATGTTTATTTAATTGGAAACCATGCACTTCTTACACTCCTTTTTCTTTCAGCTAGGGTTGATGGTAAATCCTCCCAAGCCAGGAGATATCTCTTACCTGAAATATGCTGCAGAGAGGTTTGACATCCTTCCTCTTGAAATCTTCTTCGTTGTTCTCCTCGCTTTTTGGCTGGATAGTTATAACCCAAATATAGTTTTATGTTTAGTTACTTTGCTCACGTAAACATAATGCACTGTCTTCCAATTTTGAGTTAACTACTTACTTTCTGTTGTTGCAAAAGACATACTTTCTGAAAGAACTGAACGTTCTGATTTGCAAGGGCATGTTCTCTCCATATGTTTAGTTATTATATTTTAGATAATTTTGTTTTTTCTCTTTGTTTTAAAGGAAGTTGAAGGCTTAATACTAATTAATAAAGAAAATTACTAGGCCAAAGATGGTCCAATGGGACAGAATTAGGTGGGGTTCATAAAGAAACAAGTGTAGCATAACACGAGAACATCTTATCAATGGGGGAGGGGAGTTAGGGAGGATGGCAGGCAACTCAATCTAGAGATAAGTTGAAGATGGTTACCTAGTCCTTTCCATATTCTTTAATATGGGGATGATGCTTGCCAGAGGAAGGTAGCTTTATAAAGGTTTCCTACATCATCAAAGTATAGGCTCACAAATCTATTTGCAACATTCCCAAGGGCAAGTGATGTGACTCTCCATGCTAAATAAAAATGCCCTTTTCCCTATGTTTGACATAACATGGTAATGGGTGTTGTGAACATTGAGGCATCGTCCTTTACATTTGTGGTGATGGAGGACTCGATATGGGATGTGGGAGAGGGCAAGTTGGTTGTGCATTCCTTTTCTAACTCAATTCCAAATTGTTTGAAAGTCATTGTTGTCAAAAAACAGGATCATTTGGGGGGGGGGGGGGGGGGGGGGTGTTTGGGGTAAGTAACAAGTGTATGCTCATAAGTAGTGCATTCGGAGTATGGATTCAGCCTCCAATCATATTCAATTAGAATCTAAAGGAAAATATACTCACTTGGTGGGAATTACAAAGGGAAAGTTGGAGTTAGAATCCACTTAACAACCTTGCAAAAGTAAGGCGAGCATTGGATGCCATGAACTAGTCCATTTTAGGGTACCCCAATGTAGCTTGCAAGTTTAGATAAACATCTAGTATTTTTAAATTAGAGTTGCAAAATTGGGATTGTGTTCTAAAGGGGAACTTGACTAATGGATTCTTTTGAAAGAGCATACTATCATTCCACCTTTAGAGTATGAGGTTATGATATCCTGTGGTTAAAACATTGAATTCAAGGACATATAGAAAGTTCTATTTATTTAAATATGAAGAATATCTACCAAGGAGAAAACTTCTACCAATGCTATAATCGATGAGACAACATCCTTACTCTGGACACTTGAAATCTCTTAAAGAAACATGGGCTTCTTAAGTAATAAAAGAACTCAAGATGTTAAGGGAAGGAGGATTGCTTTGCATTTATAATTTGTAATGGGTTCTACAATGGCCATTTTGGAGCAATCAATAATTCCCTAGATGGTAGAATTGGTGTAAACAAGAGTAATTCTTGAGCACGTAGGTTGTTGTTGTTGATCCACAAAGATGCATATGGTGGGCCTTGCCACATAAAATGGTTACAATCCAATTCCATCACTAAAGGAGACCCAAGCAATATTGAGGTGGAACCAGATGGTCTAATAAGTAATTCTAATAACAATCAACTGGTATACTTGGATGAGGCTTTAAAGAGAGCAATGTTAGGGGAGACAAGCTTTGATGTAGGTTAGTGAAGATTAAGGAAGGTTGTAAGGGGAACGTGGAGAATAATATAGCAACTTTGATGGGCTCAACATCTTGAGCGACCAAAGGGGACGAATTGAGGTTTACATCACTGTGCCATTCTATATTAATATAATTGATTGAGAATGATAGGAGTAGAGTTTTTGATTTGGATCTAAATTTGACTATGGTTCTAATAACAAATAAGGTGTAGAAGCACAACCCTTAGCCATTGGTTGGTGCAAAATCTACTTCAAAATTCACTTTATAACTCCTAAAAATATAGTTTCTAAACAACTTTAGAATAGGCTTGAAATTTACTTCAGTTTAAGTTGGATTGACCAATTCTATGTTGCACTTGTCGATTCAATCTATTAGGGTTAGCTGATTCTGAAGCAGAGTGGTGACTCAAGGTTCGTTGTGCAGGCAATGGAGTGTCAATAGGCGTTTGGCATCGTGTGGATGGATTTGGGAAGAGGCATAGTGCGACGGTCTAGGGTTCAGGTAATTGGGAGTAGTGGTGCATGTGTGGTTGGCAAGATCCACCTATTGGGACTGCAATGGCGATTGGGGAATGCGATAGTGTAGTTGGTTGGGGAATAAGGTAGAGGTGGCATGTGTGTACCTGTGGTTTTGGGATTTCTAGAGAGGTGGGTTAATAGGCGGTAGGAGGAAGAGAAGTGGAAGGAAGTTTAGGACCTTAGACATCATTAACTTAAAAACAATTGTTGATAGGAATGATGCTTACCTTAGCATTATAGGACATTCATTATGGCTCAGAAGAACAAGCACAAGGCACGTAGAGGAGAAGCGTGCATACAAACGCGTGCTAACGAATTGAGCACACAAAAGAGAGCTAAATGCGAACCCACATGAACGTCACTTTTTCACCTGTAACACATGAATGGATCCATGTGGATGCCACTTTTTTACACCAATGGTAGTTCCAATCAGGGATGTTTGCAAATGGTTGCTCCAACGGTGACCAAGGGAGTCAACAATGGCGAAGCCAAGGTGATTCTAGGAGGAAGTGGTGGCATTGGGCTTGTTGACACATGTTGTGATTATTGACAGCATTTGGAGAAGTGGAGAAACAAACGTTAGCGGATTGACAATGACTTGTAGGATAAATCTAGGTCTCAACTTAGTTGACGTGATAATTTTGGGTCACAACTTGGAAAAGGATGAAGGCAAGCGTATGCCTTTGTTTGGAGGAAACTTGTGCACATACACATTTTAAAACCTCGTGGTTTACAAGAAAGCCAAACTTTTTTCTATTCCATAACATTCATTTGCATAGGTACAAACAAGCCTTGATTAGAAGCAAAGTAATATAAATGTCTCTACTTAATGAAATAGTAATAAAAAAAATAGGAAAATGCATATAAACAAATATAAACTCCTTACAAGTTTCATATATGATTTCATTGAAATCTAATAATGATTAATAATGTTAAATAAATCAATATGAATGTTATATGGTCCCATTATGCGTTCTTATTTACAAGACAAGACTTTTTGCATCATTGGCTTCATTGGATTAATTTAATATTATCCTCCTACTATAACTTTTCTTGCATTAGTTCATTATATTACAAACTTTTGGCCCATAAAGTTATATTCTAAATGTATCTTCATAAGACTCAATAGCAAACTCTTCAAGTCTTCTGTGAATAAAATATTAAGTTGGGGACGTTCCTTTCAACGCATCTAAAAACTTAAAAGTACAAAGCAACTTACAAGAAAAATATTCGATAGAAAAATAATAATCAGAATATTTAGCAAAGGGATATTAAATATTGTTTATCAAATTTGACACATAAAGTTTGTTTATAATTTTTTTTTCTACATATTAATCTTTCATAAAATAGAGAAATTAACATGAAAGATATTTTTATAAAACATATATGTTTGTAAATTTAAAACATGCTTAATATTATTCATGTTATATAATTTAGTAGTCATTATATTAAAATTTTTAATTAGTAAATTGATATAATTTTCTAGATAAATACACATTAGCAGTTGGCCATTCTTGTCAAATTTTCTAAGAAATCTAATCTTTTTTTACTGATTTGATACACTTAAAATTACTTTGAGCCAATGAATTACCTAATTAAATTAATCATGCTACAAAATCATTTTTGGATACACATTGAAAAAAAAACAACATATATAGATGTATTGATAATATTTTTGAGTTTCTTTAGTTTAAACCATGAACTGAATCAATTTTTTTTAAGTCATGTTCTTTATCCTTCACTTTTCTTAAATAAGGGAAACAATTTCTTCCGACTTAAAGATAGGTTTTTGAAGGTAATATTCTTAGCACTAAAACTTTCCAAGTTAACCTTAAAGTGCATGAATTATTTTTTTTATTATGTGTGGATTATGTGTTGAAAATGAATGTAGTTTTCAAAGCTTTTGTGGGGTTAAATAACTTTTAGTATTTCCAAGGTTAAACGTTTCAATATTGTTTTATTAACCTCTGTCATGTTGTTTATTGTAATATTTATCCCTTAATAGTCTTTTTGTTCATAACTAATGAAAACTCTCTTTCCAAAGTTTTTTTGAAGTATTTAACCAAAATTTGTAGTATGATCTACTAATTTTAAGTTTGTAAAATTCATTTTTTGATAGTCTTCTATGTCATAATAGTCAAAAATTTATTTTATTTGTTTTAATCAATTAAAAAAATTATAAAATTTGTATAAATCTTCAATATAGGTGCCTTAATTTTAGCATGTTTATATAAGTTATAATGGATATTTTTATGATTTCTAAAAATTGGTGAAGTGTGTGCTAACCTTTGGTTGACCAACCTTTTGATTTTATCAGATGTATCATTAGAATTGGTTTGTTGCCTAGTGATATGATGATCAAGATAGATATTTAAATTGATATAATTATAATTTTATGTATTATGTAATTCAGATAGTAATATAAATAAAATGTAGACATAAATAAATTAGTAAAATAATATTTGAAAGAAGACAAAGTATGCAACACTATGCATTTTTTTTACTTTTTAATAAATAATATACTATGAATATTTTAAGTTGTACTTGTACAATTACAAAATAGTTCTCTTAAGAAATTTATTTCAATCATTAAAATTAATAGTATTTTAAGTTGGTTAAAATTATTTGAGTTATTTAGTTTTTACTCATGGTTTTAGGATTTATACTTATGATTTATGGTTAAGATTTCAAATAAAACAAATTCTAATTAGTACTATAATCATAATTTATGGGTTTGCAATTTTATATATTAAACTTTAAATCAGGATAAATCTATTAAATGGAATAAAATTATTTTTCAAGAAATTGAAGATTACCTCTCTTGTGGTTTCATTGAACTACCAAAAGCTTTATATCTGCCTAACATTTTGAAAACAATTTCTTTTCTAAACTCATTGGATCATAATGCTTGGGACATCTTAAAGTTGGCTATACCAAAAAAGAAGGATCGTGTAAAAGATAAAATCTGATTTTGACACTAAAAGTGGAGTAGACTAGGATGGAAGTTCTAAGTTGGATTTAAACCAGGTTATTATATTAATAAATGACAAAGAATGATAGTACTCTTGATCAAGATTTGTTACCAAATGGTGTAGAATCACAATTATTGGGCATTGGTTAGCACAAAATATACTTCAAATTTGGATAATCTTTTGAAAAGTAGTAAAGAACTTCAGAATAAGTCTAAAATTTGGTTCAATTTAGGTTGAACTGGTTAGTTCATCGTTGCATTGAAGTTGATTGGATTGGCTAGGGTTAGCCAGTTCAAAAGTAGGCCAATGGCTCGCCGCTTTTTTTGGTGGGCGACGAAGTACTTATATGCATTCTTATGCATGTGGATGGATTGAGAAGAGACAAAATTCAAGAGGCTGGGGTCTATGTGATTGGTTCTAGGTAGTTATGGGTGCACTTAAGTTGGTGAGATTTGTTGGTCAGGGTTGTGATTGCGATTGGAGAATTCACCAATGTAGCTTACCGAGGAAAAAGGTAGGCTGATGTGTGTGTTTGCTTTTGTGGGATTGTTGGATAGATTCTTTGGTGAGTTTAGGTCAAGGATTACGGCCCAAGCCGGTGGTGACCGAGGGAGTTGACGTTGATGAGGCTAAGGTGATTAAAAGAGGAAGTGGTGGCTTCGGGATTGCCAATAGTGGTTGGATGGGATAGTGATTTTAGAAGGGTGTCGGGACTATTGATCATGATTAGGGAAAAAGGTGATGAAGATAGTAGTAGAGCAACAATGATGGGTGAGACAAATTCAGATCATAACCTGGTTAATGTGATAGTTCTAGATTACAACTTAGAAGAGGATGAGGACCATCATATGTTTCGTTTGAAGGAAACGTCTTGTGCACACATCTACATCACAACTGCATCACAACCTTGTTTTAGTTTGTAGTAAAGCCAAATTTATCATGATTTCAGTCTTATCGTCTTAAAATTATGGCTTTATTAACACATGCAGCAAGGCAGTTTTAGATTCCCTCAGGAGAAGAGCTCATCTGATGACCGATGGATTTAATAGTTGCAGAAATGTGGTTTGCAATTTTACCCAAGGTGATGACTGTGGAACATTCATGTCTTTTTGGCCGTTTTCTTCCATCGTTTCTTTAAAAAATCTTGTTTCTGGTATCTATAATGCACTTTGTAGGGGCCATGTATTCATTTCCACAGATTCGTTTGCCGCCGAAAGCAATTGAGGCTGCTAAAAAGGCTGGCAAACTTCCTGACGTATTCTATTGCCTAAAGCTCTTGGAAGCTACTGGCATTTCTACAGTTCCAGGTTCAGGCTTTGGCCAGAAGGAAGGGTATGTGCTTTAGCATTTATTTTATTCCTTTTATGTTATAGAGATATTAGGTTCTAACTGCAGAGTCAAGTTAATTTTGCTCTTATTAACAATTAGTGTTTTTAATGGTTAATATGGTTTTTGAGTTGAAAATTAAAATCAAAGATCTTTATATTCAACATTGTGTCAAATTTGGCGGGAGAGCTTATGGATCATTCCATTTATTCTATTTGGATTATGCATTTTCAACATTTACCTAAATAGATTATTCAAGTATATATAAAATATCTAATATGAATTGAAAATGAAAATTATGCTGATTGATTTCTGCCTGTCATTAGGATAAAAATTCTTTGAAAATAAGGTTGAGATAACTTAATTATACGTTGTTCATTATTTGCTTGTGCTAGTTTTTTCTATGCTTTGTTTTCTAATGGACATAGATCACTATTGGTTCCATGATGTTTGATTGAAAGTTACAAAAATATGAAAATAACCACTTCTAAGAGTTTGATGTAGTTGTGAACCAAAACTGTAAGGATGTGCTTGTATGTTGTTCGAGAGATAACTGTAATAGGAAATGTTAATTTGTTTTATTTACCTTTTATTTTCTTAAGATCTCTCCCTTATCCATTATGCTAGCCAACAATCCTCCATTTTTGTAAACTCAAACCTATCTTTCTTGCTTTCTGTTTAACACAAATCGAAGATATGGCAGCTTTGATGGACTACCTAGGGTTGAGAGGTGGTATTTTTTTCTTTAGAGGACCTTGACACATTGCAACATTGTAAAATGAAGGATGAAATATGTATAAACAAAAATGGGTAGGTCACATGGATCTCAATTGAGATATAAAATGGAGATAGGCAAATCAACAACCAAAATAAAATTTGTTGAAGCATTGCGAAAGCCATAGTTCCAAGAAATAAAGCTCCTTTTTCCTGTTTCCCATAGATTTTTGTGCATATACTTGCTAGCTAGCCCAAGTGTTTTGATTTCCTGAGTAGTCTAATTTAGGTTCGGCAGGTAGTGTATGATTTGATTTCTTGAAGGAAAAAAAAACAGATTAAGTATGATATCTTTTCAACATGTTTGATCTTCATTCATGTGAATCTTTGATTCAATTATGTGTTCAATGGTTCATGAGTTGTTTTGATCTCCAGATCATTGTAATCATGTCCAGCAATGAATGTGATTTTCAATGCATCATTTACATTTAAAGTGGAGGATATGGCAGTGACAGAGTACCTAATTGCAACATATAAAAAACTAATAACTCTCTTTGAAAATTAGGCCAAATCTTTGATTCATGTTTGCAGTTTTCCTTTAAAATTAAATAAGTACACCAGTGGTTCAAACTTTAAACAGAATCTTTCTTTGACCATGTTTCTACGGTTATCACTAAATAAGCACACCAGTTATTCACAAGCCCTGCTTTAGCAGATGAGTCCTATGGCTGTAAGATGACCTGGGATACATTATCAAGGTGTTAAGCAACTATAACCATAGACCCCTGATGGTTGAAATGATCTTTAATGCTTCATTTTAGAAAATCATGCCTTACCAATACATTGAATTGAAAAGATAATCATGAATTTAATCCTAGGTTTCTCAAAACTAATCTTCATAGTATTCTAGGTTAATTCCTCATGACAAGGCCCGAATAATTGGTTAATTGATTCATAGAAAATCAGTAATTAATGTTGTTCATGCACATCAACAAATTTATTATAGTCAACAGGTAACTTGAACTTAGAAAAATATTATTTTAGTATCGTATTGTAAAAGCAGGACAGTTTCTTAAATTATTCATTGACCACCATTCTTACCCTGTTCATGAATAAACTACTTGCCAACTATTTGGTGATCATCTCTTACACTGTTTGGTTCTTTGGATATCTTACCTTGCTTCATACTCGAATGGTTATGATCATTTCATTATTTAGGAACATTGATATCATTAGCAATTTCGTTGCCATTCGTGGTTTTATATTATTATTTTTTAATGAAAAGTGTTTCTTTTGCAGTGTTTTCCATGTAAGGACAACCATCTTGCCCTCAGAGGAGGACATGCCGGCTATAATGGCCAGTTTCAAGAAATTCAACGATGATTTCATGAACCAATATGACTACAAAACCCATTCTAGGATATGACCAAAAGCACCACAGAAACCAAATGTTCAATGCTGTCATGATTTATAGCTAACGTTCAAGTAATTCTCATATCATGTCATTACAGCCCAAAAGATTGAACCAAAATTTCTCATGAATGTAAGATATGTTGATATAACTTAGTTAATTTGAGAAACAAATTCTCAAATGAATAATGTTTTTCTAGCCTTTTTATTTATGGTACAAAGATTATTGCATGTTATGATGGTATTTATCAACCAAATTTGGCTTCGTCATGAGTATGATGTTTCGTGAACTGAACTATATAAAAGCAATTCGAAGTTAGAAATTTGAGATTCATACCGTGAACAGTTGTTTGATTCGAATTTCCTGGTAAACCTCTTAGGTGTCAACGAGTGTCTGAAAATAGAAGGTTAGTATGTTTTAGTATACAATTCACAGTTGTTTTTTTATATATATATAATATATTTCTTAAAACATTTGCTTATAAAATATAAATCAAGTAAATAATTTAGAATTATAATTATAATTTTTTATTAAAACAATTGTATCGACAATTCTACCGTAGCTTGAATTTTGTTTAACAATTGTATCCAAATTTGCAGCTTTTAACGATTCAATACATAAATAGCACCCGCAATATTTAATTAAAACTCAAAACCGTTATCAAAATATTTCCCATCAAGTAGAAAATAATCCTTTAGAGATGAAATTTATCATTACAAAGAAAGGGAAATTCGTAATTCGCAGAATTAGAAATTTAACCTAACCTGCTGCAGTAGCAAAGGTTGGCCTGATTCAATCCATTATATTAGGATTCGACTAACAAAAATTGCAAAAAATGTATAATCATCAACCATAATTACTCGCTTTTTTTATTAAAAAAATAGCTACAAAGTACAAATCTTAAAACTATTCAACAAACTTTGAAAAGCCAGGGAAAGAAGGATACAACATTACCTTTCCTTTGCAGCTATACCCACTTATTACTGTGCTGCTCCCAAGTCCCACTATAGTAAAATCCCATCTGTAGATGACCAGAAGAGATGAACTAATGTTACCAACGTTTATTAAACCCACAAAAAAGCAATATTACAGCAGCCTTGTAGTTAACTAAAACAAACACAATTTTACAGCAGGTAAATGTTGCTGGAATGCAACCCGTTTAGTTTTTGGTCTTCCTCTTCCTTCCTTTATTCTTGTATTCCCAAAGCAGTTGTTTCAGCTCAGCTGATGAGGCAGAGAGAATCCAGTTACTGAAATCTACCAATCCCATACACCTGTATTGAGCAATTTTAATGAACTCGTTCTTCTTCTGTTCTCTCGCACAAGATTTCTCTATGCTATCTTCTTGACATGAAAGCTTGGAAATAATCCTTTCGTTTCTGAAACTGGAATCATGTTTCCTTTCATATTCTAGTCCCATGTTGACAATATCTTCATTTCGGTGAGCATAAACGATCCCTGAGGGGGTACAAAATCATCAGTTTTACACAGAATACTTAAAAAGAACAGAATTATTCTCTTGAAGCATGGAAAATAGTTAAGGATGTCACATGTATAATGGAATAGTTGTTGGATTTGAGATCTCATTCAAAGAGAAGGATAACAAATATTTGACCGTTTTTTTCTCCGAGGAAGAAAAGATGCATAATCAACTTGAATTCGAGACAGCTATTTGAAATCTGTCACTGTTATTGCAAGGCTGTTCCAAAAAATGAAATCGATTGTAACACTAACGCTTAATTTTGAATGATGCGATTCATGCTCTTTATTATATTTTTTTTCTAATGTTGGGAACATTGCCCATTAAATTACTATAAGACGCGACACCATTTAACTTATTTTTCATGGCCAGGGAAGTCATCACAAGCTGCAAAAAGAGGCATCATTCCCACAATCTTTGGTTGCAATTCTTGAAAATATATTAGAGGAATCAATAGTGTTGATGTTCTCAATGGAGCATTTCCAATCAACGAATCTGAGTTAGCTAAAATATTTACAAATGGAGCAACAAACAGATGTATTAATAACATTAGATGGATAAATAGGGGGCCATAAGTAGGGATGGCAGGGTTGAAAGTGGAGGCTTCATTGGATGGGTTTGGTCATAAGCCACCCCTTAGGTCTATAAGTTTCTCTTTGCCTAACTCAAAGGAAAGCATCATGTCAATAATAGAATCACTTTAGAAATGAATTTATTGCATAGTGTGGCCTTACAAAGGGGTGATCATCTTTACTTGCTATGATGGGTCAAAAAATATGCATGTGAGCAAAGGTGCCCCAACTTCCACACAGCTTGGATCTCTAATCATATTCTACTAAGATGTGAAGAAAACTACCTCCGTATTGAATCATAATATTAATAGAAAACAACAAATGGTGTTACATTTAATGTAGGTATTGATACAGAATTTAGATTCAGTGATTAACATAAACTTAGTTAAGAAGTGAGATTATTGAGAAAGGAAAAAGAAATTGGATCCTTACTGTTTGAGAATAACCAAGGAAGAATAAGCTTAGACCCCAAGGGGACTATTCATAGATGAGTTTGTGTATAAGCTCAGGATGATCAGATTTTATTCTTTATCTCTTTCATGGTGGCATTTCAAGAAGCATTAACACATGATAATGGCCCAAGACATTGGCAAGAAATGATTGGATCTTATTCTTTATCTCCTTGGACAATGTAACTACAAGCATTGGCACGTGATGTTGGCCTAGAACATAGGCAAGGGATGGCTACATCTTATCCCTTATCTCATTGGGAAACATTACGGTGGGTGGTTGGGTCTTGATGGTCTAACCTAAAGCAAGTGCATCGCAAGGATCTGGCCTTAAGAAAGTGGATTTTGAGGGTTAGCCCAAACCAAATTGGACTTGAGGATCTAACCTCAAGTGACTAGGTCTCTAGGGCCTAGCATTAATCTACAAGGTTTCCAAGGGCTCAACCTGGAGCTTTTTATAACCTATGCTTGCCACACCGATGCTTTCCATATTGACAATTGAGATTTAGCATGCAAATTTTTGCGTCTTCATTTATTTAACATACTGTTCACACCATTATTTATGTTGTGACAAATGGTGAACTGTATACTTTTAAAAAAAAAATTAATCGACAGGCATAACATGCAATTTTTAAAATGTGAAAAAAGTACCAAGTTATTTGATAAATGATTGGATGATTGTCTTCTTTAATCAAGCCAACTATGACTACAATAGTCCGCCCTTGATAGAGAATAGAGCTTTGAGAGAATGGTGTGAGGTTGATGGTTAAATGCATTCTCACCAAGCCGATCTAGAGAACAAGATTTCGATTAGAGGAATTAAAGGCTATTAAGAGGAGAATGGAGCCGAAAGAAAAACACTACTCATGCCACAATCAAGAAAAGAAGATCAATTCTTTCTTCCAAGGCTTTAAAGGCTCAAATCAAGACCCTTGATTGCGAATTTGACCATGTCACATGACTCGATATGTACAACCTCAAAGGAACCCAAATTGACGGAGGTGTAGCACAAACACATTTGTTTAAGTTAATAATGAGATATTGGCCTTTACTTCCATAGTGGCTTCAAGAAGGCACCTGTGATCGAGCGAATTTTGCTCATCAAAGTTTTCTTGAAACAATAGGTGAAAATTGTTTTTTTGTTAGTATTCATTTAGGACTTGTATGCAACAAACGAGGCTCGATCCCCTATCAAGGGTGATGCATCTTAAAAGAATAAAGCCCAAGATTAGGCCCCAAAGACTAATGAGGTAATGCTCGAAAAAAAAAATTGGTCAAATAAATGAAATCACCCTGGTCCTCAAACATAGGCGATGCAAATGAGAGAAGTTAAAAAATAAGCTTAAATTAGACAAATTTTGACTTCGAGAAGAAAAAAAATGGTTAAATCTTCACTTAACTACAATGTTAGATTTTCTCTTAAAGAGAAGATGCAAAGACATTATCACCCAACCTTCACACAATGGTTTAGTAATGAAGGTAAAGAGAAGGAAAGCAACGATTCGCATTTCGAGGCTTTCACTCAATGGAAAATAGGTGAGGATAAAAAAGAGAGAGGTTAGCGTTGAGCTTCTAAAGACCTCCATGCAATAGAGTAGTGATAAAAAAGAAGAGTGAAAGTTAAGACCACATCTCTCAAGACTTCTATGCAATAGAATGGTGATGAATATGAGATGGAGGAAAGTCAAGACCATAACTCTTTAGATCTTCGTGAAATGGAACAACAATGAAGGTGAGTTGGAGGAAAGTCAAGAATGTTTTTTAAGCCTTTTATGCAATGGAACAACAATGAAGGTGAGATAGGTGAGAAGTTAAGACTACATTTCTCGAGACCTTAATGCAATAAAGAAACTATGAAGGTGAGATGAAAAGAAGTTGAAACCATCTCTCGAGACTTTTATACGATACAACAATGATGAAGGTTTGAGCTAAAAAGATTGAGAATGAACTAATTAAGTTTCAAAAAATTGGCTAACTAAAGTTTGATGTAGATCATAGTAGTCCGAAGCAAATGACTAGATTGATGAATAGAAACTTGCATCCATACACCTAAAGTCAAACTCAACATACTTTAAAAAAATATGGAACAAATCAAGGATTTATTCATGTCAAGAATTATTTTTTGAACCATTCTTAAGGGCTATTGACATATGAAATATACTTATCTCAATAAACACATCACAAGCAATTGTTAACCTGCTTACATAGGATTTCGCATATGAACTTTTATTTAAACTTTTTTACTTCTTGTGTTATCGTGACTTACTTAAGGGACTATTAAAACAGGTTTGGGTTTAGAACCAATATAAGATTGAGTTTTCGAAGCACATATGATCTAGTTAATAAGATTCACATCACAAGTTAAAATCCATTTGCATGGATCCAACTTATTTGTTTTTTTGAAGGAATTTCACGTCTAGAGTGATGCCCACACTTGACAAGGTTAGATCAGGAACATTGGTAGCATGTGAACTTGCCTTGATGTATTCTTATCTCAAGAGAGTTTTCACAAGTGATCAAATTTATAAGGACGAGGCATATTCATCATCGAGCTGATTTTGACCAAAGCAAAGATGGTTTTACATAATTGTTTTATCGAGGTCAATCGAGGAAGAAGTTTCATCGATATTGTCTTAAGAGGAGATAAGATCCCAAGCGATTTTGAATAAATTCTAGCTTGAGATATAGTTTCCTTTTGGAAAAGGGAAACTTGTTAAGTTTTAGACCATGAATTCTTGTTTCTTTGTTAAAGCATAATTTCTCAAAATTGCTTTTTATGTTATAATTCAAAAACTTGTAATGTCGAGACTTTGTCAAGTTAGACTTTATCTAACTTAACAAAATCTTGATAATACAAGTTTTCGATGCAAAATATCAGGTTTTGTAGATAACCATACCTTCAACAGTTAAAATAAGAGCAAGAGGTGTACTTATTATAAGTATAATTTTTTTAAATAATATCCTCTCCATAATCGAGGTGCTTGAATTTTTTCTCTGGTTGAAATTTGTAGGCATTTGGTCCATTAGTGGGCTTGATTAGACTTGTCCTTTCCAAATTAGAAGATGTTTGTAGAGACCTTCTTGGCATCAAAAGACCTTGTACTTTTGAATACTACCTATGCTTGACTAAGATGGGAGGTGAAGATGCCTTTCCCTTTGAACCTCCAGTTAGAGAGAATAAAAATGCCTTTTTGTTTATGAAGCATATAACATGATTAAAAATCCCTTTGAATTACCTTGAGAAATATCAAATTAGATATTTTCGAAAATCTATAGGTCGGAGTGACTTAATAAGAACAGTTTTGAGTTAAAGCAGGAGTCTTCTAAGACAAGTTCTTTGAGGCCATCTTTGAAGCACTAGGCATGAGCTTGAAGGGGATCAAATTCAAATTGTTTTATGAACAAATACTAAGAGACTTTCTTAGGTCTTATGCAATTGACAAAGGAAGAGATGATTGTCTTTTGAATTGAACAAAAGAGATAAATCTAGAAACTAATTATTCTGAAGTTGAATTTTTGAGAAGGGTGAAGAAACTTTTACGTCTTACATGCTTACGTATGACATGTAAAGCAACACTAGTTTCGATGTCCATGAAAAAAGGGAAGTTTCTTCAATGAAGTACGAGTTATACTACTATTCCTAGAGGTAAGGCTCCTCATCAGAGTGATGAGAGAATTCCATAAGGGTAATGGAAGGTCGCATAGGTAAATCTCTGAATCCAGGTTGAGTTAAAAATGATAACGGATGCATTAGAACTTTAGGGTTAAACACAATATGGCAACACAACGTAGTACATACTGGACAAAGCGAATAGTGAATTTGTGACGAAGGATTTTTACAGGTGAAGTAAAGGTGAAGAGACTTAGATGTGGAAAGAGTGACTTACACCTTTGGTGAAGCATTAAATGGAAATGGATTTGGCATCAGACATTTTGGTTGGACGACTAGCTCAACTCTGATCTCTTCCATTATCGAGGGTAGAGCAAAGATAACTTTTGTAAAGCAATCTATCTACATTTGAAACAAACGAAAAGAGTTGAAAAAAAAAAGCTCAGAGATTGATGATGATTAAGGAAAAAATTTAGGGATCTTTGTTACTTATTAATCATGAAGATCAAGAGGCTCTCTTTAAGAAAACACTATTTTAACTTTGTTTTTTTCATCTAAGTTTGCCAATTTATTTCCCCCAAATGATATCAAAAGATATTGATGTAGAATTTAGATTCAAGGGAATTAACAAAAGCTTAATTGAGAATATGAGTGGGATTACAAAACAAGAAAAGAAAAAAATTTGAAATTTCACAACACGAGAATGACCACAGAAGAAGAGGAAGCCAAAAAAGCAAACTAGTCTCTCTTAAGAAAATTATTAATCTCCACATCTGAACCCCAAAGGGCTTATTTATAGTTATAGTTTGGGCATTCAAAGGGGATGAATAAACCTTATCCTTTATCTCTTCAATGGTTGCATGGCATGCAGTGTTAGAAAATGATGGTGACCCAAGGCATGAGTAAAAAATGCTGGATCATATACCTTAGCTCCTTAGGCAACATTACTATAAGTAGTTGGGATTCAACTATTTGGCCTCAAGCGAGTGGATATTGAGGGTTTGGCCCAAAGCAAGTTAGTCTCAAGGGTTTGGCCTAAAGCAACTAGGTATCGAGGATCCCGTCTAGATAAGCTAAGTTTCAAGGGTCCAACCTCGAGCATTTTGTCTCCAATGCTTGCAGCATGGCTGCTTTTCAAATCAATGGCTGAGATTTAGCTTATGAATTTCTACATCTTCAGTAAGCAAAGGTAAGTTGAGCATTGGTCGCAAATTGATAGTTCAGTAATCTATCATAATTTGCTTGCCAAAGAAGTATGCAATCTTCGAGAGACATCTTAGCCTTCCTAAATTACAAGGTAAGATTGGAATTTTGACCCAGCTTGAAATGCGATTGAATGAATCTGCTTCCAAGATCATGCAGTCTTCACAGGATGAGGTATGGCAGTCTTCACAGGATGAGGTCTGGTGCTAAGGTAGAAATGTTACTTTAAAGGTAGTGGCAGCAAGCAACTTGACCAATAACAAAGATAACAACACTCAGTTGTGTTGAAACTACATCCCAAACTATAGTTTTGCTCATGCCTAGAATATATTGAGTTTGTGCCACATGAGAATGTTCAATCTAGTATTTTGATAATTAAAACTGAAATTTGATACGTGCACTTGTCCTAATAAATAATAAATTTTTAATTTGAGCGTATTGTTAGAAAGAACCTTCAAGAAGAAGTTGTTGGTGTTTGGGCAGTAATTTTTTGAATTCAAGCAGATTTAATATAAAATGTTGTAAGATAGAAGGGAATATTTGACTTATATCAATAGATTGAATGATTACTTATATTATTAAGCACCTGGAGTTTTAAGCAGAGATTAAATTAGATCGATTAATCCTGCTTAAACACTGAATCTGGTGTGGGGTTGGCTGAATGAGTTTGGAGGCTTCAGGAGCCTTCAAGATGGACTTTGCATCCTTGAGAAGGAACTTGTGAAAATTTGGCAATGAGGGTGCTGTTGGGCAAGCCAGAGTTGAGCACCACTGTGGTAGCTGCTTAAGGAAGAAAACAAAGGGTAGCTGCATTTAGCTCAGTTGGAGTTGTAGACAGTTTGTAACCGTAACAGTAGTCAGAAGCTACGAATACCAAAGAAATCAAGTAAAAGAGGCTGCAGCAAGGGGAATCAGGTTGGTAAATAAAGAAGAATGGCCGAAGCTTTAGGAAATTGTCATAAAATTTGTAGCAGAGTCAGTGAAGAGAAACCATGTTAATCAGGCCGTGCATGAGTTTCCTGTGGCTGTCTTGTGAAGGAAATCCTGTAAGCTATAGTATTTTGAGGCTTGTGTTGCTGGCTTGAGAGGTTGATCTGCAACAGTAACACTTCTATTGTGCTGGAAGCAGCAAGATTTCAGGAGAGACGGAGTTGAGAGACGTTAAAGCAAGAATAGTAGTAGAAGTCAAAGCATAAATCAAGATAAAGAATTGAATTTCTGCAGCAAAAACGTAGTTGGAATTCCTAGGAAGCTTGGAAATCAAGTCCAGAAGCTGTAGGAATTCAGAGGTATATCAAGGTATGTATCTTACTTGTTGGCATACTAAGTTTTGCAAAAGTTTGGCATGCGTTCCCAGTCAAGTTAGCTGTAAGAAGCTGGTAGAGCTTGCAAGCCAAACTTTTTTATTATTTTGGTTCATGTTGGATGTGTAATCTCTGCAATTTTGATGAGTTAGGAGAGTTATCAGTTGGATTTTATTTTTATATAGCTGCTTGTTAAGTTACTCAAAGAGAAGTGGAATCAAGTTGGGAACAAAGCAAAAAAAAAAAAAAAAAAAGGCAATTCAATCGATACCAATGTTAGTTGATATGTTGTTTTATATGTTGCCTTGCACTTGAGTCAAATGCGAGTTAAGGCAACCAAGGGACATATAAGTGGTAAATAATTAAAATATTTTAATAAATGTTATATAATTTTTATGTAGAAAGGCTAGGTAATGAAGAAATGAAAAAAAAAATTAAACTCAAGAAAAGTAAACAATAAAAGAAAGAGATAAAAAAAACTAATAGAAGAGACATCCTAAAATCAATAAATAGATAAACTAAATCATTATAATATGAATAAGTTATTTGTTAATTTCTTTGAGTTACTTTAATCTAAGTATAATACATAACATAGATTTATTTAAATGTATTTTTATCTATGAGATAATATACTATTATGAAATATATGTCTGTGTATCTATATGTTATGAGTATTAGAACATAAAATAAGAAAATGATAAATAAAAAGAAATAAAAAAAGAGATGATAATGAAAAAAAAAGATGATATTAATATTACATAATGATTACATGTATACATAGACATGTCATATATACAAATATATACATAGTGATTCAACACATTACTATTTACATGTTACATATTATATTTTCATACTACTTTATTTGTCTATAGTTAATAGTTTGCTTATTGAATATATTATACATATTAACTACTTATATTATAGGTTAGGATATAAATATTCATAAAGTTCGGGATTTCAAGAGGTTATAACATAGGACCAACAATGTAGAGGATGTTTTATTTTTTTAGAGCTCGGTGAGAAACTTGTTTATGAGAGAAACTTGTGTTATATCTATAATAATTATTATATAAGAGTATGTTTTTAGCTTTGATGTTGTTATATTGGCAACTTTGAGACATGTTTATGACTACTTATTCACTTGTTATATCTATTATGATATACGGATGCTCTTTTTGTGTAGTTTATTATTTGAAGATAAGAGTATATATACGTCTTTAATGTGCATATTTTAGTCAATATGCCAATTGATGGCTGTAATAATATGAAATTTATAATATATGTATGTTTTGGGCTGTAATTATATTATCTATGGTTAAGTTGTGGGCTGAAATACTGTAATAGTACTATTTATAACTGCTCTGAATCAGAATGTTGAGAATTTTTTAGTTAAGATAATCGATATATATGGTGTTATATAGTGAATGATGAAATACTGTGATTATGGTATGATATACATTATGATTTGATAACCTAAATTGCTTAAACAATAGACAATAACTAGATAACCTAAATTGCTTAAACAATAATCAAAATAGTTCTTATCAAGAAAAAAAAAATTAAGATCTTATGCATGCAACTAATACTCTTAATGGGCTAAACAATTAGCACTTCATTATTTATCTCCCAAAGAGATCAATGATAAACTAAGTTGCATAAAAGGCTAACTACTAGTTCAACAAGTTGAATACATAATGTTTGTATGACTTCCAGCCAAACAGGCTTATAATGCCAGCCTTTAGAAAATTAAAGACATAAAAGAAAAGGATAATATTTCTTTTTTACAGAATTACCTCATTCTAAAACCCTTTTTGATTTGTAGTACCTTCTTCTAGCTTAATCCCTTATAAAGATAGTTCCCTCCTAATGTGGTACTCTTTAAGCTCTTGGATTTTGATATGGATCTAGACCATCGCTGTGGATAAGACACCACGAAACTTTTACTCTGGCACCAAAAAATTAATGCATGAAGTAGGTACGTTTTGATACCAAATAGATTATGTAAAGTTAAGTTCCCTTGAAGCGTGGAATCACACTAGCATGAAGATAGTGGTGACTAGCAACTTGGCCAACAATAGAGACAATGGTGGTCAACTGTGACGTTGTGGCTTGAAGCAAGCAATCGCGATAGGGGAACAAACCATGAGAATCGGGTGGTAATGCAGATGTGCGCAATAGCAAGGATGTAGGACTAGGCTCAAGCAATTGAACGTGCTAGCGAATGGAGGCATGGTGCATGCTTGGTAAGGTAATGATGGCAGATGGGTGGAGCTACCAAAGACACCTCGTGTAGCTATAATAGCAATGCGCACAAATATGTCGAGGTTGCCAAGACTAGCAGTGTGTGTAATAGCTGATTCAGAGCTAAGCGAGTTGGCAGACCATGGGTATGCAGCAACAACAACAATGTATGTGCAAGGGCCAATGAGCAGAATCAAAAGCAAACTCCCTAAGAGGGCAACAAGATAAAAAACAACACAATTGAGGAAGTCAGACAACGAATCTATGAAATCGGATACGAGAACAAGGGGCAACGACTTTGACAGTGGGCTACAAAGCCATGTTTGAGAACAGAGCTAAGGGGGGGCTCCTGTGCAAGGGGTTATAGAAGGTAGAAGGAGCAAGGTTTTACTAGGGTAGCAAAATGCAACGGAGGAGGTGATGTATGAATAGCTTTAGTCAAGCACCAAAATACAACTATGAAGCAATGGCCAAAGCAAGAAGCAAATGGCAGCAAGGACTTACACGACAATGTCGAATCGAGATTTGGATAAGGAGAAGGCCAATCTATACTTTCTTGAGGGATTTCTCCTGTGTACATATGCATTGAAGCAATTTGAAAAGGTTTCTAAACTTTACACCAACTAAAAATTTCTTTTCATTACTCACTATAGGATATTAAACAGATTTTAAAACTTAACCTTAGTTATAATTGAAAAGAAAAAAACAACCTTTAATATAAAATAAAATAACATAATGAGAAAAACAACAGAAAAAAAAACAATACAAGACTAGTACATAGAACAAAATAAGAAACAATTTTAGTTCAAAAAACCTGTTATATTCAATAACTTATAAACTCATTAAGATTTTATTTCTTATCTCTCTTGAGCCATTATTTAAGATCTAGTCTATGGGTAGTAACAAATTTGGGCCTTTTGCATTTTAGATTCTTTTGGATTCTTTTTATCATGCAACATCAAGGTCTTTCCACATATAATGCAATACATTATGTACTCATCAGAAGAAAATTTGAACAAATAAACCTTTAATGCAGGGAAAACAACATGCAACCCACTGCTTGGCTTTTGAAACTTATTAGTTTATTCAACACTATAAGCACAAGAGAGCCATCCACAAACGTAGTACTTGTTAAGGAAATTACATTACGATTCCCCCTCTTGAATGTCATCGTTGTAAGAGACCACATGTATGAGACACAGAGCATAGCCAAGATGTTAAGAGAGGGTTTGAATTATGGGTGAACATTGCTATCTGATCTACAATGGAATGAGAGTGAGAATTGCATCCAACATAAGTGCCAATGCAAATTAAGAGAGCAAATGAAGACCTTCCATATAAAGTTAGCAAGGGGAAATATCATCCATGCAATAAGCAAGGTCCAGGTCATCTTACAATTTCAATACAGCAATGGTGATCCCTTGAATAAGTACAAGTGTCCATGACAAACTCAATCTTATAGACATCCTCTAAAGAAGCATCCCCATCAAAAGCATCAAGATCTTAATCGACCATTAGATTGTCCACAAGCTAGACTCAACCATAAAAGAATTCTCCATAATGCCTAGTTGTCATACATATCAACCAAATAGGCAACAAGTCTCAAGTGATCTCTTCCTACTCCCCCCCCCCCCCCCCCCCTTCCCTCTCCCTCTCCCTCTCCCTCTCCCTCACCCTTTTCTTAGACCTGTCTCACTCAATTTTGAAGAAGACAAAAGCTATGCACCATAGCCACACAAGGGGGTGCAATTTATGACAACTGACAAAGCAGCACTACTAGAGTAGCAAGAGAGTGCCTTGCAAGGAGAATGGATTGTAGGGACATATTAGGCCAGATTGAGGAGCAACAAGAGATGGAAGATGCTCAAATCAATTGAAGACACTCAATCGAATACGCGGGAGAAGATAGAGGATACCCGCAAAGTGAAATCCTCTTTTTGCAATATTGTGAAGTGACAAAGCCAAAAAATACTGAGTAACCCCAATTGGGGATGCCCTCCTTGTGAACTACAAAAGCTTCTTGTTATCCTTCTACTTGCTCTAAAAAATAAGATGTTCTATAAGACTTTGTCATATGATTCTTTGGTAGATCATTTTTCTAGATCAAGGATTATAATATCTCCTTATTTTAATTTTGCAGACATGAATCATAAAGAACTATCTTAGTTGCATAATTCAAACTAATAAACATTTCTGTAATGTACAAGTCAGTTCAAACATCAAGAACATCTCCACAAATTGTCAATCTACTAGTACTAGAAAGATAAAAATATAACCAAATGTGAACAAAAGCCTATTATTCTAAAATATATTATTATAGTCCAAAATAACATTATTCACATATTAAAATGAAGATGCCACAACAAGTCGTCTTCAACACCAAAGCTAAAGGTTTACACTGTAAATGCAACAAGATACCAAGACGTTGAATTGTTATCAAGTAGAATTAAAAGAATGAAAGGGCTCCTACATTTTGGTCTCATTTGACAAGATGAAATTCAAAATCATTTTGAAATTCTGAAGTTATCAAAATGATGAACTCATTTGTTTCAGCTAAATTGGTTTAGTTGTCCAAATAAGCAATAAAAACTTAGTTTTTGATCATGACTCAAGCAAACTTTACCATCGGATACCACACTAAGAGAATATCTAGTGTGATACCAATAGAAGTTAATCAATGTTGTGGCCAAAATTTATAATCAAGCTATCTGTCCAAGAAATTCTCACTTAGTATAGAAAATATCAAGCATTAAAAGCTTCGTGTCCTTTGAGCTAGTCAAACTTTTTGGATTCAGTCAATCTAAAAGATGACCCAATATGTAAGAAAATTCACCTATCCCGTTTACAATGTTAGGAAACAGCTGAAAGGAAGCACCTGTCCAAAAACATTTAGTAATAAAAGCAGCAGAGAAGTGTAAACCAACTTTTCAATGTCTCATTCCATAAACGCCATTGATCGAACCTAGAGACAATGACTTTTATTTGATGTTATACAATGAAAATCACATTCAAAAACACATTATAACGTTATATTTAGCAAAAGTACGTATTGAGGCTTACCCAAGTCATCAAGTGTAGATTCAATATTAGAAACAGGAAAACTCGCCCTGGCTGTGAGCTTGTTAACATTTTGGATATCACAAGAAGATGCACCGACAACTTCAGAATTCAAAAGCAAGGTGTGTGCCACAGTATCCCTTTCACTTCTGGCCAAGTTTTCAGAGTCAGAGAAGCTAACAGACTTGCTCGCATGTTTTGCATGCATTTCAATGATCTCACTAGTAAAAAGCTTGTCTGACAGATCACGAAAGAGGTTGCAGATTCCAAATAGCTCACCCTGGAACTCTTTGCAGTCCTAAATATTGAATTTATGTTATTACGGTCACCAAAAGAAAATCCAAGTCAAGATGCTCTCAACATGAAAAATGCTTCGTTCAAAAAAGATTGTGATGTAATGCACTAGTCTAAACATGGAAAACCAACTTTCACACCTGAACTCCTTCGAAATAACGCTTTTCCATTTTTCCTGAAACAACAATATTTGAAAGTTGTTGCTTATATATCTGCCTCGTATATACAAGTTCTTCTAGGGAACCAGCTGCAAGAAGGCGAAATACCATAACATGCCTCTTCTGTCCATAGCGGAATGATCTGTCCTGTGCCTGCAAGTCTTGTGCAGGATTCCAATTTGGATCAAAAATGACGACCCGATTAGCACTAACAAGATTGAGACCTAAACCACCTGCTCGAGTGGATATGAGAAACACCTGGAAAAGAAGACTAGAGCTTATACATAAGCCATGCATTAAATCAATCCGCAGGTCGAGCTCAAAATACCTGCTTGCTTGGACTCCCGTTAAATTCATCAACTAAAGATTGTCGCAAACTCACTGGAGTAGAACCGTCTAGTCTAGAGAAGCAATAGCCTTTCCTTATAAGAAACTTCTCAAGAATGTCCAGCATCCTACCCAAAGAATTAGCCATAATAAGATGCATATGAAAACAAGCATCTTTTGTAGGAAACTTTTGGTGAAAATTACTGAGCAGGAAAAATTAGCATTCTTATCATCATTGCTGGTTACATTCTTATTTTTTGAGGTGGGAGTAGACTTAAGTAACCATCCTGAACCATATATTCCTATAAATACAAATCTCAAGAGTGTACTGTACTGGTAAACAACTGCACAACTATCATTAGTAGTAGAATTGCCGGTCAAAAGTAAGTACGTACTTTTTAGGGCTAAATCAAATCAATAAAGTGCTAAAAAGTTCAGCAATAATTATACAGAGTAAACCAATTCTCAAATGACGAAGAGTAAGCAAACCCAACATAATATTTCAAACCTACGTTACAGCTTAATCCGACTTCTCCAGTAGTGATATAATCCTTCCAGACGGCATAGCGTCAATCTAATGCTAGACAAGCATATATAGCATTCTAAACTTCTATGTTTGTGGACAAACAATAAAAAGGGTTCCAATGTAAGAGCCTACGGAGTGGTTAACGGATGGGAACTTATCCTTGTTTTGCAAAAGAACGGCTTGCATAATTAACCTATGCATAGCTCTACGCCCTCCCTCACGGCAATAAGAAAACCATAACATTAACATGCCAGTCATCGCCACAAAGAAATGATATATTTTACTTCATCAGTCGTCACCCCTAGAAATGATGCAGTATATAAAATAGATAAATATACCACAATATATGGGTGCTTGTGAGGTGTCGATGAAGAGAGAATTAATTGGAAGGAAATACATAAAGCTGCAGTACAAACTACTAATACAGTAAGTGCTTCCTAGACTAATAAAGGTTTTCAACGTGAACTTTTGAAGTGTAAATAGATACCCATATACAACAACAATAAAGACATTTCGTATTTTTTGTTTCTTGTAAAAAAAATCAAATTCACAATCCTATTTTAACCTTTGGGAAAGAGTGATGAAGCAAAAAATTTCAAACACATGCCCATAGTACAAAATAAGTTTATTTTGACACCAAGAAGGTTTACTACACATAATGTTGAGAGAATTAGTAAAGTTTAGAGCTAAAAAATATCATAGCTAGATGTTCATTGATTAATAAAGATGAAGTTCCATGATAAACATTTGAGAAGTATTGGATAAAAAAAATGAAGTTTGCAATGCATGTATTCACACTAAAAGAAATGTATAATGGAAGACTTGCTTGCTTACATAGCAAAAAAGATATCAGTTAAAATTTCCATTTTCAAGTGGTATTTCATAACGTTTCAACATTGACCTCTTATGTTTTTGCAGTAGCTCAGATTGTCCTAGGGTTACATTCTGCATGAAGCATTGTAATGGGGAAAAAACAAAACTTTGTTTAAGGAAAATAATTTACAATTAAACGAGTCACCATAGTAGAATTTAAGAAAAATATACCGGAAGCAAATTCAACCAAATTAGATGCAATAAGCTGCAGTAAAAGTACCATTGACCAGGATAAGTTAGGGATTAGGCTTCTCACCTGAGTTAATAGACGGATATGTCACCTACTAGACCATAGCAGGATGGATAAAATGGGCAGGTGCACAAATCTTATTGTAAGTTCTAGATATGGCACACTGAATTAACTGTTAATTTATAACATTGTGGCATGTCAATTGTCAATTTATGGTTTAGAATGCTAGCCCATAAAGTGAAGTTAAAATATATATGACCAAACACAGCAAAAGTATTACTAAGATGGATTCATGACAATATAAGTGCTGAATGTTGATGCAGAAAGCAAATATTTCAGTATTTGTTTTTCTGGGACTTGAATCCATTAGAAACTTATTTTGTACTTGTGATTAGTGGTGTTGGAGAGATGGCAGATAAAGAAGAAAAGCAAACTAAGGATTTTTACATAGAAAATTCCAATTGGAAAAAAAACATGGTGCCAAGAAAACTAAAGATGTCACTATGTGTTTTTGAGGATGAGATGAAGCTCAAAAGTTTGCACAAGGAGTCCTGAGCTGCGATAGATAGTAGAGAGTTTAAAGGACCCGACATCTCTACTTTGCCTGAGGATGTCTTCTAATGTTCATATATCAACAACGGTTTCTTCCTCTTTTTTTGTGGAAGCACCAAGCCCCCAATCCACGTTTGCATCCGAGCCCCCTCCTCCTTCTGTTGTAGTGGTTTCATTCAAGTCATAAATTGGGAGCATTCTTAGTAAGGAATCTAGAGGGCAATACTACTCCCCCAATATCAAAGCAATGTTGGTGATGAAGTTGTGATAATAAGTTAGAGTTCCTCCTCCAAAAGATAAGATTTATCCTTATGCTTCTCTATCATCTAATGTCGATACCAAAATTCATAAAATACAAATGACAAGATAAGAACCTATTAAACCTTTTCATGGAAATTGGGTTAACACTTTTCCTCTCAATGGTCTATTTCTTTGTTTATGAAGAACCTAAAAACCATAGTTTGCAAATAGTTAGTAGGACACTTGGCAATTAAACATATGAAATGGCAATGGATGGCAATGTTATCATTTAGAGCATCTCGAAATTCGTGTGAGATAATGAATAAACACTCAAGTGGAGCTTTTGAATTGGTACTCAAGAGATGCCCCTGTTGATTGTCTTCACCTATAAACCTTAGCTTGTTATACTCTTCTAATTCTTTGGTTGTCTATCATCTTAACTCAAATCTAACAAGAAAAGATGAAAAAATGTGCAAGACTTCGAATTTATGAGCCAAGTAACAAGAAGTAAAGGGAGGCTAAAGTGACACCTCCCACAAAGCCAACTTTGGAGGTTGATAATGCAACTAAAGAGCCTCAACCAAATGAAGGTTTGGAAAAGTCAACCCCCAAGGCCTCTCCATTTTGGCCAAAAGTCTAGGAGAATGTGGAGAATATTTCAAGAAAATCAAATGAAGAGGAAGTTCATGAAAGTGGACCAAACTAAGATACAACAAGTAATGCTACATGTAAGGGAGAACAATTAATTAGGTATAAATCCATTATAAACAATTGCTCCTGTGGGAGTTAACTTAAAGTGATGTACGACATGGTTAAGAATGTCTCAGCTAGAAAGAAAGAGAACACTGGCTATCAATTGCTTTTTTAAGGGGGCACAGGAATGAGGAAGGCTATTATAGGCCTTAAAGGAGGAAGTTATTTAGAAGTTAGATGATACACAAACATCTTGGAGGGTTATCACTAAGAAGACAATCCAAATTGTGGTTTGATAGCAACAAAGGAGGCAATGGATAAAGCTGCGAACTACAAGTAGACTTCAAGACATATCTGAAGACATGCTAATTACAAGTAGACTTGAGAATCAAGCTATCTAGTTTTCACAAAAGCATTTTAAGGTGAAGGATTAACTCAAGTGGAGGTACAGAGGCCAAAGAGCAAAATTAAGGACCTTTGTTCCTACAAAGAGGTCTTAAAAAAGGAGAAAAAGGAGATAGAGGAGATAAATAAGGAGATAGAGGAGGAAGACAAGGAAAAGGAGGAGAAAGTGGAGAAGGACGAGGAGATAGAAAAGGAGAATGAGATAGAAAAGGAGGAGATAAAGAAGGAGAAGGAAAGGAGGAGGAGATAAAGGAGGAGGAGAAGGAGATAAAGGGGAAGATTGAAGAGGAGGAGGATGACGACGACGACGAGATAGGGGAAGAGGTGATAAGGAGGAGATAAAGGAAGAGAAGATAAAGAAGGAAATAGAGGAGTAAAAGAAGAAGGAGGAGATAGAAGAGGAAATAAAGGAGGAGATAGAAGAGGAAGAGGAGATAGAGGATGCGGAGGAGGTCATAAAGGAAGAGGAGATAAATGAGAAAGAGATAGAAGAGTAGATTTAAGAAGAGATAATGGAGGAAGAGATAAAGAAAATAGAAGAAGAGGAAGAGAAGGAGGAGATAGAAGAGGAAGAGTGAGAGGAGGAGGAGGAGATAGGGGAGGAGATAAAGGAGAAGATAAAGGAGAAAATAGAAGAGATAAAGGAGAAAGAGGAGATAAAAGAGGAGAAGATAGAGGAGGAGATAGAGTACGAGGAGATGGAGGAGATAGAAGAGGAGATGAAAGAAGAGACAGAGGAGGATATAGAGGAAGATGAGGAGATAAATGAAGAGGAGCTAAAAGAGGAGAAGATAATGGAAGAGGAGATAAAGGAGGAAGAGGAAGGGATAAAGGAGACAGAGAAGGAGGAGAAAAAGGAGGAATGAAGAGGAGAAGAAGGAGAAGATGGAGGAGACAAAAGAGAAGATAAAAGAGGAGAAAATAAAGGAGGAGATAGATGAGAAAGAGATAAAGGAGGAGAAGGAGGAGGAATGAAGAGGAGCAGAAGAAGGTGGAGGAGGAGATTAAGGAGAAGATAAAGGAGAAGAAAATGGAGGAGGAGATAGATAAAGAGGAGATAGAGGAAAAGAAGAAGACAGAGGTAAAAGAGGAGGAAGAGGTGGAGATAAAGGAGGAGATAAAGGAGGACTAAGAGGTAATAAAAGAGGAAGAAAAGGATATAGAAGAGGAGGAGAAGATAAAGGAGGAGGAGAAGATAAAGGAGGAGGTAGAAGAAGAGGAGGAGATAGAAGAGGAAGAGAAGGAGCAGATAGAGTGGAAGATAAAAGAGGAGGAGAAAGAGGAGATAGAGGAGACAAATAAGAAGATAGAGGAGGAAGAAGAGGAGAAAAAGGAGAACAAGGAGAAGAAGGAGATAGAAAGGAAGATAGAGGATTAGGAGATAGAAGAGAAGGAGGGGAAGGAGATAAAAGAGGAGGAGATAGAGGAGGAGGAGATAGAAGAAGAGGTGGAGAAGAGAAAGAGATGGAGAAGATAAAGAAGTAGATAAAGGAGGAGGTGGAGAAGGAGATAGAGGAGGAGATTAAAGACGAGGAGGAGGACGACGAGATAAGGGAAGAGGAGAAAGGAAGAGAAAGAGGAGGTGATAGAAGAGGAGGTGGAGGAGGAGAAGGATGAGATAAAGGAGGAGGAAGAGAAGGAAGAGAAAGAGTAGATAAAGGAGGAGAAGATAGAGGAGGAGATAGAGGACGAGAAGGAGGAGTTAAAGAAGGAGAAAAAAGAGGGGATAGAGGAGGAGGAAGAGGAGAAGGAGATAGAGGAGGAAATAGATGAGAAGATAGAAGAAAAGGATGAGATAAAAGAGGAGATAGAAGAGGAGGAGATAAAAGAGCAGAAAGAGATAAAGCAGGAGATAAGGAGGAGATAGAAGAAGAGGAGAAGGAAATAGAGGAGTAGGGGATAGAGGAGGAGGAGATAGAAGAGTAAAAGAAGATAGAAGAGGAGGAGAAGATTGAAGAAAAAATAAAAGAGGAGATAAAAGAGGAGGAGATAGAAGAGGTGAAGATAGAGGAGGAGATAGAGTATGAGGAGGAGGAGATGGAGGAGGAGATAGGAGAAGAGATAAAAGAAGAGACAAATATGTGACAGGAGGGCTCTTGAATGAGAGTGACAAGAGAGCTCAAAGGCATAGAGCAACACATGACCCAAGCAACGAGAAGAACCATAGATGTGGGTACACTTAATACTTAAGCAAGTTGAACAATAGGACCCACAAGCATAGCATGCATTTTGTCCTTAGAATTAGCTTAACAATTTTGTAAACTAGCTAGTTGTTCACCTCTTTTTTTGTTTTATTGTTGTGTTAACCATCTACAACATAATAAACTTCTAATTGAATAAAATTATCTTCAATTTTTTATTGTACTCTATCACTGCATATTTTCTCTGTTACAATCTTCTACGATTTTAGATATATGGCCACAACGTCTAGCGTGTAGCAAGTTACCATACAATTGGAAAACCCATTTTAGAGAACAAAAAGCAACAAAAGATGACATTCATGCATAAGGTTTTAATAGGTTTCCATAAATATGTCTTAACACCTCCAATTAGATCTCTATTAAAAGGTGAATATATTATAAAAAAAATATAGCACTCCTTATTCTCATCTTTTTTGAGTATTTTTTTCATATATTAAATAATTATTAAATATTCATCAACTATCATATATTACAAGATAATATTACTATAAATATATATGAACAGTTTTTGAAAATCAAAGAATATTGCATTAAAATTTTCTCCAAATTTCATCAAAATCTTTAGAACTCTTTCTTAAATGAATAAATTTCTTCCAAAATCATTCCTTGTAAACCCTCAACCAAAAATTTGGAGAACATGTCATGGGCAAAAAATTAGTGCATCAAGTGATGATTTCTTGTTATAAGGTTTTTTCAAGAAACCCTTTTCTATAGGTTATGCACAAAAAGAAGCCTTGAAAGAACGACGAAGAAGGGTTAGCATTAAGGACACACAAACCAAATCCATCAAGGAGAACAAGACATGGTAATAAACCCCCAAATATCTTTTCCCACAAACCATGACCACCTAATTTTCATCTCGCTCTCTCTAGCAGCGGTGTAAACTTATTCAAGAATCCATAAAAAACCCTCTTTCAATTCCTTACACTTCTCATTCTTCATCAATGATAACAATATTATAAATGAATTGAGAAAACATACTTTAAAGGAATAGAAAAGTTTAACTGAGTTCTACCCCACATTAAGCATAACTTTCAATCCTCACAAATAAGCTTTGCTTAAAATAGTGGAAATGGGCCTACTGAACAACATCTGCTTCATTTGACCCAAAATAAGAGTTAACAATTTTACACCAAAATGCGTAGTTGTGCACCATCAAATATGTGATATATGCCAACATGCTGATCATTCTTCAGGATGCTACATAGAGTTGTTCTAAAATAGGTACAATTGAAGAATACAATCTGCATTGACATTTACCTGACAGAGTAGCTAAAGAGAAGAATCTTATCTCCATGGCTGGTCCAATGAAACATTAGCTTTTCCAGTGCTCTCATTTTTCCACAATGCTCTGCTTCACTAAGTCCCAGGAAACTTTCTATTTGGACACTGCCTCCAACCAAGTCAACATCAGTGCCAAATATGGCAGAGACTAACTCGGCATCCTTCTTTTGCTTCTCAACTTCATCCTTAGGGTTGGGCTTTATTAGCTCTAGATGATTGCTTATCTGTGATGATCTCTTACTGTGAAACAAGTTTAACAAACCAATTTATTGCTAACACTTAGAAAGAAAAATGCATATTACCTGCTGTAGCTTAATTAGGCATGGAAGAACAAGACAGAAAGGACACGAGTCACAACCCTCAGGGTTTTCTTTGTGAAGATAGGACCAAATGATGCCGTTAGGAACAATCCTGTTGCAGCATTCAACTTGAATCAAATTGCTTCCACAACCACAGGGAAGATCCTTATTTACAAGGCATTGAATCTCTGGCAGTTCCAACATTCTTCTGTAGACACGCTTTTGCAAATCACTCATTGCACAAAAGACAACATTGTCTTGCTTCCCCAGCATAAGATGCCCAATTGTCTCTTCCTTTGTCCTTCTGAGAAGGTACTTCTGCAGTACTGTAGCGAGGTGCTGCTTGCGCTTTTCTGCAATTTGAATGAACCTTTCAGGAGCACTTAACCTTTGTCCATGCTTTAAAGGCTCGTCATAGAAATCTCGGAAGTGTTCTCGTGTTCCAAGGGATCCAGGCGAAAACCAGTTAAACAGATTGAACAACTCCTGAATTTTGTTCTGCATTATAGTTCCAGTAAGACCATATCGCCTTCTAGTTTTAATTCCTAAACATGCCTTATAAAGTCGTGACTTTTCATTCTTCAAACGATGTGCTTCATCAATGACAACAATTTCCCAGTTAATCCCAGAAAGAATTTTATCTTGAATTCTGAATGTGTCAAAACTTGTTAAAACTATCTCGACAAGATGAACGGCAAGCTTTTCAAGAATCATATCACGGTTAGGTCCATGATAAACAGCAACTTTGAAGTTTCCCCATTCAGAAAACTCTTTTTCCCAGTTGTGCAAAACTGAGGAGGGACATATAATCAGGATGGGTCCCTTGTCATCCGTCGGACTAGCTGACTTTTCATTATCTTTCCCAAGCACGGCAGCCAGAAATGCAACGGTTTGGATGGTTTTCCCAAGACCCCTGGAGCAAATTTAAACAAAACATAATATCGTACTTCTGTGTAAGATGTATTATAGTCCTGTAAAAAAAAATGCTGCAAAAATTATTTATGGCCTAGTTTGACTGGGCATATTGCTACAAATCAAGGTCAAGGTTTTTATGATGATCCGTATACAATCAGTTGGGATGATTAACGATTCCTACCATGGATATCTAATATCAACAAGGATATCTCCAAAGAACTAGTAATAACCGAGAATAACACAAGTCTTTCATAAAAGTGATATTCTAAGCCCTCCCATAAAAGAAACCAAAATCATAGAATAGAAAGAAACAAATACATAATCACACTTAGGTTATTTATATTAGATAATTACAAAATTGATTTGCTTAAACTACTCTAATGGCAATCATCCACTTCTACCATCATTATATCAGCTATAAAAGATGACGATTTAAGAAGTTTCAATACCTACAAAGGATGAAGTCACACTTAAGTGGCACATTGCTAGACAATTGACAGGATCCACCGACTTGCATGGCTTACAAATGGAAGTAAAGAAAAAATGGATAAAAAGGTGTCTTTCAACTTAAATCAACTGCACATCTTTAATTTCTTAACACATAATAAATGAAGATCCGAAAGTGCAAAGAAATCGGAGTAGGATAAAAAAGAGATTAATACACTCTTAGGATTTAGTAATGACGGGAGTTTACTCGGTAATAATACATTATGAAGAAGGAAGAAAAACTATTAAAAGCAAATCTATTGTTTCCCAATAACAAAAATCATAATACTTCAAGGTTGGGATATATGCAAATGATCTTGATCATTTGTAAAACTAATAAATAACAAGTTAAATTATAATTGTATCAACTAGTATGAGTCGTGGTGCAAGTAGATCTCCTAATTAAAAAAATAGCATATAACTCTCTTTTTTAAGAATTTTGCAAATGATCAAGCTGTCTTGAGGGTGTTGTTTCATAAGTGAAATCTCTTATATGTCATTTGCACTTATTCCCGTACTTCTTCCACCTCTTATTTTATGATATAGTTGAAATCACTTTCTCTTTCTTCGCCATGGCCATTTTTTCTCTTTCTTCATCAAGCCATCCACCAAGCCCACTCACAAGCTATGGCCATCTCTTCAAATCAAGTGTTATGTACCTCTTACTCAAGAGCCTACCTTGCCAAAAAATCATCTCACATGACGACTGAAATTATCTGGGTTGCTTACCACAATCAGCATGAAGAATAATTGCAACTATCTAGGTTGTCTAAAAGGTATTATAATATAAATGAAATCCTTTATATGCTTCTAACACTTTCCCATTCTTCTTCCTCCTCCATCTTATGTTACATGTGAAATCTCTATCTCATCACTTATCGAGACCAATCTCACCTTCTTCTTCTGTCATATCCAAGGCTACCATAAGGTGTGTGCAAGGTAGAAGAAAACCAAAAATATGAATGAATTTAGAAAAGGATAGTTTAGAAATTTCAAACTTATTGAAACATAACTAACACTTACAAAACACTACAACATCATAATCCATGACAAGCATAGTTAAAGAGATTTAGTTACAACTATTTTTAAACAATGACCTATGTGACTATTTTGTAAACTTAAGAGATTTACTTTCACCAAAGTGTAAACTAGAAATATCTAACTAAATTAACTCTAAATAAATCACCATAACAAAAGTGTCAAGAATTTAAGACATTTTTGTCGATCACATTTCAAAATTGATTTTTAAAAGTTTTCCTTTTTAAACTCCATTTCTAACAAACACTTTTTACCAAAACTTTATATTTACTCACACAAAACTATTTTTTCAAAATGTTCTTTTCAAATCACTTTTTTAAACTCACAAGCTATTAACAAATACAACCTAAGTGATGATCAATAATAAAAAGGGACCAAAAAGCATGCTAGAACATTAAGTTGGTCTAGAGTAAATTGGAGCACAATGGTCACACTTAAAAAAATAAAACTTACATATCATCTCCAAGAACACCACCGTGGTTGTTTTTGTACAAACCAAAGAGAAATTTAACACCCATCCTTTGATGTTCAAGGAGCCTACAGTTAATCGAATCAGGAACCTAAATAGAAGAATAAGCCTTGTAATATAAGATTCAAAATGAAGATTATTAATTCAATTTGAAAAAACTTTTAGAAAGAAACTATAAAATGATAAGTTTATACAAAATGTAGAGAAAATAAAGACCTTCAATATAAAAAAACATTACAACATGTCTAAATAGGTATGTATTTTAATCTCAACAACATATCCATCGACAACCTATGTTATTGCCTAATTGGCCATCAGCTAGCTTTTGATCTAGAAAAACTCTATTGTGTCAAAAGCTATACAAGAACTAAAGACTAAACACTCAATAGTCCTCTAGGTAAGCTTCATAACCTTTGTAATATACTCAATAAATGCTCCAATAACATCCACATCACTTCTTTCTATTGTTAACCATAACAAGATTACCTATACACTTATTTAATTCACATGAGAAAAAGGAGAAAAGCAAGACTTATTATATTAGAGAACACTACACCAACAAGAGTAAAACTGTAATAGAAATCCTAAATGCTTCATAAAATTGCACAAGTACAACTAGCCACAAGCATTAAACTAGTATATAATAGTCCATCAACTAATAAAAAGTGTATATCATGAAGGGTAGCTGATTTAAGCTTGGCATCTTAATGGAATGAGGTCAACCAAATTTTGTTCTATTATACTAAGGGATTTATAAATGATATCAATGCATGCAAGAACCAAAATTCACAATTCAATCACCAAAGAAAGTGTACAAAATCAAATATGAAATAGGTAAAATTCATAAATTCTAATTTAGTCTAGTTCAAGCTTTACAATAGACCAACAACAACACGAATTTATTCCACCAAAACTAAGATATGAATTGATCCACTGTTACAGTTTTGAAAAATCAAATTAATTTTTAAAAATCATTGCAAAAGATTTAAATAACTCTAGGCACACAATTTTAAGCAAACAAAACTCAAGATAAACTACAAAGAAATGAAATATATGAAAATATATAAGAAAAAAAGGAAAATAGTAGATAAACAGGAATGCAATGCCTCCATGCATTCTAGTTTTCACAAAGTTGACACTAGATGAGCAGCTTCTAGAGTTCCACTAAAATACCTTTGGTACAAGCAATAAACATCCCTTTTGGTCATCACCAAAAATCATGAAAACCATCATGAAATCCTATTAATTATTCAATCATTCTAGAATTATAATAAAGCGTGGTTATGCATTTATAAATAAGTTCCAAACTCCCCAAATAAAATTAAAAAAAATAATTGATATTTCTAATATCAAAATCAAGTGAAATGTAACTGAAATCTAAAAATTCAATGAAATGAAAAAAAATTAATATAAAAACAAGTTAAATTCATATTTTAGCTCAACCTAAAGTTGTTTACTATGCATGATCTAATTTAAAATGGACATATACTCCCAAAATAATATTTTGTCAACTATAAGCAAAAATAATTAATGTTTGTTCATGAAGGATGCATATTCTCCCTCCCTCGCAACTTGCTTAATGTACATATCCATAAAAGAAATCATCACTTCACATTCAAAAACAAGTTTTTAACATTTTTAGATATATAACAATAATAAGCATACAATTCAATTATTTAGTTATATTCAATTTTCTAGGTTTAAAGGGCAGTTTGATCATAATTGAGATAATTAATTGTTCTATTTTAAGTGAGTTTGTTTAAAAAATATAAATAATTTTATCCATGATTGGTTAATCATGACTATGATGTTGCCTAGCAAAGATGTTCAAATGAGGGGAGGGAAATCGGGTGTCGATGTTGATTGTTGCTCTTTGTGTGTATTAAAGAATCATTTGAAGATTTATTCATTACCAAGTGCTTTGCTAATATATCTCATAAGAATTGGTAATACACAAGTTGTGAACTTTGGTGATTGAAGTGTATAACTTAACATTTATTGGATGAATTGAAACTCTAGAAAAATAATTCAAAACTTTCCATGAATATCAAGAATGTTTTATAAAAACTGAATTCATGGATGTGAGTTAGCACAAACCAATGTCTGGATGAATTGACAAACGGTTTGAATAAAGTCTACCGAACCTCTTAAAAAAAATCTATAAGAAGGTTCATGATTTATTAAAAAATTTCAATTGATCCATTGAAATTATCTAAATACATATGTGTACCTTGTACAATTTATTTTAAAAGTATATATAGAGTTGGTATAAGAATGTGAATAAAAAATCAATATAAGAACAATAACATTATAATTAGAACCATCTAAAGAAATAATAAACTTAAAGAATCCAAGATTTTGTGATTTGTCACCACACAACCAACATCCACTGCCCTTCACTTCCTACTGACACTAGGCATCATGTTTAAAATCTTCAACGAGGTCTAGCTTAAAAAAGCCTTAACACAAAGCATTATAAGCCCATTACCGAATGGATTTTTTATAATCTTTATCAAATCGATCTAAGTACCTAAGTACCCAATTGCACAATGATAAAGACATTGGACTAATAGAATGAGAATCATATAATTATCAATAAATCATCCTAACAATTTAGATTTCTTGACCAAATAATGAGATGAAGTAACATAACAATTTAAAGACAAATATGCAATCAAAATATCAAAGTATGAATGGTTGAGATCAGAGAATTTGAAAATTATATATTAAATAAAGATCAAATAGACAATAACTGATCTATTGATTGATCATCTCATAATCTTTTCATAGGTAGACTAGTATCAGGTGATGATGAATTTTTTTATACATTTAACCTAAGTCCAAATTAGATGATTTTGGATTTAGATTAATCAAATTACACTTGAAAAAACTTTCAAGAAGGCTGGTCTTTTTTTTTTTAATTTGAAAGCATGAGATGGATGTCAGCATATATAAGAGATTATGTTGTTTGGAATCAGGCCCAAATAACAACATACTAATTGAACTTGGTTAAGTTGGAACTAAACATCAAAATCCTTAGCCAAAGCACAATCCAACCTACCGTAATGTATTTTGGGTGATCATATTTGGACCACAACAAAAATCAAATCTAGTTGAGCCGCAAAGGAAAGAGCAAGCTAGGCAACTCCCCAGCTCATGCCTGCAGCTATCTAAATAGCAAACTACTCCAACTTTTTTCCAATATTTCTGGCCTTTATTTTTTTTTTTTTTTGTTATCCCAAAGATGCTGCCTACTACTGAAGGTTTCTAATTGTACTCTAAGAACTCTAACCCATCTGAACAAGCCCAACTAACCGACCATGCTTCCACTTAATGGGAAAACTACTGCAGCAGCTACACAAGGAGATTAGAGAAAAGTCTTGATGTCCACTGTTATTCATGGAGGAACTCACCCAATTCTTGAAGGCTTCTTGAAGGAAAGTGTGGAGAGTAATTTAGCCAAGTGGTAAACTTCAAAATAGAAAGCTTTTACATTCTAGATAAGCATTTATTCTTTTTAATTCCCTCACCCCCAACCCTAACACTCACACACACACACACCCCAAATGAACCACTTATAGCGTATGTCTTTCTTCTTTAAACTTGAAATAAGAATTTGCCAAGCACAACACCTAATTGTGGCCATTATTCGCCTAAGAAAGTTGTTCGATTTATAGCTACGGGATGATTTATATAATTATCTGAATGAATGTGCTCATTTACCATTAAGGTATCCTGCTACTCGCCTGCACACGTCTGCATCCATCTCCCAAAACCCTGCATACACCCACCCTGCGCACTGCCCATGCCCTGTCAGTGCTCCAATCCCACATGCCAGACTAAGTAATTGCAGAATGAATAGTGCGCAAATAGTTTCCTTCGACATTTTAGATTCAAATCTCTCATTCCTTTCTTACCTATTTCATTTGGAATGAGAGGTGTCAGATTGGAATTGTAATGTTGGTATGATTTCTAGCAAATGATAGGAATGGTTGCGACAGAAGGGAGGAAACAAAAAAGAATCGAGATATAGGAACAAATTTTAGCTTTCCTATTGTCTGTCCTAAAACATGATCAATGAAATTAGCCAACTCTTCCTTGTCTCAATCTCCCATAGACTAGATTTGGTCCTAATGAAGTTCATATTATCCGACTAACCTAATCTAGAAGCCCATAAGAAACAATAGAAAGGGCAGTAAAAGCTGGAGCCCTGAAATATGACCTGGAAAACAGGAGATTCCCCAGGCGAAGAGAGCAACAGCGGTTCAAATGGCCCTTTGGCACCTGAATTGAATGGTTGGAGGATTTCACGCTCGCAAGTATGGCGAGCAGCGAACTCATAATCCTCGCCTTCAATTTCTTCGTCTCCTCCTTTCTCACTTCTTCCTCTTCCTTGCTGTCCAAGACGTCCACCGTCAGCATCTTCGCCTGCAATTGACGGGTTGACGGTGGACTGGAACGAGGGATAATCGAGGCGCTGGAGCTGCTGAGAGAGGGAAGTCTTGGGGGGCTTGCGAAGGGGAGGGTTCTCTGTCGATGGATCCCACGAACGAGATGAGAGGGGAACAGACGTGCCAACGGTTACGGAACCACTAGAGAGTGATTCGCCGGAGGCGGAGCACGGCCGAAGGAGAGTCTCCTTCAAACGGTTCAACGACATGTTCCCTTCGTTAGTCATAATCATTAGACTATGTGAGTCTTATTTAATGATAATAAAATTATTATTTTTTTATATTTATTACTTTTAAAGTATTTTAGATAAAACATATAATGTCTAAAAATAAAGTTAAGTAAATACTATATGATATCTTGTAAAACTTTTTATAGATGAAAATGTCATACCCTTTAATATTGGTTTTAGGGTAATAAAGACAATTGATTGAATCCAATTTTATTAGAAAGAACACATAAAAGATATGAATTATTAAAGATTTGATGCAGACTATTTAAGATATTAAAAATAATATTTTACGAGAAGCATAAAAATATTGGATTTCAAAAAGGAAATTAAAAGTATATAATGTTAATAAACACTTAAGAGGATTTAAAAAAGTACACAAATATTAGTTATCTAAAGTTACAATAACCATGACATTATAACATGTTTCGTATATGAGCCAAAGGAATCATTATTTTGGTTGAATAAAGTGACGATTATAATTTCAAAATGATAAGTTCAAAGATGAACCAAATAAATCATAATTTAGAGATATTCTTATTTAGAATATGTTTAATTTATTTTGTATAATATAAAAACTCTCACCTTAAATCAATTAAAAGGAGAAAAAAATTTAAAAAAACATATAGAAAAAAAGAATTAAAGAAACCTAAATATTATTGTCAATATGAAGACTCAATAACTTAAATTACAAATATTGTTTTATTCTATTGCTCATCTTATGTCATGTTATATTTTTTTATTTTGTAAAATTGACTTGGCATATGACATGACTCAAATATTGCTTATTTTATATATAGATATATAATTTTATCATTACACTAGTAATGGTGGCTTAGTTTTCTTTTAAGTTAACATTTTCAAGCTAATATGAGATTCATCATAAGAGTATTAGGGAATAATGTTAGGTGATAAATAGCACCCAGTCTAATATGGATTTACTTATCTTATCATTTATACCAGTTGTTGCAATTGCTAATTTTATTTTTCTTGATTTGTATTAGCCTTAATTTTTTATGATGATATAACAAACTTTGTTTAAAAAAATAATATGATTTGTATGTTATATCAAATTAGTCTTTATAAGGACTTCAAATCACTTTCATTATAAATTTCAATGATTGTTTTAAGCTTTGAAAAACTATTTATTTATTCATATGTTATTTATAAACAAAACACTTGTTTCTAAAACACAAGTGAAAAAGTAAGAAAACATATGACAATTATAAACCTTAAAAAAGCAATTAAGGAGTTTCCTTTATCCTTCCAAAAGCGAGGGTGTTTATAATGAAAGATCAAAATTATAAAAAAATAAATATAATATTTTTAAAGGATAAACTTATTAAAATTATCATATGTTAAAATATTTGAAAAAACTATAAAAGATAATGCATTTTATTTAAATTCTAATAATATTACCTTGTGAAAATTTTAAATGTTTGAGAGGACTTACTTTTGAGAAAATATATTATTTAAATGATGTTTTAAGAGAAAAATGATTAAAAATATTAACAGTGTAAAAAAAAATTATGAAAATTTTAAGATTACAAAGTTTTATAGCTATTTTAGTTTAAATTTTATTAGAAAAGTTTTAAAGATCCTTTGGATCAAAATATTTTAAAAATTAAAATTGCTCAAATGTTTTCATCAAAATCATTTTTTTCATTTGATCTTTTAATTTCCCTTGATTAAATCCCAAGACTTAAAGTCAAGCAAGCAAAACTATGCAAAATGCTCATTGTCAATCATGGAATCATTAGGAGACCTAAAAAGAATGTTGAACTTGGTCTAACCCATACTAAATTAAAGTCTGGTATGCCAAGGTGGAAGAGTCAATGGTTTTACTAATTTGTGGGAAATCATAAGCATATGAATAGATGAAATTGCAAATGGTCCAAACTAAAAATTATAATATGTGGTATGTTTTTTATGGAAGGAGACTTTTAGCTTTGCATAAAATAATTAGAGTGAATTAAAGTATATTGTGCAAGAATTTGATAGAATTATGTGACTAGGCTTTCGTGAAATCCAAAAATTAGTGTCTTTTTTATTTTGGAGGTTAGTAAGTGAAACCACGATAAGAAGAAAAGCTTTAAACTTAGTGGAGTTTGAGGGAGGCTTATTCACAACAATTCAACTCTAGGTGTAAGAAAATCAAATTTCAAGATATAATTATAAACCTTATGATGTATTTGCTTAATATTTGTAAATTAGGAGCCTTTGAAATTAGGTTTGATAAATCTATAAAATATATATATATCTTAGTGATATTTAATTTATTTTATGAATATAAATTTTATGCTCTATATGTTGAACTTATGGTCTTATGACTCATGTTGAATGTTTATTTATCCTTCTTACTATGGTGGTACATTGTTCATGAAAAATCCATGATTACATACCAATTAGTTTGTGGGATGACGTTTTTATTAAATTTAAAAATGATCAAAGTCATAAAAAGTAATCCTGAATGGGAGAAAAATAAGAGCATGTAATTGTGAAAAATGATTTAAAAATTAGTTGAGATCTATAAATATAAAAGCGGTGGGGATTTTAGATAAGCAAAAAAAAAAAAAAAAAAAAAAAAAGCTCATTGAAGGTATAACTTAAAGTAAAGGTTATGAAATGGTATAATATAATTATGACTAATGAATAAAATGTTTTAAAATGATACAATCCTAATTGTGAAAAATTTACTTATTAATCCCAACTTAGTAATGAAGCTCTAAATTCCATCAAATAACCTCTATTCAATTAATGTATGATGCATAGAAATAGAGTAAATTAATAGTTTTAACATTTTAGGATAAATAAGTACATGAGTGGTGAGAATGTTTAAATAGTTGAAGATGAAAGATACAAAAATAGGGATTTGACATTGGAAGAAGGCTTTTAGCATTAAACTAAAAAATTAGAGATGATTGTGAGCTATTATTGTATGATAATTTTAAAGAATTGTATAGTCGAGCCTTCACAAAATCATAAAATTGAGGATTTTCCAATTTTAGCTATTTAATAAGAGAAACAAAGGAGAGAGAGTAAGATTTTAGTTTGGTGAAGGCGGTGGGGAGCCTTATTCACAATAATTCAATTCTAAGTGTGATAATGACATCAAGTTTTGAGGTGATGACTATGAATCTAGTGCATTTATTTGATATTTTATTCTTGTAAATTAAAGATTTATGAACTATATTTGATGAATCTATTAAATTATATATTGATGATACTTAATACTATAATTTTAATATAAATTTCATATTTTGTATGGTGTGCAGTGCATGTGTTTTATTCCTCGTATATTAAATGTTTTCTTATATGTACAAATTCATGATAGCATGTCAACTAACATGTGAGATGTGACTTTCATAATATTTTAAAAAATATTAAAAAAGAAATATGTAATTACAAAAGAAGGTTATCATAAGAAATATGATTATATTCTCAAGAGTCTGGATTGACATAAAAACTTATAAAAGTATATCTTAAAAAGGGTTATAAAATACAATTGATATGTAATTGAAAATGAAAGTTTTTAGAATTGTATAATGTTTAGAAAATAAAAATAAAAAATTAGAATTATGACAAATAGAAATGCCTATAGAATCTATTTATTTTAGAATTCTGAATATGTACTATTTCAAAATGTGATAATTTTGTGATATTAAAGATAATGTTATTATATATAAATTTAAATATGGGTAAATGTTAATCCTAGTTCTTATCAAATTTTCAACTAAATGTTTAACTTATTTCTTGGCATTTTATTAACAATCTTAATTTAATCATTATTTTTTTAAGGAGTTTTAATTATCTTTATGGGAGTGCAATATAGACCAACATTTTAATTTTATTTAATACGATTTATTTTCTTGATTTTGCATTGAACACCAAAGGAAATGACCTTCTCCATGTGTGTGTCATACAATAAAACTAAAAAAATCCTTTTATTTGTATGTTTTCTTTCATTTCACCAAATAATCTAAAATATTTATTAACACATGAATTATATGGAATATTTGTGATAGACAAACTTAAGAAATCTATTCATCTTATCCTCATGAGTCTAACATGATTGAGACATCCAATCTTTATTCATTTAAAGATAAAATAAATTATTATGAATGTATTTTAATGAAGTAAAATAATGCATAATTCTAAATAAATTTTAGATTATTGCCCATTATATTATATGAGAAATATTTTTTTTAATGAAATTATTTATACAATTGTATGTAAGATTAAAAATTATCTAATTAAAAAATATGTCATATTTAGGATCACATATAAATCACTTTATATGTTATTTATTTTTAAAAAAATTAGTAGCACATCCATGTTTTTGCTTGTGTATGTACCTATGATAGATCACAATAGTTTTAATTATTTATAATTAGAAATAACCATGACATTTGTAGAAAATGAATAACAATGGAGATTTCACAAGTTTTTCAAAATAAAAAAAAACATACAAAATGATAGTTATAATAAATTATACATTATATATTTTTCGACTACCAAAATGGAAAAGTTTAAAAATCGTTATGAATAGATTAGATACTATAATCTCAAATGCTTAATATGTCATAAGTATGACAAACTAATTTGACAATACAACTCAATAAAACATTTGGCATACGAATGTTAGCCAACCATAATAATAATTTTTTGGACAAGACATCTATAAGGTAACATAAATTATATTTTTACTTACAAGTTTGTATTATAATTTATATATGCATATAAAATACACTATTAAATAGATAATTTGTATCAAATATAAGTGAATGATCAAATCAATGGGAAATAGCAAAAGTGAAAAAGCTACGTATAAATTATTCATGAGAGAATTAACAATCAAATAGTAAAGTCCGATAGATTACAGAGTATGACAACATTTGAAAGTCATACACATTGACTTAGCAAAACATTTATTTATGTCACAAAACTTATATATAACTTCAAAAGTTTACGTGAGAAAATAAAAGGAATATAATTAATAAATTCACGATAAAGAAAAAAAAATTTGACTTTAAAATATATATTAAATATTAAAATTCATATATATTAAAAATGTCTTTTAGTTTAACACTAATAATTATACAAGTGATACTTGAGCTATTTAAAATCTTTTTATAAAATTTACACAAAATAACAATAACAACTCACGATACACAAATATTAAATGTTTAGCTCCTATAATAAAAAACTATAATATTTTTATAAATTGATTTAACTAAAATACTTGTTAATAAGAGAGATAAATTGAAGCCATTTTCTAATTATTAAAATTATAGATTAATAAATCTTCTACAAATTTATGATATTAAAATGTTGGTTCCCTTGAATTAGGTCTTCTTTTATGTACTAATCTAATTCAATTTTTTTTTGCAAATGTCTCGAACACTATGCACCTCTACACTCTGAATGAAAATGATATAAATATCCTCCGGCCAAATTCGTAATTAAATTTTTACAGCAAAGTTCTCCCTTGTAAGAAATAAAAAAAAAATCTATAACTTGATTTAATACAACATATGATGGTAAATGTTTAGTAGTTTTATAAATGTAAATCTTTTACCATTTTATTAAAAATAATATTTTTTAAACAAATAATTCTTTTAAAATGAAAACCACTTCGTTCATGGGCTGCCGTTCGGAGGCTAGCCGGCCGAGGCCGTTCCTGCGGAAGACGGAGACTCGACGCAGACCCGGCGGACTCACTCTTCTCACCAATTCTAGCGGAGCAGGCCCCACCGGCCCAATTCACCTTCCAGCGCAGCATTGGTTCGGTCACTCTCCTTTATTTCTCTCTCCCAGCAGCACGAAGACTCACCTCGCAACGAAGGCTGCAAGGAAGCAAAGACTAAGGTAGAGAGCGAGAGGCCGATATAGCGAAAAATATAAGCGTGAGCGAGGACGAGGAACTGACGAGGAACTGCCTTCGCTTCGTCTCTATCCGTGTCCTCGCACACCCAAACAACGACCCAAGCCTTGCATGCTCCTCTTGCTTCTTCGATCTACGAATCTCAATACTTCTGTCTCCCTATTCTAGTCATCCGGTCAGTGGGGAAGTTCATGAGGAAATGCCCGCACAGAAGCGGGCCGTCACCCCTCCTTCATCTCCCTCCGCTGCTTCAGACGAGTACTCCTCTCCCATGGCGGAGGAGGTCGCTGCCGAGCCTTCCGTAGAGAATCCCGATGTTGGCGGAATCGACGAGAACTCTCCAGCCAACACGAATCCTCTGCCAGAGTCTACGCAAGAACAAGACGGTATTGAAGCACCTCCCTCCTCCGTCTTTTCTTGTGCTCTTCCTTCGTCATTTTATTCGCTGACAATCTCATACTTCGATGCTGTCTCCCGCGGCGATCCAGATTCGGACGGCGAAGGTGGCAGCACGTCCTCGCAAAGCTCCGGCGACAAGGAAGAGTATGTCCCTTTTCTCTCTCCCATGTCCTTTTCATCTGATCTACGCTACGAATATTTAGTTGTTTACTTATGTTTCACGAATTGACACCGCGGCTTCGGCTTTTGCTCTGCTTGGTCGGCAAGTGGGCATCTCGGTGACCCATGCACCCTTCGAACGGATTTCTTTTTCGCTCCGATCTGGTGGGAGAAGGCTTTGCTATATATATATATATTTTGTTGACGTGGAGCTTGATTTGTTGTTCTACGTTCATGTTGATGCCTTTCCGTGGTTTCACGTTCCTGTTCTGACGTTGTTTGTGGTGCTGGAGGTTGTGGTACACTGGGATGTCCATGAACGAAGCTATGGGGGACTTGTCCTTCAGCTAAATGGAAGTGATTCATCTCAATATTGTGAAAGAGTATGAGGCTATACGGGATGTTCTTTTTAGTTGCCTTGTTTTTGCTGCCAGGTTCTACTTTGGCTTCTCGTTAAGGAGATTAGGTTAGCTATGGGATTCGGTAGTGTTGGGATCGAACGGTTGTTTTGAGGGTTGCTAAATGAAAGCACTGCTTTTAATTTTTTTTTATTTGGTGGTATGTGGGCATATATGTGTGCCCATCTTCCCGAATAAGAAATTAATTTGCTTGCGAAAACACATGTATACGGTGAGTGGTGCTGACTTGATGTCGAATGTTACTCGCACTTCTTACCATTTCCTTGCAACATTTTTCTGGCACCTGTATTTAGGACTTCCCCTGTTTTGTTTTTTTTTTTCGAACCAAGATGTTGAAGTGCCTCGGAAAACATGAGAAGAGTCAGCTGCAGGAGCTTTACAAAACGATTTTGTTCTTTAAATTAAATATCTAAAGTATTGTTTTTGTTGATGTAAACAGTGATGCTGTTACTTGGATCTGGTTGATTGTTGTAGTATCAGTTCAATGATAAAATTCTTAGTTTTATCCATTGCTGTTTGCTTTGCACCCATTGCTGATGCTTCACTTCCACCTCGAGTAGATTTCTTATTTGTCCTGAACTCATTTAAATTTTGTTTGATTGTTTGAATCCTTAAATTTTTGTAGCTGTGTTAGTTTAACATCCTTCTATGTGAGAACCGACCATTCTTTACACCATTTTTTTTCAGTCTCACAACTTTCAATTATACAATAAAGCTTCTTGATATTGATTTTTTCCACATTTAGAAAATAAAGTTTTACCATCAATCAAGCTTTGGAAAGGGGCCATTGTATTACAATTCCCCTTTCAAAAGTTTTAATTCTATCTTTTTTTTTTTCTGAATTTTATACATTTGATATTGATCTAGATGTTTTTTTAAGTTTGATGTTGAACTTAACTTTATTTGATTACCTCTATAAATTAAGGAGTTATACATTTGGTGGATCATCCAATTTTTTTCTTACTTTTTTTTCTTGAATGACAATCATGTCATCATTGAATTTAATTAAAGGCACATGTCACCATGCTCTCTAATTCATCCTATGCCCCAAATTCCCTCCAATGATCTTGCTCTTGTCTCTGATGTCCATTATTTATGACCTATAGAATATTAGCATATTTTTAGCATTTGTTTCCCCTCCAGAGTGTTATGATCCATAAGGAGGTCATGATTGATGATACAGCTTAACTGGTGGGCAACTTCATGTTTTACTGAACAGGGTTTCTTGCAAAATGGGGTTTTCTTTTTATTGATGTAGGTATCAAAATTCAATAGGCTAGCTTTCCATCTAGGCATGACTTTCTTATGGAAGGCTTAAATTGACAATTTTTAAAAATGATTAAATATTCCATCAAGCTCTCATTTACAATGCCTTTGCCTGTACAAAGCAGCTTTCACTAACAAGCTACCATCACCCCCTCTGTCAATGCCATTCTCTTCTTTTGACCTTTTGGGACTCAAGATTTTTCTTTTTATATAAGGGCTTACCTCCAAAAGTTAATGCAAGCTTAAGTTGGCATTATCTAGGTACTTCCTTATTATGAGAATTTACATTGTGTGTTTTTGGTGTTTGAATTGGAGCTTTTTATTATTGTTCAGTATAGAACTTTTTCAAGCCCATACCAGCCACATGGGATCAAGGCTTGTTTTTACTGATAGCCAGTGTAAGAACATCTTTTATTTGAATTCCATGAATGCAAATTGTTTTCTTGTGTGACATTAGAAATGAATTATTGCAATTTTTCTCCATAAACATATGCGATTTTAAAGTTTTTATGTAAAAAGGCTAAAAGATTACATTTGCTAGGCTGAAGTGGAATTCAAATTGCTGGTTATGATGAATTTTCTGGAGGGAAAGAATGGTGTCTGCTTCCTTCTTATTTTGAAATGCTAAACTAAAACTTAATATTGAATAGAAGAAAACTCCATTTTCAGTTATTACCTAGTTGATCATCATGGCAGCAATACCATGTTGACTTTAAAAAAGGGAAAGAAAAACATCATTATAATGTTCCGGTCTATACATGAGATTATCTTTTAGCTACAATTGCAGCGCATTTTGCTATTCATAGCTGTGATAAAATTTGCTAGTAACTTACCAAAACTTGAATCCCCGAACCTCCTACCTGTTTCACAAATCTTGCCTCCTTTTTTGTATAAAAGAATCAGAAGTGATATATTTCTGCTTTTGCAAGATTTTTTATTTGTTTCAGGTAAAATTACCTTGATTTTTGTAATGTTTCCTGCTCACACGTGTTATATAAATCTGCAGCTTCTTGACATTGTCTTTAAAACTTGGTATTTCAACAATTTTGAACTTGATGCCCATTCTAAGATCTGTTTTGGCTGACCGCTTATTGTGTTTTTCACCCATAATAAGCAGTCACAGCAAGTGGAACCCATTCCATCTGCATTTTTTTTTAATTATTTTTCATAAGAAAGATTAGAATTTATCAAGCATGATTTCTTTTTAATGCTGAGACTAGCAACTAATTTTTTGCTGAATAGTATTGGTAGTTGTATTCTCAATCTAATACAGGCTGTACTTAAAGAATCTAAAGAACATGCTCTAAGTTATAAAGGGGCTTGGTGATAGAAAGAAGAACAACAAAATTTATAGAGTAGAAAATGGAGTATAGAGCAAAGAATATGTATATGAACATGAAGGATTGAGAGAGATATATGCTATCACAGTGAAAGGATAAAGTTTCTGTTTTAAAAACAGGCCTTTGAATAGGAATTTTAATATTAAAGATATGTGCATTTTTTAGGATGAAGGAAATGATTGACGTTCAAGTAGAACATATCGTAGATGATGATAAGAAGGCATCAATCAATAATTAGGATTTTAAGTCTCAGTGATTTGGTTATTTCTACAAGTTTTTCAATTACGTTAATGACATCATGATAGATTTATGGAATCTTAATTCCTTTGATCAGTAAATCCATAAATTTTTGTCAATAAATTGATAAAAGCTCCATGATAACAAGTTTCAAGATTGATTGAGACGAAGTAGAGGGTTGCATTAGGCAATTGATAACTAGGGAAAAATTGCCAAAACAAATAGCATGAATCCTTGTGTTAATATCTGAGCATTTTTTAGAAGTGTTGTGCTTTTTATTTGCCCACATATGGCTGCAAATTTTGAACCTATTGTTACCTAAAAGTGGTACCTTGTAACAATGGGTGCTTGCATCTATAAGGAATGCAGTTCTTCCTCGTTCCATTATATTATCTTGGTTTGGTGATAATCAAATATTTGTTGATGGAGCTCATAACGGTGTATCTTATTTTGAAATTGGTGAAACTACCTTTCCTGGGTGAAGGATGTCTTTTTAGTATGATTTGTTGGAATTTGCGAAGTCGACACTGCATTATTTTTCATTATTTTTCTTTATCTTCATGATATTAGTTAATCTGTTAGGATATAGACTTCCTTGTGAAATTGATTGCTAAAAGTTTGTCAATTTCTTCTCTTACTATGATTTTTCTATCTATATAGAAATACCTTTTGTTCTATTTGAGAGGTTTAGCATTTTGCATTATTTTCAAGTGATGTTAGATATCCCCATCAATCATTCAAATATCTTCGATGGATACATCAATATAGTTTAAATAATGGGCAGTGATAACCACTTTTGTTTATTATCTTACTAGCTTACAATAATAGAGTGGAAGGAATCACTTTTGGGAACATGAATTGATGTTGTTGGATCACCAAGAATGACTCCTTGATATCTGTTAACCACAGAAGAATATTTCAAAATGCTTGATTAGTAGGAATAACCTCAAACAAGATCAATTCATATAGTGAGAAGCTCAATTGAAGTTGTAAAAGAAATCAATTAAATGCAAGTCATTCAAGGATAACATCATTAGCAAATGGGATTTGAATCATTACAATGGGTTATTGTTGCTTGATTACTTAATGTGAGCACTAATTTTTGTGAATCCAAAAGTTGTGCCTTAGTAACTGATGTTGAGAACTATGACCCATTTGGTCAAAGGCTAGTACAAATAAAATATTGCTTTGCTTCATACTATCGATAAGGATTTTTTTGATTTAAATTATATTAAATTGCCTTAGTGTTAACTGCGGCATTTTTATGTGTGATTCTATCTTTTAACTATAGATCATCTTCAATTTTGTGATTTGTATATTTCAAAGAAAAAGATGATAGCTTCACCTCATTTTTTTTACACTTAGGATATGTATTAGTGATATCAGGGGGATTATTGAGTTATCTTCTTTGACTTTTTGCCAAGGGCTGTCTGTATATGACCACAATATCTATGATTGTTTGAATTTTTTTTAGTTTCTCATCTTTGATGAATTCCTTGACGATATTCCAAAGATGGTCAAATTCTTTGGTTGTTCATCTATGATCTTGATTCTAATGGTACCAACGAGATTGATTTTTATTTGCTTATATTTTAGGAAATGGTTTAAATTGATATCTTTTCTTTTGCAACATTGCTAATGCCTTGATTGAACTATTCAATAAATTGCAGTTAAAATATTGTCAAGTTGTACTATAATTTTTTTAAATATTTTTTTATTAAGGACTCATCATAAAAACTTCAATTATTTGGAAAAATTATGTGTTGAGGGTATCCTTACTATGAATTAGTGAGGGTGTTCGTATCCACTTGGATGCTGTTGGGAAAAAAAATGTAACTTTATTCTTGTAGGATTGGCATATCTACATTTTTATCCTCTTAGATATGCATGCTCTCACAATGTTTTTCCCTTTTTTCTTGTGTGTTTAAGAATATCAATCATTTCTCCTCTTGACCTCATGGCAATCAACGTTCGAGTAAAATCTATAACATTAATAAACCTGTACTCTTCTTTCAATAGTTTTTTCATAGTGCATGGTGTGTGCTTGGCTAAATAGAATTTTAATGATCCAAGGATTAATCCATTAAGTAGAGCATGCTTAGAGACCTTACATAAACATTTTTAATTTCAAACTCTTTTTTTTAAAGCAATCAGGTTAGTTTTATGGGAATTGTAAGAGAGGATCAGTCTTGGTGAGATGATATTTGATTAGGAGATCATTTGGGACTTATAGATTTGTAAATAAACAAGAATCTAAGAAGCAGGTCAGGTAGTTATATCACCCTCAATACATGTAGAATTGTCTTGAGAAGAGTGGTAATGTTCTCTAGAAGAGAGATTTGGAGATGGTCAAAATGCAATTTTGAGTAGTCTCAAAGGTAGACAATATCCTCGAGACTAGTCAAGGTATCAAGAACACTGCTAATGCTAACTAAGATTGAGAGGAGAAAGCTCAAGGTGAAATGTCATACCCTTGGAGAGCATAAAAGGTCTTAAGAGGAATTCATAGTCGTGATACGAATTTTCATGGCCACAAATCTTGTACAAAGAAGCACCCAAAATAAAGGAAGACCTCAAGAGCATATGAGGCCTTGAGAAGATTTATTATGGCTTGAAAAGGGATTATAATGGGTGCCAACTAAGTTAAAGAAGTAATAGCTAGGGTAGAAGGTTTTCTTCGAAGTAGATGATGCATTGAGAATAGTTATGATTGGCCTTGAGAGGGTTTGTAATGATTTTAGGCCAAGATAAAGAGGCAATTAAGAGGAACACTTTCTCATGGTTAAAGAGGTCTCAACAGAAGCTTGAGGGGTATCCTTGAGACTACTATGTCTAGTCAAATGCCAAAATAAAGATAGCTCTGATTTGAGTAAGCCTTGAGAAGGCCTAGTCAAGAATAAATAAGATCGATAGCATCAGAGGTAGAAATAACTTATGGTTGTGATGAATGCATCGTATAACAATTACGTGGGAATTGAGATTGAGAGTTGTAGAGGAAAGTGCTTGAAAAATTAGATAATGGATCTGCATGTTTATGCATAGTCTTGAAAGAAATAGTCAAACAATTCACAAAATTTTGGTAGATTTTTTATGTGAATTTATACCCAAGGAGCGTAAAGTGGACCATGATGGCATTGAAGAGACGTAGATTGAAGATCCAGGTTGTCACAATATTACGGGTGTCAAGTAGCTTAGGAAGACTTCAAAAAAATAAAAAAGATAGTGTAAGCACAGTATTTCATGTGTCATGGGTGTCAAGAGGCATCTTGGGGGTTGTCCAAGTGCATATTTGGAAATGCACCTTAGCTAGGGTTGAACTTTGGTTAGTTCATTGTTTGAATTTTTGAACTTGAAGTTCACAACTAACATCAAGTTAGCTACCAAATGCAGACTCATTGATGAGGTCATTGTGTGATAGCTTGACATAGTGATAGTTGAACCCTGAGGGATGCGGAAGTGAATTGGCATAATGATTTAATTTGAAGGTGTTAAGCGTCACTCGATCAATATCCTTAATTTAACTTTTGGTTGTTAGATGGGTGGTTGCCTTGTTTTCTTCCCTCCTTTAATAAAAAAGGTTCCCTCTTATATCATTTAGAATTCTATGGTAACTTCTAGACCTATTATTACATCTATAAATACTAGGTCTGAGGTTATCCTTAAAGAGTCATATGTTCTCTAGAATTGTATTTTAGCTTCTAGACTAGTATTATAGTTCAATAACTTGGTTTATCCTTAAGATAACTATTTGAAAAAAAAAAATAATAATTTAGGAACTCAGTTTGAATGCCAAAAAACTTGTTTACAAGGTTAGAGATAGAGAGAAGTTATGAGGGGAGGCAATTATCTCCATGGTTTTCCCTCCATCACATTTTTCATATTTTATCTCTATTTCTTAATCCTCAAACTTTGTAAAAGATAAGGGAGCATTTTTTTTTGTTCAATGCTAAATCCAAGAAAAATAGGCTCCTCTAACAATTGATCTGTTGTATGGGAGTATAATTCTTTTTTCAATGCTAGATTCTTGGTCTGTGAGCACACAATGCTAGGGAATAAGAAATAAGAATCGTACTTTATGCAAGATTAAGGATTTTTTCCTGTAACAATCCTCAAATAGACATAACAGAGGTGTGTATGTTTTTTGTGATGATCTATATTATGTTTGAATTGATGTGCTCATTTTTCTTCAGCTGAGTTTGATTGAGAGAGAAAGAAATATGAGAGAAAAAAGTTTGAAAACTAGCATAATTTATGGATCACTATTATTAGTACTGTAGACATTACCTTTTACTCTTGTTGGAAACATGGATTACAAGAGAGATTGTACGCATTGTTGCTACATGTGGTTTGCAAGCAAAAAGGGGAACTTGTGCCAGTTGCAAGTTACTTGGATATTGTGGATCATTGAAATCTTAAAACGAGAATGATTTATTTCGGGAGTGATCCCATAAGAATTCTTTTTTATGCATTGTATTTGAGAATTGAGTTTCATGATCATATTATGGAGTTTGGCTAGTTGCATGCTCGCTTCCTCTTACAAATGTGGGTTTTCATTTGGTGCATTTGATCAAGTAGGTGTAGTTGCATCTTCCTTTTGTAATAATTAGTTAGGAGCGATTCCATAAATGTTTTATCCCATTTTTACTAGTTTGAACTCATTTTCCTTGAAGGTCTAGCCAATTGTTTGAATTTGAGGCAATGATTCTCAATGAGAGCAAAAATGGTTTGCATTGGGAGGGGATTGTTTGGGTTGATGATGGGTATCTCTTGCTAGATTGAATGATGTAAAAGCCCATAAGCCAGCCACTACTACTTGTTGATTAACGAGGGCATTATGTTAACTAAAAGAAATCCTTTCTAGTGGTTGCCAACCAAGGATCTATGGAATACTTAAGCCAGATATTGCTACTTATGACTAAGTGTTTACAAACGGGCAAGCAGATGCAAAGAAGAATTTGAGTGTTCCCCTTTCACCTTCGAATGGGTGTAAGGTTTGAGAGAACTTTGGTGGAGGTGAGAGTGGAAAGATCCAGAGGCATGAGGTTGCATCTTTAACTTTCCATCATCTTCTCAATTCTTGATTGCACCATTGCTTCTCTATTCCCACAAAGAGGTTTCATCTATTGAACATCCTTGCATGTTGATTGAATGCTTTGCAGTCCAACATTTGTTCCTCATCATTAGCGATCATTAGACATGCATCGTCAACAATATATAATGAGGGATAATGGCCTTGACCATCTTTAATTTTTTTTTCATTTGCTATTGAATTGGTCTATTATATTCTCATGTAAGAGTATTATGACAACATCGGAAGTTTTGATGACTTGAATACTAGGTTAACCTTATTGGAAGTTAGTAGGTACAAACTCAAACTTATTGGAAGTTATAACTATGAATTTAACTTATTGGAAATTATTTTTAACACAATCACTCCACAGGTTGTTTATTGGAAATTATCATAACTTGAATTTGTATGTTGAGGTTTTGATTTTTTATTGCTTTTGAAAATCATTTTTTCTTTTCTGACCTCAAAAACATTAAAGTTTATAGAACAACTTTTATATCTTCTTATTTACTTTCAAACAAATACTTTTTTTAAAAACACCTTTTATAAAATATTTTTTTAAAGGCTCTTTTTCAATTATAAAGATTGTCATCAAATAGAACTTTGACTTTGCCAGGTATCTTGAAGTTTTGGATTAACTGATGCATTACTAAGATGTTACAATGAGCTGTTTTGATTGATCATTTTGGCCAGAATATGACCTGATTTTGCTTCTACGTGTTCAAATGGATTGATCTTGTTTGAAGTTGTGGATTAACTGATGTTTGCATTACTAAGACGTTACAATGAGCCGTTTTAATTGATCATTTTGGTCAGAATATGACCTGATTTTGCTGCCACGTGTTCAAATGGATTGTTCATTTTAGATATGCTGTTACCAAATACCATGCTTCATTCGAGCTGCTTTTCAATTCTTTTTGCTATTAAATCTTAGTAAGAATGCATTTTTCTTGAAAATGTAAGCTTCTGTTTACTCTTGCCTAATTTCTCAATATTCTATAAGATTTTCCTTTTCTGTACGTAGTTCTCTTTTTATGTTGTATTATTTCTTGCAAAGTTAAACTCACTTGACCATTTTTCTCTTGGGCATTCTTGTTTCTATTTCATCAGTTGTGTGATTTTCATAATCCTGGCGCCATGATAAGCTCAGTTTATGCTACAGGATAGTGAAACTCTCTAATCCTTACTATTTATAATATAATTTTAGCCGATTTCATATGTTTGATCCATTTAGAGATATTAGTGGTTGTGGTACAGGTTGTGTATGCTAATCTTTCTGAGACTTAAATTGGGACAGATTATTTCTTGATTGGTTTTTCTTAAAGCTTACGTTTGCTTTGTTTAGTTAATTGGTCACCTTTTTTTATTTTTTTAATGGCATATATGTGGATTCTTATTTTTCATTCTACAAGGAATGATATATGAATCCTAACATTGCAGGTTCATACTTGTTAAATTAGCAGACATACGGAAAGAAGTACAATGCCCCATCTGTTTAGGTGTGTGATCTTTGGACTATCACTTTGATGTTCACTAATGTTTCAGATTTGCATGACTTTGCACAATTGTAAGGTAACTCTTTTTTATAACTTAATGTATGTGTTGTGAAAAAGATGCAAGATAACTAAAACAGAAAGGTCATAAGGTTTCTTCCTACTCAGATCTTGTATAATGTTGCAAGGATGTTGCTATTACTTTTTTTGTTTTTAATATTTCAGTATATGAAACTTCAAACAAATAATGGAATAGGCTTGTCTTCTTCAAAAATTCATTGGAGCTAAGCAAGATGCAGTGTTTGACCATCAATTTCCTCGATTTAGAATGGAAGATTCATCGAAGCAGCTAAGGTTTTGTTTGGTAGAGATGGTTTGAACACAGTGATATGAGAATACATTGGGATTAATGAGGTAGAATTACACAATCTTTGTGCAAAGAAGTTTGATAAGCTATGTTTAGAGCATAATATTGAAAATAAAATTGATGTACACAAACAAAATCTTTTTTTTGACTTTTTGAGAGAGATAAAGTAAAAATTTAATAATTGTGAGTATAGAATAATTGTTTTAATTCTTTTTTGAAAACTTGGTGGCAAACCTTATGTGGGATTTGTGACACTCGAAAGGGGCAAAGATTGATTGTCAAGTGATATTCTTAGTGAGGAATCACTAAATGAAGAATGACTAATGCGTAAGGTTTTTAAGTTTGCAGAGATGAAGTGTCATACTTCGACTAATGAATGAGAGATCTTGGTTTTTATATAAGATGTCATAATTTTAAGATATTGCTGCACTTTTTATGAACAAAATCATCTTGAATCCTATGAAAACTTTACAGTTAAGAATGCTATGGTGGGAGTAGAATAAGGATGAGTGACAAAGATAGAATGACACTTTGAGAAGGGCAAAACCCGTTTAAGCTAAAATGGGGCGATCTAAGGGAACAATACCTGTATATAATGAAATCAAGATATTACAAAAGTATGGTATTAGAGTTGACTGTTTTACTTTTATGAGAGAGAAATCACTAGACAAGAAGCAACTCTTTTGCAAGGATTCTTAAGGTGTAGGGATGAATTGTTCTACATTGACTTTCGAGAGAGAGATTCTGACCTTCATATGAGATACCATTGTCTTACGATATCGATGCATCTTTTAAGATCAAAACTTGTTTGAATCTTATGAAAAATTTTAAAATTAAGCATGCCTTGGTGCGAGTAGTATTGGGATGGGTGACAAGGAGAAAAGACTCTTTGAAAAGGGCAAAACTCGATAGGGTTATGATAGGGCAACCCAAAGGGACAATACTTTTATATAATAAGACTGAAATATCATAGGATTGGTGATTGGAATGCAGCGAGTTCAGTCACTAGCAATTGCATTATAGTTTTTTAACTTGAACGGTGTCCAAAATAGTTTAGTGATTTCCCAATTACTATGGTTGGAACTCTAAACAAATAAAGTTTAGATTTCTTGTAAATTTTATATACATTTGGTGACAAATTACATTGCTTAATAAATTGTAATCGTAGTATTATTCTTTAATTTGGGTGAAATATAACCTTAATTGTGTGTTATAAGAATTAACAGTTTCTTTTCTCAATATGCTAAATTTTGCTATTATTCACATAAATAGAATCCTTAATTGTCCTTGTAAGGATATCCATAATCAATTCCATATTATTGTTCAGTTATTGTGTTGATGCAATAAGTGTAGTAAAAGAGTTCATCTTCTGGAAGGAGCCACCATGGGCTCCACATTGGAATGCACCTTCTCTTCGACGGGAAAGGGCTTAAAGGGGACTTTTGGGCTGTTCACTTCTATATCTGTTGGGCAACTCTCCATGATCATCTTGGTGTTTATTTTTGCTAGATAGCTTTCTTTTTTGCAATGTTTGATAGCAGTAGATTGTCTTATGTACCTTGTGTCATGAATAACACAACAAATTTTTGTGCCCGTTTAGCTTCTTTTGGTTCCTTTATGTGGGGAACTGGAATCAACTTCTCCTTGTTTTTGCTAGTCCTTTAGGATCATGAATTTTGTACTAAGTTACTTTCATATTTATGCATTGGATGTAATGACTCATTGAAAAGAAAAAGGTTACAGAAAATGCATTGAAATGTGAGAAAATGTCACATAGAAGAGATGTTAGATTTATCATGGGCTTCTTGTGAATAAGGGGAAAACTATGCTGTCATTTTGATAAAGTTGGTGCATTATATGATGCATTTGTTGGATGTATACAAGAGGGGTTGTGTATTATAATTGATATAGAGCTATCTCACTTGGATGTAACACTTAGCCTCATTTAAGGCTCTTAACTTCAGGGTTGGGTATAATTGCTCGTGGATGAATAAATGAGCTTCTTAAATGTATAATTGCTCAAACGAAATCATTGTTGTCTCTAAAATCTAGTGGGAGGAATGTTGGCTTGATATGGCTATAGCATGTAGGAATTTGGTGTCATCTCTAGATGCAATTATAGAACGAGTTCTTAGTACTTTTGTATTAATAGTTAGTTGACATTCTCTCAATACTTTTGTTTTAGTAGTTAGTTAATGTAAACAATTTAACCATATTGTACTATATAGTGCTTGGTCGTATACTGAACAACACAACATGCTTGTGTTATAGTCTTGAAAGAAGGGCATAAAATTATGATTTTTGTTTCTGTTATTGCATATGAGGTATGTCTTATAGATGTGCTCCACCATCCTCACCATATGTTCTCTGCTTTGCTAACTTTGCCCTTTGCTTGTATTAATCTTTATAGAGTAATAGTGGTACATTCAAGGGTTGCATTACATTTGGACGATACAAGTAACATTATTGGAGTTAATATTAGTCCCTTAGCATTATGTGTGTTATTAATGTCAGTTTAATGAGCCAAAAAGCAATAAATTATAGGTGAGGTGATTATAAACAAGCTTTAAGAGCTAGTTCTTCTCATCATCTCATTCTTCAGATGGTGCACCAAAGGCTCTTTGCTAACTTGTTTTTGAATTTTGCATTTCTTCCTAGTGTTAATAGCTAATCCATAAAATCTAGGGATTGTTGTTTGTGCATGATCAAGAGGCCTTTTGAGGGTGAGGATGTGCCACTTAAGAAGGTAAAATTGATGAGGGTGCACTAGTTTTTGCAATGATTTTGGATACAAATTACTATTGGGTGCTAATTCTTCCTCCCTTGTCCCTTCAAGATAGGGCATTACTATGAGTCTAGATCTAGATGGGACGATCTTAAATGTAAGGAAATAAGGGAGTGCTTCAAAATTTCATCATAATCAACGAGTGCGACCACATTGTGGTGGAAAGTGGGTTCACACCTTGTAGGATTTCTGGCTAAGTTGATCTCACTTGTATTGTATGTTATTGCTGGTATAGAGATAGGTATGACAACCTATAATAATATATTAGAGGAAGATATTGATTGCGTCATTATGCACATTAATAAAAGCAAAGAAAGGATGATGGATCTTAATAAGATGATCTTTGAAACAAAAGTGGAGGGAGATTGCCCTTGCCACAGTGTTATAAACGTCAATAAGAGAGACCACATCGTGATGGAGAGAGGGGACACTAATATCATTTTGAGTGGAATTAGTTTTGCCTAATTGATATGAATATTACTACTAATAAAGAGGTGGAGAGTGTACCCCATAATAATAAAATTGAGTATTATATTGATTATATCTTTGTAGCTGAAATGATTGTTTGTTTCAATATGGTTGCTAAGCCAAATCAAATGGGAAAAACTTTGTAGATTCCAAGGAAAGACAAGTGTTGGAACTATTAGTCTATTTGTATCCCCTTAGTCTTTGATACATTAAATACTTTGTTTTAAGGAGTATGGTTTTATAAGTTTATCCTCAAATGAAAATTTATTTGAGATGCTAAAGAGGATAGAGAAATTGTTGCTAAAACTTTGGGAGGACATGACCATGCGTTTGAGGAATGAGGATTTGCTCATAAAGAATTGTAGCTTGGAGGTTATGGTTGTGATGTAGGAAAACATAGGAGAATTGTGACAAAATTTGGGTGAAGAGAATCTATTACATCTAGAAGAGTGGAGTTAACATTGGAGATATAGAATGTCTAGCTTTTGACGATTGAGACAATTGGTGTGGCCCAACTTAATGCAAATAGTAGTTACATCTATTCCTTAGGGTTTTTGGTGAACAACTTCAGTACATTGTTCAATGGAAGAGGTAGTGGAATGATCGAGGGATTCAAGGTTACTAAATGCGAACGCATTTCACATTGTGGTCGATTCATTTATTGGCACACTCATTAAAAAGTATGAGTTCGCCTAGATTTGTTGAAAATCTCTAAGGTCTAGTTGCACTTGAGAAGAGCATTGGGAGATTCTATGCCATGTAGCATGGCTTTACTTAGCAAGACTAGCTCATAGAGTGGATCACTCTCATCATCAAGAAGATTGGTAGGTTTGTCTTAGCTTCTATATCCTCAATATTGATGTGACATAACCTTGATAATTTCTTGTGCTGTGAGGTCTGTGCATCATTAGGATGTGCATTGTATTGTCAAGGATAAAAAGAAGTTTATATTTTATTATGCTGGGTTAAAGAGGTAGGGAGAGTGACAAGTGTTATCATTACTTTTTGTTGGCAATTAAGGTGTGTGTACTTTTATATCAACTTCTGGATGATGTGTTGTTGGGAAAAATGGCCACTTGAAGCATTCCATTTTGATTAGATTTCCTCAGATTGCTCTTCATTGAGTGTGTTGCTACTTTGCCTAATACAAACAGGTTCAATTTTTTTTATTATCATTGTAGTATTCATGCCTTTTGAACATGATCTTCCTTGAATTAGGTGAAAACCTTATTTGCTTTCCCTTTTTTCTTTGTTTTCCTTTGATTGTGAGGTCCAAGAAGATCGATTGTATTACGGTGGTTGATGATCCTTTGTCTACCATGCAAACACCATGAGTGATAGTGATCAAAGGTGTGGTCTACTCTCATATTTATGACAAAACCTTTAGGGTTCTTGTCAAACATAATAAACTCCCAATCTTCATGAGGGAGAATAGGTTGTGTAGTTTTGTGATCTTCCATCCATCTTCCTCTTTTGATCCATAATTTCTTTCAAGCAACTTCAATTTTTTTATGCTGTAATGTGTGTGCAGCCATGTTTTGATTTGATAGCCATGATTGGGCTATCCTAGTTTTGTTAAATAAGTAAAATCAAGTGATTCTTGAACTTCTTTAGGATGTTCTTCAAGTTTAAGGTGATTGGAAAGTTTCTTAGAACTATTGTTTTGAAAGAGGCAACAAAAACGTTTATGTTTTCTCAAAAATTCAGATTTGTAAAGGGATTGTAGAAAACTTTTTCATGAACAGTTTTTGAAGTGGGGTGCCCACAAATAAGGCTTAAGAGGTGTGGGAAGTTCTTCTGGTTTGACGGAGGTAAGCATATGCACAAGTTGATAAATCTTTGGAAAAGATGATACACTTATGAGCAATTTTGTCTAAACTGTTGCATTGATGAAATCGTGATAACCATACTAACTTTTGTTCAATTTATGCAAGTGATAAGTCTAGGATTACTATTTTGCGTTTGCACTAGAAAAAAATGTACAATGAAGAAATCTGAAGAAGCTGCAAATGTCAAAGAGGAATAAAATATGGAGCAGTCTTGGCCACAAGTAATGGTTCCAAGGATGGTTTCTCAAAGGGAACGATCCAATGTTATGTGTGTTACACTTGATCAAGGTCCTTACTTTAAACTTGTTTAAGGATAGAGTTCATGCAGATTATGGTTGAGGGTGGTGTGCTTGAATTTGTGAAATTCATGAACAATAAAACTTTGCACATAAATTAGAGAAAATAAGGTGTGCAAGCTTTTGCAATCCTCAATTTTGAACAAAAGCTCTTCTTATTGATGTAAATTCCTTCTCAAACAAGATTTTATCACTCAAAAACAATCTCATAGAAAAATAAATAGAGAGAAGAATAAGAGAACAAAGAATTGGCATCGAGAGTCTTAGGAAACTGAACCTCAATGAGAACTCAATAATAAGTGGCTGATTCTAGTGGATTACTTCTCTACAAAAACTAGATAGCTTGGAAGCATGATCCCTATTAAATATTGGGATTCCCTTTTATCACATTCAAGACCTTAGGAGATTTATATTGGTTTAGAGTTCAAATAAGGAGTTATAACAAAAATTCACTTTTCAAGCCCTAGGATAAGATTTAGCCCAATGAGATCAAAGTGAAGGAACTTATGCAATTCCCTTTTAGAAGTCTTCAAGAATATCATTTTTTGAGTTTATAATATATGTCAACAATTTCTAATTTCAAATTTTAAATTCTACAGAAGATTTGATCAAAATCAAAATTTATGAGTTTATCTATATCCACGATTTCTAGTTAGTCATCTGATTGGTCAAGTAGAGTTGTATTAGTGGGAACCAGTTTTGTTGCACATTTTGATAGGGCCAATCAAAAGATTTATAATATTGATTGGATTGTCTTATCATTGAACATATGTCCAGTGTGATGATGGAACCACAAATACAAAAGTTACTAGTGTTTCATGAGCCATGGATTGAATTGGGAGTGTGGTTGACATGTTTTGTTTCTAATATTGTTAAGATCAAATTTAATGTTGCTTATCTCTTGTGTTTCTATTTGTGGTTGGGTCCTTGATCTATAAAAGAGACTTGGAAGAGATTGTTGGGTAATCTAATTGCGAAGCCAAAGACTGCAATTTTACCGTATTAATAGATTACTCTCGCTACAAAAACTTATTTTGACAGAGATTGTTGCGGGGGTCAGTTACCCTCATGGTGCACTTCCTCTTTGTTTTAATTGTTTGTCTTCTTTGGTTTAGTTTGGTTGCTAGCTCTTTTGATAGGGCAAGTTGGTTTTCTGATCCAATGACTTAGTGAATGTAGAAGAAAAGGAATTGTCCATCTCCTTTGGTATTAGAAAATTGACAAAAATTCTTGTCTACTTCATCTATAGATGGAGTCATAGAAGCTAACTATTCTGTCATATTTTTCCTTCTATTTTGATAATTTACCCCATTATTGCTTTGTATGCATTGGTTTGCATGTTTTGTCTATTGTTTTGTTTGGAGTTTGGATCACCAAAGATGGAAGCGTTGAGGGCAAAGGCAAGAGAGGAGAACGAAAAAAACTGAAAAGGTTTAAGAGGGGTGTGGAGTCTTCTTGTTTGTGAATAAGGTCATAGAGAGGCCACATGAAAAAGTCTCGAAAGGAGAAAGTTTATGAGCTAGCCCTCCATGAGAAGGAAATGTTGAATGTTAAACACGAGATGGGTAGCCTACACAATGACAAATATAACTGATGGTTGGTGAGGGTTTTGGAAAGCAATTCAAGAAAAAAAAAACAAAATAATTAAATGACTTGAAAAAGAAAAGAGGGAGATGACTACAAAATATACATTGGATTCTAATGGTGTAAATATTTAATGGTTCCATTTGATCAAAGAGCCAAGCTTATGAAATTGAGAGAATTCTTGAACTTAATAGCCAATTTGATAGGATTAAAAGAGACAATGAAGTTGTTATTATGGGATTGTTTGATTATGGAGTAGTTGGTTGTAATGAATCTATGAAGAGAATTTGATGCAATTGTTTCTAGTGCATATCAGCTTTGTCTTGACAATTCCATTGATATTATTTGGCTTCTGGTGAGGCACTTTTTTTTTGTTGTAGTTTTCAGTATGTTGTCTGATAATTTTTCTTTTATTTGTATTGTATGAATGCCTTTGGAGTTTCTTTATGAGTGCCTTCGAGACAATTGGTGCTATGGCAATGAACTTTCAATCATCCCTAATTCAAAGAGTCTTCTTATGAATGCATTTGTAGCACGACAATCCTGGTTGAGATGCTAATAAACATAGTGGTAGTGGCAAGATCTGACTTGATTCTTTCAAGAGATCAAAGGACTTTATTTGTGTTGCTTCATATTTGGAAAGAGAAAGCAAATAAGAAAGAAGTGCATAAATTAACATGAGAAACCCAAAATCTAGATTGAAAAATGTTTGATCCTTTTGAAATAAAAACACTAGGGAAATGACAAATTTTCAAAAAACTTTGGACAAACAAAGTTGTTGATCTAAGGGTTATTTGACATCATAAAAAGTTCAAACTAGTTTGAAGTGATTTGGTAGGGCAATGGAACCATATAACAAGCTTTACTCAAAAGCCCTAATTCTCTTTACTATATGACTTGGGTCTTTTAAATGACAAGCTTGGAATTTTTATCACAAGAAGCACTAAACATGGAAGTTCTAGAGGATTTGTTAATCTATTTGTCTTTATATTTTCGTGCAATTTGGAATCCATTAAGGGAAAATACGATAAAATAAAAAAGCAAAGAAATGATGTTTTGTGGTGATTTTAGAAGATGGGGTCTTATGTTGGATTGAGTTATGGGAAGTTCTAAATTTATTGCAAGATGAAAATAAGCTCATATTACAACAAAAATAAAGCTCTAGTTTCAATGGTTGTGTTTTTAGATTTTTGTAAATAAATCATAAATTGGAAGGATCATATATAAGAATGAGCAAGAACCATGAGGTTGAAATGGACATGCTCGAACTGTATATCCTACAGGATAATTAGGGGAAGATCCCTAGTGACATTTCAACATCACCCTTATGAATCTAATTAACACCAATGAGTTTTGAATACAAAGAAATTACTCTCATAAATCCTAAACATAGTAGCATTACTCAACCACGAAAAAATGCCATCTCATTTTCATTCGAAGCATCAATATTTCATACAACTCATATTACATAGGCTTATGTAGGATTCCTAGGTTTGCTTTTCAAGAAAAGCAGAGAACAGCTAAAAAATCAAAATTGATCAGCCTTAAACCCCAAAACAGTTTCTAAACTATGTTCAACTATGTTGTTTGGGACAGTTATTTTGATTTGGTTGCCGATGTAGAATTAGTTTAATCACTAATTATGGCTTGTGTTCATTTGATTGCTTGGGGCAATCTGGGAATCACATGAAATGTTCAAGTAAAACCTTGACTCAATAGTTCACTAGTTGGAGCATGTCTAAGAAGACATGGGACATAATCAAACATCTAAGTACTCATACATACACAAATAACCATTGTGTGCTTGATTAGAACCCAAAAAATATCCAATCCACCAAGCTCTACTACATCAATGTAGGATGCAATGCAAATAAATGTGTAGCAATTATGAAATATAAACAAATTATGGGAAATGATTGAGATCTTTGACAAAAATGAAATGATATAGAGGCTATATAACATCAATTGAAGTCCCAAGAGGTGGCTAACATGCTTCAAAAGCTACCACATCAAAATCTTTCGTTGAAGTTGTATCAATCAATAATAATCCTTACAAAATGTTCATTTGTTGATTTGTAAAAAAGCATGTATCACCAATGCGTCAAGATGTATATATACGTATTCAAACTTCTTAGCACATGAGCTTCCACTATTTCCTTTCATATACTAATGTGAAGTAATATCAAAAATATTTCTTTTGTCCTTACCCAATTGGCTTAAACATCATTAGTCTATTTGACCTTCTTATGCCTAGACGTCTTTGCACTTGATATCAATATTTATATGCTAACTTCTCAACTACTAGTCATGAAACCCATTTTTCAAGCTGTTACTTAAATTCTAGTATCTTGTCTAATTCTCTTTAAATGATTGAATCAATAAAGACTTCTCCTACCTTTATTATGCTTGATTGATACAAGCATCAACTCAATTTCATGAATATCACATGTTGGATGTCAAAAGGTTTTACAATTGTGGTTGACTACTTAATATTAACCTTTACTTTTCTCGTTAATGACTATAACTAATAACAGTAGTATTGTTAGGAATATTTTTATACGACAATTATAATATCATTTTTAGTGTCACTATTGTCTGCCATCGGTGCTAGCAATTGTCAACTTGTGCTCCTTGTTTATACTTTATAACTAAGAAATGGTATGTGGACTTTGTAATTTAAAGTGCAACGTGGATGGATGAAGCTCTAGCACTACCGTAGTCATTGATAAATGCATTCTTTCTATTTAAAAGTAAATGTTTTAGATGAAAAGTATGCACTTCTTTTTTTGTGCTTATACAATTATGATACAAAAAAATGCTTAAACATGCCAAGATTAATAATGGGCTTATATATTGCTTTCACAACCACCTTTTAAATACTAATCTTTAAGACCCATGATATGTGTAAGTTTCTTTACTTTATTTTCTTTTACAATTATCTTTACAATGCTCTCACCTTTCTATTGAATCTAGTTTTGACTATGCTTCAGTTAGTTTAATAATTAATCTTTGTGCTTCAATTGAAACTAAATTATTCTCATGGAAGAACCCTCTACACCGGATGTGCACTCCCACTTTTGAAAGAGCGTCCATGGCTTACTTTGACGTACAAGTGTCTCCTTGAGTTTTTTGTTTCTTACAAAGGATTAGGACTTTAGGCTAAGTGTGGTCTTAGTCTCTGTAGGAAGAGGTGAGAGGTCATTGTTCATTTATCTCTCTTTCTTAAGTCTTAGTGTTTTTTTGGAACTGATTTGTATAATGCCTTCAAGCACCCTTGGGATGTTAAAACCTTAGGCCTGGAAGGATAGAAGTGAAAATGAGGGAAAGGAGATTTTAGTCGACTAGTTTTGAGTTAGCCAATGTTCTCTACATTTTATTACATATCGTTGCTTTTTGGAAGATGTTACCATCTTGGAGGTAAAGAATCTCATGGAGATATGCAAAAATCTGATTTCTCTATGGAGAATGTTATATTTTACTTTAGTTGAAGGATTAATCAAACAAGGGTAATTTTTGCTTGTATCATAAAAATAAAGGTATAAAATGAATAGTCTCACATAAAAAAGAGATGATATATCTAGGTTATGCATATGAGATTATAACTTCAATAGATCAAGACATTTTGAGGGCATAATCGTGATACCAATTTAGCTAAATTAGACATTGCATAATGGTTTTAAAGTGGTACTATGTAAATACTTGGTCTTATTATGTCAAGGCATCACCCCTCTTTAGTTGTTCCATTCCAACAAAAGTGGTTTTGTTCTTAATTGATGTATTGGAATCTTAAGACAATGGTATTACACATAAAGTCCAGGATTTTGCCCAAAGTAAAATAATTTATCCATGCACCCTTAAAAGCGTTGAATGGTTGCTGCACCTTGTTCAATAACTTTTTTTTTGAGATATTAATTGACGATTATTTCCCATCTCCTTCAAGTGTTATAGGCTTGCTAGCTTCCATTTGGTTTGTCTTAGAACCACATTGGACTAAAGGAGATGTTGTTTTAATACCATAAATATGAAGAGAAGTCTTATTATGTTAAGGTATTGTGTTCCTTTGGTCATCTCATTCTAGTAGGTTTTGTCTTTAAAATAAACTTTGACAGCTTAAGATCATGATATTATATATCAATCTAGGACTTCCTCTGTGGTCATTTGGACAATTCTTTTCTGTACCCTTAGAAGTCTTGAATAAGACCCACACTTTGTCTAGTGATATCTCTTCGTAGAATATCACTCAACAATCTCTCTCTATCCTCTTCGAATGTTACATATTGCTCTTATTGTGATGTGGTTTAATGATAACTCAATTGAAACCTCAACACTTGGACTAAGCAAATAAAACGTTAAAAGTCCATTGGGACAAAGCAAATGACCATAGAGACTAAGACCACACTTGAAACCTCTACACGGATGTGGTTTAATGATAACTCAATTGAAACCTCAACACTTGGACTAGATTGTGACATAATTAATGGATGGGGCTTGATTTTTTTTTTTTAGTTTTTTCCCCTTTGCTAATCCTTATTTTCATAGGTTTTGGCAAAAAGAAAATAATAATTTTTACAATTATAAAAAATTAAGTATAAGAATAAGTAAATGAAAAATGTCTACATAAATGATAACTATCTACCAAGTCAATAATTTAATAAAAAAATAAATTTAATAAAATTTTCTAGATTTTGACATAATATTTTAATAGAATATTTCAGATTTATTTATAATAAATATTGTAGAATATTTTGTATTTATTTACAAAAATAGAAAAACTTTGAATCACCTGGTTAACTCCAAATTCTACACTCTTTTATGTGTATTTATATCAATTATGTCCAATAGTATGTTAATTGACATTTTTAGTTTAAAAATTATTTTTATTTATATGCTTTAGCATTGCTCATCACAACTATATTTTATTTTGTTGGTTCTCCAGGTGGTGAGCACATTTTTCAAAATTTAAGTAGAGTATCTTGACATAGATCTCTTGTTGGCCATTGATTTAAGATGTTTTGCTATTGGGTCTTTTAGAGCTTTTCCTGGAGTGTTCTTTAAATATTGAAGAATTTGATAAATTGCTTTAAAATGTTTCTTATAAGACGAATGCATAAATTAACTTATCAAGCTTACAATAAACATAATATCGGTTGTGCATGAGAGAGATAGATTAGTTTGCCCATTAGTTTTTGATATTAAGTTGTATTCACAAGATCACCTTTCTTGTCAATCTCATACTTCTGATCTGGATAAATCAAAATATTTGTTAGTCTACAAGCACTCATCTCAGTCTCCTTGAGAAGATCAAGAGCATACTTTTGTGGTGAAACAATTATTTTGTTTTTTGATTTCATAGGCTCCATATCTTGAATTTCACAAAATTTACATCATTTGTTTTGTAACAAATCGTACTTAAATATTGAAGTTCTTTTTATAAACTCATAGTCCTTATTGTCAAATATATGATTTTTTAAAAAATTTCAATAATTTATAAAAAATTCTATAAATCATAAAATTCAATCTTTAATATAATTCTTTACTTTTGATGATATTGATAACTCTTTCTCCTCTTTTAAGTTCTAATCCATCATTTAGGATGTTACATTACCAAAATTCTATTACTTATTACTTTTAATATCCTCTCACATTTTCATATTCCCATGTATTGAGACAACTACCTTAGTTGACATTCGCAACTTAAATGGCATTTTACCCATGATTTTTGTCCATTGGTTTTAGTTGCCACTCCAATTCCATTTTCTCTTCTCTAAGTTAAAAGGAGATTAATTCAGCTTGTTTAACTTGGATCAAAATTAATCAATTAATTCTTAGTTGGAAAAGAAGTGATTTCTTCCTATCCAAGCTCTTCTATCATCCTGTTTTACTACTTGTTAAGCTTTGTTATTACTAAAAAAACTGTCTTTATCTTGTTTGTAAAATTCGTACATGAGTTCTTCATGGCTATATTTACACATTGAAGGAAAACTTTGATCTGGTTACAAAAAACTATTCACTTAAAGTGAAATCTCTTTCTAATTTCCTTTTTGTTGTTGGCCGTCTCCTCTCTAACTCCGATATGATTGTTAAATGATGGCCTAGTATTAGAATACATCGTTGTTTACTTTAACCGTTCTTGTGCTTGATCTATTTTAGATATGCTACTTCGAGTAGAAAGTCTTGTGCAATGCATTTGCACTTACAATCTTACTTTGGGAAGTGCTTTGACCTTGTCCTTATCACATAATCTAACATAACATGTATGATTTTCTAACGTACCTATTCGTTGCCTTTATGAGGTTTTGCTTGTGGTAGACCCTAATTTCAATCATATTCCTGACGACTATTACTACCCACTTTTCTCTAAATTATCATTCACCTGCCATTCTAAGAAATTTATCCAATCAGAATGTTATTATTTTTGGGTTTTGAGACTATAATTAAATCATTCTATGTTAATCAAGAAAAGCACGCATAATTTTTAGTTGTGCTATTTACATGTTGCGAGGTCTATTAATTCATTTTCAAATAGTAGTTTGTAATCATGTCTCGTAATGGTTTCATTATAACCATCATAATTGTTAGCACAATGGTGGTTCCTTCTCCCTCTAGTTCAATTAAACTACATAGAAGTCTTTGTATTTGTCAACTTCAAAGTATCTATTGCGTATTTAGTGTTTGCTATATGACAAAATAGCTACCACATTCTTTTTTATTATACTGTATTTGTTGTGAACGACGTGATGAATAACAAATATCTTCTCAATGACCATAGTTATGATTACTTGAATCAACTTGGTAGCCAATCTAGCAATTCTTTACATTTTTTCTAGGATTTTTGCATGTCAACAACTTGGCATGTATTTTCAGGTGTTCTTTGCTCGATTTCTTTGACCGTCTAATTGTATTTTCCTTGATTACTTGCATTGTTTGTTCTCTAACAAATGCTCATCAACTACCATAATTGCACGGTACAACCAATTCTTCTCTTCCATTGCTTCTCATAGGCCTACATAGTTTTTCACATGTTTATTGTATTTATGGTTTTAAATATTATGTTATCTAGTATATGATTGCATTAGTTATGATTGGCTTTCTCCACATTTTCCAATCTGATTTTCACAATGTATTCTCCATCAGAAACTTTTGATTTAAAATGCATTTCAATGCAAAATTATGAGTAAATAGTCTCATGGTGGTGGGTTGTTCAAAGGTAAATCCTTTTAACCTTTCCTTCCACAAAATGGTTTCTCTTATCATTTTTTTTTCTTGCCCTTATTATCCAAAATAAAATAATATCATTGAGCTAAACAATGTCACATATTTGAAACGACTTGTCCTCTTGTACAAGTTGACATTTTTTATTTCCACTGGCTATAGGATTTAGCATCAACATTTTCTTAAGGTTATCATTTTTTGGATATTCTATACTTAACTTTACATATCTTGACATGTTACTATTCAAGAACATAGCTTTCTCTTGAAAAAGCACATGCATGATCCCTACTCACCATTATTTTGACAGCTTACATCTAATATGACCAACAAGTTACTATCAAAACCTATACACCTCTCGCTGTTCTTTTCGCATAATGATATGGAAAAACAATGCCTTTGTGCCCTTTCTCAATCCTGAGGCTCATAGATAATGATAATGATGGCTCCAATGTTAATATTTTTGATAAATACAGAGAATATTTACTCCATACTTCTGAGTGGATTATGTCGACAAAATTAAATTTTCCTAAAGAAAGGTAAAAGAATGGTGCCTCCCGCCCTTTTGAAGACAACAAAGAGGCATAAAATACTTCTATTTAAAACCAAGAATTACAGATTGATTGCATATAATTGGAATGAATAAAATATCTCCCAAAAGGTTTTTTTTAATAGTCTAAGAGCTCTTAAGACAATATAGAAAGAGCTAAGCATTAATTATTATAACAAATTTGATAGATGATATCCCCACAAGCTCAGTTATATATGTTTGAATTCAAATTCAAACTCAAAAACGTGCTTATCTGAAACTTTTGCAAATCAGTAGTATTGTGGGTGTAACTTTCTCCAAAGAACTTAGAATTCAACTATTGAAAATGCATTGGTTTGCTGAAAGCATTCTCTGTAACTTTCTTGTTTAGCACTTTTCTAGGTTCCAATTAGAACGAGTTTGAAATTTTGCCACAATGTGTGGCCTTATTTGTGTTGTGTGTTCAAGGCTCCTTGTGCATTAAGATCTCAGTGAACTTAAGGATATCCCTCAAGACTTCCTCTCAAGATGTCACTCATGTTTTGACTTATCTTAGTGTCTTGATAACTCGACGAGACTCCTTGAAACTTATTGTTGAATCTTCTAAATCAGTTTTTTCTCTTTTTGGGATGGCTTACTGGTGTTAGAAATTATTATGAAACTTTAGCATTACTTGTCAAAAACTTCTCTTTTTTGTCTTAAGGGTTGTAGTTTTTTCTTGATTCCTTCTTCTGGGCAAACCTTGGTCTCTCAAAGACTATAGTCGCTCCTTGAGGCCATTTGTCTCAAGGACAAACGCACCTCAATATTGCTTCACAAGACTTGCTGCTTTAGATATTATTTAAATCTTCCTCCAGTCAGGAACAAATCATGACACTTTCTTTAAGAGATTCTAGTTCCATTTAGTCTCGTTTACTTATTCTCCTTCAGGATTGATATCTGAGTCTTTTAATTCTATTATGAATTAATATTAGCTTGTTTTTAATGACTTCTTGTCTTTAGGATTTTGCTTGACAGCTTTTTCATCCTCTGTGCTTGACTATGTTGGCTTCTATGACTCTCCTACATGGCTTTTTTGTTACTACATGGGGAGACTTCTACTCATCCATTAGATAATTTCTTTAGTTTATGCTCTTTGGTTACTTCACCTCTAACACCTTATAGCTTCATGTTTCTTTTGTCATGTCTTGGGGTTTTTTGGACTAATTGACCTCTCGCATTATCTCTTAGCATGACATAATGGAAGATCTGCAATTAGCCCACATTATGTCATCTGCCTCTTTTAACATACCACCAAAGATTTACTTCTTTTTAGTATACACACAATCATGTTCTATTCATATTAGCGGACCGCCATATTATAAGTTTTGTAAACACAAACACATGTCCATTCTCCATCCCCATCTCTCACATTTTAACCTATATCTGATACTCAGGCATTCTTCCTCATTAGATTTAAACATGAAAGATGAATATTAGACCCTTCTATAGACTCTGCATCTACATTGGTTCTTTGGAAACAACATATAAATGTGATTTGATCTTGATGAGTTTTTGCAATGACACTAGAGGAATATTTCTTAATTAGTTGATATTAGACTCTACCTTTGGCCAAAGGCTTTCCTCAACAAGTTCAGATTACAATAACATATACAATCAAATTTTTAAACTATAAAAATTGTCTACAATACTTTTATGTTGTCTCACGTTTTTCGTGAATATGATATGATGGTGGGGAATAGTGCCAAAGATGAAGGGCACTTAGAGCTTTCACTTGGAGTTGTTTATTGAAATTAGGAGTGACTTTGGAAGGTGGATGATCTAGCAAGCTTGTGTTGTGACTCTTGTTATAAAGACCTTAAAGAAGCTTATTTCGAGAAGAGTTCCTACTCAAGGAACAAAGAGAAAGAGAGGACATGCCTTAACACTATCCAATTTAAAGGGTGACAAAACAACAATGATAAAAGAGATCTTGAGGGAGAGGGTGCCAGTGGCGAGACTGAACATAGTTTTGGCAAATACTATGGTCTTCCCTGATGAGGTTTGCTCCACCCTTCTCACACCAATGCCTGATTCTCAGGATGGAGAAGAACTACTATGCCTTTTTTTTTGTTGGATGGCTTAGTGGCTCTACCATCATTGTCTCTTAGTTATAATGGCCTTAGTATGAGTTACTAAAGGTGTCTCCAATTCTTGTGGCTTATTCAAGAAGGGAAAGTCACTAGGGTGGCAATCGAGGCTACTATTGTTGATACGTTGATAGCTCACCAAGGTTGGTTGCTCTTAATTAAGGTGTTATGAAGGGCTTTAATCACCATTGGGAGATGTGCCTTGTTGATATTCAACAAAGTTGGTTTGAGGATGGAAATTTTTATTGCGAATGAGGTTCCTCCCAATTCCTCTTTTGAGGCAAATGAGGGGATGAATAGTTGCATAAAGTTCAATAATATATTTGACATCCCCGAAGGCTATGAGACCTTCAAAGGCATGTACGATACCCTTCTCTATGAGCTATGACTAAAGACGAATGCCAAGGTATGGAGTAATCTCGGCCTACAACTTGGTTTGATTGGATTAGATTTTTGTGGGCACAAATAGGAATAATCTCGATATAGGAATTGCAATGAAAGTTGAAGGCCAAGATAAGGAGAACCCTTGACTTGCAAAATGTCCCGATAAAAGTGCATTTCCTAGGACATGAATGAGGAGTTATTTCATTTCATAAGCAAAATTGGGAGTTGTAGTCATAGCCAAAGTCAAGTTTGAGAGTAATCTCAATTATGGCATGGCTTAATAAGAGTAGATTTCTCATGATGCAAATAGGGAGTGATGTTGACCTATAGGTAGATCCATAGGATGTTAGAGTTGAAGGAGAAGGTAAGGATTAATTTTGATCAATGAAATGACTTAATGATATTTGATTTCTTGGGATGTGAATGGAGAGTGGTCTTGACTCATAAGTTGATTCAAGAGCCATGTTTATTGCAAATGACAATATAAGTACTAATCTTAATCTATGTAATGGTTTATATGAATAGACTTATTGTGACATAAATGAGAATGTTCTTAAAATCAGGTCAAGGAACTACAATTGAAGCTAAAGGCCAAAGTTGTGCATAATTTAGATTTTCAATATGGCCTAATGATTCTTGAGGCTTATGAATTAAGGCAAGTAATGTGTGGTAGTTGGGAGTTGCTATTGCTTGTTATGCATGCTCAACAAAAATTGAGTGAACATATGTTCATTGCTAGCAATTTGTACAAGGATTTTATAATCTTAGGGTTGGTATTTTTTAAGGTTATCGACTCCATCTTTGAGAAGTAATGCATTTGTAGAGTATAAGGTCTTCATGCTAGAAGGAATGCCACATTTGGTTTGTTGAAGTAGCAATGAATTGTCTTCCTTTTTTGCTATTTTGGGTTGGCAAGAAGTTAATACTCATCTAGGTGGTTAAGTAGATCGGTGCTCAATATTGTCAATTGAATCATATTAGATGTGTTGGTAAATCTATTTCAACAAGACTTTTTCAAATTTATAGACTAACAAGAATGACAATGGTTGATAGGTCTATAAGTTTGTCTCTTGCTTGTTTGCTCGAGGATGCTTGCTAAAGTATATCGAAGTTGTACCATTAGATTTAGATTTTGGTAACATGGTTTTGTTGTTGTTGACTATAGCCAATAGGATTCCAAACCTGAGGAAGATTTGTTATCAAATGAATCTTTTCACTTGAGAATCTTCTACTTGCAATTAGTTTGACTTTAGTCTATTTTACTTAGTAAACAATGAGGACTAGGATGTGCTTATGTTTTCCCTTAGCTATTGAGAAGTTTTTAAGAAGTTCCAATCCTTCAATTGAAAATAACTACAAGAATTTGATTTGTCTCATATCATCTGTTGAGATGTTATTATGGATTTGATGTTTTCACCATTGACGATCAAAATTAATGCATCCTATGGGAATATTGGCTTATAATGTGCCAATAATACCCAAGTACAACTAGCAGGTAACTAGTACACCTTTTAAAGGGATCTTCATCAAACACTGGAGCTACCCCAATTGGCAATGGGCATTTGTGTGATTGGAGTTATGATTTGCGATAGAGGCTGGCCCATATGTTTTGAGTGGACTGTGCTTGAATTGTTTTGGCCTTGCTTCATACCTTTAGAAAGATGCATTGTGGTATTTATTGAATTAATGGATCCATCTAACAAGGGACCACATCTATCTTCATCATTGCCTAAGCATTGGTCTTTAGCATGATTGTATTCTTGAGTTTTGCTAGCGGTTTTGTAGAATTTGGCATATTTCAATGTGCTTGAAGTTTACCAAGTGAGAGGATGCCCACTATTTGTACATTTCGTTGACTCATCTTTGGTATTGAAGAAGCTATCTACTTGCATAATGATTGCTAATGAGTAGAAGGTTCTTAGCATGACATTGATGGTTAGTCACAAATCTATAATTAATGCCTAATATTCTATCTAGTTATTTGTCTTAGGGAATTTGATATTTGTAACTTGATGTTTTCAAGACTAGAAACGATCATACCCCAATTCTCTATCTAGTACTTTCTTCCCCATCATCATGTTCCATAAGGGGGATCCCATCATGTGAAAGCGAACAAGCTCCTATGATTTTAAAGAAATGCTAGAAAAATAAGTAATTTCAACTCAAACTATTTTGATGATCCATGTCTAATGTCCCCTTTGGTGTCTTGAAAAATAAAAGATATATCATTGCAAATTATCTAGCATGGATTTTTACCTCGTGCACATAAGTGGTTTGAATTTGCTTATATGCCATGAAGGGGGACAAGGACAGTTGTGCAAAGGATTTGAACATACCCATGTTTTTGAAGGCTTGGTTAGTGTAATAGATTAGAGGTTGTTTGATGCTTGCCTCCCTAATAACTATCTCTCTGATTGCAACCACCATAATAGGTTGGTACATGAAGATTTGCTACCCTTGTGGGTTGTTGATAATGGGAGTAGAAGAAAAATAGGGTTTTAACTTAATGAATGCTATCTCTCCTGAATTGGCTTCATTTGACATTCCATGGGACTTTGAAGAGGTTGCTTCCTTGTCGATGACCTTGGAGAAAATAAGTTGAGGATGGAGATCCAACTAGCCAAACATGTAACTTTGCGAGGAAGCCTAGATTGAGGAATATCAAATAGGTTTGAAGCATCATTAGATTAACTTCGATTCTTTTTCCAACATTATGAATATAAGGAACTTTTAAACGTGACTCCAAATGTGCATTATTGAGAATTTAGTCCCATCTGATTGCTTAGAAGTTTTGCAGATCTCTTGAAAACCTTGGAGATGATCTTCAAATGTTTTGTTTTTGTATAAAATTATTTACATTAGCCTCAACATTCATCCTCAGTTGGGCTTTGAGCACTTCGATACTGGACAATGTGATCAGTGCATGTTAATCAGATGCTTTGATGAATTTAAATTTTAAGTTGACCTAGAGACATTTGTAATGTCCATTATGCAAAACAAGTATGTCCACTCAGACAGCCAAACCATTTAACATGCATCAAAAGATAGGGCTGTCAACATATTTAGGAAAGGTACCAGCAAATTATATTACACCAAAACATGGTGTCAAAGAAGCAAACAGTGGGTTAAACCAAACATTAACAATATGCACAATGAGAGTGGACACAAGTTTTACACTGGTGCATTTATCTCAATACCAAAATACATGCAAAGCACAGAACCATTGAAGAGAGAGCGTTCTTCACAAAGAGGGAACTTCTTAACTTAGAGGCTCACGGGTTGTCTAGAAAGAAGGGAACCAAATGGTGCAGCCGAAGACTGGATTGTAGCCAATTCAGGAATTAGGTATTACTAGGAAAAATCCTGTTGTTGACCCACTAATAGATGATCATTGTTGGGGACCTGAAACCTTTAGCTGAGAATGGCAAAGTCGACCCAGCAGCCCAAGTAGATTGTATGAGTTCTGCTAGGCAGAAGGAGTCCCAAGAGGCTCTTGGTCTGAACTGGATTGCATTTGAAGTAGTGATCTTTGGAGGAAATTGTTCTTATGCTGCACTTCGATCATTCTTTGATTAGTAGTACCTACATTATTGAGGCCAAAAAGCATCACCTTTTAGGATGAGGCTCAAATATTTATGGCAATTCTGCGTTCTCATTGAATTCTGTCATGTAAATTTGGTTTTAGCCAAAGAACACATCTAGAAAAGTTAATTACCTGAATTCAACTGCTCAGCTAATCTATCCTTGACTAGTGTCATGAAGTCTTTGGACAAGGTCCCTATATCATTGAGTTATATAAACTCTGTTTGGATTCTGTCATTCAAATTCAGTACTGATAATCATCTAAGGCTTGCACAATTGAATGTACAAGGCTTGCACAATTAAAATAAAAATATTTTCTTTAGATGATCCTTAGAAGGCACCTTTAAGATCTATTTAATTGATTATGACATTTGGAGTTGAACCTAAACAACAAATGTGTCATGGATGAGAGGGTGCTGAACTTGTGCAGTGTCGTCCATCTTAGGATGCAATTGTGCGCCAAATTTGCTCGTGTTGATAAAATGTCATGTGCATCATTACCTCATTCTCATTCCTCCATATAAGATGCAAGGTTATAGTTCCTTCTAGACATGCTACCTTTACCAAAATTCTACAAGAGATATGATGCAAGTAGGGATCAAGTCCTTTGCAATGCACTTCTGCTTGAGGGCAAGTGTAATTAACAGTTCGACAGAGTTGCTGATGTACACCAAGACTCTAACCTTCAAGGATACTATTTTGGAAGTGATGATGATAGCATATCATTGTATGGTTTTCTTGTTGCATAATAATATGTAGGAGTAAAGATTATTGGTAGTAAACAGGGGAATTTGACGATATCTAAAAAATAGTGTTCTCTAGTTTTTTTAAAGGAGATTGTGCAGATAATATTGTTAGTCCCTGTAGATGACATACATTATGTTCACTATGACCTTCTCCTTGTTTAGTGTTGGAAGAACCTGGAAGAAATTGTTTTGATGTTATCTTCCCATTTGGATGCTCCTCGAGAAGCCTCATCAGTGGGCCTTTGTGTTCCTTCCTACCCTTTGATATGGCAAACCTGAAACTTCCCTTTTTTGTGTTCCTTCCGTATCATGCCCATGGTCAAGGTGGTAATGGTTGAGGTACAATTTTAGCTAATTGTTTCCGAAATCTGCTAAATTGTAGAAGGTTTAAAATTCCATAGCTTTAATTATGGTATTCATTTCTTTTTGGTGGCAAAGGCTTTTATTGTATTGAGCTGCTTGCATCAACTTGATGAGTGCATAATTCACAAGCGTTTCCATGCATGAAAATGATATACACTCGAGCGTTGTGGTTTGATTTGGGAAAAAAACTTGCCTCACAACATACGTTTATGCTGTTTACCAGGGATTATCCGGAAGACCAGAACAGTAATGGAATGCCTGCACCGCTTCTGCAGAGAATGTATTGATAAGTCTATGCGACTTGGGTATGCTATGATATAGAGTCCATATGTTGTGCGACAAAACGTCTATCTTAGGCATTTTACATTTCCCCGAAAAGAATATTGGTTTGCGGTGATGATTTTTTGCTTCATTTCAACTTTTGCAGGAACAAAGAGTGTCCGGCTTGTCGCACTCACTGTGGCAGCAGGCGTTCGTTGAGAGATGATCCCAACTATGATGCCCTGATTGCAGCTTTATACCCAGATATTGACAAGTATGAGGAAGAGGTAGATATGCAAAGATTAAGATTTTGAACCAAATGATTCAATATAATTCTTCTTATTGTTTGTGTTGCTGCTATGCTTGAATGCCTTGCTGCAGGAACTGGCTTTCCATGAAGAGGAGAAGAATCGCAATGAGAAGGTAGTCAATCTGATCAGTAACTACTTGCAAATGTTATCTTTGCACTGGAAGCTGTTCATTTCTTAGCAAATTATCAAGTTCCTCCTACACAGATACAAGCTTCCATTGCTGAGACGTTTCGAAGGCAATCTGAAGCACTTGGCAGGAAGAGGTCAACAGCTAAAGCTACTGCTGCAGCTTTCATGAGAAAATCTCAGGGGAGTTACCGAACTGGACAAAACAGTTATTTTCGTGGCAGAGTTAGAAGTAATGCTCGTAATACTTCTCCTTTGGTCTCGGATGATGAGGATGACGATGCTATTTGTGATGACGCCAGTAAAGATTCCTCTTCAGCAGAAGAGGCTTCTCCAGAAAGAAAACATAAAAGATGCAGACGAATGGCAGCTCATAGATCTTCACCAGCAAGATTAGCATGCAATGCTGATCTTGGATCTGAGGAAAATTATGATGTAGAAGTGAACAGAGAAAACTTGCGCACTTCGCCTTTGCGTGCAGGAAACAGAGAACTTGCATGGGGTAAAGGGGGTGCTCGAAGCCAAACTAGGCATGGTAGTACCAGTGTCTCAAATGGAAGATATGTCAAGCCACGATTAGCAAAGTTGATGGAGTACCTCAGAAACTTGAATGAAAATGACGACATGGTATGACTCTCTAAACTGCTGCCATTTCGATCCTTATATTTCAAAATTTAGCGACTTACTTTGATATTGTACTCCTTCAGTTCGACGTACACGTGAAGCTGCTTCCTTCAAAAGAGCAGAGCTTAGTTGTACACAATCCGTATATTTGCTGTCCTCCAACTTTATCCATTAAACATATTCGTGAAGTAAGTAAAATTCTTTCGTGTCCTTTAGTCCTAGAATTGCATTCTCTGTTCACTTTAAAGTAAAATTCTTCATTTGTTCAATATTGATGTAGTTACCTTGCAACCTTCCAAGTTCGGTTCTTGGAAAGCTATTCTTTAATTGCTCAGTAGTAAGTAAATATGCACCATCTCTTACAGTTCGTGGCGATCCAAACATCTACAAATGTTGAAGAGATCGACATATATGTAAGAAAATCCAGAAGTGATGCGCTCAAGCAAATCAAGCAAGCTGAGAAAGGCCCACCCGAACCATTGGAGGAGCTACATAAAGTGCAGGCAGATGAATCGCTTACTGGGTTGCTGGGTAAATTTTCTACTACACGAGGTGATCTGGTGAGTAGCTGAATTCTTTAGCCGTAGTTAGTGTAACAACCTCTTGTTTTAATTGTTCAAATTTTTGTACCATTCAGGAATTAATTTACTGTTCTAAAGCAAGGAGGGAAAGCTAGGTGATGACAGCATTCCCAATTTGCTTTCTTGGTGAGGAATTGATAGTTGTCAAGTGATCTTGAGCATTTTCTGAATTAATTTATGTACATTCAAGGAAAAGAAAAAGGCATATAGGAAGAACATCTTTGCTCATAGATTTTACATGAATGAATGATATGAAGGCCTCATCAACGTGCTGACGATCCATCTATGTAAACAACAGGAGTTGGGATTTTAGATTCAGATCTTTAAAAGCCATAAAAAGTCTCAAGCCCTTCCCGGTTCACGTAGTTAAGCAATTTTATTTTATCATACTGTTTCGATCTTTCTTGTATTTTTTTTTTTTTTTGGTAGTTGGTCTTGCAATTGCGTGCAATACTTAATGTAAGCTAATGAGTCATTTGCTTTCTCAGAATCGTTGTTCTATAAATGGTGTAACTTATTTTTTTCATGTTTTGCAGCAAGCATGAATCAAATGGGAGCAGGATCTATAAAAATTATTTGTACGTGTTCTTAGACCAAACTTCTTTATATAAATTTTGATATGGTGAAGGAGTTATTAGCATAATAATTCGTTTTTTAATATATTTTTATGACTTTGTTTGTATATATATTTATTATGATATATGTATATCTTGTGATTTTATTATTTGTGTATTCATTTTTGTCTTAGATCTGCATTATTATTAGTTAAGGCATTTTTGTATTTTATATATACATTGTTAAGCATTGTTCCTAATATTTAATGTTATAAAAATGTGCACACTAAAAATAAAAGTTCACATTGTTTTAAACTTATGTAACCCCATTTAATTGATGTAAAAATCTATTGATTAAATTTAAAAATCATATGCATACAAAAATTTCAAACAATTCTCTTTTAGCTACTAAATATTTACATATAAAACAGAAGTTATTCTCAATTTTCAGTACGCTTTAGACTTAAATGAATAATGTTTTAATGGTACTTAAAATACAATTGATTTCATCTTTCAAAAGATAATGTATGCTAAAAACAGACATGTAATCATTCTTTCAATTCATATATAGCCATAAAAAAAATGGTATTATGCATAAGTTTTTTTTCAAAAAAGTTTATGAAAACACTTAAGACACATTATAATATATTTCTTATAATAACATTATAATGTATTTTAATCATGTGACATTATTAAAAACATTTTCCTTGCTGTGGATCACTCTAATGTTTTTCTTATAAATTGAAAATTAGACTACAAAGAATTTCGAGGCATGGAGCTTGATAAGCATGTCTGCCCCTATCCATTTCGTCAGCGCTGCCTCCCTCTTCCACTGTGGGGCAATTCATAGAAAGAGGACTAAAGAGAAGCAGGAGATGAGTCGATGGTGGAAAAAAGAACTAAGCCAGAGCCTGAACTCAGCAGGCGTCGCTTCGTTTCTCAAACTTGCAACAAGACAGCCCCAGCTGGCCCTTCCGCATCTATCTGTTCCCGACATTCGATGGATTGATTGGGCCGAGGTCGAGCGGCTCGGGTTCCGTGGCGTTGTCTTCGACAAGGACAACACTCTCACCGCTCCTTACTCTCTCTCTCTCTGGCCGGACCTCTCCGGTTCATTCCTTCGATGCCAGGCTGCATTTGGGGGGAGAGTCGCGGTTTTCAGCAATTCCGCAGGTTAAGGCTCCAAACTTTTTCGGTTAGTCTTTTATGCATGTATTGTTAAACAAAATTTGGTTACTTACATTGAACTTTGTTTCTTTTTCCTTAAATACTTGGTTTGATGACTTCATTTGTGTAGGTCTGCACCAGTACGATCCTGATGGCAATGAAGCAAAAGCTCTTGAGGAAGCGATCAAAGGAATTCACGTTATAAGGCATGGTTTGTGCTTCTTAACCTTCGTGTCTCCTCCTGTGTTTTACTTATTCAATCACTAGTTATTGTTGCATTAACTGCATTTTGGTGTAATTGTTATATTTTTTTGATTGATTAGTAAAATGATTTTGGTATTTTTGTTTAATGTTGGTCAATACCTAGAGTTGCATTAGTAGTCAATGTATATGAAGGAAGCTTCAAAACGAAGTGAGAAGGTAGCTTTTGATCTTCTAAAAGGATGTGTATGTGGGTGACAATATTATTTTGTTCATTATTTTTGAAAATTTATAGGCTTTATAGGTTCATTGGTTTGGATAATGTTTAGCATGTTGTGTATTTGTCATCGTATCTTCTGAACATTCTTGGCATATTTGAAGCAAAGATTTGGAGCACATGAAAATGTTCTGCGTGTTTGACTTGTCAAGGCTTGTTCTTTGAGAAATTTCGGGATTCATTAATCTTTTTGGTGATTAAATATTTTTCTACATCTTTTGAGAACCTCCAGTTCGTTGTTACATTACACATTTTGTTTGTTTCCATTGTTGACAAGGATAAACAGATTGTTATTACAGTGATTAGGAATAAACCATGCTCTCTAATGTGTGTTCAAGTCAATCATGAAGCCTTATGTTACATCTAGAAAAGTACTTATTGAATGCCAACATCAAATTAGACAGGAAATACCGACAACTAGTTTTCTTTGTAGAGGGTAAAGGCTATGAATTTCCTATGGTGTATAGTGATGTCTTCCAAGGGATTGAAATTTTTATACTCATCTACTAAAGATTCAGAAGACTTGCACTCTAGTGCCTTAATAATGAACTGCAAACAGCATAAAGAATGGACATTTCTTATTGATCTAAAGATCAAATTAAAAGACACCTAAGCTATACTATCATAAATTCCGTGATCGTTAGGGAAGTTAAAATTACTTCACTGCCTTATTGCATATGGGAATATGAGGATTGACTCGTTCACCACATGTAGATTCGTTGAATTAGGATTGACTACACAAATGCTTTTGCAACTTAACACTCTAGGTCATATTTTTCATAATTTTAACACACTAGGCCATTTGCCCTCCATTTCATTCTATTATTACTAGCATTGTCTCCTTCGTAAGTCTTACTGGATATGTGTAGTCCTATTCCTTACCATATTATAGTACTCTCCAATGCCCTAGATTGTTTATCCATTATTCATTCTTCATCTTTATTTCATTTTCATAACATCGATTGTCTTTGTCTGTGTTGCCTTTTCATAACATCAATTTCTTCAGAATATGCTTAAGAGCTAGAAAATGTTTATTTATTGAAATATTTGAGTAAAATTGTAGAGCGAAAGAAACCATCTGGGACTGCTGCAGAAATCGAGAATTATTTTGGCTGTCCAGCTTCAAATCTTGTCATGGTATGAATTGTAAAGCTGAAGCTTTGCTCTTCTAGTCCATTATTGTTCTCTTTATTTCTGATTTTGTTCTTCAGGTGGGTGATCGACATTTCACCGATATTGTTTATGGAAATGTAAATGGCTTCCTGACTATATTGACTGAACCTTTGTGCCTTTCTAAAGAGCCATTTGCTGTTAAGCAGGTATTTTATCAAAAACTGTGAGAATATTTTTTGGTTTATATTATATATATTTGGGGATAATGTTTATGCAATGATACGTTCAATGTTCATCTAATGGTTAGAAAGCATTGCAACTTTTCTTTACTATAACAATTTTTGCTAACTTGATTATGTCTAAAATATCTAGAAAAGTTATTTTTTGCTCTCTCCCCCATTTTTTATATTCAAATATGGCTATAATTTTCACTTTTCTTCAAAAAAAAAAAAAAAGAACTATAAGGTTGTTTATTAGTCTAATCAAAATTGTGTTTAGAACCTGCAACCATCCAATTTTTAATACTATCAACCATATCTTGTCCATATTTATTTAAACCATTTATGGTAGAAAAATGTGAACTAGTCTTGCTTAAAGGACTTTTCTAGTGGACCAATTATCATACCTAAACAGTGGATTCAAATTTATCGAATTTGATTAATCTACTGGTTATCCGTTGGTCTTTTCCTTGAGTTCATGTCCAAAAGCCTGCTTCATCAAGATCAATGATTCAGTTCCACCTTAAACTAATGCTTGTAGTTTTTTTTTTTTTTTTGGAACTAGCACATACAATATACTCAATAGCTTGAGGGATAACCATTACTCATAGGTTTGTGTTTTTGGAGCTTTTGGCTCAAATTTTGAGCGAGTACTCAAGTTACTAAATTTATGTCAAGCTGATAATATAGACATAACCACGAAATGATGATGTTTGTGAATATAATGTTCTGAGTTGGTATAAATTCGAGATTGTTTGAAGTAATTTTTGATGAAACTATTAAACTTTATGTTAAGCTTGGAGCAGGCATGATCATGATCATCATTGGTTTGAGTTAATAAATCCCCAAGCTTGTTAATTTAGGGGGAGGTCAAGTATTATCTTGATACTAACTTGAAAGTCAATTGTGACAGATCTTTCATGAAATCTTTGTGAAGTTATGAGCTAGGGTTGATTTGGCAGTATATAAAATAAGTATTTTTTTTTATCACAAAATGCTTATTTTAAGTCATACTATATTGCTTGAAATATTTTATTTATTCTCTAAATATTGGGTTTCATGAGTATTCTATTATTTCAATAATTGAAAAAGATTGTTTTATCTTTACAATATATAATTATTATTTTTCTATTTTATTCTCTCAACAATAGATTATCAAACAAAATTAGTTATTGACACTTAAAAATAATATTTTTCAAACTTAGTTTCTATTTACCAATTTTATTCAATAATAGTTATGTCAAATCAATTCAAAAAATTCACTCCCCAACCTAATGAAGTGAAGCCTATTCATGCTAGTGATTGTTAATAAGATGTTGTTTAAGTAGTTTTCTTCAATGTTGTTTCATCTTCCACAACAAAACTTCATGCTAGTTATCTTCAATGGCTTTTCAAACTTTTACCTTTCTATTAAACAACAACCGGCATTGTCCCTTTCACCACTATCTTCATTGGTTTTGTTCATCTTTGATCACACATTTTGAATAAGGTTTTTAGGCTAGCTCAAAAATTAAAGATTGTTCGAATGTTCGCTTTGATTGGTTTGTCTCCCATTGAATTCTAATCGAAGTGAAACAAGTTATTTCAAAGCCTGTCTTGGCTTAGATTGATTTGTTACAACTGATCATGAGCTAAGTCTGGATCAGTTTTAACTAACTCAAAATTTGATAGATAAATTTATTTGTGCATGTAAGCATTTTCAGGAATATAAATAAATCAGTATATTTAATATGATAATTAAAGCTAGGATCTTTCTTTGGGTTGAATCGTCTCTAGTAAGTCAACAAGTAATTCTTTTGCCTTGAATCAAGATTGAATTGGAATCCTTCTTCTTTGGGTTCTTGATATTTAAGTGTATTCCATATACAAGCCTTTAAGCATCGTGTACTTAACGGTGGCCTTTGGGTAACAAAAGGATTTGTAGCATCCGTAATTCCTATTGAAGATTTGGGTATTGGTTAGAAAGTTTTGTATAGCTTTCAGTGGAATGTAACTAAAAGTATCAGATAAGGGATGCCTTCCCATATATATCAGGGCATCCCTTATCTGTGTCATGACTCTTTTTTTTACCTTTCGCTGGGCTTAAGATCCTGAGATGTGCCCTTTCCAGGTGAGAAAATTGGAAGGCTACCTTGTGAAAAACTGGTACAGGAGAGGCCTAAAACCTCTAAGGCATACTTTACTTCCTGAAGACCATCAATTGATAAAGGCTCCGTTCTCCTCTTGCTTTTAGGTATCTCTGCTCTCTTGAATTATCACAACACTTTAACATATTGGACGATTTTGTCCAAAGGCATAAATGACATTTTAGTCTCAACAATTGGCATTGACTACATCTTATAATTTATAAATTAATGTTATTAAGTTTCTTTTTTTTTTTTTTTTTTTTTTTGACATGATTAGTAAACAAAATTTACAAATAAATATATCTCAAGTCAGTGTACTTTTTTTGTTTTGAAATGGTTATTGCTTTTGTTATTTTTACAGGAAAATTTATAAATCTTGCCAAAAAATACTGTTTCAAATGTTTTTGGCATTCTTTGAGACATGATCGGCCATTACTTTTAACCCCCTTTTTATCGAAAATTGGATGTAGGAAATCTTTAAATTGGCTCACGATCTGAGGTAGACTCACTGTAGATCTCATGAATTAAGGGAAATTAAAAGGAAAACGATTCTATCAAGACGAAAATAATTGAGCCATAGAAAGCAATAGGCAACCGAAACAAAGCATACTTCGGACAGAAGGCAATATAAAGCTAGAGAAACATCTGCAACTTTATTTCTTGTGCATTAATACATATTCTTTTCGCATCCAGAGCATGATAATTAATAGTTTAATCCATCCAAGTTAGAATACATCTTCGGTAGCTCGGAAACATCAAATATATGTAAGCGAAACCATTGTGATTGAAGATTTGGATGGCATAGGGATCCTTCACGGTGATAAATGTAGGAGTCATTGGTTGGATGACAGAAGAGAGAGAGCATGGATGAAATCTAAATCGATAGTGGCCGCGCTTATCCGATCTGGAAATGCTTGGAGTTTGAATTTTCGGGAAAACTAACCGCCAGATTTCCACCCTGATCTGAACATTCTCCCTGAGGCTCCGACGAGGAGGTCTTTCTTCGCCGTTCGTTATGGCCGGCTAATCGCCTGCGGCAACTCCTCTTTGCCTCGTCGAACTCCGATACCACGTGAAACCTATTCATTCAAATTTAAAAAGGAATTTCGCCTGTAAAGATCGGCAGAAAATAAACACAACGACATTAAAATTGGGGTGATTCTTCGCCCCTCTGTCTTTCTATATAATTAATCCGTAATGTTATCGAAAAGCGTCGGTAGCTATTCGCTACGCGGATCGGCTTTATTAGTTTTAACCGACAAGGATGAGAATTCTCATCCCAATTCAACTAATCATCAGAAAGGAACATGGGAAGAAGGGGAACGGAGCAACCTGCTGCATTGCTGACAAAAGCGCTGCCGGAATCCGGCGACGATCACTGCCAAAGCCTTGGCGTGCTCCTCGCACACCTTGTGCCGCCGGTGATACCTTTTGGCCTCGGTCAGATCCGCGGAGCAATTCTCCACCTGGCAGATCGGGTACGACGTTCCCGCCCCCGTCCTCCCCCTAAGCACCACGGACGCCGTTGGCGGCGCGGTCCGCTGCGGTCTCTCCTGTTCCGCTTCTTTCTCCCCTTCGGCGTCACCTTCTCCCTCCACGGAAGTCTTTTCCCTTGAATTCTGCCGGTGATCCCCCGGTGTCTTGTCCATCTCCCGCGGGAGCGAGCGAAGGAGGCAGGTATGGTGCTCTTCGGTAAGGAGGACGAGTGAGGGGAAACTGAATTAGAGGAAAAGGGGATTTGTGGTACTCAGTCGTCACCATTTTTACTTCCCCACAAAAATTTGTCCGTCGATCGATGGTGATGGAGCCCGCGGTGAATTTAGAGGACAAAAGGTACCCGGAAATCATTTTTAACTCACGGTACAAGGGTAACTATAGACCCACCAGAGTTTGATCTGACTGCCTAAGGACCGTCCGATTGACGAAGAAGCTATGCTATCGATGCCACGTGTTTTGTCGAAGCATCGCAGTCCAACAAAATTTGAACTGTCCGATCATCCGAAACGAATACAATGTCCGGAAAACGACTTCGCTTTTCTCACGTCGCGTCAAATTGGTAGGGTCCACTTATTCCCTTTTGTGGCTAAGCGTTGCTGTCTCTTTAACCTTGATTTTTTGTGATTGGTTGCTTCCGTATCCCAAATCGCTAAATATATTGATTTAAAAACATAATTTTAAATAATATAACTTAAAAATATTAACAAATTAATATAATAATACCCAATATGTTATTATTATTTATCATATATAAGATAAATCTTATTGTATGAATTTAAATTAGTTCATAATTGGCACACATTAATGTATCTTTTCAACCAAACCAAGGAAATGACATCAAGCATAGTTATCATCATCAAAAAAGCATGCTTCGAGCTATCATGGGATTGGAATACTATCTTTTCGAATCATATTTTCAAAGATTCTTTGATTATTGCTATTTAAAAAAAAAGGTTCTGCAAGATATTTTTTTTAAAAGAACCTTCCTCCCATCCCCTTTCTTAAGGTTTTTATAAATCTAATTATATTAATTTAAAATTGAATTAAATACTTTTTTTTTTCCAACAACTGCAAAAATTAGACATGGTCTTCCATTTATTTCATTAATATAATTAATACAAATATAGTTGATCATATCCAAAAGCTGCTCAGTTAAGAAATGATCCAACTCATATGTACACGGCAGTGTAATAAATTACAGATCCAAAATCAACAACTGAAAAAATTACAAAAATCAACAAGCTGTAAGATAACTTAAAATGAATTGAGATCTTGCTCGACTTGGCTCTGCCACCTGCAGCAACACAGAAGAACATAAACATGGAGAACAATCTCAGGCGAGGCAAAGGAGACGATGGGCTTTCTCACCAACCTTGAGATGAGGAATCTGGCGAGCGGGCTCACATTCGAGTTCTCCATGGCTTGAATGTTTGGTTTGGCTTTGCTCTGGACCGATTCTTGTGCAGCCTCACTGTGTCTTGAAAATATCCGAGCTGCGAGGTCTTGAAGGTTCTTCATTGATGCTTCTCTGGAGCTGCAAGAGAGCAATGGTATCAGAGGAAAACAAGCAAAGGAGGAGGGGATGGGAAATCAACCAAGACAACCTTCCAAGTCGCTGAAGCAATCTGCACGCAAAAGCTTCGCAAACACCAGGTTTTTGCAGCTCTAGATCGACCAGAGATTCTATCGCGGCACGTGAAATGGATCCATCAGGCCTATCTCCGGCAGCCTTTGGGATAAGAAACGCATTGTTAGGATTAGAGAAAGAAAAGAGTTGTTGCTTTCTTAATGCATTTTCTCCTCACACTAAAAAAAGTACCAAAAACAAAACAAATAAAAGAAAATTCTGCAAGAACAACAGCATAAAAATCAAGCTTCCACCAGCTACTCCAAGGCTTAAAAGATTGAAAATGACATTTTAAAGGTCAATAAAAGATCATTAATACTCCATTAAGAAATATACTGCAGTGCTATCTGGAAAGTTTGTTTTTCAACAAAGTGCTGTAATGCAACCTGCTTTGTGATTCAACTTTTCCACAAAGCACTTAAGAGTTGTCTTTTCACTTAACTATTCTTCTAACACAACAACACAGAAAGGCAACTAAATTCATTGTAAAAAAGACCAGAATTAGCTTCTATAACAGATAGGAGATTATAAAAGCAACACATTTAACAAAAATAAAATACCTCAAAAATAAAAAAATAAAAAAATTTAAAAAAATCCAAATTTAAGATACCACCCAAGGAAACCCTTTGGATGATGAAGAAACTGAGTGCTTAGCTTGTTAATGTTTTTTATCAAAACATCAGGTTTATGCAAGGTGATGTATTAACTCAACTTCTAATTTTCTCCCAACTGTAAATATATATACAAACTATTCTTCCTTGAAACCATCTTCAATCAAGTGATTTTTGTCTAAGTTTAGTATGCATTTATATCCATATTTTTCACCTATATTGCATCGAAACAACCTCCTCCCACGTTCTACAGTGGAACAATGGAAGTATCAGTGGCAGCAATCACTATCAAAGACCATTACTAACTTAAGATCAACATGACCACAAAAGTAGTGATATACTTTTTCTTAATACTTTCCAATTGTTTCACCACAAATAACCTCTAAACAACACCCAACACTATCAACTCCACTCACTTGCTCCACCATTTGAAAATGAAAGTATAAAATTCATCATATGCTCCATTAGGTAAGAATTCGATGTACAAAAAAACAATTCATCAATAAATGCAAGTGTATTTCCATCATACAAAGTAGCATAGCTTAGTTAACGCACCATAAACATCAATAAAAAACGCAGATCGGTGCTACGAAAAGCTTTCGCGTTTTCTAACAAGGTTAGAGGCGGAAGAACAGACACGAATAGGCTGTCGTGCGCAATCTTAACCCATATTTTATAACAAGTTTTCATGAATCAAACCTAGGACTTCTAAGCCCCATAACAACAAATATGTGAATGAAAACATAAATGGGTAGGAACAAGAAGTTTATGCTGCTAAATTTATGCTAAGTACAGGCAATAAAGCATACTTATATCCGATGCACCTAATAACTTGAACTTCTTACCTCTTTTAGTGAAGGAATAATCAGTGATGATAGCGTAGGAGAGGCTGCCGTAGCTGATGCCAGTGCACTTCCATCACCATCAATGTGGCGTGACTTTTGCGGACCCTTTTGTGCATCGAAGTTCTCAGAAGGATCTCTAGATATGAGCAAATTGGCATTAATTTCCACAGATAGAACAGTGCACTAGAAGCCTCTTGTTGAGAAGGGGAAAACAGGAGCAGAAAAAAAGATAAGTATATGATGTGCCTTTTAACTATGATTTACCTCGAGGATTTTGCTACTTGCCTAGAATTTCCTTTCCTCAGTCCTGCTTGCAAAGCTGCCTTTGCCTGAAAATGGTAAAATCAATTCAGAAAACATCAACAATCAAATGAAGAATATTGGGTCTAAGGCAAAAATAATCATATTTGCCTCAAATCGCATCAGAAGCAAACCTCTGCAAGGTTAGTTGCACTATTTTCAAATAAAGCTGATTGTACTTTCTCTTGAATCCCCAATCTAGATTTTGAGCTCCGAGGTGTACTAGGTTCATCTTCTTGAGTTCGAAGAACAACTGTGCCACTAATTGATGTCTCCTCAAATGAACCATATCTTCTCATTAGCTAAAAAGGGAAAGCAATCATCACTAAGAACTATTCAATCATGTTTGTTATATACTTATATTCCAATTTTTTGACCTCCATCATCGCTGTCATATTTCTTTCATACCTTACTGCTCAAATGCTCGACAGATGTATGAATTAAGCTTGCCCTTGGGGATCGAACCACGACAGTTCCAGACCCATCCACATATTGATAGTCCTATAAGCAAGAAACACCAGTCAGATTGAACGCATATAGGCTGATATCATTGAAAAGAGAGAGAGAGAACTACATCCTCAGTAGACATTTCTGATCTTTTATGGTCTTTCCCATCATCTTTCAGGAACAAAGATTCTGGGTTTTGCTCATCAAATGCACTTGTCGATGTTATCTTCTGCTTCTCTCTTTCTACTGCTCTTCTAGTGAGGTTGGCAACATATGGAATTTCAGATTTCTCTCTTGCTCCAGAATTTTGGAGTGGTTTCGCAGCACTGCGCACCGTTCCTGTACCCTGAGATGCATCCATGCTAGATTCCAATGCAAAGGTTTTCGAAGCTTTAGCGGGACTGCAGAACAGTTGAAACACTCCATTAAAATTCAAATAGTTCAACAGATAGGACTTGCAATGGGTTAAATGTCAAATAATATCATACCTCAACTGTGCAATTTCTTCCCTTGAATCGCTGATTACCCTTAAAGTGCCTGTGCCCAGTGATAAATCAGAGAAAGATTCCCGGCCAGTGTTCCTCAAGGCCTTTCCTGGACTACAAACATGAATGGAGACGAATAGGGAAAACAAGAAAAGCTTAATAGATGGACCTTCATTTATGACAAAAAATCGATTACCTTAATTGTCCACTTTCATCTCTTGAATCCCGAATTGCCCTGAGAGTGCTTGTTCCTTCATCAAATGAGTTCGGGCCATTTTTCTGAGTTCCCATGTCTTCGTTTGGGATGAACTTTGGCCGTTCTCTGTCATGTAAAGAGGATTACAGAAGGTACGAATTCACTTTCCCCCATCTCTAGATGGACTGGTGGTTATTATCAAAGGATAAGAGACATCAGAAGCTTTATAGACCTTATTCTCTCCATAAGTTTTTGACTTTTTCTTGCAGTTCCGATGAAACGATGTTTAAGGAGCTCCTTGGCACTTGGCCTCTGAAATAAAGATTTAAAAACTATTTATACTGAGATATCAGCAAGATTTTAACACCCAAAATTACGTTGTTGATTTGATTTTCAGTTACCTTCTCAAGAAAAATGTCAGAGAGGCGTTGTATAACATGAAAAGCATACTTCACAAAGCATCTAAACAACACACTGCTGACATACAACTACAACCATAGATGAGTTAAATAGCAATAATGGGGTTCTTTTTTGTGAGGACAATCAGTTGCAACAAAAGCTCTTGTATGCATGGTTCACTGACGATCTAACCCAAAGGACCCATGCGACTTTGTCAAACAATTCGTAAAAGTTTTTTACATCTCGAGCCTGCAGCCTCAAATTCGCATGGAAAAAAAATTTTCTAGTGCACCAAAGCTCCCCTTGTCAACCAAGGACTTCCAAACTATGCTAGTTTCTTGTCACATATCCAACAAATTATTAATTTTGTACATTGTGTGCTAAATTCGAAGAAAACAATTGGTATTCTGCATGGTGTTTGTACGCAAATTCATGCTAAAGGCATAATTAGAGGAATGACAAAAAAAAAACCATCTTCACAGAAAATCATAAGAAACTGAGTTCAAACAGAAGTGAAGAAATTCAAGTTGATTGGACATAGATGAAAACTCATTTCAACTGCAAACACACCAAAAACAGCTAGGCGTTTAAAGGATCCAAACATAATAAAGAGAAAATATATCACAGTTGAGTGGAACTGCAAATAAATCCCATTAATCCAATATTATATTATGCAAAATGTTGTGCAACCCAGGCATGATAAATTGGCCAAAATGACACTATATTCACAAAGAAAGAAAAAGAAAAGTGAAAAGACATGTAGAAAGGAAGATCCAATCAACTGTTTCTGCATAAAAATGAAGGGATTACACCTTACAAATCGCAATTTATAGTTGAGCCAGGAATTTGACAGTTAACATATTAAGAAATGATGGATGACAGTGAAAAAAAACCCAAGCAATGCCATCTAAAGAGAGAAATAAGCTGAATCGTGGGAACAATAGGCTTCTTTAACTTGCCACACTTCTCTCTTCAACTACAATCAACCAAAAAAATGAAGTAATTGGTTCATGTTATATAAGCATCCTTAACAAAAACACATGTTAAAGTTTGCAGTCACCAGCCCCTCCAAAAATGCAGTGCTTGAAAGCTTCAAGCAATATGAAGGCCTTAATTATCAATGATACCAATGCATGGCTAAGTTGAAATTTACTTGGTGATATGTCTTTTGATATTTCATGTTTGTTTCTTCAGGAGGTATAATCAATTTTAATCTACCAAAACTGTAGCTGAAAAATAACAGACATGCTATTTTCTTTACTTAGCCCAGCTTGAATAAATGAGACCAAGTGCAAGTGATGATAACAGTTAGATGATTGGATGATAAAAAGAAGAAGGAAAAATACTCAACACGGTTTGCTGTTAACAACAAGATCAGACTGCTTAATGCTTATCCTTTTATGAAACACTGCTTCCAAACAGGAAAGGTGACTGAACTAAAGGAAAATGTAGGTATGACGACTTGTTAATATTCCATCCACAAAATGGTGCTACACAATTAAAGATCTGCTTATTCCACATTAACCTGATTGCAAACATTCTATTCAACATTTTTTTGAATGCATTTAATTCCTGTAGTTTTCATAACCTTAATACTGATCTGAAGTACCCACTCTGGTAAACTTCCTTATCAAATGGCAATAAGCACAGCTAAGGGCCCTGGAGGTAGAACACATGCAATAGAAGATATCTAAAAGGATCCTAAAAATGTTCTAATATATGGCCATTTCAACGTTGACAAGTACCTCTGAAGGTGTTTTCTTCAAACAAAGCGAGACAAAATCTTTCAAAGGTCGAGAGAAATGTTCGTCCAACTGCATCAAAGAAGAGTGCCAATCAAACAATAGGACTACAAGAAAACCAAATTGCCATAACAAAAATAACAATTATCAGACCTGAGGAGGATTCTCTCGTGGAATCATGAACAGAACCCTCATTGGATGCATATCTGACAAAGGCGGCTCCCCTTTTGCCATTTCTATGGCAGTTATACCTAAAGACCAAATATCTGCCTGGATAATGGAAACAAATCACTAATAATTCATTCAGAATTCAACTCCTTGCAAACAATTCAGTACACACCTTTTCATTGTAACCTTCTGAATTCTGAATGACCTCAGGAGCCATCCAAAAGGGGGTTCCAACAAATGTCTACAAGAGTCAATTCATCAGCAAATAATAAATGCAAATGTTCATGTTTAAAGAGTTGAGCATCCACAAACATACAAACAAGAAAAATTAGAAAAAAAAAATACAGCGTTATGAGAAAAAAAGTACAGTTCAATGAAATACACAGTAGCAGATACATGAAATATTAAATAGAAGAACACAGCAATTATCAATAATAATTAAATTAAAAAAGCAAGAAAAGCAGATCAAAACAAGTATCGCAAACCAATTGTGAAAGTAATGGATGAAAGCAAACTTTGTGAAGGAATGCTATCAGAAGTTGCATATGTATAGCATAGCACATTTATGTAGAACATAATACGATAGATGTGCTTATATGTGGATCTATGTATCCATGTGTTCAATAATCTGCATGTAAAAGTAAATTTGTTGACACAATAAAAAACAAATATTGTTGAGAAAATGCAAAAAATATAGTAACAAGAAATGAAAATGAAATTAGAGATCAAGAAAATGCCACAAGACATGTAAAATCACTTAAATAGAGATAAGATAAAAGCTCAAATGGTGGCATGCCTAATTATATTGAGCTAGAATAGCAGTTTTGAGAATGAACAACAGAGCTTCAAATTGCACTTCTTCTGATGATAACATCAAGGGTTCGATTATTTCGTTTAGCACACTCCACAAATGAACTCCAAACCATAAATAAAATTGGATGCAAATCCAGATTTGGGACTACCTTTAGATGACGTAAACAATCAAATAGCGTGCAAAAGAAGTTGACATCATAAGCTGCAATAACAAACCTTCCTCCAAGTGAGATCAGTAAAATGAATCTTCCTTACTCAACTTGTGAAGTTCTAAAAGATTTGTTGTGATAATCTTTATCCATGTCTTTTTCAGTTTGCCATATCCCATGGAAGAATCCCAACATTTAATACTCTTTACTACAGCATCAACTAATCCATGGTTTCCATGTTCAAAAACAGTTGAGTCAGTTTCCTCTCAACTTCAATTAGAGTTTTAACTTCTCAATGATACATTCATCTCTAATCCTCTACCTAAGTGCATAGCCAGCTCTACATTTTTCTTACAACCCTCTTATGTCAACAAAAGTAAATTTCATGAACTAACCTTCAAATTAGAGTAAAACTTTTAGATCACACAGCATTCTAAATGCACTCTACCTCCCCTCATCTAATTCTATGACATCATCAACTATTTTTCCATCATTTGGCAAGACAGACCTCACTCGTGTGTTCAATTATAAATATTCTTGTCCTCAATATTTGTACTTCTATTTTCACGAAAATTGTATCCCATATATGAGTTAATTTTATCTACTATGACAACTCCAAAACTTCATCCAAACCCCTATCCATGTCTTATCTACAAAGATATGCCGTCATCTAGAAGTATTATACACAAGAAGGCAGCATATCTAACTCAAATGTGCATCACTAGGATATGTCTTCAATGTTGACGTCATAACTGTTGTTGTTAGCCTACCTTCATCAATAGAACTCATGTAGCACTCCAATTCACTCGAGCTACCAAATGATCTTTCTTAAAAATATAATGCTTTTGAAAAGCCTATGCTCTAGATTTAAAAAGGTAGTTTAGTCACAAAATCCAATCACACCAAATAGATAAGCAATGATTTCTCTCATAATATCAAATTAATCTTAAAAAATGAATAATTAACTTAAAGCATAATGGATTTCTTCCTAACATCATTGCTAGACCTAGAACACAATTGCAAAATAAAGGCATTGAGGTCATCAAAACTAGCCCTTAATTCCTCACACTACGATTTGGCTTTCGTGATCTATGTGCTACATGTGCAACTTGACTCTGACACATGTTCGATAGGCTGCACTCCTTTATTCCCAATGAGAACTTTTTTCTTGATTTTGAAGAGTTCCAAGCAGCTTCCGAGGACGGGAGGGAGAGGAGGGATTGGTCTTTCCTATCTCTAGTTAGACTAAATAGTGAACAATTTCTTTTGCTCACCTAGTACCTTTAGAAGACATGAATTGTAAAATATTTCTTTGTTAAGAATACTTCTCAACATCCCGAGGGAAACTGAGAGCATGGCAACGTTTGAAACAAGTGGTATATTTGGTTTAACAAATGTAGGCCATAGTTTGGCCTTCCCTAATTCTTTGAGTACCATTGGAGGGCAAATGTAATACCCATGTGAGCAAAGTGATTGTGACTTGAATAGACACATGTCAAGCAAAAAAATTCAAAATAAAAGGAAACATGAAATCAATTTGACAAGCTTCATGCAATATAAAACAAAGGATAAAGCCTCACCTTCCTCCTAGAAATTGTTTTTGTTAGCTGTGCAGAAACTCCAAAGTCTGCCACCTACAAAAGGAGCAAACATATTGGGTGACTGGCCTAATGACTATTATAATTCTGTTAATTCTTTTACAACTTATTTAAAAATTACTTGAGTTCATGGGCTTCACGTACCTTAACATCACCACTTTCTGTCAACAGAATATTTGCAGCTGCCACAAAATAACACAGGTTCGTCATAAGTAATTAGAGACGATTTTAAAAATTAAAAGAAGGCATGGATCAAAAATACAAAGTTGTTTGGGAAGGCATGGATCAAAAATATAGGAAAATAATATGGGAAGTGACCTTTAATATCTCTGTGAATTTTTCCTTCGCCATGTAGGTATTCAATTGCATGCAACAAATCTCGTAGAATGCACGCAATGGACAATTCATCTAGTGGAGGACCAGTTTGAAGCTGCATGGTTAAATAGGTTGAGAGCTTAATTCAATTTTGTTTAACAAGATCACCATATGAAACAAGGGTAAGGTTCAGTTAGCTTCATATAAAGTACAGACGCCAATCATATGAAGCATAAATTGACTAATTCAAGAAGTTACTTCTACCATACTAAATGATGCTAATGGGTATTACTATCTTCTAAAACCCCACTGCATTCCTTGAACCAGAATTGAAATTGACAAAACAAACTTAACATGTAATTTATAAAATAAATAAGAACCTGCTAAATAAAACAAATAAAGAGAACCTACTAAGTCAGCCACTGAGCCACCAGCCATGTACTCCATGACTATCCAAAGTTTGGTTTGATGGAGATAAGAACCATAGTAATCAGTTATGTATGGAGAACGGCACTGTGATAAGACTGATATTTCCTGAAAATATAAAGAGGTATCAATTGAGTCCACCCTTCATAAGACTAGAACAAGGATTTACTTAAGCATAGATTACCTTTTGAATATCTTCAATATCATCCTCGCTAAACAAATAAAGTTAAAAGTTAGAGACTTCAAAAACCAAAAGAATTTAACAGAGGAAAGTTATATAAGACTTTAAATCTACTAACAAGAAAATGGATAGTTCAAACAGGATCAAGAAGGGAAAAGAAATTACCCTACAATCCTTTCCTTGTTATATAAATATATATAATGATACACATACATACAGGCGTACATAAGTCATGAATTAAGCAATTCTCAGAGAAAAATCTAGTATTACATCACACCATTAAACGGGACCAACTTTTGCACATCACAGGATTTGCTTGTGCCAGTAATAATTCACCTCCTCTTTAATGCACTTTCTGCCAACGATAGCAGTTTGTAATTCATTGACATACCATACTTCGAAACAATGCCAACTACAAGGTTAAGCAGGTCAACATATCCAAGTGCTAAACAGACAACTCTATATTACCTGATTAAAATTTAAGAGGCAAGTTCTGTTAAACAGAACTCGTATGTTTAGAAAGCTTAAAGTCCTTAGCAAGAATTAAAAGAAATATTAAGAAGGAACCAAAATATTTTTTTTAATAAGAGAAATAAACATGAAGTCTTGAGATAGAGTCCACAATAAAACTGAAGAAAACAGACAATAACACTGCCAAAAGAAGCTACTGTAGTAAAAAGAAATAATCTAACAGATATTATTATCAGCCATCATGCAAGAAAAAAAAAAGAGAATTATTTTTATAAGTAGATGCTTACGCTTCTTCTAGATCAATAACTTTAATCGCAACTTCCTTATTGAGCTCCTTGTCAAACCTGCAAAAAGCAACAATTTAGAAATTTTCATTTATAAGGGCAATGTCAACTACAACATTGTCACTGCCACTTTTATGCTAATGAACCACAAAATCGCTTAAATTTGGTATAGATTCTACAAAACGTAATTACAACAAATAGGAGCAAGTAAATACTTCAAGTTGTAAAGCCACATCTATGATAACCTATAAATGGTCAAGTATTATGGCATTGATAGAGACACGTGTATCATGGCCTACAACAAAACTTCAGCTTATTTAGCATGTATAACTTGCAATAATGAAACCATGCAAATCTCCATGATGATTTCAAATTTTTAAAACGCCAGGTTTTATGGGTCATAGTGTAGCTGACTTTAATTCTCGCTTGAGAAATATTGTGCTTAAAGATGATCTCTCATATTAGAGGAAAAAAGTATCTAGTTATCCCAAAATGAATGACAGTTGTTCTAGTAATTAAAACGTTATAGATTTACAGATTTTAGGACAAAAGGGTTTAACAAAGTACCAAGCTTGTTGGAATCAACTTTCGAAGGTAAAAAATGTATTCTCATTTCCAGAAAATAGACTTTAACTTAACAACCAAGCAGAAAATTGGATTTTATCCAGGTTTGGCTCCATTGTATGATCAAATCTTTGATACTGGAGATTAACTCACGTGGAATATCTAAATTTGAAGCTAAATTTCCCCAAAATAGGTAATAAAACCAAGTCTTGATTAAGAGCCTGCTTTTACAGATGAAAACTCAAGAAAATCAATTAATCAAGTCGAAAGAAAAGTAAATCAAAGTCCAAATTATTAGAGGATTTCATTCTCCAACTTTATTAACTGTGATTCCCTCCTTTTAATATGTTTCCTTGTGTACGGTGGTCACTCTCCTAATCTCTTACATATCTTTTGATTCTTGCCTTCCTCATAATTATTAGTTCTTTTGTTCTTTTTTTGATGACCTTGTTATCTTCATTTTATAGACTTATTGATAAAATGGAAGTAAGAATAAGCACTAAATAAGATGAAATATAGAAAAGTAGTATTTCCATACCTATAGAAGTATTGTATGGGAAAAGAAAGTGTCTCAATTAGTTCATTAAATAGTTAATATTATTTGAAGATAAAAAAGAATGAATGGAGATGCAATGAAATAAGTGAACACTTAAGGTGGATAGAGTATACGCTTTCCCTGGTATATTTGGATGACGTCGAGGCTTAACTAAGTATTTATCATTTTGTGTTAATGACAAATGCTTCGAGATGAAGTGTCATGACATGCATTGTAGATGGTATTATAATTATTGATCTAAATGTAAAGAAAATCTATGGAACATGGTTTAAGAATTAAAGAAATTTCATCTTAATATTTTTAAAATAAAATATATAAAATACAAGTATAGTTAAGCCAAAAGTATAATAAAAAATTTCATTATCTTGAATCTATATTTCAAACATGTGATAAATTTAATAGGATGTTAATAATAAGATCTAAACAATTTAGGTAAAATAGAACATTACTTTTGATATGTTGTGTGATTGAAAGATTTAACATAAATTAAAGATAAGATTCATAAAATTATATTAAAACTAGTATTATTCTATGATACAAAATATTGGCCTGAATAGTTCAAGCATATAAATAAAATGAGTATTAAGAGATGAAAATATTGAGATGATTAAATAGTTATATTCAAAAGATATGAATAGACATAAATGCGTTCAAAAAAAGATTTATAGTACAAATGAAAGAAAAGCTTATGGAAAGTTGATGTTAATGGTTTCAGCATGTTAAATAGAAGCCATTTACATGATAGGACATGTAAGTTATTAAATTTTTTTCTCATGAGTATGAGAAGAGTTAAATCAAAGGAGAATAAATAGTATTAAAATGGACTTAGTACATTTTGCATATTAGAGAAGTTGTTAACTAATAGAGCGCAACAACATTTGGGGATTCATGTAAAAGACCCCAATCAACGAATTTAAGGATTGTAGTTATTATTTTTGTTGAAATTTGTCTTTATATGGTGGATTTACACTAATACCATTGTTGTATAATTATAGATGAATAGAAGAAAAATTCTAAAGTTTTCTCCTCTTTTTCATAAGTTTCTTTTCTTTCTTCATGGTCTGTAAGCATTGGTGATTAAAATCTTTTAAAATTTTTATAAACCATAAAATCTTTATGTTCTTTTCCATTATCCATACCCAAGGCTACAAACAATGACAACTCTACTTCAAAGGCATCATCTAATGTCTTGATATCTTATCTCAATATTAATAATTCCAAATTTTTAACTTAAAGATGAATTTTGTTGGGATAAGAAACTTAAAATATAGATAATTAATTTTGAGAATATTATATCAAAAAATTTATTTGCAATTTTTTTAGAGTTAATTGAAATTAATAAATTCTAAGCAAAAAGAAATTTAAAAGATAATTATTTAGTGATTGTATATATGAATAAAATGATAAAGTGAATGATAGGAAATGCGACAATTAGATGTATTCTCATATGTTATTAATGGTTAGGTAAGGATAACGTATTAAAGGCTTTTTGAGAGACAATAAATCAAGGTGAAAAAATTTATAACAATATAACATCATACTATTTTTCTCAATGAATCAGTGTGCATTCTACCCAATGGATAAAATATTGAGACTATTTTTGGATGACATTTTATATATACTCCTTGAGGTTGTTGTTTCTTTATTTCATGTCTCAATTAAAAATTAATGCATAAACCATCAGAAGTGAAGGATCATGACCTTTCAAGTAATTCCGAAGATGATCAAGTTGCTTGATTAGGTGTTGCTTATCAATGCACACTACTAATATTCCTCACTAATTTAGAAGCAAAAAACTTTAGCACATCAACTATTTAAATATTTAATCTCCATTGATAATTCTTATAGACATTTTGAGCTTCTTTGTTAGCTAAGATTTGAGTGCACTTTAAAGTTTGGGAAAAAAAGAATGAATTTCTCTTTTGATATTTTTTATGCCATTATTGTGGCATATTATTAACAGATTTTATCTTTACTCGCCTATGAACTTAGGCTAAGGCCAAAATTATATAAATCTTAATGATTTATTGCGTGCGCTTAATATCTCCAGGCTATTACTTTGTCACTTTGTTGTATATGCATAAAAGCCATTTCAACACAACACAATCATTTGTCATCTCTCATTACAAAGGATTCAGAGGCACAATTCTTCCTACTGCTAAGTGCAAACTAAATCAACAGAACTACCTACAATAATGTTCATGCATGAGAAAAACTAAGATGAATGCCTTAAGAAAGCAGCCACAACACCACAAAAAGAAGCAATAGCATTCAAAGCCCAAAAAATTGGACATAATGCTTATATTATCAAAGAAATTTCCTAGAAGTTTATATTGAGTGGAACACCAAAAAAAATGTGGTACCACCACAACAATAACAATGCCAACAAGATTTTTGAGATGATGAGCATTTTTGGGATTTAAGAAAAGTGGAACTTCGCATGACCTAAAATTTCAACACTCGTAACATTGATTTGGAACCAATTAGACATACTTGAACAGGAACATAACAAAAAGCATTACATACACAATATTGTTCACATCGTTTTCCTTGTCTTAACAAGAAACTTAAATAAATCAATCGGTGAGTCATGAGCACCAAGCCTCTTCCTACTATCCTTGAGGCTTCCTCTAGGATTCGAAGGGAAAAAAGCCACAACAAAATCATGCTATAAGGTCATAAAATACAAACACCAATGGAAAGTTCCATCCTTGCACGATACAGGTACATTAAATAGTCCAACCATACCAGTCATGCATAAGTTAGAGGAGATGAAAATATTAACTCAGATATTGGTTATTATTTAATCAAGTTACCAATGAATCAAATTCCAAATGTATGAAGCACTAGCATACAATAGTCCATTATCACTTTGGTCATACCTAAGTTCACAAATACTTTCTCACGTGACTCTTTTTGCCATTCATCCTTACAAACTCAAAACATGGCCATACAACATACAAATGACACAGAGCTATTTGTTTACTTAGGAAGTAAGGAACTCAACGGCTACGAATCATACAATCGTAGCAAAACTCCCATTATCTAACTAGAGTAAGGATTTAAGCTAATTAACAGTAATGTCTTCCCCAATGGTAATGATCTAGATATTCCAATAGTTTTGCAAAAAGAAGATCTTGCACTCATCATCTAATGTCCAATATCTTCTCTTAGATTGGACCAGTACCATGTTCCCATGCCTTTGTAATTAATATATATGTTACAAGTCCCAAACAATACTCAGGAAACCAAGAAAAAACCAAACAAGAAGATTGCAATTAAAAATGAGATGAAAAGTGCATTTCTCAATCATGACATAATTGAAGAATTGTAGATGAAAATCCTACAAGGATTTAAAAACAATCAATGTCAACATGGTCTGCAACTCAAAAAAAAAAATCCTTTAACTTGAGCAATTTATAAAAATGCTATTTGACAGATTCATAGAAAAATTCAAACAACATGTATAACAATTTGAATATTTAAATATGAAATATACATATACTTAGGTATGCTATACTAATATTTGCTGTTTAAAATCAATTTTAAAAAATTTCTGAATTTTGATACATCTTGAGATGCACACCTTGTTAGACGTAGCTTGTCATGATGGTTTAAGCATATCATTAAGAAGAGCTTTGCATGAGAATTTTATCGATATGTAATTTGTAATTTTTTAGAATTTATTTAAAATATTTCGAATTTTGTGAAAGATAAAATTAGTATTAGAATTTTAATAATTAAATCTATATATGTATATATAAAGGATTATTTAAACCTTTTCCTAAGCTCAAATTGGCTGTCAAACAACTACTTAACCTTTGCATGGGAGAGAGAGAGAGAGAGAGAGAAAGCTCAGGAGAGGGAGATAATGGATTGGATTAGTTGGATATATTGAAGAAAGTAATGATGTGAGAGCTGCTATAAGTAAAGGATTCTACAACCAGAGCTTCTATGAGCTCTAAGGAAAAGGGAGCTCAAGAAAGTTTAATTCATTTTACTACAAAAGATAGAGCAAAATATATGATGTCAATTGTGTTTTTCCTTTCTTAGAGTGCCCTTGTGATGTTTTTGGAGCTGCTCAAGAATTGGCTTTGGATTGGATAGTAATTAGTCAAGATTTAGGCATCTACATCTTATCGTCTTTGTCTCGCGTATTATAGTAGAGAACCGACAAATCGTACATCAAGTTTAATGTACTATAAATTGGATGCCCATAGACAGTACATCTAGTATTCCACATAAGATCAATCATTTCTTGAAAAAAATGAATGGCACGCTAATATTCTAAACGTACAATTCATTAAGCTAATGTAGTACCGTACATGAGGTATCTCAAATAGTATGTGAAAGCTAAAGAGTAGAAGCAACTATAGGAACCTCATTTAGGCCTCAATTTCCTAAGGGAAATGTATGGTGCATGAATTTTCTAACATATCGTACAGCAAGCTACAAGTGGGGTGCTTCAGAATGGTACGCCTGTTGCAATGCTATACATGATGTATTGTAAATGGAGACCGACGTACCATACATAGAGCTCAATGTACCATATGCAATGGTGAACAGATGGTAAATGAAAAAAGATTTGAATAATATTCTAATAGAATTTTCGAGACCTTGTGCAGTTATGTTTTTGAATGTTTTAAGCCAAGAAAACAAACAATATTTGTGAAATTGTATAGGAATGAAGAAACCAGACTTAAGAATTATAAAAGTCTTGTGATTAAAAAGTAAGTATGTATTTATACTTATGATGAACAATGTGCAAGCAATAAAAGGAAAAGAAAAAAATGAAAATTCTATTAAAAAGGTACCCAAAGCTATTGGATAAGCAAATAGATATGACTATAATATAGGTTAATTGTTATTTACCTTGAAATATCACAATCAAATGTGATGTAAAGTAATATGATGTGAACAAATTACATTGCATCGATTGATTTTACATATGATTTAATTGACTAGATAACATACTAGCATGAGACACATATATATGTACATATATATGTACAATTGTATGAGTCTAATGATCTATATGATCATGAGAAAAATGAAAAGATGAGAGGATGTTAAGATTTTCCTTATGAGCTTATCTCGCTACTACCTGATAATATAAGATCACCCTCGTTGGCATTAGTACTTCATTGCAGGGCAACAATAGGCAAAGACTTCACTATTGTTAGCACTTTGTACAGGGTGATGTTAGGCAGAGGTTTTGTGATCGAGATAGCATCAGCCCTCATCTCTAATGTTGTTAGCATTTTGATGCAGGACAACAATAGACATAAAGCACTTATCGTTAGTAATTTAATACAGGAGGGTAATAGATGAGATAGATACATTTTGATAGCCAGGCCAACTTTCAATGGAGATCTTGATACGACAAAGATATAATATAATATGGGATCCCATGGAGTGGAGATATTGGACATACGGGAAAACCCAGGTCCAAAAGAGAATAGATGAAAATATGTGAAAAGTTATGCAAAACTATATGAAATAAGAATGAGCAATATATAATATAAAGAGAAGTACTATGACATTAATACTATATGATATAAGTATGACATGATGAGCATGCATATATGAGCATAATACATACAAAAATATACATAATGATTGTAATATACTTTATATATTTATTAGATGTCACGCATTCTTGTTACTATTCTTATTGTTATTAACATGTCATCTATTGCACTGCTCATCTACTTTTACCTATTTGCTTGTCTATTGAGCATTTTATGCTCATTATCTATTTAAACTATAGGTTAAATACAAATTTACATAAAATTGGGGCTATCTAATGGCTTATGGCATAGGACCCAGTAAGAGAGTATTTTATAAGGAGATCTCTGTAAAGACTTTTGCATGAGAGAGTTGAATCTATATTTCTATAACTAGATGTTATATTAGAATGTTACTGTAGCTTTTGTTGAAACTTTTAGCAACTTTAAGGTATATTGCATGTGATTATCCAATTGTCTGTTACCAATGGATTGTGCATTTATCAACGTTTTTTGTCACCCTTGGATTTTGAGTTGTGACCTCGAGTTTTTGTTACATACTGAACTGTGATTTGATATTTTAGTATTTTCACAATGTATTATTGTGTTTATTTTATTGGATGTCTGGGCAAGATATGACAACATGGATAATAGCAAGATCAATTAAATCTCATACTAATAAATAGTTAAATAATGAGATATTATTCTAATTTTATGTGGTTGACATAATCCTAAGAAAGAAATGCTTAGATTAAAGTTACTCTAAGAAGTTTAAGATCAAGGATATTAAAACTCTCATATAATTCTTAGTAAAGGAAATGAGATGAACATGTGATGAAGTTTAACACAACCAATATGAATTACGCCTTGGGCTTGCCCAAAGAAGCACGCTAGAATGTGAACCTAAAGATACACCATGGATTCCATCATAATCTTCTGCAATAAAATTGTCAAAAGAGAAGAAAGCTAAAAATGTCATGGAAGAACTTTATAATTTTCTAAATTATTTGGAAGATGAGTTAATTGCCAATTTCTGAATTGAAGATTGATGTCTCAATGGAAGCCAACAAGATCAATGAACTTCTAGGGTTTGCCAATAATTACTAAGCTGTGACAATTGCTAACCAAGATAAGTATGTCAAGACAATGACTGGAGAATCATGACTATATTGGAAAATTAAATATACACATAAGACCAAGCAGTATTATGATCCAAAGGCTGTTGAAAAACTGATCTTGTAGAAACCCAAGGAATTGTAATTGAATATCATGACAAAACAGTCCCTTGACAAATCAGAGCTGCAATAAATACTACCAAATTGGCAAATATAAGAACTTGCAAAACATGAAGAGAAGACAATATGCTTTTGAGTACGAGAACTTGCAAAAATGTGCGTTTCATATGCGACAAATATAGCCAAATGTCAGATGCATGCGGAAAGGTAGAAGACAACATGAGTGGAAAGCATGTATTATAAAAGAACTCCAATATAGGAGACCACCAAGCATTACATTATAGTTGGAAAAATTTGGTCCATGGATGTGGACAATGTCAAAGAAGAGGAATTCAAAAAGCATCAAGACAAAGTTGAAATTTACAAGGAGATTATGGAAAGAAGGACCAAGCCAACAATAGAATAATAGAATGGAAAATAATACAATAGATTTTGGATCTAAGAGAAGTACAACATGACAACCAATCAAAAAATACTAATAAAGAAGGAATGAATCCATATTGAATGAAAAAGACAAACCGACTTTTCCAAAGAGGAAGTGAAAAGTTTCTAAAAAAGGATAAGTTGGAGAGATAGGAAAGCTAAGAGGACAAAAATTGAAGTAAATCTCAAATTAAATACAAAAAAGAAAGATAATAAGATGTTATATTGTTCAACCCTAACCATGGAATTTGTTTGATGTAACAAAATCTAAGTATTCTTAATGAATTTATTTTAGTAAAATTTCAGCTTTTAAATAACTGATACTTGTATTCGTAGGAGAACTAATAGAAAAAAAATGAGCAAATATCCAATCACACGAAGATCATCTTGATTGGAGTAACAAACTATTAAGAGATATATTTTGAATTTAATTTTAAATATTTTAATTTCACTTTAATTAAAATGTTAAATTTGATAAAAATACTTATTACAAAACTTAAATAAAAATTAATCATCTTAAAAAATATTTAAATTTTTAATATTTTTCATCTATCTTATCTTAATCATATATTTGAAAATCTTAATTAACCTATTACAAAAAAATGTTATAATAATATTAATTAATTAGTAAAAATTTTAATAATAAAAAAAGAGAAAAACATAAATTGCTCGTAGAGGCAATTACGCCTAAACCGGTTCAGTACAATAAACGGGTCACATTTGTTATTCATCTGCAAACCCGCATTAATCTGTGTCGGATCGAGTTATCAATCCCACTTTCGTAAATCAAATACAATAAATAACTAATCGCATGGGTAATAACTTCCTGAGTAGACCAGGGGGGTAACCAACCCCAAATACAAGCTACCTTTGAGAATCTCGCAAAACTTTAAAAACACAATTTCTTAACTAGCTTTTGCAATGTGGGACTAAAACTCCACCTCGTTTTCACACGGTGTGTTTCCGATTTGCGGGAGTAACCAGAACCGTCTGATCACGCAATTTCGCAATCGAACAATCCCGATCTTCTCTACCTTTTATAATGTCTAATTATATCCTCCATTCGATTGCGGCATTTAGCAATTGCACGGTCCATGCTTTATTCGTGCTAAGATAATATTTCAACCATCTGATTACTTTGAGATTTAACAATCCTGATCAAATCTAATTTCTAAACAGCACCAGTTGATTGTTATCCTTTCGATCGCACAGTTTTCGTAATCGAACGGTCACGAATTCTTTCGATCAAAGGGCTCCTGCACAACGGCTCTCATAGCCATTATTTCGAGTAGTTATAACTTTTAATGAAATAATTATTTTTTAATTAAAATAATGTACGACCAATGCCTGTTTGGTTTATTTAATTTTCTTCATTCCTAATTCATTTAATTAAGATACTTATGTCTCTTTAATCATTTCATCAAGCATAAGATATTATTCATATTAATTTTGATCTTATGTCGTCGAATATTTTTCTTTTATTATCATTTCATTGTAAGGCCATTGTAACATGTCCCATTGAGTGTTTGTTTTTGCTTAGTTTTTGTCGGGGATAGACGTAAGCTTTGTTGTAAGCCGAACCACCTCAAAATCATTGGTGTGTAATTTTAATTATTGTTAATTTTTCTATTACATAATTTTTATAAAAATTAACATATTTTAAATAAAATTAAAATTTACATAAAATTATTTTTAGATATTTGCTAAATATTAAAATTATTTTAAATATTTTCTTGAAATATTTTGTAAGAAATTGAAATTTTTATTCCTATCAATTCAATCATCTCTTACTGAATCACACTTCATAAGGTACATATAAAGATGCAAATTAACTCTTTAACTTTGATTTCAAGGGAAGAAAAAAAGAAAATAAAACTGATACAAGATACGCTACATCAAAATGACGATTGAGTTGATCTAGTAGATTTATTTAAGCTTTATTTAATTTATTGTATTTTTAGTTATTATGGGTTATAATGAGCCACATATATAAAAAAATCATAATATGTTTATCATTTTTAACATATTTTATTATTTTGTATTTTTATTAGGAATGGCATTTTTATCATTTTTCTTTTTGGGTATAAGTTTTTTTAGTACTTCTATAAGCATGGTTTATAAAATGAAAAAAAGATCAAAAAGATTGTTCTCTTGGCATTGTCTCTTTATTAAAACTATGGTCTCTTTTATTGTACATTCAAACAGATCCCTAAGTTGTGATCTAGATTCTTTCGAGTTACAATCCCAAAATATGAGTTATGATTCAGATCTACTCGCCATCTTTCTCTTTATCGCCATCTTCTACCTCCAATCCCACTGTAGGATTTCATCCTACCTCACATCAAAGATCCCCTGACATAGGATCTTTGATACTAAAATGACAAAGGATAAGACAAGATGAAATCCTCATAATTTGAAATAGAAAATTGCAACAAAGAGTAGATCCGAATTACAATTCAAATATCTTCCACTCACAACTTGAAAGAACCTAGATTCTAACACAAGTATGTGCATGCAATTAAGATCAAAAAAACCGTCACTTTAATAAAGAAGCAATGACAATTAAAAAATCTCCAATCTCATTTTCCTTCCATAAATCATAATTATAAAAGTAAAAAGAAAAACATAAACCCAAAAGTAAAATAACAAAAATGCCTTTCTTAATAAAGAAATACAAAAATAATAAAATATATAAAAAAGATAAAAATATCATAAGGAACATATATGTAACCCATTACAACTTATAATGAGCTAAAATATAATAATTTAAATAAAAGTTAAATAGATCCACTAAATAAATTTTATCGTCATCTTGATGCAGCATGTTATGCATAGGACAAAGTGGAAAACAATAAAAAAGATAACTATCATCTAGATTTGATTGTTGTTAGGCCAACACATCTAGAAATAGTTCATTTTTGCTCTAAGTTTTGCTTAATTACCTAAATCATGACTAGTTTGACCTAAATGAACTTGGAAATGCAATTAGAACAATTAGTTAGATACCCCTTGACAAGCTAGACAAAAAGATTGACTAAAAGAAGCAAAGATTATATCAATAAATACAAGAGAAAGTCCAAATGAAAGTAAGTTGTGATCCATCTGAGTTGGTTAACCATTGCTAGTAAGGGGTGATTACTTAGTTATCTTCTTTAGCTTTAATGACTATGAACTTGAAAACACTATTGAAACACCAAAGGAACTAAAAGCAAAGCATTTAAGCAAACAATAGATGGTTTAAGGAATCAATTTAAGAATAATAAAGTTATCATCCATGAAGCACAAATTGTGGGCAGGGCAAACAAAGTGATCTTTAAGATTGAGAGTTCACCTTCACTCAAGAAGGATGAAAATATTATGGAAGGAGAATACTCGAATTTTGGAACATAAAGAGTTTTGGCAACATAAAACAAAAGAAACAAAAAAAATCCTTATAGAAGTGCCTAAGGTTAAGGGAGGAAACCTTACCTCCATTGCCTAGAAGAAGCTCTCGTCAAGGATTACAAGAAATATTACTTCATAAAGAACTTTATGGCTTTAAAAGCTTAGTAAGTTGATCTTCGAAGATAAGTATACGAAATATTTTTATTTATAAAATCTTTAAAAAAGAACAAATTTGAGGGTTTCAAGATGAATGACATGAAAGAAAGACAAAATATTTTAAGACTCATGTGCATTTGGAAAGAAAAGTTCCCAGAAAGACTCAAATCATTCACTTGGATTATGACACCGAAAAACCATCTTACATATGCTCAAACAACACGATGCAACAAAGGATACAACCCATGTCACTTGTGTAGTCTAGTAGAACAAATTCAAAATCACTACCTTTGTGGTTGTATGAAATCTCACAGGATTTGAAATGGTCTTGTTATTCCCAAAATGGACAAAGGTATATTTTAATCTAGAGAAAAAAATAAGCTTTGCAAAACTAGAATATGAATTTGAGCTTTAGTAAGTATAAGTTTGGCAAATATTAGGAGATCTATTTCATTAACCACTATTCATATGCTATAGATAAAAAATAAATAGGTGCATAAAGAAAGATTCAGAAGATCACACAACAGCATAGATCACAACAAGAATATGATATTCAATAGCATAGGAGTGAGAACCTTGGTCTTCAAGTAAGGTGTCGAACTTGGAGAAGAATTGTTAGTTGCATGGATGAACTACACCAAATTAAGGATAAATTAAATAAGCATTAATAGTGTAGTTTGCCAGAACTCTGGAACAAAAGTGGGAGGGATCTCTCAAAATTTAGCATAAACCTTTCTTGGAGCTTCAAACAAAAGGTTAAGTAATTTCTTGTCCAAGAAGCCAAAATTTAGGCCATCAAGGTGTGTTTATAGGTAACTTAACACCATGGTTATGGAAAGGTAGTGTTGAATTTGATTACAATCAGCCATCATCATAGTGGAAGATAGAAGAAGTCATTTTCTCTAGGGAAGCTAGGTGTAAAATATTTGTATTCTACTATCAAGTGATTTTCTTGTTGCTTTATCACTAAAATAAGAATAAGTGAGCTGATATGATGGCCAAAATGGTGCTAAAGCATCAAAATTTCAACATGACAATCTTCATGGTTCAACCATCAAATGAATCATTGATGAGAAAAAGATAAATTTTTTATGCTAATAACTAGTAGCATTTGATGTATGAAGTCCAAGTCCAAGAACCTTTACCCCCCAAAAAAAAGAGAATACCATGGTTGACAAGCAAAGGCACCAAAGAATGTCATTAAAATTTATTTGTCACGTACCAAGCAAGAATTGCCTTCCATATCAATATTGCATGCTAATTGCTGAGCAATCCCATTAATGATCACCCTAGTGTAGTACACCATATTCCCAAATACCAAAAAATGACTCTAGGTTAGAGCTTGTCATTCAAGAAAAACTATAAAAGGATTGTTGAGATATTCTCATAAATTGATTAGCTTGATTCAATGGTGATCAAAAGATTTGCATTTTACAATTTTATCAAGAAATTATCTGATTCGTGGAATCAGATATGATGTTTCATTAGAAAGCTAAAGATTCCTACTCAAGCCTGTAGAGCGATGATTAACATCTACTCTGAAGGTTGGGTGGAGCATTAAAGTTCAAAAAAATCGCTCATAACTTCAGAATTCATTGCAAGTGATTCTTTTCATTTAGTAAGTTTCCTTGATGAGTGTTCCTCAATCATTCTCTGGCTATTTTATAATTCTTTTTGTCCTAGTTCGTTTTATTACTTTCCTATATTGCTGTTTTTGATAGACTAGTAATCCTTTCTCGCACAAAAGAATTAACAGTTCTAATGGCAAATGGTTCCTATAAAACCTTTTGCATCATTACCCAATGAACAAAAGAAAAATTTAGAAGCTTACTCATCTTTCTACATAACCATATGATGTAAGTTTGACTCTTAATGGAAGGACCGATTTGTGCCAAATATGACACATTAAGGTTCATGAAAAGGCAATGAAGAATCTTACCTCACATAATGAGAGAAAAACAATGTGAAAGATTATCTTAATCATCCAGCTTTTTATAATGGTAAGTGTTGCTTTGAAATCAATTGAGAAAATTTTGAAGTAGAATTCTGGTGGTTAAAGCTAAGGTCAAACAACAACTAATAATACCAACATTTTATACCCTCAAAACCAACCAAAGATGTCAATAAATTATCTACCATTGATATAACAAGAAAATAAATGTCTAAGTCTTTATAACATAATGCAATGGTCAATTCACCACTAAAATCCTAACTTGCTAAACAATTCTTTGATCCCAAAACAAATCATTAATACATTGAATTAATATAAAATTCCTCAATCTATAAGAAATATTTCTTCATGGCATTGAAGAATGAGCTGAAGGCAATTCATTGAAATAAAGAATTTTTAGCTCAAATGTTGAAGAATTCTTTTTTTTACTGCCCTTATAATGTTTCTCAAACACCTTATGCTCAAAATAAAAAGTTATATTGAAAAGGGGTTTGCGATGTAAAACTAAAGACATTTGAGAAATGAGAGAAAACATAATTAGGTAATTTTATTGGAACTTACTAAAAATAAAGTAGAAAAAATAAGGATATGTGCAATACCTTTTTTATAAAAAGATATATGGCAATGCCTGAATTTGAAACATCTACCCCCTCTTTGAAGGGCAAAGTGAATGTCATATAAGTTAGAACTTGAGAAATATGTTCAATAATTTAATTGATGACAAAAGTATATTAAAATGGAGTATTGATAACTACAATGAATCGCTGTGAAACAAACACCATTTTGGATTTAAGTGTAACCTAGGTCTTAAATATTGAACTTCTAACCTTGAAAACTTTATTCAACTCTCAACTAAACATATTTTTGAATTAACTAACGCAGAAATCAAGTCATTCAGTCATGACCCATAGGGATTTTCGTCTAACCTGAACTAACATTGGTCAACTTCTGGAGTTAAAATAAATCAACTACAAATAATGCAACCCTATTTCAGGACATTCCAGCACTGATGAAAATGATTCAATTGGCATGTGTGTGTGTGTTGGTTGGAAGGGGTAGAGAGGGAGGGAGGAAGGGAGGGAGGGAGGTAGAGAGAGAGAGAGAGAGAGAGAGAGACTTGAAGCAGCCACATGACTATCACCACATAGTTCGTCAACAACGCAATGTTGGAATCCGGTGGTCGCAGTAAACAAAAACAAAAATAACATTTGTAAAAAGGGTAAAAGGTAATGGAACTTCATTCCCATTAGACGTCACAGCACCATTCAGATGTCGGACCACATTACAGCGAGAGAACCGAAAAGGGTAAAAAAATGTTACGCAGAATCCACAAGAGAAAAGCTAAATCCAGGCGCAATTGAGTAAAAGCTTACCCTTTGAAGACGTCCCCGAAGGAGCCCCTTCCGATCAGTTCCAGATTTTTGAAACGCGACTCGATGGCAGCGACCATCGCTGCCGTATCTGACATCCTCAACACCCAGAGGACAACAACAAATAATCCCTATTTCTGCCCAAACAAAATCCAAACTTTACGGTACCGCTGCTGGCAGCAAGACCACCAGAATTGATCCCAGCAAAGGAAACCCGAAAGACGGGAGAGCTCAACAACGTGGCTTGGACCCAAAGTAAAACAAGAACAAACGGATCAATCGCTAGGAAAGGCACAAATCGTTGTCAGCGGGTAGCTGGCGAGGGAAGAACGGCCTGATGCTTTCCGCTGGCACGAAAGAGATGCCGACGCGATCGATCTCATCCGGATGGCGACGGCGACGAAAAGGATGCACTCTCGACTGAGAAGAACAAAAAAAAAAAACTCTTTTTGTTGTTTCAACTCGCTTGGCGTTTCCCATTTTCCTGTTTCTTCATTGTTAATCACAACATGATTCTTGTTTTCCAGCTGGGATTTTGGTGTTACAGACTGTGAGTTCATCGGTTCCTACGTTAAGTTCCTCTCATGTGATTGTTATGATTACAACAAAAAAAAAACTCCAAAATAACATATTTTAACGGATATTATGATTATTTAAAATAATTCTTTAAACAATAAAAAAACTTGTTAAATATGTTTGCACCAAAAATCTTTACAAACTTCATTGCATTGATCCAATATTAAATACAACTGACACAAATTTATTTTTTATCATTAATATTATAATAACAAATTTGTGTATGTATAAATATATCATAACTATTCAATACAAGACGATCATATATATTACATTTGCTATTTACTATTTTTAAAAATACGGCAAACAAATTCTCAATTCTCAATCTTTTTAAAACAATTTTGTCATTCTAACCATCATTTTCATTTATTCGTCAAAAAAATAGTAAATAACCTTTAAAAATTACATATTATTACCTTACTAAATCTATTTTCTCAAACTTTTGAACTACAATTGATAAAATTGTTGTTACCATTCCTTGAATACTTTTAGGTTGAAGAGCTTTGGAGCAATAATACACTTCAAAATCATGATCATTTTTTAATCTTATTTACTTTAAATTGCATTTTATTTAAAAAATGATTAAAAAACTTTGTTACGTTTAAAAAGATGTATTGATCAATAACTAAGATGATGGGGAACACTAAACAAACTAACGACACAACATACGCAATACTAGAAAGAAGAAGAATAAAAAAGCACACTTAATGTACAACATCAATTGCACATGCAATACATAACGTTAATATAACAAAATTCAGTAACAAATGGTAGTCTTTCCTGAAGAATTAAGTATACAAATACTTAAAACACCCAGGCAGGAGTTCTCAAACGCCATGGTTCCAAAAAGTATTAAGAACTAAGCTTGATGCCACCCAGTTCTCCCAGGGAAAAGTGGGTCTCCATCTGCTATAATTATTTCAGGGATACATGACAACCAAAATGAAAACACAGACGACCTGCATAATTGTTCATCATCATCATCATCTAAATATTATCGCAACCTGGAAGAAATCAGCAGAAACTTAGCCGCCACCGCCCGAGCCATACTTCTTGCCGAAGACGAGCACCTGCAACTTATCATAACCAGCAAGAACACCAGCTCCAGCAACAGCACGCAGGATGTTGGCACCAGCTCCTTTGAAGAGGGACTTGGCACCCTCATTCTTCAGAATCTGGTTAAATGCATCGAGCGAGCTCTTGTATTTGACCGCCTCTCCGGACGTCATCATCATCCTTCTGCGCACTGTGTCGATCGGGTACGATGCGAGCCCAGCACCAATTGTGATTCCCCATCCAAGTAAGAAACTTGCTAAGAAGTTGTCCTGAGAAACATTCAAACAAGTTATAACACAGCAAGGTAAGCGTGGGCATAACAAATTATGCATAGTTCTTTCTCAAACAAACCTGTAGGGGTCCAACTAACACAACTGGCTTCAGGGAATCGTACATTCCAAAATACAGTCCACGATACACAATGATGCCAACACAGGAGATGTTAAAGCCGCGATATAATCCAGCAATGCCATCAGACCGAACGGTCTTCTTGTAAACATCAACCAGGCCATTAAATTGCCTTTCACCTCCTTTCTTGGCAGCCTTGGCATCATTGGCCAAACGGGTTCTAGCATAATCCAGCGAATACACAAACAGAAGTGAGGAGGCACCAGCCATTCCACCAGAGGCCAAATTACCAGCAAACCATTTCCAGTAGCCATCCTTGTCCTTCTTGAAGTTGAACATCTTCTTGAAGTAATCTTTGAATGCAAAATTCAAGGCCTGTGCACATACAATAAGATTAGAGAACCGAAGGTTAACTTTATATCAAACAACATAGATAATAGATACACTAACCTGAGTTGGAAAATAACGGATGACGTTGGCCGTATTACCTCTCCATAGTGCAAGTACTCCCTCATCCTTCATTGTTCGGGTAAAGCAATCCCCGATTCCTTTGTAGGGCTCAGAAAGGCGACCAGCCTTGATCATCTCGTCTTGGTTCTGAATCAAGAGCTTGACACGTTCAATAGGAGCAGCAGCTGTTTTTGAGACGGCAGCAGAGACTCCTCCCATAAGGAAGTCAATGATGAATCCAGAAGCACCAGCCTCCTTCGGAGCAGAGGCAACTACAGGCTGGGACAAGAGACCAACAGGTGCAATATTTCTGTGGTTAGACGTCAAGAGTGCACTCTGCAGTCCCCAATCCCTATAGGTGGAAGGAAATTTGTGGCCACTAGTACTCCTGTCATGCGCATGTGGCATAAACTTGGAAAACAAGTAAGACTGCCCGTGCAACTTGTGCATGACAGATGGATATCTCAACTCGTCTGCCATGTCTACCTATTCTGCAATACAAAAACAATTGATATCTTTATACATATTTGCATTCTGTCAAAGTCAAAATCAATTCAATTTTGCAATAAATCTCATACTGTAAGTTGCAAAATCAGTCATGCTCATACATTTAAAGCAAATACATATAAAGATTTATCTATTTTGGGTATGGTTCAAAAAAAATAAATATCATAAAACAGTCGTGTTGACTTATTTATAATACCATCAAAACCAAACAAACTTCTAAAAAACATGGGCTTTTAAAGTGTGTTAACACTATCTTTCAAAAAACTATGAAGAAAGTTGAACTCAGTTTTCTTCCTCCTTACTTTGTACATTGTTTCTGCATATCCTTCGAATTATACCAAGCATTATATCATAATTTTGGTTGTTTATCCTTCTCTCTTTATTAATCAACCAAGTAATTTCATAATTTGAAGCATGATATCCAATTCTATAAGCACACATCAAAAATATAACTAACAAGACTTCCACATAAGATGGGAAGTCTCATATGTATTCCAAAGACAATGCTCTAAGACTTTAATTTTGAATGGATATATTTTTAATTTGCGATTTCAACATGTAATCCTGGAATATTACTTTGAGTTGCTTTATCCTCCTACAAGTTTAAAGAATGATACCTAATAGTATCAACAAAACAAATATTTTCCCAATATAACATTACATGTACAATCTACACAATCACTTATTAAAATAAAAAAGGATCGATTAGCATTCCTGAAGATCAGCGCTAACTCTGAACTCTTCTCGTTTCCTAGAAGAGGGCATGCTCAAATAAATCGTAACTTTTGCACTCTAACAAAACCATAGCCACCAATAAATTTTTTTAAACACAATCAATAAGAACCTTGTACACTATTGAGATCCCATCTACTAACTCCAAATCATTGACAACCTTTTTTTCCTTATTGCATTCAATCCTATGTAAGGTCATTTAAGTACAAACAATATTAATAGACTCTTCAACCAATATAATCTTTAAAGCTATAATATTATCAACATTTCTATTAAAACCAAAATAATGAATTTTTTAAACCTTAGCCAAACTATATGAACAGAAGTTAATCTAAACATTAGGTATCAATTACCTTAGCTTCTAGGTTCTCATCAACAAAATTTGGCTTTTGAAGCCACATATCATGTATATTTCTATGAATCACAAAGCACTTTCCAATAAAACCACTTATATTCAATGCTCCAAAATTCTAGTACCTTGAAATATTCTTTATTTTCATTGGGTGAGGAAACCTTTACATGGGCACCAATGTAGCCCTAGCTCGCCTTCCTTAACTTTAAATACACATGACATCTTGAAATACCAAAGCATTACCGTAAATGTGTAAAAGAAAAGATTTGATTTGATTTCACATATTTTATCACGACCATCAACTACCTAAAGGGATCCTCTGCTTGATCTCACCTAGGCTTGGGGCCTAACATTGCATTTTTACAATAAATCATTATCATATTCATAAAAAGGTTTATCATTAACAAATCTAAGTCAGATTTGCCCGAAACTTCTATGGCAATTCTTAAACTTTCAAAAACTATCATCAAAATGGTCAAACCTATAACGACGCCCAATAGTTATTCTACACAGACATTCAACAAATATGCATTAATGTTAGAACTAATACGAAAGGTACGAATTTGGTAATTTTAAGGTCCTCAGAAAACATTGAAATTGTTCTTTACTGAAGCGACTTAAAGAATACAAGAAAAACTCAGAACAAGAAAAATCAACAGGAAAAGACAGATCTTTAAAATTTTAAATTAAAAAAAAAGTAAAGGGCCAATACATAACGAAACAAATACGAGACACCCAGGCTCATCAATATCTCAAACGGTAGGCATTCACTTAATACAACACAAAATAAGAGATCCATCTGGATCCTATAAAAAATGGAAATCCATCAGATATAGTTCATTGATCCAGAGAGAAAACAGAAAAAAAGCATAACATCAAATACATCTCGAATAAATAGCACTCCACCTATAAAAGAAAACAAAAGAAAAACTAACAGATTAGATCAGATGATGAGCAAAGCTAGAGAAGCGTTAACGATTGCTTTTGGAGAAGCGCAGCAACTAACAGATGACGGAACGGAAAGAAAATCTAAGCAATTACAGAAAGTAGAAGAGAAGACGAAAATCATAGGAAGAGATCTGAAAAATAACCTAGAGAAGGCCGCCGGTCGGCGTCTCCCCTATTTCCTTGTTGTCGATCTCTTACTCGCTGGGGGAGATGAAGGGCTGAACATCCTTCGTTAGGACTCTTATTACAACCCTACTGCTTCGTTCCTGGTGTCGTTGGAGTAATCTAATGACAGAAACACCCTTGTTGACGTCTTCCTTTTACGCTTTTGGTCATGTGGGACAACTGGATCGAGAATAACACGAAAACCTGATAGGCCGACACACACCTGCTCTGCACACATGAGAGCCGGCAATCAGCATTGGTGTCGAGCTATTTGTTCTGGATTTTTTTTTTATTAAAACTAGCATACTACCTACCAGTTAACATGTGCGAAATATAAATGTGTACATAAGCTCATTTATTATGTATGAATAGAGCATGTTTTTTGCTTAAAAATGAATTACAAGTTTGAAAAAGTGATTTTAAAATGAACTAAAAAATAAAATTTGATAAAAAAAAATTGTTCAAAAAGATTGTGAGAAGAAAACATTTTTAAAATGAAATTTTAAAAGAAAAAAATTTGATACCAAATTTGCACAAGAAAAAAGCTTAAAATAGAGTTTGAAAAATCAATATCAAATGGAATCAAAATTATAGTCATTACTGATATCAAAGATGATGTGATGTGAAATATATATATATAAACACAAGTCATATGTACATATGAGAGACCTACCTAGATCAATGAGATCTATCTCCAAAACAACAAAGAAGTTGAAGAATGGAGAATTGGATATTGACAACGTGGATCAAAACTTAGAAAGAAAGAAAAGGGCAACAAAAGGCTTTTATTTATACAAAAACTTTTAAATTGAGAAAACTTATGAACTCTCTAGTAACTTGAAAATCACAAGATTTGCTCAACCAAAAAGATAATAACATATTGAGTTACGATGATCTTTCAATTATCAAAACCAAAACCTAAACTATTAAGGTAATAGTTATAATTTCATAACCAAATTATTCTAAAATTTTATGATGAAATTTTGATAAGAAAAGAAGTGATGTAGAATGAAATTGTTAAAACATATATTTGGCTTAAGAATATAAATGAATACTTATATTCAAGCAATAGATCGATACAAAGGGCCTACCCAAAGTGCTTTAGATTTAGAATAAGAAAATTCAAAGATCATCAGATAAATAAGAATTTCATTAGAAGCTAAGGACTTACACAATTTTTTTAACACAAGATACCTCAACCTACATATAGAGTAGTTTAGGTACCTACACGCAATGTACTTCACTTGGTGGTAAATGACAAGGTACACCCAAGTGAATTTTTTAGATTATTAGAAAAGTAAAATCACACATTTATCTGCACAAACTAGAGAATTAGACGTAATAAGTAATCCCTCCTATGAGAAGAAAAGAGTTATAAAATTAAATATTTTCTTCATAATTTGGCACTCTTGTGATTGGTAGATAATGAGTCAATATCTCCCTTTTTTGATACGTCATGCTTGTCTTCCTAAGACATCATTAGAGTCATATTATTAGATGATCACTCACAACATTTGTCATATCAAGTCTGAAACCAACACTTCATTTAAATTAAAGTACCTTATAACATGATAAACATCTCTATTTATAGATGTTTCTAAGTATTACAATGATAATTTATTAGGACTTGGACTATGAAAAGAAACTTAAGAATATTATAATCTATATTTTAAAATTCTATAGATCATTTAAGAATTCAAAAAGTTGTCACAAAATTTTAAAAAATAATAATTTAGATTTTGCTAAAAAATCCTTTAAAAATACAAAAGTGAATGCAATAAATAATTCCCAAATAGCTGGTGCATCTTATGTAATGGTGTCATGAATGACATGGTAGTGCGTGGCATATCAAGGCGATGCAGGCATAGCAATTCCTCAAGTCTAGTTCACGGCTCAATGCAAGTTCACTAGTTGGCATCGGTTGGCACGATTTAGAGCAAATTAACATAGATTGACAAGTTTGCACGTGTTAGCAGATCTGCACAGTTTGGAGCTAATTAGCATTGATTGATGCAAGTTAGAATTGATCATTGTATGTTAGAATAAAATGGTGCAAGTTGACAAGTCAACACAGATTGAGTAGATCTATGTGGGTCGACTCTAGTTGAAGCAGATTGCATAGATTGAGCAAGTAGAATAGGCTTCATAGGGATGCAATAAGGGCAATAGTGATGAGCTACAATTGACGACAAAAATAGCCCAAAAGGATTAATTTTAATTCAAAATAGACAAAATTTTTACACTCGTAAAACTATGAAATGATTATTGAGATTGCTTGGATTTGTTTTAAGTAGTAAATATTTTGAAAATTATATACTAGTCTTTAAATAACTCAATAAAGTATATATATATATATATATATATATATATATATGAATAAATGAACAAAATTTAGACAAAAAACTAAAATATATTACCAAATAAGGGTCAATTATAATTGACCATTGCAATAATAATAATAAAGACTAATAAAATACTTATAAGTCAATTTTGGCATGACTCCAAGATCGAATAAGACAAGTAAGCCCTTAAGTCTAACATCTACATGATATATATGATGTTAATATATCAAAAAGATTGTAATGTCCTTAAATTTATATAACATCTTCAATCGTCAAATCAGGTACAAATCAAAACGTCTTAAAAAATACACCAAAATATAATAAAATAAAGTATTTTAAAAAAAAATAAATATATAATTGGACAAAGTTCATCAAAATAAGGCCAATGACATTTAATATGTCTCAATTGAAGTTCATTTAGAATTTTTGTAAAATTTTGAAGTTAATAAACATATATATATATATATATATACATATAATTATATGTTTTTCATTTTTTCCCAAAACCATAATTTCCTTCTCATTCTCCTATCTATGTGCCCAATCTATACCCTAAAAATGGATTTTTCGATCTCCAAATAAGAGTTTCATGAGAGAGCTACCTCGTTGATGGATAAGAGTTTCAAGGAAATCAAGGATTTGAGACTTATATCATTATCAAGGACTTTGCATAATTTTAAAAGACTAAAAATAAAATTTGAGTTTATTTCTCATAATTTAACTTCAATTATTTCTAATTTATGAAAAGAATCAAAGTATTTAGCCTTACTTGAGTTTCTATTTGACTATCAGAATGATTGGAAAAAAAACTTTATTAAAGACTTACAAGCTAAGGCTTTGGAAAAAAGGGAAAGGCAAGCAGAAAAACTTATTTTTCTAATTTAAGAAGCAAGTTCTACAATTTTACATTGATAGTTTGACAAATTTTATTTTTTTATAAAAAATCTATAAGTTGAATTTAGGAAATTACAATTAACAAGCTAAAATTGACAAAAAAAGAAAAGTTAAACAACTGCAGAACTATCTCAAATAATAAGAAAAATTATGAAGTCGACACTCTAGCATAAATATTATATGTCTATACCTATTGTAGTGCTGTTTTGCTAAAATTAGGATCTTATATGATAAGTAAGTTCTCTAACATAAATATTATATACGAATGTATGATATATTACTGATAGTTAAAATTAAGACAATGCATGAGAATATCGTATAGGGCATGCGATACTGATATACTAATATTGTGTTGTCATATTTAATTATAAGAAAACTTACCCTCAGAAAATGATATGCGCTTTGTCTAATGTGAAAAACTACTATGTGAAAATATTTAACATGATTAATTGTACAAATATAATTTTTGATGAACTGATAAAAAAAATATTAAATGTAATGAAGATTTTCATGTTAAAATATATTAACAGATTAAATAACATAGATAAATAATAAATTCTCTAAATATTAATGTGTTGTTCTTTGTAACTAGTGGCCATACATACCATAAGATTGAGATATCATTATTGTGAGGTGACTAATGGTCATACAGGTCATAATATTATGATATCACTATCAGGAGGTGGTTAATGGCTAATGGATCACAAGATTGAAAAATTATCATCAAGATATGACTAATAAGTCACATGATTAATATTATCACCTATATTGTAAGGTAAATTTAAACTTTTACTAATATCTAATTTAAAACCTATAACATTAGAGATACTCAATAGCATTATTAGAGAATATAAAAGATATTATGTATTAATTAAGATTTGGTGACGTGTGTGATATTTTAAAACTATTCAAATATTGACATTCCAAAGCTTTAGTATGGATTATTAAATTAAGTAACAACACTTTAAATATTAAATATAAAATCTTATAAAATAAGTTTAGTCACATATAATATTACACATAAAATAGAGAAAGAGATACTTTAATAAAAAAAGAGTAACTCTAATTTTAGATTAAAAATAGTGATATCTTATTGTTCCATAAGAGTTGACATGTGGAGTATCAAAGATGAAAACATAAAGGCTTGGGCCAAGTGGCCCAAAGTGCTGAGCAGTGGGCTTATGGAGCTACGGGTAAGGAGACCAGGAGCTACGGGTAAGGAGACCAGGTGAATTAATTCAAGTTAGGGCAAAATCTTGGTCACAACATAACCCTATGTAGTTTGGATTAAATCGATTTAAAAAATAACTCCTAAATTGGCTTATGTGTAATGTGTCGTGATAGATTTATGAATTATTAAGTAATAGATCAAGTCACGTTGGACTCGTATATATATATATATATATATATATATATATATATATATATATATATATATATATATATATATATATATATATATATATATATATATATATATATGCCCAGGTGACTAGGGTCATGACTTCTCAAGAGTACCAGGGCATAGCCAACCCTATTTAGTTAACCTATAAGTTGAGAGGAAGAATTATAAATTCTAAACATTATATATAAGCTTGTAATGTGGAAATAAAAATCGGCTATGTTTGCTTCTAAATTGGAGCAAAACAGTGCCTTCCAATCACTCATTTTGTGATTGAATGGTCTAGACTGTGCCCACTTTTATGAGTAAATTCCATCGAATCGTCTATCTAACAAGTCTTATTGAATGGATGAGATCAGTTCTATCATTTGGAATAGTAATTTTCATCTTATCATCCATCCATAAAAACTTGATCAAATAGTTAATATATTCTTTGTATTTGTGAACAATACATTTTATCTAATCATCCATCCATAAAGCACGATTGAACAATTGAGATTTTCTACACCATTTGTGAATAGTACTCTTGCGCATCAACACCATCCATCAAGTAAGCAAGATCTAATTATTTAGATTAAATCTAGGTTGGATTAGATCACGATCCTTTATTCAGTATTCCAATCAGGCAATTCTTATTTTGTCTGCCCAAATCGGATGGTAGTCGCTATTGCCATTCATAATCAGCGTCTTAGAAGAGCTGTTTATATTTGTTTAGAACTTCAAATTGCTAATGGCTATTTCGTATGACTTTTTTAACCATTAGAAAAATTCTATTTTAGCCTAAAATATTCTAATATAAATAGAGGAGTCTTAAGAAATAAAAAGAAGAGGATTTTATCTTGGTAAATTAACTTTTTGTGAAGAGAATGAGCAAATTCAAAAATTACAATCCAATTTTGATGTCATTGCTGGAGTTGTATTTGGGACTCATTTTTTCTCTTTTCTTCAATTGCATATCTTAGTGATGGCTTCTTTATAATTGATTTTTTATTTTCTTATTCCTTTTTTATTTTTCTAAAAAGTGTCATATTAATATAAGATTTGTGTTGATTATATTTTTGTTAATAACATTAGTATATATTGATAAAACTTTTGATTTAATATTTCAAAATTATGTCATTTAGGTTGTTGTAATTTTTTTATATATGCATTCATATTTCAATATTATAATCCATAAAATTATGTTATATATGCTTTTACAAGTGAATAGTGAAACATCATGCTTATATATTATTTTGTATTGTGCTTTAATATTATAAGTTTTTATACTTAAGATTATGATGATAAACCCATTTATCTATTGTGGCAAAAGCGTGTGGTTTATGAAGATTATCTCTACCTGTTACGGTGAAAAAGAATGATTTTTTTCAGTAGAATTTTGTCAAATTGATTAAGGGTGGATGTAGGCACGGGTTAGTTCGAACCACCTAAAAATCTTTTGTTAAGTTGTTTTTTGTTATTATGTATTTATGATATTTTTATTATTTAATAATATTTAAACCAAATGTAAAAGAAATTTATCAAAATTATTTTTTTTTTAAGAAAAACACATCTTATTAAAAATTGTTTTTAAAATCATAATTTTTTTTTTACATTTTTATTTAGCAAAATTACTAAGCAATGATTTTATGATTACCAAATTTTTATTTAAGAAAATATTTTTTAAATAATAAAAAAGTTCAAAGCAATTCACCTCCCATTCACTCTCGTGGATTAGCTAGGCATAGATTATATCACTTAGAACTTGCACTGACTTTTAGCATAAGGTATCTTAACATAAGAAAATGTGATTTGAATATCACACATTCAATAATCATGTGGTATGAAGTGACATAGTACTCACATAAGTGGAGTTTATAAAATGACAAATAAGAAATTGTACGATCACATACATAAATTAAAAAATTGGATGTGATAATTAAATTTTTTGAAATTTGAAATAAAACTAATAAGGATTTTCATGGTGATTTGATGCTCTTTGTTAATATTGGATAATAGATCGGGTCTTCTTTTTTAAGCCTTTCGCTCACATTCCTTTGTCGAGAATCACATCGTCGGATTGTTCGTATACAACATGACGTGTCACACAAGCTCGATGGCAGTAATTCTACTTCATTAAAAAATTCATCACTTATAATATGATGAGCATCTTTATTAAAAGAGATATCAAGAATACAATAATAATCTGTTAATAGAGGAATATAAAAGGATATTTTGAAATACCAAGGGATATATTTTTAGAATTGTAAAGGACATTTTAGAATTTCAAAAATCATAAAAAATTACAACATAAATACTTGAAATTTTATTAAAAAAATGGGAAAAAACTAATTGAAAAGCTACAAAATTAATTAAATAACATTGTTCTCAAACATATATGTGCATTTTCGAGCAGTAATGACGAGCATTAAGGCGGTGGGTGGCGTAGCATGGCCGGATCGACACGTGTTGCTTCGGGTCTTAGTTTAGATGAACAATGTGGGCTGAGAGGCATTGAAGCTTGGGCCTGTTTTTGGTCAGTGTAGGTTGAGGAGAATCAGCATAAGTTGACGGGTTGATGCGTTTGTGGATCAGGTCACGGGTCAAGGGGGTTACGGAGTTTGGAGGTCGACGTGGGTCAAGCGAATGCCAAACAAGTGGGCGATGACTGTTGACAGTGGCGATAACAACAATATTAGGCAGCAAAAAGAGATGGAAACAACCAAAAGCCCAATTTTAAGTTATTTTAAAGTAATTTTTAACCAAAATTTGTACCAACAGAATTACGAGATTATCAAAATGATTTTTCTATACTTAATTTAAAGCTGAAAATATCAAGAAAACTATTAATTATTTTTAAATGACTTCAACTAAAATATAAATACAAATAACTTGACAAAATAATAAAAACAAATTCAAATGTGTAATAAATAAAGGTCAATTGTAATTGACCTGTGCAACAATAATAACAATGAAGACTAGTGAGAACTAGATGAGCTAATTCTAAGACAGCTTCAAGTCCAGATAAGACTAGTATATCTCTAAGGAGAATATCTACGTATGTGCTCGACGCCACTTCATCAGCTATCATATTATAAGATATGAGTTCGTTTTCCATTTTTAGGTGTTTTATATGTGAGCAAACTAAGGCTATTGTATTAGCCTTAGATTTTAATACAAAGAAACCTCATAATTAAGTTAAAGAGCACTATGAAAAGTATGATTTAAATATATCAAATTAATATTTTTAAATAAATTATTTATTTAAAAAAAAAAATATTAAAATAATAACAAAAAGAATATTCACATGCTTAAACATATCCAAAAATATTATTTAAGCATAAAGATTTTTTTTGAAAGGATATATCATTATATCAAAAGGTGGCCATGCCACACAGGTTTTACAGTGAAATCCTCAAGGGGGATCAAATAAAAAATCAGACAGCATAAGTTTGAGGAGGGGCTGGGGAAGAGATCCCCCAGGAGCCCAAACACACTCATTAAGACAAGCCTCACGGGCAACCCAGTCAGCCGGTGCGTTCCCCTCCCTGTGGATATGAGAGAACCGGAGAGCCTCCATCTCCCTAACATACTGCAGAGTAACAGCAAACACCCCCTCCCTATTGGGGTCGGTAACCATATCCCGAGCCACCTGAAGTGCATTCATCGAATCAGACTGAATCTCCACGGTGTGATACTGGGAAAGGGATCCCCTAAGAAGGTCGAAAGCCAAGAGAATAGCCTGGACCTCCATCATGTCAACAGCCACTGAGAACAACCTCTTGCCCGCCACCATGAGGGGTCTACCCAAGCAGTCTCTCACAACAACTCCAAGACCGGTAATGGAGTCCCCAACTGCGGCATCACAATTGACTTTAATCCATCCTGTTGGGGGGGGAAGCCAGCCATGCGTAACGAGCAAATCCGAAGACCTGCCAGGATTCCCGCTGGACAGAGATGAATAGACGAGATGCCTCTTGAGAGCCGTGTTAACCTCGAACCTGATCGTCCGTGACAACGAGCTGGGAGTGGGCACTTGGCAGTTGTGTTTGAAAGCATTTCTCCTCAGCCATATATAGTACATAGTCGTGGCAAGCATTGCGACGTGATGCATCCCGACGCCGCGCCGCGCAGCCGGAGACCCCATGAGCCGGAAAAGCCTGTCCAAAAGACTGAACCCGGACGCCGCACCCGTGGGCCAACCCAGCTCCAGCAGCACGTACTGTGCATGGCTGGCCACCCACATGTCACGGGCTCGCGGGCAGTCCCACAGCGCGTGCTGTAGGGACTCCGCCTCCGTGCAGCCAAAGGGACACAAGGAATCCCGCCTACATGTTCATGGTAAATTTGTATTTTATTTAATTTTGATCTAGGTCAAATCTATTTTAGAGGAAAATAAATTTATAAGTATAGAAATATCAATTATATCACAACAAATTTGTAATTTTTAAATGTCAACATAGAAAATAAAAATAATAAAATAGAAATTATAATAATTATTTCTTTTGTGATAATTTATCCCTGAACTACTATTACAATATTATAATAATATGATCTTCTACATGAGTTTTGGTTTCTCGAGATTTCTAGTGAGAGGTCATACCGCCACAACAAATTATTGTGAGGTAAAGAAAACTCCGATCTTTTAACTCGAGGGTTTGATTAGTTATTCTTAAGCTATACAACAAATTATTAGTGATTGAAGTAAAGAAGGATCTCAATAAAATGAAAAAAAGATGAAAAGAATATTGAGATGAAAAGAAAAAGAGAGGGAAATGGCATCAAGTTGCTAGATTTGCCATGAGAAAATTTTTGTACAATGTATTAACGTACATTACATACCCAGTTCTTAAGTGATTGATTTCAGCTGTGAAGTTAACGTAGTAAATGATTATCTATTTTATACTAGTACACAGAGCATTATTCACTTAAGTGCTTGATTTGTTTAGTCTTGCATGACATGCCGAACAAATGTTCAATTCAATTTCATTTAAAATTCGCATTGAAATTTTGCATTTAATTGCAAAAAATCAGGGCTTTACAATTTTGGGTAAATTCATAGCCACAGATATATGAGAAGTACCTTTCAAGAAGTTGCCATGAGATTCTCCATAGCCACTATCAAAAGCAAATTCAAAATTTCAACTATCGCAACAATTTGCATAACGATTCGTCAAAAAGCTTGTAATGAAACCATGGCCGCAAATCACAAACAAACAGGGAACACCGTAGAACATCCGTATGTAAAGTTACGTGAACAAATAAAGAATGATCGCACGATCATTCCATCGACTTGCCTGCAGCAGATTATTGAAGGTCGATATTAAACCAACCGAGGAATCTGTACTGTAGAAGGGTAAATCACAACATCTAATTTAATACCTCTCTACCCTTAACTAAAAACTTGCCCTTCTTGATGATCTGAAACAACCAGGAAGAACTAGCCGTCCACTATACCTAAGTCATCATCTAAGAACGTTGACAAAAGCCAGCAGGGAATCCACATCCCTCCTCTCGGAAGGATACTTGATAGGTCCAGAGGCATGAGTGGGGAAGAAGAGTATGGTGGGGAAGCTCCCAAGCTGGAGTTCCTGCTTGGCAAAGGGTTTCTGATCACCGTCCGCACGAAATTTCCCAACCTTAACACCAGAGCCGGAGAGCTTCTCCGCCAGTTCGATGTAGGAAGATTCCATTGCCTGGCAAAACTGACACCAGGGGGCATACAAAACAACAAGCCATGGCTCCCTTCGGTTATCCAGCTTAAGCAAGTTCTCTATTCCGGCTCGTGTGAGATTAACAATTGCTTGGGTCTCGAAGATATCTGATGCTTGGGTGCCAATGCTCTGAACATTCAAACTATCTTGAACAATGTTCCCCTTGTGAAGACCACACTCCTTAGCCTTAGCATCCTCCCACCACCACCTTCCTTCCCTCTCGTGCTGCCCAGGTAACACCGGCCTCGTGCACGGCTCGCAGCCGATTGACACATAACCCTGTGCTCGTACAAAACAGGTGGAAACACAAGTTAGCCAGAGCTTCAAGCATTGTAAGACCAAGAAGATTTGTGACTAATAAATAGGTTTTTATTGATAAATGCACCTGAGAATGGAGGGAGTTGATAGGAACATCCATGGTTCTGATAAAGTTCCAAATATCCTTGCCCTCCACATTTGCAACTGGATTCCATTTAATCAAACTACCAGAACCCCCTTCTAACCCTTCAAAAGAAGGATCAACCTGAAAGGCCATTTCACAAGATCAACTTTTGTAGACGATTTGGCAATTCAATATTCCAATTAAAAACAACAGCATTCCAATCATAGAAAAGGGAGCGTTGAAGAGGATACCTGCACGACAGGGATATTAGCTCTGGTCCCAGGTGATTGATCTTTCCTCTGCCCAGTAATCCAGGCTTTAAGGCCTTTTAGGGCCCTTCTTAGAGGTCTGACCTTCCTCACCTTGCAGCATTCCTGGTGTCCATCCTCATAGAAGGAGAACAAACCCTTGCTCCTCACAAGAGCTTGGACTTCCAGGGCATCGGGAAACATGTACTCTATGCGAATATCATAGTGCCTCTCTACTGCATCAAAGAATCGGTAGGTCTCGGCATTCAACCGGCCGGTGTCAAGGCTGAAGACCCTGAACGGCCTGCCGGTCAACCGTGCGTACTCGATCAAAGCAACATCCTCTGCGCCACTGTAGGTTAACCATGAAAACAAGGCGTCAAAATGAATAATTACTAATCATTCTGGCCAGAACACGATGATACCATGGAACACGACTTGAAAGCATTCATATGCTTCCGATTGGGCAAGGTAACAATTAAGTCAATTATTGATTAAAATAGAACGAGAAGACTTTGGATCTCTAAGAATCCAAGAATATGCTCCATTTGCGTCTAATTTATCAATTAAATAAATATTTAACAGGAAAACGATGGATATCGGCGACGAACCTGAAAGCGATCGCAATATCTCCCCCAAACATCTCGAGAGCCCTATCCATGATGGCGAGCGGTGACGCATGCTCTAGCTCTTTGGCTAGCTCCTCATAAGCCACCGTGCTAGTCGCCTTCTCCTCCTCCGCCGGAATCGTCCTCAACGACGATGACGGAGCAGCAGAGGCACACAGCGGAGCCACAGATTCGCTTCTTCTTTGAGGTTCCACCGCCTGCACCGCGCGAAAACCAATTCTCATCCGGTTACCTCTTGCTGTCGCCGGCGAGGAAACTATTTCCGGTTGCCTAATTGGCCCAAACATTCCAGTGGCTGGATACCGCAATACCTCAATAAATCACAATAATAAACTCCACAAAGAGAGAGAGAGAGAGAAAAAAAAAAAAAAGGCAAGAATGGAAGGTGATTCGCAGATCAACGGAATATGCACACCTCTCAGCTCCCGGTAGACGAGCGCTTGGAAAGAAAAAACGGTGGCGGAAGCCATTGAAGAAGAATTGGACGCCCCTTAATGAGCCCTGTTTTTGAGTTTTCTGGGATCCGTTCTTCGAAGGACAGAATCTCTAAGGGTCTCGCGAGAACAGGGGAGGATTAAATAGAAACACGGAGAACAAAGCCAACTTTTGCCATTCAATTAACCAATGAACCTGGATGGAATTACGTCCTGAAACAAGTGGTCACGTGTCCACCATCCATTGATTGGGGGAAAGCGCGCACGGAGGGCGGCCCGGCAGACCAGAAGTGGCGTCATAGCTCTCGTCCATCACATTTTTTTTAAATAAGAGATTGGCTTTTATGGTCTCGATTTTTTTGACTAATAAATATAAAATCTATTTTAAATTAACGCTTGAAAGAATTTCGACATAAATACAAAAAAAAAAAAAAATCGAATTTCAAACTTCGAATTTTTTTAATGCAAGAAATATATATATATATATTTTTTTTTTTTTTGATGTTCATATATATATATATATATATATATATATATATATATATATATATATATATATATATATATATTTGAAGACATATGAAATTCATCTTTATTTACTTCACTCAATAATCTTTAGATTCAATTATGATAGAATAAACTTGATTATGATTTTTAAGATATATTTATCATATAGTTAGAAAATAAAGATTTTTATGCATAAGTTTTTTATGATTTTGATAAATAATTATAAAATATTACAAATAAAATATTATAGATTTTTTCTCTTTATATTTTTTAATAAGTTTTCTTTCTAACGAATAATTAGCATATTATTATCATTTTTATAAAATAAATAAATTTATCTTGATAAAAAAAAATCTCATTATATATATGCTATATAACTACTAATAAAAGCAAACATTAATATTTAATACATTGCTAATGATCTATTAAAAGATTATAAATTTGTATCAAAAATAGAATCTTAAATTATCCTTATTATGTTTGATATTTAGTAAACAGTTTTAATTTTAATGTCATTATTTTTTGTGTGTCATAATTTGTATGCCATTATTTTAAATTATCAAAATTATGATTTTTTATTAAACAATGTTATTATGCATTGGTTTTCACGAGAAACTTGTACCAACATATTTGTGATTTTTTGTATGCTTTTTGCTCATATGCACTTATATAAGCAAATGGATGTTAGATCACATATGGGATAATATTAAAGATCATTATCTTGTTTGGTTTTCTAAATGTGAATTTATTTAAAAAAATTCAACAAATCATTGATACCTAAGTTTAGCATTGGAGAAGTCAATGAAATTTTGTGTCCATTTCAATAAAATTAGTAAAAAATAATATTAATGAAAGCTTTAAATATCAAACATCAATTTTTATAAAATATAAACAAAATTAGCATTAATTAATAATTTTTTTTATTTTAATAATATAAAATTTTTTTAGAGTCTCATAGATTGGGATAATTATTATGATTTTTTTAAAGAAGTTTGACCTTTTAGAGCTCAATAATAAGATTTCATCTCTAAATCTTAATATGAATTATTCGTAAATCTTAATAATCAAGAATTTTCAATTGACCTGAAAAAGTAATAATAAAATCTTCAAAATAAAATATTTTGGGATGCTTTGACTTTTGTAAAATATTTATATTATTTTATTCAATTCAAATAAATCATCTCTCGTTCAACTTAATAAAATACTTAAGATTATAATAAAAATATTTAATAAAAATTTGAATATATATATATATATATATAATATTTATTTTTTAAATATAAATTTATATTTTATATAAATAATTATGTAAATATAAACATAAATATAATTAAAAATAATAATTTATATTGATATATATGTAACTTTTTTTGTATCGCATCAATAAGTGGTTTATAAATTTAGTTACAGGATAAATGTTTGTTCATGAATATTAAACTTTGATAAATTGAATTTATGTTTAATTTAATGTTATTAAATATCAAAAACATGATGTTAAAAAATCTAATATAAAAAAGATTAAATTAAAAAATCAAGTAAGATGTTATGTTGATAAACCTTTTTATGATCTAATATGTATTTCATAATTCTAATAGTATTATTTTTAATAGTAAATATAAAAAATTAAATATAAATAGATATTATATTTATAAAAAATTATATTTACTCAGTATTTAAAATTATTTTCATATATTCAAATGGGTTACAAATAGTACATGTTTTCGGAGATGAAACAAAATAAAAAAGAAATAATAACAAATATATTGCGAAAGGAAGCATTAGTTTGGACCATTCAAACCCAAACCCACCTCATCTCCTCCGTGCGTTGCGAACTCCAAAGTCTGTAGAATTTACTGTACATCTGAGCAACATCGAGGGGTTCAGTGGGGAGTTTCTTGCCGAAAATGGCAGGTCATGTCGCCGTCGTCGTGCCAGGATTAGGGTCAGCGTCTTCTTCATTATTAGGAGCCATCACAGAGAAGCCTTTTCTCGTTGGCCGTCCCCTCAGGATCTCTCTTCCGGCTGCTACTGGTACTTTGCAGAATATGGATTCATGAATTAAATATCTGATGCTTCCTTGAATTTGTAAGTGCGTGTGTGGTTCTCTTTATAATGTCTAAGCTTTGATTCTCCGTAGTAGGAGAAACAGATTGGTCTAAAGGTCCAAGGACAATAGTTTGTCATTGCCGTTTTTCTTAAGATTTCTTTGCTATAAGAAGTTTGTGCAGAGATTTTGTTTTTTTTGATGGGACGTGGCCTTAATTTCTAATGCTCGAGCATTCATTGATGGTTGATGGTTGCGTTATGCTCTCATATTCATGGCCATGGTTTAAGTTGTCTCCTCTGCATGCGTTCTATTGTTTTAGTATTCTGTAAGCTTAAGTGCTACTCTCCACTTTATCTCAATGGTATCTTACGAGCGACCACTGCAGTGTGTGTTCCAACAGAATGTAAGGACTACCAATTTATCCCATGCACGTTGGCAAAAAGATTACAATTGATAGTCATAAAACACGCAAGATAGAATATTTCTTTATCTTGAGAAATTAATAACTTTGTTGGGAGATTTAGTGTAATGTTACACATGATGCATATATTATAATTATAAGCATAAAATACTAAAGATGAGGTATTTCATCATCCCAAGAAATTACTATTTGTGAGGAAGATTTGATAAAAACAAGGTTTTATTAAGACAAAAAATGGAAGAATGCATGGATACTGAGCAGATAATAAAAAATAGGGGAATGAAGTATGAATATAATCTTATATATAGAAATATCTTGTGGAACGAGGCCTCTACTAGAAAGAGGTGTTGTCATAAAAAAGGGTTGTAGTTTGGGATCGAGTAGATCTTGTTTGATTTTCTTATTAGCTGATCTCTCAAAAGATAATGCTAAACGTTGCTCGTTTGTCGTTTCATTTGAATTTAGTAGGTGAGATGTGATATTGTCCATTTTTGTGTTATCAATTTAGTCCAAGCAAAATTGGTTGATGTGGATGAATGCTTATGATATGTTTCATACTAAATAGCATTTTATTCAAGATGAAAGATGATTTATAAGATCTTTGTATGGTAATGTTAACATATAAATTCTAAACATATAAATAAGATGAATGTTGTTTAAACAGTGAAGTCGAGATAAACGAATAACTATATTTGAAAATATATTGTCAGAAATAAGTGTATTTGTTAGAAGATTGGAATAACATTGGTCGAGGATAAGATTATTGAGAATCCACTTGGATAGATTGTATGTATTAATACAAACTACTTAATTCTTTTGTTAGGAGACTTGTTATTGAGTAAGGGAAAGAGTAGACCAAAAAAACATTTAATGATTTTAAGCAAAAGAGCATAATGATGTTAATCATAAGAGCATAATGATGTTAGAAAATTTATGTGATTGATCTCACATTGGATATGGTAGCTTGAAATGGTTTAAAAACCACTATGTGCTTATGCACCAAATTATTCCTAAGGTTTTGGGTAGAGTAAAGCATCAAACAAGTCAAAGCATATTTATCATGTTATCTTTCCTTTGTGGATCTTGAAGGTAGCTACATGAGCTTCGAATATTTAAAACTCTTCAAGAGGGAAACTAACTGTTGATTCTAAATTTCTACTTCCTTACCTTAGACTCTTTGCATTGTATCCGAACTCCAATTCTCTCACCAAACTTCTTCACCTTTTGCTTGATAACAATGCATTATGTCTATTAGATGCCTTCCTCACTTTCTACTTGAAATTGTGCATTGTAACATGGAGTATAAACCCATTTTGGTGTCTCTGAATTGATTAACTGAAACAACATTAATTTCAAGATATTCTTTTGATCCGTGAGCAAGTCAATAAGTTGGAAAACCAATGTTCACTCAGCATAACAAAATTGGCCACACATGTGGGATGAATTGGAACATTCATGATAAGCCTTCAAGTTTTAAACTATGAGGCAACGTGAATAAGGCATTTTAGGCATTCATTGAGGCAAAATTCAAGGCCATAACCATATATAATGAGGTGTCTAGTGTGGCCTTCAACTAGTCCAATTTGGAACAAATTTGTAAACTTTTGAGTTTGCTATCAAGTGTTAATCCTCTAGCATGCATCTTTGCCATCAAAGATATCTCATTGTATCTTTAGGGGTACATGTCCATAAATTTTTGATTTTGGGCATCATGTCATATGATATGATTCATCATTATTTTATTCATTTTCTCCTTGTTTGGATCACTTATAATTTAAAATAACAAATTTTTGTCACTTTTTTGTAATTAACAAATGGCCAATTCATTTGCCAAAATAAATGACTATTCATTCAAAATTAGCTTGTAAGTCAATTAGCAAATTGACTTTGATTCCCATCGGCAATGTTGGAGAGGGTGAACTTTACCACCTTGAGGTTAGCATTTGTCTAAGCAAGCTTGAATATCTCAAGGAGAGTTTTTCTCTTTTTCCAGTGATAGTCAAATAATATAATGGCATCATATGTTAGGCTACCCAAAATTTCATCATCTCAAATTTTTCTTGCCAAATCTATTCTTGCATGGATGGCCAAGTTGAGTTTTGTGTGGAACTTAAGTAATAGCTCAGCATAATTGTACTTTGGTTTTTTAACATCATATAAAGAATCTTGTCCATTGTCATTTCTTTATTGTGACATTTAGGACCATCTCATATAGAAAAAATTTAGGCACAAGATAGTTAATCGCTTTGATTGGTGACCTTTGCAGAGTATGGTGGGTTTATTTTCTCTAAGAAAAAAATTAGAGGATGCAAAGTTTTTTCAAACCTTTAATTTTTGTATTGAAGCTTAAATGAAGTCGTTTTATTGTACGTTCATATGATGATACTATTTTGATTGAGGGTTGAATGTGAAAGGGGAGATTATGTTATTTTGTCTAATGAATTCAATACAGAAGAAATAAAATCGGAGTTGGTCTTGATAGCAGCAGAGTCAGTAGAGGTTTTAGAAGTAATAATCTGATCAACAAAGATATCCACAATAAAGACATGAATTAGAGTATTGGTATTATGATGAAAATAGATATGATGAATTGCAATATTAGATGAGCTTAGATATGTTTTTACTTGTTTTGCATGTGATTATTTAGGTTTATACTTTTGTTTCTAGATTTTCTGATGTTCTACTATTTGATTCACATAAGGTTGTTGATTCCTATAGATTTGTTCGAGATTCAAATGACAAGTTGATTCCTTGTGATTGAGCATGCAACAGAGAGTAGAGAAATTAGGGAGATTTTTATATTTTATTTTATGTTAAAAATTAACTTATCCATTATTCATCTATATTTTTTTCAATAACTCATTCAAGAGACTTATTTTCACACATATTCTTGCTACATTGGGTCGTGCAAGGGATATAGTTGCTTCATCAATTTTGAGAGATTCTTCGATAGGTTGGCCTATAGAGAATAGGGAGCTCTTATTGAAGAAGTGTATTGGAAAATGAAGAAACAAAATCCAAACAGGCACAATTGGAGATTCTGACTTATGGAAAAAAATAGTGACCACTTGAAAGTTCTCATGGAGAAGCCATGAAAGGTCCAAATTTCACACAACCAATACTCGAGAAAATCTTTTTTCGTTCAAATTGAATCAAAATATATCTCGAGTCTAGAAGTTCAATAGACAAGCAAACAACAAATACAATTGTTGAAAAATCTTTTCATAAGGACTCTATGCTACAGTAACCCTAGGAGAATTTAATAAGCAAAGAAAATTCACATAATCTTTGGAGAAAATAATTGCTTTCTTTTCTTTCTAGGTGGTGTCGTCCCTCATTATAGTTGGTTGATCCATGATGAAGACACGGTTGATGTTAATAAGATATCTATTGATAGAAGGTTTAGGATGCCATTGAACGATATTCGCAAATAATTTTTGTAAATGTGTCGTAAATCACCTGACAAGGTTGCAAAAGGTTGTAGGCAAAGAAGAAGAGAGAACCATTACTCCCTTAACTATCTGAGATCAAGAGACAATTGTAGTAGTTGAAACTAAAGGAGGTGAAGAAATCAGAACAAAAACTGGGAGTCGAAGAAAACGGGATAGTGACTGAAGAGGATGGAGCAGCGATCGAATAGTGAAGGTTAGCTATTGTGACTCGCGATGCATGTCAAGGTTTTGGTCAAAGAGTCAAGTGTGACGACGGCCGATGGCATAAAGAGGTGGCTGTCAATAGGAAGATTCTAGACTCTGGGTTGGATTGGACGAGGTGTCGACAATAAGAGGAGGTGGAACTTTTGCAGACTGACGATGCCATCAAGGGTTTCACAAATCGAATGACAGCCAAAACGAACCAATAGTTGATGATGACAAGCTATGCGTGCGAATCATGAGATCAGTGTCACGAGGCAAGAACGTGGGGAGGGCTTTATCGTCAATGGAAATCGATGGGGCCTCTCTGCGATGTGGTCTTGATGGTGAGGCGATGAAGAGCGAGAGATTAGGGCTCAGTGTGGTCGCCGTGCTTTGGGAGAAGATAGGGGGAGGGCTTTGTCGTTGACGAAAAAATAGATGTGCCCCTTCGCGAGGTCCCGACAGCGAAACAATGATGAACAAGATATTAAAGCTTAGTGAAGACACTTAAGTCTTAGAGCTTATCATTAATTAGAAAATAACGAGAAATTTCGTATATAATAAATGATGACTTGAATGTCCTTGAAAGCTTTGCAATTATTCAACCATATCGCTTGTTTTATTCAATTTTTTGTTAGTCTTTTAAAAGTTTTGGATGTACTGTTTGTTTTCATTTTCATAATGTTCAAAACTAGACTCTAGAGCAACCAAATTTGTTTTAATATGATAGTCACCTACTTAGAAGGGCTATAAGTATTATTCTCTAACTCTTAGCATGTCTTTGTCTAATGTTACATTTCTTGAATCTCAACCTTATTTTCTAAGCAATGTTCAAAGCTAGACTATAGAGCAACCCCATGTGTTTTCATATGATACTCACCTATTTAAAAGGGCTACAAGTTTTATTCTCTAACTCTTAGGCAATTTCTTGAATCTCAATTTTATTTTCTAATTTTCTTCTTTTGGGGGGAGAGTTTAGGCGAAGGTAAGTATTGGGACTTAATGATATGCTTGAAAAATAATTCAAATTCACCATCATCTTTTTTATTTTTATCTGTATATAATTTCAACAATGCTATGGAGCTTATCATGACACTCTAGAATGTGGAAAAAAACTGTTAAAAAATAGGGGATTCTAACTTTTGGTTTAGCAACATAGACATGCTTATATGTATTGTTGGCCCCATGACTTTGACAAACTCGATGCTTTGTTTATGCTAAGATTCAAAACAAAAGCCTTAGCAAGGCTCTAGAGACTCAATTAGAGGTTCCATATTGATGCTATTAGACAAAATTAATCTTTTTATAGCTCTCTAAAAGGGGACAAGATTGTACACACAATCTCTTATTTCAAGGTGGTTTTTTTATAACTTTTCATACCTTTAGTCTTTAGGTGGATGACATAAGTGCCAAAGTCCATACGAGTAGTTCTTTTAATTCATAATGGGATATGTAATTACAAAATATAAAGGTGCTGTGAGGAAAATTGGTATTTGGGAAGTGGTACATTTACCAAAGGAGAAAAAGAATTTGGGATGCATGTGGGTTTTCATATAAAGTATAATGTAGATGGGTGTATTATTGATGCTATGCTAGACTTATGGCCAAGGGTTTATGCAAATCAATGGTATAAACTACTAGGAGACATTTGTAGTGGTTCATAAACTTAACATTGTATGATTGCTTTTATCATTTGTAGCTAATATGAACTGACCTTTACAACAAGACATAAAAAATTTCTTTCTTGAATAATAGTGATTTACACAGAGAAGTGTATATGGGTCTTCTTGGTTATGCTGAAAGGAGCAACAAGGTGTGTAGACCAAAAAAAGATTCTCTATGGTTTGAAAAAAGCTCTTAGTGTTGTGAGAAGTTTATACAAGTATTCAAAGGTCATGAGTACTATAAGAACTTTTCTTTTTATGTTCGTTTTAAAATGTTTTAAGTGATTTGATCAATAAAATATAGATTTTGATTTTTGATGAAATTGATTAAAATAATAATTTTTTAAGTATTGTTAGTATGCTATTTTTAGAAACTGAGCATGCAATTGGATAAAGCTCGTTGGGACAAGTCTATCGATTCTTGTTTCATCAATCAGAGTTTATTTTTGACTTACTGCAAATTATTAAAGCGAAACGGAATTATTCAAACCAAATAATTAAAACTTCTTCCTTGTTGGGCTGACGGGAAGAAGGGCATTTCATGTGTCTTAGCCTTACAAGCAAGGGGTAAATCCCCCATTTTCTCCTTATTTTGGTTGAAATTCTTCGTGTTGCCTTGAGAAGAGTTGATTGGAAGGGGAGTTAATGACTTTCTTATGGGATTCAGGAGGGTGCACTTTTTTACTCCTTAATATGAGCCTTGTTACTTGCCACCAAGAGTCGGTGCTTGCAGCGAACCTATGGTTGATCGAGTAGGGGCAAGTAAACTTTTTAGAGTTGTATTGCAGAAACCTTCGGTTCAATCGATTTGTTTTCATCTTTCTCTTTCCTTTCCTAATTTTTGAATTTATAAGAGGAATTTCGCTATGGCTGTGGCAAATAGTTAAAATTTTTACAAGTGCCAAATTGTTGTGAGAAGATTGGGATACAGCCTATGCTTAAATCGATGGAAGTGCTGCTGCAAAAGAAGCTGGCGAGACAGCTTGAATTCTGGAAAATGCTGTTTGGAGATCCAAGAAAAACTTTATTGCATCAGATGCCACAATAAAGTTGCCAGTGGCAACCATGATCGTTGTTGAGGTTTCTTCATTATCGAATCTTGTGACCAATGAAGTTTGTGGATGAGATTAGTGAGTCCACTAATGAATACGTTCATGAGGCTAATAATAAATTGGCATCTACAAGTGTGAAATCTTTGTTTCTGGGCCAATGGATAATTTTCCAATTAAGTTAATGATGTTAAGGTCTCTTCTTGTAAGTAGCATTCAACTAGATTATGAAAAGAGTCTGTCGTGTCTTGGTAGTAGTATTAGAAGTTGCAAAAACATATACTGAAAGCGAAGGGCAAAGAAAAATTAATATGAGTCATCCCACTCCAAATAAGTAAATTTGATTAATTATAATATAAAATATGATATTGACTTTTTATCTTTGAGCATTTTATATAATAGCATGACATTATTTATTTATGTACCAATGTTCTACATCATTAATTGCATGTGCTGAGATAAGATGAGAAATTGAATAGAACAATATAACACTTGAAGGATTTAATGATGTTTGTAATATTAGAATATAAAAAATAAATATTATAATAAAAAGAGAAAATAAATGAGAAGGAAGAATAAAAAAGAATAAGGCAATAGATAGATAATGTCACATGATAATTGTCAAGTGATCACATTAGTATCTAGTGTGATTTAGGTTATATGAGCATCAGCATGATGATTATACTAAAGATGACATTGATGGACATTTTGTGACAATAATGATTTAAGGCGAGAATGATGGTATCTGTCTAATGACATTATCTTTTGTTGTCATACTCTACTATCGTTATGAGTAGAGATGATATGATGAGTGATATATGATACCACTGATATTAGATCCCATAGTTATGGGATAAGTTGTTGATGTTTGATTTAAAAATTTAAATGTGATGAGCTACTTATTTTATGATTTATTGTTTAGATATGTGATGAGTTGTTTGCTATGTGATTTGACAATTTAGATATGTGATAAAATGTTTGCTATGCATTCTAGTTGTTTAGAGATAAGATCTATTATGATACAGATATGGTATGAAATGAGATTTGCTATGAGGCAAACACGATGTGATATACTTGTAGATTTAGGTATATATGTTATGATGTGATGTTAAATGACTTGATATAAGATCTACATGTTATGTGCCTGATTTGGACATGATAGATATAAGATAGAATCCCATGACACTAGAATAACGATTATTCGACAAATACTTGGGCCCTTATAATATATTGATGTCATGATTAGGATATAAAACTAAAAATATGAGAATCAAAAGTTAGAGTATAAGCATATAAAGAGATTGAATTTCAAATGATTAAATATAATTATAGTAGATAGAGAGACATATAGGTGTAAATATGATTGAGTTTTATAAGTATATCATTTATGCATTGATTATTTTATATACTTTTATATGTTGTTTATATGCTTTTACATATTCATATTGCATTTTATAGATGAATATCATGATTTTGTTGTATTTATTTATATATTTTCACATGATTATAAGCTTTTACTTGTTTATATTATTTGTTTTTATACATAGATGTTAAGGTTTTATTATTATTCATTGTTTCTTATTGTAATTTATTTTATTATGATATTTTATTTGATATCATATTTAGATAATAGTTTATCTATTTGATTTTTTTAAACTCATTATGTATTTACATAACATATCAGAATCTTAAAGCACCAAATGTGGAATCTCAGTTGCATATAAGTTGAGATGAGTTTAATAGCTTACTTTTAAGAAGATTTGTAATATTGTTATGGGATAGTTCTTATGTATTAAAAAAGAGATAATTTAGATAATTGTGTCTAAGTTATTTGGATTTGTGTATATTTTTTGTGGTTATTTTTTTAGTATGTGGATATATTATGGATGTGCTTTTGTTGAGATTATATTTGAGATATTTGATATTGCGATATGTATATTTTTCTCTTGTGATTTTTTGTTAATACTTGTAAATGTGTAACATAAAAGTACAAATATTTTTAGAGGAGGTTTTATTCATTTTAATTCTCAAATAAGGTCATATTTTTTTATTATAATATATTTAAAAAAGAGTAAAAGTTGGTTTTACCATTAACCTTACTTTGATAAGTGGATAGTATCTTCAATTACATATTAAAGCTCTGATCAAACCCGATGTTAAAGCTACTCGTGGTTGCACTGAGTAAGGATGTTAGGCGGGGTGTGACAAGTATATTTAAGCTTAACCTGATCATGTTATTTTTGTTAATCACTTTAGGGGTGTTTGAGTTGCTATTCTAATAATCTTTATGGATGGTATTAATACGATTAAAGATGATCTAAAAGAAACAAACGCCTTGAATGATTAGAGGATCAATTATTGGTTCAATCAATTATCAAAAATCCACGTTTGATGAGGAACTAATGAAGGATACATATGCCAAAACTTTGTCGAGCGGCACACATGTGATTTTATTACACATGCATAAACATGCTACACGTGTGGTAATGTATGTGGGGGATAGTGTATAAGCAATTCGATGTATGCAATAATGTGCGGGATAGCATACAGGATGCTTGATGCACATGGCAATACACGGGACTGCTCTTCAAAAGATGCACAAGATAGTGTGGTGCACGTACCATGTGCAAGACCCATCGCCACAGGCACAGCAAGTGTTGTGACAGGTACACCTACTGTGCACATGTTACGCAATAGTGGCAAACACAACTATCATTGCACGACCTATCCGCACAGAATGCACGTATGCTGCAAGCGCGTAGCATGTTCATGTGCAATAAGGTGCATGCTCACAGATGTGCACCCTTCTGTATGTAGATTATCTGTATTATCAGATTTCAAGTAAAAAAAATAAATAATTTATAATAAAATATTATATTCAAACTTTTATAAAATGAGGAAAATGGGTAAACCAAGACTTTTGCATTATTTGGCAAAAATATTCTCTCATTTACTTTTTCAGTTCTTTTGTCATTCTTGTTTCAATTCAGTTGTTTATCTCTGATGTAAGGTCTACTATTAAAGATTTGGAAGAAGACGTCCCGCAAATGAATGATCAATCATCAAAGAAGTATCTAAATAGGAAATTTGAGCTCAAAGAATTTGGGCATGTAAAGTATTTTGTACGAATGAAACTTGCTAGAGGCAAAGAGGGTATCTTTATTTACAATGTAAATACATATTTGATTAATTAAAATTGATTGGAATGATGGCATTTAAACTTCTAGAAACTTCAATGAAATTGAATTTGAATTTGGGTTGGAAGATAGCATTGATGCATACAAAGAAAGGTACAAGTGTTGTTTAGTAAACTTGTTTACTTGTAATGTACATGACCAATCATCCCCTTCGTGGCCAATTTGGTAATTCGATTTATACATCATCTAAGCAGTAACACCTTGAAGCTTTATTTAGAATCTTAAAGTACTTAAAGTTATACCTAGAAGTGATCTTTGTTTAAAAAGAATTATGGTTGGCTTAAGTTTATGTTGATGTTGATTGTGCATCTTCAACCATTGATAAAAGATCCACTTTAGGTTGAATATCATGCTTTTACTCATAGAACAAGAGAGATGTGGTTAAAATGTTTATTGGACACAGAGTCAGAGTTAGTGAATTGATGATGTGATATTGTGACATTAAGACATCTATGACCATTTCTTACAGTCCAATTTACAACTAGGTTATAGAGCAACTAAAAGTAGATCAACATTTTGTCTAGGAGAAAAATTGATCATGTGAAAATTTGCTTGGTCTACATTCCTTTTAAGTGCTCTATACAATGTGGGTATCTTGACATTGTTCTCCACAAGCTAGGAGATAATCAACAAGTTGGGAAGGATCAATATATAATTAACTTTAAAGAAAATGTTAGTTTGTTATTGAGTATTATTAGGATTGAAGATCTTTAGAAGATTGGTTTAGGAAAGTTGTTTTGTTTAGTTTGTTTGGAAAGTTGTTATGTTTTTTATTTGTTTCCTTTGATAACTCTCTTATTTAAAGATTTTTTTGTTTGTTTGTTTTGTAAATAAGCGACTTTTGAATATCTTGGTTAAGGTCTTTTAGTAATGTCTTATTTGTAAAGTTCGCTAGCGTTGACAAATGCAATATACTGTATAGGGAATAAAATATTTAATAATTCAATGATGTACAAAATTGAACCAAGTTTTAATGGTTGATTGCATTTTGATGGTTTTTTTTACAAGTGCAAAAAATATGGTTAATCAATTTTTAAAATCCAAGATTGAAGTCGTTTGATTAACCAAGTCTGACATGACATTTTAAGAATTCTTAAATTAGCATCACGTGGACAATATTAATCAATTTTTAATTCAGTTTTTAAAATCCAAGATTGAATTCGCCTGATTAACCAAGTATGATATGACATTTTAACAATTCTTAAATTAACACAATATGGACAATCTAGATATGACCATCGATACAATCTCTTTTTAGCTTCATTTCAATGGACTAATCCTAATTCTTATATTTTTCTCTTCCCTCTTTCCTTGATTATCACATTACAACCCTCATATCAACATCACACTTAATGATAGGGCATTACAAAGCCATCTTTGTTATCTCTTTCCCTCATGGTGATCGATTACAACTAACCATCTTCATCAGTTGATTTGCCGTGTCATCACCAAGCTTCTTTGTAGTTTGAGGTGAACTTCTCTTTTACTTAAACTTTTTATTCGCTTCAGAGGTTATACTCTTTTGTAATGTTCTTAGATGAAACTTTTCATAACCATTTTTATCCTTTACAAAGTTTGTTTGTGCTTTGAAACATTAGGAAATAGTATACTTTACTTTCATTTTTGTATGCCATAACTATTGTGTTTTCTTTATTAGTGTATCAACTACCTCTCCCATGAACCCTGATTTGTGGTGAATCCACATAAGTCTTAGTGTATTTTTGTGTGTTTGATTTTTTCATGTTATTTCTTCGTTATTCATTGCTTTCATTCTTTTGGAGTTTGTACACAAACGTGCCACTTGTCGCAATAATTAGAACTTGTAGTTATCTTGTATGATTAAGATGCAAAGAATTGTGTGCATCATATTTCAAATGTTAGAGAACTGCATGTGTTGGTGTGCATGCATTTATGCTTCAAATGATGGTTTCTTTGTTGGAGCAATTTAGATGTACAAATTTTTATAGGACAGTTGTCTTCCTTTGTAAAAATGTTTAGGGACTCTTTGTTTTGTCATCTCTATGCATTGAGATATTAAGTTAATCAGTTAACTGAAGCTAATAAGAAGTTTGGTGTTGGCCTAATTATATTGAAATTTGTTTGGTTTGGTTAACTAGATGGATAGATAAAAAACCAATAGATATAGTTATTTGTTGAAATGAACCAACCAAATGCACTACCCTATCTGTGATAACATTTCAATTGGCAATTTGGCTGAAGACATCAATGAAGTTGCATGCTGTGTGATGACTAAACCTCCTATTGACTTATCTGATATCTTCCCTTTAGTTTGTAAATCATAAAATACAATTTATTTTTTTTATGTTAAATTGAAGGATTTTTTTTAATCATTGAAAACAAAAAAATACCAAGTGATAAAAGAGAGTATAATATTATATATATATATATATATATACATATTAATATTCCCTAATATTTTCATATAAAAAATAATTGGGAAGGATTGTTTAGTAGAAGTTTGTATTTGCTAAAGCATAGTGGGAATATGTTTCAGAAATGCTTCATTAACATTTAAAAATTGCCCTTTTTAATGAACCATCAATAAATTTTGGCAAAACAATGGTTTTAGGATTTCACTTGCTATTTATCTTATTATCATCCTACTTCAATTTGTTTGGGCCGCTTTTTATCAAGTGTAGAATTTTTCTATTTTTGCTGCTTGCCTCTTAGCATTTTTCTTCTGCTTGAAGTTTATTTTGTTTATTTGGCATCAATATTGTTTGGTGATCTTTAATATAGGCATGTCAACAAAGCACAGGTGCAATATTATCGTATCAAGAAGACTATCTGGGTTGGAGGAGGCCTTGCGAATTAGGAGGTAACTTGTAATCATCAATTTCTAAACAGGGATAAGATGTCATGTGCAAAATATTTAGCTTGCGTGCTTGTGTCCTTTGAATCTTTATGGAATGCTCGACACTTCTGTTTCTGCCTGTATTTGTTTAAACTGGTATCTGCCAAGATGTGTAATGCATGATCACTATTAATCTACATCATTCCTTTTTAAGGTTTGCTAGCATCTGCTTACCCTGCCTAGAGATTTGAGCAATTTTAATTATTTTATCTATGGCCTTCCTTGTCTTGTTTATAACTTTTTAACAAATGATGAATGCCTTCCAGCAACTTCAACTATGTTACATATTGTCTCTTGATGAGTGCCTTCCAGCTTATTTGTGACATAACACTTTTTGCCTTGATGTTTGTCCTTGGTACTAATTTTAATTAACTGCCTTGTCTTAAATTAAATTACATGGAACTCTTATTTTCTTTCTAAATAATGCTGCCAAGAAAGAGTACACGGTTTGAGTTGTTATGGGCCTCTCAGTAATCATCAATACTGGGACAGCCATCATCTAGGTCAGTAATGCCATATGCCATTATGCAGTTTTATTAACTAGTTTAGGCAAAATGTTCTTGCGGAATTCTACTCTATTTTATGATTGTTTTTGGATAAGGCTTCGGGAACTGCAGAGTGTTACAAAAGAAAGAAAGAATTCCGCACTGAGGCGAGGGAAGGTTTCTGGTAGACTTTCAGTTCCAGATCACATCCTAAAGCCTCCTTACGTTGGTTCAAACCAGCTTCCAGAACTGTCCAGTGAATATCAAATACATGACGAAGAGGGTGTTTCTAGAATGAGAACTTCTTGTGAACTCGCTGCTCGTGTTCTGGATTTTGCTGGGACAATGGTCAGGGTAATAATCAATCCAACTTGTTATCTTGTTTAAATATGATCTTTTTCACTTGGTTTTTGCTGTTTTGATTTTATTCTATATGTACTGTTTGTCATTTGAGTCTTACGATTTGCAAGGCACAACTTTCATTTATTTTTCAACTAACCTAAATAAGATCAGCTTGTTATTTTATTCAATTACTTGTTGCACCGAAGAACAGTTTCTCCTTTTGGATTTGGTTATGTATATTAAATCAGGCACAACTGGAGATATTTTTGTTGCAGCCGTCAATAACGACAAATGAAATCGACAAAGCAGTTCACAAGATGATCATTGATGCGGGAGCTTATCCATCTCCTCTTGGATATGGTGGATTTCCTAAAAGTGTATGCACCTCTGTCAATGAGTGCATGTGTCATGGAATACCTGATTCACGACAACTCCAGGTTGTGCAAAAAGAGTGTATGTTTCAGCAAATCTTCAATCATTTGTTAGTGAGTTACTGCCAGGAAGTAGACGCTTAACAAGTCTATGCTGTTGTGCAGGATGGTGATATAATAAACATAGATGTGACCGTCTATCTTAATGTATGATCTTTCTCTCTACGTGATCATTTTTTAAGAAAATTCTTGCTTTTATGTTACCGCATTTTGGGGATCCCATCTCCTTGCATGAGCCAAAATCTTTTTGGCTTTGTGCTTAAACATTCAATTTATAACATTAATGGAGTTGATTGTAGTGCTTCAATTTGTTGAAGATGGTCACTGCAATTAAAAATCTAAACGAATGAATCCCATCTTCTATGCACTTTTTTTGGAGCACGTCCATCAACCCTTTGTCCTTCGGTGATTATTTCTGACGAGTATACCATAAAATTTGCTATTACCCATCTCCATTTCGTGAACTCATTCCAGATGACCGTATTTTTGCTATTTATGTGGTTTAGTGTGTTACATTGATGAAAGAAAAGGTTGCTTCAGGTAAAGCTTGGTAAATTTGTTTTTATTGTTTGAGGTATTAAATAGAGGTAAAGCCATTTGATTAAGGATAGAAGAATTTATGAAGTTGTGCTTAGCATCTGTAGCTAATTAGCTGCAGTTTAATAAACAATACAATTTCATGGTGTAGTTTTACCTTCATTTGTCAATAACCAGTGATGTTGAACAGCTTATCCTTTCTGAAACCCATCTCTCAGATATTTAGTATTGAACTTTCTCCATTATTAATTTAATTTTCTAAAAACATTGATTATTAGGGTTACCATGGTGACACGTCAAAGACATTTCTTTGTGGAGAAGTTAACGAAAGGACAAAAAGGCTCGTGAAGGTATTCCGTTGGTATCCTTACTGAACCTTCAGATAATCTAAGGGAAATATTATTTTTACAATTTCTTCAATGCTTCATATAACTTGGGTATATCAGGATATTTATTTGCTTGCCCAAGGAGATGTGTTCCATAACAAATATTAGTTATGATGCTTTGGCTTATTGTTATAGCCACTGTTTTATCACACATCAGGGTTGTTAGTAATGCCAAAGTGTGCACATGAGTTCATGAGGTTACCCACCAATCCCACTTTGCATGATCTTTCGTGAACAGTTATAAGCACATTCAGGTTTTAGATTTTCTTTAGTGCAAGTATGACTTTTTTATATCCTTTATTTAAAATCTTATTTTGTTATGTCATGGTTGCCTGAAAAATTGTATATTCAGTCCAGTAAATATGATGAGATGATGCCCCGCAAAACACTTTTTGTGAAGGGATGTTTTGTGAAATAATGAAATATAATTAATATACATCTGTTATGGTATTATATCTTACATTCACTTCATTGACTAATGAAAGAGAATAATTTTTTCTTTCTTATTCTCGGAAATTTTCTCCAGAGATAGAAGGTCTTTGCTTAGCCATGAATTTGTTCAATTGTTTGCATAGGTTACAGAAGAATGCTTGGAACGGGCTATAGCGGTTTGCAAGGATGGTGCCAGCTTTCGAAAGATTGGAAAGAGAATAAGGTACTTGAATTTTTTATCAATTTGAAAGCATGGCAGATGGGAGTGTTTTTGTGTACCAACATGGATTTTGTATACAATGGCTATGAATAATGGGAATGGTTAGCTTGGTCTATTGAGAAAGAGAAAGCAGTTGGAACGTTATCATTTGGATATCCTTTTAAAGATAACAATAATAAATAGAAAATAAGAAAAGACTGAAATAGTTAAAAGAAGAATATTAAAACAATAAAGTCAATAAATTATGAATTTTTTTTGTAAGAAATAAAAAAAGCGAAAAAGACGATTGAGAGATTATTGAGACCTAGATCGGTTAATTCAATTAATTTATAATGTAAGTTGTATGATTAGTTTAACAATTAAATAGGTATTTATTGTGCATAGTTGTATGCTTTAATATAATGATGAAATAAAAAATAAGAAGATAGGTACATGACATAGTATGGTATAAGTATGTGATCAAATATCTTAATTAAAAAGAAAAGAGAATAAAAAGTAAAATTTTATTTGGGTCTTATCCTATGATTTCATGATATGTGATAAGCTTTGACACATGATTTCTAAAGAGGTGCTAGTTTTAAATCGGGTCATGAGATAGCATCAGAGACATTCGTTGTCATTAGCACTTTATGTAAAGTTGATTACAAAGATAAAATAATGTGATTGATATGATTGGTTAATTATGATATGTTTATAGACAGAGTCTTAGACATTATATGATTAGATGTTACGAAGATGAGATGAAATCTAACAAAAATATGGGATATGGTCTTGCATGAAAATTTTGGCCCAATTAAAATAGATAAAGAAAAAAAAGAGAAAAAAAGAAATATAAAAGATGATTGAATAAGGAAAAATATATAATATGTCAATGAAAAGCATTTAATATACATATGAATGCGCACTTATGTTGTTAAGCTTCTATTCAATACTAATTTTGATTCATTTATATTCTTAGTATTAAGATGTCTTATTTATACTCATGCTTATATCGTTTTATTATTGTGTATTTTATTTTACCATTTTATCTGAGCATTATATTACTTACTTCCTTATTTACATTATAAGAAAAGTCATAGATTTACAAAGAGATGATACATAGAGTGACGTGTGAAATGATAGTATGCTGTGATGTACATGCTTGTTTTGTTAGCATAGTGTCCATGAATTTTGTAGGAATAGATATACATATATTATATTCTATAGTAATTATTTTAATGAAAATAGTTTGAATATAAAAGTAATTAGTTATTTTTTACACCTAGTGTTGGTATTGGTGTCTTTAATTTTGTTGCTCTACTTTAATTTTATTATATTATTAATTAGTTATTATGGTAAGAAAGTTGATTATTTGATAAAGTTATCGACAAATTCCTCCATGTGAATCTCTTCAATGAAAATTAGGTCCACTAGTGGCTAAACAATGGATAAAATATATTATCAGAATTTTTGATGGTATAGATTTCTTAGAAATAGTTCTTTTAGCTACTCTAATGTTGGTGTTATATTTTGTATATTACTTACTATAATTGCTTATTGACATTACAATAAAATAAGAGTATAGCAACATAAATTGAGGACACCAATATCAACAATATACTAGATAAAAATCAATTAATTAATTTTACATCCAAGTCATTTTCATTAACAAAATTATAGCATAATATATTACATACAGACTTAATTCAATTTAACTCACACTCATCTCATATGCCACTCTATGCATCTTCTCTATATGAATCTGTTACATACCTTATAATGTAAGTAGGGTAACAAGTGATACAATGTTCAGCGGATGAATATTTTATATAACAAATAACATAGTAAAATAAAATAAATAATAATAAAATGATATTTACATAAGTATGCATATTTCATCTCAACAATACTCAAAATATAATGAATTAAAATCAATAATTAGTAACATATTTAATACATTAGTATATATATATGTGTGTGTGTGTGTGTGTATTCTTTTCATATACATATCATCTATCTTTTTTATGTATTTTTTTATAATTTTTTTTTCACTGTATCTATTTTAATTATGCTCATATTTTCCCAAAAAATCGCATTTCATATTCTTATCATATCTTATCTTATCTCTATACGGCATTTAATTACATCTTGTTAAAACCTTTAGTTGTAGACATATCATAGTTAATGAGCTACATCAATCACATAATATCATCTAAATATATCGACCCTGCACATAGTGCTAGTAGTAACAAAAGTTTATGATGTCATCTTATGGCTCAATATAAAATAAGTAACTTTCATGCCTAGTATCATGTCTTGAATCTCATCATGATCGGAACCACACGATTCCAATAATCGATTTAATAATTCCTCTAGATCGACTGATTCCGATTCATCGGAATCATCCGATTTCTTGAAATGTTTAGCCAATTTCTTGAAATATTCTTTTTCCAAATCCTTGAAAGATTCTTGATCCAATTGATTTGTAGATTCTCCATCCAGTCTTTGTAAACACTCTTCATCCAATTTCTTTAAATATTCTTTAACTATTTTCTTTAAATATATCATGAAATCATGAGATAAAGCTCAGGAAAAAATCTCACTTTTTTATTCCTTTTTTTTAAGCATTGTATTTGACTCTATTTTATTTATATTATATTATTTACTTATCTGTTTATCTTTTATTTCATTATTATATTAGAACATACAACTATGTACAATAGATGTCATATTTTATTGTTGAACTAATCATTCTGTTTTACATTACAATTTAATTGAATTCATCTTGTGGGTTCTTAAAGATTTTTCAATTTCATGTTGTTTTTTTTATTTGTTATAAGAAAATTCATAGTTTATCAGACGTCATGTTACAATATTCTTTTTTAAGTCAATTTTTGTTATGAAATATCATAACAAAAAGAACCACATTTAAATACCAACTTTATTACTTTTTTCTTAGGATTTTGTAATTGTTTGATAACTCTTTTTAATTTTTTTTAGTTTTTCATTTGTTGAAAATACAACAAAAATTTTCTCATATTAGAATTTATCAAAATAGTCATATTTATAGAATTTTTTTGATTTCAATTAAGCTAAGGATCACAGTCATGCTATTGTATTGCACAATTCCTTGATGCCCAAATTTCATAGTAGTTGTACTTCTCTGAACTTCAAAATCTTGATAAAAACAACATATTAGCAGTTAGTCTTTTCTCAAATAACATTGTTCCACACTACAAACAAATTTCATTGATCCTTACTGAAGCTATCACCTCAACAGTCTCAAAAATAACCTTTAGGAGTTTCACCTTTGGCTTTGTTTTGCAAGAGCACATCAACTGGACTTTGTCATGCCCGTGATACTCTTGAAAAAATGACACTAAATTACCAACTCATCTAGACCACATTGAAGATCATGAAATTGGAACACAATATACTCATTTACTGCTTCCAGCTTCTACAATATTAGCTCGTGCTAATTCTCCATGATTATCATTTTTTTTTCCTAAATAGAAATTCATGACAACTACTACTTACTTTTGAAGCTTTATTATGCTTAACATAAAGAAGAGATTGTTTGCTACCTTTCATTCCTCTTTTAATTTCTTCACAAGTCCACAACTAGGCAAACCTCTCTATTTCTCCTTTGCTCACGTGATCTCTTACCCTAGCTGCTTCACTGGCTCTCCCGTATCTTCTGTCTTTCTTGATGATGGGATCCTAGTGTTCGTCCTTCAATTTTTAGAAGTAAACTTGCCTTCACAATTAAACCCAAGAGATGGCCTTCATGATTCTTCCCAAGCGTGGATCACAAAGGTTTTTGAACTCATTCTGTCGGATAAGAAAAATAAGGAATGCTGAGGTCAAAAAAAGAATTAATTGATTAATCAAAATAAATTTTGTTTATTTTTTTTAGATCTCAATAGTTTTGAAAATTATTTATAATTTAACAAGGGTTTCAAAAATTTTGTAATAAGAACTAAAATTCCTTGCTTAATGAGCTCTATTCAAAATTATAAAATGTACTTGCTTAATTTTACAATAATCACAAAAAGTGGGACATTATAGTTGGAGGATGATGTTAGAGATTGGTGAGAATCATGTCATCAAATTAAATTCTATGACATGCTTGTTAAAGAAATAGCATGACAAGAATTTATTGATGATTTTAGAAAATGTTATATTCTTGTATCTACTTGAAAAAAAAATACTAAATGATTTGTCGAGGCTGATACAAAATGACCACTCAGTGTTAGAATATGACAAAAACTTTGGTACTTTAGTGTGATGTGTTTTTGATATGATTAGCTCAAAGGAACAATATTATTTTATGTTTTGTAGATGTTTAAGACAAAATCAAAGTTGCTTTAGTTTCATATAGAACTCTAATATTAAGAATGATAGGGATGCTCACTTGAAACTAGTTCTGAGACAACCAATTATAAACTTTTGTAAACAATCAACAAAAATGAAAAACCAGCATTTGACACTCTTATGTGAAGCTTACAGAGATTCCATTTAAAAGAGAAAGTGGTTGTTAATAGTTTGTTACTTCATCAAAGTTAGTTGTTTAAATGAGTGTTAGTGAATATTAGTGGATGTTAATGGATAAACCTACATAAGAGGCCCAAAATCCGGAATGGAATGAGACTTTTTGCTGATTTTGAATTATTATCATTCAATTTTTGCTTAGTAGATTGAATGTCGGTGATATTTTGTAATTTCTCCTTTCTTAGTGATAACTTGGTAAATGTTGTTAGTGATGCTTTGGTGAATGTTGCCTATCCTTCTCTTTCCCTTCACCCCATTCCCCAACTTTAGTGCTCAAATGTCTCTTGTTTTCAGTCTTTCAACTTGTGTTGATTTCTTTCCTTTCACCTCATGCAATATTGTAGCATCTACAATTGCCTTTTGGCCGCTTGCCTTATATCAGCATGGCAACTATGTGATTGCTCACCTATTGTGCATCTACAAGCACCCGCTTGCATAGCATGCACCAATGCATGTCTATTCTTTGCATTTGCATAGCTCTAAGCATGTGCTTGTCTACACAATTGGCCATGCATCTCGCCTGTCTATGCATGTGCCTACTCGTGTAGTTTGCTCCTATCCAAGTATCCCTTCTAACCTTAATGTGCTAGAATTGCAATAGGGTTAAGTGACCAGCTTTGCATTCTTGATCAGATACCTTGCAAAGTAAACAATATTCTTGCCAATTCTTTAGACTTTCAAATATGAATCCTTTTGGTACCTCTTTCCGCATCACAAACACTTGTTTTCACTATTCTAATTAATTCCTTTTTACTTTTCTTCTTCATTTCATCTTGATTAAAGTAGTTGTATCAAATGGGATCACATAATTATTTATTAAAACTCTAACATTATTTTCTGCTTGCAATGTAGATCTAAATCTAATCTCTTTTACATTAAGATAAACTTTCTCAAATGGGAATCTTGTTTGTATTGTCTATCATTCTCATTTTTAGTTTTAAAATCTTTTTACTAACCAAGTTGAGTGGTATGCCAAATTTCTAGGATGCCAATACGATGTAATGCCCCTTTTATACTGCATGTGAGTTGCATAAATTGTTCCATTATAAATGAACAAACCATAAGAGCTTTACACAATCACTCAAAAGTAGGCATAAGAGGGCCCATAGAAGCTTATCAATATTATAAAGTATCATGGATACCAAGAGTCAATCATATGGAGTTATCATACAAATTCACTGTTAGCTTAACCATAGTGAAAAGAGTGCCTATGATCTATTGACAGAGGATGGGTAAGATGAAAATCTAGTAGCAGAATCGAGGGCGGGAGACAATAACGACAAGGATGAGTGTGGTAGTGAACATAGATTAGAATAACAACTCTAATATTTTCGAATGGAAACTCGAAGAAACTCGGATTGTAACACAAGCAAGTGCATGCATATACGATAAGATATAGTAGTTTTGATAAGAAATAACATCAAGCAAAAAGTTATTCTTCTATATCTTCATTCCATGACAAACATTAAAATAACATACAATACAAAACTCTAGACGTAAAAACAAAATCATAAAAATATCTTTCCTAAATAAAAAAAATACAAAAATAAGAAAAAAATAAAAAAGGGATAAAAATATAATATGATTTTTATATATGATCTATTATAACTCAAATAAAATAAAATTGTTTCTAAGCTAAATAAAATATAAACAATGAATCAGCTAAATTCATCATTTGGAGGTAACTTGTTATGCATTATCTATGGGAGCCACCAATTGCATAAATTATTTGATCCAAATCGAGCCTTGCTCAAATTACTTGTTAAGAGTTGCAACAAATAAGGTGTAAGTTGAGCTCAATATACCCTTAATTGGACACCCAATAAACCAAAAGTTGAGCTTAATTCATGTTTTGTCAATATAAAATATATTTCAAAATATGAATCAAATGACAAAAAATGTCTAAGGGTTAAGCTTCTAATTCAATTAGATTTATATATTATATGATGAAACTATTAAATTTTGTTCCAATTATTAATATATAGATCAATCAAGAAAAATAATTCAATATTTCAATCTAATTAATCAGACAAATACAATCAAGATTCTTTTGAGATAAAGTTAATTTATGAAATATAATACTTTCATAAATATTGTCATCACATTACATGTGATCTAAATAACTTAATATATAATTTAGCACAATTAAAAATATTTTGGCTAATTTTTAATTAATTAAAGTTATAGGGATCACTATATATAAATTTTATGCATAACATTCATACAAAATACATGGTTCTATATGCTAAACAAATGATGCAAAAGGAGTTAATTGTACCTTTTATTTTATTTGAATCATTAAAGAAATAAACCCAAAGATGCCTTGTTTGCATCTTGTAATATGCCTAAATGCTTTAATTCATAAAAGACATTAATGGGCTTGATTTCTTAGATCGAGAGAAATTCTCAAGTAGGAAAAACATTCATGCAAATGCATGGACATCATTGTGGGTTTGCATTGAGATTTTCAAAACAGAAAAAGTGAAAAACTTAGAAAATTCATGTCATTTTCAAATAATTTTGATTTGAACAAACTTAATAATCTCAAAAAGTTTCAAACAATTATAGTTAGAGAATTAGAAAGGGTTCTCATACCAAATGCAAGCTTTGCAAAAAACAAATTTGTCACATGCATAAACAAAAGAAAAGAAAAGGCTGAAATGGTGGTAATGCTCCAGTCATTGCTACATAGAATTTTTCTTAAGTTATTCTAACCCTAAGCAAGCCATCTCTACAAATAGATTTGGTGTATGGACAAATTGCCCATATTAGGGACCTCAAAAGAGAAGTGGTTTTCTACTACTCTTCCTTTAAGGGAGTTGCAACCACATCAAACAACATTTCCTTAATAGGTGTCAGCTATGCAATTCGCCCTTTCATTAAATTCAAATCAATAGAATTATAAATTGTGAACAAAATGCTAGTTATTTAAAAATAATTAACATCCTATTCATTTATTGCAAGAATATACCTTCCATTTTCCATCAACTTTTTTTTCATTTTTTGTTTCTTTTCAAAAATCGATTATCAACTATCTTCATTAACAGTTTATTACAAACAACTCACAGTTAGTTTGCCATAGGTCTACATTTGGCGCTCTAAATGTTTTTTCATTAATATTTATTTGATGTCTCCCAAATTTTTTTTTTGGCAATTGTTCTTTGTAGTGAGACTGCCGAAAGGTATGGTTATGGTGTGGTTGAGCGATTTGCCGGCCATGGTGTTGGGACTGTTTTTCATTCCGAACCAATCATCGTGCATCACCGTGAGTTTTCTCTTCATTTATTTTAATATATGCTTTTGGAGATATTTTCCTCTTCTTGTTCATGTGTGTTGGGTTGAATCTGTTTAAAGTGAAATTAAGTACAATTCTATATTATAATTTAAGAACAGTATTAGAGCTTTAACATACAATTGACATGATCTATTTCCTTTTAAATTTTAGATATTTACTTAAGTTGTATTGCATCCAAATTAAAGTTACACCTTTTTGATTGTCCAATCCTATTTCTTCCTCACTAAAGCTATATGTAGAACGGTTTTATCCTAGACTAAGGAATCAGATGAGGCTTATAAGCCTGAAATGGGTTTTGTTTTTGCCTCCTTCCAATCCTACTTACCAATGGATCCAATCAGTTTTCTTTAATTAGTAGCAATTTGTTCTCTACTATCGCCATTAGTTGTGACCTCTTGAGAATGAAGCAATATGGAACCTTTTTATTTTTATTGTTATTTTGCAGGCAATGATAAATCTGGTTCAATGTTGGAAGGCCAAACCTTTACAATAGGTATGTTTTCTTCATAAAGAAAAATGAAGAGATTAAACCTTTGGTTGTGAGATATAGTTCATAAATGAAGATCTCCAAACGATTATTGTGGTCCATGTGTGTGTTTTTTTTCACTTATGGTTGAATTTGCGTAGAGCCAATTCTTACTATGGGAACGATCGAGTGCGTGACGTGGGACGATGGGTGGACTACGCTTACAGCGGACGGTCTACCTGCAGCACAATTTGAGCATACAATTTTGATCACAAGAACAGGGGCTGAGATATTAACCAAAAGCAGATGAAGTGCTTATCAAATGCGAACAGGTTAGGCCAAACACCTGCGTCTTTGTTGTAATATTGTTATGTTCAAACAAAAGCATTGCTTGATAACATTAGAGACTAAAATGGAGAATTAAGGGTACGTTGCTATTTGTCAAATCGCATTAAGATAATAAAGGATTATGATGGGAAAAAAAATTAAAAAAATGACAAATTAAAGAAATCATAGTTTTCATTTCTTGATTTATTGACATAAATTCTAAAATAATTTTTATTTATTCTTTTTCAAATGAATCAAAGAAAATGTTGGCGAAACTCAACAAGATCTGACAAACTTTGGTAAAAGATGTAACTTGATTGAAGTTGGTGCGTGAAAGGAAAGTAATTTTTATTTTTGAAATAGAAATTAAAGAAGTATGTATAATTATATGATAAAGTTTATTAAAGTTTTAATAACATTTTGATTCTCATTTTTGTCTGCTGCTTGGCAGATCGTGATTATATTTTATGTTGTGTTACTGTTGATCTCTCGCAAGTTTCCAAACTCCTTTAGACGCAAAAGCCAAGGAGGCCACAGTGCGATCTAAGCAGAGCAGGGAGAGCGGTTTCAAACATAAGAGACGAGTATGCCAACATTACCAACTCCCTCCTCGCATCCCACTTCGCAACGGGAAAATCCACCAAACCTCGCATTCGCTCGTCTCCAATGGTCTCCACTGTCCTCCTCTTCCTCCATCTCCTCACCACGGGTAAGCTCACCCCCTAACTCATCCTCGTCCACTCTCGGCCTCTCACTCTTCACTCTCACTCTCCGCAGCATCAGCGGCGGCCTCCGGTGGCGGCGATGCTCCCTACGTTGGCGTGGTGATTGGAGAGGATGTCTCCGGCCTGTTTTCCCCGGCTGAACTTGTCCGCTTCCTCTTCTCTCAGCGGATCACCCACCTGCGCCTCTCGAACCCGAAACCATCCCTACTCGAAGCCCTCAATGGAACCGGTATCAGCGTCCTCCTTGGCATCCCCAATTCCCTCCTCCTCGCCTTTGCCTCCTCTACGGCTGCTGCCTCTGCCTGGGCTTCCCGCGTCGTTCTTCCTTTCCATCCTTCCTCTGTACCAATCTCTGCCGTCGCCGTCGGAGACGATTTCTCCCCTTCCTCTTCCAATTCCGTTCTGCTCCCCGCCATTCGTTCCCTCTCTTCCGCCCTATCCCCCATCCGCCCCAAGATCCCCATATCCACACCGTTACCCTTCTCCATCATCCTTAACCCCTTCCCCCCATCCCAAGCCTTCTTCAACCAGTCGCTAACCCCCAATTTCATCCTCCCACTGCTCGACTTCCTCTCTTCCAACAATTTTCCGCTCATGCTCAATCTCTACCCCTACTACTCCTTCATGCGCTCTCGCGGCGTAATCCCCCTCGACTCCGCCCTGTTCAAACCGCTCTCCCCATCCAAGGAAGAGGTCGACCCCAACACCCTTCTCCACTACACCAACCTGTTCGATGCCATGGTCGACGCGGCCCACTTCGCCCTCCGCAGCCTCAACTTCTCCCAAATCCCCCTCCTCGTCACCGAGACCGGTTGGCCATCCGTTGGTGATCCCAAGACCGAGCCCTTTGCTACCAGGGACAATGCCGATACTTACAACTCGAATTTGATCAAGCATGTCGTCGTCGACCGTGCTGGCACACCGCTGGTGCCGGAGCACACGCCGAGCGTGTACATCTACGAGCTTTTTAATGAGGACAAGAAACCGGGACCAGAATCGGAGAGGCATTGGGGGCTTTTCTATGGAAATGGCACGCCCGTGTATCTGCTCCATGTCGCCGGAAGTGGGGGATTTCTGGCTAACGATTCTACTAACAGGACCTTCTGCGTGGCAGCGGAGGGCGCGGACAGGAAGGCATTGCAGGCTGCTCTGGATTGGGCATGCGGGCCAGGGAGGGCTAATTGTTCGGAAATACAACCGGGAGAGGATTGCTATGATCCGAATAACGTCAAGAGCCATGCTTCCTATGCGTTTGATAGTTACTATCAACAGGAAGGGAAGGTCGTTGGGTCATGCTACTTCCAAGGGGTCGCCATGGTGACCACGACAGATCCAAGTGAGTACTGTTTATTATTCAATTATGCAGTGTTCCTCTACTTTTTAGTTTAGTTCTATTTTTCTTTTATCAATTCTTCCTTTTTTTTTCCACTAATTGACCACCATAACTTGTGAAATATGCTTTTTTTTTTCTGAATTCATTGAAATATCCTACTTATTTGGATTTTAATTTTTTCAATCATATTCAGATGTGTTTGTTCATGTTAGAGAGTCAGACTTGTGTGTCTACTCACAGGGTCAAGGATACATGCCATCGTGTTATGTTTCAATTTAAGCTGATCTGTTTCATTAGATGACCAATCCACTTCATTAGATGACTAATCTGTTTCATTTCTTTAGATGGTAGGAAAACTATTTCAGGAAGTTTTGGTTACAGCTTTTGGTCAATGTTAGAAATTGGTTGAAATAGTCAACAGTAGATTTTGAAATGGCCCAAACAAATTGGCATTGCCTAAATTTATCATTCAAAATTTTTCCTTAATTTATAGAAGTATTGGAGTAGTTGACTGAATAAATGAATGGGGTTTTTATTTTGGGAACGATAATTATACTTCGTAACATATAAGATTCATTAATTTTTTGATCTTTTATTACAACGAATGCTCTTTTATAAACTTGAAGTACCTCAAAATCTTCAAAAATAAATTATTTAGGATAGCAAAGAACACTTAGATACAAAATTGTTTCTTTGATATAGAACATTCTTAATTCTAATCAATGTTTGGATCATGCCATCATGAGATTTTAGTTTTATTGTATCAAAACCATCTATTTTACACTATTCATTGTTTCTCATGTAAACACAAACACTATCATATACTTATAAGTGAAAAAGAAATCCATACAATAAGTTGAATCATTGGTTCATTGATCTCTGAATTCCTTCAAGATCACGTAAAACTTATTGAAGAGGCTCTTTGTTGTATAATAGATCCCAATTTTTTCTACAATCCATGAGTAGCAGTCTTCTTTAATATTTTTTTTTCAAACATTCATCTGCCAAACAAGGTTGAATTACTAAAGAGCATTTTTATTTACCTTTTTTTTCAACTCATTCATGATTTTTGATATATTTTGTTTTTGTATGAGTATTTTCACAACATTATTTATAACATGCAACCCTTTCATCTTGGTTCTCCAAAAATTTTATATATTTTAACCATCAAGTTTCTCCATCTTATGCTCCACTTTCACTAACATCTTGTTAATGCACCTAATATCAACTTTTTGAGATGAATGATTGGTACGTGCGGAAGTGTCAAACATATTGAATGCAATGACCAGCAAAGTAATCATCTTTAGAGATCAAGAACACAAAAGAAAGCACTATTATTTACGTGTTTCAACCACAAATTAGGCTTATTTCTTCAAGAGAGGATGATATTTTAGTAATTAAAAAAAATGTCAATATTGGCTTATAAATAGATGGTGAAGAACTTTCTTTTAAAAAAATTGAGATACATTTAATTCTTCACCACACGTGAAGTTATCCAAATACCTCTAATAAACAGCTTTATCAAAGAAGAAGAGATTAGAGCAAATGACATACTAAAGATCTCGATTTTTTTGTCAACAAGGAAGATTACCACCATGTGATGACAATGATATTAAGATGAAGTTTCAAACTCCAACTTGTCAACAAATTTGTAAGCAAATAGTTTTACTAAATGAGATTTCTTGAAAATTTATAAAGGTCACAACCTAAAACTATTCATCTATATATGTATATATCTATATATATACACACATGTGTGTGTGTGTGTATGTGTCAATATATATATATATATATATATATATGCTTGTATGTATATACACACACAAACACATTTGTGTTTTCAAAGGCATAATTGTGAAATGTATGCAGAATTATTTAATTATTTAGTTTTTGAACTATTAACTATGTCAAGATACTAATATAATAATATGTATATCAAGTGTGGAATAACAAAATCAAGTTTTCATATCAAAATATTTTGTTTTTTTTTTTCCTCTAAACAAACAATATATTAAATTCAATTAGGATATCATATCAAGGTAAAATTTTTTACATTATGCTCAAGTGCACAAACTTTGTTGAAATTTCATGTTCAACAATGCATGAGTAAAAGACCCCAATGTTTTCCACAATGCTTAAGTAATAGTCTTCTTTAATACTTTTTTTTTTTTTCAAATTTTCATCTATTAAACAAAGTTGAATAACTAAAGAGCTTTTTTATTTACCTTTTCTTTTGAATTTTTGATATATTTTGTTTTCAAGATACTAATATATAACATATATCAAGTGGTGGGGTATAGCAAAATCAAGTTTAAATATCAAAACATTTTGTTTTTGTTCGTCTAAACAAACAATATATTAAATTCAATAAGGATATCATATCTAGGTAAAGTGTTTTACAGTATGTTCGAGTGCACAAATATTGTTGAAATTTCATGTTCAAGGAGAATAGAGATTTTGCCACTTAAAAGCTGAAGATTCCCAACTCCTGGTCTGGTTTGAGGATATGCTTGATTTTGTGCGCTGGTTCCTTCATTTTGGTGTTATGTTAATTGTTAAGATTTTAAATTATACCTTGTTTGCCTTTTATGCATGTTTATGTTTCTGATCAAATATGGTTAACTTTTTTGTGCAGGTCATGATGAATGCATCTTTCCCGGGAGGTGAGAATATTAATTTTTGATAAAGTTTCCTTATGTTTCCTTGAAGGATTTGGTCAAGTTTCTATTGCTTTGTTCTACCTCATGATCATGGCAACAATGGGTTCCACATATGTTTCTTTTTTTTTCTTTCTCTTCTAACTAGATTCACAATGTTGGGTTCTATTTGGTTTCCTTCTATCGAGGAGAAGGGGCACTTCTCACTTATCAACTGAACTTGGCACTTTGTAGAGAATACCGTTTAGTTGGTTAGGAATGAGCAGAAGTGAGCGACTATGAGTGGTGGCCACGTTTTTCCGGTGAAGTACAGCAGGTTCTTTTCATGATCTGACAAGTTCAAAAAACTCCGAAGGTTTTCCGATGAGGTCTGGTGAAGCTACGGGAGGTCGGGTGGAGTTAGACAAGGTCTGAAGTAGAGGTAGAGGCAATTTGAAAGTGACTTTGACAAATTGTGTGGAAGCTGGAGAAGTGAGAAATTGCTGTTTGACTTACATGAGTAGAAATAACATCAACAGTTGGAAGTAATTTCTGACTTCATACCTATTTGTGACAAAACAAATAGACCTTTGTTTATTCTGGTGTTTCGGCTGCAGATTCTGATTGCATTGCAGTGTAGTTGAATTTGTTAAGTGGAATACTTGATAAACAGCTAGAAGAGCCATTTTGTGTCCATCATAATCAACTTCTCTTCATTGAAGAATGACTTAAATGTGCGAGAAATTCAGTTTCATTTCTTCATTTTTCTTTCAAATCAAACTTATCTGCACATAACAAACTACCGTTCTTTACATGATGTTATATTTTTATTTGCTGCACTCAATAGGATCTCTTAATTAACAGTTCTCTGCAAAGAAATTGTAAACTTTTGTTGAATCGAATTGTTTCCCTTTTATGTGTTTGCCCCCGCAGCAAACAAACGAGTAATATCACGAAGACTGGAAGAAACAGCACACAAAGTAGCAGCGCAGAAGAGATGTGGTTCTGGGCATTAAGAAGGGGAATCAAGAAAGGCCAATCCAAACACTTCTTTATGGTTAACTTGATATTAGTCATGGTGGTAACTGCTTCCTCCATTTCATTGCTAGATAGTTGAAGGAAGTTCCCTAACAAGATTGCTGATGAATGCAAGGTGCTTCCTTTAGAGTTCTGAATGATTGGATTATTTTTGCTCCTCATTTTTGTTGAGCCTCAAGGAAGCTTTCTGAGCTTGCCCTTGCCGTTCCTATTAAATAATTTCTTTCATCAACTTTGTTGTTTTGTATACATCTTTTAGTATCTTGAATAAATCCTGTTGCTGAAATAAAGTAGTTGCAAGACTTTGGAACAAGTTTTTGCAAACAATTCAAAAGCTAGAGAGTTATTGAAGCTTTTGCCATCAATTATGTAAGACAAAGAGTTGATAGAATATTTTGGGACATGTAGTTTAGTTTAGTGCTCATCTAAGAATCAAACAATAAAGTTAACTACATAGTTAATTTTATTATTATAGTTCTTGTGATAGCCCTACCATTTACCTCCCTAAAAACCCTATGTTACATCATAAAAGAGAGCAAATTAATTGAAGTATGATTTTCTAAAAGATGAAACAATTGATCTAAAACATTACAAAATTTGAAATAATTAGTGATATTTATATATTAATTGATAATTAAAATATAATAATAGAACAACGTACAGTCATTATGTTTAATACTTTGAACTAAATAAGAAAAAATAAAGAAAATAAGTCGAATGGATGTTCTGAATTTAATAAATAGCGACAGCAGTCAAATGCATCACAGCTAATCTCAAAATGGCGGCGATCACATGTGAAAAGTCGCAGTGACGTTGTAGAATAGAAAACTAAATCTTTATCCTTGGATATGCATTGCGATTAGTATTTCTGAAACCCACCGACACTCGCGCTTGCATGAGATCCGATCCGCTGTGGAGGGTTATACTCGACGGGTCAAAGACGGGACAATTCCTGATAAATGCACGTGAAACAGAAAACCAAATAAATACGCGACAAGTAAAATATTAAATAAAATATAAATATAAAATTAAAACTTCGTAGGCAAGTATTGTTGCAAGGCAGCTGGCCCTTGGATGCGGTTCTTTCTGACAGCTGGCATTGGCTTTAATCAATTTTAAAGAATTAATAAATGTCATTTGAATTATGAGTTGGCATGCTAGGAAATATGTCTCATTGATTAGTTTTTAAAAATTCTTAAACTTAGAAGAAATGAATTTATTTATTAATTATTTCAATTTTCAAAAAAGTAATTAACAAAATATGACCACTCTTAGGTACTAGAGATAAATACAAAAAATAAACATTTGAATATCTGTGATTCTTTAATCTCAAATTGAAAAATATGATAATAAAGGTGACATTAAATTGATAAAATAGTTAAATATTGATGACATAATGCTTCTATCATGTATTTTGAACATTGTCTTTGTTTTGATTTAGCATTTTTTTTATAAGAAAAATTAAAGAATTTTTTGGATTGTTTTGATTCTTATTAGTAGTTTAAAGAAATTCAATAAAGATGATATAAATGCTTGAGTTTTTTCTGAATTTAAAAAAAAAATGAGTATTTATATGCAATATTTAATTCTTGGTTTTATAGTTTTGTCATGTTTTATTATACATAACATAGTTTTTTAAAATAATTTATTATTTCTTCGTAAATAAATTATTTTTAAAAAGTCTAATATTTTTTAAAATACTTGGATCATAATGGACTACATTAAATCAATTTTTGAAAAATAAAAAAAATTAATATTCTTTTGGTAAGTATACTTTGCCAAACTTGGTATAATACCCAACATATATAAAGAAAAATCATAATATTTATTATTCAATTGTTAATAATATAGTAATAAAAGCAAAAACTTAATGAAACAATTTTTTTATAAAATTGGAGAAATATTTAAAAACATGTTTGAAGCTAATATTTTCATTATATTTAAAAAGAACATTTAAAACAAATATTTTCTACAATTTGTTTATAAATAATGAGTTTTAAAAATATTTAACTATTTCTTAAAATGATTGTTTGAAATGTTTTGTATTATACAAAATCTATTATTGGAAAATTGATAATTAATTAAAATTAAAATTGTAACATTTTTTTTTAACATCTTTTGTTGTTTTTGTCAAATAATATCCAAAATTTGGTTTTTATTGCAAATACTTCTTTCCTGCTAGTGTAATTCAATTAGATGTTCAAATATTTTGTCTTTTTTTTATTATTATTTGGTAGAGATGTTATTTGTATTTATCCAAAACAATATAATTATTATTTTTTATAGTAATTATGATTTACAAAAGTTTATTTATTATTCAACATATAAATTACATTTGCAACAAGCATAATATTTCTTTCATTAATTATAATTTTAATATTATATAAACGAACCATCTACCAACTAATTCGACTGTATACCAAACAAGATGTATAGTACATATGTGATATAAAATTATGTTGAACAAATTTTTTATTAGGTTTCATAAAAGTTTTTTAGGATTAATTTTTTATTTAACATTATAAAAAATTTATCGAATAAACGTTTTAGTTGTTTGAATAAAATTTTTAATTTAGAAAATTAAAATATGGTTTGAATTTTGTTTTTTATTCTTAAAAATTGTCATGGAAAAATTTTTTTATTTTTTGAAACTAATAATATTGATTTTACGATTTTACCCGCGGAAAGCTTACAGTCTCTCGCCTTCTTGTATAAAGGACGGCCCCGCCAGGGTCCGACGCGGTGTTCACTTCTCCATGCTTTCTCTCTCTTTTATCTCTTCATTTTTTTGCTCCACTCTCTCTCTTCATTTTCTCCCGCTGTCAGATAATGCAGCTATAGATCTGGCTTCTCTTCCCCGTTTCACACATTGGCCGACTCCCGCCTGATTTTTTCTCATTGGTGTGGAGATTCAGAGAGGCGCTAAAGAGGGAGAGGGAAAGGGCACAGAAGGAGGAGAGAAATAAGAATGGAGAAGTGCCGCATAATCGCCTATGTTATCACATTACTATCTCTCCTCTGCTCGTCTGCCGCCGATGATCCCTACCGCTTCATAACATGGAACGTCACCTACGGTGACATCTGGCCCCTCGGTATCAAGCAGCAGGCAATCTTCTTCCTCTGCTTTGGATTTAGGCCTTAGTATAGAGATGCTTTTAGTTTCGCCTTTTATTGATGGATTTTGGTGTGATTTGCAGGGGATTTTGATCAACGGACAGTTTCCAGGGCCGCAGATCGAAGCGGTGACGAATGACAATCTCATCATCAATGTTCACAATAGTCTCCCTGAGCCCTTTCTCATTTCCTGGTACGATCTCTCTTTCCCCTTTTTTCAGTTCTTCTAACCCGTCCCTACTGATTGAGATAGATAGATCTATAACCGCCTATCTCACTCTCAACTCCCATGCCGGTTCTGGGGAATCTGAGGCGAGAGATTATTCGGTATTACGCAAAAAATGCGGGGTTGCTTTTGAAAATTTTCAAGCAATTCTATCTTTCGCATTTTTGTTATTGATCGCACCGACTCGTTCGGGAAGTGTAAAGCAAAATTATTCCTCGCTGAGTAGTCCCTACATTTATGTTATTTAGTTTCTTTTCTATATTATAACATGGCACTCGGATTAATACTTAGATCTAATTGGAGTTGTAATATGAAATTACGAGGGAGTTGTTTGTAAATAATGGGAAAAGTCAAGAGTTTGAAGAAGTGTTGAAGAGGTGGGAACCAAACGCCGCCAAACCCTTTTGCTTTTTGGTTGGCAGCGCATATTGTGGAATCATGATTTGGTAACAGTAATGTCGAGTCGGTCCGAGTCTCTTTCCGGGTTGGTTGAACCAAAATAGGTATAACGGTTTGATGTTTAACCAGATTGTTCCGGCGGGATATTTGGTCCATGTCAGAAAGAGATTAGGCCTCATGTTGAAGTTTGCTCATAGTAATAATAGTCCTTTCCTTCATGGTTTGCATAAACGAAAATTTAAATGTTCTACAGCTGGAGTTGAGCAAGCTTTGTGTGCAGAAATTTATGCATTTGTGTCAGAAGCTTTTTGTCCTTTAATTCAATTAATAAGGTAAATGTCAGTGGAGAGGTATTACCAAAAATTAAAAACAGAAAAAGTTTTGGGTAACTTACAGTTTATTCTTGAGAGAGGTGGCTTTTTCCTGGTTTTATTGGAATTTAATTTTTCTCGTAGATGCACTCGCTATTAGGCGTGCATGCTTTTCTGTGTATTTCCAAGATCCAATGGATCTTGGATCAAATGCTGATTGATCTAATCTAGTCCAACTATCCACCTGATTCAAATTCGCTTTGGGTCAAATCTGGATTGGGGTTAATCTGATTCAAATTTGACTCATACTAGTTACTAGAGCTTTTGCATCAAAATTGTGGCAGATAGATTATAATGAAATAAAATAGTAACTGTCTGTTAGCTCATTTAGCAAATTTCTTCATAGTTATCATTAAATTCCTAAAGATCAATTTCCACTCATCTAGGCTTTCTTTCAACAATATCATGGAATTGCCACCTTCAGTGAACTATTCAGGCACGGGGTTTAGCTGTATAACATTTTTTTAGAAATACATATTACGCACCACTCTCAACTCTATATGAATTTGGGTCGTATTTTTTGGGTGTTTATACATGTTCTCTTACGATAAATTCCAAGCAGCAAGAAAAAGAGATGAGGTCTCAGGTGAAAGCTGAAACCATATTAAATCTTTTTTTTTCGCTGGTATCTTATTTTTCTCCTGATTGTGTGTTTCTTTTACGATGTGGTGAGATTCTTTTTGTCAACAAAGAAACGGTGATAACTTTCTGCCTTATATGTATGGTGCTAATGTATTTAAATGGAGTTTGGATGGATTTACATTAAAGAGAATCGGCATAAATCAATTTGTGCCCATAGTTCCTGAAAAGTATGTGATACATGAGAGATCGAAATGACCATAAGAAGCAAGATGGGTCTTCTGTTGAGGAAGCAAAGAATTTTGTGGTCCCTATGAACTAATTTTGCAAGTACATGGTAATATGTATGCAGGAACGGGTTACTGCAGAGGAGAAATTCATGGGAGGATGGAGTATACGGCACCAACTGTCCAATTCCCCCTGGGAGCAACTTCACGTATATTCTACAAGTGAAGGACCAGATTGGCAGCTACTTCTACTTCCCCTCCCTTGCCTTCCACAAGGCTGCTGGTGGTTTTGGTGGCATCAGGATCCTTAGCCGTCCACTTATTCCTGTTCCATTTGATCCCCCAGCTGGTGATTTTACCTTGTTGGTCGGAGACTGGTACAAGGCCAACCACACTGTATGACACCCTTGCCACATTATTGTTTACAACCTCAATTTTTTCCTTACATAACACCTCTCACCTTTGCCACCTTACTACAAAAATTTTAGCTGACATCATGCCTGAGCTAAAAAAACATGGCAACTCTTCTCTTCTTCTTCAGGATTTGAAGAGTACACTAGATAATGGGCAGATGCTTCCCTTTCCAGATGGCCTTCTCATCAATGGTCGTGGGCAGTATGGCAACACATTCACGGTCGATCAAGGTAAGTTTCTTCTCCGTTGTATTTAGGAAGTTCATATCTTGTATGGTGATTGTTCATGTTTTCGATGATTTTACAGGTAAAACTTACAGGTTTAGGATATCTAACGTTGGGCTGATGAACTGTGTGAACGTAAGGTTTCAAGGACACAAAATGTTATTGGTTGAAGTAGAAGGATCGCATACACTGCAGAACACATACTCAGCACTGGATGTTTGCCTCGGTCAATCTTACTCTGTCCTTGTGACTGCTGATCAGCCCCCAAGTGATTACTACATCGTTACCTCGACCAGATTTACAAATCCCGTGCTCACGATGACTGCGATCCTACATTATAGCAACTCAGCAGGAAGACCCATCGACCCACCACCCGGTGGTCCTACCATTGAGATAGATTGGTCTCTTAACCAAGCTAGATCTATCAGGTATGAATCCAAGCGGCATCATTTTTATCATATATCGAATGTAGAAACATTTGATGTTATGATCATCCCTTTTAGAACTATGCGTTAAAACTATTTGTTCTATCCAAAACCAGGTGGAATTTGACAGCAAGCGGGCCGAGGCCTAACCCACAAGGCTCTTATCACTACGGGCTTATTAATACCAGCAGAACCATCAGGCTTGCAAACTCTGCAGGGAGTATAAATGGGAAGCAAAGATATGCCGTAAACAGCGTATCGTTTAACTCAGCTGACACACCTCTGAAGCTTGCGGACTACTACAAAATTGGAGGTGTTTTCTCGTTAGGAAGCATTCCCGATAACCCAACCTTTGGAGGCATGTATCTCCAGACATCTGTCATGGCGGCGAATTTCCGAGACTATGTAGAGATCATCTTTGAGAACTATGAAGATGTTGTGCAGTCCTGGCATATCGATGGTTATGCCTTCTGGGTTGTTGGGTTAGTAGATTAAACCTCAGGGTTACAAGTTCTATCTGATTCGTCTGTTGCGATTGTTCTAAATAAAAATGTTGTGGAATCTAACAGGATGGATGGAGGCCCATGGAGGTCTGCAAGCAGGAATGGTTACAACCTTAGAGATGCTGTTTCTCGCTGCACTGTTCAGGTATTGATGCTGTAGTGTTTTCTTTTAGGTGGAGAGAAGAAAATTTTCTTAACATGCATCTGAGTGATGTTTTATGGTTTTTCAGGTGTATCCCATGTCATGGACTGCAATCTACATGCCATTAGATAACGTGGGTATGTGGAACATCAGGTCGGAGAACTGGGCAAGGCAATACCTGGGTCAACAGTTTTATCTACGAGTTTATTCTCCGGCTAACTCTTGGAGGGATGAATACCCCATCCCTAAAAATGCTCTCCTTTGCGGCAGGGCTTCGGGAAGGAAGACGAGGCCGCTTTGAATTGCTTCATTTGCTTTTTGTAGTGTGTGGACTGAAGAAGGACGTTGTAGTCTTATATTTACCAATGAGAGCTCCTCTCGAGATGCATTTATCATTCGTATTGATTACATCTGTTGTGTTGCTAAATGTTCATGGGTGATTTATGTCCATACTTTTTATAGTAAGCACTGATTCACGGAAGCCAAATACTTGAATAACTCAACAAACCACAAAGTAATTCAATTTTTCATATTTTACAAGGAACTAAGATTTCTTTTTTTTTTTTAATTGCATAAACCGTCGTGAAAAAGATAATATGCCATTAGAAAGCAATGATGAATTTACGTGCAACGTTTGTTTCTAAATATTACATAAATTAAACTTACCTGCGTCAAAAACATTACAGTTATTACACTCAATATTTCTTGGAATTGCAGTTATTTAACTCCCCCTAACTTAAGATTATGGTAAAAAGCAGTTCCATCATTTCTTAGGTAAATAAGAAGCAGCTTGTTGCTTCACATTGGACCGCTGTGCTTGAAGACGACAACTATCGCCGTGCAATTGTCCTTGCAACGCCTTTCACGGACAGATTCCCTCACGAGACGTCGAGCGGCAATCGCGGCCGAAGAAGTTTCCTGTAATTTGAGAATTGTGAGAAAACATTCTCTCTCTCTCTCTCCACTTAAAGAAATTAAAAATAATAATAATAATCCCCACTTTGTTATGATGCTATTCTCTCCATCACCAGACTCAAAGTAACATGCTTAGGTTCACGCATTAACTTTATGAAAAATAAGAGATTTACCTTGAGCTGCTTCTGAACAAAATCAGCTGCATCACTTGGTCCAAATACCTATAGATTTAATAGCAACATTGATTTGTTACACCAAATCTTCCCCATTATAAAAAGCATATAAACATAAAAGTTTTCTTGAAGAACAATACGACGTACACCCCACAATCCATCACAACCAAGAATAATGAAGTGATCTCTCTCGGTAAGTTCAAAGGAATGTACATCAGGGGTGGCAATAACTCCTACCTGCACAATTCAGATAAGAATAAAAAAAATTTTAAATCACCTCATAGAAATTCTATCCTCAACTACTTTTTTTTTTGTTTATTTGCTAAAGGAACAAATCCACAACCTTAGTGACGATTGGCAAAATCAAAACATTTACCAACTGGGCTGATTGTCACCAACAATATATGGCAAGTTTGCATTACGATATTTTTCATATGTACATATAAAACCAGCTTTTGCCAGGAAAGCGTCCCTTATCGCAGTGAGAGATCGTCAGCACATTGAAACAAAACCATTGCCAACATTCGCTCAAAAAAGAAGCAAAAACCTCAAAAATGATTTGGCCCAACTTTCAGTTGCTGCCCTTAACTCTACGAAAGACGACATTTGTTTGAGCATCATAAATGGCATGTTACACATGGTGTGTTGATGCTAAAAATGACACAGGTCCAGATCACCTCACTTTATAGGCAGCAAAAATCTAAGCAAACCATGTTGGAAAACAGAAAACTTTTATTGCGAAACATATGGTGAATGGGAAAAAGAGAGTAGGATGTCTCCAGTAAGGAGATGGGTTTCAAATTATGATTCCAGATTTTAATAGAAAAAACTTATAAAACCTAATTAATATAACGTGCCAAGTCTAAAAACGTTCCATCATTTAAATACTCATCCTTCTAAATGGTCATCAATTGATCATCAAAACGAAATGCCCGATCAACATGATTTTCTTTGGTGGCCTAGCAAAGGAAACATAAACTCGTCTTATTCATTTTTTAATAGGTGAAATGGTTTTGTGAGCAGTGTTTTCACTTCATAGTCCTTTGAGACACGAGATCGTAATAAACTCTAGATACAGTAGCCGCTGAAATGCGATCATTTCAGCATTAGCCACACTTAAGCTTGTAGTTGAGAACAAGCAAATGAAGAAGGCAGGTATGGAAAAAATAATTGCTGATAATCCATAAAAAATTTGCAGGGACAAGAACAAACCTTTTTAAAGTGCCGATCTCCAAAGGCTCTAGAAACCTCAATCCTACCTTGCAACCGTCCATTTGTAATAGTGCCTCCAGCCTATACAAATAAATAATAATTTTAAATCCAAGATGCAACATTAAATTCTTAAGTTTTAGAAATGGGGGTAGCAAACAGGAGTATTCATGAAAATTACCTAAGAAAATAAAGTGAACAAGAATTCTATTCAAGTTTTCTAACATGGTGATAGAGAGAATAGAAGGAATTTTAATATGTACCTTTTGAATTCGGGTACGTTCTTGAGGGTATATTGCTTTGTGCTCTCTAGTTAAAACGATGGCCTTAATACCGGCATTGTTTGCTGAAGTTTGTGTTCCATCAGAAGTAATACCCCGTGCTAATACAGCTTTGGCATCTCCAATGTTAGCGATGAAAACCTACGCACATGCATAAAGTATACGCAACTAGAAATAAGCAGTGAGTAAACCATACCATAATCTTAGCTATTTGTCATGATGCTGATTGATTGAAAGCTAAAAAAGAAAGATTAAAAGTACCCATATATGCTAAATCGTGAAATTAGACAAACAGGACTACTTTTTGGAAGTTTCAAGTTGACAATTAGTAACTTCAATTAGGTAAACATCAAAAAACAAAAAGCTGAAGGTGGAAGACCTAATTTCAAGTTAAGAAACTTTCACCCACCACAATTCACAACGTCATAGAATTGGTGAACTACAAATAAATCTAGCGTTAGTGACCAGCAATGTTTTTAAACATAAAACTACGAGTGATATAATACTTTGAAAGCAACTGAGCATAACAAAAGAATCATCGATGAATTTAAGTATGCACCAAAGAAAAATAACCATGTAATTGGCAAGAAAAGATGAAGAAGAAAACAGAGCTTGTGAAACAATAATAAAATTTTAGTATGATACCAGATGTGGAGATTGAGAAACAAACAAAAGAAGGGAGGCATACACCAGGGTGTCAATTCCATATTCACTGATGCAGAATGGACTTCAAATAATTTCGGGATGGACCAACCCAACATTAAACCTAAATGGAGACTCTTCAAGCGTCAACCAGACCAGCCATTACTTCGACAGACAAAGGTAGGATTTACAGCAACTGGTAACACTACTCATAGCACAACATGACACAGGTAGTAGAAACAATTGTGCCACATGTAGCCAAATTTGTCATACACCTTGATTGAGTTAAGCTTGATTTAATGGCGATTTTAAGAATTTTTAAGCGTATCCCAGGGCCCTTTAATTCTATAAATTATCGAAATTGAAAGCTAATACATTGGAATTTCAAGATTATTTAAGTTTCACAGTTTTAAAACTGCACCAAAGTTGTTAACTAAAGGCTTAAAGTGACTAAGTTATTCAAAAGAATATTCACTTGGAAAATTTTCAGCCTTAGCTTTGGATTTAAAAATTTAAAACATTTTAACTTTCAATCCAAATATCTGATTTTGTTGTTAAGCTACAATATGGTAAGTAGATTATATCGACCTCATGATTGCAGCAAACTACGGTCTTGGAACTTACAGAACAACAGTTAAAACGAAGTCAAGATAAGGCTACCAGCAAATATGCAAATCCCAAAGAAAAATTTTGGAATCCAATAAACAACTCTTTTCACCATGAATTTTGCAAGCCTGTAACTTCTGATATGCTTGGAGTTAAGTTGTAATCTATAATTGTTTGAGAACCAGATTCTATGTATTATTTCAGGTTTTTGCAAAGTCAAGGTTCAGCTATTTTCAAGGATTAGAAAACAATCATAAAAGCTGAAATAAAAACCAAATTTGCTTGAGGAAGGATTGAACATGAAATTACAAAGTCTAAACATCATCTCACCTAAAGAAAAGGAGGAATCATCATAATAGTGCTCTAAAGTAAGATACCTGATCAAAAGAATCAGTTAACATGGTGGAAGTGGAAAAATAAGACGAGTTAGAATCACAAAACTTTCTTACCTCCAACTAAGCATCACAAAAAACACTTGACTAAATACTCATCCCATAGAGAACAAGCCTTGGATCCAAATGAGCATCACAAAAAACCTCCCAAAAGAAAGGGAAAAATAGGATTGCCGAAATCCTCGTAAAGATTTTCAAATCTCAAAACAAAAATATATAAAATTCAAAACCATCAAAATAGATGACCAGCAACTTTTTTATAGAGTTGGTAGGGGATGGGTTGAAAGCAGCAAAAAAGATTAAAAATGCTATGACAATCCTATGTGGTAGATCCACTATACTAGGCAGTTCACAAAAGCTTCCTACATTCTCAATCGCCCTTAAGCCAACAGTTTGGTATGGGTCAGAAAATCAATAGCTGCTGTGTCCTGTATGAACGTCCTGTACGACAGTCCTATACAATTATATGATATGATACGATATAACCAAACCATGAAGCCAGCCCAAATGCCCCACCTTGTCCAAACAAGCATTTAATTGAACCAGATATGTCCCAAGGTGTCTCAAAGGATATAAATACATTCACACTACCATCAAATAAAAAACATATACCAAAGCTATGAGAGCTAAAACGGACAAACGCAGGTACTAATACTATTGAGATAAAATTATCTTTATGCACATCCAAACATCAGCTACTAAACATACTTTTAACAAACACCGTGAGTGAAATTTCAAAATCATCCACACTAGAGAACTTCTTTTGTTTCATACCATACTATCCCAGATGGCATATTTTCCAAGGAATCAGCTAAGACCTACCACATTATCTTAGGGTAGCTCAAGATCATATGACACACCAAACACTTAAAAAAAAAAAAAGGAAAGACTCCAATCTACATATAAAACACACCCAAGCCTCATATAATACACAATCCAAGATACCTAAATTTTGGCTATTAAAATAGCATGATGAATACTGGTTCTTATCCTCCACATCAAAATATAAACCAAAGTTAGGAATATTAAGTTAGCTTGAAGTTCAAAAATTGCTCAAAAAGTTTACTCATTTTTTGCTTGAATCAAAGTAAAATGCACCAATACAAGCCAAACAAGATCCAGATAGAAATATTATATGTCAACAATACAAACAAGTTTCTACATGTACAGAAATTAGTTTATGAGAATTCATGAAAGTATGATAGCATATATCAATATATTTCTTATCATCGAGTGTATATATCTAATTATGACAAAAAATTTAATACTAACATGAAAAATTAATCGGAAGTAAGATCATATTTGGTTTGAATCGAGCTCAAACCAATGAAGAAAACAAGTAGCTAAAATCAAGATTAGATAGAATCCCTATGCCCAAAAGCTAAGATTGGATCAAGATCATATCAAACAAATTTAATCTATTCTCAAGATACGATCAAATTAGCACAAATCAGACCATTAATATCCTAATCAACAATTTCAAAGCACTAATTCATTACTAAGTCACAACCATATGACCAAAAGACCAAGAGAAAGCAACTAAAAGATCAAGGCAAAACAACAAAATATCATGCAATACACAGACTAACCATTTGCTGCAAGACCCAAACACAGACTGCTGTTGCACCATCTTGCCAATTTCCTAAATAAGATTGTAGAACATTAAAAAAATAAACATCTCCATTCATTAGGACAATAGAGGAATTAATATTTTAAGTGAACTGCAAGAGCTATTATAAAGAAAAGGCATTTTCTTTTAGAACACTGACATAGAAATATAGGCTCATACACTGACATAGAAATATAGGCTCACACAATCACCTTAAAATGAGAATGAAGTGGAAGAAAAAACTACCAAGTGATAAACATGGTATTAGTAACCTAACCAGAACACGTGTTGCTGGGAGTGGAGACCAGTTCAATAAGTGTAAAGAAAATGATGTGTCCCAAACTTTGAAGCTCAGTTATGATAATGCATAAAGAAGGATTATGATAGCTAACCATCTCTCTGTAACTCAGTCAAGCTTAAATTGAACTATTGTAAATATTTGTTCGTAATTCAAGCTGTAAATGTACACTAAGAAAAAAAATTTAGTGTGAAATTTCAGCAAGTTCCTGCTTTCTGGCATAATCAAGGTGCAAGTTCTCAAAATGAATCCTTAAAAACTGCCCAACAAAAGGTCGTTAAAAAATTACGCAAGGATATACCCAAAAACCAGTAAAATTAACACTGATAGAAAATAAAGGCCAGAAGATACCATATAGATTAGATCTTATTTAAGAATTGCAGCTAACTTCAAAAATAATACTAGATCCATAAATAGGACAAATTACTTACAAAAGTATTACATACTGCTAGAATTTAATTGGGGTTGTGCACAAGTAGACAACAAAAAATGTGCTTTATGCTTTATTAAATTATTTGACGTCAGCTTTCAGAAGGCTAAGGAAGAAAAAAAATGAAATGCAGCCATTGGTGAAAATTATGAAAACTATATAATAGCAGCAATCAAGTTAATTTTATGTCAAACATGCAAATATCAAAATTGAAATGGAGAAATTTAATAAAATGCTTATAAAATTTACCAAAAGGTTTTAAAGTGGCACAATGGATGATACAGGGGTCGGATCATGGTAGAAGAACTACAGATAAAAAAACCAAGTCATGCCCTTCAGAACAGATGCACAAGAAAACCAAATTCATTTTGGGCATCAAACTGCAAGAGAATCTAGAGATTGAGCCAAGTGAACCAATGCCCTCAGAATGTGTAAAGGAGTATGTGATGGTTTAGATTCAAATATTAAAATTATGAGAATGGACGAGCATGGGATGACAGAAAAATCAAACTGAAGATTGGTGATTGGATAAAATGGTTGAATGACACAGAAGATGGGCCTTTGGACTGCCTAGAATAGGACTTCTTCCAGAAAAATTCCTAAAACATGGATATTTGAAATATAAAGCATTTATAGTCATTATTTTTAATTTCTTAATCAGTTAGTTACATATTTGGATCATAAAGAGTTTTTCTTTGGCCAATAAATAGTCCTCTAGATTAGAATAAATTAATACACATTTCTGAAATATTGAGAAACCCTTAAAGATTTCTTGGAAAATCTCTCCTATTTTTACCTACTTTCCCCATCAGGCATTTGAAGTAGAGAGCTAACAATCTCTGTAAAAGCAAGGAGGCATGTCCTCTACGGCATGCAATACAAAGGTGTCCCAATCCAAAGGATGTACTTGCAAATGGAGCAACGACATCGATCATGCATTTATTTTCATATCATTCATCCTGACCAAATACCAATAGAAGTGATATCAAAATAAATGAGAAAAGAGGTATGACCTCAAACAAGCCTTTAGGCCATAAAACATCTCCAAAGGACCATAAAAGCTTTTCTCCCATTTCATGGAAGCCATAGGAGTTTTAAAAATCATAATAGCTAAAACAGAAAGCTAAAATCAATACAAGAATCAACACACAATTTCCAATAAGTCATACAGGTAAAAGCAACAAGAAAAAAAATGATATTCATTGATCCTAAGCAGATCTTGGGTCAGATCAATCAACCAAAGCTCCTAGAACATAAGTAAAACATAAACATAATACATGAACAGGAATTACGGTTGAAACATGATCAACAAGAGGGTTAGAACTCTTAGGATCAAGTTATGGGTGACAGTCTAATATGCTAACAGGTAATAAGCAAGATAAAAGAGAAATGTATGAGTAGAATTCCAAAGTAAACAGCACAAAAAAAAACTAAGCCGTTTAGGTTATCAACACTTGATGGTATTTACAAACAAGGAATAATTAACGTGATTAGAATGGAATAAAATATAGGAAAAGTAAATGAAAAATGGCCACAATCCGTAAAAGAAATGAAAATGCTTTACTACCCATTTACTAATCAAGCACTTGTTTGCACACAATAGGAAGAACAAAAAGGAAAGCTACACATTTACTAATAAGATAACATCAAGGCTGTTTAACTTAGCACACTTCAGTTGCAAAATCACCTTGCAGGCTTTCCTGAAGCAATGACTCATCGGTTCTCTGAAAACCTAGAAAAGTGAGCATAAAGAAACAAAGAACATCAAATAAGAATTGAAAATTTGACTATAACAACTTTAAAAGTAAAAGTTGCAAAAACAAAATGGGAAAAGACCAACTTTACAAAGAAACAAAAATCAGATCCATATCTGCAAATGGTGCAATACATCAAATACAAAGGAAAATGTGTGGTTTCATAGAACCAATAAAAAAAAGTATAATTTGGTAGCATATGGAAGGTGCTTGATATCCAACAAACAGCTTAAGGTACCTTCAAGGATCGCTCTTTTGGCAGCTTTTACATCCATCTGCAACAGGTGAGAAACAAGTGCATCAAACAAAAATAAAACAAAGTATTGCAATAACCAAAAGAAATATTGAGGATTATGAAGATGATATTATTTTCAAATAAGCATTTAGGGAAAGCAGGCATACATGAGGTTAGTCTATTTCAGAGTTCCACCCACTATTGTGGTCCCATTTGAAGACTCACACGAAAGTGACAGGAACCACAAAGAGCACTCAATCCATTTTGTTTTTCAAAGGAAAAGAAATTCTAAACTATTCTTAACTTCTATAATTATTACACGCAACCGGACTAAAAAAAAAAGGAAAGAAATCTCTTCAATTTCATCTACTTCTCAAAAAGTTAGACAACTTTATTTTTATATACCTCATTTCTTTTCAATGGCATGCTCCAACGACAATTTACTAAAGGTCACCACATTCCAACATGTTACAACCACAAAACCAAATAACAAAGAACCCAAAAATGGATGATTCACTACTACGAAGCAATAATAATCATAAACACAAACACCACCGCCATTACCAAAACTAAAACAAGACTAAGCAGTTCAATCCATTATCCATAATGGTTCCTAATATCCAAGCACACCAAGTTCTTTCTAAGCCTATATTTATTTATTTATTTTATTCTTCCTCTCCCTTTTAGACAAAATAAAATTTCAAAATTTCATCTCCAAAACTTACGGCATCAAGAGGCCTTTCAATAGAAATGCCCAAAAAAATAAACTAAATCTTCTTAAATTTATTCTCAAACAATGCTACATAGACATTCTCAATGCTTTATAATGAGATTATATTTTTTAAGTATAGTCACATAGATTTCCTTGGTAGTCCCATAGTATGTCTCATTTTGACCTAAAGATATTCGGCCAAGCCAATCAATACTCAATACAAATATAAGTACATACATATAAAGAAATCAATTGCAAGTATTACAATATAAAAAGCGCATGTAAACAAATCATAAAGGAAAAACAAAATTTCATGTGAAGGCTTTTAACACATTATCCTTTATCATATTTGTAAATTTGTTTATCTCTTTTAACATTTTTTTCTTCTGAAGCACTATCTTAAGAAAATGCCACTTCAAAAAGATGAATAACTCATTTAACTCATCACTAAAAACATTATTCTAGAATGGTATATTATTTTGAACAATTATTCAATCTTTCATCTTTAAACATTTCCCTTTGTTCACCAAGTCTTTCTCTTTTCTTTTTATTTTCTTTTTTTCATTTTACAATAATTTCGTTTTAGATCTCATAAGATTCTACACTGCTAGCAAGACTCATGCCTCAAACATAACTTATAAGAATAACTTATCTAAATATGCATCTTTAATACATTTTCACTAACATTACATATCCTACAATATATCAACTATCAAAACATATACACATAGATACGAGATTGTCAACCTCTCAATTCCCATGTAATAGTTACACCAAAGCTTCAATATTTATTCGAATTCCTTGGATGCTATAATACCCAAGTCTTTTAAGATTTTTCGCTTGCTGCAAGCTCAACTCTTTCAGGATTCCCTCCAAACTATATGAGATTCTTCTTTTCCATTTTATCTTTGCTCAAACATTCTAGGCTTAAGCTAACCATTTAGATTTTCCCCAAAAATTTTCCCTAAGTTTGCTTCAACCCATTTTGTACATAACCAATGTCTATTGTGTTTTTGGAGCCATTCAACTTCATTTAAAGGCCATGTCCATTCGATTTCATGCCACCTCACATTCTTTTCCACTTAATCCCAAAGTTTTCCAATTGGTTGGACTCCTCCCCATGACAATTTGTTTCGCTTTTTCGATTTTAAAATCTTTTGATTATACATCATATTTGTACGATCCATTCATTTAGTACTATACAACACTAATATCTAGTTTGGTCTATTATTAATCATGCCAATCACACATATTGATATCATAATTGCCTTCTAAGATGCCTTTTATTCATATTCTCATAAAGTCGTAATAAAAAAAACCTAATACGATACTCTATAATCTTGATCGTACTTAAACAATTCATTTCATCGTACTGTATGATCGAAATTTATCGAACTCGTCTAATCTCTTTTTGCGATGCACCATACTACACTTGATCGTACTTATACAATTTTTCAAACCGTATTGTACGATATTCTTTAAGTTATTCACTTAGTTACGCATTCGATCATATTGTACGATTCACTTGATCATACTATACGATATGTTCATAAACTTAAAAACAAAATTAGAAAACATTCCAAAAAAATTAAAAAAAAAAATTTAAATACAATTAACTCATAAATTTTATTTCCACAAAATAAAGAATGTTAAAATTACTACCTTACAAAAATTCCATTCTTAAAATTTAGAGCATAGAAAGATACTTCTTTTTCATCATCTTACATTACAATTCTCATGTAAGTTCTCTTTCAATTTGATTTGTCAACAATACCTTCACCATCGAAATTTTTTTGTTCCTTAATTTCTTCACTTCCTTTATTAAAATCCTTACTGCCTTTTCTTTGTAGATTAAATTTGGTTGTAACTCAAAAATATTTGAAACCAAGTTTAGCACATATGTTGGATCCTTCACATACTTTCTCATCAAAAAAATGTGAAAAACATTATAAAGTCCTATTAGGGTTGTTGTGAAACTTTATAAGACACTTCACTTATCTTTCCAAAAATTTAAAGAGGTTCAACATACCTTAGCTTCAGTTTTTCTCATTGATCAAATCTTGTGACTCATTTCATAGGACTCACCTTGATAGAACTTAATCCCCTTACCAAAATTCCATATACTTGTGCTAAGAGTCATAGGACATTTTTGTAGGTCCTAAGTCTTTACTAAGTTTTCTCTAATCGTATTTGCCATTTCTTTTTTGTAACTTCGCCAATAATATCCAGCCTAACAAGTGTCATTTCACTCTCTTCATACCAACTTATAAGTGATTATCATTTCCTTCCATACAATACGTTAAATGGTGTCATTTCAATATTTGATTGATAACTATTGTAGACAAACTCAATTAATAGAAGATATGAATCCCTTTTTCCAAAGTCTAATACAAAATCTGAACATATCCAAATTTTTAATTATTCGTTTAATTTTCCCATAGCTTGTGGATGTAAAGCTATACTAAACTTTTAATCAAATGCCAAAAACTTGTATTTTCTTCCAAAACTATGAGACAAACTTGGAGAATTTATTGGACATTATTGATTCTAAGACTTCCTGCAATCTTAATATTTGATATATGTATAATTGTTCAAATCTTTATGCAATATAAGTTATCTTAATAGGTAGGAAATGTGCCAATTTTGTTAATCAATTCACAACAACTCATATAGCATCCTTACATTGATTTGTCTTTGTTAAGCAAACTATAAAGCCTATACAAATTTCTTCTCACTTTCATATTAGTATAAGAATAGGTTATAAAGTTTCACTAAGTTTTTTATGCTCTCATTTGATTATTAACACATCAAAATTTGCCTACCATTTCCTGCATGTCCTTCATCCCTAGCTACCAAAATATAGTTTCATGTCTTCATACATTGTGGTCTGCCAGGATGGACTAAGTATCGAGACCCATGTTCTTTTGTAGTAATATCCGACGTGCTTCCTCATAATTGAGAATTTATAATCTATTATTATAGAAGATAAAGCATTCTTCTGATTGAGATAAAAATGTTTTTCTTGCCCTATAACTTTTTGAGTTTACCTTCTATAGCTCATCTTGATCTTCAAATTCTTTTAAGTCATAAGCCATTCTATAAATATAGAAACTTCATTAAAGTTCCTCTTATTAGCTGCAAATATGGAATTTAAATGCAACACGTTCACCTGGATACATAATTGTGCCTCCTTTATCATAGAATTGCAACTGTTTAAACCTGTCCCTCAGCTTAATACAACTTTCATCATGTTAGCTTTTCCTAGGTGATATATGATCTTTAAATTATAATTTTTTATCAATTCCAACCAATGTCTTTTTCATAAATTCAATTCTCTTTGAGTGAATATGTATTTTAGGTTCTAATGATTTGAATAGATTTGACCTTTTATAACAATCAAAAAATTCTACCAAGTTTTCAAGGCAAAATGATCATTGCTAATTCTGAGTCATGACTGGCATAATTTTTCTCATGAGGCCAAAGTTTTTAGGAAACATATGTTATGACTTTCCCATTTTACAATAAGCCTATCCCAATACCAATAACAATGCATTTGTAAAAACTTGAAACTCTACTTCTTGAATCAGTAGGGAAAGTATTGGTACAGTAGTAAGAACTTCGACGCTTGAAAGCTATCCTTGCACTTTTGATCGCATATGCAAGGGATTGTCTTTTGGGTTATTTGGCTATGAATTATGTGTAGGGAAAATAGTCTGTCAAAACATCCATGATAAACAAGAATTGGTTTTGGTTTTTCCTTGTATTCCATAGATCTAATAAACATTTATAAATATTGTTGACTTGGTGTCAGACCTATAGGCTAAATATGAGTTTCAGAAGAATTTGTTGAGGCTATGTGGGACAAATGAGATCTAGTTGTTAAATTGAGAAGCCATTTCTTGCAAAGATGGATAGTATTATACTTGGTAGCTGAAAATCATATTATTTTAAGGTTCTGTCACCTTTTTGGCCTGTGTTCAAGCCTATCAAACACAACGACACTTGGGAATCTTAGCTACTACCTCCTGTCTATGTGAAGAAGGCTCTCAATTCACCTCAACTAGCATCAATTTATCTTCATGGAAAAACTATACCATTCGAGTGAAGACATTTAATATCCTAGCATTATTAACAATGAGTTTTATTTCAATAATCATTATTACTAAACCAATCCAAGTTAACAGATTCTTACTTCTTTACACATAGAGACTAGCACATGTTCTTTGGACATGTTTCAGACAAAAGATTTATCAACGTAACAATACAGGGATGCCTACAAAGTATGAATAAATGAAACCCCAAAAAAGCTTGAAATGAGATTTTGGTAACACCAATCAGCTATGCCCAATCTCAAAGTTATTATATTGCAAAAGACATGATGAAGGGTCCAAAAAACCCTAAAGAACAAATTAAAAAAAAGAAATTTTGCATAGACCACACAAGTAAATAATTCCTTTTCTAAAAGATATAAACTCTTATGCAAAGAAATAGGTTCAAAAATTTATAGTTAACAATATCTATTCAGAAAGTTCATATATGTCCATTTCTTTAGACATACTGATGATGAACTAACGATCACCAAACATTTCGCCAAGTATAACGTTAATTTAGAAGAATTCAAAACAAAGATTTAGAAATCAATTATGACGACTTGGAAGCTGAAAATCCAAATAATTACCAAGACTCCCCACATTTTACTAATCCAGATGACATTGGAGGATCACCAGAGTTTCACAACATAGAAAATAGGGAATGATAAAATCCACCAATTTCACCAAAAGAGGCCAGAAGTCACACCCGATCCCACAAGAAGATGTCAAACCAGCTAATATGATAGTTGGAACAAAGCAAAATTTACCTTATAAATCAAGGTCACATGTGAATATAAAAACTATGCTATATGAGATTTAAAAAGACAAATAAATATCATGTGCCCTTATACTATAAACTGTTTTTTACGTTCATGTGTCAAGGCCAATGAATTTGGACCATGATTTTGGAGAGTAATAGGCTACAAAAAGCCTTACTCTCTAGTAGCAACCCACACTTAACAATCAGAGCCATCTCGAATTTTTTTTGTTTGCTTTATCTCTCATTATGGTATCAGAGCTATATTATGTGTGAAGTTTGTCACAGCTTATTAAAGTACGTTTCTATATATCTATTATTATGTTGTATCAAAGAAGAGGCTAAGTAAGAAGTCTCTTACTAAAACCAAGTATTAATATTTATTATATAAGAGTATTCAAGTTTAAAACTTGCACTGAATCAATCAAATAATATCTATGTTTCTTCATTTATATTTATCTATTTTCTAAGCTCTGCCAAGTTTCAACATATTGTTCTTCTATTAATCTTCTTGAACTTTGTGTATTTGACATTTATTAATGGTTCCATATTTTGAAATCTGTTTAAAGTATTGATTGCATCTTCTTCCTATCGGTCAATTAGTTCTGGCAATTTTTTATGAGTACTTGCTAGTAATAAGACACTTCTTTAATTATTTTGTTTGGGTAATCACCTATGGTGTCACATGTTTCTCTAATATCTCGTCTTCCTAGAAAATTACTGTGGTTGTTCTCTATTCTAAAAGATGTAAGTTGTGCTGTACTGGGTAGTAGTGTTGGTGCTTAGCTACTATATGCAGTTAGGAGTATTGGGGGTGTCTACTATCATGCTTCTATAGCTTGCTATACTCATTCCCAAAAAAATCTAAGCCACCTAAACCATGACCAAGGACATGCACAAATTCTTTAACACGAGAGATCTCAACCTATAAAAGATAGCAATATAACTATCCACACCAAATGTAACTCAAGTTAGTGATGAAATGACAAAGTACAAACAAATAAAATTCTTAAACTATAAACAAAATAAATCACATTTTCACTTGCAAGAGCCAAAGAAATGGACACGACAAATAATCCCTCCAGTAATACGAAATAAAAATTGGTAGAGTTTAGCATTTTTCTAATGATTTGGCACTCTTTATAGTTGCTAGATAATTGGTTGAGATATTCCCCTTTGAGCATCTAACTCGCATTCTCAAAACACTTTCGAAATCATAGTCATATGGTCATTTACAACACCTTTCGTATCAAGCAAGCTTTGCAACAATACTTCATTATTTTATTAAAAATTTCATGCTTTACAACATGGTGAAAATCCCTATTTTATAGAAATCTGAAGGACTACAATGGTTTGTTAAGCCTAATACGAAAAAACACTTAAAAATACTAAGGGACATATTTTAAAAGCCTAAATGACATTATAAAAATTCCAAAGGTCCCACAAATTACAAAAAATATGATTTGAATTCTACCAAAAATCCCTTGAAATGCTTCAAAATTAAATGCAATAAGCAATTCCCAAATAGCTTGTGTTTCGAGCAACATGCAATGTGATCGAGGCAATGCAAGAGACACAGCAAACCTTCAGTGACTGGGTAACGAGTCGTCGTTGGCTCGCAGATCTGCGATTGTTTGTGCGTTGGCATGGGTTTGTAGGTCAACACGGGTTGTGTTGGTGGAGCGGTGGCAATGGCTAATAGTAACCACCAACATAAACATTTCCAAAGCTTAATTTGTCCTTTTTGACCAAAATTTGTATTGGCAAAACTAAGGGATTACAACAATGATTGTTTGGATTAGATTTAAAGCTGGAAATATTCAAAAAGCTATCAACTTACATTCAAATGACTCAAAATAAAATATAGATACAAATAAATAGATAAATTAAAAACTGAAATGTGCTATAAAGATATATAAAAGCCTATTATAATCGATGCCCCTACCCTAAAGATAACGATAATAGAGACTAATGAGAAGTAGATGAACCAATCCTAGTACAGCTCCGAGTTCGAATACGACTAGTATGCCTCCAAGTAAAAGCTCTACGTTACGTGTGAGATGCTACTACGTCAACACTCTATTCATGAAGTCCATGAAAACAGCTAGTAAATTCGTTAACCTGAATGGGAGTGTAAAAAACTCATAATAATCGTATCTGATTTCAAAAGTTGTTTTCAATATATCTTCTTCTTAAATCTTCAGTTGATGTTATCCCGATCTCAAATCAATCTTCAAGAATACATTTATCCCTTAAAATTGAGCAAATAATTCATCCATCTGAGACAATGGGTATTTTTTCTTGACAATGATATTATTTAGATCTCATTAGTCTATGCATATTCAAAAGTTATCCTCAATAAAAAATATTGATACTCCCAAAGGTAAAACACTAAGTCTAATAAATCTTTTATTTAAAAGTTATAGTAGTTGACTCTTCATCCAATGCTTTCCTGCCAGTGCCATCCGATATGGTTTGTTGAAGATCAGTTTGTACCAAACATCAATTCAAAGACAAATTCTATTTCACGATCCGATGGTAACCAAGAGAAGTCATCAAGAAAACCCCCTATTAATTACAAAACATTAGCACATCTTGTAATTTGGGTTTTGTTTGTAATATACACTCTATAGAAAAAAAAAACAAAAACATTCAAGAGCAATAAGTAAGCGGTTCCATGGTTTCCTAGTTTATCTACATGCATTAGGGGCAATCTATCCTTCCTCTTGAGACCCTTCGTTTCCTAATTAATCGTGAACAACAAAATAAAAAAGAAAATCGAAGAGAGGCCAAAGCTTTTTGAAAAGAAAGGAAGAGTGTGGTTCAACAGGCCATCAAAGCAGGTAAACAAATAATGTTTTGTTTACAATTAGATTTTCTCTTGTTGCCAAAGAACATTAATTGAAGCTTTATAACTTTGTTTTCTTTCTTAAGAAAGGCAACATTTGTGATTGTCCTGGGTTTTTCTTTTAAAAATAAACGGTTGGCAGCATAGAAGCTATTGCAGAAGTAAGCATTAATTAAGAAAAAATTTTGATATGATTATTTTAGAGAAATTATTTATGTAAGAAAGTTGTTTTATGCTTCTAGCAAATAAGAGAAGCAAAAGTAACCATAACTAAGAAATATTTTATGAAAATTATTGGTGTTGCTTGAACACACAAAAAAAGTTGGATCAGTGTGACAAATTGCAGTAAAGTTAAAAACACAAAAGATTTGAAAAATTAGTGTCTAAATAAGGTTTCTTTTATTATTAGTATTTCTACATTATTATAAATTGTAATAATTAATTGCAATAATTAAAACAAGAATATTAAAACAATAAAATCTAATAAAATATGAATTTTCTTGAAAGAAATGAAGGAAAAAGAAAGGAAGAGAAGTTCAAAGATCATCGAAAACTCAAGTCAATTTAATTAAGTTTTAATACAAATAGATATGATTTTCAACATTAAAACATGGCATTCATTGTGTATTGTTGGATTTTCTAAGATAATACTAAAATAGAAGATAAAAAAATTTGTATATGATGCAAAATTATATAAGTATAAAAGGGTCAAACACTTTGATTAAAAAGAAAAAAAATAATAGAAAATAAAATTTTTTTGGACCTTCCCCAAGATTCCATGATATGTAATGAGCTTTAACAAATGATGCTAGGCATTATAAGCACTGGTTTTATACGATGCTATGAGATAGTATCAGAAACCTTTTTCATTACTACTTGCATGGTCAATATATAGAGATAAAATGTGATTGATATGGACGACAATTATGATATGGCTATAGACAATAATTTAGAGAATATGCAATTAGATGTCATACAGAGAGAATATAAGATATAATAAAAATATTAGGTATGACATTACGAAAAAATTCTTTGCATTGAGCTAGAACAAATATGCATATAATATATTTTGTTATAATTTTGTTAATAAAAATTGTTCAAATAAAGAGGCAATCAATTGTTTTTCGTCACTCTCATTTATTATTGATATTGGTGTTCTCAATTTATGTTATTATACTCTAATTTTATAGCATTGTTAACAAGTAATTGTGATAAATAATAAGTAGGGTGTGACATAAACAATGACTCACTTACATTACCCAAGCCTCAAGTCATCCCAAGTTACTTATTAATGCCTGAAAACCCCAGACCTCTCTAATTTTGCTTGGAAAGAAAAGCACAAGACACTCAGACTCTCTCTATACCATTAGTACTTCTTAAAAGCCATGATATACTCACACTACCTAAACCAATAATCTGCTCTCAATGCCTTGGCATTTTCAAGCACATCCCAGGCATTGCTTCTCTCAATGCCTTATGCATTTCAAAGGAAACAACACCGAATTGGCTCTCTTTATGCCATCAAAGCTTCACCTAAGTAGAACAAACATCGAACTGCTCACACCACCTCAGCCTCTAGTTTATTCTCAATACCAAGCATCCCAAAACATCTCTGGACAATTTGGAAGAAATAGCATTATCATAGAAATCGTACAACCTTCTCTCAAAGTTGAATCAACACAATCAAAGAAGCCTAAGGAACTGTTGGAGCTCTCCCCATGCCTTATAGTTTTCTAATGAAAAAACAATGAAAACCTAGACACTTTTAAACTTAAGACCAACTATGAGAACACAAGCTCCTTTTGTTGATGGTACATCGACCATTCCCTTGCTAAAAGGACCAACGAGCGCAAGGGTAGGCTTCATCTTATTCATTCGTCCTCACATCCAGATCTTTCAATGCAAAGCAAGACCTTACGACTTCAACCCCTTGCCAAAAATACAAATGACGAGAACAAAGACTTACCATCAAACACAAGCATAATACCCATTAAATGTATTGAATAGCCAATACATTCCAAACAAAGGTTTGCTTACAATATACTTTGTTTTCAAAAAAATTCAAAAAATACAAGCTTTTATTGCTATAACTTCTCTTCATCTCTAGATGAAGATTTCATGCTAAACAACCACTCCAATTTTTTACAATCTTCCTAAAGTGAGGCAAAGACAAATATTCAATGAACTTGGCACCATTTAAGCAAATAACCTCTAAAATGTCCATTATCTAAGCCTCTCTTAAATTATATCCTTCTAGTTTGTCCATTAGGTGGTCAGATTCCAAGCTTTCACATACAATCCCAAATTTATTAGCTTAGTCATCTAATCCACTTATTTCAGTAAGACATACGCATTACTTTACATATGCCTTTGACTCAAAAATCACATTTTATACCCCATGCTTTGCAAATCCTTTATCACACACATAGATCTTGATTGTTCAAAAAAATAGAGAGCATCTTTGTCCTCCACATCTTTCTCCATCAACAAAATTTATTTATGGCAAACAACTACATGAAGTCATGTATCAAGTTTTCCAATGAATATGAAAGATGGTGCTAATAACCATTCTTTAGTTCAGTATGCACCACCTCTCTCACCAAATACATGCCTTGGGCTTGCCAAGTGTCTGCTGATTTCCCAACATTAACTTGAAGTCTCCAACATAGTTTACTCCATACTTCGTGTTGAAGTCTCTACAATTGCCTACGATGGATTTTTCTTGACTTCTCTACTATTAGAACCTTCTAAAATACTAGAGAAATCCTAATCACCAAGTTCCTTGAATATCCTCCCTTATACATGCCCTTTCTACCCTCCATTGTTTTTCCTTTGCCAACTACCCTGAAAGTGTAACCACTAACTCCATTATTTCTTCTCACCATTACAAAAGAATTGTCACGTCCCATCCATTACTTACTATAATTACTCACAAACAATGCAATAAAATTAGAACATAATAACATAACTTCAAGACACTAATACCAATAATAAATAAGGGTGACGAAAAATATATGACTCATCACCATTACATTTCAAACCACTTTGCAATAAAAAGATTATTGAAAAATATATTGCTTGGATAAATGTTCCAATTCAACTTAGAGATACTATGCTAATAAAACCAATATATACAAAATATTATACTCACAATCATCTCACATTTTACTCTATACATCCTCTTTTCATGAATCTGTGACAAGTACTATAATGTAACTAAGAAATAAATATACGATCCTCAATGGGTAAATTCTTTATGTAACAAATAACATTGTATTATAAAATACATAACATTAGAATACACACACCCAAGCATGCACACCTGCCTGCCCGCAAACCCACCCACCCCCCTACATGCATAACCACACATATATACATTTAATAATTTCCATAATTTTCGTATGCATATTGTATATCAATTCTTTTATTTCTCTTTTATATTTCTTTTCCTTTTTTTATTATATTTTAATTGGACATGGATTTTTCTCATAAGAACATGTCTTATTTCTTTATTTTTACTTAATAATAATCAGAACTCGTATCTATTTTTGAAAATATTACAATAGTCTATAATTAATCAAATAAATCACTTATTCTGAAAAAAAAAATACCAATTCTTGATAGTGAATCTATTTAATTCTCTATAATCAATATACATCCCTAAACTATTATCCTTTTTCTATATGAATAATATAAGTGCTCTCTGTAAAGACCCATTAAGTCTAATAAAGCTTTTTTTTCAATACTTTTTTAGTCTAAACTTTTACTTTTTGTAATTCTGCAGATGTTATTTTGCATAATGTCTTATATGTAAGCTTGGCTCCCGGCACTAACTGAATTTCAAATTTTATTTTTTTATCGACTAATAACTTAAGCAATTCTTCTAAAAATACATCAGAATATTCACAAACCGCAGAGACACCCCTAAACTTCTTGAATTTTTTATCTATGATTAAGACAAACAACAAGAATAATTCACTTCTTTTAATAATAACTTTTGAGCTTGTAACACACATATCAGAAATGTTTCTTCTTTTTACATAATTAATTCTTTTTTTGCCAACTTGCTTCTCAACATTACTCTTTTCTCTATACAATCAATTTTCACTGTGTTCAATAAGCCAATACATTTATAAAATAATGTCAAATTCTATTAGAAGTGCGGATATCAATTAAATAGAAAAAAAACTCCTAAATTTCTATATATCCATTGGTACATTTTCTAACTCTAATTTCAATATCATCAAGTTTATCAATTCATGGATTAAATATCACATAAATGTTTAGAAATAAATTAGTAAGATGCTTCAAATAAAAAAGAATTAATAATAGTATAAGCTTAAAAAAAAGGTACCAAACATAACATCAGGGGAATAAGGAACATCCTACTATAATATCGCATATCCCCTCAACTAACTACCTTTACCTACAGACTGTTCCTTGGCAAATCCATCAGATACTAAGATAAATACAATGCCTTTGCCTCAACTAACTCCACGTCAATCACCACTAACAAAACTAACAGGTGCTAAAGCCATCTCAGATATTGTTTCAACCTAAGGATATACCTTAGCAAAATGGCTTGCCTCTCTACATTTGAAACATCAAATCTACCCATTAAACCTGAGCCAAAAAGCCCATTTACGAAATTTGCTACATTCTAAATATTGAGGAGTCTTCAAAGTGGTCTCTAAATCTATTTTACTACTACTAGCAACAAATTCTGATTTTTCAAAACCAAATTTCTTCTCTCCTAAACCTTTTAAAATCATTTTTAAACAAAGTTGTATCCTTAACTATTAGAGCTTTCTCTTTCTTTTTCTCTAACTTTTTCTGAGATTCTAACATCATCAAATTCTGCTCAACTAATATATGATTCTCCACCAAATCAAAAAAATCAAAGATTCTATATGAAACTAAAACAACTTTGAATTAATGTCTTAAGACTTTGCAAATCATAAAAAAAAATTGCTCTTCTGAGCCAATCATACCAAAAATATGTCTTGCCATTGTATTAAATTTTTTCTCATATTCTGACACTGTAAGGCCATTTTGAACCAATTCCATGGATCTTCCCAAATTTTTTCTCTTGCAACACAAGAACATAGTATTTTTCAAAATCATCAAAAAATTCTTGTCATGCTATCATTTTAACAGCTCTGCTAAAGAATCTAATCTAGTCACGTGATTTTGACAAGTTTGCAGCAGCATTCTACAGCACCAAAGTAGCTAAAGGAATTCTTCTATATTCTAGACAATCCATACCATCAAAAATTCTAATCATATGTTTTATCCATCTCTCTATCACAAGATGATTTGATCCTCCAACAAAGTAAGAAATATGCACATAATGAAACTGATAAAAAACTTTATTAGATAACAAACTTTTTCCTGTACTCCCATATATTGTGAAGAAAGGATGTCATTTGCATTAAAATATTCAGATTATTAGATCCATGTTCCACTTCCATTCTTTTATGCACATTTGAATATCCCTCTTTCTCTAATGTCTTCATTCACAAATCTTGATTAAACAAAATTTCACATACTAATACTCTATATTTCCACAAACTATCATATTAACGAAAAAATAAGTCCTGCCTATTACTTACTATAATTACTTACTAATAATGTAATAAAATCAATGCATAACAACATAAATTGAGGAAATCAATACAAACAATAAATGAGGGTGACAAAAATAAAACTCATTACCTTCATATTCAAATCATTTTGCATTAAAAAAATTATAATAAAATATATTACATGCATACTTGTTTCAGCTAAACTCAAAGATATATTATGCTAACAAAACCAATATATACAAGATATCATACTCAAAATCATCGCACATGCTACTTTATGCACACTTTGTGAATTTTTGACATACTTTATACGTAGAGAAATGAGTAACAAGACTCAACTAGAGAATTTTTTATATAATAAATAACATAATATAATAAAATGTGTGATATTAAAATACTATAAGCATAGATATGAACATGGCATCTCAATAATATTCAAAATATAATATATTAAAATTAATAATAAGCAATATATTTAATACATAAGTAAGCACACACATATATATTAAATAATTTTGATAATTTTCATAAGCGTAGTATATAATTTCTTTTTCATTTCTTTTTTACATTTCTTTCTTTCTTTTTTTCTTTGTTTTATTTTAACTAGGCCTAAATTTTCCCACAATATTATATCTCATATCAACTTTATATGACATTTAATCACATCATCTCTACACCTCTATCTATAGACATATCATAGTTGGTCAGTCTTATTAATCACATATCATCTTTGTATATCAATCCAGCACAAAGTGCTAATGATAATGGAAGAAAATTTTTTTGTCATCTCATGGCCTATTATAAAACCAATGCATGCCCAACATCATGTGTTAGAGCTCATCACATATCATGAAATCATAAGATAAACCCTAAGAACTTTTACCTTTTTATTTTTTTAAAGCAAGGTGTTTGACCATCTTACACATATCATATTGGGATATATATTTAACATTTTATCTTTTATTTCAAAACATGCAACTATGTACAATGAATGTCATACTTTAATATTAAACAAATCTTACTACTTATAATAAAATTTAATTGAATTCACCAATCTGTGTTTCCAATGATCTCTTAACTTTCTTTTCTTTTTTGCTTCTTTCCTACAAGAAAATTCATAATTTAGTGGATTTTATTATTTTAATATTCTTCTTTCAACCATTTCAAACAAATACCAATAACTTAAAAAAACCACATTTAAAGACTAACATTGATACTTTTTATTCAAATTATATAACAATTCAACAACTTTCTTGATTTCTTGCCCTTATTTTCCTTTTAATTTTATTGTTCGCAATAAGAAAAATAGAACAGCTTAAGGAAATCCTAATGAATAATAGGAAATTAAGATGCCAAAAGAGAAGTTGTAGCCTTACCTGCAACAACGAAGACTAAAAAACAAGGGAATCAACACCACTAAAAGCTTTCCAATCTTACTATCCTTGGTCGTCCTCTTGCTCTTATCTCTCCTATCTCAAGAACCTTTGTCAAAGATCCCACAAAATTTTGCTTCTTTTTTGACTAATTTCTCATGTCTTAGTTCCATCTCCCTGTCTTAACTCTCTCGTGCGTCATTTCACTTTCAGTGATGAGATTTCATCCAGATACACCCGAATTTAATCAGACACTTGATGCCCCTTTGAAGGTTAAGGAATTCATCCGAACAACGAGGCAAAAAAAAACAACATAAATTAATCAAAATAACATTTGTTTCTTTTTAAATCTGACTATCTTTGAAAATTATTCAAAATTCAATGAGTACACTAAAAATTTTGACAATAAAGAAAACTTTTCATAGAATGAATGCTACTCAGAATTATAAAATATATATATCTCATTTAACAATGGTCGCAGAAATTGAGGCATTATGATCTCTATTGCCAACATTGTTCTTTAATTTAAGATAGCTTATCCAAGCCCACAATTTCATCTTTCACATGACTTCAAAGAAGACTTATCTTTTCTTTATCTTGGATCGAGAGATTAGAGGAACCTGTAAGGAAAAACAAGACAATAAGGTTTAAGGGTTTTGTTACAATGGATGATTCCTCAGCATTCTCCATTTAAATTGCTTTCCTTCTTCCAAAAGTCTCATGCAAACCACCATTGTTCATTAAATTTAGGATCGCTTATCCAAGCCCACAATTTCATCTTCCACATGACTTCAAAGAGGACTTATGTTTTTTTATCTAAGATCGAGATATTAGATGAACTTGTAGGGAAGAAGAAGACAATGAGGTTTAAGGGTTATGTCACAATGAATGATTCCTCAGCATTTTCCATTTAAATTGCTTTCCTTCTTCCAAAAGCCTCATGCAAACCACTTGACTATCGTGCATGACAAATCTAAAATTTTATCATCTCCAATGATATCTATAATTACCTTTCTGCTTCACCCAAGGGTTATTTCTTCTATGCAAGTCACAGACTCATGCATTAATCTCAAAAGAGACTAGATGAAGTCTTTTTTATTATGTCTATAGTTTTTCTCCTACTTATAAAATTTTTTATATAAAAGCCCTAGATGTTCTTTTCTTTCCCTCAATTTTTACTTTTCTACCTTTTTTTCATCTAGAGAATTTCTAGCACCAATAAGTACAAAATAAATTCATATCTACTTCCACGACTCCTATACAATAAAAATTTCTAAAAGGTATGAATCCATGGATCAACAATATTCAAGGGTATACAACAAGAAACAACCTATCTAACAAAGAAGATTCAACCTACATAACTCAAAATGCCTCATAATACCTAATAGATAGATTTTTCTATATTTCATCATCTTTAAACAATCTATTTTCTAAGGTAGAATGTGTTGCACTGTGCATAAAAATGTACAAAGAATATACAGGAGTCAAATTTGAAACATATCTAATTTGAATTTGGTAAAGTTAGCAAAAAGAAAGTCAAAATAATACAAACAGGTAAGATATATGATAAATAAAGGTCAGCTCGCATCATAACCAACAAAAAAGGGCCATAGTTTCACAAAATCTCACCAAGACCTTTAAACACTGCAGAACCCGATATGACCAACATAGCACTCGTTCATCTACGTGCATATGAACTTGATTAATTAACCAAAATTGAGCAATTTTATTCCACTCAAAATGCAAATAACAATGTTGAACTCTAGTTTTCTCTTTTATTAAAGTTATTGTAATTTTTTTTCAACAAAAGCTCAATGAAATAATAATCTAGCGCTCCATTACCATAAAACATTTCCATATTTGCATCAAACAAATTTAAGCAATGCACAATTCAAATAAGGAATTTGAAAAAAAACTACAAAATTTGTAGTATTTTATAAAAGGAAACCTATTTCAATTAGCACTCGACAAAGTTATTGTGAAGCATGCTAGCAAAAGTTTATGCTGTCAAAGAGGCAGTAAACCTTATTGCAAGAAATGTTTTAGATTTGAGATGTTCATTGCCAAAGTCTATCTGCAACAGCATTTTCTCATTGTCATTGGATGGTTCCTAGAAAACTAAGATATATTATTGGAAAACATATTGTAGCATAAACAGAGGTCAAAAACAAAATCACCACATTGAAAATTCGTCTTGCTTGCAAGAAACAAAAGCACACGGACCAACTCACGTGGTAAGCCTGCTGCAAGCACATTTGCATGTAAATGTTTCTGCGCATACTCAGCAGCCATACGACCACCATGCCCATCATAAATTGCAAAATGTGCACATCTGTAAAAAGACCCAACTAATATTGACTATAAACAAAATAACTCACAACATCCATAATAACATTGATTAGTAACCAAAGATAGAAAACAAAAAAAGTTCAATCGCCATCTGTATTTATTTGCCGCTATGATAATTGATACTTTAAATAAATATCCAGAAGAAAATATAATCATACAACGTGCAACATGCATATGCATTACAATAAAACATGACTTAGTCTTGTTCCACCAAATCAATTGCCAGAACTTACCGTCATCACAAAAGAAAAAAAAGACAGGATTCATAATTCATTCAAAGGTTCAACAAATTAGAAATCTTCTCAATAGAGCTGCATAATCAATATGCCAAGGTTGGCACGAACTGCAAATCGTCACAGGAAGCAAATTCAATCAGGATAAAAGCATCCTATGCAAGTGTAGCCAAAGGAGAGATTGATACTAAGTGTTGAAGAATTGGAATTCAGAACTTGAACAATACTTCCTATCATAACCTCACTGCAACCAACAGATGATTTGTGTAACTTCTGAGCAAGTGATGCAATGAAATAGATAGAAAAAAGAAAAAGAAAGTTTTTTAATGGTGGGGAGTGGGGTGACATAAGGGGAAGGGGAGGAAAATGTGTCTTCACTCACAGCAAAACTAAGGGTTGGGGAAGTATCACTATGTTCAAAATCAGGTATACATGATGCAGCATATGCTAATGAGTCTATCATATATCAAAACAATAGAAAAACCTTTATAAGCCAAAAACTAAGATATTCATGAAGCTAGCTCAGTTGGCAAAATAACAAAGAGCTATAAGACTTGGGGATTGATTATCACTCACAAATCATTCAGGATCTATCCTCAATATTTTCATCAAAAAAAAATAGAAATGGCATTGCATAAAATTCATGTGTAAAAACTAAGAGCATCACCATATATTTTTCTACATTAATAAAAAAATGATTACCAACAATTCATCAGGCATTAAATATTCCAAAGCATGTGCTTCAAGCATCAGTGTTTACATCCAAACTCTAAGTGTGTTCTTCTTCCTTGACATCTCACACAAGGTGTTAATGTCAAGTAAAGGAGTTAGATGAAGCCATAAGAAAAGATTGTATTTTCTTGTAATCTTTTAACTTTCTGAATATGAACATCAAAATACATCTTTGGAGTTTCCTGAAATTTTGGAATTTTATCAGTAAAAATCTGTGATTCTTTAATTTTTATTCATATAACTACTTTACTTTCTTTGTTTGCATTTATAAGTAATCTCTTCAGCATAGGGTGACAAGAGGTGCATTCGTGAGACTATCAATTTGGAGTGTTAATCAACCACTATCTTAAAGAAATCATCTACAAACCATAATGCTGTTCTACAAAACTTGTGTTAATCAAGAGTTAAATTGTTTAAAGAAAATACAAATCACGATCGATAACTTTGAAGGTTAAAGATTATGGTTATTAGAAGATGGAGATAAAAAACCTCTTTGAAAAAAAAGAATTTATACCTACCATTGTTTGCACTATAAACCAGAATACATGAAACAAGGCATATAGGAATTAGGATTGGTTAAGCTAAGCCTTACAAGAAATGTAACTTCCAATCTTCTCAAAGAATCAATAATAAAAGGGTAAATGCATGCTCTATGAAATATGCATTAGAAGATTGGACATCAAAAAAGGCATATTTACAATGGTTTTTTAATCTCAAGAAGGCAAATGGAGCTAATTAGGCAAATGTGTTTAATGAGATTACAAGTTTGCCACCCAACTGAGCTCCATGACTACTAAATTCAAAGACAGTCTTTTGTTTTAAATTAATCATTGAAAGATTAAGCAGTGCATCAAGATAACAAAAGTTAAAGCTACAGTAGATATGAAAGCTTAATTTTGAGTAAGAACATACCAAGTAAGGAATTGGGAGGAACATTCCATTCTACCTTAAGTGTTGAAAGCATAGAGTGTAACAAAATGAGTCATCAGTCATAGCAAAAAGTTTGTATGCTAGTGACAAGAATGGCCACAAGGAATATGGTAAAAAAAAAAAGGAGAGTACATCCAAAGGCAAAGGGAATGCTATGTGCTTAATGTAGAAATCAATTTAGTCATGGATCCTTGATCCAAGTGCATATTTCATTATACACTATAACAAGAATTGTTAATAGATTTTACAACAACAAAAATGTAACCATACAACAAGCACCAACAACAAGTCAATTAATTTCAGACCCTTCAGACCAAGTCTCTCGAAACCAAAGCCTAGACACCAAGCCTCCCAAGGACAAATGCTTGAAACTAAACTGCACTAATCAAGATCCTCAAGATCAAACCACTCAAGGTCCACTTTTGAATCTTAACCTTCAAGCTCAATAGTTGAGCACGAACTGGTAACAACTGAATCAGCCATGTCGCAAAGGTGTGCACATTCATTTCAACCAATTATGCCATTACTCCTAAAGCCAATAATAATTCTCCCACACACACACTAGTGCCAAGTAGTTAGACCACTATTAAGATAACAACTATAGCTCTCCTGCATATCAAATGATGTAAAGACACATTATTTGCTCCTTCAACTACAAGCCCCTTGGGGTTCAACTTGTGGAGATCAATGACTAAAGCAAAGCCTTTCAACTTATCCTTTGCAACTCTCTCTCTCTCTCTCTAAAACTCCCTCTCTCTCTCACTCTCCCTCCCTCCCTCAATCATGGTTCTAAAAAAATGAAATCCTAGAATGACTCCTCACATCTCTACAAAGCATAAAGGTATTCATATTACAAATCTGATTATAACAACTCATTCTTTATCAAAAGCCTGTGATTTAGTTTTTTATTCTACAAGTAGAAGAAAACTTTCTTAATTGCCAGTACAAAAAAAGCATAAAATTTAATAGCATCACAACAATAATGGCCTCTCTCTCTGCTTTGAAATAAAACATAAATTCTCAATTAAGTAATATCTATCAATTCCCTTAAATCCAAATTTTGCATGAAAACATTAATACAACAGAGGTTTATTAAAATCAATGCAAAAAACATAAGCAATTAGAAGAGTACTTAGCATTTTTTATAGTCAACAGTTTCATAATAAAATAGATATCACAACTTCAAAAATGTGTTATACTCTCAAGCATAAAGGCTATTATTTCAATTACTAGCAAAAAGACCCGGCACAACAAATAAATCTTCTAAGAAAGTGTAAATGAGCAATACAACTTCACAAGTATGCCAAAATCAAAATTACACTTGTAGTTCAACTATTTCCTGATTTTCCTAGAGAAGACAAAAAAACTTAAAGCCCTAGTAGAGGCCTTTTTTTTTTTTTTTTGGCCATGAGGGATGATTAAAACAACTGAAAATGAACATCACGCAATTAACAATCAGACTGAGAGCAGAAATTACCCATGGTCAAAGCAAAAAATTTGTAGTTGATCTAATCTTACTTACTTTCCAAACAGGATGGTATCCTATTAGGTAAGAACTCAACTTAACCATGATGGGAAATAAGCAGTGGGCTTTCCTACAATAATTAAAACTTGTTACAAACCAACAAAAAAACAAATTTGATATTCATTCCATTTACAAACATCAAATCAACCTCCTACGTGCATTTAAATATGCTACATGCATCATGGCAGGCTATGTCACAATAAATGAATGCATAATCGCACATAAAGACTCCTAGTATTATGTCAAGGAACAACTACATGATCTCAAGTACTTATCTTCTAATCAAAATTCAAGCAAATTGGATTTGATTTTCATCTTAATTTTGTTCCAGGACAAGCACATAACTACATGATCCCAAGTACTCATCTTCTAATCAAAATTCAAGTATAATGGATTTGACATTCAGCTTAATTTTGTTCCAAGACAAGCACATTACTACATGATCCCAAGTACTCATCTTCTAATCAAATTTCAAGCAAATTGAATTTGATCTGCTACTTAATTTTGCACCAAGATTAGCTGATAGAAAATAATTCACATTTATTGGAGGAAATGTTGATCCAATATTCATTTGAAGTTCCAGTGAACTAGTATCCATAGTGGTGTAAAGAACTCACAGAGCTACTAGATCAGAGTTGAACAGGGAAAATACCTATAGTAATGGTGTGTCATGCTCAAATAAACTTATTTATTAAGGAACTATAAATGAACCTCCCAAAAAGTATGCATGGCCATAACATGTAGAAACTATAAATTTTTTATTCAACAGATTTCCAAGAATCCCAGAAACCGAGAAATGTGCAAATCAGAATAAAACAGTCGGAATTTAATATTAGCCAAAAAACCAGCAAAATAAAAAAAAAATAAAATTAACACTCAACATGACTAAAACTACCATTGTTAGTATAGTTGGAACAAGTGAAAACACTAAAAAGAAGAGGAACCAGGTGAACAAAATAAGTTCACAAAATCATTAGTTTCTACTAAGGAGATCATAACAAGGAAAAATTTAAGACTAGCAAATATTAGTTAAAGCACCTAAACCACATGCAAAGATCTTTGAAACAGTACAAAATTTCAGGGTGGCAAAGTTTAAAACTAGGTCAATTCTAATCCAGGTACCATTAAAGGAGATCAGAAAAAAAATGTTGATAAATAAAGAAGGAATAAGGTGGATGAATTCTGATACAAGTGTTTTTAAAAGATAAAAAAAGTCATAAAGGGTAATGAAACACATTAAAGAACCTCAAATTCCCGGGATAATCCAATCTTGCATCAGGAAGAACAACCCATGCATCCTCCATCGTATGTCTAGTTCCCTTGTCTTCTGCTGCAACAGCATCGATATCAAATAAATCAACCACTTCCTGGTCTTGAACTTCAGCCAGACTGTGTGAGATCACAGCTAGAGGCATCTTGTTAGAGACAGTTGTAACATTGTTGACACCACCAGAAACAATTTCTTTGGAATTGTTTACATTTTGACCCTTTTGTGTGATAGATGAAGCAAGGTTTCCATAAACTGCATAAACATCAAGATTTGTCTCTTCCTTCTTTTCTTTTCCCACATTAGCACCATCTACATCAGGAACTTTAGCTCTCTTTGCAACCAAGTCTTCATCCCTGACATCATCAGCATCACGCTTATTATCAGCCATGTTGACCGACAATATTTAGTTTGATGGAAAAAGTGCAGCCTGTACAAATACGAAAACTTTGAGAAGAAATGCCTATCGTTCTACAACAAATGCATGAAAAGATTAAGTGGGGCCTCCAATGGTAAAACAATTTAGTATACGCAAGTCACGAAGAGTTAATAGCAGAAATTTACTTGAACATCTTTTTGAATGTGCGATTATGACTAATAATCATCCTGGATAGCTGAAAAAAAACAAATAAAAATACCTTATATCCTTGACACTGCAATTGAGTAATATCAAAGAGCAACCCATAATTGCCAGCGATCAATTTGACATAGCATGAACTAGGTTCATTTTAAAACAGAAACATTGGCGAAATAACAAATTACCAACACGAGCAGAAATTACTAAATTCCACTAAGACGAAAAAATTGAGTCAAACTATCAGCATTTGGTTAAAAAAGAGAACGATAGTAAAACTGAATCAAAATGCATCAGAAAAACTATTAACCATTGAATGTATATTCTTCAATTAGCCGACAAAACATGGAATATACCAACCTAAAAGCCATCCTAACAAAGCCTCATTCTTCTTTTATCATGGACATGGAAATACTTATGAATTAACCATTAAAACGATATTAAAAGCAGCCCTTCAAAGATCCAAATCATTTCTACCAAAATATCACCATTGAACGACCACGAATTTTTCTATTATTTACACGTCATTTAACTCAAAAATACCTCTGAAAGGTTTTGCTTATAATGAGTTTCGTTAAGTATTTCTTTTAGGACAGTATCTCTTCTTTGCTTTTCCTATCTCCATCCCCACTCCTTAATAAAAGTGGAAATGCAAAGCAGTCCAAACTAACATTGCCCATTCCACCATAAAACTCTACGTTCGTATGCATTCAAAACAGTGTTCGACAATATTCTGGCTTGCTTCTACATTAGGAGATAAACCAATCGCGTGTGATGAAAACATAACAAATCTAATCCCAAGCTATAGAGAGCTTCACGGCTAAATCTTCTGCTGTGAGTTATAACGACGAGAATTCCTTCCGCTGCAATCGTTAAACCCTAGATCTATATTACCAGAAACGCCGTGTACAACAAACGCAACATATGGTGATATTTTAGTACCTGATTCGTCGAACAGAATGCGAGAGCGAGTGCAGTCGCCGCTGCTTCAGGAGAGCGGAATCTGCGAGACGGACTTCTGAACCAGTTGCCAACGTCTCGGAGGAACATAGTACGAATAATAAATCAGAGAACAAATGGTCTGTATAAAAAAAAAATTTAATAATTAAAAAATATTACAATACTATTTATCAAAATAAATATAATTAGGTCAAAACAAATGAACATGAACCAGCCATGTTCCCTGAACCGCACATTGGTTTGCGCAGACCAGATGACACGAACACGATGGATCGGTCAACTGCTCCATAAAAAATTTTGGTCTTCCACTTATTTAAAGAAAACATGGCTGTATGTACCAAAAAAAATTTAAGTAAAAAAAATATTTTACAACTTGTAAGAAAAATAATTTGAATTAAATTAATTAAAAAATCTATTATTTTTAAGTTAACCAAATATAATATAATAAAAAAGTTATCAAATATTTTAAAATAGAAATTTTAATTTGAATTTTTAATTAGCACTAATTTAACAAAATGATTAACCATAAATCTCTAATATTATTTATGCTTATTTGAAATCTATGAACAAAAATCTAAGGGTTTACTATAGATTTCAAACGTAAAAATATATTTAAAATTAATATTATATATATAAATATATACAAATTTTATCATAATTTGAAAATCTATATGTACTTAAATATCATAGGACTCATGCAAAAACTTCAAAATTGACAAATATGATTAAATCTTAAAAAATCTACAAAAACTATAATCAAGATGTACCAATTATGTCCTAAAAATCAAAGCTTTTGATCTCAACACATGAAATAAACCCAAATATATGAAATATAAATACATTTATGTTACAAATACAAAAAAAAAATTATAAAAAATAATAAAAAAATTAAACCAAAATGAATGACTCATAAATTTAATAAAATTAAATCTAAGAGACAATAGTAAAGGCTCGAGACGTTAACACATATAGTTACTACAAAGAATGTTATATATGCCAACTTTCAAATTCTATGATTACTTGAAACTATTATAATTTAGATTTTCATTTGCCTCATCAAGCATTCTTCATAATAGAAGAAACCAACTCCTAAATTGGCTAGATTTGTTGGCTTCTCAATTGACATAAAAGTTATAATAAGCCTCTATTAAAAAGCCAATTATTTTTATTTTTGTATCCTTTTGTTGTTTCTTATTTAAATAATTTTTGTATGGTCATATTTTAAGTTATTTATTTTTATCTCTTAATTAACTTTTTTTTTCATTTTTGTTGATCTTATAATGTAATATCTGTTATTTTTTAATAGTGTCGTATCATTTATTTTTTATTTTACCTTTTAATTTTTAAAAATTTTTTAACGAATAAGCACAATTAAATTTGCAACACATTTGGCAAGTTCAAACATTGTAAAACTATAGTTTATGTTATTTATATAACTATCGATATAAGCAACGAAATAAATTTTTTGTACGTTGTAATTTAGAATAATTTTAATTGCTCTATGATAGTATTTTTGATATAATCTATACCTTAATTTGTTTGGTATATTTGGGAATGGAGAATGTGATTCTTTTAAAATCTTTATAAATTGAACAACGAGATAAAATGATATTCTTGAATGGGATATGATCATCAAAATTTATTGGCAATATCATGGCTACATTTGTGGATCTATGGTACTTATAAAAATACAAATCAATCATACAAATGAAAACCCAAAAAATAAATAAATGATAACAAATTAAGTGATGATTTGGTTTATGGTATGGATTAAATTTTTTATTACATATGCCTTTTCATTAGATGGTTTAAAAATCTATAGACAAAATAAATTTCTAACTTTATAAGTGCACTAATATGCATATTTTATATCGACTATGAAATAACATATTTTGAATATTTTCCCAAAAGTAACTATATAGTAATTTTGAAGTGCTAGTTTTCTACCATTGAAACCTAAATTGGAGTGCATCCATGGTATGAATTAATCAATGTAAAAATAAAACATTGAATCACATGTCAAGCATGTTGAAAAAGAAAAGAAAAATGATTTCTTGAGCAAAAACAAGAGCAAATGATAAAAGTAATGTCAAGAATTTGAATTATAATATCAATCATTTGTCATAATTGGTCTAAAGAATACATTTTATTGACATTATTCTAACTTTAAAGAAAGAGATCCAATAAACGCTTAGTTAGGACCAAAACTTCTATAAAGTTAAAAGAGAATTCTTGTGGAAGATTACAAAAAGATAGGCAAAAGACAATTGTATTCATAGACTTTATTTAAAAAAATAATTTAAGTTGAAAAAAGAGATGAAAATTTTAATTCATTAAATGATAGTTAAATAAAAATAATTAATAACTAGAACCTCAACTCTTATTTAATTTTTAATAACATAACATTGAATTATTTCTATTTTTTAATTTTAATATTTCTACAATGAGTAAGATATTATACTTAAATGCATCGATGATAATTTCAATAGCTAGGGCAAATGGGATGAGTCTCAGGAAGACTTGTATCATACCCTTTTGCTCAATATGTAAACTTGGAAGACAACTACGAGTCCTTAGACTAGATGAACAAATTAAATTTGTAGTATTTAAAATTTCAAAATTAGAGATAATTCATAGAATTTCTCTATGAGAATCTCAAAAACATATAATGCATTATTGTTAATTATGCATTCACAAATAGAATTTCTTTTTTCACAAATTTATAACTAAACATGGTTGATGTCTACCAATAATGCATTTGTAATTATTTTTGTTGTAATTTAATTACATAAAACATTGGTATTTTTAATTATAAAATAAAAATTATTATTTTTTCACTATATTAATATTTGCATTATGAGGAGAAAAAGTGATTTCATTATACTAAAAATAAGAATTCTATTCATGCATGCGAGTCATACAAGTTAGTTCAAAACTTGTTATTTCATTCCTTACACATGAATAGCTTATAGTTTTGTTTAAACATTATTATTATTATTATTATTAAAAAATAAAATATTTCTAAACAATATTATTGAGAGAAATAACACTTCATTGTGATGGAAGAAGTGTTGTTTGGGATGTAACTTCTACAAAAAAAACTTGTGCTTATCTTATAACATTAAATATTTGTGTCTTTCTGTAAAATATTCTTCTTTCATGCTCACAAAGAGTTAATCTTTTTATGTTAAAAAGTCTAACTAATAAGTTCTAAGAGGCATCATTGTTTCATAAAGGATTATCACCAATGATCTTTGCATAGATTGATAATAATAAGTTTAGCATCATTTTTTCAAGTGATCAAAAACAATTTTAGCATCGTTTTTCAACTATTTTTTCTTTGCATGTTTTGAAGGAAAATTAGTAAAAAAAAAAAAAAAAAAGAAGTTTGATGGTTATTTGATGGCTTAATTTATGATAAATCATATAATTTTTATTTTTTATTTCATGAAGTTGACCTTTTGAAGATAAGAATCATTTCTCCTCCAATCCGTTCTGTAATTATATAAACAAGCTGGTTGTCTCAACGAGGGCCATTAGATGAAAAAGATGTGCTTTGTTCTATAGTGTTACGCAACTAGCTGTCCCGTTGAAATTTTTCCGGAAATGCCGTACTGCCCACTAAAAGAAGATCATCGATCTCTAGAGGAAGATGATGCTGGAGTATGAGACCACCCTCTCATGATTCCTTTTGTAAATGTCCGGTTTGCTTTTTAGAGCGGCTAACGCGGCAACATCGATGGATGCAACATGCTGTCCATCGCCACTTATCGCCGCGTGTTTTGACGACTGGGAAACCAAGGCATTTCCCTGCAATCTTTCATTGATTGCGTTTACATGTGGCCGATTCCCCTTCAGTTGAAGTAAGGCCATCAGATTTGGCTTTTTGCCGGCCAAGATGGAGTAGTTCGAGTCTGAAAGGAGAGTGGAATACGTTAAGAATGGCCCGCCGGATTATTTTAACTGCGCCAATGCTCCGCCACCACTCGGCTAATGCTATTTAAGGAAGAGACGTCGTTGAAGAATCACAACTTGGGTCCTTCTCTAACATTATTTTAGGCGAAGTGTTAGTTAAGTTACATTTCGAATACTCGATGGCACTTCTTCCCCTCTTCTTCCTGGCTCTGTTATCGTGGGCGCCTGCCGAGAGCTTGGGTCATAAAGCGCTGTACGTCCTTGGCGACTCCCTCGCCGACGTCGGCAACAACAACTATCTTTCCACGCTTCTTAAGGCCAACTTTCCCTATAATGGAGTTGACTTCGCCGGCGGAAAGGCCACCGGCCGCTTCAGCAACGGCAAAAATGCCGCCGATTTTCTTGGTCCGCCTTGTTGCTTGTTCATATTCTCTCTTTCTCTCCCTCCATCTCATTCTGTTTTTAATGGATGTCATGTTGGAAATTTGTCAGCCGAGAAGCTTGGCTTCGCGTCCCCACCGCCTTATCTCGCCATCACCTCGACCACCAACAAGTCTTATGCATTCTTCCAGGGAGTCAACTTCGCCTCCGGTGGCGCCGGAATACTGGACTCCACCAACAAAGTAAATATCAAACCTTTCGATCAATTCCGATGAAATCTTCCCATATGATTGAACCTTGATGATTTCCAGGGCAAATGCCTCTCGTTCAACAAACAAATAGTGTACTTCTCCAAGGCGTACAAAGCAATGGTGGGGCAAGCGGGAAGCTGCCAAACCCAAGAGCATCTAGCCAAGTCCGTCTTTGCAATCTTCATTGGAAGCAACGACATCTTTGGCTATCTCCAAGAGAGCAAAGCTTCTCCACAGCAATTTGTTACCTCTCTGACATCTACCTTTCGAAAACAGCTAACGGTACACATAACAAGCATCAAAGCTCAGCCTTTTCAACTTACGTTGCAAAAGTATTCGTGAAATCTAAAGGCAATGTTGGTGCTTCTGCAGAGGATGTACAAACTTGGTGCCCGGAAGTTCGTCGTCGTCGGCACGGGTGCTTTGGGCTGCTGTCCATCACTGAGAAGCCAGAACAGAAGTGGGGACTGCAATGTCTGGGCCAATTCAGTCTCTGATCTCTACAACCAAGCAGCTGCTTCTCTTCTACGTGAGATGAAGACACAGCTTGGTGATATGAACTATTCCTTCTTCAATACATACCTTGCTTTTCTAGAGTTCATCCTGCGTCCAGAAAAATACGGTACGATCAAACGAGACTTTTGGAGAGTTATCCAACGGCTCGTCGAATTGCAGGTTTAACAGAGTTGTTGCATTGCAGGCTTCACAGAAGTGAAGGCTGCATGCTGTGGCCTTGGAGACTTGAATGCGAAGATGGCCTGCACGCCGTTTTCTTCTCACTGTCGTAACAGGAAGGACCACGTTTTCTGGGACTATTACCACCCAACCGAGGCCACCGTCAAACTCCTCGTCGCCGAGATGGTCGACGGGACGGCGCCGCTTGTTTATCCTGTTAATGCGAAGCGGTTGAGTGCTCTCTGAGCATTCGTTTTGAGCTGCAAGAAAAAACATGCTGCTGCAGCTTACATTATAAGTGTTACCTGAGTTATTATTTTTATTTTAAATCTTATTTAATTTTTAATGAATCTAATTTTCATTAAATAAGTCTTCGTGTACTCATCAGGGAGACACAAAATACAAAAGATGATATATTAATATGTATGATGATAATACATCTAAATAAGATATTCAAAAAAAATTGTCACGATTTGGCTACTCATAATACCTTGTTTTGATTGGACCTCAATCACCTGCTTCTCTTATTTCATTAAGTTAATGACACGTGGAATGATTAATATAAGAATAAGTCATATATTAATTAAATATTATAGTATTATACATAATAATTGTATTTTTTTGTTTTACTTGGCTAATTTATTTTGTAAATAAGCATATATTTTTTCATAACAACTCATGTAAAAAAAAAAATCTTTTAAAGCATCATGAAAGCTTTTACAAGTTATTTGAAATTTCTCCAACCTCTTGTGCTCCTAAAAAATAACAATAATTTCTTATTACATAATTATTTTCCAATATTTTTATCATTTAAAGACTTAAGACACGTCATTTGCTTATGGATTAATCTCACTTCATCTATTCCAAAATCAAGTTATAATTACAAGTGTCACATCTATTCATATAATATAATAATAATATATAGAGTTTTCCATTAATTATGAACTAGATCTCAAACAAGATATTTAACGTATATTTTGAAGTTAATAAGTTATAATGAGTTATTCATGTAATATAAATATATTTTTTATTTTGTTTTCAACATTATTATTTATATTTTTCTTTTATTATTATTTTTTATTATTTTATTAGTTTTGATGATCATTTTTATAATTAAGACTAATATTTGATTGAAATGAATTCAAAATCTCTTGAAGTTCTAACGCTAACGTATAAATGAAGCAAATCAGGAAGGCATAGGTTGACTTTCTCCTAATTCACGAGTCCCCTATCGCAATCATAGTAACTTCGCACGGCTGCACGACGACGAGGCAAAGAGGATCGGAAACCACCGCACAGGAAACGATGATGGACGAGGCGACGAAGCGACGGAAGGAAAGAATTAAGGTTCCTTTCAAATTCTTCTGACCATATCCACTGGAGCTTCTTAAATCAGCCGACGGTGAGGCGGCGAGGTGCGAAGCGACAGAATCGGGCGACCGCACGAGTGAGGGAGAGATGAAGTGACGTTGGGAGAGATAGGAAAGGAAAATTAGGGTTTGTTCTGTACTTATTATATAATCTGTTATTATTATTATTACTTTTATTTATAAATAATTTATTTCTAATAATTTTATCTTAATAAATTTGTATTAAATCCAAATAAACTCTAATTGTATCGAAACAAATGTTGGCAAACTTGTCTCGACGAGCTTAATCTAATAATTTATTCATTTTTAAAATCTAACATATTTGATGAACATATATTTTATGAGATAATACAAAAAGATTATAATTTTAATCAACTTATTACAAAATTAAAATAATCATTCCTTCTATCAAATCATTGAAAATCATTTAAAATCAGTATTAAAAAAAGTGAATCATTACATCATGTCCAATGGCATAGAATGGAGAAACTAATGGACTTAGAGGATCACTATGTTTGGTTGAAACATTAAGAATGTGTTGAGTTTTAAGAATTGAAGCTTATAAGCAGAAGTTGAATACTTTTTGGTAGAAGTATGTTAAAGATTAGTTGAAATATAAGGCTTACACATGAGGATAGCTAAGATTATTATGCATGCATTTTCAAACATATTAGATAATTGAACAAATAACAAGTACATTTAATTTTTCTTTTGCACCAAAAACTTACGATGACTTGTGCCCATTACAATTTGTGATATCAAAAGTGAAACTCAAGCAAAAGGATTGATGAAAAATTAAAACTTACTTATCTATATGTCATTATTATTATCAAAATCAACACGAGTTGCAAAGAATGATGTCTATTTCATTGCTAATATCAACATCTGAATTAAGATGGACAATCATACCTCATCGGTAAACTTTGGGTGACCCTCATTTTTCTTTCACCATCATCACAGGTTAATACATATAATTTTATGATAAAATGTATTAACTTAAATCATATATTGGGAATAAAAAAGATCTCTTATACCCATAATAATATACTCTCTCTTCAAGACATTTTTATATGCAAAAATTTATGATGATATGACTGATGTAGGACAAATTAAACTTTTATTATGGCCTCATTTGGAGCATACAATATTTGAAATTCTTAATAAATTATTAAAAAATATTAAAATATATTATATATTGGTTAGGGTTAGATTACATGTGTGATATTTTAAAATTATTTAAAGATTAATATCTAAAATTATAATATAGATTATTAAGTAGAGTATATTACACATGTTAAACATTAAGCATAAAAGTTTATTGAATAGTTTTTTCTACATCTAATTTTACATATATACAATAAAAAATATATGACAAACTTTACATTAATTATTTTAATAAAAAAAGAATAGTTCTAACTTTATATTACTATCTATAAATAAAATTTACAAAAGTGTACATCTTTTTGTAATAATGATTTATAATTTTCTTTAAAGTTGGCATGTGAAGTATCAAAGATAAAAAGGATGACAAGGTAAAGATTAGGGTTAGTGAATGTTACACCTCATTTTTCCTAAGCTGATTTTTTTGGCATACAATTTTTTTTTTTTTTTTTTTATATAGACAGCTCAGATCGTCCCATACCAACCTGAGTAGCCTACGAAAACATAGGATATAACACATCATTACACACCTACTTCCCTTAACAATGTGGATCCCATCTCCCGGGTACACCGTCAAATCAGGTTCATGACTCCTGAATTAACAGATGGACTCGCGCAATGTTACTCCTACTAGACCCAATACTCCTAACCCCTACGGGTAGGAGAACCGGTCTATTAGAAGTCTGAACCCCTATGGTTAAGCTCCATAGTCATGTAATGACCTCACCATCAAACAAAAAGATATATAACATCCTCAGATAAAATATGGCACTCCACACACCATACTCCAAGACAATAAAATAAAACAGTGAATGAAACTACATTACAAGAATAAGATCCAAGTCCAACAAGTGCAATATTATCCAACCAGAAACATAAGTCAGAATTTCCCTCACATATTACATGACATATGAGAATAACAATCTCATTAAATACATCCAACAGCAACAATCAACTAACCAGAATATCTCAGACAATCACAAGTCAGATATCCTCCACAATCCTGCTGACCACGATCCTACCTAATCTGGTAGCGTCAAGTCTGCCGAGCCACTGAAAATATATAATACAGGAATGAGCTACGCCCAGTAGGAAAGACAGCTAGTAAAACTCACATGCAAGAAGGATAATAGCAAAAATATAGGAATACAGCATAACAATGTATGGTGGATAGGCACTCTCAGTCCCAGACTCCGACCAACCACAGTCACCCCTAGTCACACCAGAGTAGCTCTCCTCTGGGCTTCCAGGTAGCGTGCCAGTGGGAACGCCCATCTCGAAACACGCATGACGCCTAAGCACCCGACACCGCAGCGTCTCTCGTCAATCAATCTCCTGGAGACTATAGACAGATCCAGTCACAAAATCTCTAGCCAACGTGAGACACCCCTGCCACCCTAAGGCGCGCAGGCCTACACACTTGGCTAGCCACTGCGAGACACCCCTGCCACCCTCAGGCGCGCAGGCCTACACACATGGACCAGGAGAGATCGACTCAGCCACCGTCCCAAGGAGTCCTCTACCAACAATTTCCATAGAAGCTCACGCCCCTACAGTCATTGTCAATTCTCTAACTCCAAGATTCGGCAACATATGTCCAGGTACGACAAGGCGCATACCAGTCACATGTATACTGTGGAAGCTAAGTCTGAACTGCATAGTTACCTACCACAACTACCCTAAAACATCATATAGGGTCTATAGTAGTCCGGTCCAGTATACCAATCCATAAAATATGCCAACACTGAATAAACTGACTCAATCCATGCCGTTGCCATCAAGGCAACACAACTGTCAATTACTGACTTTTCTGGTAGCATCCATGTACCATACTTCTGTCTGACTGTTTCCAGCTGTACTGTCATCACTGATAACATTTTTCCCCACTTCAGGAAATTTTTAAATTCCGTCATCAATTTCCGTCTTTATCCATTTTTTCGAAATTCGGAATAGTTTCCGAGTTTAATTCCTCATATATCTTATTTCCAAAATTCGAATTAATTTCCGAATTAAATATTCTGCATTTTCTTTTTCCCAAAAATTCGGGATAAATTTCCGAATTTAATTCCTCCCGTCTTTCCTCTTCCGCGCCGCATTAAAATTAAATAAATCATTTCCGAAAATTCGGAATTAATTTCCGAATTATAAATCCTTCCGCTTCTCTCTCATCCGCACCAATTTAAGTTAATAATTGTTAATTAATTAATTTACGATTAATTATTAACTAATTAATTAAATCCTAATCCATCTCCTTCCTCCGCCCGGCGCCCGCGAAACCCTAGCCGCCGCCATCGCCGACCAATACGATCCTTCCGTCGATTTCCGGCCACTGCGAACAAGGAGAACAATTTCCTAACATGCTCCTAAGCATTAATAAATTTTTTTCGGCGAAATGGGAATTTTTCCAGGAATTCCGAAATTTGCAAAAGACACAAATTAGCATTCAATTAAATCCGATTTTCATCCACATGCTTGTTTTCATTAAGCAAAGTATTTCATGCTTTTAATTTTCTACTAAATCACTAATTTAAACTGAATTTCCTACCTCAACGACGCCGGCGACGGTGAACTTCGTCCGCAGCTCGCCGCAGCTCCTCGCCGAACGAATCCGGTATGAATTGACTCTCCTCGTTCCCGTGAATCTCCAGGCACAAAAAGCCCCTTGCCAGGCCGCCGGAATCACGCGCCGTACGCCGGAAAAACTCTCTCTATCGGTCGGCCGAACGAACCCTAATCGTTCGCGAGGGTTTTATATTCCTGGCCGACACGGTGAAGACCCGTTACGCGCCGTTGACACGTTTTCGACACGGTAAGCACCCGATACGCGCTGTCGACACGCTATTGACACGGTAAGTACACGATCAGCCGGTTCAATCCCAACCGTCGATCACGACCGTCCGATCCGCTTATCAGAACGCAGGCGCAAACTCACTCGACGAACCGCCTCCGCCTCCGCTGAACCGTTCCGGTCCGGTTCACGCGCGGTAAAAAACCAATTTCCGGTTTAATTTAAATGGATTTTCGAATTTCTAAAAATCCAATAAATCTAATTAAACAGGGAAAATTACTTAAAAATTACCTCGGTGCTCCGAAAAATCCCCAGAATTTTCAGAAATTCCAATAGCCTCCAATTGAGCTCCTGGCTCATCCTACTGTCGATCTGAAATCATCCAAGCCAAAAATTAATTTATTAAAGATTAACATAAAAATTTTTACTGGATATAACAGTGAAGAAGCTTGGTTAAGTATGTAATAAGTTCATAGGGATTTAGAGCCTTGCTAGGGGGTAGCGATTCGGTAGTTTTGATCAAGATAGTGAAAGGGTGCGTGAAGGCTCAAAGATGTTCAAGAAAGAGAAAATTTGTTTGATTGTCAACTTTCCTAATGAAAATTTTTTTACCTTTGATATTTGTCTCTTACAAGAAGAGAGAAAGTTAGAATCTCTCTAATAAAAGTTGACACTCATTCTTTGCTTAGAAAAGATGAAAGCACAAAAATAAAAAAAAATTATTCATCAATTATAACATTATAATAAAAAAATCTCTATTATTTATAGATAAATAAGTGCTTAATAATTATGTAAGAGAAAAAAAAGAATTAAGTATACATTGTAACATAGTATGAGCATAAGAAAACTGAGAAGTTAATATAGAAAACATAATTTTAAAATTAAATCATTTGAAAACCTAAAAAACATCTTTAGAATTCTTAGGCATTAACTCCGAGTGGGCATGAGATAAGATAATTTTGAAGTTAAATCACTTAGAAATCTAAAAAAATATTTTTTAAATTCTAAGAAATTAACTTCAAATGTGTCTTACACATTAAATTAAAAATATAAAAATATATGAAAAAATAATGAAATAGAAAAAATTATTTATTCATTTAATATGATAATTGAACATCAATAATAGTGTGACTAAGATATTAGTAGTAGATGAGACAGTTGACAATAGTTGATAACAAATTAGAGGGTAGGTTACTCATGGGTGACAAAAGCAATGTTAGGCGGTGAGAGAGCATTGGGTGACCTGACGATGGTTAGTGACCAGGTGATGATGGGCAACTGCAGCAATGATTGAAAGCAACGTATGACCAAGTGATGACAGATGACTGACAATAGCGAGTGAAACATGCATAGAAACTGATATCGATAATGACATTTTACTACAAAATATATTTAGACTAATAGAGCAAAACTAACAAAGACAATAAAAACAGAATATTGTAGTCGACCATTATAGTTGATAAATATGACCAATTTAAACAAAATTTAGTTCAAATATGGCTCCAAATTTGAATAAAACTGATGCAATGCCAATGGGTGCACGTTTATGAGCTAATGCAAGATACTCTAATGTTAATGACATATGATAAAAAATAGTGAAGTGTCATAATGATTAGTTTTTTTTGCTAACACAAAAATAACAAGAGCATATTTAATACTTGCAATACATCTCACCCCAAGAGTAAATAAACAGTAAACATATAATATTATTATTCTCTTTGAATGTGTAAGTAGTCTTATAATGACAACTTTGATCGTCTTGCATGTGACTTGCCTGTGTGTATTTGATGGGGACATCCAAAACTTAACCTTGGAAAGGACCCTTGTGACCTTAAAGTGATATCTTTCATCTTTTATATACTTTAGTATGTTCTTTTTCTTGTTCTAAAAGCTTTCACAATAACTTTGTATGCATCTTATATTTTTTTTTTTGTTATTCAACATCAGATCTTCTCATGCTTATGTCAATTCTTGTTGGCATAACGTTGAGCCCTTCAGGAAGAAACCCTTTCAACTGTGTTGCATGTATCCTCAATCAACAGATATGAACGATTTATTCGTAATGGTTCCTAATCGTGTCATTCATTGTTTTTCTTTATTTACCTGCCAGCTAAAGAGTAAATCAATTTTACTAAGTTGTATTGTGGTAGTTAACACTTTAAAATATTTCAGAAAAAAGGACATATTTGATGGAATTTATTACAACTATTTGATATCAACGTTCCTATTTTTAATTGTGTAAAGTAATGTTGATAAAATGATGAAAATGACTTTTGCATAAAGCCTTTTGATGATAAAATGCTCTATAAAATATTCTTAATGGTATTCATAAATTTTTATGTAGCCACGTAGATTTCATTGTCACTGATGCATGACTTTTGGCTATTCATGAATAATTAATTTGTTTAGTCTACACGTAATGAATAAATTATATTGACATTCTTAATCTTTGACATGATTCGTAATTGTATTACTTAAAAAATTTCATATTTAAAATTATTAATGAAATTTTCAATTGAAAGGAAAAATTACTAAGTTTAAATAAGATGTGATTTAATTTATATTATGAGTTAAGTATGATATTAAAATTTTAATATATAACTAATGCGGTATTTTCATGTATATTTAAGATTTTGTTTTATTAGATAATCATATAAGAATAATTAGATTCAACTTAAGCCCCTATTTGATCCTACACACCTAACACATTAAATTATTATTGTAAAGGAAATTTATTTAAATGTATTATGAACAATGAATACTCCTTTCTACAAAAGGCCAAAAAATGCTTCTTACCTTGAAGCGATTTTAAAAGCACAAAGTTGGTGCAGTCTGAAAAAGATTTAAATCCTTGTTTAACATGTTTGTTACATGCAGACATTTAATTTGCTATTGATGCCCAATATTAAATGACAATACATTTAAATCATTGTAATAAATAAAACTTTCATTATAATCATTTAAATTATTAAATTATGACATTAGAATATTATTTTTTTAAAAAATATCTCTTCTTTATATGTACTCTATTAAACTAATAATAAGTTTGAGTAACAGATGAACACTCTCACCCTATTGAAGAAGTTTTTTTAAACAAAGTTATTAATCTTGCTTGATTCAATACAATCATTCAAGATAGACTTGAAAGCTTCAACATAAACAATCAGTTATTGTTATACAAAACTAACAAACTCTTTTATTACTCGTAGTGCTTCTAAGAAGAATTAATGTTCGATAAAAAATGACAGTGTTGTATTAGGTTGTAGAGCACTAATGTTATTATCCATTAGACAAAGGAGATTATTTTCTTTACCTGACATCAATTATTATAATACTTGAAAAGGAATATAAAAATACACTCATCTCAACATCTTAAATGAAGGTCTTATCTATTATTGTTTAATAATGTAGTCATATGTAGCAAAAAGAGAGCTATAGACAAGCTCAACAACTTGCATCCAAGATTGCTCTAGTTAGCAGCTTATGCCATTCCATTGTGACATAGGCATGAGGTGTATATGTTGAAATGGGAAGAAGGCTCCATTTATAGTACAATGATTGATAGTACAATGACGAGTTAAGCAAGAGTAACAACATCATCATAAGTATCAAGTGGTTGCAAGGATTATGGAAACTATTTTGAGATCGACAACTCGAAAAATCTCAAAGAAAGACGAGACATTTTCAATAAAAATGTACAACATCAAATGACTAGTCAAAAAATCAACTCTCAAGCAAAGAAAGGTCCCAAAGCGAGAAAGCCTACTTACCTGAAGCATCCCATCGTCATGTTGGTTGTCGGAGGCATGTTCATTGTTGCTAGCTCAACATTCCGAAGCATGTTGCGATAAGTATGAGGAATTCTCATCAATCTAGAAAAGATGGAAAGAACTACATGCCTTCAGTTATATCTTTGAGAAGCAATAGGAAATATTATTCATATAAAATATTTCAAAACTTGGCAACCTGTTATTTGGAAACTTGGAATATCCAATTCATCATAATTAATTGATTCGTTCATTAAAGATATCTATTTTTTTTTATATCAGTCAAGAAAGAGGAATTGATTCAGCTCATGTCTCTCCCCGTCTTGGTGTTGGCCGCCGATGGCCGACGGGAATTCGCTTTCTTTACGAGACAAAGTTATGTGTATTCTATCTTGAGGTCGTCATGTGGCTATCAAAAGAAGATGTTTATCTTGGCAGTTTGAGTTTCATTTGAAGCCAATTCCAACCCTTGGTTAACAATGGCTCAGTAAAGGAACGGTAAAACTATATAAAGATGGTAGAACATGTCAAGTCTCGGAGATGGCTAATGGAGTGGCATGAGGAGAAACCTTTCGTCAAGTATGTTTGATTATTCAAAGGTTTCTTAAATGTCTTGGTCAAGAAGGAGAGGAAAGTTTTCTTCATGAGATGTGCTGTAACATCATCAGTGTCTCCATTCGACTAAACTTTGGAAACTGAGAGAAAACGGGAGGAGATTAACTACTGATTGGAATGAAAACTTTTAATTTGTCTCATCACTTTCATTTTTAAAGAAATCATCATGAAATGTATTGTTATGTTTGTTAATTGTTTATGTGGTATATTAAGGAATACAACTATCATTGAAAAGTGATATTTGATTAACATTACAAATTAAATGAATGTTTGACACTCTTGATAGCTACATTTTGTCACATTTGCTTCCCACAGATAATGAATGGTATTAATGACTTCATTTTCACATCTGTTGTCTAACTCGATTGATCTCCCCAAAGTTTTGGTGTTGAATTTGTCTTATGAGATAGTTACTAAGTTGACATAAGGGTAAACTTTTATTTTAAGAAAAATATTTTAAATATTCATATATTTTGTAAATGTCATGATCAATCATATTATATCATCACTATTTTTTTTTATTCAGTAGGATTTTGAAAGAAATGGATAAGAGTTAAACTATAATATCTCAAACATATGAATATTATTTAATTAATTTTATTTTAAAAATATTAAACTATTTGACAATAATATTTATAAGATAACAGATCAAAAATGTAAAAAAAAAAAATTCATCAATATCATAAAAGATTAAAAATTTCATTGAAAGAAGAGTTTATAAATTATAGTTATTTTTCTCTTAATGATATAAAGGTTTCAAAATCAAACATATTTGACAAACTTTGTTACTATTCTTAAAAAGAAAGGTAAACATTTAATTGTGAGATTTAAATTATTATGAACCCAAATTTTTGACTCTTTCTTTCTCATTTATGATTATTATAATATATGTTAGTTATTATATGAGTTTAATTTTTTTTGTTCATGTCATTAAAATTTAAATCAAGTGACACAAACAATCTATTTTAAATAAATAGCATTTTAACTTAGCTTATAACAATTGATTTTGTCTATTTTAACTTAATTTTATATGAATTAAAGAATAAAAACATTAGATTTCCCTAGAACAATTAAAAAAAAAAACAAACTTAGAAGATTTTATTTTTAGTTTTTACAAAACCATGTTGTAATATATTAATGAACTATAGATGTTATATTGGTTATTGTTAAGACTTATTTTTATTTATTTTCTATTATGTATAATATTGTTAGTTTAATTATTTTTACACTTTCAGTAAAAGCATTGTTATTTTAAGATATTATAATATTGTTATATGTATGATTTTATTGTAAAAAAATCATTGGATTTTTATTTTTCAAATGAATAAAAAATTATTGATTTAGTGAAAGGGAATTTTTTTATCATATTTGTTTCAAAATTAAAACCAATTATTTTGAAAAAAAAAATAATAAAATAATATTTTATGATGTTTTTTATGTAATTATATTCGTGTAATTATATATAATTTGAAAAAGAAAAAAATCCAGATGTCACATAACCAATTGGTTTAAATGCAAAATCTTTATATGCTAAATCAGCTTGATTTTTAAAGATTGCATCATGGAATGTATTCATTTTTTAATTGTTTATTATAAGGTTAAATGATATGATGAAAAATACATCGATCACTCACAACTGTTAATTAATTTTTATTAAAAAAAGAAGATTTGTTTCATACTCAAGCATATCAACTATAATGAAAAAGTGTCATGTTAAAAGAGTATGTCATTTTATTTATTCCGAGTTTTAGTTTAATATTTAATGAGTGATTTTCTCTCAACCAAAAAAAAAAAAAAAATTTATTATAACTTTTAACTTTATATACAAAATCAATATATACAATATATATATTTTTTTTGTTGCCCAAGTTGAAGTTTGTCTCATCTGTTGCAAATATCTTCTTTTTTTTTCCATTATTCCAATATAAGCCAAATGACAAAATCAATTGCAATTCATTTTGATAAGCTTTACTTGTTAGAAAAATTGAATCTTTTTTTTTATGATATTTAATTTTTTTAATAATTTTTTAAACTTAATATTTACAAAATAAAATTTTTATAATATTTTCTAAATATGTTTCGGTTTTTAATTCCATATTGTAATACCTCAAAAGTGAGTGAGAAATGGTTTATGCTTATCTAAATATGTTATAGGTCGAGATAAATTATTTTAATTTTATGAGTTTGTCAAATATGTTTGCAAATTTTTAGTAATTTTTAAAACTTATTAATAAATTTTCATTAATTTTAAATCCTTTATTTGTAATTTTTAAGAAAATTCATATTCTCACCAACTTGATCTTCTTGTCTTCCAAATAATTTTGTTTACTCAATATTTGTTTTTCATCTCTCTCATTTGAGATGTCATAATTTATAATATTTTATAATTTTGTTGAAAAAATATTATAGTTTTAAAAAAAATTAATTTTTTTTAAAAAATCTAAATAATTAAAAATAACTTTAAATTTAAATTTTTTAATATTTCTAATGCTACAATTCCTCTCTATTTAAGATTATCAATAAACCTTTATTTCATTATTTTTTTTTAATTTAAACATTTGATAATTTAAAATTCTTAAATATTTATTAAAATATTTGCTCTACTTTTTATGTTATAACCCAACTAAAACTCTTTTTCCCAATCTAGTAGTCACAAATATCTTATTCACTTTATTGTAACAATGTAAGCAATTAGCATTAGTGCCTTATTATAATTCTCAATTTGTTTGATAGTAATGAAAATTTTATTTTATTTTTTTAATTATTAATGGATGAAAATAAGTATTATAATAACATAATCGTTCGCATTAATTCTTTTATTTTTATTGGATTATTTCTTTAATTTTGTCACTTTTTAAGAAGTTTATGTATTTGTGTCTGTAAATGCATGATAGTTATAATCCAAATTTATTATTTATAATTACTTCAAGAATTATCTCTTTCACATGTTATAATATAAAAAAAGTTGTTTTTAGGAACACTATGTTATAATCATAGTTTAGTATCATATATGTTATAGAAAATATCTTAGATTTTTTTGTGTTGTCATTAGGTACACTCTTCCTAATATTGTTGGTATATGTCAATATTTAACACTCTTTAAATGCAAAGTGATCCTCATTATAACGAATATTTTTACTTCATACCCTTTGTAGATTTCACTATTATAGATTTGTAAATTATTCTAAATTTGTTGTTCAAAAACATCAACTAATTATGCGGTTTATCATAACAGGATATGAGCTTATCTCAATACTAATTATTTTGCTCCATTTTACATTAACAAAGAATAAGATATTAATCCTACATTCTTTATATAATAAAAATTAAGATAAATAAATACTCATATTATTATAAGGTTTCATTAAGTGCATCTTCAAATGCTCTTATTCTAATCTTCAAAAGAAAAGAAAAGATATTATTGTACTCATTAATTGTAATTAAATGGTGCTAAAATTAAAATGAATTTTAAAAAAAATTAAAGACATATTTTAAAGAGATACGAATGATCATTTAAAAAAAAATTGCAAAACATTATGTATAATAAATAATGAAAGCATTATTTATTTTATGAATTTTCAGAAAAACTATTTCAACAATAAAGGGAACCGAGTGTTCGTATATAAATAAGAAGCAAAGCCTCGTCTCTGTCCTTCCTCCTCTCTTCAACCTCGTTTGCTTTCGACACCCTTCTTCGTTGTTACCCCTCGGTTTTTACATCTCTACTGTGGTTTTGTTTTCATTGAATCGTTATATGTATATCGTTCCCTTCTACGGTGAGATAAAACTGGGATGAATCGCTTCCCAGTTTTCTTTCTCACGAACGTGAAAAAGGAAAACTTGGCTTGTTTATTGTATATTAAGAATGTATAATCGATTAACCAAGGAAGGGGAAAGGCTGAGGAATGTACCGCTTTTCCCCTTCGATCTGCTTACATGTTTATAGTTTGAATGAAAGGAGGAGAAGAGGAGACCTTGATTGTTGTAAACGGTTAGAATTTGGGTGAAAAGGGAGGAAGAGGATCGTTGAATTGTCGTGAAAGTTTAGAATTTTGGTGAAAAACAAGGGATGAAAGCAGGTGAGAAAGCGACAGGTACCACCACAGGTATCCCTTCCACCAGCACCGGAGGCGGCGGTGGCGGGCAGAAGACGCTGAAGAAAGGGCCTTGGACGGCGGCGGAGGACGTGATTCTGACGGAGTACGTAAACAAGCATGGCGAGAGGAACTGGAACTCGGTGCAGAAGAACAGCAGCCTCCAACGCTGCGGGAAGAGCTGCCGACTCCGGTGGACGAACCATCTCCGACCCAATCTAAAGAAGGGCTCCTTCTCTCACAAGGAGCAGATGCTTATTCTCCAGCTCCAAGCCCAGCATGGCAACAAATGGGCTCGCATGGCGACCCAAGTGCTCAAAATTCCTCTTCGACTTCTCCATCTCTCTCTCTCTCTCTCTCTCTCTCTTCGTGTCTACCTACGCCTATGTTTTATTCCGTTTTTTGTTCTGTTTTGTTGATGGTGGTGTAGCTTCCGGGGAGGACGGACAACGCGATAAAAAACTTCTGGAACACGAGAGTGAAGCGGTGGCAGAGGGCGAACCTTTGTGTCTATCCGCCGGAGATCCAGCCGACGATAAACAATAGCCAAGGTCCTTCTGCTCCAAAGATCGCAGCCTCTCCACCGGAAACAGCTGCCCTGACGAAGGGGAAGCAACATCATTTATCTGCCGCAGCGCCGAGCCATCATTCGCAGGTCATTTCTGCTTCCTACTCGCCGGCGGGAGCCGCAATAACGACCCCCTATCAACGCCCATTTGGGACTCTTCTACAGGACACCACACGTGTAAAAAACCTCTCCGTCCAGTTCGGCCCCTCCCCTGTTCCTCCATGGGCCGCTCCTCCGTTTGTTGATTCCCCATCTCCTTCCCAGTACGTGCAGAGCAGCTTCGGCATCAGCTCGCAACCTCCGGTTCTTGAATCTCCTTGTTACTCTCTCATAATGGAGCTCCCTTCAAGCCAATTGTTCTGCCCCCCTGGTGGAGAACAGTTGCCTACTCTGACTCCAGGAAACAGCGGCCTCTTGGATGTTCTGCTTCCGGACCATCACGGAGTCGAAGAACCCTTCATTAACATCTGTAAATCGAGCGACTATGAGTCTTCAATCGGTGAGCGATATCAGCAATAAGAAGTTCCTAAGGAATAATCATAAGTTCGTACGATTCTCAATTTTTCCTTTATACCTTAAGCCTTTCCATGGCAATCCTCTAGGAACCCATGCGAGGGATGAGATGGACGTCGAGACGACTTTGGCGAGCACGATGAACCAAGACATTTCCATGCTGTTCGATGTCGTCCTGCCGGCGCAGGCAGCAAGTTCATCGCGGTCCTTCCCCACATGGTGGACCAACAGTAATAACAGCAGCGAATACTTCAATGGGTTGCAGCCTTCGGAGCCTCCCGACGACGACATCGAACTGGAGATGCAACAGCTCGGCTCGACGGCGTTCATGTCCCCGGCCGAGTACGACTCTGTTCTTTGCTCCCATTCTTGTGGCGATCTGCCCAACTTGGGTTGAAGCATTCTTGCGGTCCCCTTGTTGATAATCACTAATGGGCGACAGCTCCGTCGATGCTTCCGTTCTCCACAAAGTATTTGCTCATGTACAACTCCATTGAAAGCAAGCTTTGGAAGCGGGTAGTTTGGTAATTGATCGTGAAATCGATGCCATTTCTTTTTTCTTGTGTAAAAAAAAAAAAAAAATGCCGAGTCAAACATGACTCGACTTGTCATTGTTGTAGGTTTTCATGACAACAACTTCAGAGCAATTAACGAGTATGCTGAGTCAATATTGGTTTGACTTAATTTTCAACAAAGAACATTGTTGAATGGTCAAATTATATATCTTTTTCTCATTAAAAAAATTGATTTCAAATAACTTTATATATTAACAAAATTGAGCTAATTACTAATTAGTATTGCTTTACTTGATTAATTAATCACACGAATTGCCCTGTGAGAAACGTTGTGTAGTGGTGGACTTGAGAAAGATGAACCCAATTATTTCATATTATTAATATAATATATGAAGAAACCCATGTCCGTCGCCTTTCTACTTGTGTTAATTAAACGTATTAAGAGAAGCAATGCACACCTAATACGAACACGTGTAAACTAATGTTAATAACAAATGAGTCAGCTTCATTGATTAGTTAAGTTGCTGTCGTGACATGCAATTGTGCTTTGGAAGCTACTTTTCGGTCCTCATGGGCACTTTTGGACCACTTTGTTGCCGATTTTTATAAATATTTTCTTATTTATTTTTATGCTTTAATTTAATAGTTTTGTTATATATAAATAAATGTATATAATACAAAAAAGAATCTTGTTAACACTACAAAATATGAACATTTGCTATTTTGAATGAAAAGTCTTATGAAGGCCATTTAAAAACTAAATTTGAATGGCAAAAGAGATAATGAAATATTTTTTACACAAACAAATTAAAAAACAAATAGAAATTGTTTTAAAAGAGTTTTTTTGGAAAATTAATTAATGAAGGCAAAACAAATATAAAATTCAAAATAATTTTTTTATGTAAATTATAATTATTTATCTTTACAACTAATCATATTAATAAATGACATCATACTGTGATTATTTTTTTTAAATATTTTATATAGAGATAAATAAATATAAAACTAATTTTTAAATATCGAAAATATTGATGTAAAATAAAAAATCTTCAATTTTCAGTAATTTCAAATTTAGATATTAATGGCGTTAAGTTACAAAGAAATATTTGTATGAATAATATCAAGGGCAAACAGTATCACACGCATTTTCGTCTCTGCAGTCTACACGAAAATTTCCCCGACTCTCCATCGTCTAACTCTAAACCAAGATGGTGGCTTCTTTCGCGCTCATTGTGCTACCGATTCCCGTCGTTTACCGTTCTCTATCTCTACGCAAAAAGTTTCCCGTATCCGTTCCTCCTGCCCAAAGCCTGAGCATCTGCCTAAAAATAACCGCGGATTCCAACCACTATGGGCCCTCTCTAAGCCATGGCCAACGGCCGACTCCTGTGGGCGTCACCGAATGTGGTGACGACGGCTCTGACGCCGACTGTTGCTTAGTATTAGACCGTTCGGCTTTCTCTCGTACTTTCAATGTCGCCGCCCTTCGTGTTCCAGCCGCGGACTGCTCGGCTCTCGAGCGCCGTCTCCGTGGCCACCTCCTCAACTGGCCGAGGGTCAGAAACGTTGCGCGCGTCCCTGGAGACGACCTTGAACCCGAATTCAGGGCCCTCCTTAGAGACGACAAGGGTGACGGTGGCTATCGGCTACTTTCGCTTTCCAGGCACGACGGCGGACCTGAATTCGGGAGGGAGGCTTTGAGCCCGGTGTTGTATAGGGAAAAGCTCGCAAAGCAGTTCAATTGCCGCGGATTCTTGAAGTTTCGGCATTTGGAAAGGATGTCACGCCTGAAGAAGAAGAAGAAGAGGAACAGGTTGGCAGGACAAGAGGCTAGGGTCAAGGATGGAGAGGAAAAGGACTATTCTGTTGTTGAAGTGCTAGGGGAGAGTGACAAGGGGAATGATGAAATGAGTAGTTTGCTTGGTGATGAGTTCCATTCCCGAAGATGGAGAGGCCCAACAAGGTTGCTTCTGCTTGATGCACGCTACACGGGTCAAGACATTGAGGAGCTTCCAGCGGCCATCAAGGTTTTTGTTTTCCTCATTTATTTATTTGGAGTTCAGTGATTAATCCCGTTGGTGTTAGCAAGTGAAGCTCTCGTAGCCTTTTGTCTCATGTTGCCATTTGTCGAACTTGCAAGTTGAATTAAAATAACTCAAAGCCACCTTTACTAGCATTTTATACATAGGTGAAATGAAGATAAGCATGTAGTTTCAAAAAATAAAATGGAAAGCTGAGTTTAGTTTCATTAGATTTTCTATGGCCAAGTCAACACATACCCGAGTAAACATAACAATTTTTAATCACAGCTTTTTCTAGAGCTTATTGATCATGTAGTTTTATTACTTGGCAAGTGTTTCTAGAGATTTGTGTAGTTGCATTTCTTATTTTTAAAAAAGCTTTCGGTATGTGCCTACAATGCATCTAGTTTTGATTGTTATTGATTTCATAGTTGATTTTAGTATTTTACCTTAATCCTTATAATAATTTCTACTATAAAATATAAATAGTTTTGTACAGTTATATATTACATAAGATAATTCGTAAGTGTCATGCTCTGCATATGCTTATTATAGATAATGACTGACAATGCAGAAATCAGAGCATAACGGCAAGATTGAGGACATGAATGTCAACGATAGATGAGGATGATAAAAAAGTACTAATTAATTTTTTATTCAAATTATTTTCATTGAAACAACTATAATATAATATAGTACATATATACTTGTTCTAGTTAAAACTTAGTGACACCATGTTAACAAAACTATAATATATAAAATTATATACTCATAACCACCATCATGCCACTCTATGTATCATCTAGTTGTGAATCTGTAGCATTTTTTATGATGTTAGAAAAGAAGTGAGGCTCAATCGGTGAATTCTTTATCTAATAATATGGTATGATGAAATGAGCAATAACAAAATGATATAAGCATGAGTATGAATATGATATCTTAATAATAATTAAAAGTAGAAATAAGTCAAAATTAACAATGAATAACATACTTAGGAACATTAGCGTGTATTTACACATGTATATATTTAATGTTTTCCATGTATTTGTCATATATGATTTTTTATTTTTTTATTTTTTTTATTTTTCGTTGCTTTTTATTCACTTTAGTTGGTCATAATGTTGTTGGAGATATTATAGAAAATGTAGAACTATTTAAAAAAAACGAGTTGCATAAGATAGACAAAAGAAACATTTTGATAATAGATTTCATGTATTTTTTTTTTTGTAGAGGTGTTCTAACAAGGGGTGATTGTACAAATGTAATTACAACTAAAAAAATATGGTAGAAAACTGGTTGGATTGCTTTCCATGTAAGGGGGAAACCACTTATAGTTCTTGGTTGAGTTATTATTATTATTATTATTATTAATATTTGTGTAGTTATTGCAATTGGAACAGCTCTTACAAAGCTTTAGCTTTATTGCTCTAACCTATGATTGTTTTCACAATAACCAAGCTTGCTTTGTTGTTCCTTAGCAGTATAGTAGCAACCAAAATCCCATAACACCATTGTTTCCTTGCGGTTCCAGCAATGGCAGCTGCGTAATATTGTCGTGTTGCTAATGAACAACAAAGAAGGCTTGGTCGTTGTAGAAACAACACTAGGTTAGAGCAATAAGGTTGAAATTTTGTATGAAAAAGTTCCTTCCAACTGGAAAAGGGAAACTCCAACTATGGCAAGTTGTCATTGTACTTAACAAAATTTATGTGCATATAGCTATTTTTAATATGGGAAATTGCTTTTATGTTTCTAGCAGACGAAAACTTGAAGAGATAAAAAAGAGACGAATTATTATAGAATTTGGAGAAAAGTAATCAAGTCTAAGAAATTTATCATGTATGTCGGTATTACGAAAAGATCATGTTGTGATAGAAATTGTGTTTTCATTATAGGAAATGAAAAGAAAAAAAAATAATGGAGAGTAAAGAGATTATTGGAACTTAGATAAATGAATTCAAATATTTTGTAATGTAAATAATGGTAATTATTATAGTATTTTCATATGGTATCTATGGTTCTTAGTTGTATGTTCTAATACAATACTAAGCATAATATAATGGAAATAGAATAAAAGATCAGAAGACAAGTAATTGAAATGACATGATATAAGTATCATGTGGTGAAATATCGTGATTAAAAAGAAAAGAGAATAAAAGTGTAATTTTTCTTAGGGTTTATCTTATGATTGTATAGTATATGATTAGCTTTGGCACATGATACTAGGCATGATAGACAATAATTTTATGCTTGACAATGAGATAGCATTAACGACCTTTTTTGCTTTCGCTGACATTTTGTTTGGGGTTGATGTATGGAAATGACATGATGTGATTGATATAGATGACATAGTTATGATACGCCGAATAGCAAAGGTATAGAGATAATGCGATTTGATGCTATTAGAGATGAGATATGGTACAATGGTCATGTGGAAAAATTTGAGTCTAATTGAAATAAAAAAGAAAAGAGAGCTAAATAAGAAATAATATACAGTATATAGATAAAAACCATCAAGTATATGTGTGTATGTATTTATGTTGTTAAGTCATCTTGAGCAAGGGTTGTGAAGCTTCTTGAACTTATCCTTAATGTTTAAGGGAAAAGGGATTGTTGTGGTAAAACCTAATTAAATAATCAAAAATAGAATTGATTTCTTTCTTTTTTTCTTAAAAACTCAATAATTTGGAAATTTTTCAAAATTCAAGATGAGTTTTAAAAATTATGGTACACGAACCATAATTTTTCTTTTAATGAGTTATATTCATATTTATATTCACATTTTAGTTTCAAGTTATTTAAAATTAGTACATAATTATGAAATATACATACCTAATTTTATAGTAGTACAAATATTGGGACATTATAGGAACCTTTGTATCGTGCGATGATATTTTATCGGATAGCATGAATAATTTAATATATATATATATATATATATATATATATATATATATATATATATATATATATATATATATATATATTGTACAATATGATTAACTTATTGTTTAGTATGAAGAGAATGTAAGTCACATAATGGTTAATTCAAATGTGCCTAAGTACAAAATTAATTGTTATAAAAGCCTTTGTTACTTTCTTTAAAGAGTTTTACATATTGTATAGCATACATAAACTTTTTAAAACGCAAATGATGATGAATGTAAGATAAAAAGTCTATAAGTTGTGAGAGCTAGTTGCCATAGTAGCTGGTGTAATCTAGAACAGATTAGCTTGCTATGGGAGGACAGACACCCTAGCAACATCTCTTTAGTTAAGGGAAATAGACAAAGCATCTTAAGCCAAATTTCATTCAATATTTTGTGTTACAAGCTCTTGGATTAACTTGTATCTTTGTTTTGATGATCTATTAGATTCCTTGTGCTGTTAACTGCTAGTGAACTTATGTTTTGATTTGATCCTTGTAAGATTATAGTTTTTGGTTGAATTCCTAGCTGTTTATTATGGAGAGATTTGGTTCAGCTCGTACTTGTATTGTGTTGAGAGGATTTGGGTTGTGGTTGATCCATGAAAAGTCATGGCTTATGCTTTGTTTCTCCACCTGGTTGTAATGAATGAGTGATTTGGATAGTAGTCATTAAGAGATTGCTTGGGGTTGGATGTAGGTTTAAAGTTAAGAGGAACTACCAAAAATTTTTATGTGTTATTTATTAGTCTTGCCATTTAATTTTGCTTTTCTTGATGATTTTAACGTAGCCTTGAGAAGATATTTAACTTGATAATATTACTATCATGAGAAATTTGAACAAAGAGTGGCACAATCTAAGCATATTACAAAAAATTTACCTTATTTTAATTTTACTCAAAAGGGATTTCTTTAAATTATGCAATACCAATTCACCACTCCATCTTGGTGTATCTCGTAGGCCCTACATCTAGAATTCAAGAGTCTTGAATAAAATATTTATGGCAAATATCTTTGTTAATTTGATCTGTTAAACTCATAGTCTAGATTAGAACTTGGTCTCCAAAAACACTCATGAGAATCTTTTCCAAAATTGTGACAATATTGGCTTGCAAGATCTCTCTTTGTAAGATGATCTCTCTCGTTGATGAATTGCAGTCTTTCTTAAATGATTGAACTTCCCTATAAGGCTTCACTTTATTACATAGAGAAAGTTAATTCGAAAAAGACAACAAAAAATTTCAAGATTTTAGCAACATTCTTCACACATAATTTCAATGGATTAGGTTTTGTATTGTTGCCAAAATCTATTTACCAAAATAATGTTTTGAATCTCCAACTAACAACAAAGCGTTAGTATTAAAAATTGAAATTGGGGTTTATTGTTTGTTATTGTTTCACAAATCTTGATGGTTCAATTAACTTGGGGATCAATCATGGGCCTTTTGTATTTGTTGTTCTGCATTAAAGGTTAGCATGCAACTTTTCAATGGAGTTTGCAAAAAGACAAGAAAAGTACTAATATTCATTTTTGTAGAGTTAATTGGACATTTTGATCAATTATCGAATCATTTGTTTCATCAAAATAAACGATAATATAAAAGTTGCTACAACTGGGGAAAACCATGTATGGTGATTACATTGTCTGTCTATTCCAATTAGATGATTATTTCAGAAGGATTCATATCGAAATTTGAATGAGGCGATTTCATAGCAATTGGATTAGCTTAGCTTATCTTACCATTTCGATAAATTCATCATATAATAGTATTGATTTGTGGTTAGGGACTTAATTATTGTCAAATTTTTTCAATTTTTTAAAATTTTGATGTAGATGTTATTGAGATATATTATAAGTTTCATTTTATAGTGTTCATGGAGAGTTAATATTATAGAGGTTTTAGTTAGCTTTGAATACTTAGAATTTTATTTTATCTTTTAGATTTCAAAAATATCTTGATAGAATAAATTTTAGTTTTAATTACAAGTTATTATAATTTGATGCAAATCCACTGGCACTATGCAAATATAAAAGGGAACATTAGGATTAGTAGGACTCATATTTTTAAATTATCTTATCTATATATAGAAGTATCCCCTTTAGGTTAGTTATTTGTTCTTTGAGCGATTTAATGAAATTTTGTTTTTGTAAATTTTTTTTACTTCTTTCACTTTCTATTCTCTATTTCATTTTTTTACATATGTGCTTCCAGATTCAAAACTTTACTTGAGATGATGCCTATAATTGCAACAAGATTTCCTTATGTAAGAAAAGTGTTGGCTATGTGGGAAGTTCCCCTTTGTGATGTGACACCTAGCAATTATATATATTGATGGAAATATTAAAGAAATAACATCTGTTATAGATATAAACATTGCAATAACAAGTAATTTTCATCCACATCCAAGGGAAGATGGTGATCTTGACGAAAGGCTATCTATAGGTTATATTGTTGAAGACTATGGCTTCAACATCATTATATTTTAGATTGCGGATGGCTTGTTTGAACTTTTTAGGATTTAAGCCATCTACAATGAAGAGTTAAAATGATCGATCAATTAGTGACTTATTTCTTCCAATGTGTGGTATGCTATTCATAATAAGGTTGCATTTGTGTGTGTTGAACTTGGCCATTATGCTTTGTCATGGTAGGATGCCCCTTTGCACTATTGAGTAGAAGTTAGGAGTATTTAGAGTAGCTCTAGAAAACTCTTCCATTATGATTTTGCCATCATGTTTTGCGAAGAAGAGTGCATAAGTCAATGACATAATTTAAGGCAATGATAGGAGCAATTATAGAGTTTCATAGACAAGCGATGACACTTGATGGGAATCCTAATGATAATTCTATCCTAAGGAAATATCTTTTTGGCCGACATGCACACCTAGTCACCAAGTGAAATGTATTTCCTATTTTATTAAGTTATTTCTTTATGGTGATCGAGCTGTGTGGATAGTACAACGAAGAGGAGCAGCCCCCGAAGTTAAGTAGAATAAGAAATTTTCTAAATTCAATTCTTCCATTGTAGGAAATTTCAAATTAGTTTGTGAGTATTACTAGAATTCTGGGCATTCAAAGTCGAGGGGCTGAAAACTCTATGTTGTAATGAAAAAAGTGAGTCAAAAGGAGAACAAAAACAATCTCATTGTAGGTGAAGATACACCTTTATTTTGGAGAGATTCAAGACTTTTGATCTTAGTCTTCTTTGGTGACAATGACTAGAAGAAAGGTAGAAGTTGAACAAAAAAAGGATCTCTTCCACATTAAAGTTCAGTTTAAGCATTATTTGCTGGGAGTATTCTTTGATACATAATATTCATCCAACTTAATATCTTCGAGTCTGTTTGGGGTACTGGTTTGGCAATAAAATAACTCCTAAGGCCATATGTGCTTATGTGGATTATTGATAAGATGAAGAATAATGTGTTTTTTTTGAAGAATAATGTGTTGAAGTAGTATAACTTCAAACTTGCAATCTCAGGAGATTTTATTGATGGGGTTACATATGATTAGTTACCCCTTTGCATATGTACTATAATGCTTGAGAGCCTTTGTGGCATAGAGATGTTATCAATTATTGTTGAGCTCACAAATCTGGCCTTACAAAAAATAGAAATCATTATATTGTCTCATAGCCTCATGTTGATAAGACAAAGAAATGGGCTATATTTTTTTTAAATGCTTGTTTTGTGAGAAAGTTCTAATAATGCCACGGTTACCTTTGAATGTGATAACTTTCCTTGTAGATGGGAGGAAATCAGTTTTGTTGGTCAAGGAGAGACAATCTTACATTCTTTGCACAGGAACTATTAATTTGATGACTGCAGCTTTTGAGGAAAGCAATGAACCATTGTTTGACTTCTTGATAGAGAGTTTGACTTAAAGTGACACCATAAGTTGAGGACCATATATTTGCATAGTCATTTTTGGTGAAGTTCAAGGAGATTTTCATTATTATTATTGGATTTGGAGCTCATTTAGTCTGTGGCTTTTCAATTCATGGGAGATAGTCCCCTTCTTTGAAAATATGCATCATGATCAGTGATCAATTATGGGTCATCTTCATCTGACTCCATGAAAATTTTGTCTAGTAGGTTTTCAAATAAAATTGGAAAAAGCCAAAAATTAAAAATTATTTCTGTTTGACTGAAAGAAGTATTTGATCTCAAATAGGACCATTTGGCTCCTGAAATAGATGGTAAACAACATAACAGCTGCAACTAGAGCAGAAGCATGCCTAGAGTTTTTGATCAATTTTGATGAGGCAATTTCATTGGTTGTCTTAGTTGATTGAATCATTTGATCAAGTAAGTAGATTGGAGGTGCAGATTTGCATTTAAAGAATTGACTTTTGTCAAAGTTTTTGCTGAGTTTGAAATTAATTCAGATATTGTTTAGATATAATAAAATTTCATCTTAGAATATCTTTGGATAGCCTTTTGAGGGACTTTTAATTTTCAATCTCATGCTTTTTAAGTTATGGATCTGTCCTTAAGGTTTAAGAAATCATATCTGGGCAAGGTGACTTTTATTTTGAATTCCAAGTTAGTGTAAATCACTTGGGTCCTTAAAAATATGAAAGAGAAGCTCCAAGGTTTGTGAGAAATCCTGCTCCAAAACTAGCTATTCTTTGTATAGAAATAATCCATTTATTGTAGGCACTTGTTAAATAATTAATTTCATTAAAATTCATTTTCCAACAAATTTTTTCTTTTCTTTACTTTTTTCTATTTCTTTAACTAGGACGTTGGTGTTACAAGTGGTTGATGATACAAATTGATGTGAAAATTTTCTTGTTCGTGAATTTTGTAGCTTTAGACTTGCCTTTTTTAATCTCTATTAGCGTGACTTTTGTTTTCTAAAGGGGCTTTAGGCACATTGATGACCAATCTCATTTGATTGGACGACCCAATCTAGATTTGTTGGTCAATTTGACCATTTTGACTGTCCAGTTGGATGTCTTCCAGAAATTACTAATTGGCTACTTTGTTGTCGTACCTAGATCTTCTAGATTAGAATGAATGATCTAATTATGGAATGCTTTGATTAGTTCAAATTCTGAATTGGCCACTTTATGATTGCAAAACGAGTCAATTTGATCCTTGCCAACTCAACATTTGCATTTTGCGGTCTTTTTAGTCTTAACCAGATTTGATCTTTTGGGTTGATTGTGGAGCTAGTGGAATCTAAGGGGCGATAACCCTCTTGATAGTTAAGCGAGGGCTTTATGAAGGATGTATATGGTGGAGGAATGAATAAAATTGATTGGCTAATAAGATTTAGGTTATTTAATGATATTAAATTTGTTATAATCATTTTTAAGCCATTTAGAGTTTCATTCTAAAATCACTGGATGCAGCCCTTTCTCATCACATGCCAATCTTGTATGTCTCCAATAAGGAGACCTAATAGGTTAAGATTGTATCATTACACCAACCAAACTTAAGTTCCAACAACCTGTTATGCATGTAAGCTATATAGTTGATCATGGTATGCTTTACAAGTAGTTTCATCCCAACCTTCTACAATGTATGCTGATAGAAATTATTCAAATGAGATAGATGAAAATGCAACACCAATGCAACCAATTCATGCAAATGATGCCAATGCATCATTGAACAATAATAGAGAAATTATGCAACTAGTGTGTAGTAGACTATAATATAAGATGAAACATAAATTGATTAAAGGCAGCGTCTAAAGATGACATTTTGGGAAGGGGATGTAAAGTAAAAATTCTATCCCAAATAGTCATAACCATCATATAACATTGAGCACCTAGCATTGAGCTTGTAGATCACTTAGTGAATGAAGAAGAATTCAATTTAGTTAATAATTCTATTTCCTCACTATGATAATTAGATATCTCTATCAACTTAGGCTCATTGTCCCATTCAAACAAAGGGTTGGAAAAACAAGTAAACCCAAAGATAGTCATATTAATGTTGGGAAGTAAGATGGCCACACTAGTAGTGAGTGAGTCATTGTGACAAGGTACTTTTAAGAGCTTTGTATGACAAAGACCGACAATCGTGTAAAGGGATGCCATCAACCTTTGAGAAAGATGTTTGGGTTGGTAATGGCTTTGACATGCAATTCTTGAGTCTCTAAAGTTCACAAGTGCTTTATAGAAAAACTTGTCTTTTAAGTAGCTTTTATGTTCTTATCTGATGGTATTTTTAATATTATAAGATTACTTTTTTTTGCCTTGATTTTAAACGAATAAATTTTCTAACTCTTGCAATGGAAAGCATCTGTTATAATTCATAGTCTACCCAAGAAAATATATGCAATGTGTATGGGTAAAACATTGCACCACACATGGTCTAAGTAATCTTCTAATTGCATTGGTACAAGAATTATTTAGTAATGTGAATAACAGTGCTATCTTCTAAGTTGATGTCATAAAGATGAGAATGAGTTTCAACAAAAGTTCGTCTGATTTAAAGATTAAATAACAACTAAGTTAACAGTAGTCTTATTGGGAAAGGCTTGTAAGATGATAATAAGTCTAAAATATGGGTGATGTGAGATCTACCATAACACCCTTAATGCCTCTTGGTGAATTGAACTATGAGTGGTATGCTTAGAATGTATATGGTGGATAGGATTGAGTTGATGGAGGCAGGTGGTGGCAAGTCTTTCGTGGCAATTCTCGAAATCAGTGAACTCTCTTGACCATATAAATGACACATCCTCTCATGAAAACTTAGGCTAAAGCTTGGTAAGGTTACTAAATTAAGATTGCATATACTCTTAAGGTGTTCAGCTGTGAAGTGCGAAATAGGCTTTTAGGGTCTACATTTCTGCAACTCAGGGATTTACTTTGTCGTGAGTAGTTTTTCTATTAAGCCATGATGACAATGTGCTAAGGCAGGGCCCTAAGTGAGAATCAAGATAGCAACAAGGCATGGATCAAGAAATAGCAAGATAGTGGTATTCTAAACATACCAACTTGTTGCAATGCAAAATTTTAGGAACTCTATGGTTTAGGTTCAAATGCAAGGTCTCTTGAAGTTGTCTTTCAAAAAATAATTATTGCAATGCAGAAGTTTAGTTAGCATAATAATGCAACTCATGATTATCAAATATTTGCTTAAATTAAGGCAATATTTTTTTGAAGTATAATTTCTAAATTTTGGCATTTTTCTTTAACTCTAAGCTTATGTGAATTCACAAAATATATGCAATATTTATGTTGCTGTGGTGTCAATGCTTCTTAGAACGTGACAAAATTTAATATGCATGTTCTTAACAAGCTAGTGCAACCAATAAAAAAACTATTCTACTTTTATGCTATTAAGAAGGTCTGCTTGAGACATGCTAAATTTCTGTAATTGACTCTTAGCCAAATTTTATAAGATACTTAATGTTCTTAAACATTTGTTTTGTGTTGCTTTCACTTCTCCAAGCACAACAAATTGATAATTACATTTTAGTGGAAATGGTTTAAAAAATTTCTCTAAGCATGTAAATGGTTTAAAAAATTTCTCTAAGCATGTAATTTAATTCAATGAGCAAAATTAATGACAAACAATAACCTTGTTTGAGATAAAAATAATAACAATGTAAATGTGGCATAATGTTTTTTGGATTTTATGGAATTGCTAATATGACAAAGATATAAGAAGGAAACACCAAAAGTATATAGCTAACAATGGCAATTGCTCAAGATAATGTTGGAGAGAAGTGGAAAGAACAAAAAAAAAAAAAGTCCAATTTTCGCAAGCTAGATATATCTAAAGAGGAAAATCAAAATATGATCTTCAAGACACCAACATTTTCTGGTGGGCAGCCAAAAATAAGTCATTTCTTCTCCACTCAAAACCGTCTATAAAAACGGGTCTTCTCAAGTGTGCAAGAAGAGTGAGCCAAATTGTAGCAAAGTTTTCTCAGAATTTCTTGAAAATTTCACCAATGAAGCTCTTAAAATCTGTACTAAATTCAAGTTTGAATGGTACCTAAAATCTGTTTCATAAGCTGTTACCAGAAAGAGCAAAATTGATCATCTCATCATTTCCCATTTTGTTCACGCGCACTCCATGCATGTGCACTGTAACAGCCCATGCATGTTTCTTTTTCTTTTCATTTTGATACGTCCATTTTTTAGGCCATGCTTTTTTAAAAAAACTCACTTTGTAGCATGCATTATTTAAAATAATGTGCATAGCTTGTTGTGTGCATTTTATCTTAAATAATGCACATTTTTTGTTGGGCAATGTGAATTTGACATACAACCGCCAAATACTAAATGATATGTACAAGCATCGCATTGTGCATTTCCATGCTTGCAATTATGACTATAACCCACACAAGAGACATATAATAATTCGTCAAGGCTTATCACAAATATAAAATTAGATCATAAAATCATTATTTAGAGAAAAACATAAGATCAATTGGGAATACGAATTAACTAAGAAAAAAAAATAGTTGGGCCATGTTGCATCAAGATGTTATTGTCATAGCCCTTGGTGCTTCCAATTTCTTTATAAAAAAGCTTCATTACTTCTTGCAATGTTGTTTTTAGCCATTTCTTTTGTTAAGGCCTCCTGATTGTTCAATGATTTTTAAAACAAATGTTTAGCAGTTTTATATTCTCTTATCCCAGATAATATATGTACTGTTTCTATATTCCTCAAATATTATATCTTCTAAGGCCTGGTTATTTGATTGGTTGACCTAGTAACTTCTAGACGATATTTAACTTTAGATATATCACTTGAGTGATGTTGGTTGGCTCGTTCTATTCAAATTGCAATCTTCTCAATGAATCACAAGCACAGCGTGGACACATGGGTACATTCTTCTCAAATCATCTTAAAAAACAGAACCTGGACAGCTTATTGGGCATCATAAGTGATATTAGATAAAGATGAATTTAAATTATTGCATATTAAAATAATAAAGTGACATCATATCAAGGAGTTAATACATAAAACATACCAATTATCAAAATATTATGTTTAACAAAGCAAGCTCACACATGCTTTGTACTACATGTACAATTTATGAGGACATAATTGCAAGGAAAATATTAGAAGAAATCTAGGTATAAAATTTAACTTGTAACACTAATCAATGAAATGTTCAAAACTAATAAAGATTTTTAGTAATGTAGATAAAGTGTATACAATTTATATCATCTGCAAATATAATCCAAAAAAGAAGAGTAGATTATGCATCAATCATTTCACTCGTTCTAGAAGATGGAGTCTAAAGACCAAATAGTGTATCCATTACATCCTTAGAATCAAAAGATGGGCTATCAAAAGAGTGCAAATAATGTGTATTATCTTCAACTATAATCTAAAATAGATGGACAATCAAAAGACTAGATAATGTTTCAACTTCATACTAATTCAAAAAGATGGACAATTAAAAGATTAAATGATGTATCAACTGCATCCATTAATCAAAAGACTAAAATTATTTAATTACACTTCTAACACCAAGACCACTAGCGAAGGATTAATCCAATATAAAGTGATATCATTACTTTTGGCTAACTTGCATATTGAATCACAAGAATGAGTGGGTTACGAGAATGGGAGCTGGATGTGTGTTTGTGGTTAGCAAAAGAGAGGTCTATGGAAGGACTAAGAACTTAGGAAAGTTTTTTTAATTAGGAAGTTGAAAGATCATAATAAGAAATCAAACTAATTTTATTGCATTTAAAACTAAAAACATCCCATTTTTAGCTGATCATGGGTGTAGTTTCCTAATTTGTGAGGAGCCCAATCCACTCCCATTTCATTTACTAAGTGTTCTTGTGCAAGCGTACAGTTAATTTATTGGCATGAAATATAATTATTTGACAACAAAGGTGAACTTTGGCTATGATACCATGAAACAAAAAGCAGCACTCTGATGAAATAAATTCGTTGTAAATCAGAGTCTAGTTCCGACGAAGAATGGCTCTCTTGTTTGCTGCAAGAAATTATTACAATTTGTAGGTAAGTTCAATAAATATCAAGTGACATCCTCTTAAAAAGTATTGTTGTGACCTTGTAATTAAGATCTGGAGTGTCCTCTTCGTAAATTTGTTTTGAAACTTGACTCATACTTAGTGGTCATGAACTCCAACAAAAACCAATAATGTACCAGGAAAATAATGAATGAATCAATTTTAATTAAAAAACAGATTAAGATTAATGTTGAAGCATGTCTGTACTAAATTTGGACAAACAACAAGATTTTTACATGGAAAGTTTTTCTTACATTTGCATGTCTTTGATGTCTTGCATGCTAGTGAAGACTGGGTCAATAGAAATGGGATAATTATTGTTACATGATTCTTGAAGTAACATCAAATTATATATTTCTTGGGCTGTAAAAAACTAAGTGTATATAGGAGGCATGTTACACTGTTTGTAATGCAAAATATATTATATTTTATAGTTGAACTTATTTTTTTTGAGATGTGGAAATTTTTTCTTTAAATTTATATTTCTCTCCACAATGTCAGGAGGAAGAAACTAGGATAGAGAACTGCAGAAGAAAGCTTGTTTTTTTATTTTTTTAAATCAAGTATAAGGATGATTATGAAATGCTGAATTAGCTGAATTTTCCCTTTATTTATATTAGGGGCAAGACATCTATAAAGATGCTTGCATAGTGACTTTGTAGAGAAGATAGTTTGTGTACAGAAGCAGGATGTACGCAAGTTTTCATAATAATAATAATACCGCATGAAAGAATTTACTGAATTTTTTGTATGGTAACTTTTGTAGCACTGAATTTTGGCTGGGAGAAATTATTTGGTCTGTTCTCTTCTATTTGAGCATTATTTTGTTCAGGTAGATGAGGCATCTTAGAAGAATTCCGTTGTCAAAATGAATACTTTGGGATTGGTGCTTAACAGTTGCCCCAGCAGAAGCTTAGATTAATAACTTAAGGTGCAAGAGTTTTGATTCTGTTTCCCATGTCTAGGCAGTTTTGAAAGGTGATACAGCCCTTTGTGAGAATTCAGTACCTGAGCTTGCACAGTGCCAGTTGACACTTTTCTATAACTATTGGGACATGAGCCAGGTTTGTTTACTTTAATAGCCTATAAGCTCCTAAATTCCTCCCTTTACCTTTCCACACCTGAGCAAAAGAGTCATGTGAATAGATACTAAGAATTTCCTATCTAAGAAAATTTTATTTTTGTTAATACTGTTGACAGATTTTGGAAAACTTACTTCCTGAAGGTATAGTTGTACCAACTGGATTTGAAACAGTGGGGCATATAGCTCACTTGAATCTGAGAGATGAACACCTTCCTTACAAGAAAGTTATTGCTCAGGTATGTAGTTTCTTTAATTATTTTATCAATGTCAATGACAAAAATTATCCTTTCCCTAAAATGGAAAAGGGAAGATTTTTGGAAAACAAAGTTGTGTTGATTAACACTTCGATTGGATTGTTTATCTCGCCTTTTATCTTAAAAGATTGTGACTGTGCCATCATATCGATGACTAAACATCTTTATCATGACATAAAATTCAATTCAGTTAGGTATGCTTTATGTCACAGTAGAAACTGCTCCTGGAGAATTTATAATTTGTTTCCCTTAGTTGTTGAAGGGTTTTGGTTTTCATGTTTTATGCATTCTACCTGTATTTGAACTTGTATTCTATCCATTGTGGCATTCAAATGTTTTTCCTGTTATTCATTTTCATTTTGTATAAGATTCTGCAATAAGGGAGACCTGCGTATCTTATTCAGGTCATTCTGGACAAGAACAGGCCGAAAATAGAAACAGTTGTGAATAAGGTTGATACAATTCAAAATGAATACAGAACCATGCAGCTTGAAGTATTGACTGGGAACCACTCGCTTGTCACTACAGTCATAGAGAATGGAATCAAATACCAAGTTGATTTGGCAAGAGTGTATGCACATACTTTCCCTCCTTATCTTGAATTGATTATTTAACTGTCTTAATGATTAATGATGTTTTTTGAATGACTTTATTAGATGATTGTTATACATCATAGGAATCAATAATTGTAACTAAATGAGAAGAGTTTTTGGTCATGGAACTTTGGCCTTTTTTGGTTTTGGATGTTTAGACCTGAGTTCCTTATATTCAGATCATTTAAATTGATAAGTTAGAAGTCAATAGGGTTTATGCTTAAGGGTTCATTGTTGACTTGGCTTGTTGAAAGTTATTGTTTGTTATTCTTAATGGAGAATAGTATTTGTAATGTGCTCAATAGCCAATAAGTTAGTTGAAATTTGTTATGTGATGTACATTATGGAGTCTAGTAATTGTGGCACACGTTTTAACATAAAGCTGATTTATCCTTGGCAAGCTGACGCATCCTTGAACTTAAAGTTTGAAATTCCACATTTCAGGCCTTAAATCTGGGAAGGACTAATCATAGTTACAAGATAGTTATGACCTCTTGAAAATAGATATTGTTCACTGCTTTATTGGTCAGATAGCATGTGGTAATTTGGAAAAACAAGTTAGTTTTTGCAATATGAGGTCATGTACTATTTGTGATGTTACTTTCACATCTATCATTATGTGTTTTTTTGTGCTCAACATACTTCCAGTTTAGCCATCTGATAGTCAAAAACTGCTCAAACAAGTTAGTTTTTGCAATATGAGGTCATGTAGTATTTGTGATGTTACATTCACATCTATCATTATGTTTTTTTTTTTGTGCTCAACATACCTCTTGTTTGGCCATCTGATAGTAAAAAAATGCACCATTTATGAAATGCTTACGCATAATTGGAATAGCACAACAATGCATTTAATTGGTTATAGAAAAAAAAAAACGCTATTTCTCAATGCTGATGGATTTTTACATGCATTTGTATACTGTAGCAGCTTCTGTTGTCTTCATAGATGTAGATGATCGATATCAAATGAGCTGATACTTGGCATTTTGTGGACTATCTATAACTTATGCAAAATTATGTGAGTTGCAATCAGGAATATTTACTATTGTGACTAGTGCACAAGAGAGGCAGTAATTTTTCATAACTAGTGTTCTATTTTTCTTTCTTTCATCTTATGCTGCATTAATTATGCCTACTTTAATCTCTAAACTTCTCACCTAACTGAGATGATTTGTTATATGATTATTGATTATTAGGGTGATTTCAAGAAAAGAAAGTCATTTAATCCCGAAATTTAAGATTATAGTTTTGTGGAATGTTTAGCTCATTTTGGCTATATTTCGCAGTTATTGGAACTCTAGATTGGCCACTGAAAGACAAAGGCTTGTAAGAGGCTTTACTGGTTCTGATGTAGTTTGTAAGTTTCTTTATGCCTGTATTAAATTTACCTGTATGTTTGAGTTCAGAATGTTTTTGTTATCCAACTATTTTTGGAAATTCATTTATAAAGAAACTGTCCTGGAGTGAACCAAGCTCAGATTTGTGTGCCAATGCAGGCAAATTGAGTCTTTTTATTTGTGATATTTTTGGAAATTAAATTTTTATTAGCTAAAAATGGAAAGGAGTATTTAGAATAGGAGCTTTCTGAATTTAATAGGTTTAACCATACTCAGCTAAAACACAGAAAAATTGCATTCATATTTCTAATTGCAAAGAAATATAAAATTTAGGAAAACAAAATGGATGACAAACTGTTTGCAGAAATCTAGTTGAGTTTTGTTGATTTTCTCTTTAAAAGTAGTGTGGAGATAGTCTTTCATCTCAAGAGAAGCTTTAGATTAAGTATGACATGGCTGGAATTTATTCTCTTGGAAGGTAAAAATTATTTGTTGTATTGTTGTCTTGAGCTAAGGACTGAGTGCAAATGGATGACGTGCTTGTATTCTCTAGAATGAAACTTTTGTTGTTAAATTTGAACTGACAAATTTGTTTAGATTGTAAGGGAATAGTTTAAAGCTTAGGTTTTTTCTCTTACGGTAAATGGAATCTTTGTCTTTCTAAGTTTATGTCCGGTGGCATCTATCTGTATTAACATTCTCCTTTCTAGGTGGATCTATTGCCAACTCATGTTGATGACCACCAAAAGTTGCAATTTTAGTTGTCACAAGGCCTCAATAGCTTGGTGAACTTTCAAAACTGTGCAAATGATCTCGCGTAGTATTTTCCCCTTACGTGAAAAAACAATCGATTTGTTCTGTTGGATCAACTGTAATCACATGAGATTTCTTTCTAAGATAAATTTTAACTGTTTTTATTGCTCCCGGATCCTAATCACTACTAAACTTAAAGTTGGATGCCCCATTTATGTAGATTGGAAAATCAACAAAGATGCGACCATTGATAAAAAGGAGTATTTGATACAAGTTACCCTTTTGGTATCTTGTAAAATTACAGTTAGATCACCAAGTAATCAACAAAGTTCGTATTCCTGATGAACTTCCATTCATCTCTTTAATACTGGCATGACCAGCACAATGTTTGGTTGAGATCAAGTGGAGGGTTTTTTAGGTGGTCCATGAATAGCATAGCATTTTTTGAGACAATATAACATGAATCTTTTATGAAATTGTGTTAGTTTTAGTGTCTTTTTAAAATGGCACACTTCATTGCCTGAATATACTGTCAAATGAGCAAAGATTGCAACATTTATGTTTGTAGTAGTGAAAGATTAGCTATGTTTCCTACAACATCATGGACAATGTGGGCACACAAGTACTCCATGACACTGCAATAAGTACTTCAGCTAAGTAGCTGATTGGGTAATGAATGTCATGACTAATAGGATTATTGATCCATGTGCATTAGAAGGTCAAGGAAAATGATACGTAGGATCAAAACTTTGGTGCTTTTTTAAAAATAGGAATGCAAGTGAAATTTTTATGATTTTGGATGAGGGTTTGTGGGACATTGTGGTCAATGTTAAGTAGATTGATTATAGAATTATTGCTTGAAAGACTGTTATAATTTGACAATCTATCAATTTTATATGTGTTTATATTGGTGAATGCATTATCTCACACATTGGAGAAAATTCATGACTTTTGTAGAACATGTTTCAATGATTTTAAACTTGAGACAGTTGATGAATTTTACAATAGGTTGGCTTTACAAAATTGGTTCTCATGACATTTTTTTTTCTGAGTTTTCTATGTATTAACTTTTGAGCCAAATTTTCAGATTGTGTGTAACCAGTACTTTGCATATTGATTGGAGATGATGTGAATGAAATATAAGAATTTTAGATAGAAAATAATTAACAAGATAATCAAATTGTTAGAATCAATAATTTTATTTTATATTTGATATGATTATAAATAATTCGTAAAACTTCCTTTATAAGTGCATTTGTGTATTCTTCATTTTTTGAAAATTTATTAAATCAATGTCGAAACAAAAAATTGAAATTCCCTAAACTATCAAAATATCGAAATCAACACTTTAAAAATGTGCTGAAATAGAAAACAAGATTGTATGTAAAACCAAGCTTAATACATCAGATCTCATTAGGTAAAGGACTTTTTGTTAGAGAGTACATAAATGGACATGTAGGAAAGGGAGCAATGAAAATTACTTTTTGTTAGAGAGTACATAAATGGACATGTAGGAAAGGGAGCAATGAAAATTAAAAATCTTATGGTGGTTGAGACCGGTGAGGAATGTTTTAACTTTTATTTTAATATATAATTTTATGATTTTTATTTCTTTTTTATGATAGGAATAGAATAATTGATTATTTATAAGAGTGAAATTTCAAGGTACTGATTAATTATTTTATTTGAGAAAATGGAATATTTTATATTGCAAATAATGTAAAGTGAGTCCTGATAGATTGTTGGATCACTTGATCTAATTTAATGGTGTTAGATTTCTACCTTAAAAATTGCAAGGAAAAAAATTAGTCAAAACATTATATCATGGTAACTTAAGGATGAGAAAAAGGAATGCCTTTTGAAACTAGAGCCTTAGATTTATATCCTTAAGATAGAATTGAGAGATATAATCATATGTAGAATAGTGTTGCTAGCTGTATCTACAAGATAGCTAAGGTTGTGTTCAGATAATATAGAAGGGTGCACTCAAAATTACGTGGAAGCCTTTGTGGTGTAAGCATGAAGAACAAGGGAAGACTGAGTAGAGGTTCTGTTAAAGTTGTATTTCAGTTATAAGTTTATAGAGAATTGTGATATAAAGTTGTATGTTGAGAGGCAAAAATAGCTATTAGTGATACTAAGTTATTTTATTCAATATTTTTATAAGAATTTGGTTACTCAAAATTGAGAAAGGTATGCAAACTTGTCAAAATCAGGGACAAAAAGTTGACTTAAATGAAATTTGGTAACGACGATGATTGAATTACCTAATCGATGATGATGATAGATGGATGAGTTTTCTTCATAAGCTTTTTAATTAAGATGATAACTTTAGAGGAGCTTCTTATATGCTAGTTCAATAATTCCAATATCTTTAAGGGTTAGGCCTGCATTGGCAAAACTGTGGCTTCTTTGTCAAAGCTTTGTTATTACAAAAACATGCTTTTCAATAAATCATTGTGCCTGCATCCCATTGCACAATCTAGCTATTTTATGCTTCCTTTTTTTGGTAGGACAAAAGGTTACTTTCCTTGAAAGCTATTTGAGACAAATGCTATGCATTTCAACATGATCAACTGCAGCCTAATTTATGCCTCACTAGGAGTATTGATTGAGGCTTTTTTTCCTTGATTATGAAGAATATTTTCCAACCATTTAGGCATATTCTGAATTTCACTTTTCCCAATTACATTTTTTGGTAATTGATTGTGTGGCAAGTTGTTTTTATTTTTTCCTTTATCATTTAGCTTCAAGCAAGGATGAATAACCCATGTTCTAGCATTAGCATATTTCAGGCTAGGATTTTCCTTCTCAGATCTGGTTAATAGCTATGTCTTGTACTTATGCTCAGATTTGATTGACTTAATAGGTGATGTATTTTCTGGTGTTGGCCCTATCACTCTTTCTGCAGCCAAGAAGGTGAAGTATGTATATGCAAATGATCTAAACCCAACTGCAGTGGAGTATCTTGAGAAAAATATTTTTATCAATAAGTTGGATAGAAAAATTGAGGTAGGCATTCTTTTGAAGCTGATGGCTTTTTGTTAATCTCTTAAAAGGATTGGTTTGCCTCACTTGGTACTTCTCAATCCAGCTACGAGGTTCTATTTAGGAGCATGTGTCTTCAGTTTTTTATTTTTTATAACTTGATGATGTTGAATTGTATTCGTATGTTATATGTGGTTTAGAAAGCTTGATATTATACACATCTTGTATAAAGTTTACCAAGTGGATTGTCAATCTATGGTTCTAGTTCAATCTTCTTTTGTGATTTGATATTCTTCTTTTATATACTTGTTAATTCTCACAATTATTGTGAGCAAATGCAAAAACTTGAACCTGTAATAATGCAGCTAGAGAGCAGATATGGAGAGATTTCATGTGTGAGTAGTAGACATAAAGAAGAGAGAATGAAGAGTGAACAAATACATATTGAATGGCTTTTTGTGTGAAAATCCTAAAATTGGGAAAGCTATGTTGTCAACAACCATTATGTGTTGTCACATTTACATTTTATTCTTTCCCTTTATAAAGATTTAGGGTTAGACGTCTTTATAAATAAAATAAAAGAAAACAGGTGATAAGAAGAAGACGAAAAAGAAAGGAGAAAAGTGAGAAGAGTCCTCTGTACTCTTGTTTGCCAGTTGAGACGAGAATATCTAGAACCCTAGAAACTGTGGATTTCATTGCATAACATTAAGAGCCTTAAAAGAAAGAAAAAAGGCAAGAAGGACGAAACACATGAAGGACAAAAGATAGCATTCATCTTTTGATCCTTTGAATTGTTGTTGTCAACTATCAATGGGTGCGTTTCTAGGGAAAAACATATTGTGGTTAATAAATTTCAACTCTTTAGAGCTTGGTTGGACTTTGGTGTTAGACTTATAATGGAACCTAATGCTTTAGAATAGCTTCGAACTTTGGCTTAGAACTGAACTAATGACAAATCAGGCTTGGATGAGGAGGCTAGGTGGTCCTGAGCAAGGAGGCTAAGCAATCTTGGGCAAGGAGGCAAGCTAATACTATGCAAGGATGTGCATTCCTGAGCAACGACAACAAATCATAGGCAAGGATGGGCAATCTTAAGTGAGGATAAGCAATCCTCAATAAGGACAATCTAAAATCTTGTCTTTGATTTCTATGTTCTTCATTTTCAGTTCATTTTATTGCAATTTATTCTTGCCGCTCACATGTTTTAAAAGAATCTAAATAAATAATTTAGTATCTCTCTCTTTTATTTTTCATAAGCTCAACATTATGATTTCCTTAATATAGTTTCCTAAAACCATTTAGTGAAGTCATTCTAAATTGTTGGCAATGGTATCATTAAACACATTCTAAATATTTATAAGTTATCAAAAACCTATAATTATTGGCATTGTTTTCATAAATCATTAATTGGAATCATTGATTAAACATCCAAATATGTATATCTTCAGTGATAAGTGATGTATTTGTACATATGTAAGATTAGAAAGAAAATGACATAATTGAGGTCTTTGAAGGATAATGGAATACAAAATCCTATTTGAAAAAACATTATATTTAAAAACATACTAGAAGTAAAAGAGGATCACGCTAGTATTTCTAGATCTTTGATTGTTCTTTAAAGACTTGTTCCTTCAAGAAATATGATTGGATTTCTAATCTCTCTTTTACCCTTTTTTGTACAATTTGGATGAATAAAAATCCTATGTAATATCTAAGAATGAAATCCTTTATGATCTCTTTTTATATTTAGTGAGGATAGGGTTATGAGGACAAGTTGTTTTCATAAAAGGCATGGTTGGTGGGCAAATATGTTCAGTGATGTTCTCAGAGTCCTACTTATGGTGATGAACTTTGGAAGATCATAACCTTCCTTAGTGAGTTATTGTCCTGAACTAATCGGATTTTTTCCTTCTCCAAAAGGGTCTTTTCTTGTTTGGTCACTCATCCCAAAATTTCTCCAACTCTGACTTGGTTAACAATAGATGTCTTATGGGATGCATGCCTAGGTTACCTTTAAAAGACATCTCACTATTTCAAAGCTTATGACTTATGTCGCTCAGGATCTTTCGTGCTGTAGTCGATGTGAAATTTATTCGTTCTCTTGGCTCTCATACTTTGTATGTTCTTTTAGTTCTTTTATCCTTCTGAGACAGCCTTGGCCCTCATATTTTGGATGTTTTCTTAATCCTTCCATCATTCTTGAGAAGCCAGTTAGGTATTACATACCCATCAACTTAAGTTTGGTTTGTCATTGAATCACATTGGAGTAAAGGTCGGCTCTGATTCCATATTGTAACATCCAGCCTTGGTGAGATATTATCTCAAACTGATTGGGTTTTTTCCTTATCTAGAGTTACCTATCCCAAATTTCTCCAACTCCAGTTTACTTAATAATAGAATTTTTATAGCATCCAAGCCTAGATTACTTCCAAAAGATGTGTTATCATTTTAAGGCTTATATCTTTACTTATATCTTGCAAGATTTTCCTACCTGTAGTTTGTGGAATTCATTCATGCTCTTGGCTCTCATACTTTAGACGTTTTCCTGATCTTTCCATCCTTCTCGAGTAGTTAGTCTGATGTTACAAATTTCTTGGCAAAAATGTCTTTTTAATTCCGTTGTGCAAATTGTCCCTATTGTCATGTGTCAAGTCTTTATTTGGAGTGTTCATTTGTGAAAAGTAAGTACCTTTTAGCTAATTCTTTTGCAAGTCAAGGTTTGTTGTTGAGATGGAACTAATATGCAAGCTTTTTTAAGCAACAAATGCATCATAGAAAGTGTTGGTGCTTATTAGTCATGAATTGCCTTGAAATGTGGCATCTTTTTTAGTATTTTTTTTTCCATAGACTTGGTGGGGTATTATTTAGTTGGATTATTTTACATCTGTTTAAAAATGTCAAGTTTCTTTTTTGTGTAAATTATAATTGTTTAATGCATGCTGCAATTATGTTTTTCAAGTTTAAAAGAATAGGCATCAAGGCTATATAGTTTGTTGTATGTTTGAAGTAGGTCCTTATCTTAATAAAAACTATGATCTTTGATCGTCCTTTTGCATATTAAAATAAGTGAAATTCTTGATATGTCCAAGCCACTTTTCTAGCCATTTTTATTTTCTTCCTCCAATTGCTAGGCGATCCATTTTCTTCTCAAGCTCTTGCAAGGTTGCAATGACTTTTGAAGTGTAGCCAAAGATAGCACCAATTAAGGGAATGTTTTCACACACCTTGAAGGTTTCATTCTCCTTTATAGTCATGATTTCTGACCTTGCTCTCATGCTCTAATCCCTACATTTTCCAATCATCTTACTGGTTTTCTGATTTTCTTTGTAGTTATCTTGTTTTATGTGCTCTCAGGAATTGCAGACATTTAGACGGTTGGACTGGGTAGGATTTAGGTTTATTGTCTATGGATGGGATGGGGAGATTGAAAGAAATTGGGAAAAGATTGACAAGTTTTTGTGTCAGAAGATAATCAAGGAAATGAACTGTAGGGGTAAAGAATGAATTTGATCTGGAATGTAATATCGTTAACCTTAAGTGACTTGCAATATACAACCAACTTTGGAATCTTGATGCCAATTTTTAAACTTAAAAGAATCAAATTTCTACAGGCTTTAAACCAGGAAGCTCTAATTGAAATAAACCCTTCTTTAAAATTTGGTTGCCATTTTTTTTCTACTATTGATTTGATGATTCTACGAAATGGCTTTTGCCTCTACCTTAAGTAGTTTTGGTTGCCATAGCTTCTCCTGGGCTATGTCCTTGAATGGCAAAAAGCTTGCACATGTGGGTCCACAGCAAAATGGAGAGCCTATGGTAGTAGGTGGTTTGGTGAATTGATTTTTTTTTAGTTTAAATACGAGTTTTGGTGCTCAAATGTTTATGGATTTAGTTCTTCAATTGATTTTTGGGAAATTCTAAATAGTTAAAATTTTGAACTTTTATAAAATAAGTCATTTATTTATTTTAGAGTAATAGTTATATTTATTGAGATCATTGAATTATTCTAGCTATATGGTTCTGTCATAGATTAACTAGATTTGGTGTCAAATTCATTGTTTTTTGGGGTATCAATTTCTTTGGTTGAAGCACTACAATCACTCTGGTTAATCCATCAAATGGCACCATGATAACTAGTAGGCCTAGAAGAAAGTCAGAATAATCAAGCTGACTACTTAAACTGAACATGTTAGCCTTGTTTACTTGCACTTCGGTTATTATGTTTCATCTTCAAAGTCAATGTTTTTTACCACATCATGGGTTTTTGATAAATAAAAAAACTTCCAGACATGAAGGAAAATATTTTAAGCTATTTATAGCCATCGTTTGAATGCTAAATGGTAAAATGAGTACATCTCTTGGCGGCGTTTGGTATTTTGTAGCTGTAGCTGTGCTCTTGCCGAGTTTTCTAGCGCATACATAGGTTGTTTAGTATTCCAATTAAATGCTTGCTTGTTTTATCCTGTATCCTTTCTCCGGTTAGAAATTCATTTTAATTGATTTCAATTTAGGTTTTTAATATGGATGGTTGGAGGTTCATCTGCAGTTTATTCTCCAGTCAGCGATGTTTTTCCATCACTCAAGTGGTCATGAACTTGCCAACGGATGCTTTAGATTTCCTTGGTCAGTATTACCGATTTGCATTCTCGTTTTTCCAAAATTGTATGCAAACACGATGCTTGTCAATTTTGGGAGATTTGTGTGCCTTAGGCTTGTTTTCCTATTGCCATGGTTTTTTTGATTATTTACTTACCCATCCTCTTTGCTAAATTAGTGCCTTTTTGTTATCTAGATTTTCGTGGCTAAACTATGTTTGCATTATCTATTCTTTGGGAACTGCTGCAATAAAAGACCAGCAAACGAGTGCAAAACACAAAATGAGTTTTATACCCTTTGCCTCAATGTTGAATTTCATTAAATTCAAGTATTTAGACCATGTTAATACCTATTTTCTTTTGAATGATTTAAGTGATGTTTTTAGATCCTTGTTTGTTTATCTATTGCAAGTGTTTGCTTAACCTTCTCTAGGAACAATTCATTGCTCTTCTTTCTTTATCTTCTTGAAGCTATTCGTATCTTCATACCATATTGAACTTTGATGGCTTATGAAATAACATTTTATGTTCCTAAGGTATCTTTCATTTTCACAGGAGCATTTCGGGGCATTTTTGGTGGAAGAGGAAGAACCAATGGTCGTCGTTTGCCCAAAATTCATATTTATGGTTTTTCCAAAGCAGATAACCCCGAATTTGATTTCCATGAGGTGTTATTTTTTTATTTCACTCTTTTTTTTTTTTTTTTCCCAAATACATCTTTGATCTTCAATCGATCTGATTTATCCAGAGGATAAACATGGCATTGTACGAGACGGTGGCTGATATCGAAATGCATCGAGTCAGGCTAGTTGCTCCTGGAAAATGGATGCTATGTGGTTCCTTCATTCTTCCACGAAATGTTGCTTTTGCATCAAAAATTCATGAAGGATAGCATTATACCAGTAATGATCATAGGTAATTATTTATATATATATCTCAAAGTTAGACTACGATGAAGGAGAGTGTTGGTTTGTTTGTTATGTGTTTTCCTTCATTCCCAAGCACCTGTTGAGAAGAAGGCTGGTGTAACAAGAATATTGTAGTAAATTGTTTAAACATATAATTGACTCAAAAATAAAGCTCAACCGTTCAAAAAGCATAGTCGTGTATGGGTTGGCTTTACTGGAAGAAGTTAAAAATGGTGTGTTGAATTTGGATTATATTTTCTTTCGAGGAAAATGAAAGGCCTCTTATTCATGATTTGCTTTCCAAATTCTGATCGTTCATTTAAGTAGTTGCAGTTATGATGCAGACGGAAGATGGTGAAATGCTAAAGCTTGATTTCAAGGAAATGTCTTGCCTTCCCTTCAAATTTCCATCTCAATTGGAATGTAATTTGCTTCGGTGAGACACGTGTCATCAATTTTTATTTTATTTTATTGATTATTATTATTATTGTCTCGTATGGTACTTATGCAATTACATAATAACATGTTATGGATGCATACCCATTAGAAGTGCTTGGCTTCTTATCAATTTTCATGCTTAGGAGGGAAGGATGTGTAATAGTGCCACGTGTGCTTAGTTGAACTGTCACCTACTGCTTTAAGCACCCACGAGCTGACACGTGGGACGGTATCCTAATGATGGAATTGAACAAAACAGGTTGGCCCCAGGTTCTTGGAAGTGCTCGTACACGATGGTGGCGGTTACGTCACTTTTTTTTTTTTGTATTTTTGTTGAAGGAAATTATTCGATCACCGATTTTGTTATTTTGAAAAGATCACCACCATTCATCTTTACCACGGTGATACTAATCAATAATGCAAAGATTTGTCATTATGATCTATTGAAAATATTTTATTTTCTCATTCGTCTAATTTTTAATCGACCATTCAACATGTTGATGATGTAAGAGCTGATATTTTCATGATTGATAACTAAAAAATTGTGAAAAAGTAATTTTTAAAAGTGACAATACAATCTTAAACATCAAGTTTCTTTGAGATGGTTAAATTTATGTGATTTGAATGAGCATTTTTTTATGATGAATGGTGGATGTTGTTGTGATCAATTGAAAAATCTCTTCCTTGCGTTTTCTTAATCCTTTAATTCTTTATCAACCAACCAGCATGTTGATGTTTTAATAGTTGAGTCTTTCATGATTGAGAAGAAAAAAATTGTATATAAAAATAATTCTTTGAATTTATTTTAAAAAGTGAAAATGTGAACTTAAACATCAAAGAAAAGTTTATTAAATTTATGTGATTTTAATGAGAATTTTTGTATGATGTAGATGTTATTCATTGCACCCAAGAAAAAAAACGAAGTGTTGTGACTTTTTAATACGACAAATATAGTTTAAAAGGATGGATGGTTGATATGAGAGCCGTACAATATTTCATGCTCGATAACAATAATATCAATTTTTGCTTTCTTGTAAATTCCCCCAAGTGGATTAGAGGACAGTTGTGAGAAATCACGGGAAAGGTTCAGCCAGAGTAGCCGATTTGGCTCCAGACCGCGTCCCGAACCCGGCTCATATCCCGGCCCTTAAGGGTCCGACCGACACCCTCGAAGACAGAGGTGGCCACCGCCGACTTGCCCTTCTCCCTCGCCAGGTACTCGTGTGGTGGGATCCACTCCTCCGTCTCCTCCCCATCCGACCTGCTCGCCGACGTTGCCGACTCGACTGGGCCCACAGCCGTCCTTCCTCCCCACAGCGGCACGCTCACCGGCGACGAAAGCCCCGTGTCGATCGCCCCACAGCTTCCACTCGGATGATCTCCTTCACATTTAAATTCAAGGGACAGTCCACTCACTTGCCTCCGGTTTTTTCCACCGCCTTCCCACCTTCTCCAGTTCCGCACATACTCGCAGGAGGAGGGAGCGGCAGCGCCGGAGGCCCAGACGTCCTCTTCGTTAAGCTCAAAGCGATCGGATCCGACTCCGGCGTTGAATTCGCCGGAGCCGAGGAGTCGGTCGGCTGCGTATAAGCTCTTCTTGCGACCCATTCCTCTTTGCGAGCTGCGTGGGATCGCTGGATTTGTATATATAAAAACCCACCATAATTTGTAGCTGAGATTGGGACCCAGCGTCCACGTTGGCCGAGCACTGTTTCTTCCATTAGTCATTGGACACGTGCGTCAACTGTCAGCCATGAAGGACCGCCCACAAATCACAAACACTGCCGTGGCGTTATGGTGATAAAGACGCTGGCATCCGATTGTGCTTATTAGATAAATAATTTAATAAATAAAATATTTTATTTTAAAATTAATTTGAATTTATGTGATCTAATTTAAGCCTTACTGTTGCTTGTATTATCATAATATAAAAATATTGTAATAATTATTTTTAAAAAGTTATTTTCAGCTGTCTACTGTTATACTTTTAAATTAAAAAAAGATAAAAAAAAAAGGAATCCATTAGAGATTCTATCCATGTGAGTTTATTCTTCTTCTTAAAATTTTGCTATTCACAAACAGGCGAACAGTTAAGATTCTCATTAATTGTTAAGTTTAAGAAAAGGAATATTTATTTCAATTATTAAAATCAGTAGGAATTATTGAAGAACTACTTATCACATGATAATGTTTCTTTGTGTTCATCATGCTCTATTGATTATAACTAGGAAAATCATCCTCTCTTCTCACAAGTGTCGGTGGCCCAACAGATTTTTCAAGATGGTGAACACCAAGATTTTCAATAGAAATAAATATATATCATGCTTTATAAAATAATATTACATTTTACTTGTTTTAATCTTTGATAAATAGGGTTTTATAAACAAAAAACAATTCAAGATAGTTTAGCATATCAACAACAAAGCCTACAAAGTTGATTTGCCATCTTACATGAAATTTTATTTCATGTTGAATGTGAAAAACCTTAAGTCATTCGAATCTTTCTATTAATGAAGATCATAAGATAATACTGGATGAACTTATGAATTGATAGTAATTTCTCTGGTTTTTACGTAGATCTTTTTAGAATAACACCTCAGGAATGCTGAATTGTTTAAGGTGTCACAAGATATAGTTAATAAGGTTCCATTGCCCTCACACATTATCATCAAGAAGAGAAAACCATGAGAAGGCACCAAGCTTTTCTGTAACATTGTACAGACATCACGAGATCACTAAATGCTATAATCTCAATCACGAGAAAAGTTACTTCTTCCATATGACTTGAATTAGTAAAAGGAATGTATGATCTACAATTAACATGACCAAATATATACTTGACATGAAAGAAGAATACATTATACAAATCTACGTTAATAGTAGTTGTTCTTATCTTTTTTTCTTAAGTTTACTGTCACTATTCTATTTTTTTTTTTTCTCTTTTCTAATTATTAGTCATATATAAAATCAATCTGTCACAAATTGGGGAACAAAAAAGTAAGGAGACCTGGTTTTCACAAAGTGAGGATGAGAATAAACAAGCAGCAGTTGGAGTTGCTGATAAGGTTGGATTACAAGAACATCGTCTCAATTCATTCCGACTCAAAAGCTAAATGCCCATTTCTTCCTTCTTGCAGAGCTTTACAACTGACATAATGGAGTTCCACCTCTTAGGCTTCAAATTAGGCCAACAAAAAGGGAAAGAAAGAAAAAAGGGAAACATTCTAGACCAGTAGAACTAGCAAAATAAAACATAGCAGCAACCATTTCCAAAGCAAACAAGGACAAATCTGGGCTTGATTTGGTTTGTAACCCAACGTCCTCATAACATAAGATGTGCTTGGAAATGCAAACCAACTAAAGGAAGTCATTCAAGCTTGCTCTTTCCATATCCACAGCCTCATATTCCCTCTTTCTCACACAAGTCCAGCAACGCCAAAGTCTGCACTCAAAACAAGACAAATACTTGATTAGTCATTTGCTTGATAAAATTTCGGATTGTTTTTCTTATACTGCCATCTGATTTGGCAAATAGTTGGCTTTCTTTATACCTTATTTTGTTTATGATGCAACAAAAAACAGAGGTATTTCATAAGCACCAACTAGACCAATAATGAAATCAATTGCACTCGGCACAACACAGCATCACTACTGCAAGCTAACAACAATAATGCTGAAGATTTATTTTCAGGTCATCTTCATTATATCAAGTATTACATTGCTAACACATTTCAGCACTAGATCACATCTATTTACATCTTATCCTGTTAGATCTGATATGGTACCAGTAGGATCGTAAGAGTAATGTGCATTCCATCGCAAAAATTTTGTGGGTTCAACTTTCCCCATTAGAATTGAACATAAGGGGATTTGTACTTCGGCAGATAACTCCTCACCTAGAACATGTTGCATGAGCGAGTTTCCTCTGTTTCTAATTCTTAGATTGCTAGCCTTATCTTTGTTTATCTTTTCCAAATCGGATCTTTGTTGCTAACCCGATCGCCTTGGCCTTAACCTCGAAAATTTTTTTCAAAATCCCAACATGCGAGCCAATAAAAATTCAAGAGGGCAGATTTTACAGGAGTGCTTGGGCGAACAAGTAAAGGTGAACACACTTCAAAAATCCTAGAACTTTTAACAGGTGGATCAAATCAAATCTTGGTGAGCAATGTGACAAAATTTAGAAAAAGGTTAGTCTTGACCTTACACATATTTGTTAAACAAAGAATTAGGGGACCAATAAAAATGTATTTTCTGACCGCATTGATAATTTTTGTCCAATGCATCTGTAGTTGAATAGATGACATGTAACAACAACAGATCAGATCTATTTTCGAGAGCTCACTAGGCTTTTTGAGCAGCCTTCAAATAGCCTCCAAGATTTATCATAGTTGAATGGCAGTTCCCAACAATGCATAGGTTGCTTTCACGATCAAACCCTCCTAATATACTCTAAGTCTTCAAAAAGCTTTCTTTGTTGTAACTAATATAACCATCTGTAATCAATTATAACAAATTTTCCATGAGAAATTATCTATAAATACCACTCATAAGAAACTAGTTTGCCAAAACTACTCTTCAACAATGTAGATCTTGCTTCTTCAAATTAATTACTTCAAACAATGATGGATCTAACAATTATAATAATTTTTATTATATCATCAAAAGCTGAACTCCCTGCATAATGATTACAACTGATTCTGTCAAGTCATTAACAGCTACACTTCTAACGAAAAGCTAATAATTAACTAAGCCATGTCAACAAGAGACCCATATCAACCCTAGAATGTTAAGTCGTTATAGCTGAATAACAAAATGATAATTGCATTTCTCATGTAAAAGTAAAAGATAATATGTCATTTATGTTGTCAATTATAAGCCGACCTCAAAGTATCCAATTTCAATCAGTTAACTATAAGCAACTTTGTGCAGCTCAAGCCGGCCATTTCCAATTCACTCTAGTCTAAATTTCCCCTATAAATAAATTGTTCATCCTTTTTTATTATATCATCAAAAGCTGAACTCCCTGCATAATGATTACAACTGATTCTGTCAAGTCATTAACAGCTACACTTCTAACGAAAAGCTAATAATTAACTAAGCCATGTCAACAAGAGACCCATATCAACCCTAGAATGTTAAGTCGTTATAGCTGAATAACAAAATGATAATTGCATTTCTCATGTAAAAGTAAAAGATAATATGTCATTTATGTTGTCAATTATAAGCCGACCTCAAAGTATCCAATTTCAATCAGTTAACTATAAGCAACTTTGTGCAGCTCAAGCCGGCCATTTCCAATTCACTCTAGTCTAAATTTCCCCTATAAATAAATTGTTCATCCTTTTTTCTTATCCTTCCTTTCTCTTAACTATTTTCAACTTATGAAAATCCTACTCTCTCTCTCTTCCCTACTCTCTATTGCTTTTAAAGCTTTCAATAAAGTTTGTATATATTCTTTAAATCAAAATCAATATCCATATTGTTCTAACATTGTATGCAAAAATTAAGTAGGAGAATTGAAAGAGAACCAAAGGAGTCAAAGTCTTGGTTTCCAAAGGAAAACCTTTTATGATCAAAAGGCCAAGGGAAGTCCCTAAACCTCTACTTTGAACATTGTCAATCTCTAAACCATCTTTTCTATTTAATAGAATAAATAGTAGATGGAGTGATTCAATAAGGCATTCTCCACCATTCCCTTTATAATTGTGAAATAGCTAAAATCTGTGTTATCTTACTCCAAACCTCTAAAGAATCACCTATTGTTCAACCCTTCTCTTTTTATCCCTTTTTTTTTTTTTTTTTTTTTTTTTTGAGTCATAGGCAGCCACAACACCAATACCAAAGCTTCTCCACCTTTCCTTCTCAAAAGGACTAGCTTAATTATTTTCTAAACATCCTCCAATATGTACAACAATGATTCCCTGCATCTCCATACCTTACAACTCCAATCTAATCTATGCTCCCTTTGACCAACTAGGATTTGAAGATGTACCAATTCAGCCTCCTTATAAAAATTGCCATCCATTAAACCTCATGTTGTTATGATAAGACTCCTATGACATATTGACAAAGAATCATACTTTCTTTAGACATGCAAACACAATTTGTACATTATAAAAGAGACCCGTCCCCTCTCCGAGAAGATTCTATTCACTACACTGCCACCTAAATTGTAATTGCCATCCTCCACCTTCTTCCATAATAACTTCAATCCTTATGTATTTATCAGAGAATTTTAAATTGAAACAAGTATGTACATTACAATAGACATATCAGGTATAAATTATTCTTCGCCCTTGTTAAAGATTATTCTTCTAACCAGTTCTGGAAACAACCTCCTAAATCCATCTCTTTTTTTTTAAAAAATTAAAAGTTTTATTTTATTTTGTATTCAATAAAAGATTAGATTTCAATATATGATGAATAGATAAGTTAACATTGCAACGACCAAAACTTGTAATCTATTGAATAACTAATAAGAGGTAGTAAATATTAATGCTTAGTCCTATGTGACTTTCCTTTTTTTTCTTTACACCTATATTAAAGAACTAGATCTTTAACCACTCTAATAGAAGCAAAATAATCATCCAAAAAATCTAAAGCCAATGCTTCATCAAAGACAATTATGTCATAGCTGAGTTCCAATAAAGAAAACCATTTTACAAGAAATCTAAGAAAACTTTTTTTGAGGATGCTTTTTAGTTCTTTGACCAATTTATAAGATTGTTTATTTTTACCCTTGGTGGTAACGTAAATCCTGAGAAAGTCTTTAAATCATTACATGACTTAAGCCAACTTCAATGCTAGACCCTCCATATCTTTTTTTAACGTTTCAAAGATGCTCTTAAAGAAGTCAATCAAAAAGATTCCAATTGGACCAAATCTGCTATTATCAGGTCACTACATTATCGGCATTTCCAAAAGTTTCACTTTTGCTTCCCTTCAAGATCACTTTAAGAGATTTTTGATCGATCTATCTCTCATACTAATAAAGAAGGGTTCTTTCTTGCCTTGACTACTAGCCCAAAAAGATTCCCATTGGACCAAATCTGCTCTTATCACGTCACTACAACTTCGACATTCCCAAAAGCGTCTCTTCCCTTCAAGACGACTTTAAGAGATATTTTACCAATCTATCACTTATATTAATAAAGATGAGTTCTCTATCGCCTTTACTGGATCAAAAAGAAATGTGTTATATCCTCCAAAGCAAAGTGAAAACAAACACAACTCTCAAGAGAAAGAAGTTTCTCCATAACTTCTTAAAATAGCAATCAAGGAAGCCATTCTCCTCGAGATCCTCAAGCTCCTCACCCTGATAGTCCTTTGAGCACCTCCCATGAAGAGGTGTTAGCTACTCTCAATGAAGAGACTCGATATCAAAAACGAAGGCAACTTTTAAGGAACAATTTATACAATACCAAGTTTGTTAAGTTTCATAAAAACCACAACCACAACTGCTGAATGTAGAACTCTCAGGTCCCTGATTGGAAGGCTATGAAAAAGACACCTCCAAGAAATTTTAGTCTTTCGAAAGTTTGTGTTGGACATGCTTAATGATCGTACTGAAAGAAATCAGAGGTGAAAATGCTCTTTCGCAAGATTGACAAAAAAATTGCAAAAACAGGAATTATAACTATCACAATATCAGCATACCTCAGCAACAGAGAGTTCAAGACGAAATTTGGGGCCATCATAATGGTGCAAAACTGGCCTAAAAGCATCTTCTTCAAGAGGCTTGCAGAGTTTTCTAATCCGGATCCTCACCTAAAATATTCCCACGTAGAAAGCCAGCCTCAGCACACAGCATCTAATGTTGAAAAAGAAAAAAAGATTAGTGAGACACCACCTGTGCAGGAAACCTGGACTCCCCTTTACATTTCTTGTCTTCCCAGGCAGTTGGATCGATGTTAGTACCACCAAAACTGGCAGCCTGCAAGGGGCAGAGTACAAAGATGAATGATCCAAATGAAGCAACAAGGTCTACAAGCTATATGATAGAAACCAAATGCAAATCAGATAAGATCTCAAGAAAATGGGACAGAAAGAGACTCAGAACAATATAGATTTTGATTACCCAGAGGCCACAATGACTAGACTTCAAAAGGGTATGCAAATAGTAAATTATCTCAAAATTATCAAGAAAATCATCAAGCTCATGAGGACCACAAACTGAAAGATAAGCCACAAGTGTTTTCAGCATAGCACCGCATAGTTAAAAAGATAAGCCTCAACTAAGGGGGAAAAAAAGATTGTGTTCTGGACAAGAAAAATTACAAGCACGAATATCAAATGTATTTCTCACATTTCCATTGTAGCATTCAGTACCAATGAATCATTATCAAATCGGAAATAAGACCATACAACAACTGGAGGGAGATCCAAATGGTGACATGTCAGGTTTTTGAAAAGCACAAAAGAAAAATATTACTGACAGAAATAACACAACAAGAGACGCAGAAAACAAAACAAGAGTTGCAAACCTGGAAAATGCCATGAAGCTGATGAGTTGTATAATTGTAGAGGAAAAGAGGCAACCCTGGGGTAATTGCTCGAACAGAATCGCGATACCTTGGAGGCAAACCTGGGAATATGGATTAATTATCAACTTCGGTGAAATAAAAAATTCCTAGTCACAAAATAGAACAACTGAAATAGATTGAACATGACAAATCCTAGGAAGTATACCAGACCCGGGATAAAGGAAAATAAATGCTTGCCTAAGCATATGTGTTGGACACATAAAAAATTATGACTTACGCATATATGTTTATGACGTAGGAGCGTCTAACGTTAACTGACAAACACACTTCGCTAACGTTGCACCGGTTCCATAAGTTCACCAATGCAAACTTTGGTTTAAAATTGCTTAAAATTAATTTTTTATTGATTTCACCACCTGTTGCTGCCTGAGTCGACCTGCGTGACACGAGAACACTGTTTGACCTGTGCTTGACCCACATCAACCCGCTAACCCGTCATGTTTTGCTCGACCCGCGCCTACCTGAAACTCAGAATCAACACGTTGAGAACTTTGCCAACACCATGCCAAATGCGTCCTGACGTTTCACAAACAGCTATTAATGTTTCCTAAAACTCACAATCTGCTTAAGAACAGTTTAATTTAATTAATTTTTGTGTGCTTTCACCTTTGTAAATAAAGTGTGAACGCCCAACCCTAATTAGAAAGATTCCAACTTTCCTTATGAGAGATAAGGATTGAAAGGGAGAGACATTTCATCAAAAGAGCTTGCAACCAAATCCCTTGTGAAAAATAAAGATCGAAGGTGAAAGACCTTCCACCAGGAGAACTGGTAATCAAATAAATTCTCGCTTCTCCAAACATCCATATCATCATCAAAAGGTTTAATCTTTTAACAACTTTAATTTTTTATATAATAATCTAAAATTAGAGTTGTTCTTTTCTATTAAAATACTTTAAATAAAATTTGTTTTAAATCCTCTATTTTATATGTGTGAAATTAGATGTGACAAAAACTATGCAAAATTTTAAACTTAATATTTAAGGTGTTGTCATTTGCTCAATTTAATAATCCATACTACATATTTGAAATACCATTTTTTGAATAGTTCTAAACTATCATACACATCACCTAACCCTAATTATTACATAGTATTTTTCATATTCCTTAATAATCTATTAAGCATCTCAAATGTTATAGGCTCTAATTTAGAACCTAGTAGAGGTCTAAATTTGCCCTACATCAACTTCAGGTGGAAGAGAACTTGGCTCAATGATATTAAGATGATGGGTATAATAAAACTCTAACAGGAGTGACATGATATGATGTAAGTTATCATAAGTAAGCCAAAAATTCTCGATCAGAGATTTACCATTTCAATGAATTAAAAATTTGCTAAATTTATAATCTTAAGTTAGAATTATCTCAGGATCTAAAATTTCCTTCACATTATCCTTAATTTCAAAACTAATATAATGGTAGAAACAAGTTCACTCATTATGAGAGAATCAGGTTCAAATGACTCACTAGGTATTGAATATGGTACTCTCTAAGAGACTAAACCTTTAATGTTTAAAATTATACTAATCCCATACTCTTTTGACAAATCCAACACATGCGCATTAGTTCTTAATTTTTTAATAATCATAAAAGGTCCAGCTCCACAAGCTTATAAATTTCCTAACATTCCTTTTAACCTCTGCTAGTTTATCATATCTTTTATTATTTAGATTAATTTTTTTAGATATTGTTTTATGAGAGACAAGAAAAAACAAAAACAAAAGTCTAAAAATCTATTGATAAGGGAATAAGATCAATGAAAGACATTGACTTGTTATCATAAGCCTTTATAATAAGGGATGGGTCTAATAAGATAGTAACTAACTCCTTAATTATAAGAAACCAAACTAAATCTCTTTGATCAAAGATCTTCCCAACTTAAGATAATATGATCAAGTAATATGATCAAGCTTAAATTATTTATTTCCCTTTTCTTTATCTATAAGTTTAGAATTTTTTATAAATGTATTAAGCTTAAATAATTTAGGTATCTCATAAGGCGAAGTAGGGTGTAATGTGATGATATTTTCTTCATAAACAAAATAATATGCATTAATCTTACCTTTTAAAGTCACATTTTTATCAAAAACTCATGGTCTTCCAACGATAAGATGACTTGCATAAGTATGACAACACAAAATATCTTCATTATACCTATCCAATTTCAAAAATACATAACATTGTTGTTTAATAAATATAGAGGTTTTATCTATCCATGACATAGAATGAGGGTTTGCATGTTTCAATAAAGAAACTCCTATTCGTTTAACAACTTTAAGGGATATTACATTAATACAACTACCATTATCTATGATCATACTATAAGGTTATTCCTTAATTTTTATGCTGGTACTAAAAATATTGGTACGCTTCTAGTCATCTTGCGATTGTGGGATTGTAGGAGTGCATCTAACCATGAAATTTTTTATGTTTTCTAATTCTTGCTCTGCTTTATTATCAAGTATTTTGTTTTCTTTATGTTTTGATTCTTCTTATTCATTAACATTTTTTAAGTTTATAATCATGAATCTTTTTAGACAATTTGCAATCATATGTCTATTTTTATGACACTTAAAACAAGCAATTCTAGATTGAGTGGGTTGGCTTAAAACAGAATGTAAAGAAGTAGTAATATAGGTTTGGGAGATTTAAAAACTATAGTAGATGAGGTAGAAAAAAATGCAAATATGAGTGGGTTAAGAAATTATGATGCAAACCTTTAAAGAGTTTGACTCATTTCTTTTAAAATAAGAAGTTTTACTTTTTTTCACATTCCTAACTATATGATCAACTTTCTCTAAAATAATAACATTTTTCAGGTTAAGCTCAACTTGTATGAAATCCTTTAAACTTGCCCTAAAACTGGATAATCCAACACGTTCGAGTTCATTTATATCACACTTAAGTTTATTATCCTCAAACTTGTTAATATATTCCTCAATGGATCTACTACAATGAGAAAACCTTTACCATTTATCTAATATTTAAGCACTATATGTTATTTGAACAAACCTGTTGTATAACCTAATCATAAGGTTTCTCCAAGTTTGAGATACATCTTTATTATTGTTAGCATATTATCACTCTAAGTTTCTACAGAATTTACGGGAAGTACCAATCAGTTTAGTTTAATAAAATGCTATTTTTTTCGCTTACTCATTTGTTGCCAATCAAAATAATCATGCATACTAATCTGTCAGTCGATGTAATCTTTAGAACTACCATAAAAAATTGGGGGCATACAATTTTATATTAGTACTCGATATCTCAATGCTTAGGTTTTTCCTCCTCATATATATCTAAATCATCATTTTAGTTTGACTCATCAAAAGACTCATTTTCTCATCAACGATTATGATTTCTCATATAAATATCTTGGTCAGATTTATCAAAAAGATCATCATATTTCTATGGATCTTATGTCTCGTAGGATTTCTTTTCTTTAAATTATTAAGTGTGACACTTCTCTTATTATCCTTTTCTCTTCCAACATTCAATTCACGATGTCGATTTAAGAGAATTTGTCTAACCAACTGAGTGAGTTGAGCTATTGATTGAAATATTTTTGACATAAAATCTTAGTTTAAATTTTGTCTTTAATTTTAAACTAATTCTTGACTAAAATTTATCATTTGATAAGATCTATCAAATCTTGTGATCATAAAAAAATTTACCATACAATAGAATATCTAAAAAAGAAAATAATTTAATATATCTTCTCTCCTTTGTTTTTATAAAAAAAATTGTGAAAGCAAAACAACCGCAACTATAGACCACCAAAGCAAAAATGGCAAGTGAACAGTGTCCCGCTTTTGCTAGACTATCTCCTAGATAGAACAAAATGATTCCCAAAAAAAGATGATACAGAGCCCATCACTACCTTCATACCACTTCCTAAAACAAAATTTACTCAAGACAAAATAATAGTTCTTAATGGATACACCAAGTAAACAAAAAAAAAATTTAGAAATAAATTTTGTAAAAAAAATTTCGAAAATAATTTTATAAAAAAATTTAAAATTTTCTTTAATAAGAAAAAGAAGATCTTTTTTTAATAAAAAAATTAATATATAAAAAATTAGTAGAAAACCAAAATTGACATACTATAACAAAAACAAATTTTAATAAAAAATCTTATCTCAGATACCAAAGTTGATGCAAAAAAAATTTAAACTTTTAATAAAATTTAAATTGAAAATTACAATACTGAAGATATTCAATAGATTATTAAGAAATGTAAAAAATATTAGACACTAATCAGGGTTAGATGACGTGTGATATTTTAGAATTATTCAAAGATTGACGTTCCAAACATATAACATGGATTATTAAATTGATCAGATAACACCTTAAACATTAAGCATAAAATCATGTAAAATATGCTTGTTACATCTAATTTCATATATAAAATAAAGAATTTAAAATAAATTTTATATTGAATGCTTTAATAGAAAAGAATAGTTCTAATTTTAGATTACTACATAAAAAATAAAAATTGTTAAAAGATTAAACCTTTTGACGATGATATGGATGTTGGCAGAAGCAAAAATTTGTTTAGTTACCAGCTCTCCCGATAAAAGGTCTCTCACCTTCGATCGTTGTCTCTCACAAAGAATTTTGTTGTCGACTCTCCCAGTGGAAAGTCTCTCACGTTCGATCCTTGTCTCTCACAAAGGAATGTAGAATCTCTTTAACTAGGATTGAGCACAGATACTTTGTTCACAAAAATAAAAGCATACAAACAAAAGAAATTTTCAGTTCATAATTTTTTCTTTACAACCTGATGAACAACCTTATTTATAAAGACATTAAAGAGATAATAATAATTGACTAACCTAGAAATGTAAAAAGACATTTAAAAATATCAAATAACATATTTTAAAATTTTTAAAGACATTTTAGATTTTCCAAATTTAACATAAATTATAAAAAAATATTCTGAATAAAAATTGACTTTAAAACTCTAAAATAAATTAGATTAAACAATTCCCAAATAGATTGAGTTTTGAGCAAGGTAACGATGACAAACGAAACGACAGGCGACAAAGCGACTAGGCGAAATAGAACAGATTGACAGGACTAGAGGATTGGCACAAGTCCTCGCGGGTCGGCACAATAGCGGGTTGAGTGCTGGTAAAATAGTGTTCTTGAGTCAATTCGGGACACGCGAGCATGCAAGTCAACTAGGGCGACGACAGCGGATGCTGATGGCAACACGTGGCGACGGATAACGTCGCGGCGGTGGTGTCAATAAAAAATGGAATTGTAAGCATTTTTTAAAACCATTTTCAACCAAATTTTGAACCGATTGACTTGTAGAACTGGTGCGACGTCAGTAGATGTGTGTTTATGAGCTAATGTTAAAAAAACTATTTAATATCAAATTGGCAAGCAACATTATTAAATTGTGCATCTAATTTTATAATATGATGAATACTAATGCAGGTTAAAAACATTATTTAACTATGCATCTGATATGATACAATGATGTTTGCTGTTGTGTTATCCATTGTATATAAATTTACAATTTATTCGAGATGTACATGATATCATGCAAGTGAAACACAATAATAATTCTCAAATTATAAGAATTATAATGTGCATATGCATAAAGAATTAACTAGAGCCAAAAAAAATGAAAAATTGTAATGCCAAAAAAATAAAACAAATAAAAATGAAATAACTCCCTTAAAGGTAAGAACCATCAAACAAAGTAAATGGAATTATTATATATCGAAAGGGTATATCAAATTGCTTTCTACAAGGATATATGAAATGAGATGAAGTTTTTCCAAAGGATATATGCTAACATTGGGGGAATACATAATTATTAGTCATACATAAATAGCAAGTTGAAAAACATGGTCTTAAGGAAATGGGCATATAACTAAAACAAGTACCTTAAAGCATTTCATGGTATCTTATTACTGCTATGTTACATTGAAACATTATGCGAATGTTGTATGTGATAAAGATCACTACATACAACATAACCCAACTTGTATTGCTCTACATAACCATTATTGTGATAGATCCTATTGGCTGAACGTATATCAATGGCTCAATCTATGCTGACATTAATATTTCAAGTACAAGGGAGGCATAATATTGAAAACAAGGAGAACCGTGAGATGAGCTAACATAATTGAAAATGAAAAGACTTTGTAACCTACTGTATTAACAATGTGGAATTTTAATCTGCCCAAAATAATATGAGAAATGATGTAATATTATATTAAGTAGTTAGAAAAAAACTATATTGTAATAAATTTCGCTGCTATGATCTTTACTATGACTAAAATGAATCGTATCAGATTTGCAAATTCAGAATTGAGCTTTGATTTTACTATCAGATTTTTATACCATTAAGCAAAAAAAACGTGGATGAAAATATATCTATTAAGTTTTGTAGCACCGGCTCTGGCTCAATTTTAGACCCATCAATGGTCAGTTCAATTAGGCTCGAGGCTGAACATCACATCAAATCTATACTCATCAAAAGTATAAAAATATGGCTGATCAGCTTCTTCTCACTACAACAATAATTCAAATAAAGTAGAAAGCTCATACAAGAGATAGATCCATAGTTTATATTCAAAGCAAAGAATAAAACCAACACTAATAAACACAGGGGCATTTCAATTTTTTTAAATATGTAAAAATAATATATTCACAAATTAAAGCCAAAAATGAAGGGAAAATGCAAAATTAATAGCATAATAAAATAATGCATACCAAAAAGCTGCCTCTTGAGATCTTCTTGCATTGTATCATTGTTACAAACAAAAATATAGCCCCCAAGAATCTCATTCCTAGGGAGCATCTCCGTTAAAGGCAAGGACTTAAACTTTTTATCAACAACAACACTATTGTTGTTTCCATTATTGTTGTTTACACTAGAGATGCTGTTGCTATTGTTATTTGCCTCCTTGATTGCAGTGCCATTACCATACTTGGCGATGCCTGAGTTAATCTTGACATTGTTTAGGTTGTTATTGCCCTTCTGATACATAGAGCTCATGCTATATGCACTATTTCTGAATGAACTCTTTGTTGTAGCATCATTCATCTTCAGATCCAGGTTCATTAAACCAAGACCAAGGTTCTCAAACTTACAATCTTCTTGAAAACAAGGTTTTTCCCATGGTTTGGGCTCCACATTGTTCCTAGACTGATCAAGGTTGTTAACACGTGCAGTTTTGGGCCTGGTCATCTCAGCCAATTTTGAAGTGATAACAGACCATTGGTAGTCTTCTGAGACCTTGGATTGTCCCCGGAATTCATCACCCAATTGCCAAAGGCTCTCCATCTTCCAGAAAGCACAGCAATAAAATGAATAAATTCAGGAATGTCATGAACCGTCAACACCAAGGAAACTCGAAAACAGTTCAGGCGCATAGACATATAGTCATATAAATCAAGGCAGACACCCAGTATTATAAAGTCAAGGGAAAAGAAGGCTAGTCCAACCGCTTCCTAAAGAAATTAAATAAAGACATCGCAGCAAAAAATTAAATTTAAAAGGCATAAAGCATAATTAGTGAAAGCGGAGAGACGACGCCTTTCTAACTAATCAAACCTCATTACCTTCGGCCACTACTACCAACAGATCATCCCAACATTTTCTTACACCTCATAATTGCTGGGGGGTGTGGGGTGGAGGAAAGGGGGTGGTGTGAAGGCGCATTAGAAGGGTGAAATCTAAACAGGGAAGAAAAACGCTAACAAAAAAAGGAAATTAAATACTCCACAATCTACACTTCCATCGGGACAGAGCTAAAGATTCAAGCTTGAGCTCAAGAAGTTCAAGAAAATGAGAAGGTGATAAACCACCTCATTTCACACAAAGCCAAAACTCCAAAATACCACCTACCTCCTGAACAGAAAAATCAACCAAGCAACGGAGATCTACTCCAGAAAACGTAGATCCACCGCAACTTTTTGAAAACTAAGGGCAGAATGATTGAGCACAGCAAGTACAGGACAACAGATTTCTGGTTTATTACTCACAACGACTGAGCAATGAAGAGAACAGAAAGCGGCAACAACTTTATGATCTGTATCGGCTCAGTAGCACTTTAACAAACCCTAGTTCAAAGTAATGCGGTAAATAGGAAAGGAGGACAAAGGGTACCGACAGCCCCTTCTCTCCTCCCGCAAACCCAAACGACTCTGTGGACATGGCAGGCACGGAGTGACTTCTGAAGAGAGAAGAGAGAATAAAAAATTAATTAATATGCGTTTGATAAATATTAAATTATTAATTAAAATGTGTTTTGATTCTTTAGAACTTTACTTTTGAAAAGAAAAAACATTTAGACTATCCTTGAAATGACGTTTCAATGTTATGCCTTCAATTGGTTCTCGTTTGCAATAGCTTTTCGCAATATTTTATTTTAAAACGTAAAAAAAATAATTTGCTAGATTATTTTTTGAAATATATTTTTTAGATTAAAAAAATTAAAAAATATAAAAGATTAAAAAAAAAATTCATTTCTTCTAAATAATTTTTACAAAAATTATTTTACTTTTACGGAGAGTTAATGGTAACTATTATAGTCTAATTAATATTAGTTAAATTATTTAAAATCAAGTCATTTTTTAATTTTAATTAAACTGTTATACCATATAAAATAATTTTAAAATATATATAAAAAATAAAGTATAAGTCATCGTACTTTATGAATTTTTATTTCAAATAACGCATTTAACATGTTAAATTTTATTTCAATAATGCATTCGACTTAAATTTTTTTAAGCTTTATAAAAAATATACTAATTTTTCTCATTAGAACAAATGATATATTTGTCTCTTTATGTTAAAATATATTTTTTAAATTATTCTATTTGTATTAAACTATTTTTGTCTTTGAAAAATATTTTAAGATATTCATATAAATACTAAATCACTCATTTAATGGTCAATGCAAGATATTTCCATCCTTGTATTTCTATATATAAAAGCTTATCATAAGTTATTTTTTGTTCAATTATTACTCTTTTTATTTTATTACTTATTATTTACTTCTTATATTCTTTAATCTCTTGTGGCACGATATATACAAAACAAAACTGATTGTCCAATGCAATTTGACTAATAGATCAAGATGTTATTAGTCAATAGCTTGAATAACACGCTTCTACATCATTGTTTATCTCATTTTTATTTATTAGCCATATAATGTGATTATAAGATAGTAAGATGTGATTTAATTGACTTAATAAATATTAGAAATTGATCTGACTAGATTCAAATGATTCAAACAAATATGTAGATCCATTAAAAAAAATCTTAAAGTGATTCAAGATACAAAATGCTTGAAAATGTAAGTACTAAAAAATAATGACAAATTTATAATGTGACATTTTTCAACTATCATTACAAAAACAAGAAGTGTACATGCACTATGTCAAAGACTTCCACTAGTAAGGAAAGAGCTTCTATATTTGATAAATTAGACCAAACAATGTAGCACATAAAAAAGACAATCATAATGAAAGAAGCATTGTAAGTATTGTGGACATTTCCAATGTCATTGATTGTATACATAATGATTCCTTTGAATGAATGTTTTTTTGAAATAAAAAACATGTGATTGACAATTCAAATCTATTTGGGATGAAAATGTCATCAATAAATTGAAAGAATATTTTATAATATAATATCATATTATTGTTGATTATATGATAATAATTAAGAGGTAAAATAAAAAAAAAATTATATGAACATGTAATCTAATCATATGATTATGTCATCATTTGACTAAAAAATTATGTATATTTATATAAATTCATATTTTAATTTTAAGCAGCTTGTAATTTATTAAATATTGAAAAATGAGATAATAAATTTAATTCTAATTAGGAGAAATTAGATAATATTTTAAAATATTATTTTTTGGGATTTTGTTTTAATTTAAAATTTACAAGGTTTCATATAATTAGAAAATTCAACCTTTTGGTATCAATGAAAATCCTTTAGAAAGGACTCCAACAAAAATCATTGACCATTAAAAAGATGAATTTGAATGCTAATTTTGATAACAAATTTAATTATAATTAGGGGAAATTACATAATTTTTTTTTTGGATTTTTTTTTTCATTTAAAATCTACAAGGTTCCATATAATTAGAAAATTCAACATTTTGGTATCAATGAAAATCCTTTAGAAAGGACTCCAACAAAAATCATTGGCCATTAAGATTATATCATCTTAGAGAAAAAAAAGCTCAAAAGGTCAAATTTATTTTAATATTTGATAAAAAAAATAAAAAAAAACAAAGGTATTTTGCCACTAAAAAGAGGCATCGTTGGAGATTTCTTGAAATCAAGAAAATTTGTCTCTCGTATATGTATTTTTTTTAATAAAATTAAAATTTTTAGTTACATTTTTTTGGGTGTTTTTCACATGCATTATAGCGTTTTTTTTATTAATTCGATTTAATTATTTTTAGAAAATAATTTGTCATTGGATTTTCCCTTGTGGGACGGTCGATCCGGCCAACCTTCCCCCGGCCTGGTCTGGATAACATTCAACGGCAACATAACCCGTCAACCGTTCGCCCCAACAAGAAAGGACGGAAGCCGAGGAGAAGAAGAGCAGGGCAGTAGGGACAGATACGAGGACAGTGTATGGACGGATAGAGAAAGAGAGAGAAAGAGGAGCGTAGTTAGCCATCGCTCAGCTAGTGGATGGCCGGTGACGGCAAAGGCGAGCTACATCGACCATGAGCCACAGCGGCCGGGAGGTTGTCCGGCCAGACCTCCCGTTGAGCCGCGTCGTCCGATTTGCCTTCCTCCGCCGCCTCCTCCGTATACTCTGGCGCCATGTAATCTCCTGTTCCTATGCCCCGGTCGCCATGTCCTCTAGCGCCGTCGGCGATCGTTCAATGACGTACAGCCGTCTCCAGGAAGAGGAGGATAAAAATACGATGGATCCACCGCAGCCTCTATCGCCTCCTCGGCGTTCGGAGAGTTCAGACGATTTGGTATCCCTCAAGATCAGCCTCCTCGGAGACTGTCGGATTGGGAAAACCAGCTTCATGGTAGGGTGTTGATTTAGGGTTTGTGATTCATCTAATTTAATTTATTAAAAGCCTTATTAACTGCTTTTGCATATTTCAAGGTTAAATATGTGGGGAAGAACGAGGAGCAGGGTAGCTTGCAGTTGACTGGGCTGAATTTAATGGATAAGGTATTCTCTGTTAGAGGAGCCAGGATAGCATTTAGCATTTGGGATGTTGCAGGTGATCAACTTTTCTTCTTTATTTCTAAAAGAATTTTTTTTTTCAGATTGAATTTCTGATTTTTTTTTTCTTGTGTTTGAACTTTTATAGGTGATCTTAGATTTTTAGGGTACGTTCCCTTTGCTTGCAAAGGTGCAGTTGCTATTTTGATAATGTTTGACCTCACAAATAGAAGTTCAATGAACAAGTATGTGCTTCCCATTTAGCTCTTCATTGAGCTTAAGTTTCTTTGATTTTGCACATTTTCCAGTTTCACGACCTGAAGCCAGATTCAACACATTTATGTTGCAAAATAGTTTACCCTTATTTGCCTTTATCTGGGCAACAGACTAATCTAAGATTTTGTTTTGTTTCAGTGCTATAGATTGGTATAGACGGGCAAGAACATGGAATAAGGTAATCCATTTGATTTTCTTTAGCCTTAAGGTAATTTTGATGCTATTATTAATAGTTCTTCTCCAATAGAATGCAACACCTTGGCCAAGGCTTATCCATATGGCTCTAGTATTGTGAAGTTATTTATTTCATTACTGCTGTCCAAATTTATTATGCCAAAAAAGCATTTGTTGACATATTCCTTTAAAAATAATATTTCAATAACCAAAATTGAGTAACAATTTGGTTACTTAGACAGTTGTTAACGTGTTTGCAGACTGGTATTCCAATACTTGTCGGTACAAAATTCGATGATTTTGTCCAGCTTCCTCTCGACATGCAATGGACCATTGTGCATGAGGTAATTGATTAAAACACTGAATTTTTTCAATGACATTATGGCCAAATAGATGCTTTGTTTGATGATAAAAACCATATGCTTTGGACAAAGATAAAAGCTTTTATACTTCAAACATAAGTGGAAGTAAGGCTAAATAGAACTTTAGATAGGCTTCTTGAACTTTGGAGTGTAGATGGGTTGAGATTGGCTTTAAGATAGAATAAGTTTTTTCTATGTGCATATTTGCAGCAAGAAGCCGTTAGAAATTCTTGATGTTGACAAAGATTTGCTAGTTTCAGATGATCCGATTTCTCATACACTCTCCTCATGAATGCTTAAAAAATTTGTTTAGGTATAGACCAGTGCATATATAAGATAGAGCTTCAATACTTGGAAATGCGTCAAGGATAACGATTGATAGAGACCAAAGGTTTGTTGATGGAGACTCCAACTAATGCAATTTTGGCCAAAAAAGTAGGTTAACTGTCCCTCTCAAGGCTATCATTCACATATACAAGTACCAATAATTGGTTAGGTAGAGAATTATTCATCACTTGAATGTGTTGGTCTTATAAAACGCAATGTAAAGTCATCTCAACAATAAAGACAAACAGATACTTGAAACAGCTCCTGACGTTTGTTAGGTATATAACAGCATTGTAATGCGAAGTAGTCTCATATCTAACTTTTCCCATCAATCTCAGGACCACAATGACTCGTTTGCATCTCTTTTAAAGAAGCTTTTAGTTGAAAACTAAAGAGCTTGGCGTTGGAGCAATTATATATATTGATCATATTTCAAGTGAGGCCCTTTAATTATATATGGAATGATGGATGATTTGTGCAGGCCAGAGTATCGGCAAGGGCGATGAGGGCGACGCTCTTCTTCTCGAGTGCCACCCATAATATAAACGTGCAAAAAATTTTCAAGTTCATCGCAGCCAAGTTATTTAACCTACCATGGACCATAGAGAGAAATTTAACGGTAGGAGAGCCAATCATTGATTTCTAGGGTTCTTTCGTCGTGGGCAATATTCTCTTCTTATGCATCATCCTTCGTGTGTTTGGTGTTTGGCCTGTGATTGCATTTGCAAGAATTTTGTAAATAGTCACATTATTTTTTCTGCTCTTTTTTTTCAAAGATGAGAAAATTACTTTACATGCATACATGTCTGGTATATACTACAAGTATTTAGGATTTCTGACAATAATTCAGCGAATTAAAAAAAAAAAAAAACAAAAATGCAATTTACAAGCTGTGAAAGCTGCATCACCTTAAAGCAACTCTTAATGGACTACAGAACTACTTCAATGCAACGAAACATGAGTTCATTCTCAAATCTTTGCAGCACAAAGCGCTCTTCAGGTTGTATTAAGCTCGTCACACTGAAGCGCTCGGTGGAGAATGGCAGCCGAGCCGTTCTCCCGGCACGGTGAAGATAATCAACAGCAGTTCTTGGAAGATGGAAGTTATAAATGTGTGTTGTTTGAGGGAGGTCAAAACCTCTGCTGGCCAAGTCAGTTGCCACCAGAAGGAAACCTGTTTCCCTGATATCCTACAGATATGTATGTATAATAACATTATATGTAGATAACAAGAGAATACACAAAATGAAGCTTATATGCTAATGTTCATGGGGAAGGCATTAGACCCATAACAAAAAGCATGTGGAAATTATTTTGAAGGAAACAAGCTGAGGAAAACATAGATTTAAGCTTTGGCATTCTGCAGACCTCATGAAGAGAAGATGAGCTACTGTGAAATACCAAACTGAGATGCTTAGGGTTCTGTTTGTGTATTGAATGAGCTTAAAAGGATGGCTTGGAAAAATCAGAAAGAGTTTGCCTAAAAGAATATGTAAATCAAAGCAAAATTTTGATATGACTTCTGTGTTGGGCTTTGATGATTTTAATTTGAAAAGAAAATATTTTCAAAAAATTAATTTGAAATGCAGTTTATAAACAATTCCTAACATGTCATACATAATATATCACAAAGATTTAAATATCATATAAATATTTATAATAAAAAAACACATTAATTTTATTTTATGATGCTACATTTTAAGCTTGTATATTACAACATACATGTATTATCATAAATTGATGCAAAAAATAATAATTTGGATTATTATTTTAATTTTCAATACACTAAGTGAATATATAAACATAAAAGTATTAAAAAATCAAAAACAATACATGAGAATAGTAAAATGATTCTATTAGACATAGATATAATTATTTCATATCAAATAATAATGAGATTAATAATATAATATGACACCAATCATCAATTATTATAAGTGTACACTCAAAAACAATGATCCGAAGATGAGAATATTGAAAGGGAATACAATGTAGTACAAATTTCAAATAAGTTTAGTAACAATCAACTAAGATAATTCAAACATATTAAATATAAATCACTAAAATATTGAATATTCTAATAAGAAGAGATGAATTATTAAGATTATCTCATAAATATATGAAAATAAATATAGAAGAAGAGTAGACCCAAAAACTCATATCAAGGAATATCTGAAATAACAATGTAAACTTAGATCTTAATGAAGATCTACTAATAAATAGAAGGTAATCACATCAAAAGATGTGTTATCCATAAATAAGATTTGTGACATTCTAAATCGTCTTTTCATTTGGTTTCTCTTAAAACTTTATTGACTAGTTGTCATGTCTTCTAATGTTGCATTTTTTAGATTAACTGTATCTTCGAGTCTATGTTGCATCTCTCTCATCTATGCTATGTTTGTGTATCATTTGTGACATAAGAATAATTACAACATAAAATGAAACCATCATAACAAAACACATAAATCGAGATAGATAAAGGTTATGTTTTGAGAAACAAACAATAACTTTCATGTCGATTAACAATCCAAAAGGAGCCTACAAATTATGTTTTATGTAGTTATCACTAGTGGTCAAATACTAAATGATGACATCAAAATAAATATACAAGAAAAATATCAACTTTGTGATGCAAGGGTCCTCAAATAAAATAATTCTAAAATGCATATACATTACAATGACTAAATAACAATCAAAGGCTTTCATTTAAAAAGAAGCAACAAAAATAATAGTTTTCTTGGAGAATTTAATAGCCCTAATCTCTTCATTTAGTTTTATCAATAGTTAAGCCTTCATAAGAGCAACCAGATTAAAATATTAAATTGTTCATAAGCTAAAGATACAAGTAAATAATCAACAGCTTAAAATTTCACTCCTCTTGACCACAAACTAATTTTGTGATTAACAACCTAATTAATTAAACACGAGACCTACATTCACCTAATGTACAAAAAAAAAGTTATTTGATATAGTTATTCACTTTTATAAAAGAAAGGAATCATGATAACCACTATGCAATGATTGTGATTCATCACTTACAGAAAGTAAGGTAGCTCGAGCATTAAAATTCACATCCTCCTCCAACAGAGCAATCTCCAGATCTCCCTTATAGGAAGTTTTCAAAAAGTCAAAAAGAAGAGTAGTTGAAGGGGGTTCTCCAACCTTTTTGGATTTCTCTGACTAAAAAAAGATGAAAGAAAATGTAAGATGTTAGCAACAATTGCAAACCATCTCATAAATATCGTAGTATAACTAATGTGTAGCCTTAAGAAAATTGCCTAGAAAAATCAAACAATAGACGTTTCTATCCAAACTTAGCTTAAATAGAATAGAGCACATTTTAATTTTAATAAAATCAAAATTTTATAAACTGAACTGACTAATACTCATAATAAATAGCATTTCAGTTGTGATAATGCCTACTTTTTGTTTAAATTAAAAAGCACTGCTTTGAAGGGTTCTCAATCTAAGCTGTTGAGAAATTTCATCATAGGGGAAGGCTGAAAGTGAGATATAGGTGAAATGATTTTTTTTTGCTAGTGTTTGGCTCACTTCCACATGCCACATGCTATTGGACCAGCTCCTCCCACCACCATTGGCCACTGACCACCTAGAGATTCGATTGCTGACAGCCTCTTCCATCGTTGGCAACATCACAGCCTGGGAACGCCAGCAATGCCTGGAGGATTCTGTTGTTGGATCATCATCATCATCATCTAGCATTGTTATTCACAATCACTTGCATTCACTTCCAAAAAAAAACATACTCTAAGAGGCGTAACTTCCCAATTAAAAACCAAATAACATGTTTAAAAATAAATTCCTATCTTTCACTTCCCAAAGTTATAAGTGCCACGTCTCCCATTCATAGGCACCAAACAGATCCTAAAGTAGCAATCATAATTTTTTCCCATAGGAAAAACATTGACAAACCTTTGAATCAAAAGATGAAGGATGAGATGGTTGACCTTATGGTGTTTATTAGGAAAGAGGTTTAGGTGTAAAGCAACATGATTTTCGTGGAAAAGCTAATAATTGAATTGAAAAAACAAAGATTCATGAGCAATTCAAAAGCCAAATAACAAGCCTTGAGGTAGCTCACTCATTATATAGCTAATGTTTTGTCTATCAACGCATCAAGAGAAATGCAAATGCAAAATGACAATGTTGCTTGGGGTAGCTCATTCACTACATATCTAATTATTTTTCCCATCAACGTGCTTTTGCAATAATAAGAACTTTTAAAGCATTTAGCAGGACAAGTTCCTCCAAGGATAACTAATAACTAGTTTTATGTCCATGTGAAATAGTAACACTAGAGATAATGTACAGCACAAACAAAAATTTAGCAATTAAAATTCATTCAATATTTGCTTCAAGAAGCCAAGTGATCTTTCTATAGCTTCTATACATTTTTCTTATGGTTATAAATTGTTTGTCTACCATATTAATCAAGTTATCTCTAACACAAGTTTTGACATAAGGGAAGCAAAAGTAGAATAATCACCTCATTTATTCATGGGTACTCAAAGTTCCTAGTGCAAACCATTTAAAATGAACCATTGATAGGTTAAATATAACAATGAAGTACATATTTCCTCCAGAAAAAAATATAAAGAAGAATGCACAAGAAATAGACTTCTATCTGGAAGATAATAAGATCCTTAATATCAGTTTTTTGGTGCAAACCAATCAGATTCTATGTTTATTAAAATACATAACCAAAATAGTAAAACTAAAACATGAACAATGTGCAACTGTACAAAGAAAAATTACTATATAAGAAAAAAAGTAAAGAGAGAAGAATAGAAACTGAGCCTTTAAAACATGTTGCATTATTGATTCCGGGAGCTGTAAGGCTGTGGTAAAGATTGATAAAATATGATTTAGAAGATGCAATTGAAGTCATGAAAATTGAAGCTTACAAAAAGTAAGTTAACATTGCTTAAAATAGGCCCTTTGAGTCTAATTCTTATTTGAAGCTCCGCCTGTGCAGGAACTTGTAGCATTGTCATACCCTTCGTCTAACTAATTCACATCCCACCACTTAACGTTCATGTGCAAAAATTACCATCTCTATTCCCCATCATTTGCTAATAAAATGAGTTTCATTTGCTGATCATAAATTTTTACAACCTTTGCAATGTTCACCTTTAGATCAAACTACAAAATTTTAATCCCAAGAACATAGCATGTTTTTCCAATGATGGGATGTCCATGATAAATGATCATAATAGTATAGAAAAATTTTTGGAAATGACAAAATTGGTCTCCTCTTTTGACTGAGCTGTGCCGATAATTTAGAGTGCATGTGTAAAGGTGAAATCATCATAAAAAATTCAAACATCTAGAATCATAACTCATTAAAGAAGAAAATTTATTCCAGTCTAGTCATATGGAGAAGGATTGGGTAAACCTGTTCAGCAACAAAAATTATGCAAGATCTTGGCACATCTCTATGAAGGAGATATAGCAGGGAACTCAATCTTTCTTCCTTACTGCAAATCTGAAATAATGCATTAGCAATTGAAACACTTTATTACATTTATAACATAAACTGCTGTTCTATTTAATTAATTAAACATAAACATTTCATTAAAGCTTTACTTGACCATTTTATCAGCATAGTGAGTAACTTTGAGTTGTTTCATCCTATCAAGTGCTCCATAAATTTAAAGTTTTGAACTTTTTGCAATACTTCAAGCCATGTTCTTTTTCCTTTCAATTCATTATCATTCTTATCGGTACATTTCTACTTTATCATGCATATACTCACACAACCCACATGGAAACTTACGATAGATTCAAGTTCCACCCAATCCTTCAATTTTCAACACATACATCATCATATTTTCATTGCTTCCTTACTCAAATAGGCTGTAACTTGGTTTACTAACTAAAACTAGTATTAGGAGAAACCAACGAGGGGAAAATAAATATGCATGCCTAAGAAAGTTCTAACATTTTAATAAGAGCTAATATGCTATATATGTTATAAAATTGTTGCCTTGTTACCATTATAAGGTAAAACCAAATAGAATATACAAGCAGGTTTGTATAAATGCAGTAGAATTTACATTGAAAAAAACAAGTAGGGAACCTAACCAGATAAATGTGATACAGCGTTTCATGTTTTGAATGACAGAGGTTTATGAACACCATTTCAAGGGAGAAAAAAAAAAACAGAAATTTACTATGTCACCGCACAAAAACATTAAATTTGAAGAGTAGCTTAACAGCTTTATGGCCCATACTTTAGAGCTTCCTTCAGAAAAGAACAAAAATAAGGCCCTCACCACAAAACTATGATATAAATTGGAAGGCATAGGCTCAACGGAGTTGGCGTGGATGTGGACAACATCATTCTATATCAAAGAAATAAAAAAAGTCTTAAGTTTTTATTCATAATCATATAAAAGCTTTATGAAAAGCATTAAAATTCGGAAGAAGCTAGATCAATCTGACAAATCCAAAAGGATATAAAATAGACATTTTAGTCAACTAAATCACAAAACCTTGGTCCACTTGTGCTGTACACAGTCATATAAGAATCGATGATGCTGAGGTATAGACGCACTAGCAAAAACTGTTTGGCGACATTTGATTGTTAAGTGAGCTGTCAAGAGCTTTCGAAGAGCATGTGCTTGCTTTGATGAATGGAACATAAAATCTACCTTCAAAAACAATTAAATTTAAAATTAATTTCTCACTTCATAAACCTTAAAAGCAGAAAAAGTACATTGATAGAGTTGGCAATTGATTTTGCATTTTAATTAAGCATAATGAAAATTATAGTTAAATCAGTGAGCATGATTTTCCAGAACAATTATGATGTGTGAATGCATCCCCGTTGGAATGCTATTTGCACTAACAGCATTGCGACATTCGGTTTAATCAACTGCATCCTTCATCAGACTATTCCAATATCTACTAGTTGAAGGGAAATTGTTGTTTTTTACTGTGAAGCTCTCATATTTCATCAACTTTTTATTAAAAAAAAGTAACTCAACAATTTAGAAATAATTATTTGTTATTTGATTAATATTAAAACTTATGATCCCTTCAGTAAGTTTTTAGCTTATCTTTTTGACGAGCCTGCATAGGCTTTCTCACCAGAAATATCCAATCCCTTGCATATATCCTTGAAAGTCATCGTCCTTGCCTCAAATACTTCTTTGTTAATCTCTTCCAAATAGATTTATACCTCCTCCGGTTAAGTATTGTTTCATTCATTCCAGGCTTTTCAACATGTTCTTTTTGTTTCGTCTTTCTTGCCTTACCATTTCTACCTTTTCCATGCAACTAGTCATTTTGATACAGTGGCCATGTTTTAGCTCATGGCTTAAGCTTGCTTAAGCTCGACTAAACTATGTCCTCCAAAACTAAAACAGCTTGCTTAGCTGGATAATTGTTAGATATTAAGTGAAAACAAAACGCGTCCCAAATTTGTTTTATTAAATACATGCCGATAAGTCCACTGTTATTTGGAACAAATACCACGTTAAAATATTGAGCGGAAATTCCCCTGCAAGTACCAGCTTGTTGACCTTGGCTATTCTAATGTGGATAAAGCTTCTTGGTCTAACCTTGTAGAACGGATCTAACATACCCAGGATTGGCTCACTAGCTAGTTTCCCTCAATGGACTGATTCAGTTACTACCAAGGTTGAGTCAAGCATGCACGCATATGTCAAAGTTGACCTCAACAAGCCATTGCACGCTGGAATTACGGCTGAGGGCTGTTTTGCTTGTTTCAGGAATTTGAATGCAAGGGTGCTGTTATTTGCAACAATGTGGGATGGTTGGGCACTTGATGCACTCCTGTCCCATCAGCAAAAATGAGTTTAAGAAACAGGTTACACTCTAACCAAGTGGCGCTATCACTTTTCTAGTCATTGTCGAGTATTGAGACAAGCAGACAATGAATGAGACCAGGAGGCAGTAGCATGGCTATCCATTTCCGATGGCAGAACAATTACTAGGGCTGACCATGCATCAAGCACCGCCTGTTGTTACTATAGCATTGGTGACTTGCACCCAATATTGTTATCCCTTAAAAAGGCACTGTATCTCTCAATGATATTTTGCCCAATTTTTTTTTTTTTTTTTTGGCTTATTCATGTATAATGAGCACCTTGAAATCCAGAACACTGTCTTTCTTCAATTGGGTGGTGCTTTGGTAATCCCTAGATTATTTATTGCCTAGGAGACACAAAACATTCTTATGTCTACTCATTGCTAATCTCAAGTACAGATTATCAATTATAAGGAGTTAGATGGTTTGGACAATTTACAATACTCATCGTTAGCAACCACTACTACTCCCAGAACTACTGTTCATACAAGCCATGTAACTTTCATGTTGATTATATTTGAAGAATTGCACCTCTTTATGACTATAACAAGCCATGTAAATAAACTCTTGGGGTTGGTACCAAAATGGATGGCCAAAAGAACATCATTATCATCTTGTTACATGAGTTGTTGATGCTCTTTGCTACATTTTGTTAATACTAAATTAAGAGATTCATGGTAAACCCTTCTGTTCCCTTCATTAAACAAACTCTAGTTTAGAGAGTTAGGATTTTCCTAGCCATCTTGGCTATAGTTGCCCAAGCTATTCGCTTTGGGATTACTTCCTCTGTATTGGATTAAGTTTAATGAGTTCATAACAATGGCTGCCTTACAAGTGTTGCAATGGTTCTCTAGTTGTTGGTTGAAAGTTTCATTCTTATACAATCTTGGTTTTCAAAGTGTAAAGATGCATGTGAAGTTATTTGATTGGTGAAGTCATGGGCTCCTCACCCTTATTATTATAAGTCTCATGGGTTATTAGCGAAGGGCATGAGGACAGCCATTTATGACATATTATAAGTCTCATGGGTTATTAGAGAAGGGCATGAGGACAGCCATTTATGACATTGCTACTAAATTATCCTCCTTTTCTTTTGTTGGTGCATATAGAATTGCTAAATGTGTTGTGCATTTAGTTGCTAATTCAATAACTTTTTTATGATATTCAATGGGATGGGAGTTTGTCCCTCTTGCCTGATTTTTGTGCCAACCTTAATAAGGATAGTAACACCTACTATTATAATGTTTTATGATATATGAACTAATGCTTACTTTCAAAAGGAAAAAAATGCCATCTATGTGGCAACTTTGCATTTCACAAAGTACAATTGTCAAAAAAAATCATTGTACTTCAGTTTTGATTGATTTCCATAGCCCTTTTTGTGAGTTTTCTTCATGCTTTAAATAGATCATAATTTTATAGTAAGTAATTTATTTTAAAAACTGACTACATAACTATGAGGGCTAAAAGTTTTTCAATGCCAGACTTAAGAGATAAATAAACTTATTAGCCATCATTGTCCCTAACATAATGTTCCCGTCAGCATGAAGTCTCATTGTCAAGATATATTCCATACAGTAGTAGGTTGACAATTAAAAAAAAAACGAAGAGAACAACATGCAACTTCAATTACCTCATCAACAACAAGAACTCTCACAGAATCAAGTTTCAAAACATGCCTCTCAATCATTTGAGTTAAACTGGCTATAGTTGCAATAACAACTTCTGGAGGTTCAGCCTGCATAGAGCTATAAATATGAGTGTAAAATAAATTAATCAAGGAAATACAACGAAGCACCACCAACCATTTACCTTGCTAAATGGCATAATAATTAAAGAGTCCAAACATTGTTAAAGTCAACTTCTCAAGTCAATTTCAACTTTTTTTTTTCACTATTTGATTTGATTAAATCAATGTTTTTTTTAAAAGATATTCAGAGTTAGTTTTGAGACAGTAAAAGGTTGCATGAGATCATAGACAACCATATAAAGTTTGTCAAACAAACATAGCATGCTTGTAATTATTAGAAGAACACCAGAAATGATATCACAAGGTGATGATTATAAAGGACTTAGTATGCTTGGGTCTTGAAGTAAGTATTTAATAGATTTAGCACAACGGAGACATGATTTATTTATTTCATGCATTCAATGGGTCAAGAAGTTGTTAGGATATTTTGAATTCACTATGTTGTCCTAGCCATTGGTTATTCAAGAATCTCATATAAGTTTTAGGCATTTTACAAAAAAAAAAAAAAAAAAAAAAAAAAAAGAAAGATGATTTGGTGACATATTTTCGATCATGTGGATACTTGTTTGATCTGAGATTGGGGGAAAGCACTAATCTGCAATCAGGAGGCCAAAAGTTCTAAAGATTCTTTTGAAAAATTGACTGCTCTAGGTCAATGTTAACTTATCCTAAGACTATGAAACCATGGAATGAGTAATGATTCGTAAAAATAATTCCATAACAAAGTATAACAACCCTACAGTCCTCTCACCCAACACGATATTGCTTTTAGCTGGACCCATTTGTCAGACATTACCTAAGTTTGACATTGTCCTACTGAAGGATACTAAATTCATCCAAACAAGGCATACTATTGTAATGAAAATTAATTTTTATAGATTAGTTAGAGGGGAATCAAATAACTAGAAAATCTGGATTACTACAAGGCTAACTCTAAACAAAATAAGTTACTAAATTGCAGGATAAATACCAATGAAAGTACCTTCAACCAGCTTTTATGTCTTTTCAACATCCCACCATCTAACAAAGCCATGATTGTACATGATTTTTGTATGTGATGAGCTCCAGTTGACTTTGCAGTAAGAATCCTTGCAACCTTTGTGACCTAAGGAAGTAATGAAACACATGAGACTCAAGTGCTAACAGCATTCAGAAGAAATATCAATAAAACAGACTTACTTGCATACCAAGTTCCCTAGTTGGTACAATTACCAATGCCTGTACTGCAGATCTTTGGAAGTTGATGGCTGAAAATATCAGTAAAAGATATGCCAATGTTTTGCCAGAACCTGTCTGACGAAATAATTGACACATGAAATTACTTTGTATTGCATATTAATGGACCCACTGGGCATGCATTTTTTCAAACATAATAAAAGAATGCCTTTTGAGAGAACATTGACATATCTCCAATAAAAACTAAGAGCTAACCAGTTGACTTCAATTTAGAGTAGACTTGAAAATTGTCCCACAAGAATGAGAAAAATCATTTTATATCCTTGCATGCTCTATCTAAAAGGCATGGCAAAGGACTATCAAAGAGGAACATTAGATTATAATTAAAAATGGTCACTTCATATACAACATAATGGCATCAAAAGATTGATGCAGCAAACTTAGTTAAATTAATCTTTATTGTTATTTTGTTGTTTAACTTTTACAAGCTAAACTTGTAGTTGCTAAATACAATAGTTCAAAACCTAACAAACAAAGAACCCAAAGAAATGGTAATTATATCTTTGTAGTTGATGAACATAATAATTTATCTATAATTTACCTGTGCATGAAGCACGCAATCCTTTCCAGATAACAATACTGGTAAAGATTGTCGTTGAATATCAGTAGGCATAACATAACCAACTTCCTCAGCCCTGTAAAAAGTGAATAAATTGGAATCTATTTTGTAATAGTATAATACAATTTGACACAAAAACACAAAATAGTATTATAAACAAAAATAAATAAAAGCAAAGTAATAGGAAAACCATCACCTTCATTTCTATATGTACATTGTTGCTTTGAGTAGAGTGAATATATGGAAATACCAACAAAATCAGATACAACTAGCAATAAAATAGTAACTTGAAAAAATCCAACACACTAAAAAATCATCAAGATTTATGTGGTTCGACCAGAAATACGATTTATATCTATAACAAATGATTTTTCCAAGTCAACTAATTCTATGATGTCCCCAAAAAGTCATAACTTTAGTGAAAGTTTATGACCCCACTTGTACCATTACAAACAACTATCAAGAAGACATTATTTGAATCTTTATAATAAAATACTATTGAATCTATTGTTTGCTAGAAGTTGATATGGTTTTTACTAAACATTTAATAACTATCAAATATATCTTCAAATAATATACCTAAACAAATTAAATTCCAATATACACTTAAAAATATATAAAAAATCATTGATCAGATAAATATATCTATGTGAATGTTTAATTATGTGATAAATTGAAGATCAAAATATTCATAAACTAAGTTTGTTATAGCTAATAAATATATTTAAATTCAAATTTTGGATTAATATTTAATAGATTATCTCTTTGAGTTAATATTGTAATTATCAAAAAATGATTTTCTCTTCATCTCTTCCAACATGAACTATCAAGTTCCCAAAAATCTTAAAAAAACGCACACCTTATAATTTATTACGTTCAAATTCCACATAAATTTAGCACCAACAAGAAACCTTAAAAACACATACTTTAAATTAATATGGATTCATAGATGACCAAAGTACAGTGCTATAAGATATTTATGTCTTCAACTTCCATGGATTCGGGAGATATTCCAAAAATTGTGTTGTCCTTTAACCGACAGTTGGCAAAGTTGAAAAACTACTGCTTAGTGCTTGACTAAGTAAACGTCCACTACTTGTAAGATTATAAATCATTGTAAAAAAAACATTTTGGGGATCATCCTATGCACATATATTTTCTGTCTTGCACAATTTTGATCTTGTGAAATCAGACAAAAGAAAAGTATTTTTCTAACCCTAATTTCTTCTATTTGTACTTTTTTTTATTTCAATAAGGCTGGGTTAGGAATTTGAATTTCTAATTGCCATATAACAAACCGTTGAGTGCATTTTTTAAATCTGTAACAACCGCACGTATGACAAGGTGGCATTAAGTCTAAAGCATCAAATGTAGATCTAGCACCTATATCTCCTGAAGTTGTCTCCTTAATAAGTTTTTCAATATCTTTTGAAACCTAAAATGAAACCATAGTTTATTTGTGCTTCCCAAATCTTGCAAATTAAGGTGTTTTCTCAAAGACAATAAAATTGGTATCTGGTCATCTATCCTTGTATTAAATTTTGCTTATCTCTCATGATGGAATGAATAAAAATAGATGTGATTGAATAGGAAAAGCTTTTAACATGTGAAAGCCACATGGATTCTTATTTGCATGAGTTCCAAATAGACCACCACTCCTTATATCTTGGCTCTCTAAAAGAGTCAAACACTTTGTGTCATCAAATTTCTTGATCTCATGTATTGTCCATCGTCATCCACTAAAGTTCTACATTGTGAGATGAGTAGCACGAATGTAAAAAAGTTTCAACATGATCAAATATGACAAACAATAAACAACAAAGTAGTAACCAACAAAATTAATCACACAGATGAAGAATACCAAGATTTTAAGTAATTTTATGACAAATTTGTCCTATGTTCATGAGAAAAAATTATTTTTAATTACATAATAAGTTCTCTAAGTATGTCTCTAATAAATAATATTCTGAAGAGAGATAAGAAACTTACACATATGATGTAATAAAAATCACTACTTCAAAATCAACAATAAGAATGACAACACACATCATTGATGAATACATCAAAAAGGAATGCATACCAAATCAGCCAAGTCTACATCATCTTCAAAAAGTCATGCCTTTGTAGAAGGTTATCACTCCAGCAATGTTTCCGCAAAAAGATTTTTCAAACCTCTATTACAGATCCCATTATTTAATGGAGCTTAAGATTGGTTTTTTCTATTGAATGCTAATCAATTAAATGACTACCAAATATATCTTATCTCCAAATATCAAATTTTAAATGATAGTAAAATACATAGCAATACCAAACTTCAGAATACTCATTATTAAATTTTTACATTCAATAAATTATATCCTAGATCAGAAATTTAGACCACTATTGAGACATATGTAAACATAAACAATGGGAAGGCTTTCAGGCTGAAGATATAACAGTTCAGCTTTGGATTTACTTCTTAGGATAACAAGAAAATAAATGTCTTCGGCTTTCAATAAGTCTTGGTTCTAATTGAATGTCGGACATGAAGACGTTTGGAGAAAATAAAAAATCAGAAGCAAGATAGCTTCAGCTGGAAAGACATCAAATTGGATGTGCTCAAAAGAGGAAATACATAATGATGATATCAAGCAATGTGGGCATATTTAATATAAATCACACCTCTTTAGTATGTGCTGTGGCACTTTTCCTCCGCAGATATCCTGGAGCGTGAGTGCCTCAACTGCAGCATCAGCCGAGGTCCCTTTGCAAGAAAGGGCTGCCAAGCATAAGCCTCTGGAGGTCGGGATAGGAAAGTGAAAAGGCCATCTTTCGTAAGGAAACCGAATGGGTAGTTTCGTTGTAGGGTTTTCCGGAAAGGTGAATTGCGAAGTAGAGAGGATTTGACTCCATGAAGGAGCCATGGTAAACGACATGGTAGTGCTGGCGAGCATGAAAAGCGCTGGGACAATCTCGAAGCGGCCCATTTTTATATCCAAAGGAATTCCATCAAAGGCCTAATTGGAAGTTAAATTTGATTAATTTTAAGAATTATTTAGCGTAAATATTGTAGTTTAAAATTATTTAATAGAATTGGAGATAAAATTTATTTTTTATATATTTATTGGTAAATATTTTTCTGTAGGAATTATTTAAAACATTCACAATCAAAACAAAAAACAATAAGAAGATTAGCATATAAGTTAGTTTATTTTTATGAATAAATTTATATGATTTTCTTCGTGTTACGCTCGTATGTAAATCTTATTGAATAAAATATTTTTATCAATCATTTGAATATAATTTATTTTTATTTTTATTATTAAATAAAATATTTTTGGTTGTAGCCATCTCCTCCGCCTATATCTAACTATTCCTCACTAAACTCCTTATTAAGCTAAGCTAAACTGAAGCAGGTCTCCTCTCCAAGTCGAGCATTTCGCTTCTCCCGCAAACGAATGCCGACGCCCGTTGCCTCTCGCCGAAGAAGACGTGCCGCTTCCAAAGCTTCCAAGTCGAGGGGTGGTTGATCTGGCTGCTCTCCGTGTTCATTGTAGAGGCAAGCACTGTAGTATCGATTGGCTTTGACTGGGTTCAAAGCTTAACAACCTTTATTTTCTTCTCAAATTTGGTTTTGTTAATTCGGTTGTTTTTCTCACGCTTATCTTTTTGACATTTAACTGTTCTATTTGGCAAATTAATATCTTCTATATTGTATTCTAATTTACGCTAATAATTCATAAAAGCACACATTAATGGCACTGGGGAAAAAACATGCCTGTTTTATTGAACGGCGTCCACGCTCTTATCTTGATGGATCATTGGTTAAATCACCTGAAGACGAATCGAAAGCAGAATTTTGAATTCTTCTGCTGATCTCAACAAATGGCAACTAATTAGGGAACCCTTGCCGCACAAAATCTGTTTTCAGCTTTGGATAATGAACTACGTTATCTGTAATCCAGCAATACAAGACAACTTGTACGACAAAAGGTCATTTGTATGGAGAGAAATCTCGTGCTTGCTGCTTCCTTGCAGCCGGCCTCTCTGGTAACCAAAGATCTCTTCTGCACGAAAACAACTCGTTCAACTCCGTGCCGTGCGATCAATCAAAGCAAATGTTATTATGAGAATATATGTAAAGACAATCGATTGAATGCAGACTCAGCTGAAAAAGGCAGGCCCAAGCTGGCTGCTGGTTGTGCAGAGCGTGCCAAAGATTAAACGCTGCCATTATACTGGCTCCGTCTTTCTTCTTGCAGCCTCGTTTCCTTTACCTCATCTGGCTCATCTCGGATTCTTATTTGACAGCATCGCTCAATCCCTTTCCTTTGCCGTCCTTCTCGTCTTCTCCACTCCACAGCCTCCCGCACGCCGTCCCACCGTCAACAATGAACGACCTTCTCAAGGTACTGTTCTCTGGCCTGGTTTTCATTGCCCCCCTTTCGTCCTTGAGGAGCTGCATTTTTCTTCTACCTTTATTATAGAAGGACATCAAGCTGTACCCAACAAATGAAAAACCTCAAAACAGAAGATTAAGAGTTCAAATGTTTTCTTTACTGAAGAGCATGCTTGTTTGGAGACCTTTCTCTAGTTTAAAAATTGAAACTCTTAGCTAAGGTGTAATCATATTATATTGAATAAGAAAGAAAATTGTTTGCTCTGATTGCACATACATAAAAGTCGATGATCTTGTGTTTTGATCCGTTGGCACAAGTTTTACAGTTCCAGTTCGTTTGCAGGAAATTTTTGTATCACGCATAGATAGGTCAGACAGGTCTCCAAGGGACAGGGATATTGAATTCGGATTTCCTATGCATACCATTACACCAAATTATGGAATGGATGATTTTTACAAGCAGGTAATACTCTGCTTCAACAACGGCAGAAGATATTTAAATGCCCTTCCCATTACTGCTTATTCTATGGGCTTTATATGCTTGCTAATAGGTAAAGGAAGTTCAAGAGCTGATGCAAAAGCTATCCGATAATCTCAAGAAGCTTCAGGTATGCCTAGAAATTCTGTTCATAGGCTGCTGCAGCATGCCTGGGGATTGAGAAAGACAAGCCTCTCTTCCTCCAGTTTTGGTGTTTTTAATGCACATTAAGTTTATTAATTAGAACATTCAGCTAAATGAACTACGAACATATTTCCAGGGAGCCAATGAAGAAACTAAATCGGTTACTAAGGCTTCTGCAATGAAAGGTAATACAAATCATGTCACCTTCATGTTTTAGCTATGGTGCGACAACATGTTGGGTACTCGATCATGTAAGCTTGAATTTCTTACAGATATCAAGAAGAGAATGGATAAGGATATAGATGAAGTCGGAAAAGTTGCACGAGCCATCAAAACAAAGTTACAAGAAATCGATCTAGATGTATTTTTTCTCTCACACATCAATTGTTTTTTTATTGTTTGTTAACGCCTGTGGTTCCTAAGTTCTACTTGTTCTGTAGAATTTCGAAAACCGGAAGAAACCTGGCTGTGAAAAAGGAACCGCAGTTGATCGATCAAGAACAGCCATGACTGTGTGAGTTTTGTGCTACAACCATGGAAATGTCGTATTGCTAACATGAATCTGCTATGACTTTGCCATGACGAATTCCATTGTTTGCAGTTCCTTAAAAAAGAAGTTACGAGAGAAGGTAAACGACTTCCAGGTATTCTATCTGCTTCTCTAACAAGAGCTTCCATACAACTATACTAGTTTCTTAAAAATTTACCAATCATTGTGCCTTTGATTGCAGAAACTGAGGCAAACAATTCAAGAAGAATACAGAGAAATTGTTCAAAGAAGATTCTTTACAGGTTTCCCTCCCAAATTCATCCGCGAATTGTTTACAAGGCTTCATTTCTTTTACAAAATAATATCTCTAATTGTTTGCATTAAGCAGTCACGGGAACCACACCAACTGAGGAGGTGAGCCTGGTGATATTTGTTGTCAATGGCAAGCTTCAAGCTTTTACATATCAGAACCATCATCTAATCTTTGTGATTTTCAAAACCTACACAGATGATTGATGAACTGATTGAGACAGGTGATGGAGAGAAAATATTTCATAAGGCAATTCATGAAATGGGACGTGGTCAGGTATCACAAGTTGCATTTAGATTATTTGATTATTTAGCCTTGTATGCAAAACAACAAAAAAAAAAATGCAAGTTCTAATCAAATTAAGTGGGGTCAACTACATGATTTCAGGTGATTGAAACCTTGGAAGAGATTCAAGAAAGGCATGATGCTGTGAAGGAGATTGAGATGAAGTTACTTGAACTACATCAAGTAAGCCTTCAGTTTTCCATTTTAAACTGCTAGTATGTGTGATGTTTGCTGTATAAACATATTGCTTGTATGTTACTGGTTATGTGTGCAGATTTTCATGGACATGGCAGTGCTAGTTGAAGCACAAGGAGAAATGCTGGATAACATTGAAATTCAGGTTTGTTCTTGTGCTCTTGTCACCAGCTTAAAAAACACCAGATTTGATTGTTGTTTTGCCAAAACATTTCGATTTTTCCATGTATATGTTCAAAAGTTCCTATTGCACTCAACTTTGTTAAACTGTATTTGAATACATCTTGGACCCAATATGAGGCTTATAATTTAGTTTTCAAAAATTTAAAAAATAAGAGTTTTATATTATCATTCAAAACCTACAATTATTATATTTTTATTTATCCCACACTCAAAAAACTAAATGACAAATTTACCTATATACATCAACTCTATTTTAAATATTATGTTCACAATTTAATAAATATTATTATGTTCTCATCACATATTTGATATTATTTTATTTCTATCATGCTACATTCTTTACTATAACTGTTCATACAAATGGGACCTTTGTCAAACTAATGATCTCACTTGCATGACAATACAAGCAAATGACAATTTTAAGTAGACCATAGTTAATCTGTCATTAATATGAAGCTTTCACTAAGAAATGTTATGTGATTATTAAATTCAAACTCAAATTGTGTCTAATAACATTTATAACATGACAAAAACATATATTTCAATTTTTTTGGTTTTAACTTAAAAGACTTTTGATATTAAACACATAAAATTTGTTAATTATAAAAGTTGCAATTCCTTACATTAGTGGAATATTCAATATCAACATTGATTTTTTTTCTCATTCACAAGTTCTTCTATGTAAAATTTCTCATCTCTTATTTTGCTTAACATTTTTTTCTATTATACATTTCTCAATAGAAATTTCACCTCATGAAGTGAATCCAATGTCACTTAAGAAAATTAAAACCTTACGTCATCAAATATTCCATCAACAATTATCTTAATTTTTCATAAATTGTTTCTTGAACCAAGAATTGACCTCATGTCTCACTAAACCCTAGCTCCCTAACATATAGCACAACAATTGTCCGTGTGAGAGCTAAATGTCCTCTATACATAAGTTTTGTAAAAGATATGCAAAATCATGTGTTTTTATAAAATTTGATATTGCAAAACATTTTTATTGAATTTTAATCCCAAATTTTGTTAGTTTACTATTATTACATAAATTCAAATATAGAACTTAACTTTATTAACTTTTAAAAGACGATGTTTATCACATGTTTAAATATCAAATCATACAACTATTGTTAAAAAATTAAAAACGAATATTATAATTGTGATAGACTAAATTTGAATAGAACTATAGCCTAATACTTTTAGCATTAGACGCATGTTATTTATAATATATAAATGTTATAAAATAAAAACAAGTAAAAATCAAACCAAGAGGGTTCTCTTGAAGAGGGAAAGGTATTATTATCTTTGATCTCTTTATTTTATGAGGGATTAAGAAAAAGATAATATATGTTATAACATGATAACTCATATTCGCGTACATATGATCTACGACCCAAGGTCATGTGCTGCTCACTAAGACCACTTGGTCGTGTTACAAGGTCATAACCTCCCTTTGTCACAATATCATTTACCAAAGGGGGGGTTATGACCTTAGCACCTATGGCCAACAATTGCACACATGGCCATTAGGTTTATTGATCTTACAAGTATCTTCAAGTTATTCATTAAGTTTTTTTTGTTGATCCACAAAATAATGTGTATAATTTGTCATAAATGTAGCAAATGCCTTCAATTAATGATAATTTAGTACACATTAGGCTAAATAACATAAACCTAATGTTTCACCTAATGGTATTAGCCCAATTTACCTCTAAGATTTTGCCAAATGATCATATGATAGGTGTAGTTTTCCATGAAGTTAATGTAATAGCATATAGTGGAATTCTATTATAGGCAAGCTTAAAAGCAATGATAAGTTGCTTAAATTTGGCTTGAATATTTGAACCAAAGAATATAACTCTTTAATATTCCAAGGGTATGATTACGAACATCAATCAATGTCCATCCTATCAATGATAGGAATAGCATGTAGAGTGCATGAAAAATTTGATTCAATAACCATATTCATAAAAATAAAATAGTTCATATTACTAGTAATCATATTTGAATTAATATACCATATTATGAAGGTATTACTTAATTTTTCTCTCATTATTGTTTGGTTTAAGGGAGATAAATGAGACAGTTTAAATATATTTTTCAGGTAGCAAATGCAGTTAACCATGTCCAGAATGGAACAGAAAACTTGCAAACTGCAAAGAGCCTGCAAAAGAAATCAAGAAAATGCTTGAGCATCGCTGTAGTTTTGCTAATGATAATCATCACAATCATCATTCTCTCCATCATTAAACCTTGGAAATGAAGGGAAGCTTGAAGACTTAGGCTTTCACAATTATTCTACTTCATTTAACAATCGTGTTGTCCATATCTCTCTTGTACATAATGCAGGTGCCTCTTTTAGGCAAAGAACAAGTTCTAGCTCCATATGAAAGCTAATTTGGCATATACATTAAAACTATTGATACTATTTTTTTTACTATCATTTTAGACACTCAATTATCATAATGATATAAGAGCATTTAACATTAGCTTACAAACACATATCATTTGATGTTTCATTAGTTTTATAAGTCCATTGATGCAATATTTGGTTAAAAATTACTTTAAAATGTTAAAAATTGAATTTTTTTTATTGATTGCGTCGCCTACTGTCTTCTATTGCTGTCCACTGTCATCGCCACAATCAGCAGCCATTGTCGCCACCCCAGCCAACCTACGCACCCACGTGATTTGAATGACCTGTGAATGCTCTTTGACCAGCGTAGCCTGTAACGATTCGTTACCCGCGATGAACACCTTGATCCGCTCTGACCTGCGTCGACCCACACCAACTTGCAAGCCCTTATCAACCAGCATTGTTCTGCCCGACCTGCCTCTACTCGAAACCAAAATCGGACGTGTCGAGACCTTCGCTCACGCCACATCGATTGCGCTCGCCTGTTTCACCGTTCGTTGTTACTGTCGCCTAAAATGCATAATCTGTTTAGGAACTGCATAATTTAATTAAATTTAGAACTTTTTAAGTCATTTTTTATTTAGAATATTTTTTTATAATTTATGTTAAATTTCGAAACTTTGAAATATCTCTTAAAATTTCAAAATGTGTCATTTGATATTTTTAAAGATAATTTTGTATTTCTAAGTTAGTCAATTATTATTATACCTTTAAGGTCTCTATAAATAGTGTTACACCCCATTTTTCCTATGCTGATTTTTGGCATACAATTTTTTTTTTTTTTTTTTTTTATATAGACAGCTCAGATCGTCCCATACCAACCTGAGTAGCCTACGAAAACATAGGATATAACACATCATTACACACCTACTTCCCTTAACAATGTGGATCCCATCTCCCGGGTACACCGTCAAATCAGGTTCATGACTCCTGAATTAACAGATGGACTCGCGCAATGTTACTCCTACTAGACCCAATACTCCTAACCCCTACGGGTAGGAGAACCGGTCTATTAGAAGTCTGAACCCCCATGGTTAAGTTCCATAGTCATGTAATGACCTCACCATCAAACAAAAAGATATATAACATCCTCAGATAAAATATGGCACTCCCCACACCATACTCCAAGACAATAAGGTAGGGTAGTAAATGGAAACTACATTACAAGAATAAGACCAAGTCCAACAAGTGCAATATTATCCAACCAGAAACATAAGTCAGAATTTCCCTCACATATTACATGACATATGAGAATAATAACCTCATTAAATACATCCAACAGCAACAATCAACTAACCAGAATATCTCAGACAATCACAATCAGATATCCTCCACAAGCCTGCTGACCACGATCCCACCTAATCAGGTAGCGTCAACTCTGCCGAGCCACTGAAATATACAATACCGGAATGAGCTACGCCCAGTAGGAAAGACAGCTAGTAAAACTCACATGCAAGAGAAGGATAATAGCAAAAATATAGGAATACAGCATAACAATGTATGGTGGATAGGCACTCTCAGTCCCAGACTCCGACCAACCACAGTCAATCCTAGTCACACCAGAGTAGCTCTCCTCTGGGCTTCCAGGTAGCGTGCCAGTGGGAACGCCCATCTCGAAACACGCATGGCGCCTAAGCACCCGACACCGCAGCGTCTCTCGTCAATCAATCTCCTGGAGACTATAGACAAATCCAGTCACAAAATCTCTAGCCAACGTGAGACACCCCTGCCACCCTAAGGCGCGCAGGCCTACACACTTGGCTAGCCACTGCGAGACACCCCTGCCACCCTCAGGCGCGCAGGCCTACACACATGGACCAGGAGAGATCGACTCAGCCACCGTCCCAAAGAGTCCTCTACCAACAACTTCCATAGAAGCTCACGCCCCTACAGTCATTGCCAATCTCTAACTCCAAGATCCGGCAACATGTATCCAGGTACAACAAGGCGCATACCAGTCACATGTATACTGTGGAAGCTAAGTCTGAACCGCACAGTTACCTACCACAACTACCCTAAAACATCATATAGGGTCTATAGTAGTCCGGTCCAGTATGCCAATCCATAAAATATGCCAACACTGAGTAAACTGACTCAATCCATGCCGTTGCCATCAAGCAACACAACTGTCAATTACTGACTGTTCTGGTAGCATCCGTGTACCATACTTCTGTCTGACTGTTTCCAGCTGTACTGTCATCACTGATAACATTTTTCCCCACTTCAGGAAATTTTTAAATCCCAATTTCAATTTCCGCCCTTTATCCATTTTCCGAAATTCGAAATAAATTTCCGAATAAAATTTAAATTCCACATATATCCTTTTTTCCGAAAATTCGGATTAATAAATTCCACATATATCCTGTTTTTCCAAAAATTCGGATTAATTTCTGAATTAATTTAAAAATTCCAAAAAAATCAAATTCTGCCCTTTCTTAATTTTCCGAAATTCGGAATAAATTTCCGAATTAAAATTTAAATTCACATATATCCATTTTCCGAAATTCGGATTAATTACCGAATTTAAAATTCCGTTATTTCCAATATACCGCCCGCACTTCCGTGAACCCGGTTCTCGCCGCCGGTTCGGCCTTCGCGCTGAGCCGAGAACCGCTTCTCACTGAACCGCGCCGAATCCCCTGAACCGGATCTCGCCACCGGTTCGGGACCCTCGCGCTGAACCGCGGCACCGCCGAACCAATTTCTTAATAATCCGTTAATCGGATTAATTTTAATTACTAATAAAATGGCGTAAATATCATTAATTACTTAATTAAATTTGATATTATCTAAACCCTTCTCCTTTCTCGGTCCGAAGCCCGCGAAACCCTAGCCGCCGCCATCGCCGACCATTACGATCCTTCGGTCGATTTCCGGCGACTGCGAACAAGGAGAACAATTTCCTAACATGCTCCTAAGCATCAATAAATTTTTTTTTTCGGCGAAATGGGAATTTTTCCAGGAAATTCCGAAATTTGCAAAAGACACAAATTAGCATTCAATTAAATCCGATTTTCATCCACATGCTTGTTTTCATTAAGCAAAGTATTTCATGCTTTTAATTTTCTACTAAATCACTAATTTAAACTGAATTTCCTACCTCAACGACGCCGGCGACGGTGAACTTCGTCCGTAGCTCGCCGCAGCTCCTCGCCGAACGAATCCGGTACGAATTGACTCTCCTCGTTCCCGTGAATCTCCAGGTACAAAAAGCCCCTTGCCAGGCCGCCGGAATCACGCGCCGTACGCCGGAAAATTCCTCTTTATCGGTCGGCCGAACGAACCCTAATCGTTTCGCGAGGGTTTTATATTTCTGGCCGACACGGTGAAACCCATTACGCGCCGTTGACACGCTTTCGACACGGTAAGCACCCGATCAGCCGGTTCAATCCCAACCGTCGATCACGACCGTCCGATCCGCTTATCAGAACGCACGCGCAAACTCACTCGGCGAACCGTCTCCGCCCCCGCTGAACCGTTCCGGTCCGGTTCACGCGCGGTAAAAAAAACAATTTCCGGTTTAATTTAAATGGATTTTCGAATTTCTAAAAATCCAATAAATCTAATTAAACAGGGAAAATTTCTTAAAATTCACCTCGGTGCTCCGAAAAATCCCTAGAAATTTCAGAAATTCCAATAGCCTCTGATTGAGCTCCTGGCTCATCCTACTGTCGATCTGAAATCGTCCAAGCCAAAAATTAATTCATTAAAGATTAACATAAAACTTTTTACTGGGTATAACAATCTCCCCACCTTATCAGGAATTTCGCCCTCGAAATTCAGCAAGAAGTTCTGGCCACTTCTCCGCAACATCCTGCTCTAGCTCCCAGGTTGCCTCCCTTTCGTCATGTCTATTCCACAGAACCTTGACCATAGGAAACGACCTGTTCCTCAGCTGTCTGTTGCTCTCCTCGAGGATGCGAACTGGTAGTTCCACATAAGAGGAATCTGGTGTCACTTGCAAACCAGGAAGATCATCACTGATACAATGAGAAGGATCTGGCACATATCTCTTGAGATTCGAAACATGAAACACATTGTGAATCCCAATCAGATGTTCAGGAATTGCCAACCTGTAAGCCACTTCACCAACCCTCTCTAGAATAGGATAGGGTCCAATGTAACGAGGTCGAAGCTTAGAAGGCTTCCCGAACCGGAATAGACCTCGCATAGGACTGATCTTCAGGAATACCCTATCTCCCACAGAAAACTCAACAGCTCTGTGCTTAGGATCATAATATTTCGTCTGGCGATCTTGCACAATACGTAATCTGTCTTGCAATAACTTGACTTCAGCTGTGGTCTCCTGCACAATCTGAGGTCCCCACACCCTCCTGGAATCACCCTCCTCCCAACAAAGAGGGGATCTGCACCTACGCCCATACAATGCCTCGTAAGGTGCCATACCAATCGACGCCTGGAAGCTGTTATTGTACACAAACTCTACCAAGGGTAACCGTCTGGCCCAATCTGTTGAGTAAGTTTGTACGCTCAAGCGTAGCAAATCCTCCAAGGTCCGAATAGTCCGCTCAGACTGTCCATCTGTCTGAGGATGATAAGCAGTACTGAACTTCAACTGTATACCCATGGCAGCGTGTAAGCTCCTCCAAAACTGTGATGTGAACTTGGCGTCTCTGTCAGAAATAATAGATCGGGGAATTCCATGCAATCTGACAATCTGCTGAATATATACCTCTGCCAATTGTGCCGCTGAATCCGTCTTCTTAATTGATAAGAAATGGGCTGACTTGGTCAATCGATCCACGATGACCCAAATGGCATCAAAACCTTGTCTGGTACGAGGAAGACCAGTTACAAAGTCCATAGTGATGTCATCCCATTTCCACTCCGGAATCGGCAATCTCTGCAACAATCCTCCAGGTCTCTGGTGCTCGGCCTTAACTTGCTGACATGTAAGGCACTTCTTAACAAAAGCAGCAACATCTGCCTTCAAACCTCTCCACCAGAAAACACTCCTCAAATTCCTGTACATCTTGACTTCTCCAGGGTGCATAGCCAAAGTTCCATAATGAGCCTCTCGAAGGATCCTCTCCCTGAACTCCTGATGTGATGGCACACACCAGCGACTCCTGAAAGTCAAAATGTCGTCTCTGAGAGCAAAGTCTCCTCCCAATCCCTGCGATGCCAACTCTAACTTCTCCTTCAGCTCTTCATCACAAAGCTGAAGATCACGCATCTCAGATAACCAGTCAGCCCGAATAGTCAACGAACTGAGTCTGTGAGCCAGTCTCTGAACAGACAACTGTTCCTGACATCTCTCAACATCCCAATCCAAGTCTGCTATAGAGTCGCAAGCTATCACAGTATGCACAACTGCGTGTCTGCTCAAGGCATCAGCCACTGGATTAGCCTTTCCCTCGCAGTAGTTTATTGTCAGTTCGTAATCTTTTATCAGTTCCAACCACCTCCTCTGCCTCAAGTTCAGTTCCTTCTGAGTGAACAGATACTTAAGACTCTTGTGGTCGGAGAAACAATCTACAGGAACTCCGTACAAATAATGTCTCCATATCTTCAAGGCAAAAATGACAGCAGCTAACTCCAAATCATGAGTGGGATAATTCTTCTCATGATCCTTCAGTTGCCTCGAAGCATATGCTATAACTCTACTATCCTGCATCAGTACGGCTCCCAAGCCTATATGTGAAGCATCAGTATACATCTGATACGGCTTCTCCTGTGTAGGTAACATCAATACTGGAGCGGTGCTAAGCCTCTGCTTCAGCTCTAGGAAACTGTTCTCACAACTCTCTGACCACTCAAAAGATTTTCCCTTCCGGGTCAACTGTGTTAGTGGAGCGGCCAGTCTAGAAAAGTGAGGAACAAATTTCCTATAGTATCCAGCCAAACCAAGGAAACTCCGGATCTCAGTGACAGAAGATGGCCGTTTCCAATCAACAATAGCTCGTATCTTGCTAGGATCAACAGCCACGCCCTCTGCACTGACAATGTGTCCCAAGAATGCTACTGAGTCCAGCCAAAAGGAACACTTGGAGAATTTTGCATACAGCTCATTCTCCCGCAACACTGTAAGCACAGTCCTCAACTGATCTGCATGAGTTTCCCTATCTCTGGAATAAATCAATATATCATCTATAAAGATGATCACAAACCGATCCAGAAAGGCACGAAATACTCGATGCATCAGGTTCATAAATACTGCTGGAGCATTAGTCAATCCAAAAGGTAACACTGTGAACTCGTAATGCCCATATCTAGTACGGAATGCTGTTTTGGTTACATCAGAATCTCTAATCCGGATCTGGTGATAACCCGAGCGTAAATCAATCTTGGAGAACACAGTTGCTCCCTGAAGCTGATCCAACAAATCATCGATGCGTGGTAACGGGTACCGGTTACGAATAGTAACCTTATTCAATTCCCTATAATCCACACACAGCCTCATACTACCATCTTTCTTCTTGACGAATAAGACAGGGGCACCCCAAGGTGAACAACTGGGGCGTATGAGTCCCTTGTCTAATAAGTCCTGTAATTGAGTCTTCAACTCTGCTAGCTCGGCTGGAGCCATCCTGTAAGGAGCTCTAGCAATAGGAGCTACTCCTGCCTCCAAATCAATCGAAAACTCCACTTCCCTAGCTGGTGGAAGTCCAGGCAACTCCTCTGGAAAGACCATAGGAAAGTCTCTCACCACTGGAATATCTGACATAGGGGTAGTGGTGGCTTGGCTATCGGTCACATAGGCCAACCAACCAGTACAACCCTTACTTACTAACCTCTCCGCCTGAAGAACTGAGATCAGGGGAATCTGCCTGTTCAGACCAAAGTATATCACATCCCCCGAACCAGGCACTCTGATCCTGACCTTCTTCTCCCAACAATCCAGCACCACTGCATGGTAGCACAACCAATCCATTCCCAAAATGATGTCGAACTCTGCTAGTGGCACACATATCAACTCTGTCACGAACTCGTGTCCACTAATCAGAATAGATCCGTCAATCTTCTGAACAGTGGGAATCTCTTTCCCATCAGGAAGCCTAACCAATAAGGGTTCCTTCAAGTAACCCTTGGATCTTGATGTCTGATTCCAGATCCTCTCAGCAACAAAAGAATGAGATGCACCAGTATCAAACAAAGTCATGCACTGCACGTTGCCAAAATAAAGCATACCTGTGATCACCTCTGGTGACTCTGAAGCCTGCTGCCGAGTCAGTGCAAACACTCTGGGCTGTCCCCCAGATGAACCAACCGGTCCTGTGATCCTCTGTTTCTTCAACTCTGGGCAGTCGCACTTCTTGTGTCCGGGCTGTCGACAATGGTAGCAGATAATCCCCCCAGTCCGGGTACCTGTCTGCTGCCCTGGTCTCTCAGAGATAGGTCGTGGCTGGACCACGCCCTCCTGAGTACCACGGTGATCTCTGTGTCTCTTGTCCTTTTTGTTTTGTTGGACATTTCTGAATTCCTTCCTCTTGTTGTGAGTCTCTCTCTGGGCCTCCATCCGGGTGTCAATAAGCTCAACGGATCTCGCAGCCTCCACCAAGTCACGAAACCTGGCAAACCGACTCACAACTAGCTGGCGCTGCAGCATAGGACGAAGTCCCTCCAGGAACATCTCACATCTGCGCTCCTCAGAAGGTACCAGCTCTGCGGCGTACCTCGCCAGATAAGTGAACCTCGATAAGTAATCGTTCACTGACATCTGGCCCTGCCTGAGGTGTATAAGTTCCCTCCTGAACTGAGACATAGCAGAAGCCGGAATGTAGCACTCCCTGAATGCCTCAACAAAGTCTTCCCATGCTATCTCGCTGTTCTGGGCCTCCCCATACATGGCGCGCCGCTGGCCTCTCCACCAGGTAGCAGCCTCTCCCTCCAATACTAGAGCAGCAAGTACTACCCTCCTGCCAAGTGGACATCCCAAGGCATCAAACAGCTCAAGCATATGAGCCATCCAGTCATCAGCCACCGCTGGGTCAGCCGACCCACTGAAGCTCCGCGGACGCAACCGCATGAAGGCATCGATCCAACGATCCACGGCTGGCTCAACTGGCAATGCTGGGCTCGTCTCTGGGGTAGGAGTAGTAGATACAGGTCTGCCTCTAGCTGCTCCACGAGCGGAAAGTCTCCTGGTACCAGCCATACTGTCAAAAGCAACTAATCTGGCATTAGAGTCGTCATTTGGCAATTGGCATATGGACTACTATAGTAAAAAAAAGAATCAACAGTTCTCCCCACCTTGGGTTGAACTCCTATACATGTCTAGCCCCACTATCCTCACCTAGGGCTCTGATATGTCTAGCCCCACTATCTTAACCTAGGGCTCTGATACCACTCCTGTTACACCCCATTTTTCCTATGCTGATTTTTGGCATACAATTTTTTTTTTTTTTTTTTTTTATATAGACAGCTCAGATCGTCCCATACCAACCTGAGTAGCCTACGAAAACATAGGATATAACACATCATTACACACCTACTTCCCTTAACAATGTGGATCCCATCTCCCGGGTACACCGTCAAATCAGGTTCATGACTCCTGAATTAACAGATGGACTCGCGCAATGTTACTCCTACTAGACCCAATACTCCTAACCCCTACGGGTAGGAGAACCGGTCTATTAGAAGTCTGAACCCCCATGGTTAAGTTCCATAGTCATGTAATGACCTCACCATCAAACAAAAAGATATATAACATCCTCAGATAAAATATGGCACTCCCCACACCATACTCCAAGACAATAAGGTAGGGTAGTAAATGGAAACTACATTACAAGAATAAGACCAAGTCCAACAAGTGCAATATTATCCAACCAGAAACATAAGTCAGAATTTCCCTCACATATTACATGACATATGAGAATAATAACCTCATTAAATACATCCAACAGCAACAATCAACTAACCAGAATATCTCAGACAATCACAATCAGATATCCTCCACAAGCCTGCTGACCACGATCCCACCTAATCAGGTAGCGTCAACTCTGCCGAGCCACTGAAATATACAATACCGGAATGAGCTACGCCCAGTAGGAAAGACAGCTAGTAAAACTCACATGCAAGAGAAGGATAATAGCAAAAATATAGGAATACAGCATAACAATGTATGGTGGATAGGCACTCTCAGTCCCAGACTCCGACCAACCACAGTCAATCCTAGTCACACCAGAGTAGCTCTCCTCTGGGCTTCCAGGTAGCGTGCCAGTGGGAACGCCCATCTCGAAACACGCATGGCGCCTAAGCACCCGACACCGCAGCGTCTCTCGTCAATCAATCTCCTGGAGACTATAGACAAATCCAGTCACAAAATCTCTAGCCAACGTGAGACACCCCTGCCACCTTAAGGCGCGCAGGCCTACACACTTGGCTAGCCACTGCGAGACACCCCTGCCACCCTCAGGCGCGCAGGCCTACACACATGGACCAGGAGAGATCGACTCAGCCACCGTCCCAAAGAGTCCTCTACCAACAACTTCCATAGAAGCTCACGCCCCTACAGTCATTGCCAATCTCTAACTCCAAGATCCGGCAACATGTATCCAGGTACAACAAGGCGCATACCAGTCACATGTATACTGTGGAAGCTAAGTCTGAACCGCACAGTTACCTACCACAACTACCCTAAAACATCATATAGGGTCTATAGTAGTCCGGTCCAGTATGCCAATCCATAAAATATGCCAACACTGAGTAAACTGACTCAATCCATGCCGTTGCCATCAAGCAACACAACTGTCAATTACTGACTGTTCTGGTAGCATCCGTGTACCATACTTCTGTCTGACTGTTTCCAGCTGTACTGTCATCACTGATAACATTTTTCCCCACTTCAGGAAATTTTTAAATCCCAATTTCAATTTCCGCCCTTTATCCATTTTCCGAAATTCGAAATAAATTTCCGAATAAAATTTAAATTCCACATATATCCTTTTTTCCGAAAATTCGGATTAATAAATTCCACATATATCCTGTTTTTCCAAAAATTCGGATTAATTTCTGAATTAATTTAAAAATTCCAAAAAAATCAAATTCTGCCCTTTCTTAATTTTCCGAAATTCGGAATAAATTTCCGAATTAAAATTTAAATTCACATATATCCATTTTCCGAAATTCGGATTAATTACCGAATTTAAAATTCCGTTATTTCCAATATACCGCCCGCACTTCCGTGAACCCGGTTCTCGCCGCCGGTTCGGCCTTCGCGCTGAGCCGAGAACCGCTTCTCACTGAACCGCGCCGAATCCCCTGAACCGGATCTCGCCACCGGTTCGGGACCCTCGCGCTGAACCGCGGCACCGCCGAACCAATTTCTTAATAATCCGTTAATCGGATTAATTTTAATTACTAATAAAATGGCGTAAATATCATTAATTACTTAATTAAATTTGATATTATCTAAACCCTTCTCCTTTCTCGGTCCGAAGCCCGCGAAACCCTAGCCGCCGCCATCGCCGACCATTACGATCCTTCGGTCGATTTCCGGCGACTGCGAACAAGGAGAACAATTTCCTAACATGCTCCTAAGCATCAATAAATTTTTTTTTTCGGCGAAATGGGAATTTTTCCAGGAAATTCCGAAATTTGCAAAAGACACAAATTAGCATTCAATTAAATCCGATTTTCATCCACATGCTTGTTTTCATTAAGCAAAGTATTTCATGCTTTTAATTTTCTACTAAATCACTAATTTAAACTGAATTTCCTACCTCAACGACGCCGGCGACGGTGAACTTCGTCCGTAGCTCGCCGCAGCTCCTCGCCGAACGAATCCGGTACGAATTGACTCTCCTCGTTCCCGTGAATCTCCAGGTACAAAAAGCCCCTTGCCAGGCCGCCGGAATCACGCGCCGTACGCCGGAAAATTCCTCTTTATCGGTCGGCCGAACGAACCCTAATCGTTTCGCGAGGGTTTTATATTTCTGGCCGACACGGTGAAACCCATTACGCGCCGTTGACACGCTTTCGACACGGTAAGCACCCGATCAGCCGGTTCAATCCCAACCGTCGATCACGACCGTCCGATCCGCTTATCAGAACGCACGCGCAAACTCACTCGGCGAACCGTCTCCGCCCCCGCTGAACCGTTCCGGTCCGGTTCACGCGCGGTAAAAAAAACAATTTCCGGTTTAATTTAAATGGATTTTCGAATTTCTAAAAATCCAATAAATCTAATTAAACAGGGAAAATTTCTTAAAATTCACCTCGGTGCTCCGAAAAATCCCTAGAAATTTCAGAAATTCCAATAGCCTCTGATTGAGCTCCTGGCTCATCCTACTGTCGATCTGAAATCGTCCAAGCCAAAAATTAATTCATTAAAGATTAACATAAAACTTTTTACTGGGTATAACAAATAGGGATGCTTATTAAGTTATAAAGATGAAAATTATGAAATTAAAAATTTATTTTATTTGTATGCTTTCAGCATATTGAACAAAGTGTGTGCACACAACTTTAGTTGGAGAGATTCAAACTTTTTTGTGAGATACAATGATCGAAGGTGAGAGACATTCCATTGGGAGAGCTGACTACCAAATCTCTTTTGAGAAACAATAATCAAAGGTAAGAGACTTCCACTAGAAAAGTTAGTAACCAAATAAATTCTCGCTTTTGCCAACGTTCCCAAACTTTCCTACAAACCTAAATCACCACCGCGTCACCTTTTTATTACTTTGATGCTCAAACACCAACGCCTATAGAACTATAAGACATATTCACAAAAATATATACATTTTTCAATAACTTTTATTTTCTAGATAGTAATATAAAGTTAGAGTAATTCTTTTTTATTAAAATACTTCACATAGATTTTGTATTAAATTCTCTAATTAGATATGATAAAACCGTTTTAAAAGATTTTATGCTTAATACTTAAGGTATTGTCACATACTCAACTTAATAACCGTGATATATGTTTGAAAAAGATAATCTTTAAATAGTTTTAAAATATCACACATGTCATCTAACCTTGATTAATGCATAATATCTTCTTATATTTCTTAATAATCTAATGAGTATCTCCAACGTTGTAAGCTCCAATTTAAACCATGATAGAAGTCTAAATTTGTTATGTATCAACTTTGGTATCAGAGACTGATTTTTTACTAAAAAATTATTTTATTTAATGTATTCAACTTCGATATCAAAGAACATGATTTTTTACTCTATATCAACTTTGGTATTAGATAACATTATTTTCTACTGAAAAAAGTTTCTTTATTCTTTTTGCTTAATTTATCAACTAAATAACTCTTAGTTAGTTTTGGATAAGCTTTATTTTAAAAGGTGGTATAAAACAGTGATACAACTCCCCACCATCTTTCTTGAGAATTATTTGATTCTATCTAAAAGGTGGTGGCAAAAGCAAGAACTTGATTACACACCATTTTCTTATAAACACACCCCATCTTAGCTTTGGTGGTTTATAATTACAATTGCTATTCTTTCATAATTTTTTTTATAAAAAAAGATTTCTTATATTATTTTCTTTAATATTCATTTATGTGATAAACCTTTGAATAATCAAAAGATCTGGTAGGTCTTATCAAATGATAAATTAAAGTCAACAATCAATTCAACACCAAATACAAAATTAAACTAACATGTCATACTAAAAATGTCCCAATCAATAACTCAACTCATCTAGATAATTGATCCAATCCTGCTAAGCCAACAACATGAATCAAATCTTAAAGAAAAAAATAATAAGAGACAAAGTGCTATACCTAATGATTTAAAAGAAGGAAACCTTAGAAGATATAGAAACCATAGAAGACATGATGATCCTTCTAATGAAGAGATATTCCAAACTTAGAGAAACCTTAAGGTTACGTAGTACAACATGTTTGTTCCAATAATATATAATATCAAAATGTTAGATAAATGACAAGTTTTTCCTAATATGCTAGATCCATTGAGAAATACATTAACAAATTTTGAGATTATAAACTTAGGTATGATATAGATGAACTTGAGCATATAATATTATCTTGTTTTAGGATAGATTTAAAGGAATACATATAGGTTGAACTTAACTTAAAAAATATTACTACCTTAGAGAAAGTTTATCACGTAACTAAAAATGCGAAAAAAATAGAATTTCTTATTTTAAGAGAAATTATGAGCTAAACCCTTTAAAAGTCAACACCATAATTTCTCAATCCATTCATACTCACACTTTGACTATCACATCTACCATAGTTTTTAAACCTCCCAAACTCACAATCCTATCCACTTTGTCACAATTTTCTTTAAACCAACCCATCTAATTTGGAATATCCTATTTTAAGTGCCATGAAAAGGGACATGCAATTGTAAATTGTTTAAAGAGATCTATGATTATGAACCTAGAAAGTGTTAATAAATAAGAAGAGTCAGAACAAGAAGAAAACATAATGTCGTGGACCCTTACAACCCCGCAACCACAAAACAACTAGAAGCATACTAATATCTTTAGCACCAACATAAAAATTAAAAAACAATTATATAAGATATTCATATATAATGGTATTTATATTAATGCAATATCCCCTGAAGTTCCTGAGCAAATAAGACCTTCGTTATTGAAACACTCAAAACCCCTCCTCTATGTCGTGGATAGATAAAATCTCTATATCTATTAAGTAACGATGTGACGTACCCTTAAAATTAGGTAAGTATAGCAACAAGATTTTATGTGATGTTGTACTTGTGCAAGTAGGTTATCTTATCCTTAAAAGATCATAGCCTTTCGATAAGAATACAACTTTGAAGGGTAGACTAACACGTGTAAAAATTAGATAAGTACTTGTGCTTTTACCTTTGTACACAAAGTGTGTACGCCCAACCCTAGTTGAAGAGATTCTAACTTTCGTTGTGAGATACAAGGATTGAAGGTGAGAGACCTTCCACCAGATGAGCCGACAACTAAATCATTTGTGAGAGACAATGATCGAAAGTGAGAGACCTTCCACCGGGAGAGACGGTAATTAAACAAATTCTCATTTTCGCGAACACGCCCAAGCTTTCCTACCAACCAAAATCACCACCATGTTGCCTTTTTTATCACTTTAGTGCTCCAATGCCAACTCCTATGAAACTACAAGACATCTTTGCTAAAAAGGTGTGCATCTTTCAACAATTTTTATTTTCTATGTAGTAATCTAAAATTAGAGTTACTCTTTTCTATTGAAGTACTCCATATAGAGTTTGTTTTAAATTATCTATTTTATGTGTGCAAAATTAGATGTAATAAAAACTACTTTGTAAGATTTTATAATTAATGTTTAAGATGTTGTCACTTAACTTAATAATTCACGATACAAGTTTGGAATATCAATATTCAAATAATTTTAAAATATCATACATGTCACCTTAACCTTATTAGTGCATAACATTTTTCAGATTTTCTAATAATCTATGAAATATCTTTAATATTATAGGTTTTAATTTAGATCCTTAAAAAAATCTAAATTTGCCATATATCATATAATTTCAAATGTTTATGCATCACTGATCAATATTCTAAGAAACTTTCTCTAGAAACAATAATTCCTAATTTGAGTGCCCTTGTATAAAAAACGTTGCGAGTGAGAAGGAAAAAAAAAATATTGATATCCAATACAAAAGAACATTGCTGAATCCCATATTTTGTTTCCTCTTACTTTATCAGGCTTTCAGCCCAATTCAGAAGGACCCATCACTAACTAAAACGCTGGTTGCAATTTTATCAATTGAAGAGATGAAGAGATGTTCCTTCTATATTTACACAGAAGTCTATCTGCTGATTGCTATCATTCTCATGCACCTGTTGCAAAGAATGTAATCATAATGCCAAAAAAAGGTTGGAGAGCTCTGTATAATATCAATTTAAGTATGCAAAAAATCTAACATGAATTGCAAATAAAAGCTGTACACCTTTTAGTTTAACTATCAGATCTTGGACCAAGAAGAGTATAACTAAATATTGAAGTCATCAATTGCATTGTGGCCTACCATTAGTAGCTGCTGATTTGGCAAACTACTTCTAATGCAGTATAATGATGATTCAGTTTGACTCAATGAAGAAAAACACATTATATTGTTTAGAAGACATATAGTCAAGCCTGATGTAACATGATGACTTACAATTAGCAGAAAGAAAATATGGTTTGATGAAAGTATTGTGTAAAATTGATGATTCAGGAATGCCAGAGTATTTTCCTACCTCATCCCAGCGTTTTGTAGAGCAAATCCATGACAATAATTTGCCTAATCATGAGAGCAACAAGGCCTTCATCCGCAACTCTGCAACACTCATCAAGGATAGAGCTGAAACTACTCAAATTCTTCATAAAACCTTGCTCTTCCATCCCATTCAGCACTCGGATTGCCGAACTAAACTATCGTCTCCGTGCGTAACATTTAAACACCAAATCATAGCATGATGCGGCGGAAAAAAGAAAAAAATTCAGCAGCATCTCGGCTTTCTGAAGACTTCTTGCAAAAAAGCCACACAAGGACCTCCCAGATTCCACTATCTATTACGGCGCCAATCCTAACTGCCGAGGCGTGAAGCGAACATGCGATGTGGAATTTACCAGCAGAAGAGAGAAAAACAAGCAAAGCATTGCAGCTGTGGTTGCTTTGGACTAGCTGGAATCTCAAATACACCGAAGAACGATGGCATGGTGGACTATATCTGGAGGACAAAGCTGAGGAGCTTAGACAGAGGCAGTACAGAAAGAGTGAAAGACATGGTTGAAGGAGTGGAGGAGGGAGTCGAGCAAGGCGGAAGCCGGATAGGAGCGGATCGCGGGAAAAAGGAGTTGTGCGACCGTGGTCATGATGATTAGTATAAAAAAAAAAAAAGGATTTATGTGATTGATGATATTAGAATAACTTATTTGAAAAAAGAAATCTTAAATTTGAGAATGTTTAAAATGAATTATAGATTAAGGAATATTGTTAGGAATATTTATCAAGTATGTGATGAATTTAATGGATCATAATTTTGAACAAGACAAAAATATAATCAAATTCAAATTAGCAAAAATAAATCAATTGAGATTATAGCATAAACAATTAAAAAGTCGATGAAACAAAAAAGAATTTTATAGAATATTTAATTAAATAAATGTTCTTACTTAACTTGAATTTCAATGACAAAATTTTAATAATAATTAAAGAATTTGTCACATTTTAGAGAATAAATCAAAATTTTAAAAAGAAAGAAAAAACTATAAATAAAATATAAGTAAAATAAATGTCATATGATAATACTATTATTTTTAGATTATTAATTTTTTTCAAAATTAGATAAAAAGTGAGCTACGAGTCGAAAAAGAGTGAGACAAACTTAGAAAAGTTAAGTATGATTTATCTAGAATCAATGATAACAAATTGACAAAAATTGGAGATAATTATATGATGAAATAAAATATTAGAGATTTATGAGTATTTAATAATAATTTAATTATACAAATAAAATTAAAAAAAAACACTAAAGAAATTTAGAAAATTATAAAATTTGAGAATGAAATAAAAACCACAGAGGATTAGAATGAAACAAGAAGCTAATGGGAAAAATTTATTATTGTAAGACAAATTATTTAAATAAAATATAAAATAAAAAATATAAAAAAATTAATAAAAGTATCTATGATGAAGTAAAAATTTTAGTGACATTTGATAAATTTCAGAGGTCAAATTAATTAAAATTTATAAAAGTAATTAAGTCAAAGTTTCAATAAAATAAGATATAATAATAATATTAATAAATAATTCTTAATTACCCTATTATATTTGGATTGGGTGCGGCTGCTACACGGAGGACAAGCGGATTAGCAATGTAGTTATGTTAATCAAGTTATTAATTAATTTAAATTTCGATAATTACTAAAATTAAAATAAAACCTAACCCTAATAAGGGAATACGGATATGGCCATCGGGAGAAACTGGAGTGGTTGCGGAGGTGATCGGAGCGTTCACGGGGAAGGGTAGAGTGTACGCTCGAAACGCACGGGGAGAAGAAACGTGGGGATTTTATATGCGAATCAAAGATGGAAGCTTTACATAGGGATGAAAGCTAAAGAACCCAAACGATATGTTACTCAAAAGAATTCAGTAGCGTATGCATTATTAATCACACTGTACAGGTAGTTGGCCGTGTATTTGCTTTCCCATTTTGCTTCTTGTTTCCAGCCCAGTTCTTATATGCATATGTCATGAGGTTTGTTTTACCTCACAGTACCCTTAACTTGCAATCTCTAGGGGCATTGCCAATGGCGTTACTTATATGATGAAGCAGGAACTTATTGATGCTGCTGAAGCAAGTGGGCTTTCAAGTGTGGCAATCAGGTTGGTCATTCGTTCAATCTGTGCTGCAAATCCACGTATGAAGGGTTATGTTCATTCTTGCTCATTTTAACAGGCCTGATAAAGTCAAAGGGAGACCTGGACAATTTGGAAACTCATCCAGGGACTGGTACACTGGGTGGAGCTGCTTGAAAACATTAATATCTAAAGGATTAGTTGCAAAATCTAGTTGCCCTGCAAAGTATGTTTCTTTTTGTTCATCTCACTCTTTAATTAGAATTAATGCTAAGTAATGGAATAATTAGCTTGCGTGTATATTTTTGTAATATACTTCAGTGGCATAGGCTTTGTACAATGCCTGATACTTGTGTTAAAGTAGTTGTTAATTAAATAAATTGTGTTTCAATTTGATGCTTTGGTAGATGAGGTTCAAACCACTTACAAAAATCATAATATTTTGAGGTTAGTATTATCATTAAAGTCTTGTTTGGTTGTTTTCAAAATTAGATTCAAGGAAGCTAATTTGAAAGTTTGGTGTGATATGGTGGAATTCAAAGGACAAGGGTAAGATTTGATTGAATTTTATAGTGTTCATGATATATTTTCTTGCTGGAATTGTAGTTCCTATTGTAATTTATCTGTTTGATTTCATAAAAAGTGGGTTACATGAAGTGATTGGTTTCTATCATAGTAACAATGATAATTGATTAAGTCATTTTTTCCGTATAACTTTTTAAACAAATTTTACTTTTAATCACAATTTTAAGTTGATTAAATGCTTGCTTGCATGGCCTTAAGATTGTTATTAATTTAGATATATTTGCAATAATATTTTGTTTACAAGAAGGATTAGCAATGTGTTGATAAATTTTAGGGATTTACTTAGAAAACTAAAGTGATTGCATAAGGGAACAACATATGCTAATGAGGATAATAATGCAGGTTTAAGACAAAATATGACAAATATTGGTGGATGATTCGATTGCGTACTTCGTTCTTGATTCGAAAGTCAGTTCCTTGTTGCCTTAGTTTAATTTCACCTATCAGATGAATAGTCGTTGGATTGAATTGTCCTATTTGTGGTGATTCCAGCATTGCATTTTTTTGGGAGTTTTCTTAATTTTTCTACATCTTTATGAATTTGTTTCATAATTTTTTTGAGGATCAAATAGCATGATTGACTTATGATTGATCCTTTAATCACTATAATTTGTAGCTTGAGCCTAGTGAATCATCTTTGGTAGAATGTGCTATATTTTTTTGTTAATGATTTTTTAAATTCCATGATAACCTTTTTCTTAATAGTGTTGTACGATAGAATTGATACTTGTTAATTTTTAATTGGTGACCTTTGACATGTGTTATTGAGAATGTCTAATGTAGATTTTCAAATAAATAGTTATATGTATTGTTGAAGTTTAACATTTTTGTGTTTGGTTTAATGGCATTGTGTATACTTTAATGACTTAAAGATATTAAATGTTTGATTTGATGATATTTTTAAGAAGCATTATTAAAAATTACAATCGAGTGATATCTAGATCTCACTTATCTTGATATTAAAAATAAAAATTTATTTAGATAAAATCGAATTAAAAAAAAATTCAATAAGTTTTGGATAACATTGACACCTAAATAGGATTGTAACTTTTATGTCAATATTATCCAAAAAACACTAAACAAAATGTTCATTTAATGAACTGAAGAGTGCTTGTAAAAGCTTTTGCTTTTTCTCACTTTTTGTGTGAACTCAATTAATTGTTAAGAACTATTGGTTCAAATAAGTTAAAAGATCAATTAATCAATTCTTTATCATCTTATGCTTTTAATCTATCTTTTGTTAATTTGTTGAGGGAACTATCTAGTTTGGTTGGGTTCTCAATATTACTTTGTATTCTTGCTATTGTTTCATAATTCTAAATAGTTATTTAAATGTCTTTATTTGCTATATACACTCACATAGGTACATGCTAACTCAAGAAGGGCAAGAAGTAGCAAAGGAATGCCTCTTGAGATCTAGTTTGTCTGATGTCACCAAGGTCAAGGCTTTTGGAAGTAAATCTGATTCTTTTGTCAAGCAAAGTTTTGATGCTGTTTTTGTTGCATCCATTGATGTTGCACCGATTGCATCATCTTTTGTAAACATTCCAAAAGGAATGAATGACACTTCTGTGAACTTGGTTGGCCAGGTGTGTTATTATTGATTTATATATGATATTGCATGTATATATATGCAATCAGTTGTTTAATTATCAAACTTGAATATTTTTTGGGAAAGTTAAAATTTGTAGACAATTAGCCCATTGTTTTAAGTTCTATTATTATTTATCTGGATGTGATGCTTATAGTTCAATTTGTAGTGCTATAACTTTTGAATTTTCTTATAGTATCTAGTTTTAATTAGGGTAGATTATATATTGGTTTGTGAGTCTTGAGCTAATTATTAATTGAGTCCTTTAAGGTTTATAATTAGCATTTAGTCCCATAAGTATGTCATAACAAAAAAGTAAGCACATTTACCACGAAAACATTAAAAGTAAGGATCCTACAGTCGCCACGAAAATGTTAAAAGTAAGGATAATATTGAAAGTGCCTTGTCTTCCTTCTCTAGTGAAACCCTGTGTCTGTTATGAACTTGAAGCTTCTGGCCTTCATGGAGGGCATATGGGAGTGATAGTAGTGGGGATGAAAAAGGTGGAGAGGGAATCTAGGATGACCATTCTTGAGCACCTCAAATCCATCTCATTGGAGTAATGGGTAGTATGTCTAGGTGTTGAAGGAAGCTTGGACTAGAAGAAAAGATGGTCCTAGTGGCCAAAAGAGGAATCAATGTTGCAGATGTGAAAATATGTGCTGAAACGCACTATTGCGAAGAGCGTTTGAGGAATATTAGAAAAATTGTAAGATATTTCACAAGTTTGGTCTATCAAAACATAAACTAACCACATCTATTTTTATAGAAGATATTAAAATTGGAACCTATTTGTTTATTATGACATATTGATGAACCTAGATGTCTACTTCTAAAATCAAAGAATTCAATTGAAAATTAGTAATTTGACCAAAACCTAAGGACCAATGCACAATTTACTCTGCTGTTTAATCTTTCAAGTTCGTATTCTTCAAATTTTTTTCAAGTGTAAGTGTGGAATTGGAAGTGTTAAGAAATTGCATTTCTTTTTCTTATTATTTTAAATACGAGTCTGCAGCGTTATGGATGAGATAAGTTGGTTTTTTGGCTTGATTTTAGGTCAGATTTTGGTTGAATATGCAAAAAATTAAGATTGCATTTATTAAAGGGCCATTGAAACAGCAATTTTCAAAACCTTGACACAAATATTTTAACTTTGTTTTGTAAAATCTATAGATTTCTTGTTTGTATTTTTGAGCTTGCTCATTTTCTTGACAAATATGGTTGTTTTTGGAAAATATTTTTCTTTTTGCTAATTTCCATTAAGTTTGGCATGCAATGTTTTCAATTTTTGAACAAATCACATTATAGAAAGCCCATTGTTGATAGTGATGATATTGAATGACACAAAACAAGAAAACTTTGCAAATATGGTCTGGATTCTTGAATTGCTTTTTGTTTCCGTTAAAACAAAAATTAATGTCGTTTTTAGAATGTTAGGCACATGATTAGGAAACAAATATAGATAATTTTGAAAGAATTACATATGTTGAAAATTTCCTTGACAAACATATTCATAACAAAAGATCATCCAAAAGAAACCTTTGATCCTCATCTTTGGATATGTTTAAACTATTGAATCTAGTCTAATTGTAAAACAGATCTTATTTTTGAACTGCTATTAGTATTTAAATTCGATCCACATCTTATTGCATATGCTTATACATAAACATGTGTATCATAATTTTGGGATCAAAAAGGTTAATCAACCTTTTCCTAATTGAATATCAGTTCAAAAGGACCTTCCATACTCTATTTTGGGATATCATCCCTAATCAAGGTATGTCTAGCTATAGGCTTGCCAAACCAGGACTACTAATATTTAAATGACTGGACTAATAAACTCAAGGGTGGCAAATAAGGGTTTCTTGAAATGGAGCCGACAAAGATGTGAAAAAATGCAGTGCGCAAGTTTGATGCAACTGTGAGAATATCACCTAGTTGGGAAGTTTTTTAGAAAAGAGATTTTAATTTTTAAACACTAGAATACGAGTCATTAAGATAAGAGAACCATTTTTAAGAAAACACGGGGAAAAATGTCCTGAGTTGAATTCACTTATGCTGAAGGTTATGAATAAGAACTTTATGATTACAGCTTTAAATGGAAGTGGATGAGGAAGGATTCTTAAATTTTAGTTTTATATTTATTTGATTGTTCTAGCGAAGTTATTGAACAGAAATGTTTATTATTTTTTGAAATTTTATCTTTTGACATCATAGAAATGTTGCCTTAATAATAGTTGAGTACTTTTATCTAAATGCTCAAGTTTATTGCAGAATTTCCAAATTGGTTCACCTGAGTCTGTTGAATGTGTTGGAAATGTCTTTCCAAAAAATTCTATTTGCTCTTCTCTGAAAATAGGTATGCTTCTTCATCGAATAGTAATTTCTAACAGAAAAATATCCTTATAGATTCCTAGAAGGGGCAATATTTCTTAATACTTAAAATTATTTTTTGTTATATTTCTAGATAATCACAATGATCGTCTCTGTTCAGTTGATTCAAGCCACACGAGTTCTCTATCAATTGGTGTAGCTTCAAGCTATTCATATCCAAGGGCTTACACACCATTTGTACGCTTCTATTACAATAGGAAATTGTTAAAATACAAATTTCTTGTCTTTTTTTATACATCGAATATCTCTTTCAATTATTTTCTTCTGATGCATCTTTACCTTTGATCTCACAAGGATCTTACTTTTCGCTAGTTACCTCAAACTAATGTTGTCGATAGAGATATTAATGCTTTGGCCATGCCACCGTACAATCAAGGGGAGAAATTTGAGGAAGTTTATGACATCATCTTAATTTTAGATGATCGAGAAAAATTTGGGTGAGTAATATAGAATTTAAGGTGATGAGTTAATTTTTTTTGTGTGCATTAAAATAATTGATTATTCCATTATTTATTTTTTGAATTATTACTTGTATTGTGATTTTGACTTTATGAGCATATATGTGTAAAGTAGTGGATAGAATATCGTGGCTTTTGTTGACAATCTAATGCTTTATGAGTTTATCAAAGTTGGCTTGAAAATCTTGGCTTTTATGTTGGCTATGTAATGTGCTCGTTCACATGACTTCTCACGATTCAATCCAATGGGAAAAATTACCTTAACCAAGGTGATCTTATTAGTTTTTTTGGTTATATTTAGATGAGGTTCAACTTAAAGCTTTAGCTAAGGGTATAATTGGGCTAGCCAACTTGCAAGTTGACTTGAACATGAGTCATTATCGTGTTTGCACGTCAAGTTTATTGAGCCACAAGCATGAGTTGGAGGTTCTTTTATTATAAAAGCTCTAGTATGAGCTCAAAAAGTCTCATCTCAATGACTCTTATAGTGATTAATTTAATGCTAGATTAGATCCTATAGGCTTGTTATGTATCATATTTAGCAAGTTACATATTTCCTGTTGAGATTTTATTATTTAACAAATTTATTTTTAAAAGGTTTTCTTTTTGTATTTTCAAGTAGGCTATTGGTATGTTTTCTTTCCACTTTTAAAAGTCTTGTTCGAGTCAGTTATAAATTGCACAAGTTAAGCTGGACTTAGTTGTGAGTCGAGCTTAACTCAACTTGATTGCACCCGTACTTGTAACTCTCATGTTCCTTATTTTTTGGAGATTTTTTTCAAGAATCTGTTCCTTGTTCTTTTGGAATTTTTTTTTCAAGAATCTTCAACATAAAAATGAAAAATATGATCCACTTGGTAAGACCTTTCACTTATTGTATTTTTAAATATTCTAAAATTTAATTTTTGTTCAATAAATGTGGAGGATAATCATGCATGCATGCCTTTTATAGTTTGGTGATCATATAGAATGCATTCATCTAGTGACCCTAGTTGTGGTCAGAGCTTACTCCTTTCCATTTTGCTTGATAGAAATTGTTACACTTAAAATTTGTATTGATCTAGTCTATCGTAAGCTAAGATATTATCTACTTCATAAATTTTTTTTTCCAAGACTATTGGTTGATTCTTCGTCGTATAAAGGAATCATTCCAAATTATGTTGTCTCTTAAGATCCAAATGATATGTAGAGTAGGAAAATTGATGCATGTGTGAGGTGTTTATAGAAAGTTATACCAAGCCATACCAAGTTTATTCAATGTTGGTCTTCCTAAAGTTGTATTGTATGAGGATGCTGCTTTGATTATTAGAAAGTAGGTTACTTGCATGTTCTGAGCATGAGTGGCACATCATACTTCATCTTTTGTGGCTTTGCTGGAGATGCTTACATGTGTTTGGATACAAGGGAGGAGATGGTCTTGTCTATCCTTGTCTTCTTATAAGCTTTGAAGATGAGGAGATTTGTAGAGTTTCTTGTATTAATCATCAATCTCTTGTCCTTAATATTACCAATCTAACTAGTGATGACAATGGCACTAGTATAGGATTTTTGAGTGGTGATATGTCCTCGTGACAAAAAATAATAATTATTATATCATTGCTCCATATCCTTCAAAACCTAGTAGAATAAAAATTATCCTCTTCATTGACAACTTTCATTATGAGTTGTCTTATATGAGGCTTATAAGTTGTTTTTTTAACCTTTTTATAGATCTTTTGACAAAACTTATTGCTGCGACTTTTTATGCTAACAAATTGTCTTAAATAACTTGAAATCTCACTTGATTTACAACTTTGATGTTGAAGACTTTTTGGGATTTTGTTTCTATCTTTAGGTTTTGATTTCCATGACTTCGTCTTATTTTTGTTCCATGTTTCCTATTTTCTTTTCGAATCTTCCAATTTTTTGTATTGTTTCTTCCATTGCCATGTTCAGTGGTCTCTAATCACAGGAACTCTTTCCTAGGCCATTATTATGTCAGTTGTTTTCTTCACTGTTGATGGGGCCTATTGTTTTCTTTGATGTGTCAGTATTGTATCAATTGTCTTGTTACTCTTCCTTTGCTCTAACTTGCACCTCCTGTTTATTGACTTTTCCACAAAAACTTCTTCATTGTTATAACTTTGTGTGCTCTTCGTTGCTTTTTGCGAGTGAGAATCAAAATGCAGTGAAGCTTGTTGAAATCCCCTGTTCTAGTGTCATGTAGATCATCTAGTGGAAGAATTGGAGCTTTTAGAACCGCTTTCAATGGCCTGATAGTTTTTTATGGCAAATGATCGTAAATCAGGTGCAGTTAGGCACACACCTTGTTCATAAACATCCCCATTTGGAATCACCTAGAGAATCTTACCTGATGCAGATTTGAACTTCGATGGGATCTGCTAGTGCTTTGATTTTCAGTTAATGGTCTTCTGATATAGGTGAGTTGTTTTGTAATATCCTGAAAAAAAAAAAAAAAAAAAAAAAAAAAAAAACGCACGGGTGTCGGACGCGAGGCGATCCGCGTGTCGCTGCGTGCGCTCGTACGCCCCGACCCCGAGAGGAAATTAAAGGGATTAGGGTTCTTCGTGCCGAATCCTGCGAAGGTTTTTTTTTCCCCCGCAGCAGCTTCCGTCCCGACGAAAAAAATTGGAGGTCCGGCGGCGGCGATTCAGGTTCCGAGCTCAGCGAGGAGGGAAACCGGGTAAGCCCCGAGCCTTTTCTCTTTCCCGAGCCATTTTCTCTCTCTTCCCGAGCGGTTTCTCTCTCCTCGAACCGTAGAAGGGAAAGTTTTTTTTGATTTTTGGAATTCTTGCGGTGCAGCCCTTTCTCGTTTTCCGTGCCGAGAAAGGAGGGTTGCATACGAGTGTCGGCTTGATCCGAGGGGAATTTCTGAACCGTGCAGCGGTCGGCGGCAGCCTCCGTGTTAAAAAGGGGGAAGAAATTGAAAAGAAGTGTTGAGAAGAAAAGGAAGGGGAAGAGGAAGAGGCCAAAGAATGGCAGGACCCTCAGGAACTCAGGTAGGTGAATTTATTTAAATAGTAATGTAAGTAGTGATTGTTATTTTATTATAAAAGCATGGCTTTGAAATATTATGGCATTATATGAAAATGAAATGAGAATTTGCAATATGATACTATGGTATAGTAAAATGTAAAGCATGCCAAAGAAAATGTGTAGAGGTATCGATTATGCCTCTTAAAGGGTTAAATTCCCTAAAAAGAAAAGTAAAAAAAAAAAAAGAAGAAAAGAATTGACCCTAGATCGCATCCCAGTAGTCCCCGGACATATGAGCACCAGCACAGGATGCTGGGCATGATGAGATGGCATAGAGACCTCCCCCGTATTGCTAGTACTTTGTGCAGGGCTGAGTGCGGAGGGATATGATGAGATCGAGACATCTCGTATATGGCTAGCACTTTGTGCAGGGCTGAGATACGGAGATGGTCCGACGTGATAGAGATCGAGACATCTCGTATATGGCTAGCACTTTGTGCAGGGTTGAGATACGGGGATGGTCCGACGTGATAGGCTTGGCCAGCCACGATATGCCTACGGGCAATGGTCTCTAGATGAGATAGATGCCATAGAGATGTGATATGATATGATAGGGATGGGGGATGTGGATCATGGGAAAAGTCTGGGACCCAGCAAGAAAAAAAAAAAAATGATGAATAAGAGAAAAAAAAAAAGAATTGAAAAGAAGAAGAAATGAATTGCATACTTTGCTTGATTCATTGCATGCTGATTTCAGATTTATCTTTGCCATATTTACATTTGAGATAAAGCATGTTGTTGGATATTCATCATGTTATATCATTGTAGCCATAGCATTCACCTACTGGGCTTTATAAGCTCATTTCCCCTACTTACATTACAGGACATGCCACTGATTCACAGAGAGAGGGTGCTTAGGATGGTATGGGACTTTGTACAAACGTATCTGTTATTTCGTTTTTTGTAATTTTTGTACAGGATTTCCCAAGTGACAGGTATGCATATATTGAAGTTGCTGTTGATTATAAAGGTAACAGTTTTATTTTGTTTGCGTCACCCTCGCCTAGTTTTACAGTTGTGTCCTCAATTATATGCTGCTATGCTCTGATTAGCTGATTTTATCAGTAGATTATAGTGATAGTTTAGGCGGGGCGTGACATGTTTACTTGCAATATTGTTTTCATCTTGTGATTTACTTTTTTGTAGACAATGTCAAAAAAATCATAGATTTTTGTGTTGGACACACAAAGCAAAGACCAAATTGTAAAGTAATTCTAGAAAGTTGGAGATTTTTTATCTATTCAATATTGTTATACAAAATTGTTGTTTAACTCTTTTGAGGATAGAGGATTGGAGAGAGAGAGAGAGGGAAGAGATGGGAGAGAGAGTGGGGAGGGGAGAGTGAGAGAGGAAGGATGCAGAAATGAGGGAAGGAGAAAAGCACCTAACAATTATATTTTAAAATGGTGGTGATGTGAAAGGAAGATCACACAATCATTGAATAGCATATTTGATATGGGTCAAAATAAAACCATAGTCATAGCAACATATTCAAGAGCTTAATTTGGTTAAAGTTTCTTTCCAGAATTAACTTGAACTAGCTGATAATTTTGATAGGGGAAGGATGCAGAAATGAGGGAAGGAGAAAAGCAGCTAACAATTATATTTTAAGGTGGTGATGTGAAAGTAAGATATCACAATCATTGAGGAGCATATTCGATATGGGTCAAAATTAAATCATAGTCATAGCAACATAGTCAAGAGCTTAACTTGGTTAAAGTTTCTTTCCAGAATTAGCTTGAACTAGCTGATAATTTTGAGAGGGGAAGGATGCAGAAATGAGGGAAGGAGAAAAGCAGCTAACAATTATTTTTTAAAATGGTGGTGATGTGAAAGTAAGATTACACAATCATTGAGGAGCATTTTCGATGTGGGTCAAATAAAACCATAGTGAAAGCAACATATTCAAGAGCTTAACTTGGTTAAAGTTTATTTCCAGAATTAGCTTGAACTAGCTGATTACTTTGAGAGGGGAAGGATGCAGAAATGAGGGAAGGAGAAAAGCAGCTAAAAATTATATTTTAAAATGGTGGTGATGTGAAAGTAAGATCACACAATCATTGAGAAACATATTCGATATGGGTCAAAATAAAACCATAGTCATAGCAACATTTTCAAGAGCTTAACTTGGTTAAAGTTTCTTTCCCGAATTAGCTTGAACTAGTTGATAATTTCTCTATGTCTCTAGTCATTTGTGGCAGTAATCAAATGACAAAATTTAAAGAAGAGAGAAGATTTTACTTGCTATGTGGTTAAAGTTTCTTAGAGGCTAGCTCAAGGTTCCTTTCAACAAAGTTGAAAATTTCTCCTCATTAACATCAGAGATTGTGAAAAAGATGATGATTTCGTCCCAAGCAACCCAAGAATTCATTCAAACCTCTCTCACCTTCACCTCATAGGAAAAAGGGACATTGACTGAGGGTTGTTTTCCTTTGCTGTGAGTAACCCTTTTCTCTGCCTCTTCACTAAAGTCTGTAGCACGTCCTCTGACAGCCTTGGGTCACTCCACTTTTTCTTCAAGAACAAAGATAACCTTGGTCAGGTATGATGTGGTGGCTGTTGCAATTCAATCCAACGCCTTTGACACTGTTATGCCATCCTTTTGGTTTTCTCCTTTAGCCCTCTTAAAGAGCTGTTCACAGTTTTTGTGAAATCTCTTTCTCTTATCCATAAATGGAGGGGATAAGCAGTCATCAGAAATATGAAAAAGGACATCGAAAATAGGTGTGTAGGGAAGATGAATTGAGAATAATGCTAATTGGATGGCCAATATATGCTGTTCATTACTTAGATAGTGTACCTGAAAAGCTCAATAGCTGTCTTACTTGTGTAGTTGTTGAGATCTCAAAAATTTTAAAAAGTAACAACCTACCTTCATCAAAAAAGTGATGAAGATCAATGATAAGATTTTGATGCCTTTGCGGCTTATATAAATGAAGGGTCGGGCTGATCTCAGGTCCTTCATGGCACGCTGATATGTCCCAAAGCCCAATAAGGCATTCTTTAGTCTTAAACACCGAATCATCAATCGAGGTCAGCAGTAACTGTCTACGACTGGATAGCAAGGGTCGATAAGTCCTTACTAAATTAAGCCCCACTCTAAATAAATAATCGATTTAAGATCATCATTTTGTCGCTGTTGTGCAAAAGGCATTGAAGTTCTTTATGGCTTTAAAAGTATGATTTACATGTTTAGATTTTTCAAAATCCCAGCTGCCAGTAGATTGGATTCCATATATACATTCAATTAGATAAAAGCTATTCTTTCCTTATTGCTTAAAATTACTTTTGGTACAATTTAACTTCTACTTAAAAAATCTGAAGTGAATTTCAAATTAATTAACTCATACCTTAAATGGCTTGGAATTGGTGAAACTTGAAATTCATGCTCTTCTAGTGGCCAATGCTTTCTTCAGTTTCAAATGTTGTTGCATCATATATGGGCATTACGGAGACATTGATGTGTTACTAGCCAATTCACTTTCAAAACTTAGCTATTTTTGCCAAATATTAATTGATTCCGGGTTGACATACAATATATTTTTTTTCTATGTGTTGGATATGTTATGAGTCTGTTACTCTTTCTGCATTATCTGTAGGTCCCGGTCACGAAAAATTGTAGAGATTATTCATTCTCAGTTTAATCTTCTTGTTGAGGTTAGTATGTCTTCTCTTCATCAGTATGTTCTTAGTTTCACTTTTCTAGATGCTTAATTATAATTAAGTAGTGAGGAGGAACACAAAATTGAGGTTAATCTGAAGCTTTAAGGATTTTGAAGGTTGAAGTAGTCGGGTGGTTACTTATTCTGTTTAGTTTATGAAAGATAATATAATGCAGTTTGGGTATACATTTTATTATTTAGTAATCTGAAAAGACTTCATTTACTCATGATACTTCCTAAAGTGGAAATGTTTGTTAGTAGTATCCCTTAATTATTTGGAGCAAAAGATAGGTTGTTCCTGATAAATAGTTTTCAGTTGAATCCAACTGTTGTGATTATCCAATGATAAGTTGTGCATATCTTTAGTTAATTATGAAACTTCTGCCTAAATACTGGCGTGCTGCAAGATCCTTCACATTGCATAGTGCAATTTCTATTTTTGTGGCCCATCAAGGAGGGATTCTGTTTTTGTTGAGAATTCTTCACTTAAAGATGTGACCGATAGTAATTAAATTGTGTGAAAGAAATAAGGGATTTACAAATTGACTTTTTTAAATAGTTCAGCAAGATACCAACACATGTTTTTATTGTCAGCCAAATGGTTGAACTTTGCTCACATACTTTACAAAAGCAGGTAGACAAAGACTTTATAAATTTGGACTCTATGAAGAATGAAATACGTAGGCTTATGAAGGTTAGCAATGGTTCAAAATAACAAACATGATATGCTTAGGTTAGTAAAATTAAGTCTGATAGATTCGTAAGCCAACATCCAAGAAGAGGCACAACCACCCATCAAAAGAACCTACACAACAAGAGGATGGGGAAGGCGTGAATCATCTTTTTTGTGATTTATTCATTAAACTTAAAATTATGACCTATAGAAGTTGAATCATAGTGAAAAAATAAAATGAAACTATGAAATAAAAGATGCATGGAACAATTTTTAAGATGGCATTGGTTTAATACCAATGCCGATTTTGACTTCCATTCAAATTATTGAGCTTCCTTTACTTAGTAAAAGTAGATGAACTGATTCTTATTCATTTGCTCAAAAGTGGACTACATGAATAATCTAAATAAGGTGAATATTGGCTCTAAAGAGCTTATATGATCTGATCACATGAGTGACTAGACTAGAGGAGCTTTGCACCAATGACCAAGAAGAGGCATAAACAATGACCAAAAGAGTCTTGACAAAACCCTTAAAAGAGGCCACAAATAATATCTTTAAATGGGATAGAGATAGAACTCAAAGGACTCCAAAAGTGTTGCCTAAAAGAGATGCAAGGTTTTTGAAGTTTGAAAGTAAGATAAAAGTTTGATAGTAATGAATTAAAAAATAAAACTTATAAACTTGATTAGGATCACTTGGCAATTTCGTAAAGAATTGCTACCCAATAGTAAAATGATTGCGATTGATTTGGATTAGAGTTTGATAATGAAAGCTCAAATGTTGTGGATTCTAACCAAATATTTCTCTATGGTCATCAAAATATTTAGTTTGCAATTTTCTTTTATAATTAGAAGAAAGTGGAACAAAACTCAATTGATCTTTTTTTTCATTATAGTTTCCATTTGTGCAAAAATTATAGCCATTTTCTTTAATGGTTTTTCGATAAAAATTAGATTGTTTGATCACGAGAATAGATTATCCGATCTGTTCCCGCAGCTCGGTTCCACTATCTGCTTTAAAAAGTTGTACATGTGCAATAAGTATAATGCACGTGTAAAATTGATTTTAAATATACATTATATATTAATTGCACGTAAAAGTTTTAATCTTAAACCGAGCTAGAAGCTCTTAAATAAATAATAATGTGTATTTAGTACTTATATTGCATGTGTAACAATGTGTTCATAAATAATACCTCACATATATAGTTTATCATGTTCATTGTGAAATCTACTTAACATGCATATAAAAATATAATGTGCATGCTTATAAAAATTATCTGCATATAAATTTCTTTTGTATTCCATATGCATGCGTTATTTTTTTTTGTTTCTAAACAACCTTTAAGTTGTTTTTGTATTTATGGTCAAAATTATGTTTACTAATTGATGATTGTGTGAAGGTGTCAACCCATTTGAATATTGGTTTGATTGTTTAATCCTGAATGAGATCATTTAGTTTGTTCAACTTTTTTATGGATATTTTAAATATAATTTAATAAATAATAAATAATTTCTAAAATCATTATGATTAAGAAACGATTATAATATAAAATAATTAACGTAGTGTATTATTTTGATTTTGTAACATTTTAAATTTTGTTTAAGAGACTCAAGGTAATGTAGACTTAACTTTTATTCTTCTTTAAGTTTTGAGCTTAGTGATACTAGTGATGCCTTTTAGTTCAACAAAATGAATTTTGCTTTAGCCTTGTGGCTTGTTCTTGGTGAATGCAACTGTCATCCTAGTCTTCAAAAGTGCCAAGTTGTTTTCATTCTTTTAGCCTAGTTTTACTAAGCATGTGCATATGAAATCTCTCAACAAGTTTTTAGTAATAAATAATATTATTAGGTTTATTATTATTATTATTATCAAGCACCTTAGTGAGCTCAATGGGTTAGGAAAATTGTGTAATTGGATTGAGAAATTATTAGAGAAAGTTAATCATATAGGTTATGAACTTGGGAATGTTAAATCATTCACACAGACAACAAGAATGAGTTTTTCACAAAATGTTTTTGATGAAAATGGAATGTTCCATTTGGTACATCTAAAATCCCCAAAAAATAACAATTTGGTTAAGCTTTTAGAATCAAGCTCCAATGTTATGTTCTAATTTAAAAATGGATTTTTTCAATTGCAAACATGATACTCAATCTCTCTTTCTGAATAACAAATTTTGACTATTGTTCTATAGTAATTGTCATTTGGTGACTTATGTCTGTCATAGGTAATGGCATAATGAGACTTGAATAAACTTGGGGTGTTGAAATTCAACTTTTATTTTGATGTGAAACACCTGATAAAGATTTGGCATTACAAACCATTAATATAAGAACAACTAGTCTAAATTCTACACAATATAATTATACATTTTATTTTGTATGCATAAAGTCTCATCCCAAATATATCTTTGTTATATTTGATATAAACCATAACATAATAAAAGATAAGCTTCACCATTAATATAAGAAATCATAGTCCATGATTATATATTTTATTTAACTTGTATAAGGTCTCACCTTAAGTATGTCACTATTACATTGAAATAACTAAAATAACAAAGATCTTGTAATCCAACTCAAGATCCAACCCTTTTTTGACCCAAGCTTTAAGACTTAGCTTCAAGTTTTAAATTGATATTTTCAAATTGAAAACATTATTTTCTCTCTCTACTTGAATAGCAAATTTTGGCAATTGTTTGTGAATACTATCATGACTTAGACCACATAAGCCATGATAAGATGTAATGGCATAATGGGATCTAAACAAATTTGGGGTGATGATATTCATCATATGTTTTGATATAAAGCACAAGCTTAAGTTATCATGAACCATTAATGTAAGAACCATTAGTCTGCATTCTTCACAATACAGCCATATGTTTCTTTTACATACACAAAGTCTTATCCCAAATATTTCTTCATTATGTGTGATAGATATTGTAACATAACTAGGCTCTTGTAAGGGAGTTAAAGATCAAACCCTTTAGTGGTGTTCATTTAGTGTATCCATGAAGATAATAATAATGAGTGATCCAACTGTTGGCTCAATTAGAAATGTACATATTGAGTTGTAAATATTGTAATATATCAATACAACATACAATAACATGCTAAAACAAAATGAACAAAACAAACGTATTGTAGTAAATACATGTTTTAATAACAAATGGTAAAAGATCCCCAATACATTGTAATATTTTCATTGTATTTATGAATTGATTGAGAAGGCCTCAGGTTTTTCTTGTACCAATTGCAATTTGGGTGGAAGCATTTTTCTCTTGAAGGATCATACTTCAAAAGTATGTATTCTATGGTGGTCACAAGGATGAGTCTATTATCACTTGTGGTGTTATATTTGTATATTTGTAGAAGTCTATAACTCAAATTAAAGCTTGAATTGCAAAGGAACTCTATCACTTTGTTTTCATTTATCATCCATTGTCGATCTTCTCTTTGTTCTTAGCTCCTTTGATCTTTGTCCGTCATCCTATTGCTTAAGGTAGTAAAATATTTTTTTGACATCTACATTCACATTATGTTAAGTTCCAAAAGAATTTTGATTTTAATGAAACTATGATTGTTGGATTTGTTTCACTAAGGCCTTTTTTGAAAGTATATTCTATGAATCTAATTTACTTTTTGATTTCAACACAAAATTTTGTGCACTCACATGATGAAATCAGAAGCCTTCAACACCTTGCGAATTGACATTTAAATGAGACTATTTATTCACAGTGAAATCCCAGATACCACAAAGAGATTCTTTTAAATATCACCATAGAGAAATGAATGCATGGCCTTGTGTTGACACATAAGCTAGACTTGATTAATTTTAGAGAGAAAATGGTATAGATCAAATTAGGATGTGCAATGGAATAGAAATTCTTTTGATAATGAAGGCCATATGTTTGAGCGGATCATTTTGGAACTAAGAGAACCTTTTACTTGTTAATTGTATTATTAGGTTTGTTGAACTTCCAAGTAAATACCCAATGACAAACAACAATATATGCATTAAGAGATGCCTTTACCAATTCTCATAAAGGAAGGTTAGTGGAAGATCTACTATAAGGGAAAATATTGGATTTGGTATATTTGAGGTAAATGGTCTAATAGCAACATCAGTTGACCACGAAGTAGTATTTTTTGTCTGTTTAGAATATACTTGAATAGGAGTGATCAAACCAATGGAAAAAGTAAGAGTGATGTCCAACCTGGGAAGTAAAGGAACATAAGGATGTTTTCATGGAGAAATATGGAGTTGATTCAATGAACCTAGCATCATAGAAGTATAGAAGTATCATTTGGCATGATTATATCAAAGAGACGCTTTTTGGCTACAAGGGTACCCAGTGAAGACACTAACATCTTGTCAAAACCACTGCATTTGAAAAAAGGAAGTACGATCATAGATTCTTGGAGTGACGAAGTAGGGTTTGTGGAGGTTAACAAACTAAATGTAACAAACAACATCATTTAGAACTAAGTAAGCCATTTAAGATGGAAGGCAATGAGGTCAACATCCTCCCAATGCACATTGGGCTTATGCATTTAATTTTGATGCATGCCATTGACATCAAGAATGTGTGAATGCTTGCATTTAGCCATGCCATTTTGTTGAAATGCTTAGGGATGGGATCCTTAGTGATTGATGCTTTGCAAAGAAAGTTAAACATAGATTTGGAAATTCATGGGTGTTAATCAAAACTAAGAAGATAAATGGTAGTATAAAATTGAATCTTTATTGCATTAGAGAAACACTATATTATTCATTATGCTAAAATCTATCATTGAAAAGGTAAATTGATGAAGCTTGAGATAGTCATTGACAGAAGTCATAAACTAATAATGAAATTCATGGGTGTCAATCAAAACTAAGAAGATAAATGGTAGTATAAAATTGAATCTTTATTTCATTAGGAAAAGATTGTATTATTCATTATACTAAAATTTATCTTTGAAAAGGTAAATTGACGAAGCTTGAGATAGTCATTGACAAAAGTCATAAAATAATAATGACTTTTGAGAGGTTCCATTGTTTGGGACCCTAGATGTTAGATTAAATTTAACTTGAATAGAGTGGAATGTTTATTATCAACTTGAGGAGGATAGGAAGAATGGTGATGCACTTAGAGGATGCACTTAGAGTCAGAAGACTCAAGAGAGAGAAATTATTTTAATTTGAAAGAATGTGGATTACCAAAATAACAATGCCGCTAGAATGGAGATGTGGAAGCATATAAACCCTTAGAAGAGATATATAATGTTAGTATTTAGAGTGGAACCAATTCACATTCTCATGGTTAGGTCTTGAAATACATAGAGTTTGAGATAAAATGTTACGTAATAGTAAAGTGTTTTTTTATAAACTTGTTAAATTATATGAGGCTCATAATAAATTTCATGGCATAGAGAAAATAAAAAAGAAATTCATAAATTATGGAATGAATCTTATAATTGTAATGATGACAACTTTTTATGCTAACATATGGAATTGATTTGATTAAAAAGTAGAAAAGGTGGATTGATTAATTGTTATGTGGGATTTGATGCCAATATTTAACATTTAGGACTTGCTATAGGTAGCATTGAAGATTTAGTGTGCAACAAACATAATTTGAATAAAGAATGGGTAGTTGATAGTTGTAAGAGTTTCTAAAGTACTTCTAACTTATCATATTCATCTTAAGTCAAGATGATGTCATCATCATTATCATTTGGTGGCTTTATAAAGGATGCTTTACCACTGATGGTACTGACCCACACAAAATAACGAGGAGGTTGAGAAATTTTAGAGTAATAACCACATCCATTATTAAATTCATAATTGGCATGAGTGCGATCGGGTGTAGAACTTTGCGTTAGCAACAACTATGACCATGAATAGTTATTGCATAATATTCAATGGATGGGGCTATTGTAAGCAATGGATATTTTGAGTACTTGAGAAAAGGTTGGTGATAAATATGTGGTCCCACCATTAACAGTGGTTTGATATCTAACAAGTTGAGGGAGCCCAATGGTTTGATATCTAAAAAGTTGAGGGAGCCCTTGAGAACAAGGTGGACTTTTGAAAAAAAGAACTCTTTGTATAGGGCCTTATATTAATAGGTATCAATAATCAATAGATAATATACTCCTAGTTCATCTAGAATATTTTGTTGAGCTCTAAGTATTGATTGAGATTTTTCTTTATGTAAATTAAATATCTTTTCATACATTTTTAATACCATAGAGGTGTTCATCTTCTCAAAATACGTCTCATGAGGCATGTGCCAAACCTTTTTGACAGATTCGGTAATATAACGTAGGAGGAAATATCTTACTCCAAGCAATTTAGAAGCCAAAAAATAATTATATAAACATCTTTTTGTCATTCTTTATAAGTAAAATTCTTGTCCTTACTATAAAAAAGACTTAAAAATAAGATGATATAATTTAATTTGTCTAGGTTAAACCATCGAATGTTTGGTGCTATTGGAGTTAGTTATGGCTTGTCAAGTTGATGTTAATGTTAAAATAAACTCTTCTAAGTTGGATGTCATGGTTGGTAGAAAGATGATAGAAAGAACATAAATAGGAGCATAAAGAAATTCTTGCATGTCATTGATAGAATATTAGATTGTTGTCAAAGATAAGAAGATATTATACATTATAATAGAGGGACGAGAATTTATCATGCCCCACCTGCATTAACTTTTATGATAGAGTATTAGATGTTGTAAAAAAAATAGAATAGTCTTGTTTCCTTAGACGAGGAGTGACATTACTGCCACTGGCTTCCTTTAATTTTGTTTTATTATAAATTAGCATTCAGTATATCAAATCTCTTTAAGCACATCTCAAGTTTAACTATTGCAAAAAGTGATTACTTAAGGGTTATATGCCTTCTCATTCGTATTGCTATCCTAATCTATCCCTTTTGGTGTGGTGGTCACATTTCTTATAATATAAGCATAAATAGATATAAGCAAATTACTTAGTGGATAAATGATAAACATAAATGACATTGGAATGAAATTAACACAAGCAACATTTGCAAACAAATTAAATATAACACAATAGTATGAGTTATGCAGTTAACCTATTTCACAAATACCCTATTGAATATTGGCAAATTTAAAAATAAATAATCCCTTATGGTTCTTTCTTAGCACAACTATATATATAAATCTATATGTATATATAGTTATTTTATCGTCATTTCTTTTAAGGTTATTAATTTATTTTTCTATTGTTTTTCTCTTTTTATTTTGTCTTTCCACATTTTCATTTTTCTTTTATTAGGATCTTATTTGCACTCAATGTTATTATTTTGAGTTTCTATTATATCGGCCCAATATACTGTGAGTGTCTTATTCTTTTCTTTTTCATTCCTGACCTACTTTATTGTTAGTGTCAGTTATTTTTGTTTTTGCGTTTCTTGTCTAGTTTATTGCTAGTATTAGCTTTTTTTTCTTTCTTTTTTATTCTTGTCACGATTTATTGTTAATGTTAGCTTTCTTTTCTTTCTTTTCCTTCCATAGCCCAGTTTATTATCAATGTTAATTTTCTTCTCCTTTTTTTCATTATTGATCGATTTTATTCTTAGCGTTAGTTTTTTTTTCTTGTTACCATAAGATAACACCTTTGGGAAAAATATCTTTTTTCTTTCTTATTTCTTTCTTACATCTTTTGGCTTAATTAACCTATTTCTATATTCATTTTGTTCTCTTGTGCTTGTTTTCATGTTTTCATTCTGCATAGTAAAGAGTTTAGCAACATATATAGACACAATATTTTACTTGTATATATACATATACTTATATACAAACTTACATACATACAAATAAATAGATGTTATTTTTTGTATTATGTTATATGATTATGATTCCATGTTATGTGCACATAATAATGTCTCTTTTTTGTTTTGTTTATTTTTTTTTACTTATATTGACAAACTTGATTTATCTATTTGAGTTATTGGGGATCAACTTTGTTTGAAGATTTATTTTTTTTTATGCCTACATAAAAAATCAGGTGAAATTAATTAGTATCGAGACATTCTTGAACTTCTTTTACCATTCCTAAATTTTATCACTTTTTTTCTATCACTACTTTTGTTGTAATGCTATCATATAGTACGTTCACTAAATCATATCGTATGATAAGTTCATGAAACTTTTTTTCAGACTGTTCTTATGTTGATTGTACTTCAATGTTGCCATCTCATGATATAACTTATTGAAACTACTTTGTAGGCAATGCAGTTTTTGATTTTTTTCTCTTAGATTTTTCTTTCTAAATTTTATTGTATTGTTCAATGTTGTTATTACATCATATGATGAGGTCCGGTCACCATCTCTTAAACCATCGTACTTTAAGATTGTTCCATATGATTCGCTTCACTTCTTCCTCTCGAGCATCTTGTAGAGTATGAAATAATATTTTTACATCGTATGATTTTCTCCAGAATCTTGTAGTCTGTATTCCTGGACTAATCGTATGGTACGTTGAATATTTTCTTACCTTATGGTTTTCTTGAGATGACTAGATTCCTTCACTTGATGCTTAACATAAGGTCTGTAATATATTAACTTATTGTACGTTAGCTGTAGGAATACAGTTCTTTGAGTCAAATTGCAGCTCTTTTCACTGTTGATCGACCATATCTCTAGAAGAACGATACCATGGCCTCATAGGATCTTCTAGACATGCACAACGTTCACAAGTTATTTTTAAGAAATCAAAATTAATTCATATACCTTTTCCATGATTTTTTTTCCTTAATTTGTTCTTTTTCTTGCTACTACTCCATTGCAACTCTTATTGTTGTTGTTTTACCTTTTAATGATTCTTACTACTCCTCTAGAGCTTCTCCCTCTCTTCTCCTATGTTTGTTTTGAAATCTCTTTATCCTTTTATTGGTTGGTTCTCTCTCTCTCTCTTCGCTTCTTAAAGCTTCCCAAACGAGCTTCCTTGTAGCAACTACCCTGGAGAATTGGATAGTCTTAGCTTCCTTTGTATGTATAGACACACATACATATAATATATTATATATATATATATATATATATATATATATATATATATATATATATATATATATATATATATATATATATATATTTGTGTGTGTGTGTATGTGTGCGTGTGTGTGCGCATATGCACATACATGTATGCATGCATGTGTGTATTTGAATATTAAAATTTCTATTTCTCTTCCCTAATTCATAATAAATCTAATTGAGTTTTAAAAATTGTAAACTAATAACCAATAAGTTTCTTTAAAGTAACTCGTATCAATGATATATTTGTTTTGACAATTGTTGAATTTTTGCAACAGATTTATGTTTTTCAATACAATGTCAAAATAATGTTATTATATTATAAATTCAAAACATAAACTTCACTTGATCATGAAAATACTAATTACACATTTAGCCTTATGATTATGGGGTTGTCTTAGAATAGCCTTTGCCTTTTTCTTTTTTAAGAAGAGGGTTGTAATGGGTGGGGTTTAGTGTTGCAAAATGGTGTTTTGCATTGCAAAATGCTTTTTGTGAATGTGTTGCAGTGTGGATGTATGTGGGAAGGGGCAGCAAGATTGTGTGGGGAAAGCTGTGCAATGGTGTTGTGAGATGATGAGGAACTTCTTTGTAGAAGGTAAGCATCATGGTAGAAGTTGGCAAGGGCTGTGGGAGATGACTCATGTGGGGATGCTGAGCTCAGTTGTCAAAGGTTAGACTTTGGTTTCTGAGCTTGGATGTGATGTGGTAGTTTGCTGAGTTTAGAGTTGAGGTGTTGGGTTGTTGGGGTTGGGGAAGGGATGCTATGTGAGGATTGTTGGTGAGAGTTGAGTTAATGGATAAAATTATGCGTGATGAGTGATAAGTTATGTTGGCAAGCTAGGTTTATGGTATTGGATAGAAGGAAGTATGGTTTAAGGACAAGGAGAAGATTATCCAGGTTTTGGCTATGGTGGAATGCTTTGATTAAGATTTGCTTGGTCTATTACCAATTAAAATAAGAAATATTTTGTTTATTTTAATCTTAGAATGGACTTAGTGTCATTCATATAGGACTCAACTCAATCAATATATGAGAAAAGGAATTATGCAAGGAAACATAATAAAACATTAGTTATTACACTAATTATTATGCTAATTATTTATATTCTGATATAGGTGGTGTTGTTTAAAGTTTTATATTCTAATATGAATAATAAATGAGTTAATGATGGATCAAAGTTATTTTTTTTCTGGTTTAGTGTCTTTACAAAAGATCATTGATAAAGGATGCTATATTTCCATCTATAGTTGAGTAAGTTGTAGTAACTTTCAATACACTTATTAATCTTATTTTTATGCTTTGAATATAAGTATCAATCTTGGCTTAATTGCAATAATGAAGTTGGTTACATCAACCATGCATGTAATTATAACATCAAATATGATGTTGGAGTAATCATATTAATTGTATTAGCATGCATATTAAATTAAATTAGTTTATATTATACTTTTAAAATGCTAGCAATTGTTTGATTATTTTAATCACATATGTTAAGTTTCAAAATAATTATTATTACATAAACTAGTTTTAATTAAATTTTTAGGATTGTTTGTTTTTGTTTATTGCATAATTTGTTTTAATTATATTTAATCTAAATACATAGTTACATTAAGATATGATCATAACTTTTTGTAATTAATTGTTTAATTATTGTGGATACATATTTGAATTTGCAAAATAATTGTTATTACATAAAGAGGTTTTATTTGTATTTTTAAGATTATTTGCTTTTGTTTGTTTCATAATTTGTTTCAATTATATTGAATTTAGATATATAGTTACATTAATATATTATCATAACTTTACATGTCCAGTTACATCATCTATGAAATATATGAAATTAATTACTTATTATAATTATTAGTTCATCTAGTTAGCTAACTAAAATCATTTATTTGTTTTTTTCTTAATTATTCGTGTACATTATTAAATTTTCTAATATTTTGTTGATTGACTTTATCTGTTGTAAGTACATTTTAAGTCAAGATACTAGCTAAGTTTACTATAATCGTTGAACAATGTTATTTTAATTAAATTATTTGATTTCCTCGACGAAAATAGTTTTTCATTAAATTACCTACATGAATTGCAATTGTTTTTAGATATTAATAATTATTACTTAAGCCAACTTTTGTTTAGTACCAAGTTTTAAGTAACATTGAGCTAAGTTAATGCTCCATTGTGGTTGGATTAACTTTGTTCGGTTCATGCTTGGTTTTCTTTTCTCCTATACCCTTTTATGTTGTCTTGGTTAAGCCATGTTTGTTTTGAAGTGTGGTTCAGCAATAGAGGGGTGAATTTCTAGAAATAAATTTTTGATTTTTTACAAAATATTTCAAAAAATATTTAAAATAATATTTAATAAGGTTTAACAAATATATAAAAGAGATTTTTTATAATTTTGTAATTTTATTTTATGACATATTAAGTTTTATAAAAGTCATAATTGAAAAGTTAACAATAATTAAAAATGTACACAATCGATTTTTTGGTGGTTCGGCTTATAAAACAAGCCTACGTTCACCCCTGATAAAAACTAGAAAAAAACAAGCACACTATAAGCCTTTTACCAAAAGACGGGTAGGCTAAACCCTCACAATAAAGAAACAAAGGAAACATGCTACTACGGCCTTATAACGAAATAAACAGGACAAGCTACTACGGCCTACAACATAATAAAATAACAATAGTAGAAAAACATTATACGACTTAAAATTGAAATCGATACAACCAAAATCTTACGTTTGATGAAATCATTAAAGATGCATAAATATCTTAATTAAATGAATTAACATTCAAGAAAATTAATAACTTAGCTGATTTGAGAAGGAAAAGAATTTCAGGAGTTTGACGAGTGAATGATGTGGCAGCGTATGGAAGCAACGATGGGAACGAGCTGCTAACGTCTTGAATAACTTTGCTTGAAACTTTTCTTTGGATCACATTAAAATTCCTTTTAATTTCATACAAAAATTCTCCTATTTATAGATATATTCTAACAGCTAAAAACACTTGCCAAATACCCAATTTATAAAATAACGGCTAAAATAGCCGTTGCGTTGGAACAGTTCGATTAGCACAATCCATAACCGTTTGATTGCTAAAATTGTGCGATTGGATGGATTCGGTTTAACCAGCGCCTTTTGGAAATTTGAAATTGATCTAGACAGTTAGATTTGAATCATGATATGACGGTAAGATTTCGATCCTACGTGCAGAATAAACAAGGACCTTGCAATTGCAAAATGATGCAATCGAACGGAGGATATGATTAGGTATATATAAAGCGGATGAGGTCAGGATCATTCGATCGCGAAATTGAGCGATCGGGCTGCTGTGGCTCCTCCCACAATTCAAAAAGGTGGGCGCAAAAGAAGACCTTGGAAATGCTGGTTTTATAGGTTTACGTAAAACGGCTTAGGCAGCCTGTTCGGGGTCGACTGTCCCTGGATCGCTTAGGAGGTCGTTACCCTTGCGGCGATCTCTTAATTAACTTAATTAACAGGAGCGGGATCAATAATAATTCGATTTGTGTTCAGGACTTGGGTTCTCGACCCTTTTGTTGTATCGAACGGGTTCGAGTATAATTGCCTTGACTCGAAACGGCTTGTAATTGTGCCAAATGGGTTTGGTAATTTTAATGTATTTTTTTAATAATTAATTAAAACAGTTACAACATATTTATTACTATTTTTTTGCAAATATTATTTAAAGATTTTAAGAATATTATTAAAATAAAATGATGAACAAGATAATCAAGAAGGATGGATCAAAAATATGTAAAACCTAAATGTTATTCTAAGAGTAATTTTAATTTAATTTGTTTCTTATAATAAATACTTCAATCAAGCTTAACATTTTAATCAAAGTAAAATTAAAATATTTAAAATTAAAATTGTAATAAATCTCTTGGTGGTTTGTCACTCCAATCAAGATGATCTTCATAGAATTTAACATTTGCTCATCTTTTTCTTTTAGTTCTGTCACAAATACAAATATTCGTTATCTAAATTCTGAAAATTACTTAAACAAATTTTTTAGAAATATTTAGGATTTGTTATTATCAAACAAAACACTATGACTAGTGGTCAACAATACAACATACTTTTGGTGGCAGGGGCTTGTTTCAAGTGTAACCCTTTACGATAGTGTGCCGAAAGGCTTAATTTGTCTTTTTCACCCCCTAAACTCACATATTTTTTTATAAATGAGTAGGTTTTCAAAACAAGCTAATGATACATACCCCAGTTATTAAATCAATTCAACACCTTTATCAATTTTCTCTCTTGCTTAACAGCTTGATACCTGTTTGATATAGGTGGCTTGTTTTGTTTCTTTTTAATTCAAATATATAAACAAAAGGGTAGTAATGATGTTTGATAGCTCAATAGTGGACAAATTAATGTGTTGACATGTTTTGAGCTTTATAAAGATGCCTTCTTATGTTGAAAATCTTTGTGTGCTCCTGGAAATATAATCTTGGTGTAGTCAAATAACATAGAATTGGATTGTGCTTTGGAATTAACTTCCTGCTTTTATGTCAACAGCATTGTGGTAAGCGTAGCATAATTTTATTTTTTTGCAGAATGAGATCTAATTCGAAGAAAAATCAGCTTGTTTAAACTATAAATGCACTTTAAATTTATATAGGTTTGTTCAGTTATATTCTACCGTGTAATACAATGTTGATTTCTGCAAAATAATTTGGACAAATCTGTGTGTGATTTTCACTGTTCCTTTTGTTGAATCAGTTCTTGAAATATCAATTTTTATCATCCTTGCTTGGATTTGTTTATCTTTATACTGAATTATTTTGCATAGTTAATATAATAGTTCATCAAATTGGATGGCATCCTTTGTAATGCTGAATTTCTGAATTTTGCACATTAGTATCTTAGTTTTCTGCATAAATAGTTATTCATTGTTCTATTTTTAAGATTGAGGCTCCATCATATGGCCATTACTTAAAATTGTTGTTGTGTCATGTCAAATTTTATTGACAGCAATCCGTGGATGTATTCATCGGTTAGGCAATTGCCTATTGGAGATGGAATTTGGATTGCAAGGCATGCAAAAACTTATGTAGAGTATGTACTTGACTTCATTGTTGAGAGGAAAAAGGTTGATGATCTTTGCTGCTCGATCCGGGATAACTGATATCGAGATCAGAAACTACGGTTACAAGTATGCTTGTCTTGCACTGAACGAACTTCATACTTTAATTAGATAATTGTGATTTCTCTACATATATTTGCTCATTTGCAGAATGGTTTGTAAATCATTTACTCAAAGAATGATGAAGCTCCTTCTTCAGATACTTGGTGCTTCTAACATCATCTATCTTAACTTGCTTATCAAAATCATGCTTAAGCCAATGTTCCAGAGGTGTTGATCCACCATGATCGATAATAGGCTTCTATCAATCTGGTTCTCAGATTGGACGATATATTTGAGTTTGTCTTGGATCCCTTGTCATAACATGTCACACATGGTGTTCTCTCCTCAACCACTTGGGGCCTCTTAAGATCATTTCTTCTTGTTGTCTTGATGCTCCTTGAAACCTGTGTACCTAACAGAGGTTATCTTCACTTTCTCTATAGTAGTGTCGTTTTTGACTACTTAGACATGTTTCGTCTGCCTTAAGCTTATCTTCTGGTTTCTTTGGCTTTCCGCCAAATGCTGTGTTGGCATATCACTTGGCAGCATTTCTTTTACTCCTTGATTTGTCTTGTAACCTTTAAGAGCCTCTTGAGATCAATTCATCCATCTTTGCTTGTGCTGTTCAAGACCTCAATGCTCAACAGGAGTTATCTTAATTTCCTTAATAATTCCAGAGTCGATCTCGACTTCTTCAAATTTTCTCTCCAGCTTCTGAATTGGTCTCTTAATTATTGGAAATTGAAGTGGACATGAAACTTTTAGGTGTTTTGCTAGGTCGAGTAAACTTCTTTTTGTTCTTTGAGTATGAGCTTGTAGAAGAACTTGATGATGCTGATAAAATCTTAGAGAAACAAGATTTCCTTTAATGATGGTAGCCCAACTAATGGTTGATTGATATCAAGCTTTGATCCCCTTCAAGGGAACGAATCCTAAACTAACAAAGATTGAAGTGGGTTGAATGTTCTTTGAGTTGTTGAGGAAAATATGATGCAAGATTTCTTATGGATACATTAGACTATGTAGAAGCTGGCACAACTTTTTTCAACCACCTCTTCTCTCGACGGTGATGAGAATGAGGAAGATGAAATAGCACAGCACAAAAATTAAACAAGTAGGATTAAGATATAAGAGTATTAACCTTATTTGACAAATCTTACTATTTCTCTTGACAAAGGGTCAACTCTTGTGTTTGTTCATGACCTCGATGCTATCTTAATCCACTATAGTTTATGAATAATATTCATAAATCCCTCCCAAAATATGTTAAGGATTTTTTTTCACATAGAACCTCCCAAGGATCCGTATATGTTGGATCCTTCAAGGTCTCTCAGCACTTTCTTTATTAAATTACATTTTATTTGATCCATCTTTGTTGGATGATTTGCAGCCCCCTCCTCCCTCCTCCACCCCCCCTCCTCCACCAGTTTCCTTTTTATGGCACATGAACTTTTAAATAAGTTTTGAAAAGATGTTCTCAATTCTTAGATTTAAGTAACCTTCATGAATTATTTCTAATAGCAATAGATTAGATTCAGATTTATGGCTAATCAAATGTTCATTGATCAATTCATTTAAGATATGTTGCTGGTTCGACTGGCAACATCCGATTTACAATTGGATTTCTTGCTTTGATTCTGCTTGCCTCCTGTATTTTAGGTCTCCATGAGATCTTTTCTGGATATTTTATCTTCATGGTAAATCTTGATCCAATGGTCATGTGCCCTTCTGTTAAAAAATGTCTCACCCCATTGAGTCATGGTCCTATTTGAAGGTCTAAAACTTGACAATATTTTTGTAGCTCCTTCAATATCCACCGCTAAATCAGTTTTCTGCAACATCTACTTTAGAGGCTCCTCTTCTATGGATGGTGTCTTCAAGTGGTCAACCTGCAGATGCTATTGCTATTTTTTTGTCCTTGCTTTACCACCTTTCTTGGAATGGCAAGCTTCGCATCTCCTTCAGCTGGCATTCCTGTCTCAAGTTCCTTGCACAACCCAAGCAACCTAAGCACTTTGATCTTAGTGGAGAATAAAAGTTTTTTTGTTCATCTAAAACCTCGTCTTTTGTTGTTGTCAGAAGTAAATGACATCCACTCTTCAACCGTTTTTCGAAATTACAAGACAAGCGTCCAATGATACTACATCACATATCACCTTATCAATGTATTCACAAATGATTGCACAATTAAGTCGAAACTGCATTTGGTTGAAAGCCATGTAGTTGGCAGTTATTATTGGTTTTTATGTTTAATTTGCCAATTAGTTCTTGCCTTTTTCATTTGATGCTTGTTTATGCATTAAATTTCAGAGATGTGGACTCAGAAAGCTGATTTTTTTGGTTGAAGGTGACTCCAGTTTATTGGAAGCTGCTGAAAGCATAAAAACAGCGTACATTAAGCATTTCATTCTTTTTTCTTATTGATATGCCTTTTACTTAAAGCTGACACTTCTCGTGTCTTGAACAAAGCATTGTGTTTTTGAAATTGAAGATTAATTGATCTTTATATTTGTTGTTAAAGAAGAAAAATGAGCATCTTGTCAACTACTTTTGTTCTATTTTCTGGACATATCTGTCAACTGAACATTAAGGAGTACACGCAACTTTGTTTAAATGTTCTAAAGTTAATCGTTGTTGTAACATGAAGTTTATTAGAAGGTGTTGTGACACAATGCATTCTCTCTCAGCTTAGTTTCACTTTGTGTTATTTTATTTTTATCCCATGTTATATGTATTGTAAAGATGCTCATGTACTTCCATGGCATTCTAGGTTGTGTTTTATAGGAGTCACAATTATTTACGTCATTTAGATCATTTTGAGATTTTTTGAGGTGTACCGACCATTCCTCAAACCGTCTATGCAATCATCTTCTATTATAGCTTACTTTCTTATGTAGCTGCTAGTATGGGCCATAAAAAGTTTTTTTTTTACTTTAATTGTTTGCTTAGTATGTTTTATTAATTAATCTACTTAATATGCTTGATGAATAATCTCTTGTTGAAATGTTTGATGAATTAATCTCTCTGAAATATATGTGTAATTATGGTATATTTTAAACCAAATTCCAAATATAGTTGTTGGCATTTCTAGCTTTATGATGGTCTTGCAGTTTTGCAAACATCCAATTCAGATGAATGAAAATGTTGATGAAAACATAAATTTATGGCAGCTTGGAGTGTTCAAAATTTCTTCTTACAAGAGATTTACAGGTTTGTTGTAAGTAGAGGGTTAGTTTAGGTAATTGATAGACTATAAAACTTGTTCAATGAAAGCTTTTGCTGTATTGCAGTAATGCTAACCGTCTTCTATAAGAGACATGCTAATTTGAATGGATACAATAACAAGTGAGCAACGAAAGTTATATTTGCTTATGAAGCAGGTGCAATAGTGCTATAAATATGATATGAAATACACATAACGATATTTCAGTTGTAAAAAATGGATAAAAGATAACTTAGGGAACTGCAATATATGTAAATGTATCATTCTATCAAAGACAAAAAAGATGTGAATTCACATGTTTTTTTAAGCAAGAAACGTTCAATATTTTTTCAAGGGATAGTTGAAGTATTATGCCTTATAGCGACCTACTTGGCTATTTTTGATATTCAAGATATCTGGTTACATGATTAACCAAATGTGGGGGCTTATTTGCTATTAATCTTCTAATTATGAGATGGGTTTTTAGAGAAATTTATTTTTTTATGGATTAAAATGTCAATCTAGACTATAAAATAGGTAGTCTTATTAGAAATTTGACCAGCTTTTTATGATTTGATTTAGAAAGGTGAAAGGCAAGGATTTACTTGAAGATTATAGAAAATAAATATCGTTTACAAACTTTTACCATGGGGGATGCAACATGACACATGTGAACAGGTTAGGCTAATAATAGATGAGCAAGAGACTAATTCAAAAACCCTTTGTTAAAGGGAAAATCACAATCCAAAGATGATGAGGTACACTAAAAGAGAGCACCTAGAAAGTTGGTAAGTGTAGGTTTAGGATTGTGGGAGATGCCTTAGGAGAAAGGTGCTGTCAAGGGGAATCTCCTAAGGGAAACCTTATTGGCCTTAAGACAAGCAATGTAATATAATTAGAATTGATGCAGTCCAATCTCCTTGTATTTTCTTGACTCTTTGATGTGTTTACAATAGTTGTCATTATTGTAGCAGTGTCCTATACTATGTCGTAATTTTTTCACCATCATTAGAACATGATTTTGATGGATGATGAGATTAATAGAATGACATCTAATGACAATCAACAATTTTGGAGTTTGGATTAATTAAGTTGACCACACAAGTATTTGGTTTCTTAATTCCTTCTTCACTTGTGATGGTGCAACTTTGATAGGGATATAGAGAATATCCTACTGCCATCTTCATTATCTTAGATATGATTATTCATTTTTTATTTCTTTTTGCTTGTTGTTCCCATCAAATTGTGGAATATGCTTCAAGATGTAGAGATACAACAATTGTTTGATTGTTTTGCTCACCTAATTGGTTCACCTGTCTTTCACTTCAACACTTTGACTCGTTATTTATATAGGTTATTGGAGTGCTGATTATAGTCATGTGTTTGCTTTCCAATCAAGCGGCTTATAGGATCTACCCATCGTATTTGTTTGCTTTCTCCATTGGCACGTGATAATTGAAATACCTTATTTATGTATGTACACACACGCACTTACATATGAAAGGTTGAATCCATCTTTATCGAGAGAATAAATGTATCTCTTGCTTTTAAGGAAAAGCAATTGAGAACTATGCTTTTCTCTAGCCCTTCTTCGTTTTTGGGTTTTTGGTGATTGAATATCCAAGACAATCTAAGTCTTGTTCAAATTTTTTTCGATCCTTTCTTTTGAGATCAAAAAACTCATTGTCTGATAAAGCATTAATAATGCACTTGAGCACACTTTATGCTACATTTGGTTCCTCTTAATGTCATTTAGATGGTCGTTGTAGGTCCGACCCATGAAGTATGCCTTCTTGTTCCATTCAATTTTATTTTTGAAGATTGAGTCAACTATTCAATGATTTGTGTACTTAACATTTTTAAAGACAATCAACTTTAAATTATAGCAGATGATGCTAACATTGGTAATAAAGGTTGTTTTCTCTTCTTGCTTGACTATGAAAATTTAGAAATAGTTTGAGAACACAACTAAGATGAGATATCAGAAACTTGTATTGGAGTCCATGTGTTTGTAGATATACTTGGTAGGTGGTAATTATCCTTTGAATTTGTAATGAAACCCATTGTCTGATAAAGCATCAATAATGTACTTGAGCACACTTTATGCTACATTTGGTTCCTCTTAATGTCATTTAGATGGTCGTTGTAGGTCCGACCCATGAAGTATGCCTTCTTGTTCAATTCAATTTTATTTTTGAAGATTGAGTCAACTATTCAATGATTTGTGTACTTAATATTTTTAAAGCCAATCAACTTTAAATTATAGCAGATGATGCTAACATTGGTAATAAAGGTTGTTTTCTCTTCTTGCTTGACTATGAAAATTTAGAAATAGTTTGAGAACACAACTAAGATGAGATATCGAAAACTTGTATTGGAGTCCATGTGTTTGTAGATACTTGGTAGGTGGTAATTATCCTTTGAATATGTAATGTTGAGGTGCATAAAATTGATGTACACCTTCCACTTTCCATTGCTTTTCTTCATGAGGATTCTATTTGCAAGCTTGACCAAGTATTGGACTTAGAAAACGAATGTTGGTTGTAGGAGTTTCTCAAACTCTACTTTAATGATTTGCTTCTTTTGTGGTCATCTTCTTTTCATGTTTGACATGTCTATTGATACACTAGTAAATAAATCGATATGCTTTGACAAAAGAGACATATGTAACTCTATTTTTATTTAGATGGTTGCTTATGTTTACTATTCATGTCATTTTGGTGGGTTCAAGATAGAAATTTTTGTTCTTAGCATTGAATATTGTAGAAGCAAGAGGAAAAATTGTTTCTTTAGTCTTGTACTTGAGAGTAGTTTGGTAGCATTTTTTGGGACTAAAGATTTCATACCATCACAATACTTCAAGTGCATTGCTAACTTAAGAGCTTTGTGAACTCTGATTAATATGATATTAATACAATTTAAAGCAGCACATATGTGGATATTATTATATGTTGACTTGGGCTTGATGATGTGGAAGTTTTTCTAGTGCATCATAGTCATTGCCATTCCTTAGTGTTTATGGTAAATTGATGTTGCTATCTAATCTGGTTACCTTTATAGAAAAGCTCAAGGATTCCCCCATGAACATTATTAGTAGGTCTTGTTTGAGGTCCATCTTCTTAAATGCATGCATGAATAAGATGTTTGCATAAATATCTTGTTCCATAGTATTTTCCTTACCTCACTTTAGGTGATCCTTGCCATGATGACATTGGCATCATCATGTGGACTTTCATATAGAGTTAGATCTACAATATTGAAAACAATGCGGACGAGACGAGGACTCGCGATTTATTAAGTACACAAAGGCTTGTTCCAATTATTTTATAGTTAAACTCTTTTGACGTGGCACATGAGTACGTTAAGGGGATTCTCCTGCTGCTGTGTTTAGGGCTAAGTTCAAAAGCGGTTGATGTTGGGCCTATTCAGAGAAGACCTAATATCATGAGCAATTCTATTATGCTTTTTTGCTATATATTCCTGGAGTTTGTTCTCTAGGAATCTAAAAATAAGGCATTGAGGGCTTTTCTCGCACTTTGGTGTTATGAAATGTGTCATGTTGACACTTGTTACAAAGGTTTTGAACATGAATATTAGAATTGCCCCTCTTTGATTGTTGTGGTGAATAAAGTCCCTTTTGAATGCCATCTTGTCTTTTTTTTTGTAGGCATGTTGATGCAGGAGAGAAGTTTCTATTGAATTTCAATGGATTTTGACATCATGATACCCTTAATTGTACTGAGCGAACGATTTTTTGGCTCTTTGCAATTGATGATGATCTTTTTTTTAAGACCACCTTCTTGAAGTCTTCTTCAATGGTCGCATACTTCTGACTTTGGTTGCAGAAAATTTTTGAAGTGGCCAGGTTACCTAGAAAAGGACTTCGTGAAGTTCCTGAGCCAAAATGACCTCTCACTAAAACCATTTTGATGACACTTCCATATCTCATTAACGATTGCTAGAAGTTTCAGATTGATATGCCTTTTTTTTTTGCCAAAATCTGAGAATATCAGTAAGTCTCCTGAACGCATTAAAGCAATTGATGGAGGTAGTAAGCAACAGAACCCTGAGTCTTGATGATTACTCTTATAGAAGTTAAATTTGAGATTCTTGGTTTATCTTAAAACTTGGCTTTGGCCATAGGCATGCAGCCATATCCCACTCAATTAAGGGTTGTTAAAAGCTTGAGATTTAAAATAGCCAAGAAACAAGTAAATTGTATCATGTGGATTTAATCAGAAGTTGTATGAAGAATTATTCATTTAAATAGCGGATAGCTTACTAAAGATAACTTCGGCTTGTTGCAAAAGTTGAGATGTGTTTCCATTCTTATTGCTACGTGGTACATCCAGCCACTCTTATGTCAACTTAGCTTTTCCTTTGGAACCCGTGAGTGAATGATCCTCATGTTTAGGAGCTCTTAATTCATACCTATCCTTGCATTCTTAGTTTACATAATTTCTTGATCAAAAGCTTTCCCTGGCTATTGTTCTGTACTTCTCATTCTACTCCTTTGCCTGTAAGCAGAAGTTCTGTTAACAATGTATATCTTATTTGCAGCTGCCTTACGACTGAGATTTTAGAAGGATTTAATGTTCAGAGGACCAACGGCTTTGCTGACACTGTTAGAAGATATGGATTCCTGTCACTGTCAATAAAGCAGTATTACTGCGAAATGTTCTCCACCATTAATGCCAGCAATTTTTGTGTTTGCCCAACATTTAGTGCATTTGTTAAAAGGTGTCAGGACCTTGAGAAGACTACTGTTAGTGATGTATTTTCTCTCCAACTTATGCAGGTGATGTTTCCTTTTCTCGGTTGAGCAAAGGCATTATTTTTTGTCCTTTCATCTTGGCTCTATTATTGCTTCCAATTTGAATATCTCATTCTATTTGTAGCTGCCAACTTTTTGTTTTAAATTACCTTATCTTTTTGTTTGATACTTAATTTCATTTTCACCTAGAAGGATGCTTTACTTTCTAATTAGACATTGTTGTTATCTATTTGCTGATGGTACCCTTGACACTGAAATTGCAGGCTCCCTTGGTAACCGAAGAGATTGCTTCTGAAGTCATAGATCTTTACCCAACTCTCTTATCACTAGCTCGTGCATACTCTTTACTAGTGAGTGCTTTACTTGTAACTTATGCTTTTGTTGATTGTTAACATGATTTTTTAGTTGCATAATAGAAAATAAGGAAGATATACATTGCTGTGATAGTCACAACCAAATCGCAAAGGCAAAACATCTTGATAATATGGATATGATGGAGACTTCACCTCAATTTATATGACATAAGTTAAGAATCAAAACCAAATAATTTGTCTTGTACGAGAGAGTCCATTGTTTTTGTGAAGAAAATGACTTGGCAATAAAAGGAAAACTCTTTTTATTCATTTAAAAGGAGATGGTAAATGTTATTATACTAATATTAGTAATGTTGAGATCTAGCAAAATACTTCTCATAATCAAGTACAAATAATAACACTATAGTTAATTAAAACAAAAAAAAACAAAACTCTTAAGAATCTATCCCAATAAATTGTCTATTCTCTAATGATGATTCACTAATCAAATGGGCAAAATTTGAAAAATAATATATAGAATAAAAGTTAAGCTTACAAAACAAATTAATAAGTGAAACAGTTAGTAAAGGATAAGCGACAAGGATTATGGTGTGAATATGCAAAAGAGATGGTACAATTATATTGAATGCATAATAACCATTTTTAAGCGAATGTAGGTTCATACATAAACTATAAATTAAATAGATCAAAAAGAAAGTATATATGCCTAGCATTCATGATGTTCATCAATGAGAATAATAAAAAGTCTATATCGATACTTAAGTGTTATTTATAACTACTTAAAATGATTTAAACATCTCAACCTACCTAACTTTAACAACATAAATGTCTAAAAGTTATATTAATTTGCATTATCAATAATTGATTGCTAACTTATAAAACTACTCACATGAACCTCAACTATGCTTATCATATCAAAAAGAGAATAAGGATGCATCAATACTCTCCTACATTCATCTAATAAACTTATATAAATAATTATTCACCTTACAATCTACTTATCAAAGCTCAAATTTAATATAGTTAATTTGTTGATATATCATAGGAATGCTAAAATGGAAGGCTATTGTCAACTTGAAATGGAAGGAAGGTTATCATTAACTTAAAACAAAATGAGTTATTAATCTGAAGATTTATTGACTTGACTAAAAAAATCATATGATAGAAAAGTATAATTGACCATCTCATCTAGTATGCAATCGAGAAGGAGAAGTGGGAAGATTTGGAGATATAGGAGGGGGCAATATGACTATGTGAAGGGTTTTTGAGGGAGAACAATTGAATGAAGATTAGGGTTATTGAGATATAATTAATTTTTAGCCTAATTTGGCTTACTTTAGTTGAATTGGAGCAATTCAACCTTTTTTTTATTAGTAATGTTACAATTCTTTCCATCCTAGAAGAATTTGGCCACTAAATTCATTGCTTAAACTCTTAGCAAGTATGAATACTTCATAAGCATCTTCTCTCAAGTTCTCATGTGGATGCCTCAATTGAATGGTTCTTTTAAAGTATCATCACAAAAGGAATAAACTCGATGAAGCTTACAAATCTTATTGTCAATAATGTGCACAAATTCCTCCAATTAACTCAATACTCCTCAAATTACTAATGTAGCGTGCTTAATGATATAAAAGTTGTCATGAACATATCATCACAAAGTGATATGAAAGACATCATGGACCCAAGAAAAATTGGTTGGAAGGGCTAAGTGATAAACAACTTTTTCTGCCATCTCAATCACATCAAAAGACCCAATGAAACATGACCTAAGCTTTCCACTTTCCTAAATTTGATAGCCTCTCTCATAGGTAACACCTTCAAAAACACGTGCTTGCCAAACTGAGACTTAGTTGCTCAGTGCTCTAGTTCAAAATATCTCCTTTATCTATCTTCAAATTATCGAAAATGCTCTCGAATCCAATGAAACTTCTCAATAGTCTTGTACACCATCTTAGGTTCTAGTAGTCACCTTTTGCTCATTTTGACGAAATGTAATAGGGATCTACATCTCTTGTCATGCAACCTCATTATGTGTCATGTTGATGCTACTTTGGAAACTGTTGTCATAAGAAAACTGAACAAGGGGAAGATATCACTCCCAGCCAACACAAAAATCAAGAAACTAGGCTCACAACAAGTTTTCCACAATGAGCATTGTGCTTTAACTAGCAATCTATACGAGAAAAGATGGCGTTGAAATCAAGTTTCGTGCTTATTCCTTGTGCACATGCTCCCACAACCTAGAAGTGAATCATACTTCTCGCTCAAATTAAATAACAATAAGTTCACGAAGCTTCTTTCTATCTATGGATCTGTCCCAAATTATCAATAGAGAACTTTTAGTTAATTGGAAAGAAATGAGCTATCTTCATGAGTCTATCCATCACCACCCAAATGGCATCATTATCATGCCTAGAGCTAGGCAAAACCAACAACAAATTCTATAGCAATATCATCCTACTTCCACTCTTGAATAAGGAGAGGCTATAACAAACCTTTGGTCTTTTATGCTCTACCTTGATCATCAAACATGTCAACCATTTCACAATGAAGTCAGCTATATGCCTTCCTTAGTTTTGGTCACCAAAATAGCTGTTTGAGATCCTGATCATCTTCATACGTCTGAGATAGATGAAGTAGAATAAGTTTTCTAAAGCAATGTTTGTCGAACCTCTACCTGATTAGGAAACCCATAATTGATCCTGAAACCTTAAAATGCCAACTCCACCTATTAAGTCAATCCAGACTGAACTTGGTCTCTAATTTGCAACATCTCTACTAACTGTATTAGGTGAATCTGATCCGAGTCATTGAAGCTAAAGCGAATGCACCGACACCTCCTAATTGTATTACTTCAAATTGGAGCTGCGCCATCCTAGTGCCAGCTGTTTTTGCTATGTGAATTTTGTCTTGAAGCATCTGTAACAACATTTGTTTACCTATGTTGTTAATAAATAAGAAAGTTATAATCTTTCATCAACCTAACATAATACCTCTACCATAAGTTCAATTCCTTGGGAAAAATATACTTCATGTTTTTATAGTCAATGAAGTCTTCCATTGAATTTATTGAGAATGTATCCAAATATTCAGAACAAAATAATAGTTATGAGTTTAAGGTTATGAATAAGATAATGTGTTTTATATACCTTGAGTTGTTCAGAGGCAACCACAACTATATCATGATACAGAAGTGAAGCATCACTAAAATTTGTTATCCATTAGTTTCTAAAGGGATGGTGAGCGTAGGAGTTGATTCTAAGCAATGCTTGAGATTTTTAAATGGTGCTCACAAGTCTTAAACCAATCAAATTTAACAGTTTTCTAATTGACATAGCTTGATGTACTAGCACTATAAGAAAATATCTTCAAGATGCACTTATAGTACTTTGCTAAACCAAGGAAGATGCAAACTTTTATGATATAACTTGCCCTAACCCAATCCGTCATTGCTTTGACTTTAGCAAGTTCAACATAAATGCAAACACCATTGACGATATGGCCAAAGATTGCGACACCTCTTTAGCCAAAATTCACACTTTGAGAATTTAGCTTGTGGTTTGTTCTTCCTAAGAGTTTGTCATAGTCTTTAAATGTTGAGCATGATCTGGCTCGCTTTTAGAGTAAATCAAATATCACTAATAACCATAAAAACAAATGGAGCATCATTCAACTTGAAAGACATGAGTGATGGGACATTATTATTATTTTTCAAAGTTAGATGCATGGAAGTATTCGTCCTCGTTTACAGTTTGATTATGAGTTAATTTGAGTAAAACAAAGCCATAAATTGAAACGTGGAGCTTAGTAATTTTCCTATTCCACCTTAAGCCTTGTGCTTGGAAATTTAAAGAAACCTAATTGTATTTGATTTTCTTAGTTTCTATCAAGATAACAACATCAGGGGATCCTGATTTTTTCTGGCAGATCTTGTGATATTTCTCAGGAAATGCATCTGGAATTAAAAAAAAGAACAGATGACTTGTCACACTTATGTCATAAGCACACTACAGAGTACCATGTGGTTGCTACTTTGTATCATAAGCTTCATTATCCCACCTAGATTCTATATTATTTGATTTACTGCTTCTAATCTCAGTGTTCACTCATGTGTGACATGACTGTATATGCTTCTTCCAGCTGTTGAAGTAATTGCAGCAGTGCATTATTCATTGGAATGGTTATTTTGTTTCAATGGAATGTTGAGTGGCAATTGAAGTGTTGTTTGTTGTAAGAAATTCAAATTTCAAGTTGGGTGAATTATATACGTTGTAACTGTAACCCATGAGATCAAACTGCAGTTTTCAAACCTAGGTCCACATGGCCTGCTTCATTGCCATCGCAGTGTTTGAAAGCCCATTAGAACTATTTGTTGTAGCAATTTGGCATTTTGATTTACATTTCTAATGTGTTTGTTTTCTTGTATGGGGACTCAGATGTGCATAGTTTGGGTTTGAACAGATAGGAACTGCTATGTTATTTTCTTGGGTGTTTGGATGAATTCTAGTTGGGCAATTTTTTATTTCCATAAACAATAAAAAGGTGTCTGAATGTTGAAAATGAAGCCAAAAGCAATCCTGATGTGCATTTTAGACATGGGGTGGTTGCTGCCACGTTACTGGAAGGGAAAATGACCGAAATGAGGGCTGAGATGACAAGGTACTAAAAGAGATAGTTAGGAGTGCTTTGAACATGAATTTTAATGGGAAAGAATGAATTTTTTTTGTAAGATTTTGCTTGAATTATGGAAAAAATAAAGAGGTAAATTAGTGTTTTTATCTTGTGATGATTGTTGGCTTTGAGGCCATGTACTTTTATAATTTAATAGAATTTTGTTTTAGTCTTTGGGATAATTCTCATGTGATAGAGATATGTTGTTTATATGTACACAGAACTTTCAATGAAGGCATAAGTAGTCTTCATTTTTTTCTTACTTTTAGTTGAGTTTGTCCTTTTTTTTTCACTCTCACACACACATATTGTTTCTCTCTTGCCCATGGCACTCTTTGATAGTCTTGATATTTTGATTATAAAATATTTATGTATTGAGTGTTGATATGAGTATTTGATGTGTATAAAATTATTTTTAAGAAATTATTAAGTTTTGATATATCTTGTAAAATGTTTCAAGATGTCAATAGTTTGATTAAGATTTTGAGCATCTTATTATGAATAATTTATGTGAGAAATTTATCAATTAATTTATAATTTTTGAATGTCATGATTTTTAGAATTTTTAAAAAATAAAGTTTTAGTTGATTATTGAAGAAAGGATTATATAAATTGTTTCTTGAACTTATAAGTAGTGGATTTTGCAAAATCTTTAGACAAGAGAGTGAGAATCAAAGATGGGAACCAAAAGAGGAGCCTAAGGAGTTATAATAAACATTGAATGGCTAAGTACAATAACAAGTGGAACTACCTTTGCTCAACGGGAGAGTTGGAGTTAGGGAGTTTGATCTCAATTTGTGCCCAAGATTAATTTAAGGTATGATTGTATTGGGATTTCATCTCATTGAGATTTCTTGAGTCTTATTTTGGGCTACTCAAGAACTATAATGGGATTGGATAATATTTGGATTAAAATTGTTCAGTTCAATGTTTGTTTGTCTCGTATATTTTATGGGATATTACATAAATAATTTAATTAACCCAAAATTCAAATTAATATTACATAAAATATTTGAATATAGATCCTCATATCAAACTTTATAATGTAAACAACATACCAATCACATGATAAAGAGTATAAATATCTACTGTTATGACGATAAAACATAATGCCATAATACAAACTAATGAGCACTTTTTATATCTAAACTCTTTCTTCTATACCTTTTAAATTTGTTTTGTATTTATATCATAGTTATCAAATTTTTCTATCTAAATCTAAGATGACATTTTTTTCAAATTTTTTATCTTCTTGATTTCCTATAATATTAAAGATGTATATCATTCACTAATTAATATTTTAAAAAATGTATAACAAAAACATCTATTGTTTTTATTAAACAAAAAATCTTATCTTTGGATTTTCACTCTGATTACAGTTTAACGCATCATACATTATACTTTTTATATTATATATTCTATACAAATTCTTAATATAATAGTGTAAATTAAGTAGACCATATCATGTGTTCTATATAATACCTCCTTATAATCTTTTGTACAGTACTTTCAATATTGTGATACGTCGTTGACCCATCATTTAAGTACTGTATGTTGGTTGCATCACATAATATATAATGTATAGAACTTCTTTTTGAGATCACTACAACCTTGTTTTCCTTTTATTTTAAAAATGATGAGGCTTTATTATAGAGTACTTTAAACACATGTAGAATTGAAAAAAAGAGTGTGCAAGAGGAAATTTTAATTGAAGTCGAGAATTTTGAATGCCTTGCAATTTAAATACGAGTATGAATTGATAACTAAAATGGATTTGCAATACAAATAATGAAATAAAGAGATAAAAGAAAAGAGAAAGACAAAAAGGCATCTCAGAGTTATTTGATGGACCAAATGAGATAACAATTATATAAGTAAATTAATTACTAACGGAAGAATTGAGATCAGACAATAACAAAAAAAAAAGATAAGATAGACATTTCAAACGACCTATAAAGTTAACAATCGATATTGCTTCTTGGAAGAGAATAGGAAACATTTGCATAATTTTGGGTTGCAAATTGGCTAACTTGTTTATTACTTGAGTTCTAAAAATAGATTAATTTCGTTTAGAAATGTTTGTCATAAAAAGAAGTCACTACAAGTAGCATATCAACTTGATTAACCAAGTACAATACTACATAAAGATCCTCACATGATATAAGATCTATAACATGAACAATTCTCACAATACTTATTAAATTTTACTAGGCAGCCAACACTTGGGGTTCTGGAGTCATAGCAGTCATGGTCATTTGCCTTTGCTTTGCATGCTCGGGTTAAGCAACATCTCAATTTTCTCGAGAGAGCGTCCCTTTGTTTCGACTATAAAATAAGCAGCAAATGTTGTTGAACCGGTGGAAACTACTCCAAATGCACCATATACAGCTGCTACACCAACTTTTTCCACAATGTATAAGAAAAACAACCCAACCAAGAAGTTGCATATCTGAAACAAGAAAAATTTCAAAACAGGCATAAGGGAATAAAGGATTAAGAAGAATCCTTCGTGGATGTTAGCTCTATGTGCAATGCTAAAAATAAATGACACGAGGAATGGGAGCCAAGTTTACAATTGAGATTTTACAGCATTTAAATTTCTTGGTAGAATATTGCTGAAATTATCTAAACCAAAGCTATCAATAATGGAATATGCATGCAAGATTAATATATTTATTACAAAATCAAAAATGGGATTTAACTAAAACATGAACAACTACGGTCCAAACATACCCAGTGTATTGCAAGGCTGAAGCCCATAATTTTGGAATGCATTTGAGCACTCCTAAGCTCTGGAATTACTAAACCAGTGACTGGACCAACGCCTAGAGCAAATGTAAGTATATACCTACATGTTGAATTTAAAATGTTTGTTTTATCGTAACAATAATTGCATGGTTTGTATGTAAATTATTTCAAAACTAAACATAGATATGATGATCCAAATAAGGCTAAACATGTGGGGAAAAAAAATTATATATGTTTTGTAGTAGATGCTATTCACATGTCATATACAGCTAACTTCATCCACCAGAATTGGAGGAATCAAAATGCATATTTCAGTTTTTCCATTCATATTGAATCATGTATGATACCAATAGCTTTGCAATTTTTCTTTTATTTGTAGATTTTCAAGACGACATTGCTAAGCCGTTGTGCCATGAGCACTTATTTTTTTGTAGAACTTGGATATTGGGATCAAAACAACTTGTTGTAGGGCTGATTTGGTAGTATAATTGCATATGGTTAGTAGGAATCAATTGAGGATTCCTCTAACTAATGATCCTTGGAGAGGGACTATAGGCTCCATCAAGGCATTGGTTGTATAGGAGGCAATTGACTTGATGATACCATGAAACACATCGATCACATCTTCAAAAGTAATTTGGGAACTTCTGTATTTTGGGAGGGTTTGAGGTTCCATGTTTATATCCCCCCTTCAAGCATTAACCTAACTGAAAAGAAAACAATGTATATGACAACGTTGTATATCCATAAATCATTTAAGTTTGTTAGAAGAGGTATTACCTTATGTGATGGAGAATATAGCAAAAGCATTTGTAATTTAAAAAAAAGATCAAGTTCATTTTCTTGTCCTTCAATAAAATAAAGGTAAACTTTCTTTTGGCAGCAATTGAGAGTCAAGGAACATACGTAAGAGCTCCAATGATCAATAACATGTGGCTAAGGTCTTCATCTATTAGAGAAATCACAGCAAGAGCAATAATCAACATCGATAGTCCCTGCAAAAGTTTTCAGTTACATTATAGCTATCGATCATATATCATAAAAGTTAGAAATATATGACTTAACATTCAATTCTTTCGAATAATCATTTAAGGTAAATCATAACTATCAAGAAAAGTATAAATGTTTGAAAACTAGAGAATAGAATTATCTTGATTAGAATATTAAAGGAAATGATGTTTCAAAGGATTAAACATAAGACTTTAAGATAAAAGAAAATGATATTCACGGTTCAACTCGGTGAGATTAAATTTTTAAAGAGAATTTGAACTATCATAATTGTTAAACTTCCTTCAAGATTTGAGAATAGACATAATAATTTCATTTACATTCTCTATAACAATTTGTCCTTGATACTTTCAAATTTCTTGATCAAAATCCTTAAGGCTTTCCTTTATCATTATTCCACCAAGTGAAGACATTGAGAAGCTTGTCCATACATCCTCTCCAATCTTTTGATTCCTTAATCATTGCTTCATCATGCAAAATTCAAGAGGCTTGTCTTTACATCATCCACGATCCTTTCATTCCTTTGTCACATTTCCATCGTGTGAAGATCTTGATAGATATGTCCTTATATTCTCTCTAATCATTTGATTATTTCATCATCATTTCGTAATACGAACATCTCAAGAAGCATGCCCTAACATTCTCTCTAATCATTTAATTCCTTCTTATTGTTTCATTTGTGTAAAGATTTTGATAGACATTTCCAATTCTCACTCATCTTTAGATTCATTTATTATCGTTCTATCTTGTGAAGGTCGTGACGAACATATCCCATTATCTTCAATCATTTGATTCATTAATCATTGTACTATCATGTGATGGTTTAAATAGATATGTTCATATATCCTCTACAATCATTTGATTCCTTCATCACTATTCTTTGATGCAAAGGTGTATGGAAGTACATCATTACAAACTCTCTAATCTTTTGATTCCTTCTTCCTTACTTTATCGTGTGAAGATTTCTAGAAACATGTCTATAGGTATAGGAGCTTAGAAATCATGATTGTCAAAGCAATTAGAACAATTGAATAACATTCAAGCATTTTCAAGTTCTCAAAAGTTGCCTTCTATTTTTTTTTATTATTTTTGTGATGAAGAAAAAACAAATTCAAACTCTGGATGAATCCATTAAATTAGATGTAAAAGACAACAATTAGAGTATGAAAAATGCATAATTGTTTGAGCCTCTTATCACAAATTACTCACAAAAATAATAGCAACCATAAAAATTAAACTCTAAGTCGAGTTCACTCACTTAAATTGTGCGGAATTAGTTGAAGTGAACCACACAAAAAAAAAATTATTTTGCATTGCATCAATTTTCTACAAAATTAGAGAAACTATGAAAAATATACCGATTGATTAAAATTTAAGAACATATCTCACCATTCTAATATAGCTTCCAATGAGAAACTTTTTCCTTCCTTGCTTATCCCTCAAGTACATGACAGCTAATGCCCCTATTATTAGCACATTGAAAACAGACAAAGTTATGACCCTTTTAAATGAAATAAAATATAGAATCTTCGTATCAAAATTATCATCTACAAAATTGGTAATTCCAACATACAAGCTTGCCACTGATGCATTAGTTATACCGACATCATTAAAAGTCAATGATTGGAAGTATAGAACTCCATTTATATCCGAGAATTGTTGAAGCATAAAAAGACCTCCTCCAATGAAAGCAGCTACAAACGCAACTTCAAATAATTCACAGATTTTGATATCCATGAAATATTCAATGAAAAGCTGAACAGACTCAAACCAAAGTTAAGAGAAAAAATAGATTGGATGAAACCAAAAAAATAATGTAGTAATAAGAATTTGTAAGGCTAGAAACAAAAGGCAATCTCATACAGCAATAGAGGGCAACACTTCTCATATCACAGAAATAAAAAGGACATTAAGACTTGGCTAAACATAGTCTCCATGTGACTTGGAGGTCATATGTTCAAATATTAAAGACGACCTCTCACAAAATGTACTATAAGTCAGTATATAACAAATAATTTTGATCCTACTACACCATGTCCTATGCATGTGGGAGATTTCTAAGAACTTGATGTCTTTTTATCAAGATCTTGGGTGCAGTGTTATTGACAATCTACAATATCATTTCCTGGTGCATATCTGCTCAGCCCGGGTTCAATTCTCGTTCTTGTCATTTTACGTTGATTAATTTCAGTCGTCCGATCTTGCTTGCCCTTCCGTCTTCTTTGACAATCATGTTGGACTTTAGTCCCGCATTGACCAAATAACTTTGCCAATGCGCTTTTATAAGGATTTTGATTTGTATGACTCTTGAGCCGCTTGGGGTTGGCTCCCCCTTCCTTGACCAAGATTTCATCACTTGGTTCGGGTTGACTTGATCTCGCAATGTTCCATTTAGCATTGTATGTTGGCTGAATTCGCCGTGTTCCGTTCCGCATTGCCTGCGGCCTTAATTTGTCATGCTCCGTGCGGCGTTGCTTGCACCCTGAATTCCTTTCGACTACGGGCGCCCCTTTCGGGTTAGTCCACCAATTTTTATATTTATTCTTTTTTATTTTTAAAAGCCTGGATGGGCCAGTGGTCGGGTCGGGTCAACCGACCTAATTTTAAATTAAACAAAAAAAAGTATCATCATTTTTATCAACCTATACTTCAATCAACAAAAATAATAATAAATATAAAAATTGATGAGATTATATATACTTCAATCTATACTTCAAAGAATCGACAAGATTATCAATCTATACTTCAATCAACAAAAAAAGCCTAATTATCAATCTATACTTCCAAGAATTGATGAGATTATATATCTTATAAACAAAAAAAGATTATGATTTATTACTTGATATATCTTCTAATATGAATAAATTGATGTAAACTTCAATAAGTTGATTAGAAGAAATTGACTCATGATGATGATGATAACTCTATTTAGTAATTATAAAAATAAATTATTATCTTTCATAAAAGATTGTGTATCATTATGGTATCTTGACCTAAAAATGGAGTCGTAAAAAGGAATTCAAATGACTAAGTATTGATAAGTTTGTCTTATGTATGATGCTAAAATGATCATTGTTAGAATCCAGTTTAATAAAGCAAAGTATAAAGAAGAGCTAGGTTTATATATCGTTGCCATTGAAGTAAAAACTCTATTATTGATTTTGTAGACTGTTTGATGAATTTTTCTGGTATTTGACTATCAAATAAGATGGATTCATACAAGAATTTTGTTTATTTTTCTTTTTTGAAAAAATAAAATATAATTATAATTAATAATATGGAAAATTTTGATTTTCTGTATTGCAAATTACTTATCGGCTTCAAGTCTGTTGTATTTCTTTCTATATCTCTATATAGAAAGAAATATTTGCAGACGCCCCAAATTCTCCTTTTTCACGCACCCTCGAGGCGTCGACCCCAAATCTGTTCTTCCCTCTCGTTCGTGTCCGCCTTCTCCCCGACTTCTCTTTCACGCCTCTGTTCTCCAAGGAAGGTGGGGAAGGCTTTTCCTTCTTTTTCGCCTTTATCCAGTGCTCGAACCGCCGCATCGTCACAGGAAAAGGGTGCTCATTTTGGACCCTAGTCAAACTTCCGCTCCAGGTAGATATTCTGGGGTTTTGTCACTGTTAATTGTTGCGGCCATGCTTCCTTAACGTTGTTTTACGAGTTCTCAGCGAATTTTCGTTTGATTTCTTCGTGCTGGTTTTTATTCTTGCCGGGTTTCTTTTTTCCAATCGGGAGTATACTCTTACTTGGTGTTGAATGGAGATTTTGAGCGTTATGATTGTGCCCTTTTGGCTTCATGTATTAGTGGTTATGAGTCTCTGATTTTTGTTTGTTTAGTTTGTAAACCATGGTTGTCTTCACCTCTTGTTTTCCATGGCTCGCTTGTTTTTGTTGATGCTTTTGAGTTGTTTTGCTTTTTTATTTTAGTTATGAAGAGGTTTGGAGTTTATTGGTTATTCTGACGTGTGTAGGTGAAGAAAGAGAGGTGGGAATTTAGGTGAGCTCGAATAAAGTTGGATTGGGTGATGGACGGGAGTTCGACTGATGATAATGGGATAGGTGGAATGCCATCTCCCAAGGAGGGGATATCTGCTGGGCAGCGCTGCCAATCTGTTGATTCTCTTGCGGAGTGGCGTTCTAGCGAGCACCTTCCACCTCACCTCTTTTCTGGGACACGGATGATGATGATGGCTGTGGTATGTGGTTATGTTTTATTTTGCCTGCTTTTAGAAAGCTTGTGTTGGTCTTGTAAACATTTTTTTGTCAGCATATTTCCTCTGTCGAGAGACAGATGTGCCTGGCAATAGGATGGATATCCTTCTATTGCATAGCTATTTATGTTTTCTGATCCCGGCTCTATGGTCTACTGCTACTGGTGTTGATGCTTTTGATTCATCCCATTTGAAAGTTTTGACATTTTCAGATACAATTAGTAAGAAGTTTTTTTTTCCTATGAAGTTTTTTTTTTAATAAAATCTTAATATTGCTTTGCAGGGCCCAAACCCTCCGAGCTGTATGGGAAATTTATTTGGAAGATTGAAAATTTTTCACAGATTAACAAGCGTGAATTGCGAAGCAATGCATTTGAAGTTGGTGTTCACAAGTGGTAGGCATTGTTTTTAACTTGAAATTTTTGTCAAGTAGTTCTTATTCTCTTCAACTGCATTTGTCAAGATCATCTCTTTATGGATAATCCACACAAGCACATTATTATTAGGTAAAGTAACAAATCTTCTAATAATGGACAATAAAATCTACACGCACTTGATTAGAACATGCCAAAGATTGTTGCACAACACCCACACAAGCACATTATTATTAGGTAAAGTAACAAATCTTCTAATAATGGACAATAAAATCTACACGCACTTAATTAGAACATGCCAAAGATTGTTGCACAACACCCAATTATGGAAAGACATTCACCTAAGTATCACATTTTCCTTCTCAATTAGAGCTCTTGTTGATGATGTATGCTTTTTTGTTTGATCATACTAGCTTTAAAAGCTAAAATCTGCCTTTTTTTTTTGAAGAAATCAAGTAGTTGAGAATGGGTTGTTTAGGCTTTTGCCATAATTCAATTGTTGCTCAAATTAAAAATTTGATTGAAGAGTCTTTTTAAAGCTAAAATAATCGAATGTTAACTTATTAAAATTGAATCAAGGTTGTCGACATTATGTAATATTATATATAAAATGTTTAATATTATAACATTTAATGTATTATATAAAATGGTATATAATATTTTATGAATATTGTAAAATTGATAAAATATCAAAGTGTAAACTCTGTCCAAATGGGGATTAATTGTCAATTTTAACATAGTTTTTTTTAAATTGGGACCTACCTACTTATTACGAAATATCTATGTAACCTAGAGTCCTACTTATGACTCTTGAAGGATCTGATCAAGAAAATCACGGAACATATGTTATTTGTTCTGGAAAATAAGTTCTGTGCTCAAGTGAACAAATAGAAGTTTTGAAATGGAAAATTAAAATGGAGTTAATTTGCATTAGTGTATTGAATGAGAATGCAGGTCTGGAATTGGAAAATTCCGTGTCATTATGTGACGAAAGAATCACAAAACTTAAGGCTCTATTTTTTTTATCGTGTTTTTGAAGCATTTTCCAAAATTTTCTCTCTTCAAACTCAAAAGTCTCGAAAGCAAACACTTTTTCCACAAATGTTCTATTTCTAGTCACATGAGACTCTTTTTCAAAAGATTCTTTTTAAAATTTTTTCCAAAATGATGTTTTAAATTCACACTTTGTATGCAAACAGAACGTGCTGCTATACATACAGTTTCTGGTAAAATAGATAAACCATGTTCACTATTTTCATTTCAGTCTTGACAAACGTGGTAGTTGAACACTGATAACTCAAGGGGTGATATACATGCGTGGCCAAATGGTGGGAAAACTTCGGAATTCTAATAACTAATTGCCTATACTGATGGTAGAGAGTTGTAAAGAGATCAAGCAACTTGCATCAAAATTTCAAGTAGCTCCTCACCGTGAAAAGTTGCATGACTGAATTGTTTGGAATGCTGCTCTTGCTCTTGCTTTACTTTACCAGTGTCTATGAACAGCGCAAAATTATTCTATGCACTTTCTGCTCTACTTCCAAGTAATGTTTAGCTTTGAACAACATTTTTGTGTGATAACCAGATCTTGTCTTTTTAAGATTATGCAAGGTGTCATTTGAAGCTAATCAGACACCCAACATAAACCTTTTCGAACCAAGATTTCATGAACCCTTTATGAAGCTATTCTTTTTGAAGTGACATGTATTATGTGATTACCAAGGTCTAGTGTGTCAATGCCCATTTATAGTGATAAATAATCGAAGATACTCATGTCACTTAGGACAGATGCAAGTTACCATGACATTTGAATTGATGAACTTGGAATATAAGTACTTTATCAGCAATTTAATAAGTTAGTATGTATGTCATGATTTCCAGGAATTTAAATGTTACATTCCATTTGAGAATAATGTGAGTTGTTAAGGTTGAGGAGATAGACACTTTAGAATTCAAGCTTATGTACTCATGCAAATCAAAATTGAAATGTAATTGGTGTCATTATGGATTAAAATATGGAATTTGCTGTTGCTGATGTCAATCAAATGGGGAATAGAATAACAGTATCGAAGCTTGAAGTAGCCATGCAAGCTATTATAATTGTTGGCATCATGTAAGATTAATACCAGCATTAAGAGAAAAATTATGGAATGGTTTGGTGTTAATAATTGGGATACCCTAAGGGGAGAAGCTTTTATTGGTTATCTAAAGGAACTTGTATATGTTCAAAAGTTTCATATTAACTATATGTTTGTGGTGGAAAATGGAAAAGACAAACCCATCTTTGAGTTGACATTAGTATAGTTCTTGAGATTTCCAAATCGTTCTTTAAGGAATTCCGAAAGTGTGGGGTTATATTTATAAGAGAAAACCTTCAAGAATGCATATTAGTTACTTTTTCTATCAAGAAAATTTATTGTCCCTGTTTCACTACCCAACATATGCTAAGATCGTTAATCCTCTTTGTTATTAACAATATTCACGAGTTGAGTCTTAGATCATGGTTCTTTGTATAGAGATAAGGGAGTTAATCTTATATTGAATATCATTGCTTGCTTTATTTCTATGTTTATTTAGAATCTTAGAAATATGTTCCGAATTACAAATAGGCTTATGGGCAAAAACATGAACTTCATGAAGGAATTAAGGATAAGATGCTATATCATATTGTCTTGTTTAGTTGCAATAATATGGGAATTGGCAGGGCTATAGCCTTCATAGATATTTAGTAGCTTGTGCCATGAAATTTTGAAGTTACATATATATGGTGAGGTTTTTCTTAAATATGTGCATCAATTTTACTATATGTATAAGAAGAGAAATATGAATAATGTAAACGATTTTACATGATGAAATCCAGCATGCTATAACGTGCGTTAAATATATGGAAATTCTTCAAACTGTATCATATATGAAATCTTTAATATACGCATCACAATTCAAAATCATTCTTGCCACCCAGAACATTCTCCCTTAAACATCATTATCAGTAGGAAATTAGTTTCAATTATAAAATTGTAGTAGAGGCAAAATTAGTTTAAAATATGTTGGTTTTAAATACAATTAGAATCATGATAAGCAGCTAAACATAATTTTGTCAGGCAAGTGTGTTATATTTCCATTTTAAATTTTTTATCAAAGGTTGATTGTGAGCTATTTGATTTGGAAAATCTTTCTTCTTTATTTGGAAAGTTTCATATGTGATTGTGAATGTTCTCTTTTTGAAATTTTTTGATGTTTGTGAGATATTTGAATAATGAAATTTAAAGGGCAAGTAAAATAAATAACTATTTAGGTAAGGTATGTCAGAAACCCATCTTAGTAGAATCAATGTTCACACATAGTTAAACTAAATAGTTTGCCTTCAATTTGACTTGTTTTCTTATAATTTTAGTTATTCTATATCATCTTAATAAGTATTCTCTAACAAGGTGATTGAAACTAGTGAGATATGTTTATTCTTAAAAGTTGTGAGAAATTGGTTCCAATGTTTACTCATGAACATTTTAAATTTAGGTACCATATAGATGTTATGTTTGAGTAGTAAAATCATTAAATATTATAATGTTATCTAAAAATGTTATTAAATCAAACATTCAAAGTCTTTAAATGATATTGCAATATATAATAACTGCACTAGGCTAAACATGTTGGATTATGTTCAACATGAGAGGCGGTTTGATATACATGATAGTTTTAACTTTATTTTGAGATGATGTTGGATTATATTAAAATGGTTCAATTTTGTTAAGCTTTGAACAGAAGATGCTTCAATTAGGCAAAGAGAAATGGTAGAGTTTACTCATGTCATGAGGGAAATAGGATGAAAACATTTTCCAAGTGTGATGGATCATAGTTACTTAAAGTTTGACATGGAATTGATTCTTGATAAAGCATTTTGCAGTATCAAGGGAATCATAGTTTTCTTTCTTATCGATCAAACCTTGCTGTAAGAAATTTTTATGAAAATATTTTTTAAATATTTGTTTTGAATTGTGTTACTTTGGGATATTAATGGGTACTGTAAGTGCTATTGAGTTAATATTGACTAATGTGGATACTGCTGACATAAGTAAGCTTAATAATTTTCAGTACTATTCCTTAAGGAAAGAAGGATATGTCACAAAAAAATGCTCTTTTCAACTGAAAATGGATTTTGCACATTAAAGAAAATACTGAGGCTCAATTTTTAAGCCTTAAAAATTCTTCTTTAAGCCTTAAAAATTCTTCTTTAAGCTATTTTCATAACCTGTTTTGTTCTCTTGACTACCCAAATTTTGCAGAATGTGACATTCTCTCGTGCTTAAGCACACTTCAGTTTTTGAACAAGAAGAAAGAAACACTAAACATTGTACGAAAACAATCTCAATGTTACTTTACTAAATTTTTTCTTTAGTTCTCACCCTGTTGTTTGGTAAAAATTTTTTTAAAATATCCCGTTGGAGGTTAGTTCCCAAATAGTTGATCGGAAGGATATATCAAGAAGTTATTTTGATATATGGAAAGTGGTATTCTGCTGTTTATTCTTTTGGGCTTACCTTGTAGATTTGGCGAGTACTCCAAACGATTTGCATATACTCTTAGATTTTTCATAAGAGGAAAGATAAGCATGTAAAGAGACCCAAAAACGATGAAAGCGGTCATGGGAATTTTGACTTTATGTACTCAGTATTGTCTAGCTGGTGAGTCATTTTTCTGTAACTATTTTTTTTTTGTTTTGACATGCCATTCCCGTATAGATGATTTGTATTGATTTAATGAGTTGGCATAGAGAAAAGTTTGTTTCCATATGATATGGATAACAACATTGCAGTTCTATTTGGTAGGAGAGTTATAAGTGACATTCTTTTTAGTTGTCAGGCTTGTATATGATGACAAAACACATATTTGCATCATCTTTTGTAATCTGTCATGAACATGCAGTGGTGATCATGACTTGGCTGTTGATGGGATTCACGAAAACTTCTTAGGAGTTTCTTATCATGATCCATTGATGCTAAAGACTGTACGTTTTTTTTTCTGATGTGCAATTGACATGTTTATTATACAATTTTAGTTCTTATTTAATCAGTTGTTCTATTTATCATATGCTCTTGAAGGTTAAATTCCTTGATATGGTTGGTGTGGCTGATCGGATGACTAAATATATCATGCGAAATCAACAAATGGCACTTCATGGTTACGCTATATCTAGTGTTTGATTTTTTTGTTTTTTGATCATGTAGTACTTCTGATTCAGAAATTTTTTTTTTGCACAGCCTACCAGCCTCTACTTGCAATAATAATTAGCCGCTTCATTGCACAAGTCGAGAAGCCAAATATTGAGTGGCCAAAGTCATTACAGAGGTAAATGCTCTTGCAAATCATCAGTAGCACTATAACATATAATAGCGTAAAAGGTTTCTTTTAGATGTTGAAATCTGTTTATGGAGAAGATGGAGTTGTTCTAGCTTTGGCAAAGCAGAATACCACCAAACATGTCAAGACATCTCTCAACTGAGTATTTTTCTGAGGATTTTGTATCTCATTTTCTGCATATTCTTGTCCCTCTAACTTTGAGGCCCGTAAGTTCCATAGTTTTATTTTTCACTGATTTATTTCTTTTGTTTTAGCATGGATCAATTTATGTATTGTATGAAATGAATGGATGATTCTCTTCCGCATACTTTTTTAGGTATCATTGCACTTATTTTCTGAAAGGGAAAAGGATGATTTGGCTCAGCTGGTGGGTACTATGGTGACTTATTCTCTTACATATAAAAACGCTAGAGATGAGAACTTGCAGGTTCCTGATAAGCCTGGATCTACTTTTGATGTTCATGTACTCTCTCTTGAACCCCCGATTGATGACTTCATTAACTTCAAGTTTGAATTTTTTTACTTTTGAAGGGAAAATTCTGTTACTAAACATTCTTCTAATGAAACTTTTCTCTTTGATTGAGCAGGATTATAAGCCTGAACATTTAGGGTTGTCTTTGGCCATGAAACAAATATTGCTGCATGAGGTATAACATCAATAGAAGTTTCATTTGCATATGTTCTTGGTCCTGTTTCTATTTTTATGCCACACCCTATCCTTAATAGCTATAAGTTTGAAAAATTGAAATTGTGAATGGCAATACGAACTTAATTTTAAAAAAATAATAAATTTTTTGCTCGCTGAAGGTGTTATATGCAACATTCACTATTGTTGTTATCATGGCAAATCTTGAGGTATAAAATGACCTGGGTATCGCATTTTTTTCAGGAAAAGCCTCTCAAAAGGAAGGTATCTGTGATTTGTAGTGGCAACTCTACAATGCCAAGTCGAAGTTTATTATGTAGGAATAAAATTGAACCACATTTACATAACTATAAATCTGTTTGAATCCTGGAGTATTTGAATTTCTCCTTCCAACCTATAAAATGAAAAGAGATTTTTTATTGCCTGTCTGAGCATTGGGACATTAGAACAACACTTTTAAGGTTTATGAGAAAGATGACACCTGAATGCTGGGAAAGGAAACGATAACGTATTTGGAGATTAGTGGTATTACACTAAACATCAGATTGGTGCTCTAGTTAGAGTATAACAAATTCTTGTGGCTGGGAACCTTGGTAGTGATTATGTGATTTTTTTATCCTTTTTTGTTTCATTATTTATTTGATCTTGACATGTTAAACTGATTCACAGATTGAGAAACAGAAAATACTTCGTGAAAGCTCAGGAAGATCATCAAGTCTTACGAATCAAAATGTCAATCACAGCCAAACATCAAATGTTTCAAACTCAGAACTACTGCTTGAGGTCGACACCTCTAACTCAGTATATGATCAAGGGAGCGGAAAACCCATAGTAACAAATCTCAAGAAGCAAGTGGGTGGCGATAACATCTCAAGTTCCAAACTAAAAGGAATCAGCAACACTATCAAAGCTACTGCCAAATCTATGAAGCCTCGTCCCTCTACTGATTTCTTCAAGAGGTTACCTCTCAGATATTGGCTATGATAGGGCTTGCTAATGAGCTTTAATGGTATTAAGCTTTGTTTACTTTGTTTCTAACGTTTGTAAACAGATTTAGAGTAGGAAGCAACATAGACCTCAAGAATGCTGCAGACAACTTGCAAAAGATAGCTACTGCTGAAAGAGATTCTAGACCATTTCTCTTCAAATACAATGAGGTTTGTAGTGCTCTTCATCATAACCATTGGCGAGGTTTTTACCCTCACCTGCCCAAAAATACTCAACAGGTTTCTTGTTTTCTGTCAAACTTTACGCAGGGCTTCACAAATGCTGTGAAGAGACCAGTGAAAGTTCGGGAGCTTCTCTGATGTTATTTATGAAATGTGTCTGGTCCTATTCCACTTTGATTAGGACAATTTTGTCTGATTTAATAATTTATGAAATCCTTCTCTAAGTTTTCGTTTTCTATTTTACATTCATGTATTAAAGAATAAATCAAACTGCTATCATAATTAGGCTATCAACCTCACCATTCATGTTAATCAATGAAAATTCTTTGTTATGCAACTTATTTAAAGAAATATTGTAATCATCAGAAGCATATTGTAATACAATTGTATCATCAGATCTTTGCTCATTGCTTGAAGAAGTGCCCTCATGATTGCTAGCCATGAGGCAATTTGGTTCAAGGGGCTTGTGGCAAATCAGATCTTCTTGTCATTTTGAGGTTTTGTACAGTTAGTCCAATTTCTTACATATCTGGCTTGCAATGCAACTATTTGGTATAGAAATGGTTATGCAATTATTTGTATGAGCTCATAATGATAGATATTTAACCTATGAGTATTCAACAGAGATAACTTAAAATTATTATCTTTTTTTAACATGGAGTAAAAGTTTTTTAAAACATTATGTATATGTTTTAATAATATTTTTGAATACAATTATATTTAGAATTGTGTTGAAGTGTGAAGTGATTTTTTATGAGCACGAGTTGTTTTATAGAATTTTGCTAACAAAGATGGTAGAAATTTGTCTAATTTCTACTTGTGGGTTAGAATCATTGTTTGGATATCACAAAGGATGACTTGGGATTCATAATTTCTTAGCTAGTCTATTTTTTGCTACCTACAATGCTAATGAATCTAAGCAAGTAAAGATGAAGTATACACAAGATTTTCAATAATCAAGTTGAAAACAATTTATTTCTAATTTTAACATACTTTTATTTTTTTTTTCTCTTTGTCTTGTTATGTCTATTTTGTCTTTGTTTATTCTTATGTTTTTATTCATTCATTTCTCTTTTAGTTTCACTTTTATATTTCTTCTTTATTTCTCTTCATGTATTTCATCTTCTCTTTTTTTTGTCTTTATCATCTCTTTTTTCATAAGCCATTTTTTGTCTTTCTTTTTATTTTCTTTCTCTTTTTATTCTTTTTTTTTTTAGTATTTTTCTCTTGCACCTTCTTTATCTCTTTCTTTTTTATATAAAAAATTAGATCTAATATTATAATCAAATAAACATCTTAGAATGCATTAAAGCTTTCTTGAAACAATTAGAAAAAACAAAACTATTATTAAAACAAAAAAGCAATATAAAGAAAGATTTGTAAGGTTCAAAAGAATTTTATTAATTAGATATTGAGAGATAATAAATAGGAGTTACCCTTTTTAAGTTTTAGTATTCATTCTTTTTAGGATATCATTCTTTGTATTTTCATTCAAGTGATAGGAAGTTATCTCACATAAGAGAAATTTTTATAACTAAATGGTTAAAATAATAATCATTAAATCTATCAAATCTAAGCCAAAATATAGTCTTCATAAAAACAATGAGGTGCTCTTTATAATATGAGACTAAACAAAAGAAAACTATGAAGAAATACCACCATGTCATCATATATTGTGGTCTCCTACAATTTAGAAGTTATATTGAAATTGTTGAACTAAAGCTTAATAACAATGAGGAAAATGTTATGAGTATAAGAATTGTAAATTAATATATGATTGCTCGGTGTAATTATAATCATGTGAAATTTGAATGACATTGTTTACATGTTTGGATTGGCTTATGCTAAAGAAATTATCTTTGGAGGTTATGCTTTCGCCAAATGGTCAAATGGATTATTTTATGTCATAGAAAATGGATCTCCTAGTTATGATTGTACATGTGCGAAGAAAGCTCTTAGAGTATAATCCTCCTCTAATTATACTTATAATAATGGTTGATTATGTTTCATTTCGGATGTCTTATTCTCAATTGTACAAAAATAAAAGAAACTTTCATTTCAAATGATCAAATCTTTTTTATATTAATTATTATGATAATCAAGAAAAGAAATATTGTGAGATCTTTTTTAAAAATTTATCTGTAAAAAAGGCCAACGATCAAACAGAAACAGTGATGGAAAAATTTGTGTTATACTCATTCAAGGTTTTAGACTTCAAGAGGTACAAAATGCAAAATGATCTTGAAATGTTTAATAGGTATATTTATTATCATTTTACTAAACAAAAATAATAACAACTAACAAGTTTATAATTATACACCTAAATCGAGAGCATCCCATAAATATTAAGATTATTTAGTTATAAAAAAATATGAGAGAACTAAGATATCTTAATATTTCAATAACTATGAATTGCCAAATTATCTTTTTTTAGATGTGAATTTGAATTTGTTGGAATCTTCTATTGAACTATTCTTTTGAAAAATGAACAATCTTCTTTTTCACTTCCATCATCAATAACCATTATGTTAAACAAGATAACAAGTGTCGTCTTATATGACTAAATACTTGTGATCTTTATGATAATAAATAACATATTTATTTTATAAATAAGATTTTTTAAGCATGATAATATATATTTTAAAATATTATTCATAAATTTTTATGTGGTTTAATTTTTAAAAAGTACTTTTATATCATCTTATGTTATTTATCATAAAAAATACATTAAAATATCTATTAGCTTAGATGTAGCCTTATTTTTTTAAGTTCAATTTATTGATTAGATTTGTAAAACTAAATTGGTCATGGACTTAACCTTAACTTGAACTTTAATGTGAAAATGCTCCCTTTTAAATATGATCTAGGATCCATTAAATTCAGTTGACTAGATAATTTAATTATATGTGTTATATGAATACTTTTTATAATCTAGTTTCTATAGTTTTATTGTGGAAAATATTTGACATTTGGATGGAGCCAACAAAAATAAAGATACACTCGATTCATAATTCTATCAGCTTAAACATTAAGCTTAATTAGCTTTCTATAAAAGCATCATACTGCATGAATACATTCGAAGCACTACAAATTGGAATCTTAAAAGGCAAAATACCTCCTTCGTCGTCATCCAAAACCCCTTGTACAGATTTACTAAGTTTCTACTTCGGTGAGGTCATCATCCATGCCCGTCTTAACCTCATTAGAAGATGAACTTTTCCCTGATAGATGTGGAAGGTAGGCTTAAAGATGCTGAGTTCATGGCCAAAGGCACCTTGTACAGATTTTGAAAGGACAACAGCTGCAGTCCCTTGTAACTTCAAATTACTGAACATTAAAATGTCTTTGCTGCTATAGACTAACTTTCTAGTAGACATTTCACCAAACGAGAAGCACTCATGCAGGTAAAACGAAAAAGAGGAAGTTGAGAAAGAAGAAGTATATGCTACAAACTGAACTTTGTTGAAGCTATTCAAATAAATAATGTGGCTAACCTAAGGGCATTGTTTTGCAAAGACTAGATAACTTGTAAGCATTATTTCTATTTAAAGATTAGATAACTTGCAAGCATGGTTCCCACCAACCTTTGGTGTCTCATTTTATATCTTCAAAGCCCTCAGTGGTTAGGAGAATTGTTCGTGATTCATACAATTCTAAAAGAGCCTCAAGAAAGCCTATACAATGTTAATGATTGGGTCATTGGAAGTAGGACATGACAAGATGGATATTGAGAAGAAAAGTTGTTATGAGATAACTTGAGAGTTAGTTGCAAGGTTAGAAGAACTCTCAAGGAACACTGTCGAGGCATAGTACATTTTGGATGTTTTTGAGACAATGGCTCTCAAGATGTTTGAGTTGAGAATTGTTCTTTAGGGTCACCATTGAGGAAAGAGGAGGTTGTTGGGGACTAACTTTGAGGTTGGAATGGTTCTCAAGGAGTGACACTTAGAGATAGGAATAATTCTTAATATATTCTCAAGGCAAATAGATGGCTTTGAGGAACACCTTCAAATTAAGAATGGCTTACAGGAAAAAGACCATGTTAGAGAATGATCTTGAGTTTTGAAAGTACTAGAGCCACTTCAAGAAATAAGTAGAAACATGGTTGATTAGATAAGATAATAACTTGAGACTAGTCAAATAAGTTGGGTTAAAGTGGTGATCTGTTGATTGAAGATAACACGGTTGACATGATTGTAAGATCAATGGTAACCACCATCAAAGTAGTGGTTTGAGATGTAATAGTTGTACCAACCCAAATTTGGCTAAGGTGGTTTTATTGTATATTATGTATGGTGACCACAATAAAGTAAGAAATTATCATGAATTTATCTTGATTTGTTACATTATTAGGATAACTTATGGATGTAACCCTAGGTTCATGTATACTCTCATGACATGTCTTTGGATGATGAGCATTATATTCCTTCAATGGCTAGACAATAACCTTGTTCATTACTTTGATTTGGCCATCAATTTATGATGGAAAGGCTATGCTCCTCTTGAGTGTTTCATCCAACTTAAGCAAGGGTTTACTAAAGTCTCCTAAAAATCTAATATCTTGATTAGATACTATGGAATATGGTAGTCCATGATGAACTTATACCTTTTCAAAGAATAATTTGTTGCTGCCTCATTGATTATATCTCATCTACATGACATGAATTTGACCATCTTTGAAAATCTACGCATGAAAAACAAAACATTAGTCGTGCTTATTCTACTTATCAACAATCCTCCTGAGAAGCCCATCACGTTACTATCCTATGTTCTGTTCGGTATTGTTAATGACATGTACAACCTTTGCTTTTGGTTTGTAGGTTTTGTGGTGCTAAAAAGAACATATTCTCAAACAATTTTTTCCAAAATTGGCTTCATTCAAGGCCATTAGACAAGTTATTACAAATTTTTTATAGTTCTGTTTACTCCAAAATGTCCATATACCTTCAACATACTCATACACATCATTATTTAACTTTACCTCGTGGGATGCATGTTGATGTCCATGATACAATTTTCCCTTTAAATATTGTAGATTTTGAGAATATTTCAAGTGCTCCAAGATAATTTTGTAGTTCGAGCCTTTTGTATAAGTCAAAATATATGTGTCATATCCTTTAAATTCGATCTCCAATATCGTAGACATGCACAACTTATCAATGGACTTGAAAGCATGTTAGCTTGTTTTAGGCTTTTGTACTTGTTGATGATGGTATACTATATAGGTAGGAGATGAGCTTCAAATATTGTAGTTGTTGTATCTTAGTTTGAGTTTACAAATATTCAAGTGGTTGGTTATCACAATGGATAATAGTTATTGTTTCTAATAAATATGGTATTCAACGCTTCACGATCTTGTATAGTGCTAGTAAATCCTTATTATATGTTGGTTATTGGTTGTCCTTGTTATAAAAGTATTGTCTTGATAATAAATTTTGATGCATCATCTTTTATCTCTAATGGTTGTCGTTGGTAAGGCAATCGTTGATTCTTCGTTAACCTTCTTCTTTAATAAGACAAAGATTTACTTCGATCTTTCTTGCCATTCAAACTTACTATTGGTTCAAGTGAGACGTTTAGTGGAGCAACTATCTTATTGAAGGCCTTTATAAACTTATATGGGGTATTGACAAGTTTTTGCTAAACTCAGTCACATTTGTGTCCATTCTTTTAATGATGTTAGCCCTTGTGGCACTGATCTTGATCTTTTCATTGGCTACCTCAAATCCAAAGTATTCTAGCTAGATAACCCAAACTTATGTTTTAAAATTTTAGCTTCAATTGGAATTATTAGAGTACAAAGAACATTTGCACATCAAATGTTTTTGTTAGTTTGGCGAAGGATCAAGATGTCATCTATGCAAAATATGATAAAGTCTTTGATGTATGTTCTGAGAACATCATTCATCAACTACATAATGGTTCTTAACCCAAATGGTATGACAAGACATTCATGTAGGCCTTGTCATGCCTTAAAGGTGACCTTCCATGTGCCCACCTCATGTATTTGGACTGTATAATAACCTAATTTTAAATCAAGTTTAGTGAATCATCATGAGTGTTTCGATCGATTAAGAAGGTTGTCAATATTGGGCGATGGATATTATTTTTATTGTGATTTTGTTGAAGGTATGATAGCCATCACACATTCGCATCCTCTATCCTTCTTTGGGACCACAATATCTGATCCACAAGTTGAATTGCTTGGTTCAAGGCTTCTATCTTTACCAACTCTACTTCTTAGTGTATTTATTCTTTACAATCAAGTTTTGATATGCTTTGATATTCAGCAATGGCGCATCTGATTTGGGTTTTATCTTATGTTACATGCTTTTCTTTGTTGGCAGTCCTTGTGGTTTATCGAAGTGGATCAAATCCTTATTTTTCTATCAAACTCATTTCGAGCCGTAAGAACTGTAAAACGTAGGCTTGGCAAGTGCTAGCCAATTGCCTCACTTGTTTGATGGCTAATAGATCTATTGTTTGATGTCTTAATCCTTATTCATAAGATACTTCTTCCTATTTTTTTTCTATTTATCACAAATATATGGAGTACATGATAATAATTTTTTTATAAATAAAAGCTTATACCTTACAATGTGTAAGTGAATTGAAGCAGAAAACTTTTGTGCGTTGTCTATCAAGTATAATGTCTAAGAATGTGAATAGTACGATATGCTTTAAACAATTCTTCTTAAATTAGTTAAATAAATTAATTATGTCAACTTGCCCAAGTTTAACCACATAAATGTCTACATAAGCTATGAATGGTGACATCACAAATAATCGAAAGTCATACTTGCCAAACTACTCATAAGAACTACAATCATACTCATGGTATCAGAAACTATATGAGATGCATCAATGCTCTAGCACATCGATGCAATGCATACATATAATCATGTACCTAACAATCCATTTGTTATAGCATATATATATATAATATAATCATTATGTAAATATATCATGATCACCTTAAAATAGATAAAAGAATATTGCAAAAGCTATTACTTATTTGAAATAAAAAAGTCATCACTTGAGGGCCCATAAATCTAACTAGCCAATCATATATGACGGAAAGACATCATTGATTGGCACATCAAGTATACAATTACATTCATATGCGATTAATCCTACATTTATTAATAAAGAAATTGTAATCCTTTGCAATATGAGTGTCACATCAATCATTAATATTGTTAATGTCATCATCATGTTCAACAAAATGAATATGTTCAACTAATCTCTTGTAAATAAATTGAATATACAAATAACCAATATGTTGTAATATATCTTTTGTTGTTTTATTGATATGCAACAATTACAAGAAATAAGCTACTTGCAAGTATGTTTATTTTATTATGACATTCTCTAAGGTGACTTATGAACCCAGGGTCTAAAAACTCTAATATTTAATAAACATGAATAAAATATTGATTCAATTATATTAATAAATAAATGTGGCCCTTAATAACAAATGTTATGCTCATCCTCTAAAATTCAAGGGTCACTTATCTTAAGATCATAGTTTTGATCCATGCTCCTCTAAAATCTACTATCTTATGATCTACAATAGACTCAAATAATATAAATAAAATATTAGATCAGACATGCATTTGATTCAACGAGTTAGTATTATTTTAAATATTAAATTCATTCTTTTAAACATGTATAACTTAATTAAATTCTCTCATCACATTAATATAATGTTAAAAACTTTTTAAGACTTTCTATTTATAATTTTGGTTAATGATTTATATGTTAGAATCTAATTAAATAAACTTAATACAATAATAAAATATTAACTAAAATTAATTATAGGTTATTTCCTTAATAGCATGGATGAGAAGAAGCTACTGCAATGTAGATGATTTTGATGTTTCTCAACGATGATTGGAATCAAATAGGAAAAATGATGTTAGTTGTGGCAACTCCAAATCTTGTATTTGGCAAAATAGGAAAAAAATATGTTTTGAAATCCAATTAAATTAGTCCTCTTTCTTAAAGATCTTGTTCGAATGTAAAAACGTTGTGAGATTTTTGTATTACATGCTATTACTCTAGTTTAGTAGTTGAAATAAAAATCTCCTTTTGAATTTTCCACATCTCAAAGTTTCTCCCACTAATGCACGAGTGCATAGTGAGAGTGACCTAATATGATCATATCATCAAATTCAAATGCAAAGGATTAATCTATGGATTAGTTTTAATAATGTTACATCTATAAATCATGCCCTATCTTGATGCCAAATATACAATGCTTGGACATTAAGAAGTAGGGATGAATTATGTTTTTTAAACTTTAACTAAACTAATTTGTGTTAGAGAACTTAAAATCATGGTTGCAAATAAGTTGTAGATAACTTGTAAGGAACATACATAAAAGTTTGGTTATTTGGCCTTAAAATAAGTTTATATCTATCACTAGCTAAACTGTAGGGCTTCCCTATGATGTCTATTTTAAATGTAGGTAGATAAAACTTTTGTACATTACTTTCAAAGGAGGCCTATATAAAGCTCTCCAAAACAAGTGATCATCAGTCTCAGTGGGGGGCTTACACAAGTGCCCAAAAGTGCATTGTATCGACCTCAAAGAATATTTGTATAATTGTTGCAGAGGAAGCAAAAAAGCTAGCTTAAAAGAAGTCTCAACAACTAACCAAATAGGCAAACGCCAGTTTATGCCATATTTCTTTAGAAAATCATATTGGTATTGCCACTATTCAGTTTTGATTGATCTATCTAATTATGCAAATTATGCATATCAAAGATTTGATTTGTTGCATCTAAAAGATTGCTATTGACCAAATTCTCTGATATTCTTAGTGGAATGTCCGATTTTCTTATAAAATCGTTCAATACACCTATTGAAGTCAAGAAATGTTTTGATAAATTAGAAAACTATATGAAATGATTTTGTATAGTATTATATCCTTGCAAATGTTGGTTATAAATTAATGTAATGATATTTCATAAATATATAATCAAGCACTTAAAATAAATCTCAAATGAAGTGCTAAAATTCTGAAAATATGTAAGCACAGATCCATTGACTTGATAAACAAAGCTACTAATAGTATTTTTATTTCCTTATTAATTACATGATTCATCTAGTTGATTGGTTCAAGACATCAATTTTTCCAAAACAAGCAATTAAATAATGTTGTAAAGTAATTGTGAATATTTCCAAATTATTTATTTAGACATGTCTCATTGCATTGAAAATATAAATTTTCTATCGTAAAATATAGGCAGAGTTGATAGTTTTGAAACTATTTGTGTTTCTCTCGAATAAGGGGAGAATTCAGGGAGGACGGGACCGAAGGCAATATGGGAATAGGAGAAGTGAAAGAAAATGGAAGGAGACGTCAGGGTTTGGGCGAGTTCGGATCATGATACGGCGAAAGAATGAAGAGGGGAGTGGCCGAGGAAGAAGTGAGATACTGGAACGGAGAACTGAGATGCTGCCGTTCTTGTGACGGATGAGGACAGAAGAGACATAGCCGGCAAGGTTCTGCTGAGCAATGGCTCTCCATTTGACGGCATTCGGTGGCTGGGAGCTAAAACAGCAAGTTGACATGCGCCAGGCAGAATGTAACAGGTCAAACAGGAGTCGTTTGGGATTTTGAGTCAGCCAAACCCGATGGAATAAAAATGGAGCACACGACTTTTAGATTCGTATAACCAACTTTGTTCAGATTGCAAATTTATGAAGAACCCAATCAATTTGTTTAAAATGTGATTTAGTTTTCATAAAATCTTTTTTGACCTTTTTAAAAATAAAAGAAAACTATACACCTTGAAAGAGAAAGATATAATAGAAATTTGGAAATTCGAAATATATTATTAAAATATTATAAAAAAAACATTTAAAATGCACAACATTCTCTGCTTAACATCTGGATTGTGGTGCTTTAGAAGAAAGAGGGTGGTTTCGTTTGTGAATAAGCTATCAATTTAGAAGCAGATTTTTAAAAAATATTTAAAAAACAGAAATTAGAAAATTATGTGAAATTTTAATAAAAAATATTAATTAAAAACAAAATTTAAATAGAAAATAATTGAAAAGTCCTGTAGTACCTATCGTTGATACTTACCTTGGTGGCTAGCGGCGGCCGCCCGTCAACGAAGCAAACTGCAGACAGAGAGGGCGGGAGCTTCTTTTGAGGGCAAGTGGCAGCGATCACTTATTTCTTCTCCTCCTCCAATGTCTCCAATGACAACGGCGATTCCCCCGGCGTCCCAACCATCTTTCCCCCGCCTCCGTCTCCTCTGCCACCGATCGCCCCATAATAAGCAGGATTGAAAATGATTACCGAACGCTCGGCAGCTTTCCAATCGGTAAAGAAGGGAGCAGGAGAGGTCGAGGTGGAGGATGACGACGAGGAAGTGGTTGAGCACGCCTTAAGCACGCCACACATCGGCTGCTTCCCCTTACTCCTTGAAAAGAAAAGCGGGAAACCACGAAAAAGAAATGATCTGACGCGATGAGTTATTTCGGTTGACGGATGGCAACTTTTCGAAGATGGTAGCTCGGTTTTTGTATGATAATATTTAAAACAAGTATAAATATTTAATTTATTTTTATATATATTAAATAAATAGGAAATTAAAATGGCTCTTAATTTAATTTTCCTGTAAATTAAATTTTAAAATTGTTAAAAACTAATTAAAAAAATAAAAAGTCAAAGCGTGACACCAATGCAATAACCATTATTATTATTATTTAAAGAAAACATTATCTAAAAATATCAAAAATGTTTTTCGGGTCGAAAACAAGTTTTAGACCTGCTTCTGATCAAGAACGGGTGAAAATTGTGTCAAACGCCATAATTCTAAGATCACGATCATATTGTTTGTTGATGATGCAGCGCTTTCTGCATGTTCCCACAGATAAGGTCACTAAGCCTCGTCGATAAACCTGCCAAGCCAACGATCTTTTAGCCTCAATTCTCGCGAACTTCTTCAAGCCCAACCCATCTCCGTTGAGAATTATTTGACTGAAAACGACGATTTCTGAAGGGGTTGTAGCGAAGAAGAAGAAAGAAGGCGAAATGGCAAAGCCGGAACTGTTCGAGCTCACCAACGGGACGATTACCGTCAAGCTGACGAATGTTGGCGCCTCCATCACTTCCCTCCTTGTCCCGGATGCCAAAGGTTAGGCTTTACCCGATTCGATTCCTCCTAGATTTTTCCTTTTTCTAATCGGTAGATCATTATTCTGTTCGGTGTCAACCTCCTTTTTCAGGAAATGTTGCGGATGTGGTGCTCGGCTTCGACTCCCTTGATGCGTATATTGTAGGTTTTTGGATCACTTTTCCTGATATTAGAAAGAAGATTTTGGGAAAAAATTATGATTTTTTGCTATGCCTTAATGCGCATCTTGTTTTATTCTCAAGCAAAGATATATGATCTGATGCTTTCTGGCCTGTTGGGCAAGGATGGCATAAGAAGAACTTGCTTCAATTCAAGATATTTTTTGCCTCAAAGAAGTTTTTATACTGGAATCTTTTGATATGACTGGATATTTTTATTATGTAGGGCCATGTTTTATTGATGAACAAATCCCTGATTTAAGCATTAAAAGAAGTCTGTATGAAGAAATACTTGTTTTTTTTTTTTTTTCCTTTTCTCATCCTTGAACCTGAAATGCTTGATTAATAGATTTCCCACCTTTTTGTCGAGATGTTACCCATTAGCTGCGCTAGAAGAGCTAACTTGACAGTTCTGCCCAATGCGATACAGCTAAAGCGTATGTGCCTAAAATTGTTATTCGATTTCACCGTTGAAATAAGCTGCATGTCCAAAGGTTATCACAGATTCGCAAACCTTTAAAAGATGCCTTTGCATTGGCTGTTTGTGGTTCTTAGCTTTATTTCTGAAGCAAAAATTTTATTTTTTACATTCTAGATACATTTTTTCCTGCATGCTCATTTCTTTTCTGCTTCATTGATTTCTTCTCCAACAGTATGATAATTTGTTACTATGCTGACACCATTAATTTATAACAGCATGCCTCTTTTGTTTGCTACTCAGTTGATTTTTTTCTCAAATAGTATGAGCATTTGCAACTATGCTGATGCCTTTGATTCATGATGAAGACATGTACTTGGATCTTAGTTATATTGTTGCCCTTACATACATTTTTTGAAACTTTATTTGTTGTATTCTAGAAATCAGCTTTGTCTTTTTTGGTGTATCGTTGGAATTCTTAGTTTAATTTTCCCAACAACAAAAGTGATGCTACTTCACTTATGGTTATTAGTGTAGAGCATTCACGCTATTTTTATAGAAATCATCACCTGCCAACTTCTATCATCTTTCCTATTTCAGAATGACAATTCACCATACTTTGGTTGCATTGTTGGGCGTGTGGCAAACCGGATCAAAGATGGGAAATTTACTCTCAATGGTGCAGAGTACACTTTGCCCATAAGCAATGGCCCCTACAGCCTTCATGGTGAGATACTATGAACAATTAATTGCTGTACACTTTATTTTAATCATATTTTATGATGTTTCTTTGACAAGTTTGAGTTGGTTTTATTCATTGCTTGCAGTTTGGTATGCTTGCATACTTGTGCAAGTGCGAATTAGGCTTACCATAGTAATCAACCTGCATTCTATCCATTCATGTTCATCATTTACCTTCTTTGATTGGAAATTATTAAAGACCAATGCACAATATATGAGACCAAACTCGCCAATACGAAAGATTCATTCTCAACAAATAATAAGTTCAATTTAGTACCTTCTTTGGATAACATTTTTGGCTGTTTTGCTAAAATATCATTATAATAAGAGTATGAATGGAGAGTTTTTAATAGTCGCATGTCTTTATATTATCATTGTTTATGTAACTAAATGCCCATGCAATGTTTTCCTCTATTGAATCACAGAGTTAGCTACCTTCATCTTTCATATTTCTCACTATTTCATCATTGGTAGGCATTTAGTTTTCTTTATTATTGAAATTGGGGTTAAAAGCTCATATGGTTCCACATGGTTGCTCAAAAAACATCTATAGTAACTCCCAACTTTCCCTTCTCTTCCCCTTCACTCTCAACAAAATGTTTCTCTTGTACATTCAATATTTCCCATTAGTTCCATATTCTACTTTTTATCTCTCTAATACATTCAAAAAAATGTTGTTGAAGCTTATTAATTCTCTTCTCTAAAATCTGAGTAGAAGAAAACAGATCAGTCAACACCTCTTCTACTACTTCAAAGCTTAAAGGGTGTAGCCACACTTGTGACTTAGGTGAGACATAGGGAAAACTAATAGGTTGACCACAAGTATCATCCATGACCTTTATGAAAATCTCCAAAATCGATTAATAGTTTTTAAACATTGTCAAGAACCCCCATGGAGTAAATTCTGGACTAGTACTTGAAAAGAGATGCAAACAAAGTTCTAGCACAACTTTTGATAGGTGAGTGGAACCTGACCCCTAAAGAGCTAGTAGTTCAACTAAAGTTATTAGAACCCCATCTTATCTTTCCCACATCTTAGCCTTTCATTTTTTGTTATTGCACTAGATGAAAAAAGGTTGGACAAAGTATAAGTCATATAGGTTCTCTTTAGCCATGTAGTCCTTGAATCGTTCCATCAACATACATCATTTAGAAAGACTTCCCTTCCTATTTCCTGTATTGACTTATAATGTGGGTGAAGCTACCCCAATTACAACAGAAAATTAAATCATCCAAAAGAGACAAAATAGATTTCTACACCTCTCTTTGAATGCAATAATCCCCATTGGTATATGCAATAGAAAAAAGCCAAGGAAAATCTTGACTAACCCACCTTTGTTGCAATAGCATCCTTAATCAAGAACACTATCTAAACTATCCTCGGTAGATGAGTAACTTTCAACATGATAATATTTTGGAATTATCCATTGAAAGAACAATGGTCCTCCTGTTGTTGCATAACTAGATTATCTACTTCTCTCCATATAGAGTTCTCTAGTTGGGTGTGTAGATGAAACACAATGAATAGAGAATAATCATAGACCATGCATTGGAGGTAGCTTTGGATGAAGGATTTTCAAACCCCATGATTCATAAGATAACATTATGCACGTGGGAGGTAGGGGGAGTGGGGGAGAGGAATAAATTGTAACTAAGGGAGTGTCCTCCAGCCAACTTTTGGATGGGTTGTACTCATATTGTATTTAGAAGAATAATGGCATTGACTCTAAGTGTGAATACGATATCTTCTTTGTTCATTTTCTTTTATTTTCCTCCTACTTTAATCAGTAATGTCTTCACCTAGGTGGGAGCCTTCATCGTTTGTCAGTGTTATGGTTTTAAATTGCATTAATTTGAAGGTATTGATGCCTTCCTACTTCCTTCCTCAAACACTAAAAATGGATTGTAGCTGCTCCCTCTCTCCCTCCATCGATTCAGCATGATGGCTGAGGTTAGTTGAACAAAAGTTCTGTATTGAATGAAGCTTCCATGGCTGGAGTCCCCAAGGAAGTCCATCTATCCACATGCACGAAGGACCAAGCTCCAACTGCACTGCACCAACAAATGTCCATAATTGTTGTAGTTTAGGCAGCCTACAACGCATGGATGCCAATGTTCAAGGCTGAATTTTTCCCTCTGCATGATCAAGAAGAGGCGGCCCTGGCATTTGCACTCCACACTGCTTTAAATTCTTGTTGACCACTGCACCGCTGCTAACCAAGGCTGCCCTAGCTCCCACTTACTGGACTAGCAAAGGAATTCTGCTTTTAGGACTTTCTCCAAACTGCCAAGCAATTTGTGGCCACTGTATCACACCAGCATGGGGAAAGGTCAGACGCTTTATGTCTCTATGTCCGACCTTTCTTGAGGAGAAGCAAACCATGGAGAGGTCTTCACGTGATTGGTTGATGGAGTGTACCTTCTCTTTAGCCTAAATGTTGGTTCAGAGTCACTGGGGAAGTCAACTTCGACGAGACATTACCATATGCAATGGTAACAGTCAATAGGTACACTAATAGTGATATGTCAATAGTGGAGATGATCTTCTCCAAATTGATCATCTTCCGGCAGTGGAATGAGAGTGCTGACAATCTAACCCACATAAGGGAGATGGTGCAAGTATCAAAACAGTGGAAATCTTGGTGTCCACAGATGAAGGCCAACCAGTTGGTCGAATTTGCAAACAAAACAATTATAGCCCACCTCCATTACCTTGAATCTCAAGTATCGTCATCATTTCAAAGCAATTGCTAAAAAATGATAAAGCATGTGTTTCCAAATAACCTTCCCTCGAGTGCAGCACCGACCTTTACAGTAATTGCATTCTATTCTTCGTTGTCATCATCACAACCATATTCTTCAGGAGGTCATCTTTCTATAAATTTATGGCAAGTAGCCACTAAAATAGATCCCTTCCAAGCCGTGGAGACCCTTTAACACTGACAATTTACCCTTAGCTATTTGCTAATTCCCTTGGAAATAGCACCAAGTTCTCTGGGAATTTTGATGAACATCTTGAGAGCATGTATTGGTAACAGCAGTCATAGGGCAATCCATGACATGAACAGCCCCACATGTGAGGAAGACAACCTCCATGGCAGACCCTCCAGTGGGTAAGACAACACCTCATCCATCATATTCCCAAAAATATATTTTCTCCTCTCTAGTTCGTCATTCACATCAGCTTACTTTCCTTCCTCACGTTGGTCCTTAACATCCTAACACACATCCATCGAATTCATGGTCAGCTGTGCAAGTTCCCTACTGGCACCGAATTGATGATGAGCAAAATGAATAGTACCTTTGACCTTTGATGCCAAGGTTAGCGTGAACGTTTTTGAGGGTGATAGTGGGCCTAATTGGAATTGCTAGCTGCGGTACAATACCTTTGCCTGAACCGTCAGTTCCACCATTTGCAACTTCTACAAGGGCACTATGCAGCTGTCCTTTGTCCGACCATCTTGCCAGCATGGTAGCATCCCCATGCACCCTTCATGATACACTACACACTAATGGGACTCCAAAAGCATCCAACAGACCAAGGTCAAACCAGCATCCCCACTGGCAGCTGTATAGCCAAAATCTGCAAGAATTCACACTCGTTGCTCCTTCCTTTTGCAAGATCTTCATTCCTCCACTAGAACCTAATTTGAACTAGCGTTAAGTAGAACAGTTCCCTCTACATGATTATCTTTTACTTATCCAATTTAAGACTAAACTTTAGAAGACTAGCGGAAGTTTTGAAAAGCTGAAAAGAAGCTGCTTAAGAAGCATAAAGTGGATGCTTTTTGTGATGTCTCGAAATGCAATAATGCTAAAGTAGTTTTACTCCCCACAACACCAACCATCCACTTTACATTTTGACAAAAAGTTTGTGTCAACCTTTTCCACAATGAAGGAAACTAATGATTCCCTTCTTTACACCTAGTCGAAGGAGGGGGTGAGTCCTTCCAAAAGTAATAGCAAAAGTTCAACGAAGTTTTTTTTTTTGGGTGTCTCAGGATGTCCTCGTCCAATTAGCTCTCATTTATTGAGTCATAGTTAAAGTATCATCCAACTCATTGTGGGAAGCCATTTAGCATGTTGATAGAAACATCAACGTTGAGGACTCCAAGCGAAGACTTGTATGCAGGAGAAGAAAGAGGGGCCCTTCAAGAAAGAGTATACGCCTAAGGGCTGTGGTCATTATATCACTTACAATGACCTCCTTTCCTTCCTACTTATGAAGTGGCCTCTGAAGAGTGCACATCCTAACTTATCCACAAGCTAAGGACTTGGGTGTGATAAAGGTGGGAGGTCACTTTCACTAATTTTTGTAATGATATCCTAGGAAACATTCAAAAGAATTCTAATAAATGTATATGTGCAATGGAGATTGACATTTACACAAAAGAGTTCAAACAGATGAAAGTCATAGTTGAGAAATTGTTGAAGGAAAGGTATTGAAAGAGTTTTGGGTCAATTGGTCTGCCTCTTTAGAGATTAAGCTTGACACTGAATCCTGCTGCCTGGAGAAGGAAATAGTGACCACAACCTCATCGATGTAGAATCAAGGGAAGAATGTGAGTATCAGGTGTTATCTTTGGAGGTAAACCTGTTATCTGGAAGTAGTAATGTCTTATATTTGTTGTTGCAACCTTGGAGTTCACAATGTCAAGCAATGCCAGTGGCGAAATTCTGATTACTTTCTGAAGTAAAGACCTTCCACTTTGAGCTAACTCTATTTGATAACCTGACCTCGATGATGAAGATTGTTGTGAACATTGAGTTGTGAAGGGTGCTGTCGATAGTGTCAGTTCAAAGAGCCTACTCTTCTATGGCGTGTTTGAGAAAATGAGTTTAGTCCAAGGCTTCTCAGCATACTGACGAAGAGCTCTCATCAAAGTTTTTAGATAATTTTTTTTTTCAAGAGGAATTTGTGACACTTCCTTTAATGTTGGAGACCATAGATAAGTTCACATATTGCACATGACCAATTTGACAGCGGTGAAATCTGCCTCAGCTTACAATGTAGTCTTTGGGATGAGCAAACTAGATAGTTTCTGAGCCATCTTTTTCATTTTGCACCTACCTTTATAATTTCCAAAACTTATTAGAATTGCAGTTCGAAAAAGAGACCTTGCTCAATGTCAAAAGTGCTAGTTGAGTTCTCTAAACATGCTCATTGAGCTTGGCAAGGGAACGAAGATCATGGATATTGAAGAAAGCCAAGGAAAGAAAATCGAAGGTGTTGATCAAAGCTAAGGAAAGAATGTTGAAACGAGAACCATTGAGGAGTCGGAGAGTATATACTCGGATGCATTTGAGTTTAAAAACATTGTAATTATTTCCAAAAGCATAAATGGAAATGAGAAGAGGAATGTTGTCTTCATATAATCTGGATACATTGACTTGTTTTTCTGGTTCTTGACAAATATGCCAAGGCTGAATCGAGATGTTGTCGAGCATAAGCTGAACATACAAAGAGGGTTTCCCGTAAAATCACAAGGCACCATTCTGTACAATGAAACATTTCTTAATTAAAAAAAATTACCCATAAAACTTCCCGATTAGGAAGTTACACAAAGAGTCCCATCTGCACAGAAGTCGGGAAGCACAAAGATTCCCAGTTAATGAAAGAAAGCTATATGACCTTGCCGGCTAAGCTTGGAGACCCACTCCCTTGTCCCACCCTCTGTAGTCTGTGCACCAGGGCTGTTGATGTATTTGTAATCGTATAGCCTGCCTCATGAATGCATCCAACTGTAGGCTATCTCAAGGATGGGGTTGAGAAATATTAGAAGGTAGTCTCTTTGCTAATCTCTCTATAGTCTTATATCAGAATAATTCGAACCTTTTCTCCAATTCTTGAAGCAATTCAAAATTAAAATAGTCATGTAATAGATCCATTCCAAGGAGTGCGGCAATCATTTCTTAGGAAGGTGCTTGGTCAGCAAAATTACTCGAGAATGTTATAAGAACACCTTGGAATATGCGAAAAATGTTTTAGCTTTTAGACTCGCTCCAGTTGATCCCTGCATGAGCAATCTTCAAGTTGTTTTTTTGCACTTTGTTTTTCCGTCTGCATGTCATCTGTGTTTAACCTGAAATAACACAATGCTGAGTTCCAGGCCCAAATTGATGACCGTTGTTCATGTTTCTCTTCAATCAAACAGGTGGGAACAAGGGCTTTAACAAAGTGTTGTGGGAAGTCGTAGAACGTAAAGGTGGTGAAAACCAAGCAATAACCTTCGAGTATCACAGTAAAGATGGAGAGGAAGGTCAGTGCAGGTCTTTCTCTGAAACATCCACCATAGAAAAGCGAGAGGAGAGGACTCGCCTAAATTTCTCTCATTCTTTCATTTACATGTGGTAACTTCAGGTTACCCTGGAGATGTTACAGTCACAACAACTTACTCGCTCCCATCAAGCAGGTCGCTGAAACTCGTCATGGAGGCCGTGCCTGCCAACAAAGCTACTCCTGTAAACCTCGCTCAGCACACTTACTGGAACCTAGCCGGTCACAATTCCGGAAACATTCTCGAGCATTTTATTCAGGTCTCTGCCAGCCACATGACTCCAGTTGATCAGAACAGTATCCCAACTGGAGAAATACTACCTGTTAGGAACACACCATTTGATTTCACCCATGAGAGTAAGATTGGTAGCAGATTTGCCCAAGTCCCTGGTGGGTACGACCACAATTATGTGCTTGACTGTGGTGAAGAGAAGGATGGCTTGAAGCATGTTGCTAAAGTGAAGGATCCTTTGAGCTCAAGGACTCTCAACTTATGGACTGATGCACCTGGCGTACAATTCTACACAGCTAACTATGTTGATGGAGTGCCGGGAAAAGGAGGTGCCATCTATCAAAAGCAGGCTGGGCTTTGCTTAGAGACTCAGGGATTTCCTGATGCTATCAATAAGCCAAGCTTTCCAAGCGTTGTGATTCAACCTGGCGAGAAGTACAAGCATACCATGCTGTTTGATTTCTCGGTTGAGTAGAGAAGAGCAATTGGCGTTTTCTGGGTGACAATTGGATTTCATGATGGATGCATTGCAAAATTATAACGATCTGTTTTCAATTCTGAGCTGTAAAACTATTTTATTTATTGTGTGTTTGGTTCCCATAGGAATAAGCATAATTTTACTTTGCTTCTTCAAATCTTTTAATTAGATGTGTCTCAAATGACCTTGTTGCTGCATTCACTGTTCCAGGCTACTTCTCAGATGAAATCGCAATTAATAGTAGTGCATGTAGATTTTTTTGTTCTTTTTGAAGAAACGGAGAATAGTACTGGGATTTAAGTTTTGGAATTTTTTTAGGAGGATAAGATCAATATAATGTGACATGAATCGTTGGTTGTATTATACTAGTTTGATTTGTAGTGAAAATCAATCTTTTGCAATTTAAAGTGCCCTATACGAAGAAATGTGAAATTGGGATAACAAAAATACATCTTCTGTACATCAAGTTGTTGTTGTTGGATAGTTTGGAAAATCCTCATATAGGTCGAAGCGAACACTAAATCCCAAGCTCTGAAGATATTGAGGCAGGATGTGGAAGCTCGCCGTTGCACTCGACTCCGTTGTCGTTCTCTTCTCCACTGTGCTGGCGTTGGCTGTGCCGTTGATTGATGCACAAGTGCTCCTGCCCGAGGCATTCTACCCGATGCCTTTGGTCCAGCTCAAGCGGTGGTACGTAGAGGAGTACGGCGACTACTTGTCGAAGGAGAAGCCCTATTTCTTTATTGGCCTCGTATGGGTCGAGATCGTACTGCTATGGCCTCTTTCCCTAGCCAACGTCTACGGGATCCTGACCTGCCGCTCCTGGGCTGCCGCCACCTCCATCATGGCCGGCGTCTCCGTTGCTACTTCCATGGTAATTTGTGGAACCTCTCTGGTTCAAAATTTTCTTTTTGCTGTTTACGTTCCTTATTTGTTTGTGAATGGAGTTAGGGCTGTTAAGTCGTCTCAAAAGATCGATTACATTTTGTTTAGAGTTGAGCTTCAATCGAAGTTTAAGGAATCATTATTGAACCTAGTTTATCTTGAATCGATTTTAGCTGTGAAAGAGTACATGACAAAGCATAGTAGCCTGTAGCAGGAAATTAGCTACGACTTCGCTTCCGTGAGTGGAGTAGTGAGTTGTTTTATAATAATGTTCTTCATAGCTTCTAGAATAGGAATCTTATAGTAATTAGTTTGTCCCTCCCTCAAATGCATATCAGCTGCAAGGATATGTAATTTGTCTCGAAGAAGCTCAAACAAGGCAAAAGATAGTGATTTGGTGAAAATGTTAATCAATATATCTTTAAAAATCAGAAGAACCAAGTAGTGAGGTAATCCACACAAGCTCAACATCCTATTCTACTTTTGTAGATAAAGGAGAGATTATTAGAGCTTTTATTTTGTAGAATATCAAGAAATGAGATTGTTTCAAAGAAAAATGACGAATCTTTCAATACATTGTCAATCCTCAATGCACTTGACTCAATTAGCATTTGAGAATGCATGTTTGTTTCCAGATTGTCCAAAAAATAGGCCATAAGTTACCATATGTTTTAAATATTATAAAAGATGGTTAATAAATTCCTAATGATTATTTGTGAGGGCATGCATATATTGACATGTTGGGTTCACTACAAAGAGATGTGGGTCTCATGATTGTTAGGTATGAAAGAACTCTTGCAACATTGTAATACAAGATTGAATCAAAGAAAGGAGTCGACATTGTCTTGGCTCGATTGTATCTTGAAGTTGTTGGCATAGATACATGCTTTGAATTATGAAAAATTGTGGCAACATTGTAGCACCTTTATGTACATCGTTAAGATTGGAAATAGTTATCCTTAAAGGGAATAACTTCTAAGCTGTGACAAAACTGTAGACAACCCAAACCTTTTATAGCATGTTTCTTCTTTAGACGTAATAATAGACTACATGTGAGAGCACTAACAGTCATAATCATAATTTCTAATTTCAAGGTCACGGCAATTGAGGAGAATCAATTATTTTTCTATAATAGTAATCTTTGATAAGTTTATTCAAATAAAAAACTTAAAAAATTATGATAAAAATTTAGTTTTTTCTCTTCATTTTAGCAAACTAGTATGAAATTAGGTTCATGCAGGCCACCAAGCCTACGTGGGCTTTGCTTTGGAATCTGTGACCTACTTAAATTGCATAAATTGCTTGTTTAAGCTGCACTTTATGAAGTTCCATTTGTCATTATCACAAGAACAATATATGATGTAAATTGGAGAATCAAAGATATCAGAGATTATGTATTATTTTGAAGCTGTCATCTTATATTTAGACAGTGGACACCAACAAAAGGCATTGAAATTGGTTGAATGCTGCAAATACAATTTCAAACCTTGTAAGGGTTATTTTTCAAAAGAATTCTCCCTGTATTGATACCATACTTCAAGGGTGAACTTTGAATCCCCAATTGGAATGCCATTTACATGTATTCATCCATAAATGTCTAGGACGTAATGGGCGCATGATTGTGTATGTGACTAACTTGGGAGTAAGTGAAAACATAAATGATATGACTTAGAGTTAAGAAGTGTTTGCATGGGGGTAAGAAAATAGAATCTTGTTGAAGATCGATATCATATGTAAACTAGTTAGATAATAAAATGCTTGTGTAATGTTAGATATGAGCTGTTGTTTTCTTTCTTTTTTTGTTTTTGTGAAATATCCATATTACACATTTAGGGGCCCAGGCGATTGTGATATGAAGCATTATCATTGGTCTTAGGGACTTATGATTTCTTTAATGCGATGAATATCATACAAAATACTAGATTTTGTTGTGATCGAACTCATGATAATATAGATTTATTCATGCTTAAGAAGAAACCATGAATGATGCAGTTTTATTTATGTTAAATAGGAAGAAAATGTTGATGTTAAGAACTCATGTTTATGATTTTTCGTTTGGAGGACTTATGGGATCATGATTTTTGAGAACATGTTCCTGTTATGATGAATCTATCTATAAAAAACTGAGAATGATATAAAAAAATGTTGATTTTATTCTTGTGAAATTAGATCTCAGAATTTATTCATGAACTTTTAGTTGGAAATTGCAATTGTAACCAAACTCTAGTGATGAAGCTTGTGGCCAAGAGAATCTTTGTGTCGAGTATGCCATGTTAGCCTGGTGACATGGCTTGGTTAAGTCCATGGGAGGCACAGTTAAGACCTTAAGAGGACCTAGTAACTTTAAGATGTTTTAGAGCTCTCAATTTCTAGATGGAAAGCTTGGGAGAATTAGTTTTGGCTTTAGAAGAATGTTAGGTTAAGTAGAGGTCTTTGATAAGCTAGCAAGTATTATTGGAATTTGATTATGAATAATTTGGGTTTGAGATTAGTATAGTTTAAGTAAAAAACATGATCATAATTGTCATTTATGATTAAGTCTAGTGAATGATGATCTCGGCCATATATGATTTAGGTTAGTAGGTAATAATCTTGATCATTTATGATTATACATGATAGAATTTGATAGACTTATAGTTAATTATTGATATGAGTAGGTTAGATTTGATTTAATTATGAAACTAAGTGCATGGTCATCTCTAGTTAGGCTTGGAAGTGAGATGTGGTCTTTTGAAGAATCTTAGGATTTGGTGACCAAGTTAAATGGTATAATTTTTGGATAACTCATGGACGTATGTAAATCCTCTTATATAAATTGAACCTAAGGTTGAACTTTTACAGTCAAAAGAGGCTTATTGTCTAAAGTTAAGCCTTGGGTTTGAGTGATAAAGTTTGGTAAGGACTTTGGATGCATGAAGAGGCTTTAGAAATGACCTTATATGACTTTGGGATAGGAAAAACTCTCAGGTTCCTAGAAATTGTGGCTTAGGAGTGTCGACTTTAGCCCTAGAATAAGGCTGAGTGATAGTATCAGGAAGGCCTAACAAACTGAAGATTGTTTGGTTAGACAAGATAAAAGAATTAAAAATGTTTAAAATTAGTTATTAGATTCGATGAATCTTAAGTTAGGCCTAATGATATATTGTGATTATTAGGAAATCTTAGGTTTTAAAATTTGAAGATTTTAATGTTTGAAATTTAAAGAATTAAAATTGAAATTAGAATACTTAAGCATTTGAATACCTAGAATTTGAAGTTTGAATGTGTAGGATTTGTTTACAATTTTAATTCCTAGGTTTAAAATTTGAATGTTCAGATTGCATGTTCTCGTCTGATAGAGCAAGTCTTACGTTATTCTCACTTAACAAATATGTTGTCGTCATGTCTTTTCAGGCGGCAGTGATGGCAGAGCTGCTGGGTTCTGGTAGAGCATCAGAGAAGCTGCTGCAGCTGTACACTCCATTTATAGCCTTCTCTGTCGTAGCAATTCTGCGGGGACTCCTCGCTGGACCTTGCCATGCACCTATTAGACCACCTCATGCACCTTCTTCTAAGAAAAAGAGAGCTTAATCTTTTGGTAGCCAACTTAATGCTTTCATCCTTTCGTCCCCAAATTTTTGTAAGGTTGTTTGCTGTAAGAAATTGAGGAGATCCTAAACTTTTGTAACGTTGTTTCCTTGTTGAATGTCGAGATATGGTCAAACTTTTTGTACTGGCAAACATTTGAGGTTTTGTAGGCTTGCATTTTCCTATGTAAAATTGATAACATTGGTATCAACGTTTGCATTTTCCTTCAAAGAAAAGTAAGGGAAATTGGACAGTCCAAAGTCGCCTCTGATAATAAATTTTCTCTCATTTGCATGGTCTTAACAGGTTCCAGTTGTCTTAGGTTTGTGTCTTTTTCTGATACAAGTTATGAAGGACAAGCAAACTGGACACTTCAAAAGTTGTTTTCTTATACAATATGTAATAAAACAAAAGCATTGACTCTGTTCTTGTTGGCATATGTCGTCTCGTGCAAGGAGGAAAAAGAAGATAGATCATGTCTTCTTTGATGTTAATAAATTGATTTCATATTTTTACTCTTTAAGAGACGTCAATACTTATTTAAGCAGGTTGTCTTTTGGACAAAACACGTAGGACTCGTATAAAAGTCTCTCAGACTGAGTGAAAAGCTGGATGCCATCAGATTTAATACGCCCACTGTCTGCATGTTTGTTGCATCTTATTTTTTATGCGACTTATAACGTGCGAGGCACTTCGTTGGCAGAAGATTAATCATACTTTTAAGTCTTTATCGGTTGCGAAGGGGACCATCCCACCTATAAATATGTATTATAACAAAATCCATTTGTTCATTAGAATGGTTGGTATGACAACCTTTGTTTGTAAGTTCAATTGAACATTTGAAAGATAAGTCAATTAGAAAGAGACTTGAGAGATGTTGGGCTATAAGTTCTGTATTGAGATTTGACTTGAAAATTCAAAAGAGAGGAAGCTTTTTGGTGCTAAGAAAAAGAATTGTTGCAAAGTTTTGGAGATAAACTTGTCTTTTGTAAGTATTTTTCTCTGATGAAAATACAATTTATAATGTATTTTCTTCTTGGTTCATATGCATTGCGACGCTTTCTATATTTTTTTATTTTATTATCTTCTCTGTTATTTATTGTTGAGAAAAAAAAGTTCCTGTGCAGTTTTGATCCGGCCCACCTTATACATGGTCAAGTCCGGATTACATTCCACGGCAAAAAAAAAAAACCGGTCAACCGCCTGCGCCGTCCCTTCGCAGTCGTTTGCAACCCAATGGGTCGTTAACCCAAAGGGCGGAAGCCGAGGAGAAGCAGAGCAGTGGAAGAGTATGTACAAATAAGAAAGCTAGGGGTAGAGAGAGAGAGAGAGAGGAACGAAATTAACTGTCGCTCAGTTAGAGAATGTCCGGCGACGGCAACGGCGAGCCACATAGACGATGAGCTACATCGGCCGGGCGATCGTCCGGCCAGACCTCCGGTTAAGTCGCGTCGTCCAACTCGCCTTCCTCCGCCGCCTCCTCCGCATCCTCTGGCGCCACGTAATTGCCTGTTCCTACTCACCGGCCGTCATGTCCGCCAGCTCCGTCGGCGATCGATCGATGTACCACCGGCTGGGCGAAGAGGGGGAGGAGGAGAGAGGCATCGAAACGTGTGTAATGGATCCACCGCTACCCCCGTCTCCTCCTTTGCGTAAGAGCGCCGAGGAGAGTTCAGATGACTTGGTCTCCCTCAAGATCAGCCTCCTCGGAGACTGTCGGATTGGGAAAACCAGCTTCATGGTAGGGCGTTGATTTAGGGTTTGTGATTCATCTAATTTAATTTGTTTAACGATTTATTAACTGCTTTTGCAAATTCGAAGGTTAAATATGTGGGGAAAGACGAGGAGCACCGTGGCCTGCAGTTGACTGGGCTGAATTTAATGGACAAGGTTTTCTCCGTTAGAGGAACCAGGATAGCATTTAGTATCTGGGATGTTGCAGGTGATTAACCTCTATTCCTCGTTTATTCCTACAGATTTTTTTTTTTTTTTCAGATTGAATTTCTGATCTTATGTATTTAAATGTTTATAGGCGATCTTAGATTCTCAGGACAAGTTCCCTTTGCTTGCAAAGGTGCAATGGCTATTTTGATAATGTTTGATCTTACAAATAGAAGTACGCTTAGCAAGTATGTCTGCACATGTATTTCATCACTGAACTAAATTCTATTTGCAATTTTCTTTTCTACACTTGTTTGATTGTGCATATCTTCCTGTTTCACGATGTGACCTGCAAAAAAGTTTGAACTTAGTGGTCTCTTTTTTTATTGTTCAGTGCTAAAGATTGGTATAGACAAGCAAGAACATGGAATAAGGTAATCCATGTGATTTTCTTTAGCCTTTAAGGTAACTTTGATACTATTATTAACAGTGCTTCTCCAATAGAATGCAACACCTATGCTAAGGCTTACCAATGGCCTTTATTTCATTATTGACAGCCAACAAAAGTGTTCCATGGTGTGCAATGTATTATGTAAAAAAAGTTTTTTTAACAATATTCTTTTAAAAATAATGTTTTCAGTAAGCAATTTTGAATAACAAGATTTATAAAATTTGCAAATAGACTCGTCTTTTTGGTTCTGTGAATTCAAAAATGCTGTTAATGTGTTTTGCAGATGGGGATTCCAATACTTGTTGGTACAAAATTCGATGATTTTGTCCAGCTTCCTCTTGACATGCAATGGACCGTTGTGCATGAGGTAATTGATTAAAACACTACATTTTTCAATAATATTATCGTTTAGTAAATGCTTTGGTTGATGATAAAAATCATGCTTTGGTTGATGATAAAAATCATGCTTTGGTTTATATCATTCATGAAGCCATGCCTAAACCATACGCATAAGTGGAACTATGGCTTGGGGCTTTAAAGAATAGACAAATAAAACTTCAGATAGGTGCTTGATATTTGGAGTATAGTTAGACCACAAAAAGCAATGTCAAATCATGTAAACAATAAAGACAAGCATATCTTCAAAACATGTTATGATACTTTTTAGGTAAAGAAGATCATTGCAATGCTAAATAACATCATGCAACTTTCCTGTCAATCTCAGAACCACATTTCAGAGGGCTAAAGTTAACTTTTTGGTTGCCTCAATATGCATGAATCATTTGCTCGTCTCCTGCAATGAGGGATGTTTGGTTGAATGTTATGCAGATAAAATCAACATCTAAATCACAATATTATCTGAGTATCAATGGTATCTAAGATTTCTTGTGTTTTTTTTTTATTTATTATTTGGTTCTATGACATCTAAGTAATCTTTTTTTCTTATTCTTAATAGAAAATCATATTTAAAATTCATAAATTATAATTTTTTTAGTAATATTTCCTAAACCCAAACAAAACTTGTAGTTTACATACATACCAATGCATCGTCATAAAAGGGTGCATTTGCATACATACCAATGCATCGTCCACAAAGATGTGTTTGTTTTACAACTGAGGCATTTTAATTATACAAGGATTAATGGATGATTTGTGCAGGCCAGAGCATCGGCAAGGGCTATGAGGGCGACACTCTTCTTCTCAAGTGCCACCCATAACATAAACGTGCACAAAATTTTCAAGTTCATCACAGCAAAACTATTTAACTTGCCCTGGACTATAGAGAGGAATTTAACCGTAGGAGAGCCCATCATTGATTTTTAGGGTTCTTTTGTCGTCAGCATTTTTGTTTTCCTATGTATCCTAGGTGTTTTTGGTGGCTGGACTCTCATTGCATTTGCAAGAATTTTGTAAATAGCCACATTACTTTTTCTGATTTTTTTTCAAATATGAGTAAATTCCTTCACATGCATGTCTTCGTCCTTTCACTCAAGCTGTGGAGCAACTATTACAATTATTTGGAAGGCTCATCAGGCTGAAATGCTTGATGGGAAAGGGAGTGTCCTCTGCTAGCCAAGCCAGTTGCCAATACCCGGAAACCTGTCTCTCTGATTTCCTACACACAGGTGTATCTAAATAGCAGGAGAGCACCCAAATCAAGCTAATAGTTATTAACTAATCTATGTTGTAGCATGTTTAGGGACACACTAGTCACTAGCTATGTGTTTTTGTTCTCACGTGTAGTGAAGATTGAATGTTGGCATTTTCAACTGTTGTAGTCCTAATGTTTATGCAGAGTTTACCATTGATTTAAGCACCAAGTTATTTATATGCAAAAGTTTGAGCTTCATATTTAATCCTTCGTATTTGCTGCATGAATTACCTCGATGAAAATCAAGTACCAAATCTTGTAAAATGTTTTGCATGTAGTTTAACCCAAAATGCATTAATCAACTTGTGAGGCAAATTAGATGATTATTACTCTAATACACCAAAATGTAAAATTTAACCCAGATGCATTAATACACAAAAATGCTTTGCATGTAATTTAACCCAAAATGCATTAATCAACTTGTGAGACAAATTAGATGATCTAATACACAAAAAAAAGTGAAACAAATCAAAATTGAAAGAGTTAGGAAAATAAGGTTTTTACTATTATTATATAAATGGAAGAAAAAGAACATTAATTTAAATGAAAACAAAAATATGAATTTGGGCTATCATAGTATTATTAATGACCATTTATTATAAGGAATACGTGTGTAGGTGTGGGACAGGAGAGAGGAGGATATCTCTTATTTTGATCTACAAGAAACACCACCAAGAACCAAGGAGAGACTTCCAACATATACGAAAGAAACTAACCAAATTGAGAACTCAAACAAAGAACCAACTAATTATGTTGAAGACAATGAGGTGACAATGACAATGAATATTTTGATGTGCAAGATTATGTGCGTGTACATAAAACCTATGATTTTCAAAATTAAAGAAACAAAGATATAAACTTGACAAAGTTTATATAGGTTATTTTTTTCAAAACATTATGGGACATAATATTCTTATAATAGCAATACAAAATATTTTCATGATATATATACTAATAATTACTTATCAGTTTAATCACAATTCATAAATTAAATAATCACTACATTTCATCTCTTTTTTTTTTCAAACAATCATCTATATCATTTAGGTTGTAATGATAATCATGTAAATCTTTATGATAAACCAAGAAATAATATATTACCTTTATTTTGTGATGTTATATTTTTAAGTTTATACATTATATAATATATGTATTGTCATTATTTGACCAAATTTGACTTACAAAAAGAAGAATATCAAGATTTACAAAGTTTGACCCCAAATTTGACTTACATCTACAAGAGAAGTGAAGGATTTGTTATTAATAAAAGAAATTGTAAAAGTATAATACAAAATAGATGACAAAAAACTCTATTTTTTAGATCTCAAAGTGTACTTAAATCTTAATCATTAATAAAGATGCACCAACATCAATCAACTAAAGAGATCTAATGAGTTGAGACTCAACCACCTGTATTTGATAAAGAAACATTAGGCTTAATTTCTCATAGAGATGAACTCTTTCATGTCAATTTTTTTTAGTTGGTAAAATTTCTACGACCATCCTCCACTTTTTTCTTCCATCATTTCTTTCCAAACAATAGCATTTCCATCAATCGTCTGCATCAAAATTAATATGCTTCACACTTTATAAATAATCAATTAATCAGGAAACAGATTATAAATGACCGATAAGAACAACGTCCTTTGAACGTGAAATCTCTTATAGAGTAGTTAACATGGGTTAAAAGTCTAAAATAAGACAAAAGATGCCATCATTCACTTGTCAAGAAACAACTTCATCTTTAACTAGTGATTATAGCATCATAAAACCTTTTCCAATAGCAATGAAACCTCAGAAACATGGAAAAAAATCAATTTTGCAAAGTTCATCAAGCACATTATTAATAAACGACAGCTAAATTAGCTAAAAAAAAACAAATGGAGGCCATAAAGCCTTATCATCCATGCATAAGAAAGATAAAAGAAGAAACTATCCACAAACCATCCTTTGTTTTGTCTATTCCCAGATTGTTCATCCCTCTGTCAGTCATTTCCTTAAGTTGTACCTTAGCATAGACACGATCACCGGATGGGCCAGTAATTGGTATGCATTCCCCTTCAATATCAATGGCGAACCTTGAGAGTGTCTTTTCCACCATGGGAGCTTCGGTCATTGGGAGATCATTCTCAGATATTTCGTGGACATCTACAACCTTGGGCAGCAACTCCGAATAACGAAACCAGTCCTCGTCGTGCTTCTCGTCCTCCTCTTTATCCAGAGCTCTTCTCTTAGTTAGTCCTTCCTCACACGAAACCTCTTGACAATCTTGTGTACTCTCCTTTTCCGACCAGATTCGCTTCCCGGAGGCCTTGGTGTCTGGAGGATCTGTAGTGAAAAAAAAAAAAAAAAAGGTGAACAAAGATGTCAGAAAGGAAAATTAGGGAAGAATGGAATAGAGCACGCTATGAAATCAATGAGCTTAAGAGTTGATTCACTAATAGGAGCTTGGAAGCATCCATCTTCTATTTCAGTATCTTCTTCGTTGACCAGGAACTCCTCTTCCTCTTCGTAATCAGGAAGTAGGCAGCAAGATTAGAGCCATTCAAGCTCCCCGGAGTCGGGGATCTGCATTAATTCGTCCATCGGCGCCTCCACTCCAATGCCCTAACCCAACCCTGTAACTATCGGTTACGGCAGCAGCGGGAGATGAAGGATTTGGCGAGAAAATTTATAAGCTGGCTCTCGGGTAGAATGCACATGGTAATAAATCAACTACAAGAAAAATAAAAAATAATATTATTAGACAATTAATTCTAATATTTTATCAATTTTGTAAATTATTTTTTAAAAAAATAGATAACTATAATGCTGAATAAATATACTATCAAATAATATATAAACCGAATATAAAAATAGGTATTTAAAAAAGCTAATAAAAAGATAAAAAAATGATTCATAAGAATGAGTATTTTTATGTATTGGTGATAAATAATTTTACAAGATAGAATGATAAGTAATAGATATGCGTACAAAACAAATAAGTGTTGATGGATGCAAATTCAACAAATCATGTTGTGGATCTTAGGATCATGGATTAGTATAACTATAAGCAAAAAAAATACACACATCTAAGAGAATACAAATAGGATAGTAAATGATATGGATATTGGTATTTATTGGATACAAGAGCAAAAGTTAATATAGTTGTTTTGGAGAGTGGAAAGTCTAATTACATTTATAGAAGCAATTTAGATAACATAATCACATGTGTTATAGATGGTGAGTTGTGCATTATGTAAATTAGTGGGATAATTTGAGTCTAAGGGATATAAATATAAAAGGGAGTAAAATGTAATGATGTTTTGAACTAATTTTATGAGTTAAATTTCTCATGGTTATGCTCCTTCTATACATGTTTAACCATCACTTCACAAAGAATTTGACCATCCATGAAGTGTAGTTTCTAGAGTAGAGAGGTGATCCATGATTTAGTAAAGGGTAATTGTATTCAATGTTGATGTAAGGATGTTAAGGTGCTTGTAAAGAATTTTAAAGAAAACTTTAAGCCAAAAGAAGTGGTCAAAGTGTTTGATGGCATGCCCTTATTTCTCTGAATGACTTGAAACTAGGTTTGATAATTTGTGTTAAATAGAATTACAATATATTATAAGATATCAAAATCAAGTTGAAATCTCTTTCTAAAATCATCAAGAAAACATATCTAAAATATTTTTAAATAAAAAAATCTTTAATTTTTTATGTGAATCATTCAAATAAAAAAATTTTAAATATTTTTAAATAAAAAATCTTTAATTTTCTATGTGAATCATTCAAATAAAATTTTTTTAATAATTTTTTGTTCAATATTTATTTTCATTCAAACAAAAAAGAATTAAAGTTTCTTTGTCTAGGTAAGTGACATATTTTTCATGATTTATTAAAATTTAAAGACAATATGAAATCTATTTTCTCTATAGCACGGACCAAATGATGATCATAATGTTTGTTTTTTTTGTCAAAGCTAGTTCATAATGGTATGTTAATACAAATTATTTGCTCTCTTGTCTCATTTTTGCTGTGCCACTTGGCAATTAAATATACATTTTTAGAAAAACATCAAATGATCGATTCAATAATAATTTAAAATAATTATGAACATGTTAAAATAATATTTAAAAATGATTAGTTGAATATCAAATAAAATTATATGATTGTATAAGATTTTTTTTTTCAATTTAGAAATCCATCAAAGGTAAAGATAAAGTTCAAGAAACAATTATCCATCAAACAATTTGTGCTTGGGCAACTGTGCCATGTTGCGAAACTTATGCAACTCTTGCTTACGATAAATTGGTAGAGAGAGAGAGAGATAATGAATTTAAAATTTTTTAATTGAATATAATTTGAACTTTGGCCCAATTTTGAATTTATAAAATTATTTGTGAAAAAAATTAATATATATATATATATATATTCTATTTGAAATTTAATTTTTTGACAGATATTGAGTAAAAGGGAATTTAATTAATTATATTTAGAAAAAAGGGAAACATTTAAAAGAAAAATAAAATTTATTTTTTACAATTTTTATTGGGTTTATAAATTAATCAACCATAGGAATGAAACATCATTTTTCAAATAAATAATTTTAAAAATTCTAATAGAAATTCAAAATTGCAATCCAAATATTCATTTATTGGATAGAGGATATTTCATACCTGAAATCAAACTAAATTTTCAATATTACAAAAAATTGATAACAATTTCCAAAAACATATACTTTTTTTTTTAAATTATCATAATATTTTTTAAAAACTTTACTTTCAGCCGTCGCTACGGTGACAAACGATCCCGATCAATTAGCCAAATTGATAATATACAAAAAAAAAAAAAAGGAAAATTTAGGAATGTAGCTAATAAAAAAAAAAAAACCAACCGGTCGCCCGTGGACTTGGATTACTTGTACACGGTTGCTTCGGCGTCTCCCTCCATTAATTACAGCATTTCTTCCCCGCCAGTTCATGTTCGGGTCCTCTCTTTTCACAGCTGTGCCCAACCCTTGGTTCCGTGCGATTCAATAGATCCCTTAGTTTCGTCCACCATTAAGACGCTTGCTTGTGCATCTTAGTTTCTAATTGGAGGATTTCGGATTGGATTATATAGTTTTTGGTCGTCGTAGAAGCTGATGTGGAGGAAGCATTCACAATCGGCTGATTCCTATTATGAGGTCAGGCCAGAATGCACGGACGTTCCCGAGACAAGGTTCAAGATTAAGGTGGTCTACCCCCTCCTCCTTTCCGTGTACTTGGATTTTTTTTTTTTTTACATAATTTTAATTTAATTTAATTTAATTTTTTGCGAGTTCTGTGTTTTGACTTCTTTTTGTTCTGTTTGATGTTTGCAGATGTTTCTTTTATTGTTGTTTGGATCTCTCAAATGTATTTGTTCGGTTTCCTGGATGGCCTTGTCCATCGAAATCGGGGTTTTTTTTTTTTTTTTTGAAGTTTATTACAGTTTTTGTTTGGTTGCCTGATTTGGTTGTTCGAAGTTTTTGTGTTTCTATCAATAGTGCGAATTAACGCGCGGAACTCAAGTTTTAATTAAGGCGGGTAGCGGATGGAAGGGCTGCATACCGTTCTTCTTGTCGAATAGGGTATTGTGGGCATTTTAGTTGTTTTGCGTCTATATATTGTATTTTCGATCTCCGTCCTTGTGGTTTATGGAGCTCTGTTTTGATTAAACAGTTTTTTTTTTTAGGTTGTCCATTTTTGTCGGAAAATTTGAAGTTCGTTTTTCACTCGTTTGTCTATGGTTTGTTTTTTGTTTGTCATTTTTTTTCTCTTTTGTTCAAATTGTCATGCTGGTAATAGCTCTCAGAGTCACATTTTTATTTGGTTTTGTTGACGCAGCCTGGAATAACTCTCAGCATTAGAAGATGGCGGGCTGCATTCAGTACTGAAGGCTACTTGGATGTAGGATCAATTCTCAGTCGCATTCAACGTGGGGTAAGTTGAAATGCTTTGTGTTTCATTTGCTATATCAGATGGAAGCAATTGTGGAGAGCTGTTTCATTTGGGAATGCACGCATTGGAAGGGCTTTGTATTGACGAGTGTATGCTTTTAGGAATGCAACAAATCGTTCATCTTATGATCCATTAAAATGTAACATTCATACTTTCTATATCTTCAATGTAATGTAAAACACATTTGTGGCTTATTTATCTATTTGAAGGTAGTAAACATAAACAGATGGTTCCAAAGTCTTCTGTTTGATCTTGAGAATAGCCATAAATAAGATGTATGCCTTATTATTTTTATTTTCAGCTGTAAGAAAAGGTTGCTTCCTGCTTGTGAAGCAGTGCTGAAGTCTTAAGTTATTTAGTGCTAAATTATTGTTTCTACTTGTCTGCTACACATTAAGACCATCTTACTCTCTGCTGTAATGTAGAACATGCCACAGCTGCCCAGACATTCTTGCTTCTAATTTGAAACAATTTTTTTTGCACCCATAAAATGCAGCAGGATGTTTTGTCTTCTGGTAATCATTTGGAAGTCTTGTTTAGGCTAATTTAAGATGCAGGTCTTTGCCTTTCTTTGTCCTTGTCCCATAATGTTCTTAATATACCAAGTATCTATTATAATTCTTTCTAATTGGTTTCAGAGAGGTCCTTAAATCTTTGTGTTCTATGGTATCATGATCATCATTCTTCCACGTTAAGGAAAAATTAGTGACCTAAATTTCTGAGCAATCCCTAAATAATGGATAAGAAATGGGAGTTGTCTTTGCATTTGTAGTATACTAGTATAATAAATTTGACATGTGACTTGGAGGTCAGTGATGTGCTCATTGATCAACCTGGTAAACTTTTTGTTTGCTGATTCTGTGCTGATGCTGAAGACTATGCCGTATCCTCTCTATATGCTTTTCCAACAATGGAAGGGGGAGGAATGGAATCCTGAGAGTGGTTATAATTGCCCAATGCTACAAGTTTTCTTTCTTCAGTGGATAGAAGGCATAATTAGTTTTGAGGTTCGTAGGCTCTAGATGAATTTGGGTATGTGCAACTAATTCTGCATATTTTATGTCTTACATGGTTCTTTCTCACCTAAATCAGGGCTAAGTTCCACACTTTGAGTGGTTGGGTGTTCGAGATGGTAAACACCAAATTATTTTGATTATGATGCTCTTATAAAATACACAGTACTCCTACTGTGAACATGCTATACTACAACCTTACAACATCTTTCATTTGCATGTCCTATGTAATATGGGTATTCAATCACGAACATAATATTTTATTGTTGCAATCATCTTTTTATGATAATGATTTTTGTTTTTGTACTAGCTTAGATGTGGAACACAGATTTATCAAGGTCACTATGATATATTATTGATCAGAGTCATGTAGTTCAAAATCTTAATGGGATTTAAGTTTGCTGTTTTTTTTATATTTTTTTTTTCTTAACATCCCACTTTGGTTAAATAGGGCATCCATCCATCAATTAGAGGTGAAGTTTGGGAATTTTTACTTGGCTGTTTTGATCCAAATAGCACATTTGAAGAGAGAGAGCAGTTGAGACAACATCGAAGGTACATATTTTTCTAGTGCTTATATCTAGGAATCAACTGATATTATTTCCTCAATTGTTTTTATCAACTTAAGTTCTAGCAAATTATCTAGTTGTTAATTGTTTCACTTTCTCTTCTCCAATGGAAGTATTATAATTGTAGATATGTTTTTGCAAATGCTAATAACGTTATTTAAAAATGTCAATGATAAGAATATTTAAAGATGAAGTAATCTTTGAAATGAGGTCTTGTAGGAGCAATACACTTATATAAATTCATTATTGATGAGTATATATATTATCTCTATGCTTCCAATGAAATTCTAATCCTGTCTAAGTGCCGTTAATCTCCCCTTATGATGACATAGAGGCAACTGTTTGATGAATATGTCAGTTTGTTTTCTTATTGATGTTAGATGCTTGATCCCCTTCTGTTGTATTGATTTAACATCATATAGACCAAGATCATTTTTGGCATTCTTATGATTACATGAAAAAAGAGATTTCTGTATTAAATTCTATATGATTTTGTACTTATTAAGATGTTTTTTGAGTTTTCCCTCCACTTGAAGAGAAAGTTTTGACAATATCCATTCTTAAAGAATACATACTTTGTAACACAGAGCAATATATGCACAATGGAAGGAAGAATGTCGGCAAATGGATTCTCATGTTGGTAGTGGTATCATTATTACTGCCCCAATAATCACCGAGAATGGGGAACCAATTAAAGATCCTCTTGTCCTTTCACAAGCTGTTCCATCTAGTAACCTTGTCATTGGCTTTGGATCTAAGGGAGAGAGCATCGTTGAACCTGAAGGACACATTACAGACAAGAAAATCATACTCTGGAAACTAACTTTACATCAAATTGGTAAGCAAGTCAAATTTCAATTTTTTTGCATTTTAATTTTTATGATTCTTTTTGTTGTACATCCATTAGTAGTCTTCATGCTTTTCATGCCTTCAGTTTAGTTTATAGCTGCTAAATTGCAAGCTGTTCCAATTCCAATAAGTTTATGTTTCAAAATTCAGCTAATCCGAGTTCTTTTTGGATATTATTGGATAAATATATTTTTTTTGTTGTTGGAGTGTAAACCATGTATTAATAATTTCAGCATTTTGGTTATGATGCCAATGAGTACACTAGCAGTTGGTATGCCTTCATCTTCCAGGATAGAAAACAAGGGTTCAAGCTCCAACGCCACACTCAGATTTTTTTTTTTTTTTTCTTCAGATTTTAGTTGTGCGAGTCATATATTTTTTTTTAAATTTCTTGGTTTATTTAGCATTTTTCCATCATAAGCTAATGTGAATTTTTAATAGTGCATACTTGCATGGATATTCACCTTATAGTTATCCAAGTATTATCTACTAACTTGTTACTTAAGTGATACAAAATTGATTTTTACTCTTGTTTATCTTGAAAAGATGATTTGCTACATGGTAGGTCTCGATGTGCTCCGAACTGACAGAGCTCTTGTTCTATATGAGAAGAAGGAAAATTTAGCAAAGCTTTGGGATATTCTTGCAGTTTATGCTTGGTTTGACAAAGATGTTGGCTACTGTCAAGGTTTGTGAAATATTTTGTATGAATTCTTTATGTTGCTTGTGCTTGAATATAACTGACCTTGATAGTAGTTCGGATTTTCCCCTTCTGTTGTTACTACCAAATCATCTATTTTTGGCTCTGCAATCTTGTCATCTGCTCATTTATTCACTTCTGTTTTTTTTTTCAAATGGAAAATTGCGCATGCTCCAAAAGAGTATCTTTAGCACGTATGCTCTGACTTCTAAGTTGTTTCTCCTTAGAAATCCAATGTTATGACTAACTGTTCATAGTTCTTTTTCAGGAATGAGTGACATTTGCTCTCCAATGATAGTGCTTTATCAAGAAGAGGCAGATGCATTTTGGTGTTTTGAACGTTTGATGAGAAGATTGGTAGGTTTTCTCATCATATTCAGTCTATTTTCTAAACATTTCTTTTTAACTTAAAAAATTTCTCTTGTCAAAAGCTTCTTTTGGGAAAATTTCTCCCTTAATATTGTCATGAAAAAAAATAATAGATTTTCCTAAAAAAATCTGTTGCTTTAGTTTCATTTTCCATTTTTCAAATGCAATGGTGGGGAAATAGAAGATAAAATGAGAAATAAGATTTCTAGATGTGAGTTCCAACGTCTATTCTAGTTGCTCCATAAGTTGTTAATTTCATAATTATTTAGCAATTGTTATAGTTGCCCATATTCTTTGGTATGATTGCCTAAATATTATATACTTTTACATCACATCAATTTTCTTTTTGTAGTGACCAACTACATGAATCTTTTGTCATTATCTCTATTGGCATTAACTTCTTTGTATGCATGTAAAGCACTGTCCAATTGCCTACGCTTGTCTCATCTTACTGTTTTTCAATCTTCCTATTAATATTTATACATTTTTAAATCCTCCTCTTTGGTATCTTCCATTCTATGCTTGTAACATATTTGAATCTTTTATTCTGATGTCATTTTCAAATGGTGCTATTCTAAATCTTAGATATGTTTATTTATTCTTCCTTGCCTATGTATACATACATATGTACAAACATTCATGTGTATATAATTATTTTCTCAATATTGTTATCTTCATCTCAACTTTAGCCTCTAGATTTACACATTAGGTTTTTAGATATTTGTAATTATTATGTCGACATGCTATTAATGCAAGATGTTATTTTTGAATTTTAAAGCGAGGAAATTTCAGATGCACAGAGAAGTCTGTTGGGGTGGAGAACCAATTGCAAAGTTTAGCATCCATAAATGAAGTTCTTGCCCCTAAGCTTCATAAGCACATTGGTAAATTTCATTTCTTTTTTAACCACCTTTATCAATTAAAATTTAGTTAACTATCTAAACAACTAGAAAGCTTTACATTTTGTTGCTCATTATGGAATCTTTCACCTAATTTTGCTAATTTTTAGAATAAGTTGCTATATTTTCCTCATTGATTTGTTAGATCTGGAGGCAGCAAGGAATATTTTATGAACTAAAAAATAAAGCTAAACTGGTTTGTAGATAGCTAATTGTCAATGTAAGGCAGGGCATGTGGTTGGTGGTGCTACCAACTTATGTTAGTTTCTCTTTGTTTCTCTTTTAATCTTAGAGCTCGAAGCTTAATCTGTTAATTAATGTTAATTTTTTTATGGAGTTTCTCTAGTACATAGAAAGTATGATATGGTTATTACTATTTGATTTTCTTGTAATAAATGTGACAGCCTTTGATGTTTTCACATATCAATAAAAAGTTATCATCGATTTGGAAATCAATAGATATTGTGTTAAGGAAAGGAATTATTAAACATGCTAAAAAAAGTTTGTTCACATTATTTTAAAGAAGAAAAATCTCTTATTTATCAATAAAAAATGAAGATAAATATGATATGTGCCTCGATTACTTTTAGAGAACCACTCACTTATGATCAATTTGAGATGGTTGATCTCTTAACACTTAAGAATGCTTTTTGATTAATTTCACTTTTCTCTATTCATGAAAGAAAATCCTTTTGGATAGGCTACAGTTTGATACTAATAATAATTCATCATTAACTAACACTAAACCTCATAACACTTGACAATAATGGACTCACAACTAAACACTAAAGCAAATATCCATAATATGAGTACAAATACAAGAACAGGTATCAACTAGTCTAACTTCAAGTAAAAAAGACCTGGCATTAGACAATCTAGGGGTTGAGATGGACGAGATGTGCACGTCAAATCAGCCCCTTTAAAATTTCTATGTCCTCAAAGAACGTTATAAAATGATCATTTCCTTTATCTTCTCTTGAGAAAGGAAAATCTTAATGACATTATCGACTACCTTGTTACCTTAGGAGGTCCACTTGGCAATGGTTGATGCTGTAGATTGAATTGTCAAAGCTCACTAAACTTATTAATACATGATGCTAATCTACTCACAACTAACACTAACCCCAATGTTTCTATTGTTAGTAAAGAAATGAGAATAAACAAAGTGCAATTTAACACTAAATTGAAGTAGCACATGTGGGTGGATTTTTAGAGGGCAAAGTGAGTGAGATGCACATATCAAACAATCCCCCTTAATACTAGGACAACGATCATTTATTTTTCTTCTAATAAGAAGGAACTACCTCACTGACATCATCGGCTATCTCATTACATTGAGAGGTTGTCTTTTTGTTGGTTGACAATATAGATTAAACCAAGGAAGTGATTATATTTTTGGTGGGTTTGATGGGAGAGATGATGTCGATGGAACATATGTTAAGGGTGGTTGTGGGATTGCAAGTATGTCGAAAGAGGCATCAAGGATGGATGGCAAGCCAATGATAGGTTCCCTCATGGTGAATTCCACATTTGGTGATTAGGTGTCAACAAGATTATTGTGATGACTTGGCCATAGAGAGCTCATAAATGATAATGGAAGTCAATGTGAGCAATGACATGGACATATTTGTGGCAATGGTGAGTGTGGTTGAAAGTGATGGTGGAGTTAGCATTCATGTCAACATAGTTCAATTGTGATGGTTTGTCATTCTTGAAGCATTGTTGATTGTCTTCAACAATGGTCTTGACCTCTAAGGTGCAAGTAAACTTTAGGTATATTTTTGCATCTTAAGACCAAATGAAGCATAAAATATTATGCATATTAAATGTTATTTTATTTGAAAGATCAAGCCTAATGGCTTCAAATTATCAAATATGAAATTCTTCACTACTATGTTTAGAAATGATTTCTATAATTTTATTTTTTTCTTTTTTTGAAAGAATACTCTCTTTGCTTTGATTTCTTAGGTCTACTTTTCACCCCTCACTCTTCTTTGTGGTTAAGGTTCTTATGAAATTTGATCCCATACATGGGAATGGTAGAGGTCGTAGGTTAATGTTGTTATAGTGCTTAATGGAGGGCTTGTAGGCAATAGAAGAGGGCATTGTAGTCGCTTGGGTTGGAGATAGAAGCTTGTGTGTGGTGGCATTAAGGGGAAGTAGTGACATAGCAAATTGATGGAGTCTGAGGATGCTCTCATGATGTCTAAAAGTCTCGAGTGGCTTTAAGGAGTGGAGATGACTGGTACAACCAAGGGTTCATTGGGAATTCATGGATTTGTTGGCAAGGATGTGATCCAAGTAAGGAGGCAATGGGATCTAGTGAGGGAGAGAGAAAGAACACCAACAGAGACCAAAGTCACTAATAGTTGGCTTATGACAATGGATTTGCAACCCCAAGGTCACATGCAGAAGTAGGGATGTAATCAATGGTTACTGGATGGCTGATCAACAATGGTTGCACAATTAGGTGTCTTTGCAAGTGCTAATAGCAAATGAATATCATGTATGGAGGGATGTAGCGTAAGTGAGGTAGCAAAGATTTTGGTCATGCTATGACAACAATCAAGTAAACATGGAGAAAGGAGGCAACGATGAGTAGAGGATCATCGTAATGGTTGCAATTGTGGTTGACATGGAAGACAATGTTGAGCAAGTCTATTTGAGAATGTAAAAGTTGATGCAAAACACACATGCGAAAGGGACTAGAGAAGATGTGACGATAATGGCATTAAGCATATTGGAAGTAAAAGGATATATTACATATGTGATGAGGGTGAATCGTGCTTTAAAAAAATAAATCAAACTAAAGTTAGATAAAGAAGTTAAAGTTATAATAAAAAATAAAATATAAAAAAGAGATACAAACATTTTTTTTATGGTTTGATCCTTAAATTTAAATTCACCCCCAACTAATGACAATTTTTAAAATAAATATTATTTTAATTAAATTAAAAATTATAATTTTAAAAATAAATTATTAGAAGGAGCATCATTTGTGCTACGTTTGTTACCATTATTCATTAATATTAGCTAATTATTGATGAATTTTGGTGCTTTTGTTAATCTGGTGGAGTCACTTAAAAAAAAAAAAAAAAACTCCACCCAATCACATTTATTTGGGCTTATATTTGTGTTATCGACATGCTTTAATCTTTATCAAACTCTATAGTTTTATAATAATATTATATTTAAAATATTTTATTTTAAGGTGTCTATCTTAAAGTTCATGAAAATTATTTTATCCAAAATTCAATTTGATGCACCCAGTTTTCTAATTTTCTGAAGTTCAACCCAAATTGGGATCATATGTGATCTAATCAATCTTTCTTATGATAATGACATACAAAAATTAAGAGACTTTGAACGATAAAAACAAATAGAGTTTTGTGTTTAATGCATATAAGTGAGCTTGAACTTTTGTGCTTGTTCAGAATCTTACAATAAGTTTGATTGCATGCATTTTGTTAAGATAATTTATATGTTGAGGCTTCATTTATAAAAACCTTGGTTTTGTCAAAACATTCATTGACTATATGATGTTACAATACACACCACGTAGAGGTCAATTAATTCTTGAAAATGCAATTGTTTAAAAGATGTTCATTCAAGCTCGAAGAGCTAGTGATGAAAGTTGCATTCTAATTTGTCATTGAATCGATCACGTATCTCTTCCCATTCTGCTAATCACAAGTTGTATGCCAAATGGATTTGGAAAATTAGAAGTCTTCATATGCAATGTTGTTTTATAACAATACTAAGTAGATGTCCTTTAATTCGGATCACATGTGGGCAGGTTTGCCTTAGTGTTTTTTTATTGGGTTAATTTCCCACTTAGATTTCAACAAACTATTAGTTAAGCTTCTTTTCCTTTGCCTTTGTGAGTTGTCATCCTTATTCTACAAATGTGAATGATTTTATAGAGAATTCAAACACCAAAAAAAGATGGGCAAACATTTTTATGCTTAACATCAACCTCTACATATTATGATAATGCTACTCAATTTACTGAAAAAAAAAAATTCGAAGGATGGAACATGTGGTTCATATCTAATGCCTCTCTGTGGTAATATCACTTTGTTACTAGGAATATATAGGTTAGGAACAAGTTTTGGTGCACCCTCAACATCTGCGTGATGAGGGGCTTGCTGTGAATGAACCACTTGTGCAGAAGAACACACCTCATGTTGTGCTAACACCACGAACTTTGGCCAATCAAATCACTTCTACTTATCTAAGTGTAGTGCATGTTGTATGCATTAATTGGTAGAATCGGAAATGAGAACCGGATATTTTCAAAATGCAATTGTTATTGCAGCTGTTTGGTAATCACGTGGATCTGCTCCAATGAAAATCAGGAAATTCTCAACCTGATTTTCAATTTTGAATTCCAAATTCATTTGCCATGTTTATAGATTTCGACCTTTCAAATTCAATTTTCAATTTGTATTCTCAATGACTTTTGTGGCTGAATTATCTTCATCCACTTAAGTTTGATGCGATTATTATTTTTAACTGGTAGACATGCAAACCTAGATAATTACCATGCTCTTTCTTCTTTTATATTTCATGGCTAACTTATGATGTCTTATACATTACTCTAATAAGGTACTCTCTAATTTAAAATGTGATAGGTTGCGCAGCTCATCGCAATTGTCACTGCAATGTTCTTTGCTTGCTAAGATGCTGGTTAGGCTCCTCTTTGCTTGCTGAGCTCCCTCGTTCAAGTCTCTTTTAGTTTAAGTTGTAGTTTTAGCTAAGTTGATTATGATTCGTGATTAATGGATTGGTAGATGAATAGGATAATTGTTTTGTGATTAGAGTTAGACTTGGATGTAAGGTTGAACTTCCAAATTCAAGGAGATCTTTCTTGTTTTTCCATTTGGTACTAATAAATAGTGTCGATTCTTTTCATTGTCCTTTTTGTCACTTGATTTTTTTAAGTATCAGGATTCTCCTTTACCCATGGACATGGGTTATTTCTTGGCTGAATCACCTAAAAATATGTTTATGACCTAAATTATTATAATTGCATGGTTTGGTTTATTTTCACTTAAACTGAAGTTTGTTTTTCAGTTAGAGCGACCTGGTACAAGACAATTTAAACCTAAGGTCTGTTCCACTGGCATTGTGCATAATAATAAGGCTAATGTTGGTTATGGTTTTTGTTTTTTTAATGTAAATTTTATGATCTGCTGAACAAATGAATTAGGCACATGGGCTTTTTTCATCCAGTTTTATGTCAAACTAAGGACGCCTTATTTCTTGTATCTGTAAATGTTCTTTCCATGTTTAGTACTGAGGTTTTTCTTCCTTCTATTTGTTCACAGAAGCACTTGGTGGAGGTAATTACCTCTTTGCTCTACGCATGTTTATGGTCTTATTCCGTCGAGAGTTTTCCTTCTGTGATTCCTTGTTCCTATGGGAGGTAAGAGCTTGGCTTTTGAATTGCATAAAACAATATTTATGCTATTCATATTTTCATCTGCTCTTATTGTAATTCATAGTTAGTAGCTTAAATTTTAGTTTTCATCCATTTGGATTTAATGAGCAAATTGTTTTATTCATGCAAGTTTCCAGCCATGTTTGTTTGTTTTTGTTCTCATCCTCGAATCAACCACAGATGATGTGGGCTCTGGAATACGATCCTGGCATTTTCTCCATGTATGAAGAGACATGGTTATTTAATGAGAGAAGTGATAAACCCAGAGGAAAAGTGAAGTCACTACGCCAGTTTGGAAAATACGAGCGGGAAAATAAGAGGAATGGAGCCAAAGGTTATGATTCCCAGCTTCCTATTTCAGTTTTTCTTGTTGCCAGTGTTCTTAAGGACAAGAGCGCCAAGCTATTGCATGAAGCAAAAGGTCTTGATGATTTGGTGAAGGTAAAGCCAAAGCTATGAAATTTCTTTTCCTTCATCGTTATATAATTCCCAGTGATCCAATGTTTCATTGTTTTGTATCCTTTTATTTAAGAATATGCATCATGCTTACATTTATGATTTTCTTTCTCCTTCAGATCTTGAATGACATAACTGGAAACATAGATGCAAAGAAAGCCTGCAGAGGGGCCATGAAGCTTCACAAGAAATATTTGAAAGAGGTATTTGTGTCAACGCTTCCCAGCTTCATGTTGTTGTTATGTTTATACAATGAACACTCCTCTTCTCATTTTGCTTTTGCATGTATGCAGGCCAAGAAGTTGTAGTCCTGAAGTAAGCAATGTTGATGCCCAGCAGTTGAAGCTTGCTTCAAGATGTTCTTGTAAAACTACAAATTGTGTTATAACAATGAGCATTTTTTATTCGAAGAAGCTATGCCCATGTAGTTTCTTTACTGCAACATAAACAACATGAGCAAACAGTAGCACATTATGTATGTAAAAAAGATGACTGATTTAAGTTATATAAGAAAGTGATGTAAGCCCCAAACGAGATCCACCAGAGATGCAATGATTCAAAAATAATGATAACATCCGATTAAGAAATTGGTATAGAGAAAATGTACAAACAAGAAGAAAAGCATGTACATAAAACGAAAAAATTTAAAAAAATTAGCAATATAATCTCTCATTACCCCATTCATTATAAGATGTTTGGAAACGATGTTTAAAGATCAAATCAACATTTGTGGACGAAGACAACGTTGAAGTCCTCCCCCCTCCCCCTTTTCCTTCTTCATTCTTCCTCCCACTCTATAAATAACATAACTTCCAAGGCCCTTGGAGAGCATGTCCTTCCTTCGTCAACTCCACTCGTTCAAATCATTGAACAACACATGCACCACAGCTACAACTAATGCCCAAGACAGAAGACCAACTTGGGAAACAGGGAATGAAATGTATCCATCTGAAGCGGGAATCGCATCAGGGAGTGAGCACTCCTCGCCGTTGAAGAAAACCTTCGCTGGAAACCCGTCTCCGGCACGGATGTCGATCCCCGGCGTCTTCGCCTTCTTGAAGGAGATGACAGATTGCTGCTTTCCAGGTATCCTTGGATCCCAAGGGTTCTTGCCGTCCACCTCCGGCATCAAATAGTTGAGACCCGGCAGACCTTGCATGAACACGAGATTCCCAAGCCCGGGCCAGTACGTATCGTTCATCTTCGTTCCATTAAAGGAGTAGACGTTCTCATACCCTGCAGAGATGCTTTTCTTCATCTGGATCGCCGCGAACCAGTCCCTGAAAGTGTAGTCCTCCCAATTGAACAGCGTGATCCTTGCAGTCCATCCGCTCTTGTAGTCCGAGTATAGATGCCAATTGACGCTGACGCCACAGTTGTCGCCGCAGGGAGCACGGTTGGGCAAAGGCAAGTGCTTAATCCTCGCCCATGCCTTGGCCTTTGCCGATCGGTTTGTGAAGGGGACAAGGAGTGCCTCTGGGGGCAGAAGCATAGCCGGTGCATCCGCATCACAGGTGGCGGCGTGCGGGCACCCGCAGGCGCAGGTACTGCAGGGAACAACAGAGTCGTTGTAGTAGGCGGAGAAGGAGACGCAACAGCGCGCGTGCTTGGGCTTGTCCTTGGTCATGTTGCAAACAACCTGCCAGCTCGCAAGCGCCAAGGATTCCGCCATGAGCCCACTCTGGTCTGGGAACTCCGTCGGGCTTACACGAATCGGCGCCCCGCACTTGTAATCTGGATTGAGAACGCCGGAGATCTTCCATTTCTGTGGGGGATAGAGAGCTGTGCGGTTGAGGTCGGGCGGAAGCTTAAAGACTTGAATTTGGAACACGGCTTTGGAACGGGAGGGGTCCATGGTGGGTGGGAGGAGGGTTCCGTTCTTGCAGCAATAGGGAATGTTGCCGAGTTCGCTGTCCTTCTCCCGTTCCGGGGGGAGGTCCACGAGGATGGGACGTTTCTGGCAGTTGGCGACCTTGGAGAAGTCGAGGTCGCCGTAGTAGTTGCCGGCCTCGCCGTACACGCAGTCGGTGGAGTCCTTGAGGAGCGTGTAGGCTCCCTTGGTGGAGTAGATGAACTCGCCGCGCATCCATTCCCAGGTGAGGTTCCAGTTGTCAAGGCGGCTGAGAGGATGGTGGTTATCCATTGTGATCTGAGCCCAGTAATTGTTGGAATAGGCTTGAATGACGTCGTAGGAGATGGTCAGGTCGCCGTGCTGTCGTGGGAGAAACTTGACGGTGGTGCTGTTGTCCTTCCACTTAGGGTCCCTGATGCAACATGCAGACATTTGCCCCCCTGCAATCAAACACCAGAGCTTCATTATCGATCTCGAGCACAAACCTAATCAACATTTGAAATTTAGTGCCTTTTTCTTACCTCGACGTTTTGGGGCTGGGCATTTGATGCCATCGTGTACGATCTTGATGGTCTTGGGCATAGGGATACCCGTGGGCTTGACACCAAATTGGGTGCCGAGCAGTTTGATCTGCACCTGGATCTTAGTCATGTCCCCCGCTGTGTCAATGGAATTTGCCAAGTCGGCCTGCGGGAACCCCGCAAACGTGGTGCCATTGCCTACGGGGGCAGGGAAGTCGGTGCCTTCCGCGATGACCGCGCCGTCCACCGAGACCAGGATCTCCTTATGCTGAAAGCCAACGTAGAGCTTCCATTGCTTGAGGTCCTTGTCCATGGTGTTGGTCACCGTAGCCTGAGCTTTGAAGGCGTAAGCCTGAGCCGAAGCGTTCTTAACGTGGGGGAATTCCTTGATGCGGGAGATGAAGGTGTAGGTTATGAAGACGCCATTGCAGTCCTCTTCCTCCGGAGGCATCGGAGGGGGTGAATCCGGGGTATCGTCGTAGTCCTGGCCTCGGATGGAAGCAGGCGAGGAGAAAAGAAGGATAGAAAGGAGGAGAATTATCCACAACGGCAGCGAAGATTCCATCTTCGCTGCGGGGTCTTTGTCTCTGTCTCGGGATCCAATGGGATTACTCATGGGTTGGATTTGGAGACATGAGGGGGAATGGAGCTCCAATCGGAGTTGGCGAGGAAGGTCGAGATTAATTTTGTGGATTCTATTTTTGGTAGCGAAACGTATGATCTTCTTTTTGTCGTTTGTTTTTCCTGTAGGAGGTTTGGCGCTCGGAGGGAAAGTGGTTGACGGGGAAGAAGGTAAGGTACCAAAGGAGAGTAGGACTCGGTCTTCACTCATTACAACGGGAATGGCGGGAAATGTATTTCCTAACGGATATTTGACATCCATGACCCGCCTTCTGCGCTGCCTTCTCTTTTGCCCATGCCATCTTATATCACATTTTAAGTGAGTTTTCTTTTTTCTTTTTTTTTTTCTAACATATTTTTGATAATTTTTTTTCTGATTTAAATGAGTAATAGATCTTATTATACCAAACGGAGCATCTAGAGAAAATGTTCTTTTTCTAAACCTTCGATTTGACATATAACCTTTAAAATGCACTTTTGTGACTCGTCAACAAATTTGCAATGTGCATATGAGTTTATTGTGACATTTTTTTATACAATTAAAGATTTTTAAGTGACTCTTTACCAGTTTGTTAACCTTCTAAACTTCAAATGGTATGTAATTTTTAACAAAATTTACTTATAAGACATTCAAAATATACACAAGTTTTATAATTATTTTTATATAAAATTAATTTAAAAGTTTTTTTTTGTTTTTATCATACTTCTTATTTTCACTGATTTGTAAAATACAATAAATTCCTTATCAATACATTATTTTTCATAAACTAATAATAATTTTATTATATCAAATTTCATCACCTTTGTTTTGATAAGATATGAGAGATAATTGCTCTAATGTTGCTATGATAGCAAACATAAGATTGTGTTGTACTTTCTTATATATCTATTATGAACTTGAAAAGAATATAAAATAGGTTTCATTTTTAGATCATGTTGCTAAAATCAAGATTTTGTGACGACACATGATAGATGCAAATGAATTGTAACAGTCATTATTGAGAATGGTAGAAACAAATTTCATATTCGATCACACAATTAACATAAAAAACCAAACAACCTAACCAAGGAGTTAACATAGCAACCTTATCGTGTTACCTTTGAGATAATAACTAATTGTTATTATCTCATCTGGTTAACTATGATTTTGTTATTTCAAATAGATTTTATACAATGTAATATTGTTTTAAGTTTGTCTATTTAACTAATAATTTATTTATATTATTTTATTATTTTTTTAGTCTATAATGTATATCATCTAAAGAGAGTAAGTATATGAAATCAAAGTACATTATAATTGTTTATTTTATTATTATGTTTATCATTTTAAGTCTTAAGAAAAAAAGTAAATATTTGAATATTAAGTTATTTTAAAATTTTCAAAGATCAACTACAAATGTTCTCAATATAAGACTTTTATTGATAAAAAAACTGATAATCATTATCTAAAGAAATAAATATTATTTAAAATGTTTTTTTTTTCAAATGACTCATGAATGTCATAGACTTTTCTTCTATTTGTTACACAAGATTTGGTGTTTGTTATTTCCCCCAATAGTTGTCTTCTATGTGACCAACCTTTGTAACAATAACTATACTAAATTTTTCATTTCAACTCATTCAATCTTTTCGTATTCCAAATATTTTATTATGTATCCCAAGATTTTTTGTAGTTGTTGTTCTATATATATTTTCTAATTAATGAACATTGGTCTGCCTCCATTGGAGTATTCTCTTCTATGCCTTGGAAAGCCCCTCGGCCTCTACCTCCTTATGTTATTCATCTGATTGGTCCTTTTCATGAATAAATGCCCCTTGCTTAGTTGATCAGTCTTTTTCTCATCTTTTTTTTTTTCTATTACCTTCGATCTTTCTTCATAAGCTGAGAAAGGACTTATTATTTTATCAAAAAGGTACGTAGATAAGTCTTTAAACTTGTTAAGTTACCGTAATTACATATTCAAACTTTGATGGGAAACTGTTTTATGATCTTTTCAGCCACTTTTTCTTCAATGATTTATTCAGCATATGAAAAGCTTTTGCTAAAAGTTATTGATATTGTAGAGAAATAATCTTGAACATATTTTTTTCATATCTTGTATGCCACACTCGTAGTAAAATTTATGATGGCTTCCATTGATGAACCTTGAAAACCCATCTTCAGTATTTTCATGCCTACTGACGTGTATCCTCCTCTGCCATTCTTCAGCAAATAGAATAATGCAAACATCAAACCATACCCCTTTGAGAACCTTGACATCTATCATTGAGAGTCCTTTTACTGGTTCTCTCTCAATATTTGCTCAAGCACGTAAATCAGCATAAGTATTTTCTATCAAATAGCATAACTTCTGAGGATTTAAACAATGTTACTATTTTTGTAGTCCAAAAATCATTCGTTTGATCAATAAAGATGGGAACAAAAAAATGAAACCAGTAAATTTTATGTATTTAACAAGTTAATTACCTTGGTGTTCTCTATGACGCAAATGGCTAGACAGACATTTTAATTAGGAAGGGATGCCTTGGTTGTTGCTGTTAGGAGCTTATCTAAAGTTTCAATCTTCAATAATGAACTACTATCCTACGATGGCCTGTAATCGATGAACGAAACAGAGCATTCATTATATACGAGACAACAAATCTGCATTATATATGAACCTGGATCAATGACGTTCTTCTTCATTCATTCACACGCAAACATATATATATAAATATAGAGAGAGAGAGAGAGAGACAGAGAGACTGAGAAATGGATTTCATATTTAGCAGATGAGAGAGGGTCTCGTTGCTTGTTCTTCATAAGATGCAATGGGAAGACGATTGGATGTTTCGTTGGGTTCTTCCAAGGCAGTTGCAAAGGAAGTCCTTGAAGAAGAGCTCGACATCACAGGGGAGGAAGCCTTAACCTTCTTTCGCTTCTTTTTCTTCTTCGATGGCGTTGGTATCTGATCACATCGTGAACTATCCAAACAATTTCCACAGGAAGAAATGGATTGCCATCTCCTGCCTTGCTTATTATTGAAGTCTAAAGAGAATTGATGTCTAAGAATTCCCAACGTACAGTTTTGCAAGGGGAAGGTTGATTTCTCAAGATGGAAATGGAAACGTACCTTGGGAGGACCAAGAAGTCTCTAGGGAATGACCAAGATCATCCGAATGTACGGACTTAAGACCATTGATCGAAGCCGGGGTGACATCAGATGCAGACTTGTAGTACCTCATCTGCTTCAAAAAAAAATTAACCAAACGAAAATGAATTCATAAGTTTTTAGCAAATAGATCGCTTCTATATGTACCCAGCTTGGAGCATTCGTGGAATCGCTATCGAAACCAACGTGGGCAACATGTCTCACGTCTGTTGGGTTCCCAATCACCATCTCCTGCTCCTTGTAAACTACGAACCCCCAAATAGATCAGGTTATACAATTTCTATAAGGATCAGACTGCGTCAATGAATTCATGATAAAATGAAAGAACTCAAATGTCTACTTACCGAAGATTTGCGTGATGTACTTAAATCCCTTGAACAGGCTCTTCACTTTTGGACCCATCAATTAACAGGACAAAAATATATATAAGCTGTAAGCTCTCCAACCTCAGAGGCTGCCAATCTTATGTTACGTGGAGGACATTGGATTTCAGAAGCTGGTTTTCCTCTTGTCTTTTTTCTTTTCTTCTATTATTTTCTACCACCAGCATCTATGATTAACCCCATTACTCACCATCTTTGCGCTGTTTCTGGACCAGCATCCAAGAAGATGAAGGAGGACCTTGTAGATTATGGGTTTCCCGTCAAGATGTCGGGGTGAAACCACAAAGGAAACCTGCCATTGAGTTTAAAAGACAAGGAGGTGAATCCAATGTTTGACGGTGGTTGGGGAGGACGTCGAGGGAGTTCCCAATCGCTCTTTAATTTATCCAGGAAGAAGTTAATTAGGTGGGGAGAATGATCTGTTGATGAGCTGTGATGTGACTAATGGTGTATCACTAGCGTCACAACAAGTTTTCTTCTGCTTCCCGTTCTGATGCATGCATAGGTGGGCATTGCCTTTTTTTAGATCAAAATAAAAGAAATCAGTTGAGCTCCATGGCAACCTTCTGACAAACGAAGCCGTTCTATTAATAGTTGGAGTTGACAGGCCCTTAGATACAGCCCTTGCTTGCAGCCACGTTTGTACTTGTGCAAATCTTTACACTAATTTATAATCATAAATGCAACGCAAATATGGGGGGGAGGCACATTTTTCATTCAGAAACATTTCTTGAGTGGTATTTTCATTCATGACAAGAATGATGTCTATAACACAAACAAAAATATGTTAAAATTTTAATATTTAATTAATATAATTTCATAATATACATTTATTTATTTTTTAATTATTTGATATCTAAATATCTATTGTGTCCAATTCGAACACCTAATTTAATATAACTCTCTAAACAAGTGATACTAAAGATATATGTCATTCAATTATTAGTTGATGTGGTACTACAAAATCAATATTGATAACAGAACCAATTTGATATAATTCTCATAATAATAACATTCTAATTAAAACTTACAATTATGATAACAATTATGCCCAAGTAAATATATGACAAGCATGTGAACTTATAATGAAACTTTAATATTAAATGAAAAAATTATTATTATGTACTTTCTTTGTTATAGTAAGGAAATGTGGGTTCAAATGACAGTCAACGAACAACTCTATACACTTGGATCTAAAAATGAGATCTAACACAAACTAGTTTTAAATTTCAAAGCCCCTAAAAGGTTTGGTGCAAGACCTCCAAAACAACCTATAGACATCTTTTACATTAACATTTTGCTGTTCTTGTTATGGGTTCAAACAATACTCAAAATTCCTTCACAATTTTATTACTACTCAATAGCTAAGTAATGATTAGCCAAAAAGCTAAGCACTGTTCTTACTGAAATCATAAGCATCTCAATGATTTCATCAACAAAAAGACGCCTTTCGACAATCTTCAATCATATGCAAAAGTGCTATGGTTGAGGCTCTCTTCCTTAATAGCATTGATGATCTCTTCCTTTCAACGTGCTATAATAATACCAAATGGGAGCTATACTCCACCAACACAAAAAACCCTGAAAGCCATTTACTACACCAACATCCTTCTCCCAATGGAACTTAACATACAATCTACCCTCGTGCAGAACTTCTTCCTCCTCAAAATATCAAAAAGCAGACGACAGTAAGAATGTCTCTTCTACCGCCATTTTCACCTACCATGAAGAATGAAGGCAAATGAAAGGGTTCCTTTAATGATGTGTTGCCACAGGTTATAATAGAATGGTAGAAAAAGGATCACAAAGATATCAATTTCAGTAAACAGCTAAACTTGAAGAAATAAACACAAGTCATTGTAAGATTTATTTGACCACCAACAAAATCGTAATTTTTTAAAGTGATGAACAAGAAAGTTGTAGACTTTTTTTTTTTTTTTTAAATTTTCATGCAACTCAGAATTGATTTGGTTGATCAAAAACTTCCAACACTACTCACAAGGTGCAGCAACATGGAGGTTTGCAAACGAAATTAAGGCTACCAACTTGACATAATTTAGGTCACCAGCAATGCTCATTCAATTTAATTTTTTTTATTTTTTATTATCTTTTTTATTAATTACTTTAAGTTAAACTAATTTAATAATTATATATATTTAATTCTAGATTTGAAGTTAATTAATATTTTAATTCCTACTTAACTGAATTTCAAATTTATTAATTTGCTTTATTTTTAGATTAATTTTGATTATATTTTAAACAAATAAAATTTCTCTTAAAAAAACTAAATTGATTTCTTAACAATTGATGATATAATTTAATTTCTATCTTAAGGTCCATGCAACACACATACAAACGCTCAAATCACCCCATTTCTTTATTTCAAATGCAATAAGAGACTCATAATAATTTAAGGATTTCAATTAAATTAAGCATGACACAAATCAAAAACAAATTTAATAAAAAAAGGCAAAAATTTTAAAAGAATTATAAAAAATATACATAAATTCTATAACTAAAAATCATTCCATATAAATTTCTAAAAAAGATTAATGCTTAAGTATATGAAAAAATTCAAACAAATAAGAAAAGAGAATATCAACAAAAGTTTTTCTTAATAATTAAATGGGCTAATAAAGAAAACTGAAAATTGTGATGGAGATTGCATCCATATACATGAAGTCATTATAAAGGAAAAAAAAGAAATGACATTAAAATGAATGAAAACAAAATACATAATGACTCACAAATTAATACCCACAAATACATCTATCAATGGGCAACACCTTTGTCCCCACAATGGTGTGTCAGTGCACCAACTACACTGTAATCTACTCCAGAAAATACCAATCTCTCTAATCTTCTTCACTAAAAATATAACATATATCAAATATCTATGAATCTTTCCCAAACTCCCCTATTTATATTATATTAAGCACATTTTCTAAACTTTTCAAATACTTCTGCACAAATAGCATCCTCAAAATCACATTTTATATGAAATTACTATTCATGTGCAAAATTTGCATGCCACCCACTTGCGTAGCCTCCATGGCATGTTACATGCAATTCTAGGCACAAAGGCAGTGAGCACACGAGCGACAGGCTTCGAACACGAGTGCACGCAACTATACGTAGCAAGCTGTGCAATTGCAAGTGCATGCGACAGCCATATGTGCAAGCATGTAACTACTGCAACTTGAGCCAAAATATCCAAGTAATGCAACCTTTTGTACAACCTAACTAATCAGAATATCTATTTTAAGTTAACAAAACTATATTTCGGGAATCAAGTTGTACTTAAAAAGAAAGAAGAAAAATTAAAGGAACTTAAATTGTCAAAAAAAGAGACATGATCCGGACATTTGTTCATAATCTAACAAAAAAATGAACCATTTAATATCGAGAAAACCTTGAAAAAAAGAATAACATTTTCATAAAAGAAATTGACAACAAGAATCACTATGCATGTCAAGAAGCACCACAAGGGGCATGTGACAATAAACATTGGTAAAATTTATTTCTGAAAGTGATGAATGAGAAAGTTTTATAGAATTGAATCCCTAATCAAGAAGATTCTCAAATTTTCATGCAATTCTAAATTGATTTGATTAATTAAAAACTTCTCGTATTGCTCACAGGTCGAGGAAACCTTAGGCTCACATAGAACACTACCAAACAATCACCACATTTATCTTTTTTCCCACGACTTATCCAACTCTAGTTGCCCAATCAAGCAATGAACCTGAAGCCTTTGCATCCACCACCAATCAAAGAAGAAATCACAAAGAACAAGGAGAGTTTGTGTCAACAGGATGCAGTCCAAACATTCTAGCTCGCACAAGACTTCCCAATGCAGTAAGAGCCATGCTGCCTTTTGAAGATATGGAAGATAAAGACTATAACACAAATTACAACTCTTTGTAGTGTGATGATCTCTTTAGAGAGGAATTTTCAAAGTTTCAATATGTTCCCCATCTTTCCATTTAAAGGAAACAGGTAACCCCAAAGTTCATGTAGTTACTTTTTAACGTGTTATTGGAGTCTTATCATACGTTAGAGAAAATTAAGTGCTGTTTATTCAACTCTAACTTGGAGGGTCCATCTCAAGATTGGTCGCTGAGTCTTGTACATGCTTTGATAACACCATAGTAATAGCCAAGGAGAAAATTTGCATCAGTTATTTCCATCACAAAAAAACCACCAAAACATTGAAAAGAAACTTTTCTAGTCGAAGGAATGAGAGCATAGGTTTTTGAGGGATTTTGTCAAAACACTTCAGTTTTGGAGATGAAAACTACAGTCATGAGTTCATTGAGAAAGGGTATGCCTATGATTAAAGTTCAAGGCCAAGCTGAAACAAAGGTCCTTAACTGCCTTAGTGGATATGATAGACATTATCAAGTACACCAAGAACAAAGAAGTAGTTTGGACATATCAGGATGACAAGAAGCATTACTAGGTACGACCGAGAAGCACTTGAACATATTATAAAGCAATTTTCCTAGTAGAACATGTACTATATGAGATGACTAGAGTAGCTTCAATAGAATGGCTTTAGTGTCTCTCGGACAAAAAATAAGAATGGGATGATGGATTAGTATCATAAGAAACTCTGCTAATCATTTGCAACTAAGAAAAAGTTATGGCCATTTCTACAGGTTGGTCACATGAGTGTAGATTTGTGCTAGTTGACACTAATGAGTTTTGATAGATAGTTGCAACAGGTCTGATATAATACGATTATAATTCAGTATGCAAATTCTCCTTTGGGTTTGAACAGAACTTGGCAATGCTAAGCAGGCTAAAGTTTTGCATAGTAGTTTTTATTTATGCAGCTATCATTGTTTTAGTAGGTTAAGGTTGTATAAAAAAGAGATTACTTTGTAATCAAGCACATAAGACCCAATTAACTTGCCAATTATAACATATCAAAGAACAACTCAAATAGCAACTATCAGGTTAATTTATTATCTCAATTAAATATTTGTTCAACTTATTAAATTTTCCCACTACAAAATTTCTATTCTTAATTCACTTCCCATTTAAAATTTCCTCAATATCTAATTCTTTTGAAAACAGCCCAAAATCAGACTTTTAATTGGGAATTGAACCGTTCAACTCAACTAATCAAACCATTCAATTCCTAATCAGATTTGTCAGGAACCCCTTACTTTTAAAAATCTTTGAATCTTCCAAGATCTATTAATAGAAAAGGGATCAAACAGTTCAATCGACTGATCAGACCATTCGATTTTTTATTACATCATCCTCAGTTCAATCTTGAGAACAAACAGTTCAATCTTCATTCTTCAGCCTCTAACTTGATCGAACAGCCTGTTAAGGTGATCAGACCATCTAAACAAGTATCACAATCTTGAGAACAACAACAATAACGATTGAAAGACACAAAACTTCACCAAACTTATCAACTCTTCGGCAACCAAACATGAACATAGACTTAAAATTGCAATAGATACAAGAAAATTGCAAGTTTTAATGAAATAAAGGCTTTGCCTCCTGATCTTCTTCTCATCACCATTGTTAGTTTTTCCCTTTGCTCACCTCACAAACACCTAACAAAACCCGTTGTATTTCTCTTCTCCTTGATTTCTCTCAAGTTCTCCCTGCTCTTCCTCTTTTTGTTTACCAAAACAAGCACCTTGCTTCTCTCTTTCCCTTCTCTAATAATAGCACCATCTTATTATTCACAAAATCCAACTTAAATTCCAACATGTATTATCTGCATTTCTACAACAAAACAATCTCAAAAAATTATCAAATTATTTTCATAGAATATATTTTATCATGGTCTTTCCAAACATACCCTCACTTGAATTTTCAAACTTCACTTAATATTTTTAGAATTTAATTTAAATAAACCTTTCAGTGCCCTAATTTGTTTCTATTTTTAATCATTCAATAATTTCTTTAATAATCAAACAATCTCAAATTTTAATCAAAAACTATTAACTCAACTCAATAAGCATTTTCATAAAAATATTTAAAAATTTTGAAAAACTCCAAGATACAATATCAAATTTATGACAATATTCAAAACATAAGAATATTATTTTATACTCATAATTTCATATTAAAATCTCCTTCATAATATACAATTAGCTTAATAATTCACAGAACAACTCTAAGTCATTATGGAAATCCTGATTAAAAATCTCTTAAATAAGGACTTTTAAAAGCCAATTAAAGGGAGAAATAACAATAGTCCACAAAAGACAAATCAACCAATCAATTGAAGGTCAGTTTACTATAATGTAGCACTAAAGCTTTTCATAGTATGATATGCACAATCAAAACAATAACAAAACCAACATAATTAATATTGCTAGACTTAAAAACATCAACAATAGCCTAGGCCAAATACGGGAGATAGGAATATTCTAAACAACACTTATACTATCCTCAATGAGTGTTACACAGTTTCCCAATGATCTTTTCCCAAAGAAGTCCAACATCAATAAAAATCGCCAATAATCCTTTCACCTCATTCCAATAATGTTTGGCACCAAAAACCTTCAAGAGAAGGAAACCATATAATTAGTTATTGCCTATCACATGATCAAAGCCAACTTATAAGCCCGATGCATTGTGATTGAAACACAAAGTTCAATAAAGATAATTTTTAAGAAGGCCTCTAATCAAATGGGAAACATCACTAACACAATTATGGCAGTATAGTCTCATTTATTCAACATAGTGAAAGTATAGTTCCATGAAGAATTATGGTTCTAGCACTAATCCTAAGAAGTGGGATGAACAAATTTATGCATGTAATCGACTGTGCCATTGTCTAAGTACTATTTCTGAACCATTTTTTGAGCAGCAATGTCAAAAGTAAATGCTTGTATGTAATGTCAAATGTACAAGGTTATAGTAAACTCTCATACACTGGAGCATTTATTGTTGTAAGGTGGGCCAATTGTTGTAAGGATGGCCTAAAATAATCTAGGAGGTGTTATCTGAATGTATGAAAACCTAGCCCTCTCTTTGGTGAAGTAAAAGAAGGCAAGAAGGAAACTGTATGTCCTTGTTCTGAAAAGCGTATCAGGATGAGCAATAATTGTAAGCACAAAAAGAAATGGTAACTGTGATGTCTTTGCTTTTTAAGAAGAATCAAAATGCCATGAAAGAAAAAATAGATAAACTGCATGACACAAGCTTCATTCATGAAGTGCAATACTCGAATAGGCTACAAAATGTATCTCTTATGAAGAAGAGATATGAAAACTTGATAATTTGAGTGAACTTAACAAACCTTAATTGTGTATGCCTAAAAGATTGCCAACCACTGCCTTGGATCGATGCTCTTGCAGATGAAATTGTAGCTACACAATTCTGAGTATATTGGATACCATCTCTGGATACCACCATCTATATGGTTGAACACAATTAAGTAAAAAAAATATTTACCACTTATATAAGACAAATGTTTTCTTTTGGGTTAAATAATGAAGAAGAGAAAGAATGAAGGAGAGACTTATCTAGGAATAGTCAATGCAATTTTTCATAGTCAAAAGGGATGCAATGTTAAAGCATATGCTTTTGATATACTATTTAAGGGCCCCAGTGTCAAGGAGCATAGTGAAGACTACAGAGATAACTTTAACACCCCATGAAAGCATAAAATGAAGTTAAGTCTATCTCAAATGCATCTCTAGATTCATTAGGCAAATTCTTGGGAGATGTGTTCAACACAGGTTTCGAGGCAAATAATAACAAAATCAAAGTTAAAATTCAACAATTACAAATTCATCTATCCGGTTTCTAATTTCTAATTGTTCAAATGCCATAGAAACACTTTTCGACTTTTCAAGTGTGATAGACAAGTAATTGGATTGAAGCAAATAAAAAAGGAAACAAGAGTCCATATGTCAATCTATAATGTAAATCATTTTTGAAGGAGTCTAAAGTCTTTATTTCCAACCTTGACAACTTGTTCTTACCCATCATAATGGCAACAAGAAAACTTGGGTCATATTTCTCAACTCATTCAAGCAAGGTTCTCAAAAACATTTCTAGAAAGTATTAGGCGCACTAAAAGTGTCATGTAAGCTTCATAAAAGCGCTATTGAGCCAAGTGGATACAATTGTTCATCTGTACTGCAATTCAGCCAGGGGCTTTAGTAGATTTCAAGATTGAATTAGCAAATTCTAAGCAATAATGTGAAGAAAAAGAGTCATTATGGAAAGTGTGCATCAAGAGAGCATCCCCAAATGAACATGTAAGAGTGGGTATAGTTGTAGAAGCCAACAAATATAATTTTATAGCACACATGCAGAGGGGGCTTGTCTCCCTACATTTGATCTAGTAAAATTTTTTTCTTCTTTTTTTATCGAAGCATTTGACAAATTTAAAATAAAACAATTATAACTATACAACCAAAAAACAACAATTAAAACTTGCACAAGTCTAAATTCATAATTACATATCATCAATGAAATTGTCAAATAATAAATAACTACTTGTTAATGGGGAACATACTATAATAAAACCTTTCATCACACCCCATTAATCCCAATATGTAATAACTATTTAGCATCTGAAAAATGACAATAATAGGTGCAAGCCAAACACACGTGCTGTAGGAAAACAAACAATAATCTAAAGCATAGAAATAAATTCAATAGATTATGATGAATAGTAATCTTAATATGCTGAGTCACTAAAACCATATTGAGCAGACAAAACATGCTAAGTAAACAAACAAATTAAGGGTGAATATATTTCTATTTATAAAGTTTATTATGAGCTTGGTTCTCTATTCATCCACCTATCACTAAAAATATCACATTAGGGTCATCACCTACACAGGATAGTGACTACCATTGGATACTATCACACTAAAATCATATTATAAACAGATGCCTCACCATATCACATCATTTGGGACAACATGAGTCACCAACCAGATCTTTTGAAAGACAACTAAGGTTACCTCCTAGGTCATGGAATTGTCCTCCAAGGACTGGATTTCGTCACACTAAAATATCATATCTTAAAGAAACAGCCTGTGCTTGTGGTGGTCATACATTGTACGAAGAATGGTTCATTTGTTTCCCTTTTTTTTTTTTAATGTCAACATATGCATTCACAAGTATCATTTGTAGACTACGCAAATTAAACATGCCATAATATTTCTTTTACAAATTCCTTGATATGATGTTTCCTTCCTTTACCACATTACTTTACACCTCAAAATATCATACCATTTATATACTTTTTCAAACAAAACAATCCTAAGCATTGTGTATCTATTATAATCATTAACAAACTTGCAATTTAAGAGAACATTATAATCATGCCACTAAATCAACAACCAGCAGTATATTTCATTCATATCATAAAGCATGCAATAACATTTCATCACAACTCATGTTGCAATTACTAATTTTATCATATTACCCCCATTAGCATATTATTTCGTTTTCTTTCATGGCGTACCTTTAATCATTATAACATGCACAACAAAGTACTCAAGTCATCACAATTCATTACAGCATAGACTAAATTTAGCCACTCCAAATTATTGAATGGCCCCAATTTTTTCCCTTATTTTTTCCTTTTTTCCTTCACGGTTTCTATTCCCATGTTCTTTTCCCTGAAAACCACCGGCAACACTCCTCTACAAGTCAAAACCAAAAAAAGCAGCGATCTTTGTTAGGTCTAGAAATTAAAAGAATTACACAACTAAAATACATTATAAGTAACAATTAATCAAATTAGAAAGCTCATGAAATCACTATGTCAACGAAATAATCAACTCGCCTCCTCTTAGGTGCAGTATCAACGACATCATCAATAGTGGATTGACAAAATGTTGACGAACACGATTAGAGTTTCAAATCTAGCAGCAAAGCACCCAATTAAATGCATGAGCAAAAGTAAAAATAGAAATGCAAAAGTGGCAAGGATGGGTCGAGATTAAAAATTATGGTTATACACACATAGTTATTTAATATTTATGCTCAAGAATTCATAATAATTCTAAACAAATTTCAATTAAAACAAAACAAACATCCTTGAACTCGTCTCGCTAAGCTCTATTTAAAAATATTTTTATTTAAATATTTAAAATACTTTTTTTTTAATTAAATTTTACATTGCCTTACAAAACATCCTGACATCAAACCGAACGAGTCAAATTTAATCACTTCAAATAACCAAACATATTTTTTCATTGTTTCTACAATATTAGTCCAATTTAATTGCTACAAAATTTTTAAGATGTCATACATGTAATTTTAGAATTGCATTGTCTAATAATCAGAAAAAATATAAAGCATTAGCAATTGGGTAATTGGTATGCTCGAGAGCTAAGAATTATTCTTGCCCAAATATTTAGTGATTCTCGCCTTTGGATAAGTCCAATAAGAAGTGAATTTTAAGTAAAAGATGAAATTCTAAAATGTACTATAAGTTGGTTCATGAAGTTGCTACCAAATTCAAACACTTTGAATTCATCCACATTCCACAACAATAAAATGAGCAAGCGGACAAATTGGCTAAGTGATTTGATAAAGATGCGTGGAAGCCTAAAGGGCCATATGAAAATGAGCAAGGTTATGATAGGTTTTACATCAAAACTCCAACTAGGAGAGCAATAAATTTGTGGTGTTTTAAACAATATGGAAAAAGCTACAAAATGAAATACAATGAACATGAGAATCATACAAGATTGTCAGATCTATTATACTACAAAATTTCATGTAATATGAGTAAATAAACCTATGATCCATGTAATCTTTTGTACAATGCACATCATAACTACAATGTAATGAAAAGACTTATTCATTAGATGGGCAAAATAAAGAAGGAAAACAAAAAGATATGAAAGATACACAAGAATTGGTGTGTTCATCATTGGTGGGCTAGGGTTTCTAATGCTCATTTTCTTAATTGGAATCCAAATCATGCTACCTTCATGTTTTCGCAATCATTCAACAACATATTCAATACTCTCATGTAAACTTGGATCGCTAGCAAATGTCAAGAAAACAATAGTGGGAAAAGTTGCACAAGCCATCACAACAAAATTAAAAGAAATCAATCTAGATGTAATTACTCTCTCACTTGTCAATTGCTTTTGCTTGTTTGTTAACTCCTGTGGTCCTTAAGTTATGCTTGTTCTAATGAATTTAGAAAACCGAAAGAAACCTTGTAGAAAAAAGGGACCACCATTGATCAATCAAGAACAACTACGAAAATTTTGTCAAATGTTTTGGTATTACTAGGATGAATTTGTTGTAGCTTAACCACCACAACTTCTACTGTTTGCAGTTCCTTAAATAGGAATTAAAGAGTGAAAGTAAACTACTTACAGGTATTTCATGAGCTTGAATGCAACTATATTGGCTTTTCAAACAGTTACCACTCATTGAGCATTTCATTACAAAACCTATGACAAACAAAACAAGAATGATACAGAGAAATTGTTCAAAGAAGACCTTTTTATAGTTTACCCCTAGAAGTGAAGTTACATTCATCTCCAAGAATTGAATAAAAGACATCATTTCTATTGCCACATATTATCTCTAAGTAGGAACCACACCTCCAAAAGCACTAAACAAACAATCACAGGAACCACGACACCTGAGGAGGTGATCCTTTTGACATTTGTTGTCTATAAAATGTTTCAAAAATTATGTGCTCATTGATCAGACCCTTCATCTAATCCCTTTGAATTTCAAAACCAACGCAGATGGTTGAGTTGATTAGAACATTTGATGGCGAGAAAATATTTTATAACGCGATTCCTAAAAAATGGCAAGGTCAATTTGCATTTATATTATGATTAAAAAGCCATGTATGCTAAATTAACATAAAAAAACAAGTCCTAATCACATAAAGTGGGGCCGAACACATGAATATCAAGCCCTATATGTAAATTGTTAGAAAACAGATGCAGAGATTCAGTGAAGGCATGATGCTGTGAAGGAGATTGAGATGAAGTTGCTTGAACTGAATCAAATAAGCTTCCCCCTTCCTATGTTAAATTGCTAGCAAGTGTGTTTCCAAAGTTATGCCGTGTAAACTTATTGCTTGTATGGTACTAATTGTGTGAGAAGATTTTCATGGACATGGCAGAGCTAGTTGAAGCACAGGGATAAATACTGGATAACCTTGAAACCAAGTTTATGGTTGCACTCTTGTAGAAAACTTAACAAAAAAACACTTGATTTGGTGCATTTCAGTGTAGCATTTCAAATTTTGTCAGACTTATCATGCTTGCCTGCCAATAAAAACAAGCAACACAAAATTTCAAGTTGACCATATTTATCAGCTAGCAGTAGGAGTTTCACTAATTTACAGTAAATAAATGAACCACGACTATTCAAATGGTCGACAATCTGGAAATTTAGAGCAAAGATTCCACTGCACAAAATAAGGTTGCTGAAAGAAAATATTGGCATTTAATCGAAGTTGCCAAAGCTTGAATATTTACCACGAACATCCTAAATTATCTCTAAGGTGAAGCTTTCCTAACAGTATCTTACCTTATAAACAAAACATCATCAAAAGTCCTCCTATTTGAGTCTCCAATCTCAATAATCCACAAAACAAAACCCACTTGTCAATCCACCTCATCATTTATTAAATTTTCGGTTACACTTCCATCATGCCTTTGAAGTGACAAAATCACTCCAAACTTGTTTCAAAATAAAAAAAATGAGTTTTATCAAGCATTCACCTAATCAAACATGGAAAAAAAATCTATTCCCAGCCACTTTTCCCAATATTTCTATCCATGAATGTTACATTTCTAGGAACCCATTCTTATTTCCCGTAGTCTTCTCTCCACAAGAAGATTCTAATGATATGCTTTGAGATAACCTTGAACTAACAGTTAACAAGTTACCATTGTCCTCTACCCCTCACTATACAACATAAGCGAATTCGAACCTATTGTGTCACTCATCAAGCAAATTGGAAACAATTCACCAATAAGGAGATAAGCATCTCAAATTCCTTCCTAGTTGATTGTCTTCTTCTGAAAAAAGAAGTATATATACAATGATAAACCAGAAACTTAACAAACCAAGATCCTAATATAATTAGACTTTCCAATTATTCTCAAGATAAAAACTAGATCCTACACAAAACATCTTGACTCCACATTCATCTCAGTCGAAATATTGTTCCAAAATTTTGAACTTCAACCACTTCTCTGAATAATACTAACATGCCAAGAAATATTCAAGATCTAGTTGGTCTGAAATGAAGCCTGGTGATTCAGAAGATGAGTGCTCTAGAGAAAATTTGTACATAGAAAATTGTGAAACTTCTCAAAGGAAAAACACAATAAGGTGTGTCTTTTCACAAACAAGCTCAATACTAATGGCACTGTCGATCGCTACAAAACCAAGAAAGTGGTTCAAGGTTTCGCTCAAGTACAAGGCATAGATTATTAAGATATATTTGTTGTTATTTCCCAGCTTAATGTGTTTTGCCTGAAAAAAGTTTACATAAAAGGGAGCTTGGTATGCAAACTGAAGAAACCCCTTTATGGATTGAAACAATCATATAGAGAATGGTTTTAAAAATTAACTCAAACAATTAAATAAGCTAAAAAAGGTGATACCCTCTTCTATACATGCTCTTTGGATAAAAAGTTACTATCATCACGATATATATAGATCAGAGATGATGATGTCTAACTAAACTCCTTAAAAGAAGTATCTCATTGAAAATTTTGGGCTAAAAAATCTGGGAATCCTCAAATACTTTTTGGTGATGGAAACAATCAAGAGAAATGCTAGAATTAAAATCAAACAAAGAAAATATATAGATGATCAAGAAATGGCATGTTATGATACAAGCCATCTAAATTCCTATAGAACCCAAAGTTAAGCTATAACTTAAGGCTGAAAACAAGGTTAACCAAGTGCAATATCAGAGACTTATGGGAATATCTGTCCCATAAGCAACCTGAAATAACATTCTCAGAAAAAAATAGTTAGCCAATTTATGCATTCTCCAAACAAAAGAAATGCAGAGATAGAGTTTCCAACACTAACACACAGGATATGCAAAAGAACATTGCTAGAAAGACTCCTGGGAGAATTAAGAATCACTACCAGCACCTCTATGATGCTATATTATGACAACAATGCCACAATCACCCACAATCCTATCTCTTGTAACCAAACCAAACATGTTGAAATGGGTTGGCACTTCATTAAAGAAAAAAATGAATAACAAAAGTGTATTCATGACATATATCCTTATTACAGAATAAGTAATAGAAATTTTGACAAAAAGCCTTCATAAACCAAGTTTTGAAGACAATTAACAAGCTAGGAATGATCAACATATATGATCCAACTTTAAGGAAAGTGTTAGAATCCTTTGACCTTAATTTGAAAATAATATCACATCTAATGAAAGGTAAATATTAATCCTAATCTCAACATTTGGTTTGCACATTTAGAACCATAAATATTTTTCTGATTTTTTATATCATCTGCCCTTCTTTCAACAATAAAATAGAGAAGAAAATTCTTCAAAAGAACTTCAATTTCCATTAGTCTTTATCAGGCTTTCAATGCCAAATCTAAGGGCCCATCATTAACAAAGACACATTGTTACAATTTCCATCAATTGAAGAAATGTTCCCTTTACATTTACACAGAGATCTATATCCTGATTGCGAATTTTATGCTCGTGTTATAAAGAACAAAATCAGTGATAATGTCAAAGAAATGTGAAAAATATTAAGCATGCATTGCAAAATAAAAGCTTTAAAGCTTTTAATGTAACTTTCAGATCATGGAACAAAGAAGACTGCCTACCTAAAGTAGCTACATATTTGACCAACTTCATCTATATGCAATATACTGATCCACTTTGGCCCATCGAAGAAATATGCTTTTTATTTAGAAGAAATATAATCAAGCCTGATCCAATAAAATAATGCTGATTAAAGAATGTCAAAGTAGATTTCCTACCTCATCCTAGAGACATACAGAGCTCATTCATAAGAAGAAGAAGCTTCGATGCTAAGTAACAAGCTCTTCGCAAAATGAAAATTCCATTACCTTAAACTTATCTCATATAATGCAGCTCAAACTACATCAAAGTTGTCTTTCACCAAATGGCAGGCCAATATTTCAAGTTTCTCACTTTTTGGTAATAGAAGTCATCAATTAGATCTTACTACTCTTTCCAAAATAACAAACAAATTAGTCCTCCTAAGGTCCAAATTCAAAAAACAACATCCGTTTAATGCATGGACAAAGTTTAAAGGAAAATTAAAAACAAATCTGCCAATTTCTCTTTGGTTTATGTATTTTGCTTACAGAAACCCAGCTATCATCCGCCTATAAGTTGCAGTCTCTGGTTTAAGCCCCAACTTTATCATCTCGTCATGCAGATTCATGGCTTTCCTCAGCTCTTTTTGTTGACAAAGTGCGCCAACCATAATCACAAAACTGAAACTGCTCAACACATTATTATCTTTCATATAGTCAAACATTTCAATTGCTTCCCTAACCCTCCCATCCACCACAAGCGCTTCCAACAATGCATTGTAAGAATCCACGTCCAGGCATCTAGACAATCCTCTCATCCTCTCATGCAAATTAATTGCCAATTCAATATAGCCAGTTTTGCAGAAATGTTTAACCAACAAGCAGCAGCAAGAAGCGTCCACCAATATTTCCTTACCCAAAGCCAGATCCATCAGTTCTGTAGCCTCCTTCCACCTGCCTCTGCTGCATGTTAAAGCTATATACATGGAGAAATCAGAAGCTTCGGGAAGAAAACCTTCTCTGATAACATTCTTTATCACAGTGTCCACTTCATCCATGGGCTCACCTCTACAAATACTAATCATTAACACGTTAAGACTGCTAGGATCTACAGCAAGTCTCTTCTTTGACATCATCGCATATAACTCAGTAGCTTCCTTAGCTCTTCCCTCACGAGCTAATGCCCTGAGGAGACACAGGTGCGAAGCACTCATTAGCTCTAAATTTCTTCTCTGCGCCTTCTCGAAGATCAACATAGCAGCAAAAGTCTTGCCCAGCTCGCAAAATCTTCTCACAATCCAATCAAAATCCAAGGATGGAAACACTGGAAGCAAACCACCGACAATCATTTCCTTAATCATGAGACCAGCAAGGCTAAAGTCCCCAAATCTGCAACTCTCATCAAGGATAGAACTCAAAGTACTCAACCTCGTCCTAAAACCTCTCTCTTCCATCCCATTCAACACTCGGATTGCCAAACTGAACTGTCGTTTACGTGCATAACATTTAATGACCAAATCATAACATGAAGCACGGCGGCAAAAGCCAGAATTCAGTAGCATCTCAGCTTTGTGAAGCTTCCCTTCCCTGCAGAGAAGCCGCGCAAGGGTCGTCCAGCTTCCACCATCCATCATGGCACCAATCCTCACCGCTGATGCGTAGACCAACCATGCGATACGGAATTCACCAGAAGAACAGAGCAAATCAAGCAAAGCATTGCAGCTGCGCTTGCTTGGGACAACCTGGAAGTCTTTAATTCTCTTGAACGTCTCCATAGCACCACAGAGCGACGGCAAGGTAGAGTATACCTCAAGAACAAAGTTGAGAAGCTTAGACAGCACGGTAGTAGAGGAAGAGTGAAAGAAATAGTTGGAGGAGTGGAAGAGGGAATCGAGGAGGGCGGAGGCTGGATGGGAGCGGAGCACGGGGTATAGGAGATGGGCGGCCGAGGAGAACTGGTCGCCAGCGACGAGAATGGCGGCGATGGTGGAAAAGTCAACGAGATCGGGGTTGAAGGAAAGGTGGGCACGGGCGAAGAGGAAGAACCGGAAAGAGACGTCGGGGTTGGAGTGAGTTTGCTTTAGAATGCGCCGAAGGAGTGAGGAGGGAAGGGGGCGGGGAAGAAGTGAGGTTCTGGAACGGAGAATAGAGATGCCGTTCTTGTGATGGATGAGCAGGGATGAGATCTGGACCGCGAGGTTTCGCTGAGCAATGGCTCTGCGCCATTTGACCGGAGTGGGTATGTGGGAGAAGAAGCGGCATGAGGGCATGCGCCGGGCAGAACAGAGCAGGGTGACCGGGCGTCGCTCGGGCTTGTGCGTCAAAGAAACCTGACGGAATCAAATGGAGCACATGGCTCCTGCACTCGTTTGACCAATTAATATTCAAAATGCGAAGTAGAAGGATTGAGCAATTAACTTTGAGCTCTAAATATCAATATATATAGCCATGTTTATTCCAATTTCCTAGTTTATATATAAAACAATTAAATACAAAACGTGAGAATAAATAATATCTTAATAAACCATGTTACAAAATATAAATATAATATTAAAAATAATAAAAATTAAAAATATAATACTATTATATTTATATCATAATTAACAAATTTACTTATCATCTTTAATACATAAAACATACTTTAATTCTCATAATATTTATTAAAAAATAATATAAAAAATATATCATTTTATAGATAAATTAAAAATTAATTTACAAACATATTTATTATGTTTATTTACTTAAATTTGAGAATAAAATGTATCTTCAAACCTCTCATTTTATTATATTTTTTTATAATAAATTGTATGCTCATTATGAATTAATCATTTAACTAAATAGCGTCTATCTCATTGTACTCAATCAAATATCAACTATTACATTATAATGTTAATATTTACCATTATAAGTTTTCTCAAATACTTTTTTTTTCTTATCTTAATTTTTCTTAAATTTTATATTTCTTTATTTTTATAAATTATCATTTTATTATATTTGTACTCATTTTTTCTCTTTTTATTTATTATTATTATTTTAATATTATTTATTTATTTATTAACACATTTATTTTGCATCTACTCTATTCCCATAGTTTTCTCTCTCCTCCTATCATGCCCCATCACAACTAAGCTTATATAACCCAAAAAATTACATATATTATATATTTTATTAGAAATAATAGAGATAGTTGCATAAAATTGAGGGTATAATCAATAAAATGAATGAAGGTAACATAAAAATTATATTAATCTCAAGTATCATAGTATTTCAAATAATAATATACAAGATACATCACTCTTATAAGGTACGAAAAATTACAACATATAGAGTAAAATGAGTACGCGCAAATTTTACTATAAGAGAAGCGACTTGTGGGGTATTAAATTTTTTTGTTATTCTTTGGATCATATTTTTTTTAAAATTTTTTTTATTCTTAAAATTCACATCCAACCTATTAACTTTTGTGGGTTCAATTATAACCATGACATTTGTGTGCTCTATTCTAATTCAATTTTTAACGAGATCAAATAGAACTTAGGCTTTTGCAAATATCACACTGCCAAACTTAAAAGAAAAAGAAAAATATAATAAGAGAAAAAAAAATTTGATAAAAGCATACAACTTCATATGCTTGTATAATAAGCTCAAATTTATGAAGAAATTTTGAAAAATAAAAACTTAAAAGTGTTAAGCTCAACTAGAAGAATTTGGCATTTTAAGAAACACTAAGTTGTAAGTGTGCTATCAAGAGATTTTACACAAGTTGAATATCACGTAATACTTGTTGAAATTGTAGCAATTAGAAGGTCGAGAAAAAGCTCTTTCATAAGATGTAACCAAAACAACTTAAAATATTCTTCCAAACTTAAAAGAAAATCTTCCAAAATTGCTAAGCAACATCATAAATAACAATTAGACAAATAGCCGTCATGCGGGATCAATTAGAGTCATTGGATTTGATAAGAAAGAATTTAGACCGCTAAATCAATAAATGTGAAAAGCATATAAGTTATGGACAATTGGATCAATGTGAATTAGGTTTGGGCCATTTGATAATGTCTGATGAGAATTGAATAATTCGATTCATCAACTGTAAAATACAAATTAGATATTGGTCATCCGATCACATCAGATAAAATCTAAATCATGCGATTCATCATAGTAACAACAAAAATGATCTTAGTTATAAGATTTAAAATAGAGAGATCTAAGATGTTAAATGAATGATAAATAAAAAGAAAAAAATCAATCATGACCATTCCATCATATTTGTCGAATTGACTATAAGATAAACCATGATTACTGTTTTAAAAGATAGATGCAATATCTGTCATTCGATTGTAAAATGCATGATTAGATGACACTGATTTGCTCTTGGTTTGGAAGGATATAGGTGTCGATGCTTTAGTCCCACATGGTGAAAACTGTTTAAGAATTTGCTTTATATCAAGTTTTCTATGCACACGTTCGAGCTCGAACATGAGGTTGGCTCCACCATTGTGTGGTTGAGATGCTTGCATACATGGTTACAAGTTTACATTTTAAGTCTTATCTAACCAATTGCACTCTTCATAAAAAGAGTGACTCTTTCCCTGTCATACTTTGATCAAGTTTAGGATCATACTTTGATCAAGTTTGAGCCCAACCCGACTTGGTTCGAGCTTGTCTCCTCACCCAAGTCTTCTTAGGCCCTATTGGGGCTTGGTTGGCCTGAGTGCACTTGAGCCAAGATTGGGTTGTGGTTTATGATCTTTTTTTAGTTTTTTTAAATTATGAAAATTAACATATTTATATTTTAAATCGAATAAAAAATTAATAATGGACATAAAATAAAACTTAATAAAAATGTTTAAGTAAAATTTAACCAAGAGAAATATCAAGTGAGAGAAAAATATAAATCATAGATGTTTCTTAAGTCAAAAAAATAATTAAAAAAATTGTATGATTAAGTTGGATTTAAGAATGATATAAATAAAGAGATGGTCTCATGATTAATAATTAATAAGTTAATATTTGATTTCATAAATAAATTTTAAATTTGATATATATGTCTTCAATTTTTAAAGCTTATTGAATACTTTAAGATGTTTTAAAGATCAATAATTTATATCTTTAAAAATGTATTATTTATTTTTGTATAACTAAATTTGATTCATACTAAACAAATATATTATAATAAAATATTAAACATTTATGACTTATGTCATCATATATTAAGATGACCTAATAATAAAAGTCGATACAATACACTAAATGTAAAATATGACTATCATTATATACCCAAATATATTGCGAACTAACAAAATAAATTGGTACTATACAATAATGTATATACTAAAGTAGGATTATATGATATTGGTGTATTAATATTGTATTATTATATATAGATTGTCACGAGTTATTTCACATTTTATTTATTATTATTTATTAGTTATATTACTGTATTTTAATATCATTTTATTACATGTAATTAATAGTTTATTTGATAAGCATATCATACTTATTCTTCACATATATTACAAGATATGATGTCAACACTAATATAACTAGAAGTCTGTAAATAATTGTTCATGATCTTAGAAGAAGAGCTTATTATATGTGTGTATAAGAGTGATTGATATTATATGTGAGAAAAATTATCTTTTATTTATTTAGAGTGTTGTATCAGTAGTTTATTTTATTTTTTTATATTCTATGGCAATTGTTTTCTTTGTTATTCTATTTATTTTATTGTATTATACTTGATATTGAGCTTTGAAATGTTTTGTTTCACCACCTTTGCTCGAATGGTTTTATTATTTTTGGTTTTTATGCTACTATATTTGGATTTACTAATAAATTGATATTATTATTATAAGTTATTAAGTTTTATTGGTTTATATTGAACAGGACATGACAAATAACATATGATATCAACAAACAGCAAAAAATTATAATTTTTATCAATAATTAAATAACATTTAAATCATTATCACCATGTAATATTGGTCACAAATAATGATAAAAATATCATATTTTATTTTAATCATAATATCAAACAAATATTTAACAATACTTCTTATAAAAGTAACTCTTGATTATCAAACACATAACCAAAAAGATCATATTAACTAAATTGAAGTATTTCAAATTATCCAAATAATTTCACCTTTTGATGTTGTATGAAATATCAACCTTTTCCTCGTACTCAGACACACAAAATAAAAAAATTATCTTCCTCTAATGTTCAAGTTTTGTAGTCAAATGAATCATACACCTTTTAACGGAGGTTTTGTAACGGCATCAATGCGTCAAATCCATCCTGAACCATGGAAGGCACCATGGCCCATATCTAGAAACCTCTGTGGAACCAACCAATTCGAAGCTCGGCTTTCAATGAAGTCTGTGTGGTGACCCAAAACCCGGAAGCATTTCTGTGAGACCAAAGAAGAGAACTCACCCCGGCATTAATGAATCGCCTTTCTTTCAATTCTGTCTTTTAACAATGCGATGCGCTGTGTCCCACGTGCACTTGCTTGCTTTTGGTCTAATTTCTTTTTCAATCCAGCTGGACCAGCCCTATTTGGAATTTCCAACCTGTCTTTGGTACTGAAACTTGTTTTGATTTACACATGAACCCACGTTCATTAACCCATGTTAAAAGCTGTGCGTCAACTTGCAAGCCGAAGCTTTTCTGAATCAAGGTCCTATCATTTTTTGTTTTTTGTTTTAATAAATATTATTATATTTGAATCAGGCCTTTTAATTTCACCAAATTTTTATCATTTTTTCGGCCTCCAAAAACACAAAAACAACACATTATATATTGCAAACCATTATCAAATGTAAGAAATTTCCAACAAATAGCTTTTTTGTTTAAAAAATCATTTTTATTTGTGTAAATTTCTTTTTTTTTTGTATGTGTGTGGAAAACCTCTTTTTTTTAAACTAGGGAGTTATTTGTAAAAACAGCATGCACACCTAGCGGTAGCCAGATCCATGATCTCTGGGTGTACAAGTGAGTAACGGGCGATGGAAGGCACCGCAGCAATATTCCTCCTGTGAGGCTTCCTCTGCTTCTCTTCGCAAAGAAGAACATCTCCGAATGGGAAATAGGATATCGCGATGGGTTCTGTTTGTTTGCCTCATAGCAACTATGGATTGCTATTTGACTGCCGCGCCAACGAGGTCATCAGCTGCTTTCTCGTTCGAGGAGAACTTCGACATAACGGGAGCAAAGGAGAACTTCAAGACCTCCCCTGATGGCCAAGTGTGGTACCTCTTTCTTGACAAAGAAAAAGGTATCCATTTATTTAAGTAATCGATGATTGTTGATGAAATGCATCTCTCGGCTTGTAACATTCTTCACGGTAGATCTATCTGAAATGCTCTTGTTACACTAGGATGTGGCTTCCAAACGAAGCAGCGATATCGTTTCGGGTGGTTTAGCATGAAGCTGAAACTTGTCGGCGGCGATTCTGCGGGTGTGGTCACTGCTTATTATGTGAGAGTTTTAATGGCGTTGCCTTGAGAACTTAATTGTACGATAGGAGTTGTGATCCGAGTGGATTTATGGGTGGCTGCAGATGTGCTCGGACTTGGATGCCGGGGAGAAGCGCGACGAGCTCGACTTCGAGTTTCTGGGCAATCGGAGTGGTCAGCCGTACACGATCCAAACAAATGTGTACATGGGAGGAGTGGGAGGCAGGGAGATGAGGCACATGTTGTGGTTTGATCCAACTCTCGATTTCCACGACTACGCCATCCTCTGGAACTACCACCATATTGTGTAAGTAATTCAATTACACTATCTCTTTGGATCTCATGATCGGGTCTTCTTGATTGCCATTCTTCAATTGACTGTGGCGCGGCCAAAATCGCAGCTTCTTTGTGGACAGAGTGGCCATAAGGGTGCACAAGAACAACGGCAAGCCGAATGGCTTCTTTCCAAGCGAGAAGCCAATGTACATATTTTCAAGCATATGGAACGCCGACGACTGGGCAACAAGAGGGGGGCTTGAGAAAACCAACTGGAAGAACGCGCCCTTCGTATCGACCTACAAGGACTTCAGCGTGGATGCTTGCAAGTGGGAGGATCCCTACCCAGCCTGTGTCTCCACCACCACGGAGCACTGGTGGGATCAGTACGACGCGTGGACTCTTAACGCCGACCAGGTCGAGGACTTCGCCTGGGTCCGCAGGAACCTCGTCATCTATGACTACTGCATCGACTTGGAGAGGTATCCAAAGTTGCCGGAAGAATGTGATCTGTAGACGCTGTGCTCTTCACTTCTTGCCTCGCAATATTTATCCATTCATTCACATGCAAGAATAGTTGGTTGTTCAGCAAGGAAATTATTCTTTAGACTTTTGAACCATCATTCACTTAAAGATACAGGAGACGTCTAAAACCAAAGTCGAACAACGAGCGCAGGAGAAGCGAGATTTATTGCAAAGTTGTCCAAGTTTGTGTTAACAGCAAAATAACGATGGTCACAGAACAAAGTCATCATGGAGTGATGAGCTCTTTTCTTCCAGCATGCACAAGTTCATTCGATACAGGCATTAATTAACCAGAAAAACCAACAGCAACGCTCAAACTATGTATATAGATATATTAGTTACTAGTACTAGACGATTTGCAGCTCAGAAACCATGGATTTTGATATGCTCCTTCTTCACAATCCCGGCCTGCAAAACGAGATGGGAAAAAACTAGGCATTCATAATTCGTTGAAGGCATTCAAATAATTTAAAAAAAAAAAAAAAGCTTGGGACTATAACTTCAAACAAATGAACAGGGTACCTGGACCAGGAAAGTGGAGACATTCTTCCGCTGATCACCTTGGAGTTGAATGACCTGCAGGGCAGAGTTATAAGCACAGAGGACATTCTCATCTTCGGCAGGTCTTTAGAATTTTACCTGACCAAGCTCAGGGTCCTGTACTACAGTACCATTACAGCAAAATTCCTTCTTAAGGTCCTTGAGAATTTTGCTATAGCTAAACTCTTTTTTTAAACCTTGCACAGTAGTTAAACTCTTCCTGCCGTTTCTTTGCTGTATTCGCACGTGCACATACTCCTTGGCTCCAGCTCCGGAATCATCAGCATTTGCCTCAGCAAACGGATCTACAGAGTTAAAAACTCAACATAAATGTCTCCAAGTGATCGATCAGTTCGATGTACATGATTCAGAAAAACTTCAAAACAATTATTTGCACTAACACATAACGTACCAAAAGCAGTGGGCAGCTGAACGTCGAGACCAGACATGAACTCTTTCAATGAATAAAGAGGAAGATGGAACCCGCAAAACTTTTGCCTTTGCTAGCTGTTTGTTGATCTCAATAATTAAACATAAAAAAATATAAGCTTAATTAAGCGACTAACCCGTAAACATATGTAAGAGCTTCATGAACAAAAACAAGATAGATTACACACGAAAGACAATACCCTACCTAACAACTTACAAGACTTTTCACAGCTAAATGACAGAGCTCCCACCTTAAATTATTTATTATATGGCGCGCTTCATGTGAACGCCCAAATCGTCAAGAAGAATATGTTTTTCACAATTTCCGCTTTAAAAAATGTTTTTTTAAAAAACAGATTTTCAAAAAATATTTTTCAATAGATTTTTTTTTATTTTTATATTATTTCTAGAAAAAAAAATTCGTCTTGGTTGGTTGTGTGATTCAACCTCAATATTACATGTGTTGGAGTTATAATTAGAGAAATATTAAACTGTTCTATCTGGCAACCTATTATAATCAGAGAAATATTCCTTCATCAAAAACAAAAAAAGAAACATATTGAAATGTAAATCATGTGAAATTGACATTGTTCTGCAACATCCTGTTTGGAGTTAGGAAGGCAGAGATAAACTGGAATGAGACCAGCCATAAACTACTTGGGAAGACATTTACTTGGATCATAAAAAGAAAAAAAAAAGGAAAAAATTGGGCAAAGTAAAATATGTGCTTGGTGAAATAAAAGAACTTAAACCCTAACCAAACGATGCTAAAGACAGCATGCTGGGTTTAAAACTCAAATCCAGTTAAAGCTTTCGATCTTCTTCTTGGCTCCGTTTAACATGTATATTGCTACACAACCTGTTCAATTTGGATACTCTCCAAACAACTAAGAACCGTCCACAAACAGACAGACAACCAGAACAATCAACACATATTCTGCAGTTCCAAACTAATCAAACTACAAGAAATGAAGATGAAGAACACTTACCGAATAAGAGACGAGTACAGAACAAAAGGAGAAGGATGACTCTGAATTTGCCTGCCCCATGGTCTGGTTTTAAGGTCCGAAGCATGATTTGACAAACGGCAAAGTAGAACCACGGGTTTCAATTTGTGACACGTCCCGGTCCATGTCCCTTCCACAAAATGCGCATCTCTTGCGCGGTCCTAACGTTTCGGTCGTGTCCTAAAGGTAAGCGGTTAGCGATCAGATCAGACTCGTAAGAGGTTTATGCCGTCGATGAGACAAAAGCATATGCAATATTTTCGCGTCCAAGTCAGGCGCTCGGTTATGGCCGTTGAAAGTGCCGCAAAGTGAGCTCGTAAATGTTAACTTCTTTTTTATATTAATTTAAAAAATATATGTTATTTTCAAAGATTTTTAATCTTATAGGATTACTAAATAGCTTTTAAAAATATATCTTATAAAAAACTATATGAACGTGAAAAAAAATGAAAAATATATAATTTTTCTGTTCTTTCAAACTAATATTTAAAAATGCATTTTCTTAAAATATTTTGTCAAATAAATATAAATTAACAAGTTCTTGATTTATTTATGTGAAAGATATCTAAATATCCAAATTGTCATGGATTTTCATTATTAACTTAATATTTTTATTAATATGCAATAAAGCTTCTTTTAAAATATAAGTACATGCTAACTAATCTACAATATGGCTAAGATGGGGACACATGACTAATTAATGGCTCATTTTTTTCTTCATTATATTAATTTTTATTACAAGTCAAAATAAATAATCTCTTTAATGATCCAAAAGGAATATTAAAAAACAATGACACAACTAATAAGAGAAACAAGATAATTATAGAATTTAATAGTAAATGATTTTAAAATTTAATAGTAATTCTTATAGGATTCAAGATACAATTTTTAATTAAAAAATTAGTTTAATATCGGCAAATTATATATGAACTAAACCAACAAAATTACATAACCTAGAAGACAATGTTTTTATGAGCTTATTATGATTATTTTTTATTTAAAGAGACAACTAAGCCATACCATGAAAGCAAAACACCTGCCTTGCTCACTGCCATACCAAAAAGAGCTATAGTGACAAATATACAGACTTGGGTCGAAAACCCTATTTTGCGCGAAAACCCTAGATCGCCGCCTTGGCGCCTTGCCATCGTCGTCGTGAGGAGCCCCAGCGGCTGGATTTTTGAAAGGAGCTAGAGTCTTGCCGTTGGGGGAATGTCTTAATTGCGTAGGAATACGCAAGTTGAACCCTTGGTCCGGTCGCCAGTTTCTGTCGGTCGCTGCTGCTGGCGGTAGGGGCAAGAGAAACAAAGAGAGAAGAAGGCTTGGGTGAGATATAGAGAGAAGGGAGCCGTGGAGTGAAGGAGGGCTTGGCGGAGAGAAAGTGGGAGTCCGAAGAGAGAGAGAGAGAAAACGGCGAGAGACTGTGTAAGAGAAGAGAGAGAGAAAAGACAAGGGAGAAGAGAAAGAAAGAGAAGAGAGAAAAAGTGAAAGAAAAAATCGAGAAACTGATTACTCAACAGAGATTGGTGAGTTTCTTAAAACCTTAGATTTGGATTTGTGTTTATTGTGCTATTGTTTCATTGATTTGCCATGGTTGTAAGCATAATAAGGCTCGTCACTTTTAATAGGTTGAATCCAATTAGGTGGAGGCAATTGGTAGTGGTTATCAATAATTGACACAAAAATCAAGAAAAGAAGATATGTCCAAAACATTGAAGTATGCATTTAACACATTTATATGTAGATATTCTTGGTGTGCTATTATTATAGTAAGAATATACAGACTATATGATTATTATGTGTTTATGATATAATGAATTGTAGTTGAATTGCTAGTATTATAATTCTATAATGATGATTGATGTGATGCATATGTTTAAGATTGCATACTATAGTCTAAAATGTGGATGATGTAATGCATGAATTATTTTAGTATATTATTATATTTATGAGCATGATGATATTAAAATTAAGCATGTGTGGTATCAATACTTTATTACTTGCATAAGATTTAATTATATACTATATTTTATCCATAAGCAAAAATAAATATATATTGATGTGATGCGTAAGTGTATGATTGCATACTATACTCTAAAAATGAATGATATAATGCATGAATTACTTTAGTATGCTATTGTATGCATGAGCATGATGATATAATAGTTAAGCTTGTGTAGTATCAATATTTTATTACTTGCATAAGTTTTAATTATATGTTATATTTTATCCGTAAGCAAAAATATATATATATATATATTGATGCAAGTAATGTGTATTTGTACTATTGAAAAGATAAGAACAAATTTACTTTTACTTGTGAGTCATGTAAATTAAAAAATTTAAAATGTCAATAAAAGTCAATAAAATAGTTATCGATCCATGTGATTGAAAATGCTGAACATATTATGATAAATAAATGACTAAAGAGAGCAATGAAATGAATTGTTATGTGCTATGTGCATGAAAATATGAAAAATAATAAGTGAAGTTTTTGTCGTAATTAAGTAAATCAAGAAGAACTTACTAGTTGACTACTTGTAGAAATAGAGAGCAATATGATCACAACCATCATAATGTTTACTTGATTAAGAGTAAATAATGATGCTAAATAAGATCAAATTAAAGAAAGAAATGATGATGACAAGATTGTTGTATGTTTACTTATTTTTTGATTGTGATATATATAGCATGATATTGTTTAATTGCTATGATAAATTTCTTGATTGTTTTTTTTTTCTTTAGCTATGTGATAAATTGTTTACATGTGGCATGACTTAAATATTTTATTATTTTGTATATAATGATAATTTTTTTAGTTTGTTGAGCTTGTGATTGTGTTGGCTTAGCGCATTTGTTCCACTAACATTTTACGTTTATTGAGTTTGCAACATAGAGATGAAAAAATACAAGGATAAAATTTTAAATTTAACAATTATATGTAAAAGTTAAATTGCATTGGTGGTTTTGTATATTATATATACTATAATTATGTGAATATATATTTATTATATACATGAACATATAGTAGATATCTACGTGAATGTTGTAATGTACAAATTATAAATATATATATGAATTAAAATTGATCAAATACCGAGGAGATTTTTTATGTTTTAAATAGGTAATTTAGATATCAAGATATTGAATGGGTTAAGATTGAGCATTATGATCTTTAGTTTGTGATAAAAGAATCAGAGAAGGTTCTTGCACAAATATTTCAAACATATCTCAAGAAAGCTCTTTTCATTTTCAGTGAAGTTGTTTTGTTTGCATACAAAGTTGAGTGTACTACATCTTGTATTTGATATAGTAGATATCTATGTGACTGTTATAAGTTACTGTGTGGGATATTACAAATTATAAATATATATGAATTGATATATATGTATATACAAAATTGATAAAATATTGAGAAGATTGTTTTGTTTTAAATCTGGAGTTTAGATATCGAGATATTGAATTGGTTAAGATTGAGGATCATGATCCTAAGTTCGTGATAGAAGAATCAGAGAAGGTTGTTACACAAATATTTCAAACATATATCAAGAAAGCTCTTTTCATTTTCAGTGGAGTTGTTTTGTTTGTATACAAAATTGAGTGTACATCTCTTATTTGATAAGCATTATATTTGCACAATAAGTGTGCTATAGTTTTCTTGAAGACTCGATTTTACCATTATGTAAATGGAATGCCATACTCTATGGTAATGTGGTATCCATTAGAGTTGAAACATTTTGTCAAAATTCACTAAGAAACATGTAATCTGTTTTAAAAACAATCTAAATTGGAAACTCAAATTGCAACTGTATTATGGTGATGAATAATAATCTTCTTATTTTCTCTCTTTTAATGGTGCATTTTTAAAGCATTAAGTCTATTGCCTTCTTCTTATTCTCTTTGTTCTCAATGTTTTTTTTTTTTTATATTTTATAATTTTGTGACATGTGTTAGTCAATGATAGTATTTGCATATAGGCCTTGCATATAACGTGACCTTATTTATTATGATGTTCATATTTAATGTTATGTTCGTTGTCTACTGAGCATGTTTCTGCAACTCAGTCTATGGTTGACTAGCAATTTTAGGTGTGTCGAGGTCACAATGTAGAGAAGAATAAGAGCAAGGAACATAAAATGATAGTATTTCTTTTATGATATAATGAATTGTAATAACCAAATAAATCTAAGATAGTTTTGTGAAGTGTCGATATTTTAGCATATTTTGAGATGTTTATCGAAGTCTTGGATTATAAATATTTTGATTTGCTCTTGCCATATTTTATGTTAGTTTTTTATGGTTTTTTAATTTCAAGGTTCTTGTTTTTTGTGAATAATAGATGGCTTTTTCTATGATTGTGATTTTTTTGTAGAAATTTGAATTTTTCATATTATAATTGTGTTGACTGTAAAATAGATGATTGAGTGAGGTCTTTCAAATTTGAAATGTATGATAAATGTGATTTGTATGTATATAAATAAACAAACAAGTTATAAAGGAGATTTTGTTTATTTGAAAACAGAAATTTTATATAATGCATTTTCAAGTTGATCGCACAAAAGAGAAATTTGGTATATATTTGAGTTAAATTGGTACTGATTTATGTGACTTGAGTATGGCCTGAGGCCAACGTTAGAGTTGTTAACAGATTTCTGTGAAAATCTGTTGATATGTTGTCTAATAGTTGGATTGTATTGACAAAAAAGTATATGACCCTTGTTCTTTATTGGAAAGATTTGATATGCTGTACTACATACATTCTCGCTTGAACCTTACCACACCTTGTTGTTATCTTGACCAATAAACATGCTTCAGTTGGCTATAAGGATTTGATCTTGAAGCAGGTTGGTCTACTTATAGCCCACGGATTCAAGAGATGGGCTTAGTCGCTAAGTGGCGTCCCTGACGTGGAATCACTAGATAATAAATAACTTTTGATGTGCTTCTAGGCGGAGAAGCACGAGTTTGAAATATCTCGTATCAACTATAAAGAGAATGATTGTGTGCTTTATATGAGTGATCATGATCGTAAGAATTTAAGATTTTTTTAGGGATAAAACTAGTTTTGACCAAAAAAGAAGAATATTTGAACATAATAACGTCGACTTAAGACATTGTTAATGGAAGTATATTTCAATTTAATCAAATTTTCGTTGTTACAATTTTTGTGATCTTGATCTTTTTTTTTTTTTTTCATTCAATGGAAGTTAAATAATGGGCACCATTTTTTTATTTGAATTGAAACTAAATCATTTACTCCCTTGCATGCACTCAACTTGCTTGATCTTTGTAGCATTGTAGTACCATGAACAACTTAAAAAACATTAAAGTTTGTTATCCGTCACTGCATTATGTTTGCATGATGAAAGAGCTTTATTTGGGTCAAAAGGTAAGTGAAGACATGAAAATGGGATATAAGATTAGTTTTTAATTGTGATCTGTCAACATTGACTTCACATTTTGGGCGTTTAATTTTTCTACTTCCAAGCTAGAACACATCCTAATGCGTGTCTGTTAAAATGATTGTGTACCTGTTGGACCGTGGACTACCACCATGCTTTATGATATTAATTGCAAGGGACATTTTGTAATACAAGTCAAAACAAGAATGAGGTATTTCAACTACATGAACATTTTATTGTGTGGTGTGTCATGTTTAAAATCATGTTAGACAGAACACAAACTAAAATGCAGGCTTTGCAGTAAAGCCTTCTCTTATGGCATATATTCATTTTATGTTGTTCTTACCCATTTCTTGGCAATATAATTTAGTCATTAATGTAGAATGACTTGCTAAATTTTGATTAAAATAAATTTTCGTATTTACCTTGCAGTCTTGCACCTGTATTTTGAAAGCATCTATCGCTTCAACTCACTTGGCTTATGGAGTCAAAAGCTAACGATTCTGTTGACTTTCTCGAATCTACGGTTCTCTTAGAACAATTACAATATGATGAAGGTTTCAGAGATGGTTATAAAGATGGCTTGGTCTTTGGAAAAGAGGATGGTCGGGAGGTTGGCTTTAAGCATGGGTTCCAAGTTGGTGAAGAGTTGGGTTTTTATCGTGGTTGTGTAGATGTTTGGAAATCGGCCATCAAGATAGATCATAGTGCATTTTCTTTCCGTATTCAGAAAAGGATCAACCAATTGGCAGAGCTTGTGGAGAAATATCCACTTACTGAGCCTGAGAACGAGCTTGTCCAAGAGATGATGGATGCTATTAGGCAAAATTTTAAGATAATTTTAGCAAATCTTGGAGTTAAGTTAGGGTATGAAGGGCACACCAATGCATCAAAACATGATCTGGAGGAGATATAGGTTTGTGCAAAATCTTTTGTATATTTTTGTTGTCTTTTGAATTCTCCTTTTTTTATTTTTTTTTTCCTTTTTTGTTTAATAGTTAGCAGAATATATGATATATTTGTTTTAAATGTCAAATTATTTTCCTATTCAATCATTATATTAATTTTGAAATAATCTTATAACTTTATTGTATGATACAATATATTTAATATAGTCTTTTTATTTCTCTAGTTGTCTCATATTTCTATTAAATTCGTGATGAAGAAAATGTTCAGAAAGTGTTTGAAGTTTGTAGCCATTTTAAGGGCCAGCATTTATTGCATTCAATTATAAAAAGAATTTACATTGATGGTATGCTAGTTTCTGTTTACTTATAAATATGCAAGCAAAACTGGGTTGCTTCTTATTCTATGATGTAAAAAGTTTTTGTACGATTGTGGTCATATCTCTTTGTTATTTCTTTGATGAAGCAGCTGGTGTTTTTTGGACAATTTTAAATATTATACAAGTTGATAGGATATCATTTCTGATGGAACTTGTTTGATGCAGGTAGATGATACTCTGTCATTTTCTAGAACTCAAGCCTTGTAATTGAAATGAATTTTCCATGATTTGGTAATAATGTATTGGATAAATTTTTATCTCTTTGATTCTCAACATTTTCATTGTTCTCAAATCATCTTCAAACTAAATGATAAAAAGATAAAAGCAATTCTTGTTTCATTTGTGTGTACTTAAACTGCTATGATCTAACAAACTGCTGTGTCTTTATTCAAAATGATGAGTATGGAAACAATTTACTTGTGTTTTTTCATGGTATCAGCAGTATGTTAAGTGTATCAGCAGGAATTTAATTTTTCTTGATAGTTATGGGGTCCTCTTAACTTTCCCTTTCTTTATTTAAAAATAAAAATTTTATTTTCTTTTAAAAATATTTATTATATAATATTTTCAAAAAATATAATAAAATCTAAATTTTCATAAAAATCATTAATGAAATTAAATCACAGTGAATTTAACATATAAGAAATTTGTAGTATAAAAATGATACTGATCTTGATTAATATTATTGTATAATTATAATATTATATATTATAATAACTCTTTTTATACATCTGAAAAAGTTTTGATGTATTACGTGAAACTTAAAGTAGCATATGAAAAATAATTTTGAGTAAGTCATCTTTTTATTTTTTATATATTTATTATTTCTATGTAATGTATCAATATTATTTAAAATTTTGTAAGTTAAATAAATTGTTATAGACTGAATAGATAATTTATTTATGTATATAAATTAATATAATTTTTTAGTCTTGTTATATGTTAAGTCAAAATTATTATAAGAAGGTAAATAAATAAATTAATAATATTAAAAATATATACATGAAATAAGAGTTTCTTAAAAAAATATTTTATGTTATTTTATCAATTTATTGGTACATTGACCCTATTTTATTTTTCATTTAGTCTTGGTATTAGATTACTAGGTTAAAACAAAAGAAAAATGATACGAGCGGACTCCGCCGGTGAATTACTTTGGTGCATCGTGTGCGGATGGTTGGAATTCGATTTAAAAGAAAGGATAAGGCCAGATTTACTACGGGCGTGGTTCCACCGAAAATGCTTCCGTTTTCTCCGCCTCCGGTTTCTTCTCCACCGCCACGGCTCCGACTGGCGCGAACAACCAATCCCATATCCTGCCTTCCCATGGAAGAAGAAGAAGTCGAGGGCGCCACCAGCTCTGAAACTCCACCTCGTGCGTCGCCCAAGGCAAGCCCCCAGCTCAACCGTTGGTCCCGTGCTCGCGCCCTTCTCTCAGGCCACCGCCTCGATTGGTCCGCTCTCCGCAACAAAACAACCTCTTCTTCCCCTCCTTCCCCCGCTTCTTTGTCTTCCTCTTCTATGCTGGACGAGAAATCGCCGTCCATCTCTTCCGAGGAGCACGATCGAGAGAACGACGAAGAGGAGCCGCCGACGCCGCGTCCAGGCGACGGGAAAGCGATTTACATGGTCTCCGATGGCACCGGATCGACGGCGGAGAACTCCGTCAACGCTGCCCTTGGCCAGTTCGAACACTGCCTCGTCGACCGCGGATGTCCAGTTAGTACCCATCTCTTCTCCGGGGTAAGCCAGTCTTTTTAATCCGTCTCTTTCTTTTCAGTTGTCGCCCCATGTTAGTTGCATTCTCCACAAAATATAGATTCTTTATAGGATTGATTGAAGAACGCTTTCGCTGGAAAATATAGAAAATTGCCACGATCGTTAGTCAAGGCCTCAATCCGGTCTTTCCTGGTTTGTTCTGTTTCTAACGAGTTCATGGGCCAAATCTTTGTTGGTTGACATCCACCCAGGAACTGTACTATGTGGAGATTGTGGAAGCAGAAATACCATCTAGAGGATGATAAACCCACCCGCAATGAAGCCTCACTGTGTTGGTTTTTCATTGAAGGCTTGATGGGAGGACCATTGGAGAGAAGAAAATGTCAAATCCCTTTCTTAGAAAATTTGATATTGAATTCTTTTACTCAAGCTATGAACCACTGTTTATAGTGGAGGAGACCCAACTGAGAACCAGTGAAGCCAGGCATTTTGGACAGCTTCAGAACTCTCTGCTATCTCTGGAAGTGAGAATGAAATGGATTGTTCAGCAACTGGCTCAGGAACTGTAACGGAATTTCCTTATCCAGTTATCAGGTTGAGTGTTCAACCTTCTGATGAATGCCATGATCTCGTGAGGGAAAACAAGGCTGCACGACTTTGCCCAAAGTGTCAGATAATAGAGTCCAATTTCTTGCGAGGTGACCTCATTGGATATCTTGGATTTTTGGTCCCTTGTTCAAGGCCAGCTGCTAGATGTTACATCACATAACATTTGAAAACTTGAATTCACCAACCATTTGGCAAAAGAGGTATTCAAAGCTCGATTTGGGGAGGAAGATGGGCCTTTGAGACAATTGAAATCTATCAAAGATTACTCAATCTTACTGTGGAGCCTTTAAAAATCCTTCTCAAAGCCATCTTTTTCCTTTGCAGAGAGCTCTAAGTCCTATTCCTTTTGTGAAGGACTCCAAACTTACCTCTGTATGATGTAATTCTTGATTCTATCCCTTTGCCACTAGTCCCTTTATGAAATGAACCTTGTGCTAACAATGACTTGCCAAGGGGTGGTCATGGAATAGAACATAGAATAGCAAGGAAATCAAAGAAAATCTTTACTCAAGAATTCTTGTTGTTGTGACAACTTTCTTAATTTAACACAATTAATAACTCAAACCACTTCTCAAGTAAGTGCGACGTTATAGTTTGTTTAGAGAATTGAAAAAGAGAGAATTGATGAGTTAGACAAGAAAATAAGTAAATTTTATTAAGTAAACTACTCAACAAAATAGTTTAAACTTAAGGGGATGCTCATTTATAAAACTAAGATGCTAGAATTATGATGAAATATTTGTAAATTTTATATCCTCTATTTTTTGGGAGATCCTTCCTTTATAATTTGGAATCTCAAGGGTCAACAATTTGGAAAAAAAAATTATAAGATAAGTGCAAATTTAGGGTGTGCATAGAGATAAAATTCGAGTGATCCAAATATTGGAGCATAAACCAATTTAATTATAACCAATCAGTTGTAAAAGCTGTTAAAGGATAAAATCCACATTATCCTACTCAAATTTGAAAATTTAATCAAACATGAGAATAAAATGATACAAATCAGAAAAAATCACAATCTAGATCGTCCTGGATCCATTTGATCAGAATTTTGGACCATTTGATGTCAATATTGGACTATTTAATTATGATATTTCACCTTGATATTAGAATTTGACAATTTCTAATGCTTTGGAAAGCTAAATAGATCTTTCATAACTTTCAAATTTAATGTTATGTAGAAATCCAATTGCATCATGGTGAAAATTTTTCATCAATTTGTTGCTTGATATATGAGCAATGCAAATACAAGCAATAATCTAGGTTTTTTCTTTGTAAACCCTTTGCGCTTACTTCAAGATTTTCTTTATTATCATATGTGGATTGTAGCATTGCAAAAGCCCATGATTGAGCCCTTGATCATCTTTGTATTCATCACTCATGTTGCATGGTATAACTCTCAGTTTCATGTTTTTTTCTTAATTCATGGAATTTTTTATATAAAATATCTTTTTTAAAATCTATTCTTTTCATACTTTGGTGATCAGCCAAATCTTATGGTTGTCATTGATTAGTTAGATTGTGATGTAGCTTTAGGATTCTTGATCTACCAATTCTTCTAGGAAATTACTTGAGTCCTTAGCTTTCCCTATAAGAATGTGTCCAATTTTAATATTGTCAAACCTGGAGAGGAGCCCTCCTAGGCTATTTTGAAATACCTTTACAACTTCTCATTCCTAATGCTAATTTTGCTTAGGCTTGTGGGTATTTTTTCATTGGAATAGTAAGTGATCACACAGATGTGTCGTTGAAGTTAGATGTTAGAAGTTTGATCGTTAACCCTTTGTGAATACCTTGATTGGGGTAAGGATTTTTTTACTTGATATTCTAAAAGAGTTTATGTTAGGAAAAAGGCATTTAGGGAGACCATCAACAAGGTCACAGTTGGCAAACGAGAAAAGCCATAAAGTGAATAGATCAAATAAAAAATGGAGAGAAATATTTATGTATCAATGATTTGTCTACATCTTACCTGTTGAAGTTTTGTTGTCAATCAATTTGAAAGGTAGTGGTCAAAGCAAATGTTTTTTCTCATGGTCAAGTGCTTAGTGAAATTACCATGAGTTGGGTGAGACTATAGAATGTCTTAGGTATTGGTGGGCTCAGATTTTGAAGAAGATGACACTCGGATACTCAAGTTATTGGAAGAGAAAATTTCTCTTTTCATTTAGTCATCATTATTAGAATAACCTGATGGGATTTATAGTCTAATAGGGTTTTACAATCTTACAAATTAAGAGGATTAGTGACTTGCATTTGGCTGCTATTATTGACGTGAAAACTAAAGAAACTAATCGCAAAAATCTCATGATCAATATTATGTTCCCATGTTGGCTGGTATTATTGATGCTTGGTTCAATTAACTTAAAAAATTCCAAACTAATAAAAAAATGTTATGCCTAATTCATTATACACATTATCAACTATTGTGTCAATCATGTCTTCCTTGATATAAGAAGTTATCTCATCAAGTTTGCTTCTTTTTTTGGTTTTTAGCCTTTGTTGGAGTGCATCGTTTGATGTTTTTGCTATCTCCTTGTATCATCTATTGTCCCCTTGAAACCTTTCAAGATATCTTCCTCGAGTTGACCCCATTATTTCTCAAAACCACTCAATGGCAGCTCTTCTCTTGATATTTCTTAGGATATTTTCCTTGAGCTTACTCCAATACTCCACGAGACCTCTCAATGATCATTGTGAGGTTGTTTGTGTTTTTGAACATCATATTTTGCTTGTTTACTCAAAATTTTATTGTCATCATATAAGTCTTGAAATGATCATTTGATCACGTGTCCCTTTTTTGATTATTCAAGTCCATTGAACTTGAATAGTACTCTCCTTTTCAACCACATATCTTGTTAATAAATAGTAATAATGTTGTTTGAATGTGTCACGTGTAACAAATCCTTTGGCTTCTAAAACTCAGCTCCTTTGAGTGTTTGCAGTAGGCTTTTAAGAGAATTTTTGGCATGCTTTCTATTGTGGAAAACATTTATTGTTCTTGAAGGAAAGTATTGATCGATGATATACTGTAATCAAACTTATCTCATAAATTATAATAAGCAAATTTGTGGAAAATGGATCAACTGATGGCATCCTGAAGGCGGCAAAGTGTGGAACAAAATATCAAATGAGGTAACATTATCTTTTGTAGTGGTGGAGGTGGTTGAAAAATAAACATTTTAAACTTTTTTAGTAGTGGTGATGAAGGTATGGACATCTTTAAGCTCAATGGAAAGTTTGAAATCACATCTAGAATGGTAATAAGAAAAATCGTAAACCTTGAATTGTTAATGGATGCTGAAATGAATCTCTTTGTGAACAATTGAAATGTCATAGGAATGGTGCATGGAACATTTGAAGGTAGATTAGTTGAAATCTCATTAAAATTTGGAACATTTGAATGTCAACCAAAAATTTGAAGAAGAATTCAAAGTAATGTCATCTGTAGAATAGATGGAAGAAGTATAATCTGAAAGAGGCATCTTCTTATGTGGCATGTTTGAAAATTTGATTTGGGTTTTCTTTGGATAGAATAATAATGAGAGTGGAACCTAATGTATAGTCATGAATATACAAGTGGCAATAAAAATTTGTGGAATCGTTGGCTCATTAAAACTTCTCATGAATTCTCATTAACAATTGATAATTTCTCTCCAAACATGTCATTAAGAAAAACGTGAAGGGTGTAAAAATCCAAGGATATTGTTATCAACTAATAAATATTATGTGAAGCTTAGTTCTCATAATTTAATAGCCTATGAAATACCATTTCATATATATAAACCCTAGTAGATCTTTTCTCCCTTGTCGTTTATTCAAATTATTCATTTGTCAATCACAAGGTAACTCTGCTTTATTGCAAAATCACAAAACACTACAAAACTTTTGTTTGCATTTTGGAGAGTCTACTCAATAGCTCGTCATCCATAGCAAAATAATGGGAGGTAGTGACTCACATTTGTAGAGATTTAGGTTTAGATTTTTGGGAGTGAAAGAAGCTTGGAAAATTTACTCTCCTTATTTAAGTATGCTATGTGCAAGTGTTATTTCTTTTTCTTTAAACCTAAAAGTATGTGTGCTGATCCTCACAATACGTGTTATATTATTGTCATACAACTATTGTTTGTATATGAAAACATATATGATAATCTATTCATGACATCACACTAGATTTTTTTTCCTTGTATAATCTTGATGTAGGATGTATATAACAATATTTTTTAATCTTCTTAGATGTCTTGTCCACCAATGCTATTTAAAAAGGATGTTGGTGAGTATTATCACCAAGTTTGAAACTTGTCAACCGATCGTGTTTATTTTTGACCGTGGGATATGTTCATACAATGCCTTGGATTGTTCATTAACTAACAAGTATTATCACCAAATTTGAAGTAGGTACAAATGACAAAAGTTCTTTTCAAAACTTCTAATTGATTGGGATTTGATAGCTAAACTCCAATTCACAATTCTTCATTTGCATCAAAATTTCTATCACATGGATTAACATAAATATTTTCTAATTTTTTTACTATTATACTTGAGATCCACTCTTGAGAAAAAAACACTCAATAAAGTTGAGTAGAGTAGCACAATAAAATGTGATAGGATGAATGAAATAATGTAGTAATACATAAACCAAAATGAAAATAATAGGAAAATTCTAGTCTATGAATTGTAGAAAACTTTAATTATTAAGTAGACACTCATTTTTGGAAAACCTGATCGAGACTCAAATATTTCCTCAAAAATCATAATTTAAATTTCAAAAATTCTTCAAGAAAACAACTAAAGATTAAATCCTTTTTCAAAAAACAATCAAGATTCAAAACACTGTTTATGGAAACCAAATCAAGAGTCAAAACCTTTCTTGGAAGCTTAACTACGACTCAACTCCCTTCGTGAATACCCAACTGATGCTCAACACCTTTGGCGCACCCCAAGGCTTGAAACAACTTCAGAGGGTCTTAGAATTTAAATACCTTTTTGAGTCCTTTTTCTCGAGAGATCCTTCTCAAATCACAAATGTCATTTTGTGGGACCATGTCAAGTACTTCCTTCACATTAGAAGGGTCTTCATATGTTGCAATATTGTCTAAGCCCTATTAAGACTACTTCTTGAGTCTTTCCTCTCAATACCTCCGTCAACATAGTTGAGGCCCTAAGCTTTATTGCGTGTTGCCTTCAATTTTCTAAGACCTTTTCTAAAATAATGGTCCACACATATCACTTGTCTTTTCATGATTGTTTTATTATTAAATTCTTAAGATCATCTTGAGAACATTTGATAGTTATGTGTTAATTATTTCTTGCACTTGTAACATTGGGTGACATAATGGTATGCAATAATGTCAATAAAGTTAGAATCAATCATTTGTTTACCTTTATCTATGACTATTTTTTGAAGTGATTGGGTAACGTAAATTGTAAGTGTGTTTTTTCTTTTTTGTTGGTAGAATATAAACTCTCTTTAGGGGCATTCTTAATCCTATTTTTCTATAAGCCTTACTTGCTTTAAGCACATTTTTTAATCATATTTTTTGTAATTCTTGTAATCCAATACTAAATTAAAAGTCTCCTCCGACATGTAAACATTATATCTTAACAAGTCACTAGCAAACTTCAGCCATAATCCATTCTTAGCGACTATGAAATTGGGTAACTCTTCTAGTTCATACCTGATCGTGAATTCATTTGATTTCACGATCATTGAACCGTGTTTAAGTTTGTTTGATTCATCTAATAACCTCTCTTAATAAGTACTTGGTAACTTTTGTTTTTCAAGAAACACTTTCATTTCATCTCATGTCTCTAACACTTCATGGTCAAATATTTCTTTCTTGCACTTGACTCTCAAGTTAATCTTAGCTTGGCCCAATCGTTCATGTGTTAGTGTACTTAACATTTTGGAATTATGACCTTTAGTACCCTAATCAAAATGATGGCCAATCTAAATTGACCATTTCATTAAAACTTTTGCGTTTCATTGAATATCAAATGATAGAGCCCCAACTTTTATGTCTAATTCTCATTTTCTTGATCATGTTCACAACTCATTCGAACTTCCAATTTTAAACATGTCTACAAGGTCTTAGTGGAGCTTGGTTATGCATCATGTTATGAGTTTAGCTCCCATTGGTTCTAAGTGCCAAATCTTCATTAATCTTTAGGGACTACATAGTTTAACATGGTGCTTCTTATCGTCTACTTACTTTAAGAGCTCTAGGAGCATGATTATTAAGTTGAGCCTAAATTCTTGTGGCTTTTCTGCCATCAATTCTTCAATAGGACCCTTAAATGTTAAACCATCAGAATACCTCGACATGTTTTTTATTCATGCTCATGTGATTGAATTTTCATGATAATATAATGACATACATTGCTCATCAAGGGTCTCCAGAGCATTTCTACCATTTTGTTTAAGGTTCCTTTGTACTTGACAACAATATCATGGTGTGTTGTAGGTAAGAAGTTTGTATCAAGTGTTGAGCCCATTGCATGTTTGTATTATGAAAGTATAGGAGTAGTTGATGATCGAAGTGGACAATAGTCTCTTTATTTAAAAGGGATGACCTTTAGTGCTTCATAGCTTTTTGTAATGCATACAAATCCTTGTCATATGTAGGGTATTCCTCAATAACTTTTTAGCATCTTGGAGTAATATGTCATGAGTTGTCCCTACTGCATTGATACAGTTGGATTGGTATGGTTATTCCCTACATTGGTATGGTTTTTTATATGGTTTCTTGGTTGTACAAGCAGTAAAGCATAGAACCTAAAATGTGTTGACAAATTTTTTCACCCATCCATTAGCCATTAGATCCATAGTTTGAGGTCCTTGATCTTTATTCACATAGCACTTCTTTTGGTCCTTGGCCTGTTGATATCTTTGCACCCATCGTATTGTACCACATATATGGATTTTCAGGTATTGCTTGACACATATCTAGAGGTACAACCCCAAACACGAATGCAACAATATGCTTCTTAGTGGTAGTAAACCTAAGTATGCTTTATCCTCATCTTGATGTTATTTAGGATGCATCCCAAAGACTTAAGACATGTCAAGATGAAATTCTTGTGGCTGGTAATCTCCATGATGATTCTAGTTTGCTCTTGCTTCACCTGTACTCAAAGGGTAGATAATCTTCTCGAGTATTCTTGATCTCTACTTGAGCGTTTTGGTTCATTTTTAGTACAAACATCAAAGACACATTCAAATTAATTATTTGCAAAGTCTCAAAGGCTTGCCCTTGATCTGTGGTAGTCATCATCCTCTTACCTTTATCTACATTCTTGTGAAACTTGTTTGGGTATATCTCTTGATGAAGCTTGAAATACTTGTTGATGATATGTCCATCAATTTTCTAATGGTCAAAGTACTTGCCGTATTCCGCTTAGGTTGTTGGTGCACTGAAGAAATTGTCTTTTTATTGATCTTTTTTTACCCCACACTTGACAAGTGCATCATCTTTTATTGGCACAAGCATCATCTTATAGCATATGCTTGCTTTCATTTTCTTGATCATCATTGCAAACAAATAGCATGTCTTAAGATGATAAAAGGCAGCAACCAAAATTTTGTTGCAGTGGGATAATATGATACCAAAATGTATTTCATCATAGTTTAGTGAAACTCAAAGTTTTCACTACTTGTCATCAAAACTCATTGGTATACTTCCATAGTATTTGATCATGTTGGTATCATAAATTATGCTACTTACATCATCATTTCGTTCTTTGCTACTGAAATGTCTCTCTTATTGGATCTCTCTCCTCAATTGTCAAAGGAATGAGTTACCCCTCACAGTCTTTTTGATTTTCTAATCTTTGTTATAACAAATTGAAGTATTTTGATACCATAAATATAATTAGTTCGTATCTTTTGCAAAATCTTTTAATTTATTTGAAGGCTAGAGGGGTGATAGTAGAAATTCAGTTGAGTGATAGAGTAGAAATTCAATCGATAACATCATTCAATTTAGGAGTTTGTAGTATCTTTTGTGCATTAGTGAATTTACATTTTGAAAGATGTCATTCCAATACATGAGTTGTCTGAAGAGGAATCTTTTCTTATTATTCAACCCTTTTTTAGTAGAATTATTTTAGGGGTTATTATGATGACTCGCAAGGATTTTACAATCCTATAGATTGTTGCCAACGCTTGGGACCTACTATCAAAGGCACTGATCATGAAAAACCTGTGATTCTTAATTGCCTTCATATAATGGAATCTATTCCAATAATCTTGAACTAGCAAATGTGATGACTAATATGTTACACCCTTGATGGTGACCCAAGATCAAATTTCATGTCAATTGTGCCTTCCTTAGTATAGAAAGTTATCTCCTCAGGTCTGTTGGTCTCAGGTTATTGTCCTACGCATCAATTAATGTGTTGGTTTTTTATTGTGGACACATTTTTTCTCTCAAGAGTTATCAGGATATTCTCCTTTGGTTGAGAACAGTACTTTTAGGGACCTTTCGATGATTTTTTTTTTTTTTTTTTTTTTTTAAACCTCTTGATACACATATTGATATGTTTCCTGAGTTTTTTTTTTTGATATTCAAAGGGGCATGAGCCTTACAGTTACATGTTGATGCGATCCTCACGGAGGATCATACATGAAATCTAGCAACATCAACTTAATAAGCGGCTTGGGGTATGAAGTCCCCGTATCCCACACAAAGTCATTACAACAAGCAGCCCGTGCCACCCAATCGGCAGGCTCATTTCCTTCCCGGTATAGATGCGTTATAGTGAGGGCGTCCAGTTCTCTAGCACATCGAATGATCTCAGCAAGAGGTCCAGTCTCAGGAGCACTGGTAATAAGCTTCCGGACTGTTAACATAGCCGTCATGCAGTCCGTTTGCATCTCAACAGCCCGGTACTGAGGCAAGGATCTCCGTAGTAGGTGAAAGGCCTCCAGAATCGCCTGAACCTCCATGGCCTCGCTAGCCTGTGAGACAAACCTCCTACCCATAGCCAAGAGAGGCTTCCCCATATGGTCTCTCACAACCACTCCAATGCCCGCAGAGTGTAAGCCACAAGCAGCGTCGCAGTTCACCTTAATCCATCCAGTGGGAGGGGGAACCCAACAATGGGTAACAGACAGTTCAGGCGAACTGTACAGGTTCCCGCGGGACATGGATGCATGAATGTTGCTCTGGTCAGCTACAGCAGCGATCTCGATCTTAATATTGCGTAGTAATGTGCCGAGGTTGCCAGTGGAGGCATTGTGTCTCTTCGCATTCCTCCTTCCCCATAGATAGTATAAGGACGTAGCCACAGTTGCGGCATGCGCTGCCCCGCCACCGTTCCTTGCCGCTGGCGAACCAATGAAGGCCATAAATTGGCGGATGAAATCACTGCCGGCGCCGTCCACCTCCACATCGGCGGGATTCATCTTAACAGCAACGACGGCGTCACGAACAATGATGTTTCGCCAAAGATCCTGGGCTTGCGGGCAGCTCCAGAAGACATGGTGCGCGGTCTCCTCTGCCTCACAGCCCCACACTCAGCGGCGGTTCTCAGCCATGCCCCTCCGCGCAAGCCACGTCGCCGTGGGGAGGTAGTCACCCACCACCCGCCAGAGAAACAGCCGCACCCGCGGCAGAGTTTTAAGCTTCCACAGCCCCCGCATCTGATTAGAGCTCCACCAGCTCGCCGTGGGAGCGCCGACGCCCTGTCTGCATTTCAGGTCACAGTAAATTTTGCCATTATCAATCTTCTCCGTTTCCGTGTGTACCTGGACCAGCATATCACGAGCAGAGGACCGCGCCCTGGGAAGATGGAGAATTCTGTCAATGAGCATATCACTAGCCCAAATTCGAATGCTGCTGACATCCCACTCGCCCTCTTCATTGATACAGTCCGCCACCCTCGCCGGCCACCCAGTCTTCATGTTAATTAACGTCGGCCAAATGCAAATGGGGAGGAAGCCAAGCCAATTATCTTCCTCAAATCTCGCCTCCTTACCGTCTCCAATTCTCCACACGAACTCCACCACCGCAGTCGGCATCGCCTCGAGCACAAGCTTGCCAGAGTGAGATAAATTCCATGGGATCTTTGAGGTCAGCAGGTTGCCCACGTACTTCCTCCTGAAGATGTCAACCCAGGGGCTATCCTCACGACACAGCACCCTCTTGCACTGCTTCATCATCAAGACATGTTGCCAAACACGGAAGTCCCTCAACCCCAGGCCGCCCGCATTCCTTGGAAGCGTAACACAGCTCCAAGGCGCGTAATGGATCATGTGAGTATTGCTTGCACCATTCCACAGGAAATTCCTCACGCGCCGCTCCATCACTTCAATGACACCCGCCGGCACGGTGCAATGTCGAAGAATATACGTGGGGATAGCATTAAGCACCGAATTGGCCAGAGAGACTCTGCCAGCCAGGGACAGGGGACGAATCCTCCAACCAGCAATGCAAGCCTCCATTCTCTGGATTAAGAAGTTTAAATCAGCCAGCTTAAGCCTCTTAGCCGCAATTGGCACTCCAAGATAATTCAGAGAACTCCCGCGCACCATGCGAAGCTTCTTAGCAACCTTCTTTGTCGTTATCGTGCTGCTCCTCCGGCTGAAGTGAACACTAGATTTAGAGAAGTTAATCAGCAGTCCTGCAGCTTTACTGAAACACTGAGTGACACTGCGAATTGAACTTTGCGCGTTGCATGGCCATAAATAAGGACGTCATCCGCATATAATAAGTGGGAGACCATGGGTGCATGCTGCCCTGGTCTGAATCCCAGGAGCTGTTTGGTCTCATACTCGTGCATTAGTGCCGAAAGAAATTCCGACGCAATTACGTATAGATACGGTGATAGAGGGCATCCCTGTCTCAGCCCTCGATGACGTCCTCGAGACCTCACATTGACCATTTTGCTTTCTCCCTTTCCTCTTCGGTTACTCGCTGCCTTTTATAACTACCTGTTTTTGAACATTTTTCATGTATTAGTTACGTCACATATCCTCCTGTTTATTCCTCTGCAAGGATAGATAAGAGGTTAATTTGCATTCATCGTAAAGGTAAACATGGTATCAGATGGGCTAAAGTTGTTTTTTTTTTTTTTTTTTCTCAGGTCAATAATATGGATAGGCTAATAGAGATCATAAAGCAAGCTGCAAAAGAAGGTGCTATTCTACTTTACACACTTGCAGATCCATCCATGGCAGATACTGCCAAGCAGGCATGCAAGGTTTGGGGTGTGCCATCTACAGATATTCTACGGCCAACTATAGAGGCCATAGCCAACCATATTGGTGTAGCCCCATCCGGCATTCCTCGAGGGGCTCCTGGCCGGAAACCGCTGAACGACGATTACTTCAAACGAATTGAGGCTATAGATTTCACAATAAAGCAGGATGATGGAGCTCTTCCACAGAACCTAAACCGTGCCCACATTGTACTCGTTGGTGTGTCTCGTACTGGCAAAACTCCTTTGTCGATTTATCTGGCTCAGAAAGGCTATATGGTGGCCAATGTTCCTATTGTTATGGGCGTTGAGTTACCAAAGGCATTATTTGACATTAACCAAGAGAAGATCTTTGGTTTGACAATAAATCCAGTGGTGCTACAGACCATCAGAAAAGCAAGAGCAAAGACTTTGGGTTTCCAGGGTGAAATGAAGGGCAACTATTCGGACATGGAGCATGTTAGGGCTGAGTTGAATTATGCTAATAAACTTTTTGCAAAGAACCCTGTATGGCCAGTAATAGGTAATTAATTCACTGAAACTTTGTTATTGCAATTATTGTTGTTGTTGTTTATGCCCAGTTCAACTTTTGTATTTTTATTATTATTATTATCATCGTCTATTTATTCGCAGAGGTAACTGGAAAGGCCATAGAAGAGACTGCTGCGGTCGTTGTGAGAATTCACCATGATAGGAAGAAGAAGTGCTTTCTACCTCGGATTTCCAAGAGATACTGAACAATTAATTACATGTACATATGGTATATTATTCTATACTCAGATTGTACCTTATGTTTAACACAAGTCATGAATTGTTCTAAAAATGATATAATAATAGTAGGGATCAATCAAGCCTTCTAATTAGCTCGATTTCTGCTGTGAGGATTTCTTTCTTGTCCAAACCAACTGTTCCTTCCTTGCCCATGGCGGCAAAATTGATGAAAGCAAAGTTTTATTCTTCGCCATCTCCAACCAAAAGTGAGTTTCATAACACAGCTGATTAATAAGCTCGTCCAATGGCCAATGGGCCCAAGGCTCAATTTCATTGATGCTCCACCCACATACAGTATTCGTCCAGCGACCTCGTCGTTTTCAACATCTCATGTCGTCCTCTCCAACCACGGGTGTCCTTCAGACGCACGACACGCACCAGCTGCGCCAGAGTCGCACCGTCGCACGCACTCGATTCTACGTACACCGTGTCCGCGAGAGCCTGTTGAGCCGTGTGGCGATGTTCTTCTGCTCCATCCTGCTCACCCTCCTCCTCATCGTTGGCATTGTCCTCTTCGTTGTCTGGCTCAGCCTCCGCCCACACCGCCCACGCTTCTACCTCTCCTCCTTCTCCTTCCCCTCCATCACCCCTTCTTCTACAATCTCTTTCAATGTTACCGCTCGCAACCCCAACGCCAAGATCGCCATCTCCTATGGCGACTTCTCCGCCGCCGTCTTCTACAGTGATCGCCTGCTAGCCAGCTCTGCTGCCGTTTTCTCCGCCTTTTACCAGCCGCCCAAGAACACCACAGATATCTTGGGCCAGGTCGGCATCGCAGACCGGCAGGATGTCGGGGTTGCTGGTATCTCCGGGTATGTAACCGCCGGTCGGGTCGAGTTGCGGCTCGAACTGAACTCGATGATCCGGTTCAGGCTGTCGACGTGGGACACGCATCGGCACCGGCTCCACGTCAACTGTGAGATGGCGGTGGGCCCAGAAGGTAACCTCTTGCCGGAGTTCCAAGGGGAGAGATGCTCCGTATACTTCGGTTAGCAATCCTTAGGCTCTCTACTTGTCGACAGGTGATTTTAGTTTTTCACCAAGCATCGTCGTTGGCCAAGATTTGTTTGAACAGTATAGAAAAATTATAACAAAAATGTGATATTTAAAATAAATTAATATTATATATATTTGTTTTTTTTTTAATATAGGTAAAATAAATAAATAATAATTATATATAAAGCAGTGCAACTAGCGAAGAAACGGAGAATTGGGGAAGCATTAAGCAACCCGATTGTGGCTCATACATATACTTGGCTGTGCTACAAAAGGGTGAAAAAAATTATTTAATCTCCAGCAATAACAAATTATTGGATAATGACATAAAAAATTAATTCGAAAATATAATTATTTTTTTAAAAAAAAGCTACATTTTGATATAATATTGTTTCAGGTACATCAAAATCCAATAATTGCATTTAGATTTTTCAAGGCAGACTCGTATATCCAGTACGCAAATCTCCAACGCTAAGCAGTGTTGGACTTCAATGAACCAGAATCGACTGTCCAACAAAGCAAGGTCCAGCTCTCATGTACACGTTGTCGTTTTGTTTGATAAAACGTTAACCGAACCTCTGAATTGCAAGCCAACGATCCACCATTTGTCAACCGTTCGGTTGGAACAAATGTCATCAACTTCGGAGGCTTTGATGTGGTTGGAAAACTTTTGATCAACTCTTTACTGTATCAGCCATCTGACACTAAAAAGAAAAAGCATATCAAAATGGTTGAAAAATACGTGTTCAATTTGTGTAATGCATCAAAAGAGTTATCACTCGCACAATTTATGGTAAAGACTTACAACTCGTTAGCAAATCTTTTCAAACTTTATAGTCACCAGAAAGCGATGGAGAAGAAAACAACTTCACCAATGCATATCAGGAAAAACGATTCGAAGCGTACCAAGGAACGAACCAAAATTGATCGAGTTTCGGCTCGGATCTAGCTCAAATTAGATCTGCTCTAATTCTAGATACAGGATTTATCACATATGTTGTCGGTTCATCTTCAGCATTCGCTTAAAGAAAAGCGAGGGGAAGCCGAGCTTACCGATAAGGAACCCTGGGCTATTGTCGAGGGGAAAAGGCCAATTCCCCTAAAGCAATTCCATTTGGGCGGCGGCGGTTTCTTGTTGTTGGTTGGCGTCCGTGGCTTCTCCGATGAGCGAGGGAGTCTAAATTGGTGCTGGAAGGAGAGGAATTGTGTCCGACTTTGTTCAAGTAATAACCTTTTTGATGAATTAAACAGATTGATGGATTTGTGGCTTAGTTAAGGAATGTTGGCTTCACTGGTTCTGAGAGCGCAAAAGAGTAGGAACTTAACATGACTACCAAAGAAGCCATGCTGGGCCTTAGCGCAGGGTCTTCTTGGATGCAAAGCAGACCAATTTGCAAACATCTCAATGCTTGCTCAGGTATGAATCGGTCTCCGAGGGTGGGATCCATGGTCAGCAACGGTTGCCCAAGGATCCAGTTCTGCCAAACCTAAAAGACAAAACTAAATGATTATCGCCCATCTTTGCAACCGGCAAGCAATGCGAACATTCCTAATGCTTACAAATCTTAGGAGATCTTCCGAATCCATGGAGTCGTCAAGGCAAATGTTCCTCCGACCTGTGACAATCTCTAGGACTAGCACGCCATAACTGTACACATCTGATTTTGTGGAGAAGAAGCCTCGCAGCGCATATTCTGGTGCCATGTAACCACTGCAGCAAGGAGTTGGAGAGCAGTTATAATTGTAAGAATAGAAATGTACGTGAGATGAGAAAGATGCAAGAAAGAGAGTGATGTACTACTTACTATGTACCCGCTATTCGACTTGTGCTTCCCTGGACTTCATGGTTGGCAAACAATTTTGCAAGGCCAAAGTCTGATATCTTAGGGTTCATGTTGCCGTCTAACAAGATGTTGCTTGCCTTCAGATCACAATGGATTACTTTGACGCGCGAATCCTCGTGGAGGTAAAGAAGGCCTTGAGCAATTCCTTCGATGATCTTATATCGTGTTCCCCAATCCAATCGCGTTCTTCTAATAGGATCTGTTCCATCCCAGTAAAGGATATCTCTATCAATAATAAATATTGATGTGCGGCTTGAAGCAACAAACGGATTGCAAGCAAGCTCCAGTGGCCAGTCACGTTGGAGGATGAGCACGTTTGCTTACCAAATAAGAGCTTGTCAAGGCTTGAATTGAAGAGATACTCGTAGACAAGCATCTTTTCCTCCTTCTCCAAGCAGCAACCAAGCAACCTCACGAGGTTTCGGTGCTGAAACTTTGCCACAAACGCAGCCTCATTTTTCAGTTCTTCCAGTCCCTGCCCTGAAGTTTTTGAAAGCTTTTTCACAGCTATTTCTTGTCCATCTTGGAGAACACCCTGTTAGAAATTCAGAGAAAAGAAAACATAACGAGTTGAGCAAAATCAAAGGTATGCTCGGTGGTCATTCTTTTTACTCACCTTATAAACAGCTCCAAATCCCCCTTCTCCAAGCTTGTTTTCTTTGGAAAAATTATCGGTTGCAATGACTAACGTAGAAAAATCTACCAAAAGAGATTTATCTCTTCTTATCTCCTCTTCGTTGTCATCGTGCTCTAGAGGAATTGAAATCAGCATTAACTATGCTGCAATAAAATAGAAACGCTCACCATTGGAACGAGGATGAAGAAATTATACTCATCGGCGTAACGGAGAGCTTCTTCTGCCTTCTTAGTAGATATACACCACTCGCGCACATGAAAATCAAACTCGCACCTTCCACGATGGCGATTATTGAAAGAGTTAATGTGTTGCCTTGTTTTCCTAAATACAAAAAGAAGAAAAAATGCAGCAGTTATGTATGCCTCCGAGAAGAAAAGGTTTGGGAGCTTTAAGAGGTAAAACATCACAAAAGTTTAGGTGACACGAGTATTTGAACCTGACCTTCTCCGGTATTTGCCCCTGTGGTATTGCTTCCACCAACAGCGGCAGCCGGCATAGACGAGGACGGCGATTCGGCATAAGACGGGTTAAAGAACTCATAAACCTCAAATCTCAAATAGCAGCTCAGTAAACAAATTCGACCCCCCAAGTTTTTCGTGTAGAATGAATTGAGCCCATATTGCAGACACCTGAAGCAGGCAGTGCTCATAAGGTCCCCCGTACACCAGGCCATCGAGTATATCTTGTGTTTCTGTGCATCATTGGATTCATTCACACCAACCATAAATCTCGAAGTTGACACGGCAGCCTGCAAAGCGATCTCACCCACTATGTCCACGATCCGATTCGCGAATGCCACAGGGTCACTCGAGATGAGAATACTGCTCGCAGCCCCTAAAATTTTCTCGCCGACCTCACCCGTGAAGTTTCTGTTGTCGTAGCGGAGAAAGCACAGATTCTGGAATACAGCGGCGGAAACGCTGCGGTTGCATCCATTGCCGGCGGAGTCAAGGACCATAGAGACAGATGTGTCGAGGCAACTGCCGCAGGCGAGTTCAGAGGCATCGGGACGGCACTGAGCGAACCCAAATATCGTGTAGCCTCCAACTTGGGTGGCACGCCCAGAACGGAGCTGTGTCGAGTTGGAAGTGGAAGAGGCGAGGTCCTCAAGGAGGCGGAGGAGGCCCGACTCGTTGAGGCTTCCGGAGGTGTACTTCTTATCGGAACATTGAAAGAAGACGGGCTCTTCATTTGCATTAGTTGTCCATGTGGAGATGAGAAGGATGATTTGCAAGAATAGGAAGAGACGGAGGACAAGCGGTGGCGGCATTGTAGCGCCAGAGAAGATGACCCGACGGGAGAATGCCCCTTCAACTCTCTAACCAGCATCCAACGCAAAAATCAATGAACAATGTAGATCGGACAACGAACTTTCCTTTATTTTTTTTTTTTCAAATGTTTTTTTTAATAATAGTTCACATGACTAATTTGATCTCAACTATGTAAATATTATTATTTTAACAAAAAAAAAAAAAAAAAACGATACATTTTCAACGGTAACTTTTTAAATTTATATGGTCAAGAGCTGCCACTGTTGTTTAATTAGAAATGATAGTTGATCGACATATGTAAAACCTCTGTGGGCTGCTCGATGATGAACAGGATGGGCCGGCTTCGCTGGCCCCACACACAAATCACCAACTTCCTTCAGATTATTATTTTTTAAATATTTTAAAAAATATAATTTTCTTTTTGCCAAAAAAATATGAATCTTAAATTTATTTTCAAATGTAAATTTTAAATATTATTATGTTTAAATGGTACTTTGTAACTTTGCTTTCTAATATTATATTTCATTATCGTTGTGTTCCAATTGTTGTTATTGTAGCCTTATTGTGCAATAGATGTTTTTATTCTCATCAAGCTGTTGTTGGTAGATTACATGTTCGATCCTCCGTGAGGATAGCACCTATTAATGTACTTTTGTTGGGCTTGTGCCCCTTTTGAATATCAAAAAAAAAAAAAAAAAAAAAAAAGATGTTTTTATTTTTTTTTAATTTCTTTTTAGTGCATTAGCTATCCATGATAGAAAAGGTGGCATGTCTTAGATGTTTTCAATATGTTGTCACAAATGATAAATTAGGTTGTTGCTTAACAATATCAAAAGTATAAGTTGATTGTTTAAATTAAAGCTATGACTTGTTCACTATTGAATTGTCGCAAATATTATTAAATATAATATGATTAATAAAATATAGGTTGAAAAAAATACCATCATTTAATTGATACACAAATATTGAGTTTTTGATACTCTATTGTTGATTCAATTATTTTAATAATAAATAGAATTAATTTAACTTATAAATAAGATTTTATTAAACATTTTTGTGGCTAAATATTTTTATATTAAACCAAAGTGTAGCTCATACAGCAGAACAAATAATGAATAGTTTAGCTGGTAAGCCATCTACCTTGTGAAAACAAACATCAAAAATAAACATTAAAGCCACGTTACATGCTGAATTAAACAATAAAAAAAAATGCATTTGTTTTTGGAATATGCTCATCGTTAGGATCATCAATAACTGCAGAATAACGTCACACAATAAATAAATAAATAAATAAATAAATATATATATATAATTAAATTAGAACATAGTTTTGACAATTGTAGTCTGACGTGCCATTGAAATAAAATAATGAGCCGGCTTTTTTTAGTAAAATACTTCATCATATAATAGTTGTTATTATCATTGTTTTGGTTTTTAATTTTTCAAAATTGCTTGAAGTTTACTCTTCATTCTTTAGTGTGCTTGAGTGTACTACTTATACATATTGCTTGAAATATATATTTTTCACACAAAAAAAACTCTCAAAATTTAATTGATCATGACATTAACTATTTTGTATGCTCATGAATCCTTTTTATGTAATTCATACCATTCTTAAGATTACAATTTTATCTTAATGTGAGTATGAGCATTATCCTCAGCTTAGATAATTATATCTTAATTGTATTAGTTAGTATAATGAATCACATGAATAAGTCATTATAATTCATATTATGAATAGAATTATTAATAAAAAAAAGGTGAAAGAACTAAAATAAGAATATATTAATAGAATTTTGATGCAAAAAAAGTTTTTATATGGACAAAAAATAATATTTTAAAAGGTTCATTATTTTGAATTATGAGAGTGGCCTAAATGAAAAATAGCATATAGATATTTAAACTCATAAATTTTTATATAGTTGATGTGGTAGTTTGGTTATATAATAAGATCTTTTTTTCTTAATTGTAAAATATTCATGCTAAGATAATCAATTTGTAAAATAGGTTGAATGATTTAACATATTGCCTTTTCTTAAAGATGTGAATAAGGCAAATACAATATTCTCACATGTTTAGGTGAAGTCTTTTATTATGTTTTCATGCATAACGTATATTATGATGCATTTAGGAAAACTTTTTAATGTATCTATGTATAATATATAAAAAAAACAAAAGAACATGTGTAATAATTCGCTATAAGCAGAGACTTGAGTAACTAGGCAAAATGCATTAGATTGTAAGTTTAATGTATCTATATATAATATATAAAAAACAAAAGAGTAGGTTGATAATTATTTTCTTTGCACCATATTGCTTACAAACAAATCACTCGTCATCAATGTAAACAAACATGTATTATAATTTATTAATAGATCCATCATTTACATAAGATAATCATGAGTTTACATAAAAAAGTACACAAGTATGAAGGCCATAAAAGACTTGTGCAAAATGTAAAAGAATTAATAATTCATTGGAAAGAGAGACTCGAGCAAGAAGGCAAAGTGCATCAGATTACAAGTAATGGTTGCTAGGTAAGTCATCCCAACTCGTGGTGGACCATGGTTATAAGCCAATTTAAAAACATATTAAAAAATAATTTTAATCACTAAATAAAAACTCTTTTTTATAAGAAGTATTACCCTTATATCAATGCTTTAGGGTTCTTCAAGAAAAAGCTACACATTTGAGAATGCAATAATTTATAAGTTAAATCACAAGCAAACACACAATAAGCATCCATAATTAATCACTCGAAATTAAGCCCTCAAGGCCTAAATAGTCAAAGTTATGCCCTCAAAATGAAAACATTCAAAGTCGAACCCTCATGACATAGATGTTTGACGGTGAATTGCTTAGACTATTAACTCGAGGTTTGAACCTTGAGGTACACTTAAGATCTAACTATCAAGGCCCAATAACTTGAAGTTGAATCTTCAAAATCTAGACACTCAAGGTTGAAACCCCAAGAATAGAGGCTTGAGATTGAACCGTTAAAGTGAAACACTTATGATCCATATACACGAGGTTAAACACGCAACACGTGCAAGTTTGACCCTTGAGACCCAAAAGCTCAATAGACTCTTGAGGTCAACTTTGTAAGTCTTAATGGTTAAAAATTTGTTTCCTATTACGAACTTCATTTGAAAATTATAATTAGCTTTGTGACATTAACAAAAATGAGGATACATAACTTTCCTTACGAATGAAATAAAGTAATACAACAATAATCACTACAATAATCTTTTGTATATCTCATCCTTTTGGTGTAACCTATCTCCATTCCTGGCATAATCCAATAGCCAACCCATACCTAAGGCCACCACCATTAGCTTCACTGCATGGTATATCACCATTGAGAAGATAAGGAGTTGTCATTGCATGTGGCATCATTGCTGAGAAGATAACAAATAAGATTTAATTGTCCAGATTCAAGACACGTGATCTATCTTTTTAGAGATTGGAACTCTTTCTGAGAAAGAAATCTCTAAAAAATTTCTAAACATTCTTTGTTCTTTCTTGATCATCCTCAATCTATAATGATCTAAGCTCATTTCCTTAACTCTATAATCCATTGTTCCAGCTGTTCAATTCACCAGATAGGTTTTCGTTAATTATTTTGAACCCAAACTATAACAGCATGCATTTTATATAAACAATGCATAACATGCTTAAAACCAAAAATAGTGTACTACTTGAGACCCATTTGTCTCGAAGCTTCACAATGCATAATAGTTAACTGAGACTTTTTAAGTTGCAGTTGGTAGAAGAATTCAACTGGTCCTTCATTTAGTTAACCATTAGCTATATGTATGTTCCAGTTCTCAAGAAGCTTACTATAAGGTATGTTTGATAAAACTGCTTCAAAAGCTTTTTGTTCATCTTCAGTAGTAAGAAAGTAGTAAATAAATAACATACAAAAACAATTAACGATTACCTGTATTTCTTAATTATTTAATTTGCTCTTTTAAAAATGGTACCTTAAGCTTTACGATGGGGCATTCAAATCCTAAAGCCATTGTTTTGTTTCGTAAAGACACATCATTTTACTTAGAATCATAAATAATAATAACAGATGGGCTTAGTTTAAAACATATGAAGGGTCTCATTAAGCCCATTTAATACTGCATTATACACATTTCTATAATATATGTTATGTCTCAACTCTTAAAAGGTGCATTGTTTATCTTTCATATATAATGAAATATAATTTAACAACTATAAAGGTTTAACGTAATCTATGTTATAAGAAAAACTGTTAAAATTTTTGTTAAAAAATGTCAAGTAAACTAATATAGTGAAATTACAATAAGAAAACTACATAAAAAGAACTACTTGAGGGTTCGAGGAATGCATGCTTAAAAGGTAACCTAGTTTTTCTTGAATTTTAAGGATAAAATTATTCCAAGAGGGAGCATGTAACATGTTAAAAAATCGAATACACATTTCTATAATACACACACACACGCACACATACATCATTACTATAAACCTCAACCACTATATCACACATTAAACGATAACTCTTAGTCACATAGTAAGTAGCTCATTTATCGAGATCCGATGCTAATTGTATCAATATTGTCAAATCACACAATAAGCAGTAGTCGTCAAATCACAAAGCAAGTAGCATATATGGGATAAGTCTATAGGCAAAATACATTTTTCAACATCACTTATTCTTCATATGATATTAAAAATAAAATCAAAATTCTTTTATTCATTTCCTTCTTTCTATATTCTACATACCACATGAAAATTTTCAGCTAAAAATCATTCTTAATTATAAATACATATATATACATATATAGTTTAATTTACTCCTTTATTACAAGTATGTAATAATGTATGAAATTTACTAAATAATATTAAACATAAATAAATGTAAACACTTACATATGTCATGCAATATTATCCATATTAAATTATAAGTATATATAACATAAAAGAATGATAGATCATATCAAGAATCTCAAATAAGCAATTGTATGAAGAATTCACTATTTGTATTGTAATTTTATTAAGTTTATTTACTTAAATTATCAGGGACTAATTCGACGTTAATTCTTCTTTTTCTTCCCATTCTGACTCGCAGCCAATCGTCGTGGATCTTCTCCCTAAAATTCACATAAACCTCATATTAATTTAATAAATTATTTAATATTTTTGTATTAAATTTTTATCTCATGATTATTATAATTTATTTATAACTAAATAAAACTAAAAAATTATAATATAAAAATTAAAGAGTACATTATTTAAGTCTTCTTACTATTATAATTCATGATAAGAGTATTTGAACAATTTTTTTCTTATTTCTTAATAATATAACTCTATAAAATTTATTTTCTATATCTCTTTTTAGTTACAATAATAACTTCTACAATATATACATAAACGGTGAGATTCGGCCAAATAAATTTCAAGCTTCTCTTTTATTCTACCTTACTTAACCCACCATTTGTATCAAAGTGATTCACCTGTGTCACCAATTGTCTTTGAATCTCGTGAACACTAAAGGTCCTTCACACAGCATAGCTCAATTAGAGTTAAAATTAATCTTGTCTAATCCAAAATTTGAAAAAGTACAAACACTTAAAGGGATTAGAATATTGACACAAAACAAAAAATTCCAAAATTAGACTCAATGGCATCGTCGAAGATCATAGAATCCCTTCTTCCCATCCTTCTCTTTGATATGCGTGGTTAATTGAATAAAATTTTCAATTAATTAGGTCATCAAAATTTTGCTCAACATGCTTTCCTTACTATTTCCCTCTTTCCTCTCTCAAATTCATCTGGAAATTCCTCTACGAAGAGTTTCATGAAGGAAGCCAAGCACTAGATTGAGAGATGGGTAAAATTAGGGTTATGGGAGCGAGAAAGAGAAAATGGGGTTTATATATATATATATATATAATAGATGTTAAAATTGGTAAATTATTTAATAATTAATATTTATCATATTTCTTCAATAACTTATAAAAATTCTAATAGGTTTTCAAAAATTACAATAAATACATCGTTGGATTCCTCATGATACGCTCTTTCCAAAAATGTATTCACATTCAAATTTTGATAAATTTTATCTCATGCATTTTTGGGACATAAAAAACATCTTGTTATATTTTGTTTTAGAAAATTCTCTAGTAAACATCATAGTTATAAATAATATTGAAGTAATAAAATATTGGTCATTACAGATGGTGTGTTTACTAGGTGCCTTGGGAAGGCTAGAGAGAGGCTTAAAAGAGGAGATCCCGACTTGTTATCCAATATACACAAATCACAAATAAAGCCTTTAGTTACTCTATTTCATATTTCGATAATTTTAATTGAGTCCAATTTTTTTGTTTGTAAATGTGGCCATGTGATTTTTTGTTTAACATTCTACAAACTTCACTAATAAAGAAATATATTAGAGTTTGAAAAAGTGAGAGACAATTGTGTTGTTAATTACTTAAGCTAAATTTATGACAACAACATCAATAAGTTGTTGTATTGTATATAGAAAGAATTTTTATTGGTCTTAATTGTGAACAAAAAGCTTGACAAAGACTTTCTTTGATAACATTTTTGCAATTATTATGACAAAAAATTCTATGTTTTTTTTGGTAGGATAAAACATTTTAATATTAGGCATCCTTTTATTGGAAGTCTTGTATCAAACAATACAATAACCTTGAATTATTGTACAAATAAACAAGCGAAAACATTTTTATAAATGCATTTCTTTGAGTGAAGCAGGCGTACTTTCTGATACAATTAATAGTTTTTTTTATTTTAAATCAAGTTAGAGTACTGAAATTTAATTCAAGTTAGTTTTATTTTAAAAAACTACTTATTTAATGATGCTTTTATCTATTCCAAAAATTAATGATTTAGCTTGTTTGTGTGATTCAAGAGCGTTATAGTGCTGAAAAAAATGTAAAGTGTAATAGTTGCTTCTTTCTCTTTGATAAAATAGTTGTCAGTTCTGTCTTAAAGTGTAAAAGCTCTTCATCTTCTTCTCTTTTAATTTGTCCTTTTTGTGTGAAATTCTCTCTAACAATGTTGTCAAGGAGAAATCTAATTCTCTAGTTGGCTTTAATGCTTGACTTTTGAGAATAGAACTTTGCTGCTTGCAGTCACGAATAGAATATTTGTCAAAGGTCTTTCTTTGGTGTTGTGTTAAGAAGCTTGTGCTAATGTGTCTGCTGTTATTGAAATAAAGAACCATGTTCTATCCCCCACAATAATGAAAAGAGCCCAAAACAAAAACATGAAAGATAAAAATGCTGTTATATAACAGCAGGAATTTTCATTAGAAAAAAACGAAAAAATTTGCAACAATCAGTTTTTTTTTTTTACATATACCAGAACAGAAAACAACGATCAATTTTTTTCCCACGACATAAAAGTAACTAAAAAAACAACAAAAATATTAATTCTGGTTCATAACTCAACACATAGTATATATTTGTGATTAAATTTTTAACGTCAAATCTATCCAAGATTGTAAAGGTTCAAGTCCCTTGAGAGCATGCTTTTGCTTTATGCCATGCTTAAAGAGCCTAGTTTGGAGGTGCATTATTCGATAGCACTGTCAAACTGGTTGTCTAATTGCTAATACAGACATATTTGTCCACGTTTTGTGAATAAAAATTGTTTCTTTAACAGTTGGTGTTGTCAAATAAAGCAGATTCGATAGTGCTGAAAATGCTGAAGTAGGCTTTAATGTTTTGATGGGTCGTGCTCGTATCCGAGATAGCGCTCGTTACTGCAGAAAGCCGAAACGATTGACGAAAAAGAATTACACGAACAGTAATACGCAATCATAAAATGCTTGATTTATATACATTTATTTATTGCAGTCAACCATGCATGCAAGCAGTATGGATGTCTCCTGCTTTATTTCTATGGTTGTTGGCTTCTTCGTCAGTCAATTTGGTGCTGTAAAGTGTAAAGACACAATGCAATATAGAGTGGTGCGCTGCGCGGTTGATTATTATGTCCACTAAACTGCAGCAGCGGCAGCAGATTATGGAAGAGGCTTTTAATTAAGCAGAATACCACCCGGCACTTATCCAAGGTTAACCTATGGACGTATTTATATATGCATATTTATCTGGTGGCGAGTGGCAGCGGCCCATCCTTCCCTTTCGACTTTCGTTGTTGGGTTCCACATAACTTTTTGGTGATTTGACGTCGATGCCGGCGAACTCTGAAAAGCTAATATTCCTTCTTCACGTCAGATTGAAGATGTTCATTTAGGAGTCTCTCGATGTTAAATTTGGTCCTCACAAACCAATAAATATCCTCCTTCCGTTCATGAATAAAATTGATTGGTTAAAGAAAATAATGATTTCTATATGTTATGCATAGAGTACTGCGAAGTACAAGAGGATGAACAGGAAGGCTGTAGACCGGAGACAGCATAACATGGCTTGATTAAGTCTAAAGAGTTACTAGCAAACTTAACGTGGTTGCTGGCTAATCCCGTCCTGACTCGAAGGCTGGCTCGTGCACCCTACGTTCCCCGTCGGCTAACCTACATGTCTCTTCGGCAAGGCAAACCATAAGGACCCACCGGTACGGTGCAGCTCATCTGTCTGCCTGTCTAGTTCATTACAATCCAATTGGTACAAACATGCAGATTCCATAAATTTTGCTTGTTTTGCCTTGTTTTGTTCTGTAATTATATCTGGTCCCACCATGTATAAACTATAATTTTTCTGTTCCACGTTATTCGTGTATAACCTTCTCATCAGACTGAAACACCTTATTGATGACAAAAGAATAATCAACTAATTTGTATATATATAACTAGGTAATTCATTAATTATATAGGTAGACAATTAGACGACATGAGAGCTGGATATAGGACACTGCATGTCTGTCAAAGTGCCAACCCTACCTAAAATTAAGAATGAATGATTTGAGGTTCATTGATGATTAGTTATTCTAATCAAATCATCATAGTCCTTTATGCTTATTAATTATTTTTTTGTATTTTTAATTATTTAACTTGTCTTTGACCAATCACAACTCTCATTAGGAGTTACAAATTTATGCATAAATTGAAACAAGACATATCAACATTATTTTAATCGATATATTTACAGTGTTCATAATGTTAAGTGCTTACAAAATTGGACATCTATTCAATCATGTCTTGTCTATTTTTTATATTAATAAAATGCTGTAAGTAAATGATACATAATTTTCTTTAGCATATTAATTATCTATATTTTAGTCAATATTAAAATTATAAATCACCCACTGTCACAACTTCCTAATCCTAAAATATTACATAGTATTCAACTCAATAGATCCTTCAAGAGGATTTGAATCAAACAAAACTTACAAGATTATTCATCAAAGTAGAGCTTTGCCTTATCAAATGGGTTGAAACACAAACTCAAATCGAAACTATTGTTTTCTAGTTTTAGGAATTGCCCAACCAATTGTCTCCAACTTAACCAAGAAACTGTTCCTACACAAGAGCTCTAATCAATATTCTTGACAAAAAAAATCATTCTCTTCTTTGATTAAGACATCCTAACACCCTTAGTGAGATAAGCATCAACCTCCTTAGTTCCTACCTCTCTACATTACCTTCACCTCTCCAACACCTTTTTTTGTGACAGTCGTAAGATTCCTGTAGAGGTGTGTTTTCCCAACCAACAAGTACGCGGATGCCACACATCTTCTTGATCATCATTCATCACAGAATCAAATATTAGTCTCTAAATTTTTCTTGATTAAAAAATATTTTCATTTTAATATTTTACACATCTGTTTTACAAAATTTGATTTGCTTTGATGTTTAACTTTGGCCAACTAAAAATTGATATGACCAATTTGTTAATTAAAATGATCAAACTAATTGAATACACACTCTTTATACAATTTTTTTTTGATTTATCATTGAAAGATCCAAATCATCCACCATCTATTGTTATCCTCGTACACACGCAACGTCGCCTCCAATTAACTCAATAGTCAAAAAGGCTCTCCACCATATTTGCTTAAGAAAACTCCACATACGAGAGACAAATAAAATCACATAATCTTTGTGATTGCATCAATTACTCTTCTAATAATCAATTAATCAAGAGAATCTTTGAAGACACAACATAAGTTGTTTATCCCCCACATTAAAAGCATTAATTTTTCAAAATAAATTTTATTTCTCCATTCAATTCAGCTTATTTTTCACTTCTTATGATCATATGAGATCCGAGACTTGTAAAATCATGTTTTATTGAAAAAGCTGAGATCAAATGAAATTGTCGTAGTGACGAGTAATACATGAACAGCAGCATCATACGTAATCAGTAGAATTTGATGGTAATGATGTAGATTATTAAATATAGCCAAAGAAGATGTTTGTGGTAATCAAATGGTTAATAAGTAATTAAGGATTGCTTGGATGGGGAGATAGAAAGGAGAATCGAAGGGTCAGCGAAGACACAATAAGTGAAAGGGGTGGGATTGAATAGAAGAGAGTGGTGGAGTAGATAATGGTGTAGTAATAGTTGTAGGCAGACAAGGAGAGAGAGACACTATGGGAGGTATCGCCAGCTTTCTTTAATCCCTAATCCATTCCCCTTCCATTCTTTTATCCGGCCCCCACTTGGACCATTATCCGAGCGGTCTACTTCTCAAACCACCACTTCATCCCCACGTAAGAACCTTTCATTTGACTTTTATTATCATCATCGTCATCATCATCAAACGCATTAAAAAGTTTACTTTTTTTTATTTTTATTTTTACTTAAAATTTATTCTCGAAATCTCTTTTTTTGAATACTTGTTTGAATTATTCTTTTTGTAAATAGGATGCAAAAGCAGGGAACAACTATATTTCAAAAGCGGTGGTGGCCTTTGATCTGGTGAGGTGGAGAGTAAGTGCTGCCGGAACTAACAAGCACATAATTATCGGTGGTCTGCATCCAGCATCGTCATCGAGCAACGGACCGAGAATTCATCGTCCGCTCCTATCGGCTGCTCCGTATGGATCCCGGACGTTGGTAGGGTCGCCGGACGACAAGCGCCACTCATCATGGAGAAACACCGCCACGTGCTCCACCCTTTCAGTGGGACCATATTGCTGACCTCAAACTCCAAAATTTGGCTCGCCTTCAATTAATACAACTAATGCGCAGAAAACCTAATTATTTTAATTGTCAGCTAAAGTTAAGATTGATTATATTAATTATATCCACGAACGTGTCATGTCTAACCAGTCAAAGGAATGGGTTAAAGAGAAGGGATAAGCAGAATTTCTGAATGCTTTTTCCAAAGGCATGCGTACGTACTGCGTTTCCAAACAGCAGTTGCCATTTTGATGGATAAAAATCGCTGCGAGACGACGAAGGAGTTGCCATTTCGGAGGGAGACACCACCGTACAATTGGTGACCACATCAAACCAACTGCAGATTATAAATAAATAAATAAATAGGAATAAATTGACGACTGCATGCTTTCGATGCGATGCCATGCAATGGCTTTTGTTTCTAATATCGTTTGGTAAGTTAATCAAGTAATGAATGCAAAAGGTGAGGAGGATACAAACTAGATTTGCTTCGATGGAAAATGGAAGGAGATCGTGTTATGAATGATCTGCTCCGGCAGGGGACAAACCCCACATGGTTTGCCTCAATCGAATTAGTATGTGACATCTTTATCGTTTTGCTTCTGATGCTGTTTGCATATTTCTGGATAAACCCTATATTTGTCGTGTACAAACAACAAGGAAAAGAAAAGGAAGTGTCTTCATCTTCATCTGTATTGAATGTATATACGTTTTTTTTTTCTTTAAAAAAGTAAAGGGGAAAATCGTTAGCTTGGTTCTAGGTAGGTTTAAGTTTTACATATAATAGAGACACCGTAGGTCCATTTGAAATAAAAATATTTATCGCTCTTTAAGGTAGAAAACCTGACTTGGAGAGAAACATCGCATATGGTCAGTGATTTGTGTACAATTGTTCGTGCGATGCATTCGATCTGCACCTTCCAATGTGCGCTCGTGCGCATCGGATGACCGGACGACTCCTTCGTCTTGGCCGTATAAAACGTGCCATCACGATGAACGCGACTCTTCTCATTCACAGTAGTTTACTGCACGTTACGAACTAAAAATGGAAGACGATAAGATTATGACAGCTCATTCTAATCGATGAATTCTGCGATTAGTGGAATTCTGTGATATCAATTATACAAAGCAAGCGTCGAGTATAAAACAATTAACTACTACCTACTTCCAACTTCTTTAATATATAACACTGAATAATACTCCAAGAATATGGTTATACAAGTTAAATTCCAATATATATTAGAATTGGGAAAAGAAACAACATCGGGACACATTAATTAGTCCAATTACTTACGTAAAGGGTTTCATTATTGCATGCCAGCTATCTGTACATGCATATCTCCTACATCTCTTCCCTATAAATTCTACAAATTAGGTGCAACAGGAAATGCATTTCGTGTTTTGTAATTCTATCAATGAATTTATCAACACCCTAAATAAACGGAAACATCGATGCCCCACTCTTCTTTCTTTCTTTCTTTCTTTCTTTTTTTTCTAATGAACTCTTGCTTTCTCTTCCGACGGTGCATGGAAGGAATGGAAGCAGAGCAGCCGCTCCTCGATCGCCTATAAATTGTTGGCCACCCGTCGTTTGCTTCCCACAACAAACCCAAACAGTCTAAATAAATTGCAAGCAGTAACTAACTTACTGCATGACCTCCCTGCCTTTCCTTGGCCACATCCAGTTCATTCATAGATAGCTCTCTGTCTCCATCTCCGTCTTCTCTTTTTGCGTCATCTTTTTGTTTTAGTTCTCACAAGGTTGTAGACCAACAGAAAGCAAAAGGAACCATGCCCGAGGAGCCCAAGTGTATTAAACGCTACGAGGACCATCGCCGCGCCCTGGCCTTCATCGAGGACGTCACGGCAAACGCCGACAAGGTGCAGCGCCGCGTGCTTGCGGAGATACTTTCCCAGAATGCGACGGCCGAGTACCTCCATCGCCGTGGCCTTTCTGGAAAATTCGTTGGCGACCCAGAAGCATTCCGCCGCCTGGTTCCCATGGTCACCTACGACGATATCCATGCCGACATCTCCCGCATCGCCCACGGTGACACCTCCCCCATACTCTCCGGCGTTCCCATCTCCGAGTTCCTCACCAGCTCCGGAACGTCCGGCGGGGAGCGCAAGCTGATGCCCACCATCGCCGACGAACTGGACCGTCGCTCCCTCCTCTACAGCCTCCTCATGCCGGTGATGTCGCAATTCGTACCGGATCTCGACACCGGCAAGGGAATGTACTTCCTCTTCGTAAAGTCGGAATCCCGCACGCCGGGCGGCCTCCTGGCCCGTCCGGTGCTTACTAGCTATTACAAGAGCAGGCATTTCGTCGAACGGGAATATGACCCTTTCAACCAGTACACTAGCCCCACGGAAGCCATCCTGTGCTCGGACTCATACCAGAGCATGTACGCGCAGCTTCTATGCGGCCTCGCACAAAACCGCGAGGTACTCCGTGTGGGAGCCGTCTTCGCTTCGGCCTTCATCCGTGCCATAAAGTTCCTCGAGAAGCACTGGCCGCGCCTTTGCCAAGATATCCGTTCCGGGACGCTCGACCAAGTGGTCACCGACCGCTCCTTGCGCTCTGCGGTGGAGAGGATCCTTAATGGACCCGATCCGGCCCTTGCGGACCGCATCGAGGCCGAATGCACACGGGATAGTCGGTGGCGGGGGATCATCCCAAGGCTTTGGCCAAACACCAGATATATTGACGTGATCGTGACCGGAACTATGGCGCAGTACATCCCCACGCTGGAACTGTACGGCGACGGCCTCCCCCTCGTCTGCGGAATGTACGCCTCCTCCGAGTGCTACTTCGGTCTGAACCTCAACCCCATGTGTAAGCCCTGCCAGGTGTCGTACACACTACTCCCCACCATGGGCTACTTTGAGTTCCTCCCCGTCGGCGCCGACGACCACCAGGGAACGAAGGACCACTCTTCGCTCGTCGGACTCGTGGATGTTAAGCTGGGCGAAGAGTACGAGATCGTGGTCACCACCTACGCCGGTATCTGAGAAATTAAATAAAATATATGTATAAATACGTACCAAGTTGATTGAAAATTGGATAATAAGACGGGAAGCGCATGCAGGTTTGTACCGATACAGAGTGGGGGATGTGCTGAGAGTGACGGGGTTCAAGAACAAGGCGCCGCAATTCAAGTTCGTGAGGCGGAAGAACGTGGCGCTTAGCATAGACTCCGACAAGACCGACGAGGTGGAGCTGCATGCGGCGGTGGAGAAAGCTGTAATGAGTAATCTGGAGCCTTTCAGGGCGACGGTTTTGGAGTACACGAGCTACGCCGACACCACAACCATACCAGGGCACTACGTCCTTTATTGGGAACTTAGAAAAGGGAAGAAGCCGCTTCCGCCGTCGGTCTTGGAGGACTGCTGCCTTGCGATAGAGGAGTCCCTGAATAGCGTCTATCGCCAGGGTCGGGTTGCTGACGGCTCGATCGGGCCATTGGAGATCAGAGTGGTAGAGGAGGGCAGCTTCGACAAGCTTATGGACTTCGCCATCAATCAGCTCGGGGCATCCATCAATCAGTACAAGGCGCCGCGTTGCGTGCGCCCGGGTCCGTTGGTGGACCTCTTGGAGGACCGGGTGAAGGAGAGGTACTTGAGCCCAAAATGCCCAAGATGGACTCCAGGAAACCACTCTATGTGGCTGTCCAATAATTGATTCATCATCAAAATAACCAACTATCGATCGATCGATCTCTAGCTTGCCATGTCCATCACCTTTAATTTCACTGGTCATGACTCGAGTCTAATCAATTAAAATTTGGTTTGGTTGCATTGCTGTTATTCCAAGGTAAAGTCATTTGCTTTTTGCTCATGTAATGAACGACGACCTTAGCATAATTATCTTACAAATATTTCCTTATCCAGATATCTTCATACTTGAATTTTAAGCCATAGCATGATGCGATGAAAGAAGAGAGTACGAAAGAGAACTCTTGAGAAAAGGAGAGCATGCAAAGGTCATAAAAAAAAAAAACATTATCCTTAACGCAAAGCAAACATGAACTGAGAAAGGAAGAGTTGTTTGGGTGGATGGATACAACTCTTAAAAGCTGATTTGATGGACCAACAACTCTACTCTTTATCTTAAGAATTGGATGCCAATTAAGAGAGAGGCCCAAAAGAACTACTTACTAAGACCAATAATATTGGATATCAATTATGTTCCCTTTGTGCTGGATTATTCTTAATTACTTTAGTAAGCTGTCCCGTCCAATAAAAACTTCACCCCACTTCAGCTCTTTTGTGGCTTCCGGTCAATCATGTTGCTACTTGTTGCAGCCGATTAGACTCAACTTATGTTCAATATCTCTTTATTTTGCTGAAAAATATTTAACAAGAAATGTAATTTTAAAAATAAAAGCTCTGGCTTAACTTCCATGGACGGATGTGATCGCCGATAATTGAAACAGATTAAATTATTGCTGAAACCAGGGCGTCTACAGCATGCATGAGAGCCCATGATCCAAGGAAGATGCATATCCTTGGCGATCGCTTAATTAAAGGAAAATATCTATCAAAGGAGATGCACTGTTTTGACTTTGTTCCTGCTATTTTATAACACATCGTTGCCCTGCCGTTGACGCACGTCCTGTTTCATGCGGTTTTGGTGGGTCGATGTCTGGCTGTTGGCCGGCGATGAACACCGGATACGATGGACGGTTGACTAGTCCTGTCGTATTCACACGTGCCTCACACGCCGCGAAATTGATCCCTAGTCCTATATGGCTAAAATCACAATTAAAACCATCTCACTACAACAATTTTTTTATATTTAATGAATATAAAATGTAAATTTTTGTTTAGTTACTAAAGTCTGCATCATGAATATGGAATTTTCAAAAGAAATTTTCACGTTGAGCAATGCACGTTATCAAGATGCCCAATTCGGGATTCAAGACAAGGAGACACTCTCAACATCGCATATAAGCAAACGTATGATTCCCATCTCCACATATTTCAACATGGATGCATTTGCATTTATAGAGCTATCACATGCCATTCAGGAGTTGATAAAGGTGCAACTGGTGTCACTTACCCAAGTTGGTGGATCGCTCTTTGTTTTGCATATGCTTTAACATAAAAAGTGAAGTTAGTGTGAATAACCTTTCAAACCAAATGTAAATAATCACAAAATGAAGAAATGATAAGACAGTACATAATATAATTATATATCTCTCAAAACAATTAATTACAATCAATAAATATAATCTAAATGATACCTTTCTTTATAATCTATTTATAAAAGACATGAACAATCTCACATGATTGCCTAATGCTTTACTTTTAAAGAGTTTTATTTAGAATCATTGTTGTACATGTAAGACAAACAAATTGATTAATCTCATCTTCGTATTCACATGCATACCTTTTGCAAGATATTAGAACAAAATCAACTCTAATGAATCAAGTTCCAAATCTTAGCAAAGTCACTGAAAGGAATGAGATGTCTATTTTGAGTTTTTTTAATATAACTAATTTATGTGAAAGATCATTTGGTTTTTGGTTTAACATGAATTACAATCCAAGTTTTTAAGTATCTATGTTAAATAAAAAATAAAATAATAAAACTTAACATGAGTATTATACTTCAACTCTGCCTAAGAGTATACAATATTATATTAAATTGCTTTGGAAGACCCAAATAATGAGCAACATATGTATTGTTCAAATACCCAACTCTACTTTAACCTCAACTTAAGATGTTAACTTTGAATTTATTAAACAATCTTCTAATGACATTACTACCATTAGACTATTATAAAATACTTTGTGAATATAGAATCTATAAAGCAATTAATTGCAATCAATACATATAATTTAGAATGACAACTTTCTTTATAATCCATTTATAAAACATATTAATAATCTTGCAAAATTGCATAATGCTTTACTTTTAAAAAAAGATTGAATTAAGAATCATTGTTGTGCAGGATTATAACTCTATAAATATACACTTAAGACAAACAAATGGATCAATCTAATCTTCATATATACTTCAATCTCTTTGAAATGATATCAAAACAAAATAAACTCTAATGAGTCAAGTTCCAAATGTTAGCAAAGACACTAAAAAAGATGAAATGACCATTATGAGTTATTTAATTTAAGTAATTTATGTTAATGATCATTAGTTTTTGGCTTAACATGAGTTATAATTAAAGTTTTTAGGTATCTGTGTTCAATAAATAATAAAATAATAAAACTTAACATGAGTATATACTTTCATTTTTCTTAAAAGTCTAAAATAATATATAAAATTTGATGTAAGATAAATTAGGCTTCTATCAGGGTCTAATTTGAAGCTTATAATATTAGAAATATTCAATAAATTATTAAAAAATATTATACACTAATTAAGATTAAATGACATATGTAGCATTTTAGAATTGTCTAAAAATTAACGTTCAAAATTACAGCATAGACTATTAAGTGAAGTTAATAACAAATTAAGTATTAAGCATAATATCTTATTGAGTAGTTTTGTCAATCTAATTATATATATATATATATATATATATATATATAATTTAATATAACTCTATGTGAAGTATTTTAATAAAAAAAGAATAACTTTAACTTTAGATTACTACATAGAAATAAAAGTTATTGAAATGGTGTACCTTTTTTGTGATAATGTGTTGTAGTTTTTGTTAGAGTTGACATATTGAGCACCAAATATGAAAAAAGACATGAGGTGGAGGTTTGGATTAATGAAAAAACTTGGCTAAAGAGGTAATAAGATTGTAGGATAAGATTTAAAATTTTATTGAGGGAGATAGTTTGGTGGTTTGATCAAGAGAGTGAAAAGATAGGTAAAGACTTAAGTATGTTAGAAGAAGAAAAAATCTTTTTTAACTAGAGTTAGGCATATACTCTTTACTCACAAAAATGAAAATATATAAAAATAAATTTCATTCATCAATAATAATATTACAATGAAAAAGTATCTCTTATTTATCGATGAAGGAGAGCTCAATAATTATGCATAAGAAAAAAGAGAATTACATGCATATTAGAAACATATCATAAGCATGAGAAAGATGAGAAGTTAATACTAAAAAAAGATAATTTTATAGTTAAATTATTTGATAATCTAAAAAAATATTTAGAATTCTAAGATATTAACTCAAAGTAGACATAAGAAAATAAAATTTTGGAGTTAAATCATTTAATAATTTAAAAGAGATCTTTAGAATTTTAAGACATTAATTCCAAATAGGTCAATAAATATAAAATATAAAAATGTTTGAAATATTTAGAATTTCAAAACATTAACTTAAAATAAGTCAACGACATTAAATATAAAATATAAAAACAAAATAAAATAATGAAATAAACAAATTATGTAATCATGTAACATGATGATTGGGCATCAGTAATGATGCAACTTTGATGTAGTAGTGGATAAGATAGATGATGGTGTGAGAAATAGTCATAGAGTTAGTGGTTGACAAGCGATCAGGCAATTTTGGATGGCCATGGATTATCGGGCATCCTGGTGATGACAGGTGATCATGTGATAATAAGCAACAAGGTGATAACAATCATGAGTAGTAAACGATCAGGTGATAGTGAATAACTAACAATAGAGAGTGAAGCACACACATGAACAAAAGTTGATGATGGCATATTTTATTGCAAAATATGCTTGGACAAATAAAAAAAAAATAGTAAAGATAATTATAGAAAAAATAGAATATTATAGTTGACTTTTATGATTGACAAATAATACTAATTAAAAAAAAAATTCAACTTAGATACAACTTTGAATTTGAATAAGATTGGTGTAACACCAACGAGTGTGTATTTGTAAGCTAATTTTAAACACTCTTGTGTTAAAATTACTTTGCAAACCCCAAATACGTAATTGTTATATATAAGTGAGCAAGATATGTTATGTTCAAATACCTAACCCCATTCTAACCTCAACTTAAGATGTTAATTTTGAATCTACCAGACAATCTTCTAATAACATTGCAAGCATTAGACTATTACAAAAAACTTTATAAAATATTTAATTTGTTGCTTTTTGTTTGGCTATTTAAAAATTTCTTGTAATAATTTTTTCATTATATTTATCATCCCATTATTATTTTAATTTATTTGTAGTTTATTAACATAATAATAATTTTAAAATTTTACTTAATTTATTTGTGATTATATCTTTAAAACTCAAAATAATTAAATCTAAATGTAACATGAATATTTGCACATTCATCTTATTTAGTCATATGTTAAATGAAGTTAATCATTATTTAATTAATATTAATATAGTTTTTTAAAACTTAAGTACCCCAAATTTGAGTGAATAGTTATCAATAAAAATTAAAGGTATCTAGATTTGTTTTATTTAATACTAATAATAATCTAAATGGATATGACATATAATTACTTTAGTTTTATGCATTTTTATAGGATAAACATTGCTTGTAGCATTTCATTGCCTGGTCATCACTGGCATCTTATTGTTAGCTATCTAATGTCATTATAACTTTTCCTCCATTTATATGTACTTAGCAGGCTCAAATAACATAATCAACCAATGCCTTTAGTGGCCATCATCATTGTAGATCTTCCTAGTTGATACATGTTACCTCGATCACAAGAAAACATCAAGTCTATGAATTGCAATTAAAAATAAATAAATTTCAAATATTTTTTAATATTTATTAGTTCTATCATTAAGAACTTCTAACAAGTGAGTGTAAAACTTTTGATCCTCAAATGTATTTTTCTATAGCACCTGACGATTGGAATACTTAGAATTTGGATATAGTATTCTACCTATTAATGCATGCGAGACGTCATATCCCGCATCCTTTAGGCCATGTGGTGCATACGAAAGTTGTTCGATTTGCTACCCCAACTCTCATCAGATTTATGCCAAGTGTTGTTGGATCACCTAATTATTTCCTCATCAATCCACCAACATATTAGTGATTCATCCTTCATGCTTTGTGCTCCATTTTTCCTAACCTTTGTTGAATTTTCACCTATTAAATTTCAATAAAAAAGTATGATGTCACATAAGGACAACAATATTATTTTGTCAAACATGTAGCTCTTTGCAACTATTATGTTGGTTCATCATGTAAGTGTTAAGAAAGTCCTTAAAACAAAACATGCATACAGTTTAGCAAGAAACACTTCATGCATAACTCCCTTGACCAACACACCCTCAATCTTTATCATGCAAAAAATAAGCAAGATAAATATAAAAAAATTGAATGTGTTATATTTGTATTATGTTTCACATTATTTCTATGCTATTTCAAATGTTTATTGTTCTATCATTATTGGATAAGGACGTAGGGGACACTCAAGAAATGCCCTAAAGACTGATGGAAAAACTTCCACGAGGCGGCCAAGGGGCTCACAAGGAGCCTGGCAAAACAATCCTACTTGACCTCCAAAAAAAGGTGAGTTTGACATGTGTTGATCATCTGACATTAAATAATTGAAGAGCACCATTAAGATAATACATAAACACGTCTTCAAATTCTTTAGCTTTTACGCTTTAATGGAGATAGAAGGTCAATCTTCCAATCTTTGAGGTAGAAAGGAAAACCAATAGATTTTCCTTGCCCAAGCAACACACACACAAATGGTTTCTCTCCCAGGCATGCAGTCAACAGTGTAATAGACCTTGTATCATAACAATTAAGTAAAGGGAATAGCAGTTAAAACTATAATCATAATGATACAAGAACAAGGCTGAATATTTTAAAAACATATATTGTAACCGTTGGCGTATCAAGATTGCTTAGTGTTTAGATGTTGCAATGTTTCCGGTGATAATCTTCGGATTAAAAAAATATACACCTTCAGATGACTGTCATCTTCTATTGCCATATAGCCCCAAGCAACATCTAATCAAAACATGCAGCTAAAAGCTTGCTACACAATAACCATCCCAGTAACTCTGTCACTACCTAAATTTAAACCACATCAATCAAACCACCATTGTGTACAGAAGAACATAAGCATTACGTGAATACCTGCGTCAAATTTAAAACAAAGATTAGTGTGACATGCAAGGGAAATAAATGCTGACCATATAACAAAACTAGTGAGAAAACAGGGCGCTTTGTAACAAAAGTTCAAAATAAAACAAGAAAAAATATATACCAACCTTCCTGCTCAATCGTTTCGAGCACTCAACACAAATTTACCTTCATTCATAACAAAACTTAATGGTTCGTAGCACACCAAACAGTGGCAGCAGCTGTTTTGATCATCATAAGTATCAAAACAAGTGCTGATTTCTCCTTCTTTCGTAAGCAGAAAGCTACACCATCTCAAAACCAAAATTGATACAGATCAAATTTGGTTTTCACCCCCAGAAAAAGCATATAAAAATTGCCAATAGCTCCTACAAAAGACCTATCAATACTCAAATCTGGCAACCTTCGCATAAGGAGCATTTTAACGGTACCTTATAAAAACCCTATTCCCAACAATCAAAAGTTGCAACAAACCAACCATCACAATTTGGCAATCTGCAACATTACATCGATCTGCAACTTAACTACTTTGGATCATCATAGAGTTACAATATTAACCAAAAGGACAAGTCATCTAAAACAAGAAAATGCTAACCTACCTCAGCTACACATAGAACAAGCAAAGATCATTCCATTTTATGACAATAGATAACATATCACATCTTTCACAGTTATGACTCCAGGAGCTCCATAACACAAGCCAGACCACCTTAACCGGACTGGAGTATTCCACTCCAGAAATGAACTCATGAATACATTGCATATTTTGGAAGGAATATGGAGCCCCCATTTAGTTTAAAGCAATGAATTAAGGTTAAGCAGAACAGCGTTGAAACTTCAATGTTTAATTTGGAGCTAACTCGGATTTAGTTACTACCAATGAAAGTAAAGAATCTAAATCTTAAGCCAATATTTCCTTAAGAAATGAAATAGAATTTCAACCCATATAAATGTCATATTCCATCAAACCAAAAGCACCCTATATGCTCTAGCAGTAACTTCAACATGCATTTAGCAAATCAACTCCCTAATGAAAGTCCTTGGTATAATTTCATCCAGACACCCAAATCATAAATATTTTATAGCTTGTTAGAGGGTCATTTCAATATAAGAAGTGGACCAATTTGATCATAAAGCAATAAAAAAGTTCCACTTACAAAGCCTGTGCTCATGTTTAAACTTTGAAATTATTGGTATAAACTCCATTATGCATGTATATGTTGCATCCTAGGGCCCACAGTAACAGTAAACTCCCTTAACAATGACATTTGATAAAAACAATTAAGTTTACCTCTTTTAACTAGGACATTCATCTTGAAGTGGACCAGGTGTAGGGCCATATTAGCTTAACAATTCTGTTGCCAACATCAATCCCCATTATAGGCATCAAGATTTAACTAGGTCCCATAAGCTAAAACAACAAATGACAACCATATAAAACGCTAAGAATGGTAGTCAACGATTCAATCTCATGTCAATTTAACTAGCCTCATATTGAATAGATGATGTTCAATGTCAATCTAATGCAAATTTTGGACAAGAATGAATCAATTTCAACCTTGATTTAAGCTAGTCCCAACTCATCAAATATCAATTCGTAGTTGATTTAAGCCAACAAGAACCGATCTTCATATAGTTTTCAATATTTTCATCTAAAGCATTTCTCATCAATAAATTGATATATTTATTTATATTAAATGTAATAATATATACTACAATGCTTTAATAAATTCATTCACTTAAATGCCTAAAATGCACATAATTTATACACACATAATCCATTTTTGAGCTATGTCAAGGCATTCAAACCATGGTTAGAAATATTATCACTGGTTTGAACGAATTTTTAGATTCATAGTTCAACTCAAGAAGTTCGATTTGATCTAAAATTCAATCAAAATTTCTAGAAATATTCAATCTTCAAATCAAACTCTCACGCTTGCCATTAAGCATTCGACGACAACTCCGCAATGCTTAATTTTTTCTGAAATTATTTGGCATGGGTGGTCCCAAAGACAATGCCAAGCAAGAAGGATAAATACAATATTTAAAAAGTGATGCTTGAAAGATGAATAGTTTTTAGTTAATAAAAGCACTTGAGTGATTCTCTAACACTTCTCATTCTTTTCTTTTGTAAGTTGAAAATTCTAAAATAAAAATAAATCCCTTGCTTCGGTGGATCTTATTGGTTCTAGAACCTTGTAGAAAAAACACGGAAATCAACTATCAAGCAATGGTTGCTTTTTACATCTTGTATAATAGAGTAAGCATTATTACTAAACTAGTTCTTAATCTTTAGCTTCAATGGTGGTCATCAATTCCTCCTTGTCTTTATCTTTATAATGTCACAATGAAGAAATCCAGGCTTTTTAAATTCATTGATACATGAGGATCTATCAGCACTTAATTACATAGTAAAGATTTAGTGAAGAGGATGTGAAGAATATTTGCTTGAAGTTTTGTAAGATTATTCAAAAGATTTTCATAAAGAGTGACATATTATCAAGTTGAGGCTTTTTTAACGTAGATTAATAAAGCTGATCTACAATTCAATTAGCTCAAGATCATTATATGTCAAATAATGCATTTTATGATTTATGTGTTCATCAACATTTTTTAGATTATCTGATATTTCTAATAATAAAGTATTTCAATTTTGAAAGAAACTGTTGCTGCCTTGTGTTGTGGTCGATACTGCTGATTATGGTATGAACAATTCTTCGTTATGAGTTTGACAAAAAACAACATTGTAGGGACTAAACAAGATGTATTTGGGGGTATTTTAACAAGTGTATTTATATTAAACATGTTTGACAACATTAATTCAAGTGCCTCTTTTTTTGCTTATTTCGCAAGTCGTTGTATGACATGGTAGGCTCAATCATGTTAGTTTTTTTTACATAAAGAAAATGTATGCTATTTGTATTTTCAAAATATTAAGTTTAACCAACCTAAAAAAATATTCATTGTGTGCAAAAAACAAAAAAAAAACAAGAAGATCATTTAAATCAATACTTGAAAGAGAAACTAAGTTGCTTGGTTTGATTTATTTGGATTTAGCTGATAGCAAAATCACCATAAGCAAAGGTAGTAAAAGATAAGTCACTGACCATTTTAGATTAACTACACCATAGTTACATAAAAAAAAAAAAAAGATTAAACTAAATTTCAGACTTTTCAAATAAGAAGGTAAAATAAGCTTGATAAGTAATTAAGCCTAGTTTTCTAAACTCCTAACAAAATCATAGTCTAGTTCAAGAGATGATCCCTCCATACCCACATAACTCTAAAATGTAACAAAAAGAAAAAGTAAAACTTCAAAAATATAATGAATGTCATGCAACTTAGTTTAGGAAGCCTTCATGATTTGTGAGAAGCTATCTTTTCTATTTGTTCTATACAAAATGGAATTATCATCCAAAAGACAAGAAAAACTTCAATTGGCATTAGGGAATATCACTTACCAAATCTAGAATATTGGAAAATGTGGGGTCAACTTGCCAAGGTTCTTTTACCTGAGCTTACGAAAAAAAATGAATTCAAGATAAATTATTTATTAATTATACTAAACATTCTATTACATATACATTTCTTACATTAAAATGTAATATTTTATAATATAATACTATTATTGAATCTAAAAATTATTTTTCTCTAAAAAATAAAATTGACATGCAGATTAATCATTCATCAAATGAGCATCATCTCTAAAACAATATTGATACATCATATAACCACTCTACTCTTAAACCCAAGAAGGGTAAAAGATTAACACTATTACAAACAAATTTTGGTAAATATTATTTTTTATTGTGTTAAATAACAAACTATTTCATATAATGAAGTAATTAGTTTCATTGGTGCATATGTTTGGGGAGAAATGATAAAAATGAATGGAATCATTCATAATTAACCACATTTAAAGGAGCTTGCTGATTTAGAATTGGGACAAAGCTAACTAATTGTAAGTGAGAATTTACAAAGAAATTGATGGATCCATAGAAAAATAGTAGACTAGAATAGTAGCCAACGATTTTACAACAAAAAAAAATCTAAATCATTTTAATTCTTTCTCTCTTGTTACCCATGTTTGGTTTATTAGAGTGATGATTTGTTTGCCAGCCCTAAATTGTTTGTTCATCAATTGACTGAAAAATTACATTAAGATATGTTATTTAAAGGAAGAGATTTATATATATAATCCAAAAGTTTTTGTAATACATGTTTGCACAAAACAATTATAAAAATCAGTTAATATTTGTTTATGTTCTAAAAGAAGCACCAAAGCAATGGCACCTTAAATTTGATTCAATTGTGATTTCCAATGAATTACATGTGAACTTATTCAAAATTTCATGTTGATCATCATGAACTTGGTATATATACTTGTATATAGACGATATACTTATCTTTTGTTTAGACATATGTTGATGCAAAAAAATGATTCAAGAAATTTAAACAAAAACTTATTTAAGGTAAACATGAAGAAGCTTAATTATGGCTAAGCTTCCAAATAAGTGTGGGTGGATATTTTAAGCGCCCTTTGAGCTAGATTGACACAACGTGACGAGATTTCAATTGAGAGGCTTGAATTTAAATTGTTTTGTGTCTGCGACACTATTTAAAGTAGTTCTCAATATTTATGTTGTCTAGATGATGCCAGGGGCAAAGGCAACACGATCAACATAATAGCGACGTGGTCAGGTGCGACAACGGTGCGTTCGGGCTTGAATCCACACGATTGGCGAGGTTGAGTGTTGTGGGAGTTGCATGGGTTAGCCCAAGTCAAAGCGGGCTGACATGGGCCCGTCCGGGTTTAATGTGTCCTGACCCGGGTATAACACAGTGGAGGGGAGTTTCAAAAATTTTTCAAAGAATTCATGTTGTTCAAGCATGTTCGGGCAACGTGCCCGAGAAAAGAAAAAAAAAAGAAAAGGGTTTCAAAGGCTAAGAAGTAGTGAAGATGTAAGCGTCACTCTGATGACAAGAAGAAATGAAGCTTGGAGGAGAGGGTTTTCAAGAAAAAGGTAGCTTTGGAGTGGCAAAAGTGTAGTTTCTAGACTTTGACCAAGTGTGGCTCAACCTGCAAATGATCTCTAGGCTGCAATGCCAAAGGACTTTGGACCAAAACGGAGTCTTTGGATGAACTCTTAAAGAGGATGTCATCAATGGAGAAGCTCTATTTTCCTTGCCCTTCAGTTACCAAGAAAAGAGCTTCTTATAACAGTGCTAGACAGATGACACCAATTCCATATTGAATCCCACTTCCCCTTCTTTATTCTAGGATTGGAATGTTTTTCTGGAAATCTAGCTAAGTGCAATCGGTTTCTTTTTTTTTTTCAAATTCTGTTTATTCAATATGTATATCATCGATGATGCTAAATTATTCTTATCATCTTTTTTTGACATGAAAGATCTAGGTGAGGCAAATGTTATTTAAAAAATCAAATTACCATAAACCTCCCTTAGTATTTCAAAGTCATTAGAGCATTGACAAAAAAAATTTTGAAAAGTTTCGTTCTATTATTTTAAACCTATTATTACATCATATGAAGCTAATTTACAATTAAAAGAAAAATCAAATGTAGGTGTTTCTCTACATAAATATGCTCAAATTATTTGTGATTTTATGCATCTAATGAATTATAATAGACTTACACATGCTATGAACAAATTAAACATATACATAATCCTCATATTGAACATATGCAGATTATTTAATATAGATTATGTCTCAAGTTATAATGGGTTATTGTAGAGACACTAATCGTATCTCTGATTCAAAGAAGACAATATCTCATGACTACATATTCACCCTAAGCAGAGGCACAGTTTCTTGGAAATACTTTGAATAAACTTGCATAACAAGCACCACCATGGATTCTAAGATCGTCACCCTGAAAAAGGGAAAATCTACAACTGAGTGGCCTAGAAATCTTTGATCAAGTATCCTTTTATGAAAGACGCCAATGCCAACAATACATAAATACTCTAACAACCTTAAATAAATAGTTCCCTTATTGCAGGGGAATGTTCTCAGGACTGATCATGAGTTGCAATGTTTTCCTTATCCTTATTTATTTGCACAAGCTTCCTCTCTCGTTATATCTTCTCACGCTCCTTCATTCATGCTTTTGTTTTTCCCCATTACTAATTATTTTTTGGTCATTGTACACGTTCAGGCTGAATACTAGAGGGCCTCATCAATGCGTAATGTTGAGTAAGAGTTATCATCATGCCCTAAGATGCTGTCACCAGTAAAGTCGGCACCAAGAGATTGTCCCCAAAGGACTGAAACAATTCTTGAAGGCCATGCTTTTACACGCATCAATGATAAGTGCATTCTTTCTATTACTATTTTTTTTTACAATATTTCTTTGCCTTTCAAACATCAGCTTTACAGCATCTGGTACTGCTGAAAACAATAATTTGTTAAGATGTGAAGCCCAATATGGGATACAAATACTAGCTAATTAACTTCGACTATACACTAAAGATTGACATGACTCAGCATAAGCCAATTAGCTTGCCTGGATTGATGGAACCTAGTGGAGAGCTGACAAGTTCATTATGTGATCTGAGACCAATGACCACTTCAGAGACCACAGGCCCATCTGTTACAACTAGAAGTAAACGATTTGAGCATGCTCCACAGAAAGAAGTGGTGGTTTGTGGATCTCTGCTTCTCCAGCTTGTTGATGGTGAAATTAAAGGATCAGAACCGGTTAAAGAAGACACTCTAGAAAAATTATAAGAGCACTGATCTATCAAAATAGCAGTATGGTGGCCCTACAAAGCAGAAATAACCTCGACTTAAAAGCTATTTGTTGGGAGCTCTTCAACCATGAGTCACAGCTTAGCAATCAATCCACGCAAGTTGAAAGGTATAAAATTGGATCTAAACCAGCAGACAACCCTTGGACACACGAAAAATTCTAAATCGAAATGTGTGGCTAATGTGGAACCTAACGAGTGACGTGCAAGTCCGCTAAAAGAATCGGGTACAGCTTAGGTCACCAAGAATAGCCAAATAATCGTGGACCACACATCCTAGTTTGCTGCACCTGGCCCTTGGACCGCACCTAAAAGGGCTAACAGACAAATTCATCCACTCAGCGCTGTAACTCCTCCCTCTCTTTATCTCTCTAAACTAGTAGGACCTGCTTGCTAATGAAAGCTAAGGCCCAAGGTTGGACCAAAAGCTAGATACGCACTGAACCGCCGGTCACCCACTCAAGTTTATCATCGCTTCTTCTCTTTTGATTGATCGCCTCCAAGCCACAGAAAGCCAGCGGTGAAATGGCTACAGTTTTAAACAACTGTGTTCTACGCAAACATCAAACGTTTTCTAGATAGAAAAGAGGCGTAGTTGGCGAAAAAGAAAAACAAAAAAAAAACTAATAATATACTATTTTAAGATAAAAATGGGGAATACTTTTAGATCGGAGGGTTGCAGGAAGCCGAGGACACCAGATCAACGGCAGCAGAAGCCCTCTGGCCGCATATACGGCTTATGGAGCTGTGGTCCCCTAGAGATGTCGGAGCACCAGTATGGAAGATGGATCGGCGACTGCCTTTGAGAGGACGGAAGCATGCTGGGAAGGTGAAGGGGTCCTGGTCGGCTGCGGATCGAACCCTAAATGGAGTGAAATCTCTCCTGTGGGAAGAAGGGCAAGGCTGCTCGTTCTGCAGATATTTCTATAGCCCAATCAGGGATTAAACGGTTGAATCCCCATTCTGGTAAAACCCCCGAAAAAAAAACAATAAACCTGATTATTGATATTATACATCACAAATTATTCAATTACCCCCAAAAAATCGTCTGCTTCGGAGCCAAGATCTGCATTCTCTCGCATCCGCTTTAGGAAAGTGGAGCTTGCCATTCCCTGCGTTGATGATTCCTCACCGCTTGACGAGCTCGCCGGCGGTGGGGTCACCTGTGCCCCAGGGACCACCTGATTTTCCCCTTCTTCCTCTTCTTCCTCATCTTCTTCTTCCTCCTCCTCCTCCTCCTCCTCCTCCTCCTCCTCCCCCTCCTCATCCGTGCAATTGTCAACGTGGTCATAAACATCAACATCATCTCCTCCATTATCTTGTACCGCTTGGTCGCCATCTCCTCCTGCTCTCTCTGCTCCACCCTCCTCTTCCCCTAAGGAAGCCGCCTTTCCTATGGCTGCACAGCAGTCGCATAAGGAGACAGAGGGACTAAGCCTAACCCCTTCAGCTCGCCACGGTGTGGGGGACTGACAGCTCCGGCAAAGCAGAACCCGAGCGTGCCGGGCTACCAGGAAGTTAGCCCCGTGCACCTTCTCGTCGCACTCCCAACACAAACTCGCCTGATCCGATTCGCAGTATACCCTCGCAACCCGGACGCAGAGCTCGCAAGCCTTCATCCCTCTAATTTCACTATCCCTTCGATCCCCAATCTTTTCCCGGATTCTCTGTTGCCTTGGCAAGTTGGGAAATTTCAAATAAATTAGAATGACATGGAGATGGAAGGTATGGCTGGGAGCGGTGGATAATTCCCCCTCCTCTGAATGACAGTTATACCCTGAGCTTCGGCGTTCGATGACCTGTCGAGTAAGGGTAGTTTAGATAATGTGTTATTTTTACCACGCGGAAGAGGGAGCTACCACTTGGTCCCACTTGTTCGGCGTAGCGGTGCTGCGAACCAGGGATATTTTGGCGGGCCGTTGATGACATGGACGCTCACATTGGCCAGGATTTTCTCCCTCCCACGTGGAATTATCATGACCGCCAAGCCGCTTGGTCCACGTGATCCTCCAATGAGCTTTCCAAAATTGGTGACTTAAAACAACTAAAAGGAGCCCATTTTCACCATCTCAGCATGGACCGGAGTAGATCCGTCAACGAACCCGGCTTGGATCGGATCAGACTTGACTCAGTACGACCTGGATAGATTGGGTAAAGCTCAACTCAATCCAATTCATGGCCAGCGCAGATTCGGATTTTCAAGTCAAATTTAAATTTTTTCATTCTTTTATACCTTTGTTTTACTGAAAGAGAGAACTATTGGTTATTTTTTAAAATAAATTGAAGTATAAATTCGTTTGATAAAACTACCTGAGTTTCTTTTTAAATATAATATATAGTTGCCATTACTATTCCATTTTAGTTAAACAAAGATAATTTATTTATAAAATATAATATTTTTTAATTTTTTAACGAGTCAAAACTCCCAACCCAATGGACATAATTAATAATAGAATATGCATGCTACACATAATTTAAAAATTCCCATCATTCCATACAAATAAACTTTTCTTATAAAACTATATATCAAGAAACTATCTTATTAGAAGTCTTTAATGTCATCTTAAGAGTGCATAACCACTCTTTGTAATAAAAAAAATAAAATCAATTTGCTAATTAGATGGTTTTTTTTTTCTGAGTGGTTAGATCAACCTCCATGAAGATCCAACTTTGTGATAATTCAATATTTTAAAATTATATTTTACATGAAGAAATTATTCTATGTTATAGATTTATTAGATTGAATCTCAAATTGGATAAGATCATGATTTGATTGAATGATAGGCCTATGTAGGTACAAGCCTTCCAAGACTCAAAATTCAACATTAAAATAAATAATTATAATCAATTCTTTCATGCATAGCTTATTATTAAGCTCGCTACAATGCATCATTATAATCATGACTTGTGGTCATTACACAATTTTTGTAGGATTTTCAAAAATCTTTTCTTTTATAAACAACAATTCCTACTTTTTATATATGTTGCCAAAAAATTGTATAGTTTAAAATTTGAAATATTAGGTAATAACTGTCAATTAGATGACTTAACACTCATTTTTATGAGCAGGTTTTGTAACAAATCTAAAAAAAAAGTTCATATTTTTATCATTTTAATAAAAAACTTATGATCTAATCGCAAACTTACTCAAAGATCAAACATGACAACATAGAATGCATTGTTTGACATGGTCTGAAGAAAGCTGTGATAGAAAATCTAAACTCAATTATTATCCTTTTTTATAAAAGTAATATTAACTCTTTCAGTTCGTCACCTATAATCAATGATTTTTTATACAAATTTTAAAATTCTTTTTCAATTCAAAACATTTTTTATTTACTTTCAATTATGTTTTTGTCTTGTAAATTGATTTTTTTGTTATTTGAACTTGTGTTTGTAATTTTGTTTCAATATAATACATTACACTTTTATTATAACTATAGCTTTTAGGTTTCTTAAATTTTATAATTAATAATCAATGTTATATTACAATTTAGTTTTAAATTTTTAGAATATTATAATGCCATTTTAGAGAATATTTTTAAGTTTCATTGATAATAAATTTTAAAATAAACATTGAGTGAATGACAAAGATTTTATATTTAGTTGATTTATTTCTCATTATTAAGCATGAAATTTAAATCTTGATTTTAAGTCATCAAACATTGACTTATGAAAGATAAAATTTTAAAATTAAGTTGTATCAAACAATATAATATCATATAGTGCTAGATATATTTTAGTATAACTAATGATATTATATGATCATATAATTATATGATATAATTAATTTAGTGACAATGTATAATTAAGTAATCAAATAGTATAATTTTATGATGATTAAGTGCAAAACTTATTGTAAAAGTTCATAAAATATAATAAAATTTAAAATAATTAAGATAATATTGTTTTTAAAACAAGAATTTTAATATTTTTTATAAAATACGATGAACAAAAACATTGTGTGATTAAAAAAAATGTATATCTTAGATGATTTGAAGTAAAAGGAAAAATATTTGCAAAAGTCGAGATAAGTAAATTTAATCAAATATTTTTCATTAAATTGGTTGTTATAAGTTGTTCTTATATTATTATAAAATTTTAATGTGAAAACACGTTGGACACAAATTATTACTAGTTTAAGAATTTTGCAATTTTGATGAAAACATTGAATGTTTTTATAATATTAATTATAAAAACTATCATATTTTGTTTTAACATGTGCAATGGTTACGAAAGAGAATAAATTTGCACAATTTATGAATTATACCAATTGAGATTGTAAGCCAAAATAGATTATATATATGAAGGAATTAGTGATTAGATTAAACACATCAAAAATTATGAATTTATTTTAACATTTTATATTTTCATTTTGTATAGAAGTTTTCTATGATTGGATTATGAGAAGTAATATTAAAAATTGATTTTTTGATAAATGAATGTAATATTTTATAAATCTAATCTATGCAAAATAAAATAAAAACATTTGATCAAGTCTCAAAAAAGCATGATAGCTTGCAAAGTAATTTTGAATTTGAAAATTTGTATATTATTAGAACCAACTCATTAAGAAGAATCCAATAATATTTAAATTATAATTTATATAGCTTAAAATATTATGTTATAGATTTTTTTAAAATAATATCAATTTAAGAATAAACTATAGTTTTTAGATTTATTTAACTAGATTATCTAATGATACTCTGCTTTTTCTTTTTATACTTGCCTTTTTAGTCTTCCATTTGAGCAAATCACATATTTTTATTAACTTTGTATTATAATTTATTTTTATTATAATTAATTAATTTTATTTATGTGTATACATATATTATATTTTTTTCTTCTCACTTAAACTTAATTTAATTTAAAAGTATTATTATTATTATTTTAAAAAGATCCTAACTTTTATTTACAAACAACTAATGTGATAAAATTATTAAGCATAACTTAATAGGATATTGGGGTTAAATCATTAGGCATACCTTGATATAACATTGCTCTAGATATATAATATTAGAAGGAGATGAAAGAACAAAAATCTTAATAAAGAAGAATATAATTAAAAGCAAATTGTTATTTTATGTATAAGCTTATGTCTATTATTAGCAATACATATTATCATAATTATATATAACTATGATTTATTTTTCTAACTTATTATTATTATTATTATTATTATACTAATATTCTTTTTTTTAAGTAGTTAGTTTATTCTATATTTATCTATTTATTTATATTATTTAAAGGGATGATTAGAGTAAAACATAGTTTTTATATGAGACATTAAATAAAATTGTTAAATATCTCCATGATTTTTCAAATTGATTTTGTATTTTATAAATTCATTCTCAATGATTTCAATAAATTTAAAAAGTTAATCATTCAAGAACTTGACATTAGAATTAAAAAATCATAATGTACTCAGATTTTATTTACACGCATAAACAACTATTATAGAATGCACTATGTTATTTATATTTTTAAATATTAAAAAAATATTTAATTAAACTGTAAAATATGACATAAAATTGGTTTATGATAGGGCTAACGACTCGATGGGCAGGTTAATAAAATGAGGAATGGGTTTGGATGAATTGGCTGAGATGGAAGGTTTCCAGATGGATGGCTGACTGATGGTGAGAGAGACATGGACGGTTGGATGGTGAGAATATATTGATCGAATCGCTGTTGTTGGTCTACTATTGTCTAATTAGTTTTCTTCAGGTCTTCCCGTAAAGGCTGTATCCGAATTCCTCGCTCGCCTCTCCCGATGGAACCCTAATCGCACTCACGATTACCGTTTCATACTTTCCGTCCGCCGCTGGTCTTCTTCGACGACGGCTTTTACGCCGGACATAATAACAACCCTCTCGGGTGAGGGCTTCCAATTCACGGTTTCCGATCTTCTTCATCGCTTTGTCGGACTACCTCTTCTTGGTCGGCAAGTTTCTCCGCATAGTCCAAGGTGAGTTTTCTGGCCAAACTTCTAGAAAATTAGAAAGGTGGTTTCCTGATAGGGTGGCACAGCACAATGATCCGCTGAATGTCAACATGCACGGTGATCTGCCGTGGCATGTTCGGTTGACCGTTATTGGTTGGATTTGGATAGAATGACAGTTTGGTCGTTTTGGTTAGTGGTTTTGACTAACCAAAATTTATCGTGTTCGTAATGGTCTGTAACTATTGTGCTCATGAAGGTATACCCATCTGATAAATCAAACCACCTAGTGTACACCGCTAGTAATAATTATTGGGCTCATAAATGTTTACAAGAATACTTTAAATCATTTTTAGCAGTTGCGAATATCTTTTAATCTATATTTAATTCTGCGCCTCCTCTAATTTTTCAACGAACAGAATGGGGGCTTAATCTTGTTTATTTAGGTTTTGAAATAAACACTCATGTACGGTTTTTGAATGATTTAATCTTCTTCTGTGAACTTCCTCGTATGAAAGTCCATGAGTTTTGCTGTTAAGGACACTGAAAACCAAGTTCCATTGTCGACAATTCTCTTAAAAATGCAGCGATATCCACTTAAGCAATAAAAATAGTGTTTGCTTTTCTCTAAAATATTTTATTAGAAGAAATTTCCAATGCATTTAAATTAGTATTCCTCACTGTGTAGATGTTCTGTACGCAATATGGTTATTTTTTTTTGGCCTTTGATTCACGAAATAAATTGACAAAATTGGACTAGAATTAGGGTTTTGTTGATAAGCCGAAGATGCCGCAACGTCACTCAAAGAACAACAATGACCTTGCATTTTTCACCTATGATGAGAAGCGTAAGCTTGGGTATGGAACACAAAAGGAACGGTTGGGAAAGGACTCAATCAAACCTTTTGTTTCTTGTTGCCTCTGCCTTAAGCCTTTCATCGATCCGCTTTGCTGCCAAAAAGGCCACATCTTTTGCAAGGAATGCATTCTTGAGTGCCTTCTAGCTCAGAAAAAAGACATCAAGAGGTATCTTTTACTCTTTCTCACCCTTTTATATTCAGCATGTTTATGCATTTAATGTTATGCTTTTTTTTTTAATTTCCCATCTTTCTGAAGTTGCAATTTCATTTGATGTCATTTTACATTTGTATAATCCATGCAACTCGATAAACAATTTGTTGCTTAATTTTTTGTCGTAGAAGTTTAGAGCGTCTCTTGTATGGCATTGATTGACATAACTAAAATGAAAACAGGGATGATGGTTTAGCAACACTTTGTTAATGTAGTTCTTACTGGAATATTTTGGCATATTTAGTTGTTGATGCCTTCATATGTGTTAATTGGACACCAGAATCAGAAGATTATCTTGGGCTATGTAGCACAAATAATGGAGGGCAAAGAGGCGCAAGGTTCACTAATAGGATGTTTATTTGTTCAGTATGCTTGGAGGAAAGCAGTACAAAGGGGATGTTATGATGGTATTTTTTATTTTAATTGTCCTCTCTAGCTATGCTTCTTACTTAGAACCTTGCAATAAGGCAAACTGGGCTAGAATGAACATCATTATCACCACCCAAATGGATTCCATGTGATTCTTTCTATAGGCATAAAGGAGCAAAGTTGAGACATTTAACTAGCCTATAACTGTTAATTTGATTACTTGATATTATCGCTTCCCATGAATTACTCATGGCATAACAGCTGCATAATTTTTGGTGGCAGCAGCTGGTCGCTCAATGGTCATATATTCTACATGTTGCTTCTTGTCTTCTGCTCAACACATTAATATGTTTTTAAATTAAAAGAATTTTACTAATTTTGATTGTGTTTCATATTGAGGCACTAGGGAAGCTGTAGGTGGGATGCAAATCATGTAACATTACACCATAAGTTGAACAGGCTGTAGAGTTAAAAAAACCAGAGTTGTGGTGATATTGAAGCTGCCTACTATTATCAAATTGATCTTATTTATTGCCGAAAGTTAAGAGTTGGATCAGTTCTCTATTGGAAGTTGAACACGTGTAGGAGATTTAACATATAGTTAGTTGCTGCCATATAAACTTAGTTTTTTAGATTGATGGATGTACATGAAATGGTGTATTTGGCCCAACCATGGTCCCAATAGATATCCATTTCCTTAAACAAGTGATATATAAAGTTTCCTATGGTTGGAATCAACGTTTCATGTAGTTTGTGAACTTTTGTGTCTTAAATTGCCCTATGCCATCGTTGAGTAGGATTCAAAAGCATTCCTTTGAATTCAAGATCCCTTAATGTCATTTACTAGCACTTAATTTGTATGCTACTTCATAGTGTTAGTAAGCTTTGTTTGAGTTGCTTAGGCATGATTCGAGTGACTAGTGCATAACAGCCTTGAGTTGATCTCCCATGATGGAACAATTAGAGTTTCTTCATATGTGCTAACAAATTGAAGCCTTATATATTTCTTGATGCATGAAATGACCCTTGACTTGGTTATTTGAGAGATTTTTTTAGTAAAAAAAGAGTTAAAAAATCATTGTGAATGGCATGAGAGGGAATCATATCAGTACAAGTGAGTGTTGGATGCTTTCATATTGGAAGTTGAGCATAGTTTTGGTGCTCTAATGTGCAATATAAGTCGGTATATACATTAGTTAAAGCGTTTTAGAATTATAGGTGTCCATTGAATGTTGTATTGAGCCTAACTTTGGGCCCCAAGACCTATCGTGCTCAACTTGTTTAAAAATAGTTGGGTAATTTCCAATTGCCACATTGGATCACTGAATGGTGCTATAAAGAAGTTACGAAGGAATAAAGTAGCATCTACATTGAATCTATCTTTTTAAATTAATTTGACTTGTTTGTAATTTTTTTATGTGCTTTGCTCATGCCACACTACCTATTCTTATCTGTGCAGACAACATTAGATTAGTTAATGGTTTTTTTTTTTTAACTTTGATGTGCCCTATCTTCTTGTAAAGGAAGCTAAATGGTGGTTTATATGTATTGATAGGATTTTGCTTATTTTGACCTTATGATTCATATGATTCCTCTAGTATGCCATGGAGGAATCAGTGGTCTTTTGTCATTGTAAGTGGCTCTTGAGTAGTCATGACCAAGGAACTAGAAAAGCTTTGCTAGTGTTACACGTATTGTCATCCCTTTGAACAGTCAGCCATGGATGAAATCAGTATATGTCAGCTGTTATAATGCTCCACAAAAAGAAGTGGAAGTGTAGGGTGGGATATTTATGAATTCATCCATGATAGATTAGTTTTGTCTCCAATATGCAATTTGGGAGATGCCATGTAGACAACGTCTTTCTTGAAACGAGCTTGTCTCTTTGCCACATTGGATTACTCAATGAGGCTATAGCACAAATATAACAAAGGAATAAAGCAGCGGACACATGGAATTTGTCTTTGATTGTTAATTTGATCATTGTTGGTAATTGCTTGGGCCTTGCTCTGCCAAAATAACTGTTCTTATTTGCAGAGAAAATATCATGTCACTCGATAGTACTTTTTCACTTAGATGTGCTCTATCTTCTTTCTAAGGAAATTGAAAGGTTGTTTATATTTACCAATTGAATTTTGCTTATTTTTGATCTCATGATTCATGTTAGTCCTCTGGTGTGCCATGGAGGAATCCATGTTGTTTTATCTTTGTAATATGGTTTTAAGGGTCTCCTGAGTGGACGTGATCAAGGAACTAGAAAAGCTTTGCAACAATTATACTTATTATAATCCCTTTTAACATAATTAGCCATGCATGAAATCATTACATCCTGTTTGTTATAATGCACCACTAGAAGATGTGTTAGTGTAGTTTGGGGTCTTCATGAGTTCATCCCTAATAGATAAGTTTTAATTCTAGCAGTTCTGCTTTTTGTTTATCACCTCTTTGCAATGTCGGATATGCAATGTGGACAATGCCCCATACATGTAATCTTTTGTCGCTCTGCATCAAAATGAGTTGTAGCCTTTGGGATTGAGTGGATTCTCCCAAAGCTTGTTATCGGGGAGATTGACATTTTTTTAAGGTAAATCCCTACCTCAAGAAATTATGAGGTACAAACACATTCCGTTTGTGGCTTCTGGCCGTTTGGACTCTGAAGTCATTCTTGGGTAGCCAAGCTTACATATCTATTTGGATTTGAAAATCACGCTGAAGCCCCTTTATGCAAATGGAAGGAACCAGACCAACCTTTCTATTTTTGAGAATTTCTAGAAGCGAATTAACAAAATATTCATCCTCACCGTTTAGCCCCTCCTGAAGGTAGATAAACTGTCTTGGATTGTAACTGAGACAATATTTGAAATTGCCTTGATATCATAGTATTGTGACTTGACTAAGATGACAGTAGATCGGTTTTAAGGATGAAGATAGTTTCTATATGATAGATGTTATATGTTGTTAAGTAGGTCCAATAGAAAGTAGGCATACTTAAAGCTTTAACTTTATCTCTCTCTGAGTTCTGATCAGTACCTTGTCATTTTTTACTTAATGATGTTTTAATATTATTTTTTCTTGCAAACGTGTTTTTATTTTTTTTTGAGTTATTATATCACCAATCATTTAGCTTCTGTGGCTGGTTTGTTTATGTTGGTGATGTTTGTTTTCTGTTTGAGGCGATCAATATGTGTTGATTAATTTCATTTTTCATAGAAAATTAGCTGCCCATGCTGCTCATAGGAGGCAATGTGATGAGGAAGAAGAAGAGAGATTGACTTTGCAAAAGACTCAGGAACTTGATTCCTTTGATCAGCAGAATCATGGGGCAGTTCCCCATTATAATGACAAGAATCATATGAATGATAAGAATTGTTTTCATGGAGCCAACAGCGTGAAGGCAACATCCTATGAAGAGGAAGCTCTTCGGACAATGAAAGCCTTCTGGCTTCCTTCTGCAACTCCTGAAGCTCCTGTAAAAGTGGATGCTCCATCCACTGACACTATCTGCCCAGAAGGTAAAGAGAAGCTCAAGCTGAAGGCCCTCTTCCCTGTCTATTTAACCAAAGACAAGTGTGAGAGTAGGAAATCAAACTCTTTGGATACCCATTTCATCTGCCCCTGTTGCAAGGTTACACTTACAAACACGCTTTCCCTTGTGGCTGTCAGCACATGTGGGCATGTTTTCTGCAAAAAATGTGCAGTTAGGTTCATTGCCAAGGATAAATTTTGTCTTGTGTGCAACAAGGAATGCAAAGAAAAGAATTTGATTGACTTGGAGAAAGGTGGAACGGGATTTGCTGGCCATGGAGACCATTTGGAGGCCACTGACTTCAAGCATTTGGGAAGTGGTTCTGGTTTGGGTTTAGTGAGGCCAGCAATGAAGACTTGAGGTCTCTCTCTCTCCCTCTCTCTCCTTTATTTTATATTCTCATGGGATTGTAGTTTTAAACCAGTGCTTATTTTGTAATTATGGGAAAAAAACATTTTGTCGTTTGTATGTTAACTGCAAACTGTAGAGGATAAACTGCTAATTGGATTTGATGGTTTGGCTTGTTCTACTGTTTCTCTGAGGGTTATTCTGAGTAGGACGCACGTAAGTATGCTTTGAGCACAAGTTATTGATCCTAAGCAAACAGCTGCATTTGTTGTTCAAAAGACTGGAATTATCTAGCCTATGTATTTTTCTCCATGTCCTTTATTGTTCCAGATTAAAAATCAAAACTCTGTTTTTTTCTTTAGAAACGTATTTCTACAACCAATTTATGTAATAATTGGATAGACTAGGTTGTAAGAAACTAATGTACATTGGTATCCATTCAGCTTGTGAGTTTCATTTTTCAAAATTTTACTGTTTCTGAAATATAATTTGGATAAAATGCATAATTTTTTTGTCTTGTATATTTGAAAAGATTTATTTTATTATATACATAAACAGAAGTGATGAAGCTCTTTAGTTTATTCTATCTTTGAAAAGATTTCCTCCAGGATATACATAAATAGAAGTGATAAACCCGTCTGCATTTTCTTATTTACATGAGAACAGTTCTTTTCTTTACTTTCTGCAAAAAATTGGATGCCAAATCTTTGAATAGGAAGATTTGATAAGCTCATACTGTTGGTCCCCTTGATGTTCACAACCTCTTGATTTCTTTTGTTAAAGCTTCAATGTTGATAGCCCTTTTTCTATAGTAACTGTTAAGGGCATTGTAGTTACAAAATGAAGTGTTAAAACAGAAGATTGCAATTGACTAGTTTGAAGAATCACTTCAGGTGGATCCAGACATGATTGAGTTGAGAAGGAGAAATGTTGTCCACAATCAAATGTACACAGAGCCAAGGCTGAAGCAGTTGCCCGGGTTTACAAAGAATAAGCTGAAAGTCAGAACATGTCATCGTATGTTGCATTACTTGTAGATATATAACTGAAGACAGTGTTTATCTTACCTACTCATCTAGCCAAAGAGATGGCATTAGGTATTTTTCAACTTGTGCTTTTTTGTTTAGAGTTACTAAAAAGAATTTTGGAATGTATTTGCCCATTATTGGATTATATGGATGCAACTTCAAGGTTGAATTGAAGGATGATATTTTTCTAGTTGTACTTTTTGATGGGAATAATAGGACCTATCCTCTCGCATAGGATGTGAAACCTGCAGAGAATTTGGAGAGCTGAATATGTATTGTGGCACTGTTGAAGCGAGCAATAAATTATGCAGTTGCACAACCACTTACCTATGATATCCAAGAGTGACATGTATTTAGTAAGGCAATTGGTCACTATCTAACGAGTTCTGTTCTTGTTATGTCATCACAGGTTTATGTTATGTGCATGTTTAATAGAATTTTGGGTTACAATTTCTTGATTTTAATTTGTACAAATGGTGTAGAAATTGTGCACGTAGAAGAAGTTTTCCATGAGAGAGCATCAGACTATTGAACGTTCATACTTACAATTGGTTGAGGGAACTAAATTAGGAACTTGAACTTGGCCAAGACATAAGTTTAACAATGTAGTAAAGTGTGTCCATTAGACCAACTACGTGAGTGAGAGTTTTAATAGTTGGGTTAAGATGAAAGGCTATTTTTGTGTACAATGAATGGATTGTGTTTCTAAGGATACATCATGGATTGATGATAGGGGAGCTCAGTCATGTAAGTAGAAGGGTAAATTAATCCCATTGGTGAAAAAATGTTGGAGGCCCTTCGGAAGAATGCAAGATTTTGAACAGCACATCAGCCTGGAAAAATTAAGTGATTGATAACGTTAATTACTAGGTAATTGATAGGTGTAGAAGTCATGTTTTGGCAAACACCTATATACTTGTGATGGTAGCTATTAGATGATTACAGAGGAGATTGAGTGTATTCATTACTTTATCCAGTGCATTCGTTACAGAGGAGATTTGAGTGATAAGAATTGCCGTTCCTTCTTCCGTGATGACCATTACAGAAAAACTTGTTCAGTTGTTTTAAATACTTTTATGTGATCCAAACACATTGGTAAACAAAAGTGTGAGATCACTTGGCATCTAAAAGGGCAACCTAGATGGCCAATGTTCAATAAGAGGAAGTAAAAATGTTGAAACAATGGATAGTGGATCTAGATCTAACGTAAACGATAGATGGTCCAGAGTAAAATATGCATACTTTCAAGACACTACAAGTATAAATATCAAGGATCGCTTATGAAGTCTAACATGCATCAGAATTTTAAGTTAGAATTTGTTATACTTTTACAAATTTGTCGAACAAATCATAAATTTTTTTCTGTAGATTTCATGGAACACAATACGGTAACAATTCTCCAAGAACTCACAAAAAACTTGCTTCGGTACAGAACAAGAGTGCAGAAGTGTAAAAGAGAAGGATGAAAAAGGTAAGGAGAGCAAGCAAGCAATCTTTATCATCAAGAATCAATTCGTATCGATTGGCCAAGCAGGTGAAAATTAATTGCTAATTCAATCATGCGTTTAGTAGCCACAAGTATTGGTCTTAATCCGGCAATTGCAGTTCATAAAAAAAGGGATGGAGCAAGCATCATCAATAGAAACCCAGAAACAGGAATTGAGGGTGCCCTTACATCAAAAACCATCATTTAAACAAAATTTGGGGAGACAATAACATCAAAGTTTACAATTAATTGTGACAAATGATTTTTCTGTTCAATGTTGTTGTTCAATCAACTCTTTCATCTTTAGTATAGTCACCATCACTGCAAGCATTTGAAGGAGTTAATGGGCTTGCCTTTATCCAAGGGATTGCACTAGAGGAAAATGCAACTTTTCCTAAGCACATAGCAATAGAATAAGCGTCCAGGTTTGTTAACAAACCCAAAAATTCACTGCATACAATTAATGTCAAAGGCAATCCCTATTCTTGATTTGATGGTAAAGTTTATTACTTGTCTAGGTAATTTTGGCTTTGAAAATATTGTAAGATAATGTGTTTATAATGTGTAGACATTTCATAAAACATTTAGTAGTCCTATAATGTGTCTATTTATAATAAGAGAAAGTATATTCTTTATTGTTTAATAATAAGTAATCCTAAATATTTTAACTCAATCATATAACTCAGGTTTGTGTAGGTAAGTTGTGTAAAAAAATAAATTTATTTATTTCTTTTTATTCAATTCAATATACTTATAATCTACACAATCATTATTGTTTAGTTTTTCATATTAATTTTTTCATAATTTATCATTTGTATTTACTTTTACATAATTTCTTATATTTATCACATTTTCTTATATCTTTAATATCAAGATCACATGTTTCATTGAAACTATGTTAGGTACTATTGAATTAAAATAAATTTGATTGTTTACATCATTATTATTATGTAGACAAATTAATGATAACATGACAATATAATTATTGTATAAACAGTCAATTATACATCTCTAATCATACTATACTAAATAACACTTTGTTTCATTACAAGTCATTACATCATATTAAATTAACATAAAATTTTTTAATATCATAATTCATGCAATTTTTCATGGTTTCATTTCTTCCCAAGAATATCTAATCTTCTCCAATGCTTTTTTTTTCATATTACTCTTGCTTCCAACTCCTTTTTATTAGCTAATATCTATATTTTTTCCTCATTTTTTTTTCACCTCCCCCCATGGATTAGTCGAGAACTCAACATTAATAATGTAATTTGTACTTGAAGAGGCATCAAAAGTGGCAAGCTAAATTCTTTATATTTCTAATACTTCAATACATAAGATATACTTCCTCAAGTTTCTTCTCTAAAGCATCTTTTTCATCAAAGGTTAGTTAAATTTATTGGCGAATAAGTTGGAAGAACCCCTCAAAATTGTCATTTATTGTAGTCAGTTAATCTAGCAAGGGTCTAACATGATAATATTGTTGAAGAGGGATGTAGAGAGGTGGAGGGGCATGCCTATATTGGAAAAGGGAGAAAAGGTGGAGGTTCATATCAAATGAAATATAGAAGGATGGTTGTTAAGGATATCTGTGTGTGTTAAGGGAATAACATTGATCTTTTACTTCTCTGAAGGTTTTTATATGTCAGGTGGCATTGTATTTTTTTTATCATTTATGCTTAGTTGGTATTGTGAGAGTTGTATGCCATTAACTTAAACATGGATAAAGCATAGCTAATTTATGATCATAAGTATCACTGATGTTATGATTATGCTTAAACCTTTGCTGAAAACCCTTAGCTATTACAATGGTGAACATATTGAAAAGCTTGAACCTCATTAGGGGTATTGGAAAGACACAATCATTGGTTGCTCTTGGCATGTCTAGCAAACATGTCGTTGGTGTCACGAGAGTAAAACCTCAAGACAAAGTGCCTTTGTGAATCCTGGTGCTTGGGGATTAACAACTACAAAATTTGGACTTTGTTTCCATTTCTAATATTTCTTTTTAATGGTATGGTAGATCTAGAGGTTCATTGTTGCTTACCGACTTTCATGGACAACATTGGGCATTTAGTGCAATAGAGTTTTCTAATGATGAATTTGATATTGTAGTGCTCGAGTAGATAGATGTGTTTGGATTATTCACCTATGGATGAATGTTTTGTTAGATGATGTTTGTTTGTATTCCCAACCTTCCAATAGCTACGTGGGATTTTTCCAAGAGTTCATTGTTATTTTAGGCCTCCTTTTACAAATCAAGGGAGATACGCACTTTGACCATAAGTTCTTATCCAAGTTCTTAACCTAGATTTCACCTATCGAATAGGGTTGCCTCAGGCAATTCTTTGAGGATTGGCGATGGCGATCCAATTACCCAACAGAACTGTCCAAAGAGTATGTATTTTTTTTTTTTTTTTGCTTAGTTGCTTAATGGATTGTAAAGCTTAGGTCCTCTACATATTGGGATAAGATGGTCAAGTTTTGAAGTTATTTTGATGTTGTACAACTTTATGTATAGTGGGAATGAAAGCTCCCTTCATGGAGATGAATGTGTTTTTGGTGTGCTCAGTGAAGGAGGAGCAAATGAAAAAGTTGTGGTACAATGCTCTTCTCCATTTGTGACTGCCAGCGTGAATTGGGGAAGATCATGGGTCATTGTAATGTCACTTAGCTATCCCTTATTGCGTTCCCCACTTGAATTCACTTCCATCTCCAATTTCATGTTCATGAACACGTCTGTCATTTTGCTTTCTCACTACTTACAGGCCATTCTAATTGAAGTCTAAAAGCATAAGTGGTTCTTTTTATGCTCGGTAAGCCTACTAATAATTCCAAGCAAAAGTTTGTGCTTGCATGCTTGTTAGATTAGATTCCTTAACCCCGTAAAGCCAGTCCAAATTGACATAGCCTGTGAACATTCTGTATTTTGCCTTTTAATCTTAGGAAACAAGATTTTATGTCTTATTTTATGGCTAAGTGTTTTCAGCATATGAGCTTGAATTAAGTTGAAAAAGATTTCCATCTTACATAAATCTAACATTTATATGCTGTTTATTGAAATTTCTTCATTTTGTGAAGGTTTTCATATCCCCAATCTCGTTCTTTATTTTGGGACTTTTTTTTTTTTTTTTTTTCTGTTATTATATTCACCGCTGTATTGTTTCCTACCTTCTTCCCATCACACCACCTGTAGAGCATATGGATTACATCAATGTAATGCCCCATACCTCACCCATTCAAAACGTCCATCTAGATTGTTGGACTTGCTTGATTAGTATTTTTTTTTCTTATTCAAGGAGTAGTGTTACATTTTTTAAGCTTCAGGAAAAAAATAAATTAAACACAACGTGCATGACGTTTTATTTATCATTAAGCGTATACTCGTCCGCTAACGAGCCCAATGGCCCACCCAATAAAAAAAAGCATGACCCATCTCATTTGATCGGCTGTGGATTCATCATTTTGCTTCAATCTCTCCTGCTTTGTTGTTAAATTTTGAATTGAGAGCTAAATGTTTTTTCTCATTCCCGAATTGCATCGGCTACCAAAAGCTGTAAAACATTCTAAGCTGTGGATTCATCCCTAATTTATGATGACATCTCATACGCGTAATAAACCGAGATGCCATGCAAGCTCGTGCAAGGAGTAAAAGCATTTTCAAATCTTAAATAAAAAACGTTCTATCGATCATTTCTAACTATTGAAAACACCTTTCTGATTTTTTTTAAATCATTTTTTATATCTTATTGGTGTGGCTGAATAGATCCAACATTTCAGTCAGTCGTCCTACCACATGCAATAAAAAGGCCACAGTGGAATCATTCATTTTAAATGATGCATGCCTGTTGGGTCGGACACAATTTCAGACAAAACCACTGGTTCGCTCGTAACATTACAACTGGCCGGTACACGAGAGCAGGTACAACGGTCAAGTTATACGTAGGCCCAGCCACACATGACTATGGCATGCATGCATTCTACTACGTAAAGACTACGTCCTGGAAGTTCAGCATAAACACTCACAATAAGTTTTTTTTTTAAATTGATATAAGATCTATCATAACTTTATAACTGTATCAAATCTGTATAATATTAATTAATTAATATTTGAACTTGTGTAAACATTAAGAAAAACACATCTTATACACCATCAACAATGTCGTTTAACTTTTTGGTTTTTACTGCTCTCGCGAATACCACATAAGCGTTTAGGTTATTCCCGATTTACAATGTGTGCAAATTTGTTCACTTGACTAGGCGGACAAAACATTAATCATGAAATAAAAACCATATTTTTCATTGACCATAGGCCAATATCGGACATCAAGAGGTTAATATTAAAAAGCATTTGTTATTGCATTAAGTAATGGATTTTATATTATTAGTGATTAATATAGTCCAGCTTATTGCATACAGGCGGTGCTGTGGCGCTGCGGAACTTGTCGGCGTCGAAGCCGTCGAATGCAGATCCAACGATCCTTTCGGTATCTAAGCTGGTACAGTAGTCCGTAAGCACGGTCGCTGGCGTGATTTTCGAATCGCATCTGATCAACGCAACCTCCGTCCCGGGAGCCCAATCATAGCCGTTAATAGCAGCGCAGCATTCCGCTACCCTCTCCTATATATATGTTACATACATATATATATATATATATATATATATATAAATCATATATCAACATTGCAATTCGCAAAACAAAATCAAGTCATTCCGGAGACCCGGAACGGAAAACAATTGAAAGAATTGTGAATTTATGGGTTGTGTTTTTTGCCTACTTCAATGAGATAATCACAGGAAAGTACGGCGCAGCGGAAGACAAGGAAATGTGCCGCGGAGTGTTTGCTGGCGGCGACGAGAAGCGCCGCGGCAGCGGTGGTCGATGGCCTGAACTCAAGCATTTTGATATCTGTTCAATTTTTCTCAAAAAAGAAAATCGATTCAATCGATCTCCTCCAATGCAAATAAACCAGGCTAATCTGAAAGAGAAAAAAAAAAGAAAAAAGGATACGGGCATGGAATCGAGAAATCGCTACCATTTTGGCATTTGAACAAGATGTCAGAAGCGTGCGTCTTGATTGCCCCAACAAGAGGTGGATTCGATAGGGGCAAGTAGGCTAAGAAAAATCGGAGGAAGGAGAAGGGGGTGATCGAGCGCATCCGCCATTCCAGAGTGCCGAGGACAAGGAGTTCCATTCGTTGGATCGTCTGCGGATTGAAAATGAAGCTCTCCTCTCTCTGTTAGCAGAAATTTAGGGAAATGCTTATTAGAAACAACATGTACGATCCAAACATGGAACTCTGAGATTAGAGAAGTAGAGGACCCATGGGACTGGGTATATACCTGCAAATAATCAAGGGAGAAATCGACTAGTTTCATTTTGGAGGCGAGCGATAGACAAGAGATAGCGAGCAGCCGCGAGATCCAAGGCTTTTTTTGCTGCAGAATGGGGAAAACAAAAAACTATCACCACAGATTGCATAAGAGCAGAGGCGATTGGGCGATCGATGGACAAATGGATTACCGGGATCTCACGCTTGGAGAGGAAGCGATCGACGTAGTTGACGGCAAGGTATGTGAGCTCCTGGTCGAGATTGCTGTGGAATTGAGCCTGTAATGAATCAGATCGACCAGTGGGATTCGTTAAAAGTAAAATGGAGAAGGTAAAGCCAACGAGAAGTGTGCCTTGTTTACCTGGGAGACAACGGATAGAGCTTGGCAACGTATCGTGCGCAGGTGTTGAGCATCAGCGAGGAAGATCATGTGGTCAGACTCCGCAGCGAAGAGCTCCGAAGGTTCTTCAGGGCGGTTGGACTCCAAGAGTAACGCCCCCGAGTGACGGAGCGCATCGTCATCGATCTCGGCGAGTGGATTCTCGAGGTCGAAATCGAACTCCATTTTCGCCAGAAAACGCCTGAGTTACTACTCTAACAGAGGGTTAAACCATTAGGAAGGAGATGGGGATATACATCGATCGAGTTGTTAGCTTTTATAGATGAGAAGAAGAGAAACTCTGCGATTGCGGGGCCTCCACACTGCTCAATCTTTCTCTCTGCTTTCGCTCCACTCTCCCTCCACATCTCGATCTTGTTGCCCCATTCTATAATAATGTTGTGCTAATGTGCTCGCAGTAAATAGTTTTTTTTTTTTAACTGCTTATAAGCCCCCAAAGTTGTTATTACTGTTTTGCCACTCGTTCCATTTACAAAGTTCCAAACAACATTGTTATGAGTCACCTAAAATAAGTTCGTTAATCATGATTGACATTTTCAAAATCCTAAAACAAAACCAAATCAAGTCATTTAACTACTTCTTGTACCCAAAATAATATTACCTAATTTTTGTAGACCAAGTGTCACATCTTGCATGATCTCTCCAATCATTATTATCTGTAATAACATTATTATCAATGCTAGTCATGATCTTAAAGCATATAGAGGAATAGGAAAATCCATATAATTCATACAACAAATTTATCTCTCTTTACGACCTGCCTCAATTATTATTAGTGTCCAACTTTGTACATAATTGTGGTGTTTTATAATGCAAATAATTGTGGTATGTTTTATAATAGCTATCAATATGTATTGTGATATAAAATACAATAAAATGGATGTCTTATAATAGCTAAGAAATAATAACAAATACATGACATCTATGAAATGTGTATGTAAAATTATACATCTTAGATATCATATGAATATTATGACATTTTTTTGTTATCCATGTGCTCAAAATCCACTTAGAAATTGGGGCATTCGATTTTACATTAGGGATATGTTCTCTATCTTGATGCCTCTTAGGTCTTTTCTCCTTGCTAGATATATCTAGATCATCATTTTGGTTTAACTCATCAGAATATTTATTTTTTCTTTTATGGTTATGATTTCTCCTATGGATATCTTGGTCAGATTCATCAGAAGGATCATTTTATCTTCTATGGTTCCTATGTCTCATAAAAGTTTTTTTTCTAAATTATTAAGTGTGGCACTTCTTCTCTCATTATTCTTTTTTTTTAAATTTTGTTCACATTGTTAATTTATGAGAATTTGTTCAACCATTTAGATGACTTGGGCTATTGATTGAGATATTTTTAGTATAGGATATTGGTTTAAATTTTATCTTTGATTTTAAATTTTTTCTTAACTTTGATTTACCATTTGATAAGACCTACCAAATCTTGTGGTCATAAAAAAGTTTCACACAAGGGGATATTAAGGAAAGAAAATAATTTGGGATATCTTTTCTTTCTTTTTTTATAAAAAAATTATGGAAGCAAAGTGATCCTATAGACCACCAAAGTTGAAATTGAGTGTTATTATAAAAAAATAATAAGTCATCAGGGTGCCGTTTTTGCCAGACATCCTCCTAGATAGAACCAAATAATTCCTAAGAAAGATGGTGGCGAGTCATTTCACTATTTTCATATCACCTAAGAAAAATTTTATTTAAAACTAGTTAAAAATTCTTTAGTGGATATATAAGCAAAAGAAAAGAGAAAAAAAATTTAATAGAAAAAATTATAAAAAAATTATTTTAGTAGAAAAAATATTAAAAAATAATACTTTTTATATTAAAAAAATAGTGTAAATCCAATGTTGATGTATTAAGAAAAATATTTTTTTAATAGAAAACATTGGCTTTGATACCAAAAGTTAATGTGAGCTCCAATTTAGACCTTTTGATAAACATAATAAGCTTACATCCATCCACATTATGGTAATCCTTACCCTATATTATATTTGGATAATTCTCACCTTATATTGATATATATCTAATCCTATCTTACATCACCTATGGGTAATCTTTGCTCTATTATACGAGGTCACGACTATTATAAGGCTATTTTGCTCTATAAATAATGAGAATAATGTTTTTGGAAAACAATGCTATTTATTAGATTTTTTTTCTTTATTAATAATGATTCATCTTAAATATCTATGTATTAGATATTGGATTACTTCTTTAATGATGGCTTATACATATTTCTTATCAAATAAATATTTAATATGTAAATATTTGTATTTTCAAATAAAACTATTGAGTATTTAATGCCATAAATATACCACATACAAATAAAATACAAAATGATTTTCTCATATCACAAAATACAAAGAAACTAGTAAACTAATTCCAATTAGAACTATTTATGATATAAATAAATTTTATTATTGTATTTATCTCCAATTTATTACATATACTTGCTTGAATTTGAGATGAAGTTCTCTTGACAAATCTATTCTCCTTGGGATTTCTTATAATTTCATGCATGTATAATAATTATTATATAATTCTTAATATAACATAATTATTTTCTCAGATTATTCAATCCCAAAGAATTCTCTTTTAGTTAATATTTTATTACTACATATTGTACTTGTAAAATTCTCTTTTTGTCCAATACAATTCGCTATGCTTTCCTTTTTCACAATCCTATAACTGATTGTATTGTACGATCACCCAATTTGTCTGATATGATCAACTTTTTGCCTACCAAACTTATTCGAGCTGGTCTAGTTTCTAACTTTTTATCATATCATACCAAACGATCTAAGCATAATACAATATGATCCTTAAACCATTTATCTTATTGACCTTTTTAGCATAATTCTGATTCTTAGTTTTTCATTTATCATATAAATATGATCTAAAATATTATATAGTACAATAAAAAAACTCTTTCCTTCTAAAACTTGATCGCTCAAACTTTTTAAACCTCTATTGATTATACAATAAGCCCCTCTACATCACACATATATGATCTCATAAGTTCCTTTATGATTCCTTATCAAGTTGATTTGATTGACCTGAACCACCTTTGACTGTTTGCACTATACAATATGGATGTCATATAGTGCGATCTCTCTAGCTTAACTAATCTAGCCTCTAATCATTTATTCTTAAATTGATCATACAATATCGTATGCCACATTGTACAGTATAGTTAATCTCTTCCTCACTTACTTAGCTAGTTGATCTAAGGTCTAGATGATTGTACAATACAATCAACGCTATAATACTGATATGATCAAAACAATTAACCTCTAATTGACTCAACCTCAATCGACAAAGCACGATGGAAATCATCATCCATGTACAATCATATCCTCATTTCATACCAAACTTAGCAAATCCATCCCCTTCTTAACCTATAACTTATTGTTTAATACGATCAACCCATCATATTGATATGATGTCCTCTTAATTTCTTGCATGAAACCTAACAAAATCTTCCGATTCTTTATTTTTACTTAACTTATGCTAATTATATTATACAATTTTATAGACGTACTTGTATGATCTCTTTATAAAGCTTTGATATGATACATCATCCAAACTAACTCAATTCTTTAAACTAATTAACTTAAATTGAATGTATAAGTATGATTGGTCAATCGTATTTGTACAATGTTACTGTCTGCTCAAGTACGTTAACTTACATCACATCATTTAGTATGATTGGGACCATCGTCTTTTGGTTCTTGTAGGATGCCTCAATGGTCTGGTTTGATTCCCTATTTTAAATAACTTAAAATTAATTGTATAAGCAAGATTTACCTACTATACTTATATGATACTACTCAGGAAACACCTTTCTTAACGCAAACCTCTTGATTTCACTCTAAATTCTTACTTAATCGTATCAAATTCTTTCCAAAGAATTTAACCTCACTTCTACCTCATTCAACAACCTTGCCCCACTTAACTTTACAAACAAATTAATTAAATATGTCAGAAGAATACCAACAAATTCTTATCTTGTCTTGGGCTAACTATTGTTTCTCTACTTTCTCTTAATGAAACTAGTTGCTAGAAACTCCTCTCCTCTTCTTTATGATTCGCAACTTCTCCTATAATTACAATAAGGTTTTCTCAAAGGTCCTCTTCAAATTTTACCTTCACTTCAATTTTTTTCTTCTCATAATTGAACCCTTTTCTCCTTCTCCTCTATTTTGCATATTTCTCTCTCTACCTTTGCTTCCTCATTCATTCAACTTGATTTCTCTCATATTCCCTTGCTTAACATGACCAAAACCTCACTTAAATTCATACCTAGTTGAGATAGTTAGGCAAGAATTGAAAATTTTTTCTTATACTCATAACAATTTGAAATATTACTTTCATATTTTTTTTAAAATACATAATTATTTATACCTCTAAGAATTATAATCTCAACACTATTTAATTTATCATGAAGAGAGTTTTTTAATGATATGTTTAAATAAAATTTTTAATTTCATTTGAATCAACAATACACTTCTAAAGATCACATAAATTTATTAATATTTTAATTTTAAAATATCATATCTTTATAAAATAACTTTACTATATCAAAATATGAATAATTAAAATCTTACTAGACTAATTTCATTCATAGTTGATATTATATTATTCATAACAAAATTTCAAGATGTTATAAAAAGATTAAGATTAGTTTTCAAAACTTGGTATAATTGTTTTTTATTTCTATTTATTATTTGCTCATAAGTTTGAAGTGACCCCATTAGATATTTGATCTTCTTCTTATCTAAATCTTTTACATCTTCTTTGATTGTTACCATCAAGTCAAATTCTGAATCTAGAGAGTACAAATCTTCTCTATAACTCTTTTGTAATCAATAAGTTCATTAATTTTTATTTGATCTACTATAGCTTGTACATGAATGAGATAGTCGCTAATCTCTTCGATCTCCTTCATTTGGAGAAATTAGAACTCTTCTCTCAACATCTGTAGAAGAATCTTCTTTACTCGTACATTCTCTTTTTATGTGTTGATGAGAATGTCCCATGCTTCTCAAGAAGTAATGGCCTTTGCTATTTCCTCAAATGTGAACTTATTTAGCCCTAAATAGATGAAGAAAAGTGGTTATGAACTTTCTTCCTTACATTGACTAGTGCATTTCTCTCATTTTGTGTAAGCATAACACTTTACTGAGTACCTCATACCCGTTGCTTACTATATCTCTAACATCTTGGGTTTTGAACATCGCCCTCATTTGTATACTCTAGCTTGGCATTACTCATATGGCAATTCCTTTCAACAAAATTTAAAGATCTTATAGAGACGATTTTGATTGTCCTATACCAAGCAATTAGATATATATGGAGAACAGTTTTGCTTCCATGTGATGGATTGGACGAAAACTCTTTTGAGTGATTAATCCTAATAGAAAGTTCAATGAAATCCAAAATCCTGTGATTGTAATCGGTCATAATCCACAAAATTTCATTTGGGAATATTGATGATAAATTCGTGTGCTTGTATATTTGAAGTGATCTTGGACTTAATTTTACTGAGTTGTTAGTATATACAACAATGATAAAAAAATTTGATAAAAACTAAGGAGTGAAAAGATTATCAATAACATAGACTTAAATGGTCTACTCTAACTCTTCTTTTTGGATGATGATGTCAATATTGATGATTTTTATGGAAATTTATTTAATGTTAATTGTTTGACATGATTTTTAAGAAGCTCAACTTTATTCTTCGTTTTGCTTGAGAACACATGGAAAACATATTCATTCATTTATTTATTATAGGTACAAAGATCCATCCAGTGGTGGCAGCCATTTGTCCATCTGCCACATGAATCCCTTTTAATACTCGGGACTGATAATTGTGTGAAAAAAGAAAAAGGCAACAAAAAGAAATAGGATGGATCCTCTATCACAGATCACGCATGCAGCACAAAGTTGGATGAATGGAGTTAAATAACTCGTTTAGCTCATGTAAGCAGTTCGTAGCAATGTTGATTTAGCAGGTACAAATTTATATTTAAAATTAAATGCTACTTTGTTAATCGGATCTCAACCTGGTATATTTATGGATGAGAATACTGAAACGTCGTTTCCAAATGGAGAAAACACGCTATGGTGGTTATTTGGTGAAGATAAAAAACTAAAATCTTCGTGTTCTTACCACGAAAACAAGACATCAATGTCGAGAGTCTTCTTGTCGAATCCAATTGAACACAAGCTTTGGGTAAGTTAACATGCAATAATACGTATGATTACAATCACTTTCTTGACATAAAAATTATATTAAAACCATCTCACAAGAAGTATATTTATTTATTTTTTTTCAAACAAAATAACATGATTAAACTAACAAGTTATACTAATTGAGTAAAGATCTGCACTCAGCACTATGCTCAAATCAATTCTATGTGCCAGGAGTGTAAAAGACGAAAGATCTCATCAGAACAATTAGGGAAAATTGTAGGCAGCTTGTCAGGACACCTTTGAAAGATGCTTCAAAAGCAAAGGAGGCAAAAGAGGTGATGGAAGGACAACATGATGAGGTTGTTCTCATGTGTGCATGTTTTGCCCTTATTCGCTGTCCATTTGGTTTTTAGATGGCTAGCTTTGCATTATGTCTGCGTGCATCAAATAATGTATGCTTCAAAAAGGTTGGTCGGGGCCAAGGATTGATTGTTTGGGACCAGTTTGTCCTGAGCTCCGTTGGACTTACCTCAAGTAGATGGATAGATAAATGAGCAACAAAAACTTTTAGAAAATTAATATTTTTTTGTTTCCATGAAGGTTTTGAGTAGAAAAAGCAGTAATATTATTAGCAACATGCCGATCGTTTTACGTACGCAAGCAAACGAACACCAGGAACTCTCCCTCTCCCTCTCTATCACCCACAGTTCAAAGTGCAAAAACCATCCATCCGACACCATTTGCCCTCTTTATCGATTCCCTCCACCAAATGAAATGGTGCAAAAGAAAGGCCAAAGCAACGAAAGAGCATAAGGAATCCATCTTTCATTACTATTTGGAAGGGAACTTTGGCCCTTCTTTATCTCTCCACCGCTCCCCATTCCTCTCTTTTGGCTTTCTGCAGCAATTTTTAATTCTTCTCTAGTAAGTACTTTAGCAGGCGAGTGTGGATCAACTGATGAAGTAACCATAAGCATATTGCTTGTTTGCTAACAATAAGTGAATACTGCTGCTGTTTCTTGCAAAAGACAAATCTGCACGTCACCATTGGGCCTATGAAGTGCAACCCTAATTTGTCATGCCAGATCTCTTAAGCTCTATTAAAACATTTTAATTTTTATAGGGTACAATGGAATATACGTATTCCCCAATTCTGCACAGCACAACGGAAATGAAAAGCATAAACTTACCTCTTAAATGAAGAATAACCTCAAGCTTATATATACAACATTCATACAATCAAATAAAAGATGAACCATAAGTGCACAAGACCATTGTGCTCATTTGTGTATTCAAGTTCACTAAATGTCTCGACCACAGTAGAAAGTATCAAATCCTCACACAAAAAAACTGAAGCAAGGAATGCTATCAGTTGCTATTCCTAATCAGTCAGCTCTAGAAGGCAAATTCTTCCACACTTTAGCTGCCTCAAAGCTGGGTAAGGTTTGCAGGTTACCGCTTTCAGACATGTAGAAATAATTGTAATTTATTCTTGTAACCAAATCAGCCAGGTGGGGGAAATGTCCCACATTAAGCTTGAAGGACAGGATCTGCAGAAAATAATAAATAAATAAAAAAAACGCTCAATGTATTCTCCAGACAAGAACAAACACGATTTCATCATACAAACAAATGTAAGTAGCATGTTACTCTGATGAGAAACGCAATGCAATCATCAAACTGTTTCTCAATCCTGTCAACTTCCATCTCACATCTAGCCTTGATTGCCAGTGCTGCTCCTCCACAGTGCAAAGTCTGTTGAATTGAGTAGAAATCCAGTGCCAGACTTAGAATGCTTTTTACCCTACTTGCAATCAGAGCCCACTAACAGTGCATGGAATGAGACAAATTAGGTCGTTCGCGTTTATGCCTTCAACTAAATAAAGGCTGAACTGTAGAATTTACCAGTTTATCAGTGCCAACAAAGCATTGCCGTTGGACCAACAAAAGGTAAGCCTCATGAACTTCAATGACTTCATCAAGAGAGCCTGCAGACGACATAGCAGTGCAGAGTTCAATCCAAGCACTGTAGAAAACCTGTTTGCATACACTGGGTTAGCTTTTAGAAAAATGCACATCATCGGACCTTACAAGTCAAAGGATACAAACGTTAGTTTACCCTCTCCATGACATACTGGTGAAATGCATCAACAAAGTGGAGAAGTTTTTGCTCCACCGACAGATGATGCTTGTGATTCTGCCCAGAACTCCTGACCTACTTGGCCAACACGAATTTTTTAAGAGATCTTTTCTATACAATCATGATAGCAAAGCACACAACTTTAATTTATGAACCTAATCAATAGACAACTTGAAAAAAAAAAAAAAACCAATAACCGAGCAACAAATTACAGTTCAAAAAATAAAGGAAAACTCGACAAAACACAAGCCACTCCCCTGCTTAAAACAAATGCATTGCATGTGAACTATGGACCTTGCAAAGTTCCAAGAAACATAGTTTTCTTTATATAGCACAAAATTTTAAGAAATAAAAGAATAAATTTTAAGAAATAAAAGACTCCTATCAAAATACCCATAAAACAATTCATTCGACAAGGTAATATTAATAACCATCAAAACATTCTGTCCATTGACATTGGCAAACCATGTCCATACGAAACAATTATTATGAATACAATATAACAAATTAATGAATTATGAAAGTAGCCTTCAAAGCTCTACATTTCATCCTACAACCAACATATACACATGCATGCAAATAAAGAGAATAATAACAACTAATAATATACTCAGCAGAAGCTATGGTTGCAATACTAACGTTTGATATCAATAAACACATCATACAGACATCTAAGCAACAATAAACCCTTGTTATGGTATAAAGGCAAAGGATTGGTCGTGGCTGAGCGCCCAGTACAATAAACACAGAATTTCTAAAATCTATTTTTTTCTATCTATCAGGCATTGCTCTTGATTTAGAAGTAAATTGCACCATTCCAAAAAAAAAAAGTTTGCTGGGGGTGAATATATTTCAATTGCATCCAGGATTCTTCCCTGCCAAAAGCATGATAATTTTCCTTCTCGTGCTTCATTTCCTTGCAAAGGAATTGGAGGAGGAGACAGAATTGGAGGAATTAAAAGAATTTGAGCAATTGGAGGTAGAGGAGGAGGAGAAATTTGAGGTATTGGAGGAATAGGACAAGGAACTCGATGAGGAATTGAAGAAATTGGAGGTATTGGAGGATGCAGAATTGGAAGAAGAATTGGAGAAGTAATTAGAGGATTTAGAGGAGGAATTGGAGGAGTTAGAGGAGTCATAGGAGGAGTCAGAGGAGAAGTCCGAATCAAAGTCAAAAGAGTTAGAGTCAGAGAATGTGGAATTGGAAGAGGAATTGAAGGAATTGGAAGAGGAAAAATTGGAGGAGACGGAATTGGAGGAGGAATTGGAGATAGAGCAGGAATTGGAAGAAGAATTGAAGTAGGAGGACTCGGAGTAGGAGGAGACAGAGAAGTCAGAGTTAGAGGAGGAAGCAGAATTGGAATTAGAGGATGAGGAATTAGAAGATGAACTAGAGGTGGAATTAGAGGAGGAATTGGAGGAGGAGAAATGAAATGAGGACGCAGAATTGGAGGAGTAAGAATTGGAGAAGGAATTACAGGAGGAGGAGGAATTGGAGGAATTTGAGGAATTGGAGGAATTGGAGGTAGTGGAGGATGAATTGGAGGAGGAATTGGACTAGGAATTGGAGGAATTAGAAGAATTAGAAGAATTAACGGAATTGGAGAAGGAATTGAAGAAGGAATTGGAAAGGAAATTAGAAGAATTGGAGGAATTAGAGGAGGAATTAGAGGAGGAATTGGAGGAAGAGGAGGAGGAATTAGAGGAGAAATTGGAGGAAGAGGAGGAATTGGAGGAGGAAGAGGAGGAGGAGGAAAACGAGGAAGAGGAATTTAAGGAATTTGAGAAATTAGAAGACTTAAAAGAATTGAAACAATTGGAGGTAGAGGAGGAGGAATTTAAGAAATTGGAGGAGGAATTTGAGTAATTAGAGGAATTGAACGAGGAATTCGAAGAGGAATTGAAGGAATTGGAGGTATTGGAGGATGCAGAATTGGAGGAGCTAGAATTGGAGGAGAAGGAATTAAAAGAATTAGAGGAATTTGAGCCATAAGAGTCATAAGAGGAGTCAGAGGAGTTGGAGTTAGAATCAGAAGAGTTAGAATTAGAGTCATAGGAGGAGGAATTGAAAGATGAATTAGAGGATAAATTGGAAGAGGAATTGGAAGAGATATACGTATGCCAATATAGAGAAATAATAACAACTAATAGTACAATTAGCAGAAGCTATGGTTGCAATACTAAAGTTCGATGTCAATAAACACATCACATAGACATCTAAGCAACAATAAACCCTTGCTATGGTATAAAGGCAAAGGATTGGTCGTGACTGAGCGCCCAGTACAATAAACACAGAATTTCTAAATCTCTTTTTTTCTGTCTACCATGCATTGCTTTTGATTTAGAAGTAAATTGCGCCATTCCCCAAAAAAAAAAGTTTTGCTTGGGTTGAATATATTTCAATGTTTGATTGCATCCAGGATTCTTCCCTGCCAAAAGCATGATAATTTTCCTTCTCGTGTTTCATTTCCTTGCAAAAAATTTCAATAATCAATAATCAAAGTGCAATACGTGTTGCTTTTTAAGTCAACAAATCATCTTATTGACAGGATTGCATAATTTACAGCTATTTGTTTTTTTTTCTCTTTGACATACATCGGCAACAAAAATGATAAGATCAAACCACTCTTTTTATATAATTAGCATCATAATCAATAATCAAAGTGCAACTCGTAATGTTTTTTTTTCCGATAAAAAAGTGTCTTATCGGCAAACTCGATTATTTTTATGATTATTCATTTTTTCCTCTTCAACCCGTCCCAATAAATATGATAGGAACCAACCACCCTTTCATGTACAAACAATCTTCATATACTATCATGTCCCTAACACACCATGTGCCAGATAGCCATACTGTCATTCTTTGCAAACTCCAAGTAATGTTAATATTAGTTCTTTGCAATCTATAACTATAAAGAATGACTTGATTTGATTAAACATTTTACTCCATGATTTGCAACTGTGTCAAATTCAGTGATGGTGTTGTTGAGCAAAGTCATTGTGTTGTTTTATTACTTCAATTTTTCAGTTTGTTTGAGCTTCTCAAAATGTTGGTGACTTGCTTCTTTAGCATCTATGTTAACATATCTTATGTTGCAGTGATACCATTCATTCATTTAAAAAATTGTGTCCCCGTGCCAAAATGGACCCATGCCATATTCTAGAATTGTTGAGGTTCTGTAAGACCCCATTGAGGAACCATCTACCATTAGTTGTTCTTGAGGAAATGTCATGCATGCTTGCTCTTCTGGAGTTGCAAGTTCAGTGTTTTACCAAACAAAATGCAGGCACGTTGCAGTGTAGACACTTTAACTACATCTTTGTCACTTCTAACGGGTCTTTTTAAGGGCATTGTGATCTCTGGCTGCCATATGTCTTGTACGCAGAGTTGTTCCATTACAAAAACAGTTTATTTTAGTAAAGCTTCTATGGGGCCAGGGCCAAGGCAGTTAAGTTGTGCCATTTATGCAGACAAGGATTACGTTCGTTGCAGGATAATCTGTTAAGTCTATCTGACGTACTTCATGATTCTTTGTCAATAATTGTTGGAAGGGCTTCAACTGTATTTATGATCATAAAATAAACATAGGGTAAATCATTCACCCTAGTTCACAGTTTTCAGCATTTTTATCCCAAGCAAATTTTCAATGATTGGGCTTTGAGGGCACACCATTCACATGGTGCAACAAGGAGGGTAGAGCTAGGATGTATGTGAGTTTACAGGGTTCCAATGAACTCTACCAGATTCACGGAATTTTCGACACCTACCTCTTTCATTTGTTCGCATGTTTAGATCCTTATTTGTTGCTTTTTCAGTAATATGCATTATAGTTAAAACTGCAGGACGACAGGCCAATTTGTTCTTGCTCAGGCTTACAGGAGACCAACTAGGGATAGCCCAATTCCTTATGTGTGCTTGTTCCCTTAAAGCACTTAAACATTGGGGTAGGGAGTACACGGATGACTTGCCAAGCACAACTAATCAGCTTGAGGGGATTATTGCTATTTTCCAGAGATAGGACCTTTCAGGGTGATGGTTTGACAAAGATATGAACATTAATGCCTATTGAGGTTTGTGGTGAACTAAACCATTTGCATTGTGCACAAGGAGATGTGGTGATGATAATGCACCAAGGTCAAGTGGTTGTCTTATGGGGATAGGAATATGACATACTTTCATCGGGCTACTACTTGTCAGAAGAAGATGAACAAGATGGTTTTCTCCTTGAAAAGGTTGGGTAGCTTCACTAAGAGCACTCAAGCAATTTTTGACGAATGACACCTATCAATCTAGCTAATTTTGTAGTTATAGCTCCTCCACTAATAAATATAGACGGTGAACATATTCCACTGGAAGACACTGATGAAAGATGGATTGAAGTTGTAAAACCGCAAAGATCGTAACGTACCAAACATGCATGTTCAATCTCAATCATTACATATAGAGATATGTTACATGTATTCAATATCTAATTTAAATAAAATATTGAACTTGTATTAATGATAGTGCTTTGCCTTAATTGAAAACAAAATACTGAATTTTTTTGTTTCATTAAACCTTTTAAATTGCATCAATTTAAAGAAACATAGATAAGCAAGTGGCAATATACTCTTTTATCAATTGTAAAGTCATAAGAAATTGTAATATACCAAACACGCACATTCAGTCTCAATTGTTGCATATAGAGATACATTACATGTCTTCAATACCTGATTGAATAAAATATTGAAGCTATCACTAATAATAGTGCTTTACCCTAATTGGAACAAAAATACTAAATTTCCTTGCTTTATTAAACCTCTTAAATTGCCGTCAATTTAAAGGTGCATAGACAAGCAAGTGGCAATATACTTTCCTATCAATCTATATGGGCCAACCACACACAATCAACATAAGCATACCTTACAAAATCAAAGAAAAGTAGATGTAATCAAATATTCATGGATCCAGGAGCATGGGGAGCACCAAATAATAATGAAATATGTCTATATTAGCATAATGAATAGTTGTGGTTTTTGTTTCTTATAAATAAAGGAACTCGATGCTTGTAAAAGAATCTTAGAAAAAAAATTATAAACCAATTCCCAACTTTATGAGCTCCCTCTCTTATTTTTTCCTCCATTTTTTTTCCAATTCTTCTAGCTTGTTGAATCATCAGTAAGGACCTTAACCAAGAAGTTGAGTAACAACTTGAAGATAGTGAAATCCTTGTAAGCACACTACAAACATGGTTATTATGTTGTTTCTTAAGGTTTTTCATGAAAAAATCTTTATATTGTTTTTCTCTTATATTTTCTATAAGCCACTTATTTTTCTCAACCAACAATTAACATTACTAGTCATTTTTAACATTAATAAATAGAATATCTTCTTGGGGGTAAGGCTCATTTGCAAGATGAGTTCCATCAACTCTTTCTTGACCCCTTTAAAATTTGTTGCTCTAGGTCATGTCTCACACATGCATTCTAACTAATGTTATGATGATCATTGAGCAAATGAGCCACTCCTTTTTCTTGAGCAAAGACTTATAGCGAGATGCTATTCACAATGCAGCTTGAGAAAGGGTGTATCAGCCCAAGTCCTAGAGGGGACAAGGCACGAAATGATGATAATTGCTAGTGATGACACGATTTGCTGGATGGCCTCAAGGCTTGATACGAGGATTGACGTGAGAGGTTCTCTATTTATAAGGAGGCCTCCTACATCTAAAGAATAATCCTTTGAGTGGAGGATAGTGAACAATAATACTATACAACTCAATGGCTTTGGGGTGGGCAGCTCTTTGATGGAGGATTCATGATTGGGCATCTCTTTTCATGTAGTTTTCCAATTAAGATCAACATGGGGATTAACCTCCCTAATAATAGATTAACCATCAATGTTGAATGTCAACTTACAAATCGAATATCAAGGCTTCACAAGGCTCCTTTGCAAGTACACAAGAAGCTCATTTCGTGCTTCATTGGCGACATGAGGGCAAGGTCTCTTTAGTGAAGGTGAGGCCTTGGGCACTAGTACTAAGGACTAACGCTCACCAAATGTTTGTTGCTATCTTTTGACATGTCTATTTAAGGATTGTTGTGAACTTTTCTTGGATAAATGTGTAAGGACTTAATATCCCTATTCAATGCCCTTGGGATTGTTTGCATATGAGAATTTGGAGCATGTTCTCTTCTCATATAGGTTTGAAAAGGAGCTCTCTTATCTACTAATCAACCTCTTAATCCACTACAGGCAATTAGCCCCCTGGCCAATGTTCTTCTTAGTGTTGTTACTAGGGTGGCAGTTAATAACTTTGATCCTCAACTCCAACTTCTTACAATAACCCTCTACAATATCTGCCTACAATGCCAAGTGCATTGCAACCCACTCCTTGCTCCAATTGTTTTAGCTATTACTCTCTAAGATAACCCCTCTTGTCTTCCTCCCAATTCTAGGCACAAAAAACCACAAAACTAGCATAGCACCTTTAGCCCCTTTTTTTCAATGAATCTTCCCTCCTCAAACTTGGTTAACGTCAATTTCAATAAATCAACTTGTCTTAACAACTTAATTGGCGTTGGATCATCAATCAAGACAATTGTAAGAATTTTTAAGAACTAAGGGAATCTAAGAGGTTTCTAGTGCACCTTGTATTGTTGAGTGATCAACTAGGGAAGCCACAACCTTTGCTAGAGCTTAGGCCTCATTATCCCATGGCATATGGCTTAAGCAAACCTCCTCAATTACCATCACTATACTCCACAAGTACGTATAACTTTGATGTGGTAGTGGGTGTTTTGGCCAAAAGAGCATTTTTGGGAGAGTTTCATTAGGATGGGAGAAAGTCACTTAAAATACTTTTTTTTTTGGCAATCCTCAATGAGGATCATTCAAATATCACACGTTGGCTGCAACCGATCTTCAAAACTAAAAAAAAAAAACAAGAAGCCTCATTAGTCAATGCATCTTATGACTGATTGGCTCGCAAGTCCATTGATAAAACCCCTAAAATATTTATTACATTGAATTAAACCTAAAGAACGATGAAAATTGAGATCAATTAGAACTTTGGAAAAAAAAAGTCTCACCCCAAAAAGGGTAAACTAACATTAATCTCCAAGCATTATAAAAGAATCATGGAACACAATGCCAAATTTCATCCCTACCTCATGACCATCACCTCTATTAATAGTAAAAAAATGAATTCACATCCATTGCAAATACAATTGCTATGTATCAATAATAACCCTACCATTAGTGTAACAAAAGTATAATAAACTAATATAAACAAGGCTCAATTGGTAGCGAATCACACACGTTGAATCAACATAAAGCCAATGTGGCATGATGTTTGTGTGGCTTATTGCAAAAATGTACTTCAAAACATGATCAAACATTTGTTTGATCATGTTTCAAAATAAACTTTTTCAACTCAAATAAACAAAAAAAAAAAAGAAATACAAATAATAATTTTGTTCCTACTAATATTAAAAAATTATAATTTTTTACAAAAAATAAAAAAAAATTATTTATGTAACAATAGAGATTACTTTAATAAGAACTACACCACACATTACAAAACATATTTTTTTCTATAACAATTAAGAACAACACTTTTTAAACTAACATATTCATTAATCAACCTAATATTTGACAATAACTCATCAATTGAATCTTAAATCGATTGAAACTAAGTAAAACCTTATCCAACTAGAATTTCAAAAAAAAAGTTGTCATTTACAAACCATTTTACAGAGGCATGAAGATAAAATCTTCATCAATAGATTAAGACTTATGCATGTGCAGATATTACATGCAGGCAAAAGTTTGTTTCCTAGTCTATCCATATGGTTTCTTCATCAACAAATATGGTGTAAACTTCAACTGAATGATCATCTTCTACTATGGATAGGATTTTCGAGAAGTTGGGAAGTCTTGAAGATCTTGTCAATATATAATATTGATTATATCCATTGCATTGAAAATAGCTTCTTACCTTTGACAACAAGGATGAGAACTATATGAATCTTCAAAGTTCTTGACCCTCTCATAGATACAACGGTTTTTAAGTTATAACATTTTAAGATGGGAGAATGATGGAGACAAGATCCACACTGTTATAGACTACTTTGGTAAGCACAATAACGTCTATGGTGTTGGTGCATCGCTTCATAGTTAGCTGATGGTTATCCCTACGATAGCTTGTTTCATGCATTTAATTTATTCTTCACTTTAGCAATAGAGTGATTTGGATGCCTAAGGATTGAATTACAAGAGCAAAAACACAATCTCAATTTGTGACATAGATCCCTAGATCACACCAAAAGAAATGTATATATCATATAAAATGATCAAGCCATCATACCAAACAATGGCTTAAAATTTCCAACTTGATTTTATTTAGCCAAGATTCATTAACATGTTATCTTCAAGGAATTTGAACGACGGTTGTCTTTGTTAAAATATATCTTCAATGCATTTGGATGATGCTTCTTAACCTTACACACTTAAGAAGTGATATACCTTCAAAGTTGAAATTGATGTAGAAAGTAATAACCAAAAGAGAATGTGTGTGACTTCACCATTACAATTTTCTAAAAGATGGATTTGACCATAAGGCAAAGATGTATCTCTTTAAAAGAAAATGTTATCCAAAAAATGTATGGAATTGCTGGAAAAGTGCATTTAAAATTGGGAAAAAGTTTGGCAATGGTTAATTAACAAAAATATAAAATAAAAACCAAACCACAAGAAAAAGCTTCATAAGAATGATGAATTGGTGAGAAATTTGGAAATTCCAAAAGACTCGACAACTCCAAAATTGTAGATGGTATAAATCAATTAATGATGAAAATGAAAGGAGCTTCAACAACCAAAATATGTTAGTAGTTACAATGGGATGAAGCCCACATATAGAAGTCAACAAACTAATAAACTTTTTAAACTCTATTAGTAGCCAATAATAGATATTATAACATCTATGAGAATAGGATATGAAGGGCCCTCTTAACATTCTTTGTTACTAACTCTTTAATAAGGCATGAAGAATGAAGTTAGATTGCTAGCGAAGTTGCATAATGATCATGATAAATTACTATGGTAGTACTACCTCTAAGATGTCTATCGAAATTTCTAGCGTATTTTTCACAAGGGGTATATTTTATTAAACTCTATTGATGCTTTCCATGTTGAAAATGCTGAAACCCTTTGCAACTTCTTTGTTGAAATGGTGGAGATATTTGGAGTTTGGTTCACAAGGCAATAGGTATTGAGAGAAATTACAGGTCTGCAAGTAATTGGTTTTTGGAAAGTATAGAAATTATGCAGAACATAGCTTAAATTTGATGCTGAAAGATCTTGCCAGTATAACTGACATGACAGATCTTGAAGATTGTGCTTCCTAGATCACATGATTTTTTATCGCCAAGTAAATTTCAGAATTTTTTAATAAGATCTAAATGTACAAAAAAAAAATTAATGCTTGGCGCAGCTACATTTTACCATTACATTCATTGGCTTCAAGAATATCGATCATAATTATTGTAATTTTCAAGTTATGGTCAGTGGCAAGTATTCTAAGCCTTGGAGCAATTCAAGGAAAGAAATCAAGTAGATTAACTTAGACAAGAAACTTTACAATGATTGCTTAGTAACTATAAGATTGTTGGATCATTGTTGAAGCCTCTAAAAACCTTCCATCCATATGAAAAACCAACTTTGGGATACATCTATGATGGGATGTATAAAGTTGGAAGAGAAATCAGAGAGATACTTCGAAGGAAGAAGAGCTTGTCCAAACCTTCAACTAATATTATCACTGGCAACGTATAGGCTAAATTAATGAAAAACATCCCAAGTAACAAAGACCAAAGCTCTAGTCACAAAACAAAATTATTTGATGAAACAAAATACATAATAACCTTCCACATCCACCTCCGAGCTTTATCCAATAGAAACTTTGCACGTTTAACCTTCAGTAGAAAACACATCACCTGAATGAAAAATTGAAGGCATCAAAACATCAGACACAATACCCATGTAAAAACTGAAAAGACATGATCAAGGCCAATTCACCTGATTATACTTCTTTAATGCCTCTGCATTGACAATAAGGTTAAGAGGCCAAGAAACCTATGGTGAAACAAATGACATACAATTACATAAGCTGTAATAAGAAGAAACAACCAAACCAAACCAAACCATCTCTCTGCTAAAAAAATACCTTGTATGAAAATTTTAATAGATCAAGTGCATCTATACCAAAAAACCGACCACAAACCCTGTCCCCGTGTGCGGCCATGATATTACTAGCTTTACTTTCCTCGTCTTCCAGAGTATCAGGTTGTGCAATTGACACAACCAAAGAGTCTGGGGCACTTAAAAGTGTCCTATCTGCAGAATTACGGATGGATTCCTGAGTATTTGAAGTAATATCAGAACATAGATACAGAAGACAGTCATGTTATCGGTTCAACAAGTATCAAAATACCTGCAGAATAGTATTTAATTCAAAATCATCATTCCAAGTTTCTCCCTTGTCAATCTTATCAAAAATAACAGTGAGAAACCTCTGTAGCAGATCGCCTGAAAAAATAATTTGTTTCTCATGACCCACAACTACAAATAATAGCAGGAAAATATGTGCATTGCACTCAAAATATACCTGAACCAAGCAAATAAATTGATCGTAACACATTAAGTTCATCCATCAGCCTCCAATCGGTCATTAGCTTCAAAAGTGTAATCCTACCTACTTCATCCATCTAGGAACATGGTATTAAGAAATTCAAGCTTTAATAGTTGTCAAAAAAACTTGCAAAATATTGGCAGTTCTACCTGTTTTTTAATATATACACCAAGGCATTCCTTTACGATGATGCCAACTTGCGGTGCAGCATCCAAACTGATACCTTTAATGCAGCTAAGAATTCTCATAGAAAGTGTGCTGTTCTTTTGGAATGGAAGAAAGTCTGATACCTCAGCATCTTCCTGTTTAAGACAATCGGGCTACTAAATATCCCAAAGAAATATGCCACAAGGGCGTACTCTCAGAATAATAATTCTGATACCTCAAAACAAGGTAGACGTGTTGGAAACGAGTATAAAGATTCCAATGTCCCAGTACCATCACTCGAATCAAGCTGTTTAAGTTCACATAGAAAACCAAAAGTATAGTCTGTTCCGCATACTCTAGGAAGGGATCCTTCATTTCTGATATCGAAACTTTCATCTCCACCAATAAACTTCTCACTATAAATAGCCTTCCGCATGCTTTCATCATCCAAAGGAGGAAGATGAGCATATTGACACACGTTGAAATCGGTCCAGGAGTATAGGCGCTTTTGAATAAAAGGCTGAGGGACAGTAAACATGCTGCTATCTTGGCACTGTTTGATATTTACCTCGCTATCAACTTGGCAGTCGTCTTCAGTGGTACAAATGCAATTATCTGATAATGCATGCAAGATTTCTCTCCCACTAGCTGAATTTGACTTCCCTGCTATTGCACAGAACAAAAATTTGACCCAGAACTTCTTGTAGCCAAGTGAAGTCTGCTGACCATCTCCAACATTTTTCAGTGTCTTCTGTTCGCAGCAAGGCACAGACATCTTAGTTCTCTCAGAGAAGGGTTTTGCTAGTTGCCCATAAATGTGTTCACCATCACCTACTATGCCCACCAAAGATATCAAGAAGATTTCAGATAAAGTCAAAATTCCCAATATTCTAGCATTATGAGGATTATTTGATTCTCCGTTGATGGAGTCAGAATTGGAACTACCATCAATTTTATGTGCCTTTAAAGTGCTCCGCCTATCATTCTGAAACCAGGAGGAATGACTATCAGAAAAATTACTTGGGATAACATAGAATTCAGCACCATGGCACCTTTCATGTAGTGCAAGGTAGTCATTCCACACATATCGAACCAACTGCAAAGATTTCCCAGAAGATACAATGGGCCTGGCCAATTCCTTCAGAAAAATAGGGCACTCAATATCACTATGATCCTTATCACCCCCAGAATTAATGAAGGAAGCAGACTCCAGGCCTGCCAATTGTCTCCCAACTTGAGTGGACTCACCACCACTAGTCAAAATTTCATTTGATTTTGAATTCATCCACAAGACTGGCCTAAAAAGATAACTGGTTTCCCAAAATGTTGGCTGATCAATGGTACTTGCCTTATTAGCATAGAAAAAAACCTGTCGTGGAGATAGCAATGAAAAATAAAACAAAGCTGTTAAATTAGAAGAAAGATTCATCCAGCAGTTCAAACAAAAAAATAATGACATCATAAATATATTAATGCAAAACAACAAAAGGAAAGGAATATAAATCGTGTATAACAGAACTCTTGGTCCAGTCCTCTTGTATCAGTCTAAAAAAGGATCCCTGGTTCAAAAGCTCAAATGGAGCTTTCATGACCATGAAAATTCTCCCTTTTTGCAAGTGACTGCAAGTCGGTTTAGAGGGTTGGTGTTAAATATTTAGATGAGGAGCATGAGTTTGAAGTTTAAAAAAAATATACGCATAACATCAACCCACAAAAAAAGGTTTGATTAATTATGGCTTTAACAACCAGAAGATCTGGAACCAGTCACAAAAAAGTAGCATATTAGGATTAACGATTAGGTTTAAGGATTAGAATTAGAGATTAGGGATCAAAGATTAGAGAGAATGAAACCCTTTCGGTCAACACTTCCCTAGACCCGCACGTGTAAAAGCTTTGTGGCACTAGATTGCCCTTTTAACAACCAATGGGTAGTTTTCTGCTTTTTTAATCACTTATGAAAATTTTATCAACCTTTCTCCGTTCTTTTCAAATGAATGGCATAAGAAGTGCTTGTTTCACCAACAAACAAAAGCTACTTTTCAAACCATCTTTTTCAACAAAAATCACCAAAAACTAACAAACTCATCAAACAACTAAACATCAATCCACATATAGTGATTCAAGGTAAACAAACTGGGAATAAAAGAAAATAATATTTGACCCTAAAGGAAAGATACAATATCACAAAAAACCTGCTCATAAGGATCATCAAGAAATCCCTCGTAGAGCCATGAGTCTAACACCTCAAGGTAAGGAAGCAAACTTTCTCCAAAAATGGTAAGCAACATATGATATGATTTTTCCTGTTTCAACAGGAATTATTGGGTAAATTTGTAAAATGGTACAATAATAAGAGAAATTGTAGTAGTAAGGCCTCTATTCATGTGTCTAACCTCATCAACTTGCACAAGACATACTTCATTTAATTTCTGGTACAGAGTGTCAAGAATTCTGACTGTCATTTTGCTTGCAGGAACCAATATTTCAGAGTCAATATAAGCATTTTGTACCGTTTCATGCGCCACTTGAGCAAGATGCTCTGCCATAGAGAACATACTGCAAGGAAATATGGTATATGAGATGATTCGTATGACAGACAAGAGAAAAGAATAAGCATAATTGTAGAAAGTTAAATGAAAAAAATTTATTAGCAAATCATTGCTTATTTGAATACTTTAAGGGGACTTATAGGCCAGAAAATCTAAAAAACTGTTCATTGAGAGATTGGCAAGAAGAACGAACTAAAAACACCGACATCCACTCTTGAATTGACCAAAATGCAAGCCTAAATGTCTCAACCTGGCCACCAAATAGCCAGACAGATGATCTCATCTCGCAATTTCCTGTAATCATTCACATATACTTAGTTCTTCCTATAGTATAATGATATGGGATCTTATAAGATTATTAGGTAAACCTTTGGAGGAAGCAAAAGGAGGCTCAATGCAACCACAAAATAGAAACTTTCCAAATCTTCTCCCAAAAAATTCCAAAGCTCTCTCTCCCACAAAAATGCCCACCTTGATAAGCTGAACTATAATCCTAGAAAATAGAAGCCTGCTGCAAGTCCACACACTACAGAAAATGTTCTTTTCCTTCAGCAACTGGCAGAAGGCATTAGAAGAAAAAAGCATGACCTCTCCATCAGCAAGAAGACAAGTGTAATCCTGAGTCACGTTACAAAAGCCCAAATGGTCAAAACCAGCTCAGTATCCAGTTCACAGAGGAACCGTTTGAGAAGCCCAATTTAATAGTGCTGATATCAAGGAAATTGATATAATGGTAAATTCGTTTCAGTAAACAATTTTTTAGTTGAAAGCAAAAAAAGAATCAAGTGACACAAATTGATTAAAAAAATTAAAACAGAGATAAAACATTTATCTCAATAGAACAAAAAATTAAACCATTTTATAAAAAGCATGAAAAAATGCCAATTAACAATACAAGTTATAAAGTTAAGTAAAAAAAATAAAATTTTCAATCAATGTCCAAGACACAAAAAGAAAGAAAAGAAAATTACTAGATATTAAATACAGATAAATAACATTTTAAGTCAATTTAAATGTTGACCAAAGGTCAAAATAATATTGAATGAAGATTTCACAATTCAAAATAATCATAACCATATTTTGTAATCATATAATCCAAATCATATCTAGCATTGGATACAAACATTGACAAAAAGAACTATGTGAGTTTTTTTATACATAACTTTAATGAAAAATACACCTCAACTGGTTCAATCTAGTTTTCCTGGTCAGAGCAACTTCCAGGTTTCATATGCAGCCAAAATATCTGTCCAACAGGTTACCAATCAGAACACTCACAATTCAGCCTGTCTGGCTGGCTTTTGATAACTTGCTCCCTAAGGAGGCAATGAGAAGGAAGAAAATGCATGTGAAAAGAAAGGCAGTATATTGCCCCAAAAAATCCTAGTTCAAAAGTGAGACAGATGGAATTGTAAAAGGGAAAGAATCATAAATCAAAATACTTAATTATTTTCCAACTCCTGTCTACTTGCAATTTTCTTCAGCAAGAAAGTGTTGATCAGCAAAAAAAAAAAATCCAGATGCATAAGCAGATGATTCAATCCATCAATTAAGAATAGAAAAGCATCATTTTGTACCATTATAAATTTTCATGCATATCATCCAATTAAAAAGAAGGAACATTTTGATCCTGAAGATTATACTAGACATATAATGAAACTTCATAAAAACATTCAATCCCATTATGTGGATAGCTTTGAAATATGATAAGGCCAGCATGAAAGGTAAATTATTCCGACAAAAAAACTTTGACATGCTAATGGCATCATGGTAAAACAGAAAATACATGAATTTATTGGTACCATGAATATTCACAACCACCAGACACTTGTCATCATGGAAAAACTACATTGAAATCAAATAAAAAGAGATGACATGGATTTGAACTAAATGAATGATACATTATATAACTTAAATAACTCCTGTGAAGAACATCAACAACTTCATATAACAAGAAAGTATCTGGCAAAGATTCAATATTACTTTTTTCTTTTGAAGGAAAAAGGAGTACATAGTTCCTTAATATGCTCTTCAATGAGCTCAAGTTCCCAATAATGTCTAAGAATGAAGCATTTAGAGTTAAATCAACCTTGATAAAGAAGTCATCAGGTCAAGGAGCGTCATTGTAGTTTGGCAATGTCCAGAGACTGATTTTATTTCCTCCTTCAAAGCAAGACCCCGCAATTTCTAAATACAAAAAGATAAAAGTAAAAAGATAAAACAGACTATGCAAACATTTACATGAGACTTAATTTTAGATGCATACCTTGAGCCAGAAATGTACAGAATTAGCAAAAGCCTTGAGAGTAGGAACTCTTTGTCGAGAAGTCTCAACCTTCTTAACAAAGAGTTCAACCTTCTTTAAGCATGTCCCACAGAATATGAACTTATTCAAAATGCAGCAAAGACTAGCCTTGGATAAATGACAAGCATAAATTCCACCTTCCACGCGGAACTTTTGCTCATTCTCATCCCAAAAAAATAAGTAACTACAAAAACCTTGCAGCATTCCTAAGATCCCATGCACCTGATTAGATTAAGACTTTTACAACAGCTTCTGAAATATAATATTTGCTATTGGCATTTCTTCTTAGAGTAAAACAGGCAAGCATTTCACAGGGCAATGCAATAAGAAGTGAAGAATACAGTTAAGAAGTATTCTGAAAAAGTAACAAATAACAGACTATTCCATGCAAGAAAAGAAAGGGAAAAAATAATGTGGAACAAAGCTTAGATAACATAATCTAATAGAAAAAAGTCCATTAGAAATTGTGCAATACCAGTTTCTGTTCATCAGTCCTACAGCTGGTGAGTGGTTCTGCATGTGGCAGACCATTTGAAATGCTAAAGTGTAACTTGCTAATAAAACTCTGTCCAAGAATTTCATCCATTGAGTCATGCATCAGTCAAGCAATGATAATGATAAATGCATGACAATGCCAAACTGCAAGAATAAACAACAATCAGAACATAGCTGCTAATGGTTTCACCATAGCAACTTGGGAAACCCATTTACCCTTTGACAAAGCAAAAAAATGGCATTTAAAGTTTCAAGTCAGCTGAGTAATAATAGAGAAATAATAAAATGAATTAAATTAATATATCAATTAAAAAAATATTTAAATATAACAGTAAAAAGGAGTTGCTTTTGCATGTCTTATAGCTTCCAGGATTCTAGCATTGCAAAGAAAATGGAATTAGGATTAGTTGGGGCAATAATATTTGAACAATAAAAAAGATAAGCTGTACAACTCAAAAACTTAATCGGTCTTATTTGCAGCTGACCGAGGATAATGGTTTGACGGATGTGGCCATTAACTTTTCAATTTACTTAAGAATGGTATTGCAGATAAAATCACTACCACGTGTCTCTTTAAAATCTATGCAGAACTTAATTTACATTTTTAATTGGAAACTAACTAATATTTTTAAGCCTACCTAACACAAAATGAAAACTCATACTACTCTGCAGTGAACAAACGTGAACCCAAACTTACATGTTGACACAATAAACTTAAGCTAAATATAAAAAGGATCAAACCAAAAGAAAACGATAACACTGTAAATTATGAAGTGTAGGTACTCAACAGGGAAGCTAGACTTAGTGCATAAATAGGACATAAAAAATAAGAAATATATAAATCCATGCATATACATATATATAAACACACACACAAATATATATATATGTACATACATACATACATACTTACATACATATAAACATAAAGGATAAGAATGTTGATGCTTCTAGTATTCAAGATTTGGCATATAGGGTACTAATAATGTGAAGATATAAACAGCAAAAACAATAACAATAACATATTATACTTCATATGGTCAAAGCATACTTCAATGATTCATGGGGACAGAAGAACCAAACATTTCAAGCCCATTAATGCTCCCAGAAGGCTAAAGATGAGAAACGTTTTAGTTCCCTAAGCTGCACTGCCATGACCATTTGATTTAGCTTTTCCCTAACCAAGTCCAAGTACTGTGCAGGAGAAGAACGAACAAAAGTATCCTCCAGGCTATCTTCCAAGGTATTCTGCAGCAAGGCGTTGCAGACAAAAGTTGAAGAGAAGAATGCATGGAATTGAATATTTGATCAAAGGCATTGATTTTAATTCTTTATAACAGTTGATAAGAAGTTTTTCTGCTAAAGATGCAAAATCTGATCTAACATGATTGAAGGCATGAAAAGGCAGGTGTGACCCATGACAACCGGATAACAGAAAAACTAGGAGATCTACAACCTTGCAGGACCCACATTTGGAATGGAAAGTGTTGCAATCACTGAAAGCTGTCCTTTGCATGATTTTGCATATCCCACGACATGAAGGGAGACAGACCCAACACAGCAAAGATCCACGTCATCAAGCATTGTACAGCTCATCAAAGCTGTTCCTATGCTGCTAGCACCTGGAAATCAACCACCAAGCCATAGCCATAGAAGATCAATAGGGTATATTTCATGCCCAGGAGAGGGAGAATGAGGTATAAACATAGACAGCCATTAGAAAAGATGGGCACCTAATCAGAGACATCTTGTCACGGAAATATTGGTACCATCAAAGAAATCATCAACATTCCCTAGTCCATTATCTCATGCAGAATGTGTCATTAAAGGTGAACCAAAAAGAATGCTAGCTTTAGAAGTAATTGATTAACTCGTCATGATGATACAACATATGTAATTTTTCAAAGCTACCCTACGTTTGAGAGAATATTTCATGCTCCTCCTATAGACAAGGTTGAATTCTCCTCTTCCAATTTTGACCCCTCAATAGAGCCAACCCATCAGTCAAAACCATCTAGTCAATGAATGGTTTACTGCTTCATGAAAGAATGGATGCAATTTATATATGTATAAATGAAACAACCGTAGTATAATTATGTACAAAACTCCTATCCCTATGGAGGACAGACTTCAAATTATGAGGAATGGACATTTTCCTCACTCCTAAGATAGACAAAAAAAATAGAAACCAACAATGGAATTAGCCACTTGATTCCTCTAATGTGCATGAGATACTTGAGAACCCCCAAAATAGTGAATTGCATCAACAATGTCAAAGAACACGGCATTATTCTCGACATTGTCTACTAGTCTGCACAAAACTGTCATGATTAGCATGGCAGGATCACAATCAAGCCAAATGCTTAATGGCATGTTACACCACCTATAGCTAGTTTATTAGTTCATGGCAACAACATGAGATCAAGGGATTACCAACTCTACCGACTACTACAACTCAGCCACCTTCTCTTCAATCTCTATACATTGAAAGGTACCGGTTCTTAGTCCATTGCAAACTTTGTGTGGGAAGATTAGTGCCTAGCTCATGATAAAAGGAAATAAGGGTAATAATATAATAGGCCTTGAAAAACATCCCAACAAGCTCTGTAATATCAAAAAAAAAAGATGGATCCTTGATTAGGTTCATGCTGACATCATTAAAGCCCTCGAGGTTAAAAAATAGAGCACACGCAAACACACTGAAGAACCTCTAGTCAAAGAAGACAATTGACAAAAAGAATACCTCATTATCTATCTTGAGGTGAAAAATAAAGAGCCCTCAATCTTCTTCATGGGCTATAAATATATCAAAATCACTTCAATTCCTGGTACACTTGCTCATTGACAAGTACTTCGGCAAAGAAAAAGACCTTTTCAATGAAATTTTGCAAGAGCTATATTGATAGTAGACCATAGTAATTCAAAACCTCAAAAAAATGCCATGAACTACTACATACAAAACTCAAAGCAAGAACTTATGAAAATGCAAATAAAGTTGTTCCATTTAATATTTGGCATGTCATTAACCTTATTATCCACAAGTTTAATGCTACCATGAACATTAAACATCTGAGGATAGCAAAAGATATTAGTATTCCCAAACATAGTATGAAAAAATGAAAGCCTTTCACAAACTCTTTCAAAACAGTTCACATGTTTTGCCAAGTCTGTCACACCATATGAGCATGCTTACAGTGAATTGTTCGTCAAAGCAAAAGAACATACCTATAAAGATGAAGTTCTCTAGCATTGTCCAACATCTGATACCATTCAAGAGTCATCATTCGATTAAGATCCAAAGTACTTGATGACTTGGCCACTTTTTTCAATCACATCCACTAAACTACCAACTTACTCCCAAGCACCTCTCAATAGTTGGTGTATGTTCTTGAACCAACTCTTAAAAATCACCAAAATTTATGTGTCACTACATTTCAAAATATCAATAAAATCTCAATACTACTCTAGCTTTGACAAGGTTGAGGAAGAAAGCTCATTCCTTTCTAATGAAAACTCCATTGGATAACTTCCATCTCCCTAAGCTTCCAAGTAAGTCAACAAAGTTATCTGCTTAATCTATTCTATTGGAACCGATCCCCTTGTATACCATTGCAAAAAACTTGTTCTTCCTTTCTGATGTTCTTGCACTTGCCCCTTATTGAAACAATTGAAAGGTGAAATTTTCATTCTCTCATTTTTTCCATCTAAACAGTTTTTCACACAAAATAATTGACATAATATCTCTTGTACTCTCTCTCGCAGCATCTCCTCAACCCTTGTCAATAACTTTCAAACCTTCTCTCCAAATAACACAATGAAATCCAGGCATCATTCTTTCCCTTATAAAAAATCTCTCTAACAAAAGAAATTCTAAAAATAATGCTAATGTAGATCTACCTAAACCATAAAACATGCTATCACATAGGATTCTTTGCTTTAACCATAACTAAAAAATATTTTCATAAATTAACATCTATAGCACATAGCCTTCGAATTTGACTAGAACAGACATTATTAACATGTGCAAAGCAATACCTTAACCAAAGTCAACATTGCCAAGTTCAAAACTTATTGCTTTCAAACAAAAAATCCATAAAAGAGTATCCTTTGATAATTTTTTGTTATCAACTCATTATGCACCCTTTGACAATATAATATCATTTCGGAATGATTACTCCAAAAAAAATCAAATGAATATTTAAAACCAAAACAAAAGAGTCGGACCAAACAATACCAGAAAACATATATGTATATATATATATATAATGATGATCTCATAATAAAGTCACGATTGCCTCTCATTAATTATGATAATATCAAGGCAACATCCTAGACATTTTATAATCAACATTAGCTATATTACTTTAATTTTTTGGCTTTCTTTCTTTTCATAATCAAGAATTACATTAATGCAAACTCTTTATTCAATTCCTTTCGTTTTAGCTGCCACATTCCAAATGTTCTTTGAGCATTATTTGCATAACAGTTCATCACATACATTCTACTATACAGGAATAAATCCAATTATCTATACACACTCTAGAAATAGAACACAAAACAACAATCTAGGATACCCATATTCCGTTTCATTTTTTTGTCATTTCATATCAATCTCTATAGATGCAATTCTACACCCTCTTCTAATAGTCATTTCATATCAAATTCCTCGATCTAAGAATCCTAAAAAATCTAGCCAATTATTAGAACATTTTATACTTTCAACATAATACCATGAGAACTCATAAAACACCTATTCTTCACCTCAATACATCTTTTCATAGAACATTCATTTGCTGCATATACTATTCTTTCTTACTTGATACAAACTATCTTTTGCTATTGTAAAGCATTTAATTGAACATAACAAAACACCTTATTTTATAAGAATTTTCTCTCACCTAAATCAATATTCACAATAAAGAATTCTACAAATATCTTATTACAACTAAATTCTCAAATATAACATAATAGATATTCTCAAATATGAAATAACAAATAAGAATATAGAGGACATCATAATTATAAATACAAGAAAAATACTGAAAATAAGACATAATTACTTCCACATCATCCACCCTCAATGATTTCTACTAATAATTAGTATCTCCTCTAGTATCCTCATGATGTCCTATGATGAAAACATCTATAATTGAAGAACTTACAATATCTCTATCTTCATTACTCTGTACTATTTCCACTCCAGTTCCCACACAAAGATGCACTATAGCTTTGTGTTCAGAGTTTTCACAAACAAAACATCTTACCTGGCTTCCTCAACCTAGCCAACCTGTTCCCCAACACCACTTTCCACATACCATAAACTTAGAAAAACCTTTAATAGGTTGATGGCTACAGTGTCATGTTATTGGCCTAATAAACCTTGTTTTACTACAACCGTCACTACCACTATCAAGGATTTTCTTCAAAGACAATTCACTTACGATTTCTAAAAATCCGTTCTCTTTGATATTAAACTTATGTGGATTTTCCAATCCTAATTGATCTTGTTCAACCAATAGCTTTCACACTTTTCTTTCTTTCAACATGGTAATTCATAAGTTCATGCTTAGTTATTAATATAATAGCTCAGATTGATAATGGGGACATAATATAAAGTATAATGCAAAAACTTGTTTAAAAAACAAATATGTATGTTCAGGTCATGAATCAGAATCACATACATGTATATAAAATTGCCACATCATACTAAAAAATGTTAAAATAATCAATCACACTAACATCAAAGTTACTCGATTTACCCACCTAGACTATTTGAAAGTGCTCCAAACCTTGTCTTAATTTCCCTTTTTGATCCTACCAATTGACAAATTCCATAATACCATCAATCACACATTTCCCCATCAATTTCCCATGTTTTATTTAACACCTCACTATAAACATGCTTAAGTTTAGTTTGATCAATATCACCTCAATCCTACTTTATTCACAAATACTTGAATTTAATACCATAGAGAACATGCTAAAACAATTATCTCCCTTGCTTTCATCTTTCATCTGTAGTCCGTGATTTAAACCCTAAGGTTTCTATCAGATTCCAAAGCTTTTTCACCTGAGCTCCAGCAATTTTCTCTATCCTCAGAAATTTCACCTGAGGTTCCTCCTACAGGAAAACTGGATACTATTGCTCCTCTTTAATTCTGATCGAACAAAGAAGCAACAAGAACAACACAAATTAACAAATAAATTCCACTGCAACAGTTACACGCCAAAGAAGTAAAACTAAATATATGATTTGCGGACAGCTATGGTTCCGAAAGCCATGGTTTTCACCTGATCGGATTCGAGAGGAGGAAAGGAAAAGTTGAATGCAAAAGAACTCTTCGGCAGATCACCTCCATGGCACCACGGCGACACCCTCAACCTCCGCTACGTCATTAATAAAAATCCTCACTTTGATAAGAAAATCGACCACCTCCGACTTCAATATTGACGTATTCTCCCTCCGCCACAGAGAAAGACTCGATCGCTTTGGCCACCGCAATCCAAAGCTATAGAGAAGAGTTGGGGATATTCGAGAGAAACCGAATCCCGTCACCGTATAAAGGAAAAGAAATCTTTAGCCATCCCCTCAGCACAGCTCACGACGGCACGGAGACAAACAGTCCTCGGCGCAGCCAGAAGAGGTTCGATCTCCTCTTTGCGGCAGTCTCACAAGCGAGAGACAAGGAGATTAGGGATTTCGCGGGTCGGACAAGGTCGGGAGAAGGGAGATGGTTTGGATTGTGTTTAAAAGATTAACAAATAATAATAATTTAAAACAGATATCTTACTAGTTTTTAAATTTTAAAAATCCATATTAAATTTAAATAAATTTCAATTAAACTGAAATGAAGGCCTTAACCTCTATTCAAAGATATAATTATTCTTAAAATTTGAAACATTTATTATATAATATGTTTTATAAGATATATCATAATAATTATCATTTAGTTATATTAATAATTTATATTATCAAATCTCACATGCTAAACAAGTGCTGATGAACAAAATCACATTAAAAAAATATTAAAACTATAATAAGAAGTTATATGTATTTGTTATTTCTTTTAGAATCTTTTAATATTATTAAATTGTTATATGAAATTATTTTACATTGTTAACTATGTAAGTATGGCATTAATGTGTTGATATAAAAACATACATATGGTTAAATACAATAAAAAATGATGATTGCATATATGAAAATAAATTAAAGAAAATGTCATCGTGAGGTGGTTAGTGGCCAGTGAATCATATTATTGTAATTTATTGAAAATATACATCTATAGAAAAAAATATTAAAAATTTGAATATTATTATATATGAAAACATGATATGATAAATCAATAAATAAGATTTCTATTATAATAAAGTAAACTAAGATACTAACTAACTACTCTAAGTGAGAGAGAGAGAGAGAGCAACAGTACTGACTAACATAAAATTTATCTAGTTAAGTGAAAATAGGCATTAATAAAAAAAATTATATTACAAAAAATTTGAAAATAAAATAAAAATTTGTATGAATTTGTTATTTTTTTAGAGATTATAACATGATTTTTTTGGTAGCATATTATATTTTATCTTTTACTTTTTAACATGAGCGAGACTTTGGTTACATATTACGATTGATGCATATGATTAAACTATATATCTGATTGTCTCAAATTATTGCTTCACATATTTGTTTATTGTTAGAGATAACTCATTAAGCTAGTGATGATTTACTTAGCATTTCTATAATACTAACATTTTATATACATTAAAACCTAACAAAAACAGAATTATGCATAAGAACAATCTATAAGAAAAATTGAAACTACAAAGTTTTGACTGTAATAGTTGAGTTGAGTGACTTGTTAATTTATATTATATATATGTGAAAACTTGATATAATATTATAAGAAACAACAAAAATTATAAAATATAATTCTAGTGATGGTTTTAATTGTTTACAGTGTTGGATTCAGATGTTTAATGTTATATAAACTGCATAGTTGTTATCTTATAAATTGAAAAATGAACAAAATCTAAAGGAAGTTTTGTTCGTTTGAATTATGAAATTAGGGAGAAAATGAATTAATTATATGGCAAGATTTAAGGTATCAGAGAAAATTTTAATTAATTAAAAAAGAATTTGAGTCAATTAAAACTAGAAAAAAAGATGGAATTTTGTGGTGAAGAAAAAAAATAAGGGTTATCAAACAATGGCTAGGTAGGCATGTGGTGGGCAGAAGAAGGATGATGAGGAGAGCTAGAGGAGTAGCATGGTGGATAAATGACAATAAAGTAATATGAACAAATGAGTGCTCAATGAGGTTAAGGCAACGACAGCATTGAGGGGACGAAGGTGGCGATGATTGCAATAGCTCAACGTCACCTTAAGAGGCCGGTGATTGCTTGACACAAGGAGACAACGACTGAGAAGGCATGCGGTGAGAGGAAGTATAAACGGTTGTGGCAAGGGTTGAACAAAGTCTTGGGAGGCCATAGTGAGGCAAGGGAATTTGAGAGTTTGGGAAGGCAACTTATAATAGAGTCAAGCGAATGGACATGTCAAAGGTTCACACTTGTGAGGTAAGCGAGCAACTAAGGTGTAGTTGTTTTAAATAGTTCCACGCACGGCACTACAAGAGCACAAAGGAGATTATATCCATGAGATAAAAAAATTTTAAGATAACGAAACCCATAGAATAAAATATTTAGCGGATATATATGAGAACAATGTATGTGATAAATAATGTGAGTAAAAAAAAGTTGCATTTCATTTCACTTTATTATCATTGTTAGTTCAAGTGCACAATGTTTTCTTGTTTCATTTAAAGTGTATTTGTGATCCATTTCATGTTATTTAGTTTAATTCTTAAGTTATGAAAATCCAATCTAATTTAATCATCAAGAAAGTTCAAAGAAGATTTTAGAAATAAAATTAAAATAATTACAAAATAACTATATTATTATAGATAAATTATAGTGACAAAAAAGTTGGTAAGAATTGTTATTATAAAAGTAAAGGCATATATAATGAAGAAAAGTTTCAAATAAATTAACTGAATTTTTAATTACTACATTTTTAAAATGTAATAATTTGTATATAAATGTGACAACTCAAATTTTGACTTGTTATAATAAGATGATATGACTTTAATAATATTATGATTATAAAAAATAATAAATTTAGTTTGATACTTTGATAACATCATTTGATCTCATCATCATAACAAATACTCAAGTTAATAACCAAGATATTGATTTATACAATTTATCATATGATATTTTTGTCAATTTTTATAAATGTCAATTATGTGGCACTTTGGCCATTAGCCACCACACGACGACAATATATTAATATTACGACACACTGATTACTGGTTGCAAAGAACAACATATTTTAATTTTTAAAGAATTTACTGCTCAATAATGTCATTTAATATATCTTTAATTGTCATTTTTTTAATTTATTTTCATATATACAATCCTCATTTTTTATAATATTTATGTATGAGCTCATCAAATGTTATACTTCTACAACTAATCATGCAAATAATTCTACATAATAATTTATCAATATTAAAAAGACACACATTTAATTACAAGTATATATTTTTATATAATTATGTACAATGGTACTATATCAATATATTAATATCATATGTTTTGTACAAGATCCATATGTAAAGTCTAAATTTTTAACAATCAACATCACATCAAGCATGCAAGCCTACATTACATGCAAAATCTAAATTTCAATAACCAATAGCACATTAGACATACGCATTTAATATTCATACTAAAATGCCAATCTCACAATTTTTCTCATAATTCTTGTTTATTCTCATAGTTAGTCAATTTTTTTATTTTCTCAATTTTAGCCTATCAAGAAAAATATATTCAACTTAATGTACAAATTTACAAGATTTTAATTTAACAAGATTTATAATTGTCATTATCAAACTTACTTTAAATTTATGAATTTTCTCTTCCTTTCTCTTTATGCAATTTCTTTCTCTCACTTTTCTCTTTTCTGATGACTTGCAAAACTCTTAGAGATTTCTACAACATCAACATAATGGCTAAATATGATCTTAATTAAAACCAAATCTTAAATTATATTATAAAAAATAAGAGAAACTGAAAGCAGAAAGCATAAATGATGGGTTAGTAACTCATAGATCCTTGTTGCCGCACCAAACTCCTTCCCGTTCTTGCTTTCCATTAGCTCCAATCGCCGACGAAACTTTCGACCGACGATGCAAAAATCCCCTTCTAGGGTTTGTGCTGGCAAGGGGATGGAAGAGGGACTAAAATGACTATTTTTTATAAACCGTAATGTATATATATATATATATTCAATTGTACTTATTAACTTTAAAAATTTGTTGAAATTATAAATGAATTTCGATCAAAATAAAAAAAACATTGCTTGATTTGTCTAGATGAGCTATGTCCAACTATATATATATATATATATATATATATATGTGTGTGTGTGTGTGTGTATATATTTATAAATTAAAATATTTTTTTATGATTTCGGAATATTTTACGTTGTATTTTTATTCGTACCTAATTTGATGATCGAAGATGTTACACATTGTCTCCTTACACCATATAATCACAGGCATCTGAAGATGACGTCGAGCCATCGTAGTCGCGTCGCCTTCATCCCCTTTTCGCTATCATTGCCTTAACCTCCTTAAGCACTCGTCTGTCCATCTTTCTTCCTTGTCATCCTACCACCTTGCTCATCCTCTAGCTCTCCTCATCATCCTTTTTTTCATAATAATAGCAACAATACAAGTTTTCTTTTTCTTGCTATTTGGGAGATTTTTTAAGTGCAAATAAACAACTTCCTCTCCCATCAACTTCTATCTCAATTAAAGTTTGTGTTCATGGTCACATATGATTATCTCATGACATGGTGAGTATTTGCTATAAGGTCATGCTTGTGTTAGGTAAATAGTATTTTGTTGTTAATTTCAAATCATGTTTTTTAAGCCTTTCTCTTAATGCTCAACTCAATTAGGTTGGAAAAATTTATCATATCATTTGGGTTAATTTCAACTTGGGTTAAACTTATTTTTCTCAATTAAACTTATAAAAAAATAAGAATTATTTAACCTAGCATTTGAAATAATTGAGACCAAAAAGGCTTTGACTTAGCTTAAATTAACTGGATTAATTTAATTAACAGTTAAATAACCCAATTCTATTTTGAACATGTTTACTTTATAATTATCTATTCATTTTTTAATAAATGAACCCCAAGATTGAAATTTCAGCTACCAATGTTTTTAGTTTAGGTTTATGTCTCATGACTAAAATTTTGGTATTGATAGTTTTGATAGTTTTTGTTGTCCTACATATACTTTTGTGTTTAGTAAATTTGTTGGTTGATTTTCAAATCAAAAGTATCTAAAATACAAAATTTTAAAAGATAAAGGAAACCAAAATGTAGCTTGCACATATGCACCTTTTTATTAAAAACCAGCTTGTTGAAGGCCATCATTTTATTCAAGGATGATAAAATGCTTATAAGAAAGCTGACCTATTGTAGGTCAATACTTATTTCAATTTTTGTATAGGTGGAAGTTTTATTTGGTTTCAATGCTTTTTCTTCCTTTTCTTGCATGGAGTATGGAACTTAGCCTAGGAGGGACTATAATTTTTGGTTTTGGGGAGAAGAATTGTAGTCCATTTGTGCTATTTACTAAACACTCTAGTTAATTTTGGATATTATTAGATGATGTGGTGGAAATTTGTTGAAACTTACTACCACTGCTTGACTAGTTCATTTTACTATGTTTTGTTCTTTTTTAGTGATAATCGTGTCCCTTTTGGCAAAAATAATTAAACTTTATTCTGATGCCTGTTTTGAGCATTTGTTGGCTAAATTGATCCAAATTTTTTTGAATCGAATCAATTTCGACCAAGGCTTAAAACTTTGCTTTTGGTTCCAAATCTCCCAAGAAAATCATTTTAACATGATTTTGTGTTACATAAGTTAGATCAAATTACAACAAATCTAAATAAATGACAAAGATTTACGTGAAAAATTCAAAATGAGAAAAACCGTATGAGAGCACAGACAAAAACAATTCACTATAATTAAAAGTTACAAGAGAGTTTAGGAGTTTGAAGAAAGTTGCCTTAAGATTACCCTTAAACCCTAAGCCAATACAACACACACACACACACACACACACATATATATATATGAGTTTAAGACAAAAAGTTAAAGCAACGAACTTACAAATATACCCTAGGTCTTGGATTGGGGGCTATGCCCCAAGATCCTTGCAGGGGGGTTTGGCCCTCTCTAACCCCCACGAACTCAACATGGAGTTTGATCCACATAATTCGGGGGATTTTATTGAACAGTCTTCTAGCACGAATGAATTCAAAGTAACATCATTATTTTGTATGAAAGTCATTGCTTTTCTTAAGTTTCTTGTGCAAGTATTGTGCTTATGTTTTAGTTATTCCCAAATCTTTTAGAAGCTTATTAACAAGAAATGCAGAGTTTTCTTTCCATCACGATTTACAAAAATATCTTATGAAAGGAGACTTGCATAACCAACCATCAAGCATGCCTCAATTGTGCATTTTATGGTTTTGTGTAGAAATGATTGTTGGTAGCAATGACAAAATCATACACTTGAAAATTGCTTGATGATTGAACTTGAATTTAGGTTAAAGTGTGCTTGAATCGATGTTAATGAGTAACACCATGGGCCAATAAATTGGGTCGGTTTTAGAAACAACCATCTAAGTTGATTTGAAGCAGTTTGAGCATAAAAAAACTTTTTGAACAATTTTTATTTTTAGAATTTTTTCGAAACACTTGTTTCTAATAAAGGTGCCACAAGTCCTTGTTGTTTGCTGTTGCTCAAGGCTTTAAGACAGGGGTTAGATATTCTTTCCACATTTCTTTGAATAATTTTGGTTTCCATCAACATTTTGCCTCTATTTGTTATTGATTGTACTCATTCTGAGTCATCTGTATTAGATTATGCCTGAACATTTTGTTCTTCATCAATTTGTAATTAGAGAATGCAAATGTTTACAGTCCTGCATCCTACTTTAGAATTTAGCTGCTTGCTTGTTTTGGTTCATCATCTCTGTTGAGCTTTATTGTTATTGGCATTCTCAATATGAGAAGTTCTTTGCATGTGCTTGGCTTTTAATTTGAGATTTTGTTTCATCATATTTCTTTTTGTTTTATGTCTTTTTTTGCCAACTTTGATAATTATTTTGAGTTGCTTGGCTTTTTCTATATGTTGGTACACTCACTTCGCATCTTTAACAAAGGAAGGATGTCGTGATGGGAAGTAGGCTGAACTTACTTTTATTTTGAACAATCATTCCACTGGTAAAACTCGATTTAATTTCACACTAATATGAAGTTTCTGATTAAGAGATCTTGGTTTCGAAGTTCGTCTAAAAAGCTGCCTGGTTTGAGGTCCTAATTCATAACTTCTTCATTTACAGAAGGGATATTATCATGGAGAAGACAAAGAGGTAGATAACATGAACTCATTTAGCAGCAAAAGTAATCAGAACCCCTCTCATGTTCCAAGTTGTGATGTGGTGCTTTTATTGGAAGTAGTCTTTCATTTTTCAAGATGGACGGCACTGCAGATGGCAGATGGCAGTCTCCACAAATTTGTTCTCTTGTTTCTGTAGCTCAGTATTAATAGGTTTTAGAATATAATAGCCCTTCTATTTGCTTACTTTGTAGTAGTGTAATGTTAATCCATTATGGTTGAAGTTAGAATTGTTTGGCAGTGCTAACTATACATTCTTTATGGCACTTATACTGTAAAGGAAAAGCATTTGAGGTGGCATACCTACTCTTATACTTGTTTTTTGTCTCTGCTGAACTTCTTTACATTGATGATCTGGAGAATTAACTTGATGAAACTTTGTTGCTCTCTTTCAACTTTGATATTGAGGATGGTAACATTGAATATTTGCAGCTTATTTCACTCTTTTCTATATGTGAATAGTGTTTCTGTATCATATCTTCTATTTTTTACAAACATGCTATGATAATTCGCTTTGTGAAGTATACCAAGGAGTGTTGTTTAGAGCGATTTTTTATAACCCACAACCTGATGTTTGATGCATGGCTACAATTTAGGAGTCACGAAGTTTTCTGCAATTAGTGTTTGATAACTTTTGCAACATGGTCGATAAGGCTACGCACCAAAGTCCCAATGGTTCTGATCATTCCATGGACCCCATAGATGCGTTTTTTGTGCCTTTTCTTCATAATAATGATATATGTTTTATACTTCAAAAGATTATTTAGATATTGTATATTAAAATTTAAAATTTTATTTTACTGAATATAAAATTCGAAAATACAACAAATATGATATTTGTTAAAATTTAATATTTAAAACTAATTTTTTATTTATATTATTTTAAAATTCTTTTAATTATTTTAAGAAAATTTTAAAATTTTAAAATAAACTCAATTTATAAACAGTTAAATAAATTTTTTATTTAAACAAAACGATCACTTAAGCTAATTAAGAAAGTGCCTTTAGCCAAATTAATACAAATCTAGATTCTGTACATAAGCTTTCCAAAAATACGAAAGGGCCGTTTGCCAAAATCCCTTTCTCCCGTTTTTCAAGTCTCCCTCGCCGGATAAACGATGCACCGACGGCTGCGAGGTTTCCAAAAAATGCGAAAGTGCCGTTAGCCAAAACCCCTTTCTCCTGTTTTCGCAGTCGCCCTCGTCGGATAAACGAAGCACCGATGGTTGCGAGGTCTCCAAAATACGAAAGTTCCGTTAGCCAAAACCCCTTTCTCCTGTTTTTGCAGTCGCCCTCGTCGGATAAACGAAGCATCGAAGGTTGCGAGCAACCGACTATCGTCAACGTATTACCGAGTTCGTCGTACGGGAGCGTTTATGATTTGTTGGGAATCTGATAGACCAACAAATTATTGTGTGTACACGGCAAAGATGCATAAATGTCTATGGGAAAAATCTTTGGAGTTGTCGCGTCCAATGCCCTTAGACCAAGAAGATGGCTATTTTATAGCCGTGTTTTGACGTGTTTGACAAATGCTGCCAAAATGCCAATGCTGCTGCTATTCTTCTTTATTCCTGCATAATCCGATGGTTCCTTAATAAGGTACATAAGTATTGAGTTTTTTTTATGCTTATTCTTCATAATAATGATATACTTCCTATATATTTTACTGCAATAGTTTAATATTTCAGGCATAGCATATTTTACTGGAATGGATTTTTACTGCATACTAGTCTTTTTGTTTACTTGACTTTTCTTTGGCTATTCTGTCATTTCTTAATGTTTGTGATTTGTTGGGAATCTGATAGACCAATTGTCAGTGCAAGGCTATCAGGTTTTATTGATTTTTTTCATATTTAATCTGATAGACCAATTGTCATAAAATATTTTTTTCTTTTTTACAAGTAAATAATTTTGTTTTCTTTAATAGTCGTTGTTGATATTATATTATTTTTCTTCAAGATATCATTTTCATAATGCTTGCAAACTTAAACATCATGAATATTCTATTATGAAACATTGTTTTATAGTATATTTTAGTTTGTTAATTTAAATTGGTGACATATTCTTCATTATTGATTGTCTTTCTTTTTTTTTTGTCATACAAATAATATATTCATATAAAAGTTTTTGGTGAAAGAGAAATGTAGATGACTTTGCTTGTATAGCTTGCATTTGTAGCTAAATGAATCAATTTTCACATGTTTAGTATGCATAGTTATGCAATAGATGTACAAAAATCTCAAAAAAAATGATAGGAACAATTGTTAATGTATAGATATTATTAAAAAATTCATGTATAATAATCAATGAAATTAGTTGTAAATGACTATATGCAATGGTTTGGTTAATAATTTGTTTGTTCAAGTATAGTATGTGTAAGTTTGAGGTTAGTTGTAGAGATATTGGTTAGGTTAGATATAGATTTTTTTTTATCTTTGTTTTTCTATATCTCCTTCTCTTCTTTGTTTTTATTTTTCTTTTAGTAGTTACTCTTATTTTTTTTAATGTCTTATTTTTTTCTAAATCTTTATCTTAATTCTCTTTCAATGTATCATTTGATACATTCTTCTTGGATAAATTCTTCATTGTTTGGATATTATTAAAAAATTAATGTATGGTATAAAATTAGTTTTCATTTAAATGTACCAAAATCTAATAAAAAAGGGTAAAACAATTTTCGACTTAGTGAGTTTGAGTTTACATTTAGCAAAATTTGATAATTAGACAAATTTCAAAAGTCATTCCAACAATATATATTGTTAGCTTGGCTAACAATTTGTTTGCTCAAGTATAATATATGTGTAAATTTAAGACTAGTCATAAACGTATATGCTTAGTTAGGTATAAGTTTTTTTTATCCTTCTCCTTCTGTATCTCTTTATTCTCTTTGTTTTTACTCTTCTTTTAGTAATTATTCTTTCTACCTTTTCTTTAATGTCTTCTTTTCTTGCGAATCTTCATCTTAATTCTCTTTAAATATCTTCTTTTATGTCTTCTTTTTTAATACTATGTTGTCCACCTTTTATAGCTACTTCTTAGATACATTATCCTTATTTTATTGCTTTTCATTTGATACATCCTTCTCCTTTGATTCATTCTTCTTTTTGAAAACTCTTGTATACTCTAATATCCACTCCTTCAAAACCTTCTATTTCTTCTTCTCCTTTTATTTCATTACATTGTTTGATACGTACTTCAGTTTATCCTTCTTTGATACATTCTCTTTTTCTTGCTCCTTGGATGATGCATTTTGCTCTTATATATTCTCCTTTACTTCTTTCTTTTTTGAAAAATTTTCATCGTTCTCATTTGGAATCTTCTTCTTGTTCTAAATAAATAATCCCTCATTTTCTTCAATGCCACCTTTATCTCTCTTAACAGCTCCTTTTTGATATTATCTCCGCCAATATTCTCTCAATCTCCTCGTTTTTACTCCTTTAGTTTTTGCTTCCCTTCCAACTTCTCCTTTAATGTGCTCACCTTCTTTGAATCATTATCTTTATACTTCTTCGATGCTTTCTCCTATGTCTCATTTGGTAACACTTGGTTCAATTTTCACAACTACTCCAACACATTTTTCTTATTTCCCAATTCTTTATTCAATGGGCACTTCTCCTTTGATGCATCATTCTCCTTCAAAACTCTCTTATGTTTCGATAGAACTCCTTTGATAACTTCTACTCTAATGTCATCTCATATGTCGATATTACAATTTTACTCTTTTGAAACCCACTCTTTTTTATTTCTTCTAGGGTGGCTATTTTTTGTTCTCTTCTTTCTGTGATGAATGATTGATATTATTTATTGACACGATTATTGATTATTTAGATGCCAATCATCAAACTTCTCTACTACGGTTGTGTTTTGTGCTGCTTCGAATCTCTTTGTTTTCAAGGCCAATGATGTTGCTGATTATCTATGTTTTATCTACGAGTATGCGAGCCAGATAATTTTACTTTTTTATTTTATAGAAAATTCATAAAGTTAAGTTTTATATGTGCAAGAGCTTCTATAAAAAGAATTAGTTTTTTTATTTTTATTGATTCATAATTATTTTTACAATATGCTGCATGCGTTGGTTAATATTAAATAAATAATAACATTAATTATGTTGATAACAAGAAAAAAATAGAGATAACAAAATGATTAATATTGGACAATTAAAATTTAAGTTGATCATTACATATGAAGTTATAGTTTTGTTTCACATAAAATATGTTAATAACAAAATAGTTAAACATTGATATACTATATTTGAAATTAAATAAAGCTTAGAATTATTTAAGTTAGTAAACAAAAGAAGCATAATAATTTCAAACCGATAATTTTATACATGAAACTTTACTTATTACTTATGACTTTAAAATCTTAATTCTAAAAATTTGCTTTATTGATAGTATATTAATTAATATAATAATATATTATTAATAAAAAACTAATATAATTAATTAATTATATTTTATATTTAATTACTGAATGGGTTGTCACTAATTAAATTTTTATTTTTTTTAAATTTTAACTATTAATTCAAGATTTAATCTTTATGTTTACCCCACATAATCTCTTTTGTTAAGTCTTGTAATTTTTAAAACAATAAGATATATATGTTACATTTGATTATAATGAATATGATATTTTTGTAAATAATTTATGTAAGCAATTTAAAAAATATAATATGAAAAAATACATCATACTTACGAATAAGGATGACCAATTAGAGTATTCTAGAGACAAATATTAAAGGCAAGTTTAAACAAAAAGAGTTTTTTTTCCTTGGAAATATATTGTAAACGTTTTTTGATATGATAAAATAATGTAATAATTTAATAAATTAATGATGTTTAAATTTTAAAAAAATATAACTAAAATTATTTAAAATTTCAAATTATATAGAAAACTTTGTATTTGAATTCTATTATATATATTAAAAAAATATAAAATTTTTTGTATAAGTTATTCTTTTTATAAATTTATTAAATATGTTTTATAAATTTAAAATCTATATTCAAACTTGACTTGTGTGTCAAATATTTCATTAAAATAATTAAGCGATTGTATTAAACATCTAATTATCTATTATTATAATTTGAAACTATCAATTTATGCATATTTTTATCATAATCAAATAGTTTGATAAAAAATAGATCGTGACAATTATAAACACGTATTAAAAGAAAAATAAAAAATAAAAAATTAAATAGTTAAATCTATTGTTGAAAATGTTATTACAGAATTTAAATTTGTAATATTATATATATATATATGTTTTTATTTAAATGCACTTACTCACAAACATACTTAAATATGTATAGACAAATACATACATAGATATATATAAATATAAATATATACACATACATAAATATATAAATAATTATATATATATATATATATATATCTATATATGTTTATATATGTTTATACATCTATATATATATATAAATATCTATAAATATATGTATCTATGTATATCTATATATATATTTTTATTTATTTATGTATATACTTATATATACAAGAATATATATATATGTATATACAAATATTTTTTTATACACATATATAATCATATATATATATTTATATACACTTATATATATACATATCTAAATATATATATATATATGTATAAATATTTATATAAATATATATACTTATATATACATACTTTTGCATATATATATTGATACATACATCTATATATATACTTACGTATATCCATATATATATTTATTTATTTATGTATAAATATATATATATATATACTCATATTTATAGATCTATATATACACTTATATATATACATATCTAAATATATATATATATATCTACATATATATATATGTATAAATATTTATATAAATTTATATACTTATATATTCATACTTTTGCATATATATATTGATACACACATCTATATATATACTTACGTATATCGATATATATATATTTATTTATTTATGTATAAATATATATATATATAGTCATATTTATAGATCTATATATATACTTATATATACACACACACATATATATATATATATATATTTATTTATGTATAAATTTATATATATATATCTATATAAATATTTAAATATATATCTATACGTATATATAAACATATATATACCTATATATAATCATATATATACATATCTAAATAAATTTATATATATATATATTTAAATATATAGTTATATATACATATATATGTATATAAAATTATTTATATATGTATATATATTAATACATACAATACATATCTATATATATATATACTTAAATTAATATATACTTATATATATATATTTATGTACAAATATTTGAACACATATGTATCTATGTATGTCTATATATATTTTTATTTATTTATGTATATAATTATATATATATTTATATATATATATATATCTATACATTTATATATATATATATATATACTTAAATATATTTTTATACACATATATAATCATGTATATACTTTTATATATACACATATAGATATATACTTACATATATACATATATACATATATATATATATATATAAACATATATACACATTTATATACATCCATATACATATATATATATACTTACATATATACATATTTATATATTTATATATATATATATATTTATTTATTTATGTATAAATTTATATATATATATATATATATGTATATTTAAATATATATATATTTTCACAAATATAGACATATATATACCTATATGTACTCTATATACATATATATATATATATACTCATATTTATAGATTTATATATATATACCTACATATATGCACATACACACACACATATATATATATATATTTATGTATAAATTTATATATATGTATATATATTTTTTAAACATATAGTTATATATACATACATATGCATATAAAGTTATTTATATATATATTGATACATATAATACATATATATATATATATATGTATATATATACACATATATATAAATATATTTATAAATTTACAAATATAACATAATAAAATTTAAATTTTATATTAACAATTTCATAAATCGAGTTAATTGTTTAATTTCAAATCTTTTATTTTTCTTTTGATATATATTGTTATACATGTCACGATCATATTATTTTATCTAATTGTTTAGTTATGTAAAATATTCATAAGTCAAAAGGTAATTCAAATTATTATAATAAATTATTCAATATTTAATAAAATTATTAAATTCTTTTATTATAATATTTGATATATAGTTCTTTTAAAAATAATTTTTAATAATATTAAATATTCTAAATTTTTTTTAGGCACTATAATTTTAATGACAAAATTTAAAGCATTTTGGGCACATCAAATCAGATTAAAATTATAATTTTTTAATAAACATAATTTGAAAATTTAAATTATTTTAATTATATATTTAATTTTATTATAAGCATTAATAATAATTTTTTAAGTATGTTAACTTATCAAAAAATTTGTTGTTATATATTCTTAGGATATGTAAAACTCTTGCTTGTACTTGATCTTGATATTTGTTATTAGAATATTCGAAATGATCATTCTTATTATTTATAAAAGCAAGTCATTTATAAATTTATAGTAATTTTGCAAGATATAATTTTTAAAATTATCTTTACAAATTATTAGTTAAAAATATTATGTAAATTTATTAGTATAAATCACGATCTAATAAACTGATGGTAGAAACAAGGCTTGGTGGAAAAGATGCGGGAAACAATCAACATTTAATATTGAATTAACTTTTTAAATAAGAAAATCAAAATCGTTTAACTATAAGATTTTAACACTTTATTTCTTATACAATGTAATATTTTACTCTATTACTTTCACAAAGTATTGACTAATTGAGGAAATTAATCACTTGTGCCTTTGTTTTGATTCATAATTTGAATACTATAAAGAATATCATTGATTCTTCATTAATTACATCCAATTGTTTTACATTTTTATAAGTATAAGGTGTGTTGCATGATGTTGGCTTGTCAAAGGTTTCTCTAGTAGTCAATAATCTCAATATGGCTTAGAGCTTTGAAACAATGTAATATTTTACTCTATTACCTTCACAAAGTATTGCCTAATTTAGGAAATTAATCGTTGGTGACTTTGCGTTGATTCATAATTTGAATATTACAAAGAATACCATTGATTCTTCATCTTCATTTGTTAAGTTTCTTAATGGAGACATTATATTTTGTTGCTCTTTGAATTTTTTTATTGATATTATTGATGCCTTATAGATTGTAAATATTGCATCTAATGCTTAATAAAATAAAAAAGATTGTCACTCTTCAAACAGTGCAACCCTATCGAAGACTTCTATTTCCTAAAATCATTTGAGTTTTCTTTTAAATTGAAATATGAGCAGGTTAGTCAAATTTTGATCTTTGTTTTTATCTAGTATCTAATGTTTGTTTATTTTGATATGATTTTTTTATTGAGAGTATATAGAAATTGATAAAAGTTATGTTGTGTATGTTTTTATATGTTTTATACTTATTTTCATGCTTAGAGCATCCATTGGCTATATTAATGTAGTTTCTTTTATATGAATTTAGTCATTGTTCTTAATAAAAAGAAGTGAAACTTGTGCTTGTATAAGCATCCTATAAAACAATAATATGTAATTTAGTTAATTAATTTAAAAGAATCTGTTTCTTATTTTTGTTTGATTATCTTGTAATTATTTTTCTTTTACCATTAAAAGTTTGGTAAACATTTAAGATATAGTGTTTATTATTTGTTATAATATTTTTGCAATAAATATTTTGTTTTGTCCTCCTCTAATTCCTCCTCCAATTCTTCCTCCAACTCCTTTGACTCCTCTGACTCCAATTCCTCCTCGAATTCCTCCAATTCCTTCTTTAATTCTTCATCTTCCTTCAATTCCGCATGCTCCAATACCTCTGCCCATCCTACCTCCTCTACGTTCTTGACGACCCATCTTTTTGTCTCAGTAGAGACTTTTAGTGGCATGTTTCGGTCCTCTTCCCCATTCCTTAGAAAAAGTGAGCCACCGGTTCAGGTACAAGATACTATCATTATCGCCTGGACAATTAGACAACCAACCCGTAATCGCAACGACCCAATTGCAAGAGCGGAGCTCTACCAACTGAGCTATATCCCACCGAGCCGAGTGAAGCATGCATGAAAGAGTCAAATGCTTCTTCTATTCTTTTCCCTCTTTTCCCTGGCGCAGCTGGGCCATCCTGGACTTGAACCAGAGACCTCGCCCGTGAAGTAAATCATCGCGTCGACGATCCAACCAATTGGGAGAGAATCAATAGATTCTTTTTCGGGAGCGATTCATCCCCCGAACGCAGCATACAACTCTTCATTCTACTGCGCTCTTCAAGTGTGCTTGTTCCCCCTTCTCCCTTACCATGGCAAGTCTTTGTGAAAGAACTCCGATGGGGGGAAGAAAAAAGAAAGCATTAAGGGACGGACCCTCCCTACCCAACCCTAGACACTCTAAGATCCTTTTTCAAACCTACTCTCATTTTGAGTCAAGAGCAAGAGATAGAAAAATAGAAATAGACGACACATCTCATTGCACTGATCGGGGACCTCAATTCCTCTTCGAATTCCTTGTCCAACTCCTTCAATTCCTCCTCTAATTCCTTCTCTAATTCCTCCAATTCCTCTTCCAATTTCTCCAATTTCTCCTCCAATTCCTCATCCAATTCCTCCTCCAATTCCTCCTCCAATTCCTCTAATTCCACCTCCAATTCCTCTTCTAATTCTTCCTCCAATTTTAATTCTTCATTTTCTTCTAACTCTGACCCATCTAACTCTGACTCCTCCTCTTCCTCCTTTTCCTCCTTTTCCTCCTTTTCCTCCTCCTACTCTATTTCCTCCTCTAGTTCATCCAATTCCTCCAATTATTCCTCTACCTCTAATTCCTTAAATTCCTTCTTCATTAATTCCTCCTCCAATTTTGTCTCATCTTCCAATTTCTCCTCCAATTCTTTCAATTCATCTAATTTCTCCTCCTATTCCTTTTCAAATTCCTCCTCCAATTTTAATTCCTTCTCCTCCTCTAACTCTAACTCTTCTGACTCTAACTCTAACTCTTCTGACTCTGACTCTTTTGACTCTGACTCTTCTGACTCTGACTCTGACTCTGACTCCTCCTCTGACTCTTCCTCCTATGACTCTTCCTCTGACTCCTCCAATTCCTCCACCAATTCCTCCTCTAATTCCTCTAATTCCTTCTCCTCTAATTCTTCCTCTTCCTCCAATTTGCATCCTCCAATACCTCCAATTCCTTCAATTCCTCCTCGAATTCCTCGTCCAGTTCCTTCTCAAATTCCTCCAATTACTCCAATTCCTCCTCCAATTCCTCAAATTCCTTCTCTACCTCCAATTTCTCCAGTTCCTCTAATTTCTCCAATTCTTCAAATTCCTCCAATTCCTCCTCCTTTTCCTCCTTTTTTTCCTCCAATTCTGCTTCTTCCTCCTTCAATTCCTCAAATTCCTCCTCCAATTCCTCCTCTTCTAATTCCTTTTTTAATTCCTCCAATTCCTTCCATTCCTCCTCCAATTCCACATCCAATTCCTCCTTCTCCTCCTCTAATTCATTCTCCAAATCCACCTCCTCCAATTCTGCCTCCTCTAATTCATCCTCCTCCAATTCCTTCAATTCCTCTAATTCTACCTCTAATTCATCATCTACTACCTCCAATTACTCTAATTCCTCAAATTATTCTAATTTCTTTAATTCCTCCAATTCCTTTTCTAATTCATTCTCCTCTAATTCCGCCTTCTCCAATTTCTCCTCCTCCAATTCCTCCTCTAATTCTTTATATTTCTTCTCCAATTCCACCTCCAAATCATCTTCAATTCCTCCTTTAATTCTAATTCTTCTTCTACCTCTAACTCTAACTCCTCTGACTCCTCTTCCTCCTCCTCCTACGACTCTAATTCCTCATCCAATTCTTCCAATTCCTCCTCTACCTCGAATTTCTCTAATTCCTCCAATTCTTCCTCCTCCTCTAATTCCTCCAATTCTGTCTCCTCCAATTCCTCCAATTCTTTCAATTCCTTCTCCAATTCCTCTTTAAATTTTAATTCCTCCTCCTCCTCGTCTGGCTCTGACTCCTCTGACTCTAACTCTGACTCTTCTGACTCTAACTTCAACTCATCTTCTGACTCCTCTGAGTCCTCCAATTCCTCTTACTCCTTTAATTCCTCCAATTCCTCCTCCAATTTTAATTCCTCCTCCTCCTCCTATGACTCTGACTCCTCTGACTCTAACTCTGACTCCGACTCATCCTCTAACTCCTCATATGAATCATCCTCTGAGTCCTCCAATTCCTCCTTCAATTCCTTCTCCTTTATTCCTCCAATTCCTTCTCTTCCAGTTCTTCCTTCAATTCTACATCCTCCAATTTCTTCAATTACTTCTCAAATTCCTCATTTAATTCCTTGTCTAATTCCTCTAATTCCTCCTCCAATTCCTCCAATTCCTTCAATTACTCCAATTCCTCCTCTACCTCCAATTGCTCCAATTCTTTCAATTCCTCCAATTCCTAAAATTCCTCAATTTTTTTCTCCTTTTCCTCCAATTTCGCCTCATCCTCATCCTCCTTCAATTCCTTTTCTTATTCCTCCTCTTCTATTTTCTCCAATTCTTTCAATTCCTCATTCAATTCCTCCTCTAATTCCTTCTCCAATTCCTCCAATTCATCCAATTCCTCCAAGTCTTAGTCCAATTCCTCCCACTACCTCTAATTACTTTAATTCCTCAAATTCCTCCAATTTTTCTAATTCCTCTTATTCCTCCTCCTCCTCTAATTCCTTCTCCAATTCCTCCTTTTCCAATTTCGCCTATTCCAATTCCTCGTCCAATTCCTTCAATTCCTCCTCAATTTCCTCCAATTCCACCTCTAATTCCTCTTTTAATTCCTCCTCCTGCAATTTGAATTCCTCCTCCTCTAACTCTAACTCCTTTGACTCAGACTCAGACTGCTCCTCTTCCTCCTCCCCCTCCTCCTACTTCAATTCCTCCTCCAATTCCTCCTCTACCTCCAATTCCTCAAATTTCTCTAATTCCTTCTTGTCCTCCTCCTTTAATTACTTCTCTAATTCATCCTCCAATTCTATCTCCTACAATTTTTCCTCCATTTACTCCTCCAATTTCAATTCCTTATCCTCTACTGGCTCTGACTCCTTTGACTCTAACTCTGAATTCGACTCCTCTGACTCCTATGACTCCTCTGACTCCTCCAATTCCTCCTCTAATTTCTCTAATTCCTTCTCCAATTCTTCCTCCTCCAATTCCGCTTCCTCTAATACCTCCAATTCCTTCAATTCCTCCTGGAATTCCTCGTCCAATTTCTCTTCTAATTCCTTCAATTACTCCAATTCCTCCAATTCCATAAATTCCTCATTTACCTCCAATTGCTCCAATTATTTCAATTCCTCGTTTTCCTCAAATTCTTCTAATTTATCCTCCTCCACCAATTCCTCCAATTTCGCCTCCTCTAATTCCTTCTTTAATTCCTCCAATTCCTCCAATTCTTCCTCCAATTACTTCGCCAATTTCTCTAATTCCTCCAATTCCTCCTCCAATTCATCCAATTCCTCTAATTCTTAGTCCAATTTCTCTTCTAATTCCTTCACTACCTCCAATTTCTCCAATTCCTCAAATTCATCAAATTTCTCCAATTTCTTTAATATTTCCAATTCCTTCTCCTCCTCTAATTTCTTCTCCAATTTCGTCTCCTCCAATTTCTTCTCCTCCAATTTCTCCAATTCTACTTCCAATTTCTCTTCTAATTCCTCCTCTAATTCTAATTTCTCCTCCTCTAACTCTGACTCCTCTAACTCTTACTCCAATTCCTCATCCAATTCCTCTTCTACCTCCAATTCCTCTTCTTCTAATTTCTCCTCCAATTTCGTCTCCTCCTCCAAATTATTCTCAAATTTCTACTCCAATTCCTTCAATTTCTCTTCCAATTTCTCCTCCTATTCCTCTTCCAACTCCTCCTGTAATGTCAATACCTCCTCCTTCTCTTTAACTCTAACTCCTCTGACTCTAACTTTGACTCTTCTGACTCTGACTCCGACTCCTCCTCTGACTCCTCCTATGACTCCTCTAGTTCCTTCAATTCCTTCTCCTATTCTTCCTCCAATTTTGCATCCTCCAATACCTCCAATTCCTTTAATTCCTCGAATTTCTCATCAAATTCCTTAAATTCCTTCTCTTTTATCTCCAATTGCTCCAATTTTTTCAATTCCTCTAATTCTTTAAATTCCTTTAATTCCTCCTCCTCTTCCTCCTTTTCCTCTTCCTCCAATTCCGCATCCTTCTCAATTGCTCTTCAAATTCCTCCTTCAATTCTTCTTCCTCCTTTAATTCCTTTTCCTCTAATTTCTCCAATTTCACTTTCAATTCCTCCAATTCCTTCTCCATTTTCTCCAATTCCTTTAATTCCTCCAATTCATCCAGTTACTCTAATTCCTAGTCCAATTCCTCCTCTACTACCTCCAATTACTACAATACCTCAAATTCCTCTAATGTCTCTAATTCCTTCCATTCTTTCTCCTCTAATTCCTTCTCCAATTTCTCTTCCAATTCTACTTATTCCAATTTTTCCTCCAATTTTTTTCGATTCCTTCTCTAATTCCACATCCAATTTCTCTTTAAATTCCTCTTCTAATTCCAATTCCTCCTTTAATTCTGACTCTTCTGACTCTTCCTTTGATTACTCTTCTTCTTCTTCTAAATCTGACTATAACTCAGACTCCTCCTCCTCCTACTCCAATTCCTCTTCCAATTCATCCAATTCCTCCTCTACCTCCAATTCCTCTAATTTCTAAAATTCCTCCAATTCTTCTAATTCCTCCTCTTATTCCATCTCCTCCAATTTCTCCACAAATTCCTCTAATTAGTTCAATTCCTCATCCAATTTCTCCTTAAATTCCTCCTTTAATTTCAATTCCTCTTCCTCCTCCTCTGACATTGACTCCTCTGACTCTTCTGACTTTGATTGCAACTCCTCCTCTGACTCCTCCTATGACTCCTCTAACTCCTTCAATTCCTCCAACTCCTTTAATTCCTCCAATTTCTTCTCCTCCTCCAATTCCTCCTCCAATTCCGCATCCTCCAATAACTCCAATTCATTCAATTCCTTCTTGAATTCCTCGTCCAATTCCTCCTCAAATTCCTCATATCCTTTACCTCAAATGGCTCCAATTCTTTCAATTCTTCTAATTCCTCAAATTCCTTCAATTCCTCTTCTTCCTCCTCTTCCTCCTCTAATTCCTCCAATTTAGCCTCATCTTCCTCCAATTCCTTTAATTCTTCCTCCTCAAATTCCTTCTCCTCTAATTCCTTCTCCAATTTTTTCAATTCCTCCAAGTAATTCATCGAATTCCTAGTCCAATTCCTTCACTACTTCCAATTACTCCAATTCCTCCAATTCCACAAATTTCTCAAATTTCTCCAATTTCTCTAATTTCTCCAATTCCTCCTCCTATAATTCCTTCTCCAATTCCTCCTCCTATAATTCCTTCTCCAATTCCTCCTCCAATTCTGCCTCCTCCAATTTTTCCTTCTTTAATTCCTCCAATTCTTTCAATTTCTCCTCTAATACTACCATCAATTTCTCTTCTAATTCCTCTTCCAATTCCAGTTCCTCTTCCTCCTCTAACTTTGACTCCTCTGACTCTGACTCCTCCTTTTCCTTCTTCTCCACTCTAATTCTTGCTCCAATTCATCTAATTCCTTCAATTCCTCCTCTACCTCCAATTCTTACAATTCCTCAAATTCCTCAAATTTCTCAAATTCCTCCAATTCCTTCTTCTCCTCCTTTAATTCTTTCTTTAATTCCTCCTCCAGTTTCGTCTCCTCCAATTTCTCCTTTAATTTCTTCTCCAATTTCTTCAATTCCTCCTCTAATTCCTCCTTCAATTCCTCTTCCAATTCCTCCTCCAATTTCAATTCCTCCTCTAATTCTGACTCCTCTGACTCTAACTTTGACTTTGATTGACACCTCCTCTGACTCCTCCTATGACTCCTCTGACTCCTCTGACTCCTCTAATTCCTCATCCTCTAATTCCTCTAATTCCTCCTCTGATTCTTCTTCCTTCAATTCGACATCTTCCAATACCTCCAATTCCTTCAATTCATTCTCGAATTCCTCGTCCAATTCCTCTAATTACTTTAATTCCTCCTCCAATTCCTCAAATTTCTCCTCCTCTACCTTTAATTGCTCCAATTCTTTTAATTCCTCCAATTCCTTAAATTTCTCCAATTCTTTCCCTCCTCCAATTCCCTCTTTAATTCCTCCAATTCCTCCTCTTCCTTTAATTTCTTCTCTTCTAATTCCTCCTCCAATTCCTTTTCTAATTCCTCCAATTTCTCTAATTCCTCCTCTAATTTCTCATCCACTGCCTCCAATTACTCTAATTCCTCCAATTTCTCAAATTCGTCCAATTTCTCTAATTCCTCTAATTCCTCATCCTCCTCCTATAATTACTTCTCCAATTCCACCTCCAATTTCTCCTCCTCTAATTCCTCCAATTCCTTCAATTCCTTCTCCAATTTTTCTTCAAATTCCTCCTCCAATTTCAATTCCTCATTCTTCTCCTTTGATTCTGACTCCTCTGACTCTGACTCTGACTCTTCCTCTGACTCCTCTTCCTCCTCTAAATCTGACTACTCAGACTCGGACTCCTTTGATTAATCCTCCTCCTACTCCACTTTCTCCTCCAATTCATCGAATTCCTTCAATCCCTCATCTAACTCCAATTTCCTTTAATTCCTCAAATTCCTCCAACTTCTCCTCCTCTTCCTCCTCTAATTCCTCCAATTCCATCTCTAATTTCTCCACCAATTCCTCTAATTCCTTCAATTCCTTCTCCAATTTCTCTTCTAATTCCTCTTCCAATTCCTCTAATTTCAATTCCTATTCCTCCTCTAATGCTAACTCCTCTGACTCTAACTCTAACTCTTCTGACTTTGACTCTAACTCCTCTGACTCCTCCAATTCCTCCTCCTTGTTTAATTCCTTCAACTCCTCTTCCAATTCTTTCTCCAATTCTGCATCCTCCAATATCTCTTCCTTCAATTCCTCCTTGAATTTCTCGTCCAATTCCTCCAATTACTCTACTTTTTCCTCAAATTCCTCCTCCTTTACCTCCAGTTGCTCTATTTCTTTCAATTTCTCCAATTCCTAAAATTCCTTCAATTCCTCCTCCTCTTTGTCTTCCAATTCTGCCTCCTCAAATTTCTCTAATTCTTCTTCATCAAATTCCTCCTCTAATTCCTTCTGCTCTAACTCCTCAATTTTCTCCAATTCCTCATTCAATTTCTCCTTCAATTTTTTTTCTAATTCCTCCTCCAATTCTTCTAATTCCTCCTCCAATTCTTTCAATTCCTCCTCTATCTCTAATTACTCCAATTCCTCAAATTCCTCCATTTTCTCTAATTTCTCTAATTCCTCCTCTAATTTCTTCTCCAATTCTTCCTCCAATTCTGCCTCCTCCTTCAATTTCTTTCATTCTTCAATTCCTTCTCAAATTCCTTGAATTCCTCCTCCAATTCCATCTCCAATTCCTCTTCTAATTCTTCTTCCAATTCTAATTCCTTCTCCTCTAATTCTGACTCCTCTGACTCTGACTCCTCTTCCTCCTCCTCCTCCTCCTACTCTAATTTCTCCTCCAATTCATCCAATTCATCTAATTCCTCCAATTTCTCTTTTACCTCCAATTCTTACAATTCCTTCAATTCCTTAAATTTCTTAAATTCGTCAAGTTCCCCCTCTTCTAATTCCTCCTCCAATTCCATCTCCTCTCATTTCTTCTCTAACTGCTCCTCCAATTTCTTCAATTCCTCCTCTAATTCCTCCTCCAATTTCTCCTCCAATTTCAATTCCTCCTCCAAATTTCAATTCCTCTCCTTCTCTAAACTCCTCTGATTCTCACTCTGACTCTTCTGACTCTGACTTCGACTTCTCTGACTTCTCCAATGACACCTCCTCTGACTCCTCCAATTCCTTTAATTCCTTCAATTCCTTTCGTCCAATTCTGGATCCTCCAATACCTCCAATTTCTCCTCGAATTCCTCGTCCAATTCCTTCAATTTCTCCTCCAATTCCTCCTCCAATTCTTTCAATTTCTCAAATTTCTCCAATTCCTCCTCCAATTCCTCAAATTCCTCCTCTACCTCTAATTGCTCCAATTCTTTCAATTCCTCTAATTCCTCCCCTTCCTCCAATTCTGTCGCCTCCTCCTCCAATTCCTCCTCTGAATCCTCCACAAATTCCTGCTCCTCTAATTCCTCCAATTCCTTTTCCAATTCCTTCTCGAATTCCTCGAATTTCTCTAATTCCGTTAATTTCTCCTCCAATTGATCCAATTCTTAGTCCAATTCCTTCTCTAATTCCTCCTCTATTGCCTCCAATTCCTCAAATTCCTCAAATTCCTCTAATTCCTCTTCCTCTAACTCTTTCTCCAATTCCTCCTTCAATTTCTCCTCCAATTTCTCCTCCAATTCCTTCAATTCCACCTCCAATTTCTTTTTTAATTCCTCCTCCAATTCCAATTCCTCATCTTCTAACTCTTACTCTTCTGACTCTGACTCCTCTTCCTCCTCCTCCTCCTATTCCAATTCCTTCTCCAATTCATCCACATCCTCCAATTCCTCTTCTACCTCCAATTTCTCAAATTCCTCAACATTCTCAAATTCCTCCAATTCCTCCTCCTCTAATTCCTTTTCTAATTCATCATCTAATTTTGTCTTCTCCAATTTCTCCTCTAATTCTTCATTCAATTCCTCTTCCTCTAATTCCAATTCCTCCTCCTCTGACTCTGACTCGGACTCCGACTCCTCTGACTCCTCCTTTGACTCCTATAATTCCTCCAATTCTTTTTCCTCAAATTCTTCCTCCAATTCTGCATCCTCCAATACCTCCAATTCCTTCAATTCCTTCAATTCCTCCTCGAATTCCTCGTCCAATTTCTCCTCCAATTCCTCAAATTCCTTCAATTACTCCAATTCCTCTTCCAATTCCTTAAATTCCTCCTCTATCTCCAATTGCTCCAATTCTTTCAATTCTCCAATTTCTCAAATTCCTCCAATTCATCCTTCTTCTCTTCCTCATTCAATTCCTCTTCCAATTCCGTTTCCTCTTCCTCCAATTCCTCATCTAATTCCTCCAAATCCTCCTCCTCTAATTCCTTCTTTTCTAATTCCTCCAATTCCTCCTCCAATTCCTCTTCCAATTCCTTCTCCAATTTTTCCCTAATTCCTCTAATTCCTACTCCAATTCATTCAATTCCTCCTCCAATCTCTCTAATTACTCAAATTCCTCCAATTCTGCAAATTTCTCCATTTTTCCTAATTCCTCTAATTCCTCCTCTTCCTTCTTTAATTCCTTCTCCAATTCTTCCTCCTCCAATCTCGTCTCCTCCAATTTCTCCTCATTCTCCAATTTCTCCTCCAATTCCTTCAATTCTTTCTCCAATTCTACCTCCAATTCTTCTTCTAATTTCTCATCCAATTCTAATACCTCCTCCTCCTCTAACTCTGACTCCACAGACTTTGACTCCTCCTCCTCCTCCTACTCCAATTCCTCCTCTAATTCGTCCAATTCCTCCAATTCCTTCAACTCCTCAAATTCTTCTAATTCCTCCTCCACCACCTCCTTTAATTCCTCAAATTCTGTCTTCTCCAATTTCTCCTTCAATTCCTCCTCTAATTCCTCCTCCAATTCCTCTTTTAATTCCATCTCTAATTTCAATTCCTCTTCCTTCTCTAGCTCTAACTCCTCTGACTCTAACTCTGACTCTGACTCCAACTCCTCCTCTGACTCGTCTTACTACTCATCCTCTGACTCCAATTCCTCCTCTAATTCCTTCAATTTCTTCTCCAATTCTTCCTCCTCCAATTCCGCATCCTCCAACACCTCAAATTCCTTATTTTCCTCCTCAAATTCCTCATCCAATTCTTCCAATTCCTCTTCCAATTCCTCCAATTACTTTAATTTCTTCTCCAAATTCTCAAATTCCTCCTCTATCTCCAATTGTTCCAATTCTTTCAATTCCTTCAATTCCTCAAATTCCTTCAATTCCTCATCTTCCTCCTCTAATTATGCCTCCTCTAATTCCTCTAATTCCTTCTCCTTTAATTCCTCTAATTCCTTCAATTCCTCTAATTCCTCCAATTCATCCAATTCCTCGAATTTTTAGTCCAATTTTTCTTCTAATTCCTCCTCCACTACCTCCAATTCCTCCAATTCCTCTAATTCCTCAAATTTCTTAAATTCTTTCAATTTCTTTAATTCCTCTTCCTTCTTCTCTGATTCCTTCTCCATTCCTCCTCCAATTTCGCCTCCTCCAATTTCTCCTCCTTCAATTCTTTCTCCCCCAATTCCACCTCCAATTTCTCTTCTAATTTTTCCTCTAATTCCAACTCCTCCTTTAACTCTGACTTCTTATACTCCAACTCTGACTCCTCCTCCACTTCCTCCTCCTACTCCACTTCCTCAAATTCATCCAATTCCTCCTCTACCTCCAATTCCTCAAATTCGTTAAATTCCTCCAATTCCTCCTCCTCTAATTCCTTCTTTAACTCCTCTAATTCTATCTTCTCCAATTTCTCTTCCAATTCCTCCTCCAATTTATCCTCTAATTCATCTTCCAATTTCTTCTCCAATTTCAATTCCTCCTCCTCTGTCTCTAATTTTAACTCTTCTGATTCTAACTCCGACTCCTCTGACTCCTTCTCTTATGACTCTTCTGACTCAAATTCCTCCTCTAATTCTTTTAATTCCTTCTCCAATTCTAGCTCCTCCTCCAATTCTGTATCCTCTAATACCTCCAATTCCTTCAATTCTTCTTCGAATTCCTCGTCCAATTCCTCCAATTACTCAAATTTCTCCTTCAATTTCTTAAATTCCTCCTCTTCTACCTCCAATTGTTCCAATTCTTTCAAGTCTTCTAATTTCTCAAATTTCTCAAATTTCTTCTCGTTTTCCTCTTCTTTCTCTTCCTCCAATTCCTCCTCTTCCTCTAATTCCTCCTCTAATTCCTCCTCTAATTCCTTCTCCTCTAATTCCTCCAATTCCTCCAATTCTTCCAATTCCCCTTCCAATTCCTTCTTCAATTCCTTCTCCAATTCCTCTAATTCTTCTAATTCTTCTAATTCCTCCTTCAATTCATCTAATTCCTCAAATTCTTTCTCCAATTCATCCTCCATTACCTCCAATTACTCTAATTCCTCCAATTCCTCAAATTCTTCAAATTCCTCCAATTCCTCCTCTAATTCCTTCTCCAATTCTTTCTCCTCCAATTCTGCCTCCCATTTAATTTCTCATCCTTCAATTCCACCAATTCTACCTCTAGTTCATCTTCTAATTCCTCATCCTCTAATTTCAATTCCGCCTCCTCCTCTAACTCTGACTTCTCTGACTCCTCCTCCTCCTACTCCAATTCCTCCTACTTCAATTCCTCCTCCAATTCATCCAATTCCTCCAATTCCTCCAATTCCTGCTCTACCTCCAATTCCTCCTCTAATTTCTCCTCAAATTCCGTCTCCTCCAATTTTTTCTCTAATTCCTTCAATTCCTCTTCTAATTCCTCTTCCAATTCCACCTTCTCTGACTCTGACTCCTCTGACTCTTTTGACTCTGACTTGGACTTCACCTCTGATTCCTCCTATGACTCCTCTGACTCCTCCAATTCCTCCTTTAAATCCTCTAATTACTTCTCCAATTCTTCTTCCAATTCTGCATCCTTCAATACCTCTAATTTATTCAATTCTTCCTCGAATTCCTTGTCCAAATCCTCCAATTCCTTCAATTATTCCAATTCTTCCTCCAATTCCTCAAATTTCTCCTCCTTCTCTACCTCCAATTGCTCAAATTCTTTCAATTCCTCCAATTCCGTCTTCTCCTCCTCCTCCAATTCCTTCTCTAATTTCTCTAATTCCTCCAATTCCTTCAATTCCTCCAATTCCTCCTCCACTACCTCTAATTACTCCAATTCCTCCAAGTCCTCAAACTCCTCAAATTTCTCAAATTTCTTTAATTCCTCCAGTTCCTCTAATTCCTTCTTCAATTCCTCCTCTAATTCCTTCAATTTCTCTTCTAATTCCACCTCCAATTCCTCTTCTAATTATTTCTCCAATTCCTCTAATTCCTCCTCCAATTCCTCGTCCAAATCCTTCTTCAATTCCTTCTGTAATTCCTCCAATTCATCAATTTCCTCCAATTCTTCCAATTCCTCCTTCAATTCCTCTAATTCCTCCTCTACCTCCAATTTCTTTAATTCCTCTAATTCTTTGAATTCCTTCAATTCCTCCTCTAATTCCTTATCCAAGTCCTCCACCAATTCCGTCTCCTCCTCCTCCAATTCCTTCAATTCTTCATCTAATTCTTTAACATCCAATTCCTCCAAGAATTAGAGTACTAATATGTTAACAATATTTTGGACATACTGAGTTCTACTTGAGTTAAAAAGTCGATAAAATAAAAACACAAGTCATTTTTGTCGAAAGAGCACAACTTTCGAAATTGGGAAACATCTAGCAATTTTGAATGCCATGTCAACAAGGTTGAGTGTGGAACACACTCGAGGAAGTTCTTTAACCTCATATTCACCTCATTTCTTAGCATATCACTTAATGAGATGATAAGAGTTGCTTAACAAGCTCACTTAATGCACCAAGTCAAGCCTTTCTTGTCAAAATAATGCAAAAGCCACTCCTGGGGAACAATATCCTCCTCTTTGATCAATCCTCATATTTATGGATCACTTTTCTTACTTCTCAAATTTCCTATTATGTCACTTAAGGACTCAAAAATAGAGTTTAATGATCTCTCAACTTATATTGTTATACAAATATAGAAGTACATGCTCAACTTTTGACAATTGCTTCTAGCTAAACTTCTTGTATATTAAATGTATCCAATCATAATCAATCACACAATATGAATTTTGTTTCTCAATCAAGTTATATAAAATCATTCTTGAAACTCAATAGAAGTATTATGTCAAACTACACTATAATTGATGTCAAATTTCAAGTACATTCATTCAACCTTACATAAACAAAATAATTATACTCAAAGCATAGAATGAAATGTGCAAACAATTTATTATTTAAACAAATCAATGACATCAATGAATTTTTATGAACTTGAGTTCTTCTTAGAGTTTCTATAACCTCTTCTTAAGAGGAACATCTCTAGTCATAGTTTTAATCTATAACCTTAAAATTTTTAAGTTCTTTCGTCTTCACGGCTCCAAAGTTTTTCAACAGTCTTAGTTGTTTAGAAGCCTTCAACTTAGCAATTTCCTTAGTTTGCAAGGACTAACTATTTAGTTGATCAATAGTCTATATGTATTTTCTAAGAGTAGACCACTAGCCTCAGCTTTAACAATAACAATAATTATCATTGTAGTAAAGTAATCTATTGTTGAGAGACCTGAGAAATTTGATGAGATCTTACATCATAATATCTCCATATTTTTTTTCTTATTAACGATAATGATCGAGTGAGCTTCATACCACGTCTCAAATTTCATTTATTTTATGCAAGCCTTTTGGATTTTGTAACATGGTTGAAAATGCCATGAGTTATTTTCTTTTACTTGATTTACAGCATGTTAAACAAATTATAGTCTTATCATTAAGTATTACTGCTCATTGTGGTGCTTTCTCATTAATAAAATCTGTTACTTATAAGAAAAATACATTAGGACACCGGCACAATTGGTGCCTTAAAAATTTTAAGAACACACACAAAGATACAATTACATAGTTTTGTATATATGATTTCAATTATATAGAACACGAGACATTTTCGAACTTTTGGAATAGGTTTCGATCTATTCTTTATTTTGCTTTTGATTCCTACATCACAAATCAAATTTAATTTAATCAATAATAGCTCATGTCATAATTCTCAATGTACTTATTACATTCTATGATATTCTTCTTTATTTTTTTCTTTGTTACAGTACATATTCATGTATTGTACGTTCCTTATGATATGTCATACATGAGCCCTTGGGATCTTCCTCTGAGCTAGCTATTTAAGATTATTCTTTTTGGCATATTGTATTTTCAAAATCACATATCATATCTCTTTCCTTTAACACCATGCAACAGGCCATGTGCTCTACTTATAGAAAAAGAACTTGACATATTGTATGTGACTTATAACGTATCATATACTAAGCTTGAGAATCTAGCTTTTAACATAATAAACTATTATTTTCTTTTGATGCAACTTTTTTAAATTATATGTACCATCCATTATTAATGGCATATGCTACATTGAGGTTTAGTATCATCTATTTTTATTAGATATCATATACTTCACTTGTATTTTGCTATTGAGTTAAACTTACCATATGTTAAATATTGATGTACTGTTTATCTTTTTCAGGAAATATATTTTTAACCTCTTCTAAACTTAATGTACGTCATATTGCATTCTAACGTACCATATGCTAGTTTCCTTCCTTGCATGTTTCTTGCTATGTAGGTCTGCAACAAGTGCAAGAGGCAAAAATGGAGGCCACAACACTTGCGAGACACATTCGTTCCACAAACATGTTTCCTTCCTTGCATGTTCTCCATGAAGAATGATGATCCTTTTAGTATTACAATAAGAACAAAAATTAGAAAGAATAATGATCCTTTTAGTATTACAATTAAGAAAATACCAATTATCAAAAAGAGAAGATAAGAATAATCAGAGTCATTCAATTCCTTTTTATTGTTTTCTATAAATATTGTTCTTAGTTGCAAAGATTAATTTTTGATAGTCTTTATTCCAAAAATCTTTTTTTCTAGTTTTCTTAATTCCCGTAATTGCGAAAGTCTTTATTCTAGCTTTTATTATTTGTATAATTATTGATTTTAAATTTTTAACCGCCCCTTAAGGTGGTGTAATATTATAATCATTCTTAGCTCCAAAACCAAGAAAAATTGATGGTTTAGCATGTAATATATAAGAAAGTTGATGATATCGTTCTAATTTTAGATGGATGAAATTTTTGTTTAAATCTTTATTTTGATACAAAATAAATTGGTATCCGAAGTTGACGTCACATTGATTATAACTATACAGTTTAATAGGTTTAGGAATTGGTATCTGAAATATTTTTGAATTTTATTCTATCAAAATTAAATTTTAAATTCCATTTATAAATAGCTTTATGCTTGACTTCAGAACTATTACTTGTAATAATTTTGTTGTTGTTTCTCGAAGTTATTGAGTTTCCTTATAATTTTGTGCAACAACATGTAGTTAATTGAATTAATCCTGTCTAATTTGTATTTACAAATCATTTTACTTTTTTTAGCAATATTTTGAAATAATAGACACTTCCTGCACTTCTTATCATGCCAAAGAATTTGATTTAGACCATTCAAATGACTTTTTGTGGGGTGATGTATATTTTGACTTGGTACCTTCACATATGTTGTATTTGGCTTAATAAGAGATAAACGTGCAAGCTTTCTGACCAAGTTTTGATATATTTTAGGGATTAGGAAAATCCCTAAACACATTTTAATTTAATTTTGAATCTCTCTCAATAAGATTTTTTTTTTCATTTCCTTTCTAATGGACTTCCATGTTTTTTACAATCGTCATTTTGAATTTCTCTCTAGAAGTCGTGTGAACTTCGTTTGAGGAACGCGAATACATTTTTTATTTATTAAAATTCTATAAGAAAGAAAATATTGCTACTTTAAGAGTTCATTTACTTCAAATTTTGATTTTTTCTTCTTTTGAATCAACAATGTCCTTGATGCCATGACGTGTCATTGTATATTATCAAAATATATTTATAGTATTGCTTCTTACCAACTTTAGTGTAACCAAATTACTTCATAGTTGAGCTAAGCTGTGTAATCAAGGTTGTGTCAACTATTTTAGCCTATAGGGTGCCTTCTTTAGCTTACATGACTTGTTTATCTTTTCAAAACTACTGATGTCTTTATATATGCTTCCTTTTCTAGAGTCCATTTAAGAAAGTACTCTTTGCATTCATTTGATGAAATTTCTAATCGATATTAAGAAAAAGAGATTGGAGAACTCTTGTAGTACTTAATTTTGCTACAAGTGCAGATGTATTTTTAGTAATTTATTCAATAAGTTTATGTGAATCCTTTTGCACCTAACCTTCTATATCTATATCACCATTTGCATCAAGGCATACATGAACTTACAACCCATGGTTTTCTCCTGTTGGATTGGATCACTCTCTTCTCATGTTCCATTGATGGATCTAGTAGTGCCTTCATTTTTCTAATAATTCTACCTTCCATTTAGGATCTTACATGGCACTTTTAATATGCTTTGGAGTTCCCATATTATCAATTCTTGATGTGTAGGTTGCATAACCTTGCGATAACTAGAAGTGTGTTAAATGATTTGGCATATGATTGTTGAGTGCAAGGTATTATACCTTTTCAGAAATGGTAATCTTTAGAATGTCAGAGATTGTGTTGAAAAAATTGTATATTGTTAGCTGTCTTGAGGAATTTATTGAAAATGATGAGCAACTTCTTCAAACTCTTGCCGTCTCATTAGGATGTTCTAAAGAAATATGCAACAATGATAGTGGTGATGAGACAGCATTTGGATGAGGGTGTATACACCAAAAAATTATTATTCATCAACTTGAGGAGGCTATTATATTGCCATATTTGGAAGGGAATGTTGAGGGCATGATCTTAATCTCATATCTATAGAAATTGGAACACAAAGATCAATTATAATATGTCTTGCTATTGCAGTGACCATAAGAATTCTAAGACAACTTAGTGAGGTACAAAATTGAAGAATTTTTGATGGAAGATGATTAATTAAATATGCCTACATCATCGCCTCAATGAGTACTAATAACATGGCTGATAAACATTATATGCCAGGAAACTTAAAGAAGATGACAATTTGTTTGCTCCCATTCTCAAGAAGATGACAGCAAGCTCATGTGTAAACTAATGTTTACATTTAGTATGTGGTTGGTAAACTGGAATTTGGAAGATATTAGTAACTATTTGGTGGAATTGATGAAAGATAAGACCAAATTCAGATTTATCCAACCCAATAGGCTTGAGTGTGATCATCAGTAGAGAGATGTAAACCAGTAATTTTTTATTTTGTTAGAAATTTCCATGTGACCCAATGAGCAAGGTTGAATGACTAGGAGGGTTATAAATATGAATACTGTGCTTTTGGGTTTTTTTTTCACAGATACAATTCGAACTAAAAGGTAAAAAATTATTTAGAATAAATACATATTATATAAGCTCGGCTATGATATAGCCTAGACGTGTGAGCCACTACATGATATCATGGTTAGAATAGGCAGATGTAGTTAAATGATATCAAGCACTGGTTCAATTTTGATGTTTGAATACTAAACCTTTACAAAAGGTAAAAATGTTTTTGGCTGAACAAGCTGAGTTGATTGTTTGATCTGTGCATGGTTCCAAGTATCATGCATAGTTCAAATCTGAGAGAAATGCACATTGAGTGAGCTACGCAAACATAAGCTGCTAAGGTTATGATTTGTAGTAAAATATGAAGGAATTGGATTAGAAATGAATCAACTGGGGATAACTCTTTTTCTTGGCAGATGCACTAGCTTAGACAAGAATATGAACACAACAGATTGGAAGATGTTGGAAATCTGTAACACCAATCAGGAGAAGAGAATACCTAAAGCAGCATCACAGGAGACTCGTGTAGAGGTTCTTGGTTATGCAGAACCTATTAAGAAGTTAATCGGTCTTCACAAAAAAAAAAAAAAGGAATCTAATACTAAAGAGCATTGATGACTTCTAAGGGCTAAGCATTATACTTGGTATGACATCCATGACAATTGATGACAACCTTCTTTTGTAATATCATTTTTATAACCTTCCTATGTAGAGCGATAAAATTATGATTAAATGCTGACTATTATCATATTGCCCCTGTTTTAAAGTGCTTTCTGTCAAGTACTTGCGTGAATGAATATATATTATTTTGAGGATTATCATAATTCTTCTTGCAAAGTTGTACTTTTTTATCTTTAGGTCTTCTTTCTAGATTAAATTAGTTTAGAGATGGAGCTGGAGTTTGGGAAGGGATTTTAAACTTCAAGAGAAGTTTTTTAATATTTGGCATGCCTTAGAAATTGTTGGGAGAGAAAGTGTACGTCATGTTTTTTAATTAGATTGTTTTTTTTTGTTGAAATTATCATATTGTTTTTGTTTTGAACCTTTGAATTTTTATCTATTGCTAATGTTATATGCAACTGGTCTTAATTCCACTTTATTTTGAACCTTTGAATTTTTATCTATGTAGATCGTTTCACGATATTGCATTCTCTTCATTAATTAATTGCTTTTCCTTGTCCAAACCAATAAAATAAATTCTAATAGTCAGTCCCCACGTTTCTTTTAAAATATATGAGATTAAAGAAAAAAAATGAAATGATACTTTTTTTTGTTAGTGTTGATGCTTGAGCCCTAACATATTTTATAAATATTACGGAGATCAGAGATTATTGATGGTTGATGCAAACTTTTGTTCAAGGTTGCATGGAACTAGAGGATATACTATATTTGTGCTCCTATATTTCTACTAAGCATTCTATTTTTGTAGATGATGTGACATTATTAGAATTATAGATTAAGACGCTTTTTGAAGTGAACTCTTGAAGATGATAAAGAATCTCGTCTTTCCTTCACAATGGACTGATTTGGCATTGAGGAAAGTGCTCATGTTTTTGGGTAATTTCTCTTTTATTTATTTAGTTGCTTCCTAAATCTTTAATTGTCCAGCTAAAGATCAAAGTGATTGGAGGTTGACTAAGATCTGTGCATTGAAATTATCTTTTTTTTGATTTTCTCTGTTTAGATTGATTGTCAGTTGGGAAAAAAAAATGAATCGTGACCAAAACTTGCATGTATTTTACTTTGTTAACAATTCATATTTGGTGATCCAAAGAATCAACGCACAAATTATCTGCAATTTCCATGTTCTTTTTAAGAAAGTGATCAAAGGTCTTAACTGTTTTTTTAACGGCATTTCTTGGTCAAATTGAGATAATCATCTATCGGTTGGTGTATCAATTTGATATAAAATTGCTTATTATTGTGTCCTACTATAACCGCTTACTCTTCCTGCAGACATATAGAAACACTGCCATTAGCCTTCCTCAAGATCTAAACGTTACTGATGAGATGCTGAATGCTGAATCCGTCACAAGACAATTAGTTGATCAGATTTCTCTCGCTAAAGCTTACCTAGTCATAGCAAAAGAAAGTAACCACCTCCAGTTTGCTGGGGATCTAAACACCCAAATACGGAACTCGCAGTTCATTCTGTCTACAGCTGCAACCCGTGGTCCTCCACTGCCAGCAGAAGAATTCAAAACTATGATAAAGGACATGGCTATTTTACTCTACCAAACTCAGCAGCTCCACTATGATGCTGCAACGATGCTTATGAAGATGAAAGGTCAGGTGCATTCTCTTGAAGAAAAATGTAATGGAGAAGCTGAAAAGAGTACCAAGTTTGGCAGTTAGCTGCAGAGGAGCTTCCAAAAAGCTTATACTGCTTTGGTATCCAACTTACGAAGGAATGGTTTAGACGCCCAAGTGCGCTCAGAAGAATTTCAGATGGGAAGCAGCATGCCGAGAAACTTGGAGACAACAACCTGCTACACTTCTGCATCTTTTCTGACAACATCCTTGCTGCATCTGTTGTTGTGAATTCAACTACAACCAATTCCAATCATCCTGATCGTCTAGTCTTCCACATTGTGACTGATGAGGTGAACTATGTACCTATGAGGGCTTGGTTTTCCATGAATACCTTTAGAGGCGCTACTATACAAGTTCAGAAAGTGGAAGGTTTCAGTTGGCTCAATGCCTCATATGTCCCAGTCTTGAAGCAGCTCCAAGATGCCAATACTCAGAGCTACTACTTCTCTGGAAACAAGGATAACCAAACCCCAATTAAGTTCAGGAATCCTAAGTACTTATCAATGCTTAGACACCTGAGGTTCTACATGCCAGAGCTCTTTCCTGCACTTGGTAAGATAGTGTTTCTTGATGATGATGTTTTCGTTCAAAAGGATCTTTCGGAGTTATTTTTGACTGACTTGAATGGAAATGTGATCGGAGCCGTGGAGACTTGCATGGAGACGTTCCATAGGTTTCACAAGTACCTGAACTTTTCACACCCTCTTATCCGTGCACACTTTGATCCTGATGCCTGTGGTTGGGCCTTTGGTATGAATGTGATTGATCTGATTGAGTGGCGGCGGAGAAATGTGACAGGGATATATCATTATTGGCAGGAAAGGAATGCAGATCACACATTGTGGAAACTTGGCACTCTCCCACCTGGTTTGTTGGCATTTTATGGATTGGTCCAGAGCTTGGATCCAAAGTGGCATGTATTAGGTTTAGGATACACAAATGTCGATTCATCACTTATTGCAGAGGGTGCAGTGTTGCATTACAATGGAAACTTGAAGCCTTGGCTCGAGATTGGAATGGAGAAATACAAGGGCCATTGGGAGAAATATGTGGACTATTACCATCCCCTGATGTAGAGCTGTTTTGTGCACTGATTTCTCACTGGTTATGCTGTACCATTTTCACATGCGAAGTGGGATGAGAGATTATTACCGCTCGGAACACGCCATGTGGTTAGCACGTTTACATTTTTTCCCATTTTTTAGGATTTTTTTTTCTTATTAATTTTTGCTTGGAAGATATTATGTTCATGGATTGTTTTACTGGTGAAATAATGAAGATAAGTGACAAAGCCGACTAGGTTTTATATTTGAACCTCAATCTAACCCATAAACTGCTTGGTTTGTTTAAGTTCTAAGTGGAACTTGGATAATAATTAACAATGCCCTGTTAGATCAAAGGCCATTTGTTTACAGCTAGATCAAAGAGTTAAAATGTGCTACATATTGAGAACCAAACTCAGATTTAAAAGTCACCGTTTTGTCCTTTCTATTTCTTGCAACACTCGGATCTCGTGCTCCAAGCTTTTGCTCTTGTTTCTCTTTCCTTTTCCCTTGTCTTTATTGGAAACAAAAACAACCCTAGCCTCTTGTTCCTTAAGTTAGCTAGGAAAGAGCTGCAAATATAGTTGCTACTATGGAGTTCTAAATCTCGTTGTAACTCTCTCCTCTTGTTATTGTGCCGAAGATCTCTTGCTAAGATTTCGTCATCTTTTCTTGATACTTATCTCAAAAATTTGTTACAGGAATATTATATATATATATATATTCCCCATTTTAACTTATATAATTCACAATCAATCTTATTAAGTTCAAAAAATTACAAGCTAAAAACTAAGATATTCCTTTTAAGTTGTTATTTTTAATAGTATCTTAACTTATGCATTCTAAATGATTTTATAAACTTATATGATTTTCAAGTCAAAATCAAAATTATAATGTCACAAAATAATTAACTCAAAATACAACACATGAATATCACAAAGGCTTTACACAAAGTGCTGATGATGTTTGAGCACTAATCCAATTATTTCTATGCATCAAAGCTCTGCCCAAAGTATTAGTGATGTTAGAGAAAGAGGTCTTCAATGTCAATTTGTGATCCATCATACAACTAATGTCTCAACATGCTTTGTATCTTCTGTTAGAGTTATATTCCCTTTTCAACTATTAATCATGGAATAGTGTACTAAAAAAAATTCTATTTTCAAACACTTGGAATGGAAGCTGATCAAACCATTGTATTAAAAAGTTAGATTGTCTGATATATTAAGGATGGCTTAATTGGATTGAATGATTAGGTGAAATTGGATCTTTAGGTCCTATAGCTAAAAAGTGAAACAATTTTTCAATTCAACAAACTTTAATTAAAACACCATTATTCTTTTGACGGTCACTCAAATTTGAACTAGGTTTGAAGAATTTAAGTTTCTAATAACTTGAAGATGGAATTGGTAGGAATAATTGAGTTTTGATCTAAAAGTTAGATTGTCTGATATATTAAGGATGGCTTAATTGGATTGAATGATTAGGTGAAATTGGATCTTTAGGTCCTATAGCTAAAAAGTGAAACAATTTTTCAATTCAACAAACTTTAATTAAAACACCATTATTCTTTTGACGGTCACTCAAATTTGAACTAGGTTTGAAGAATTTAAGTTTCTAATAACTTGAAGATGGAATTGGTAGGAATAATTGAGTTTTGATCTAAGACTTGAATCTTTTTCAATTTTCGTCTACATGTTCATCCTAAGTTTGTTTTTGTGAGTTAATTTTGAATTAATTTTAAATTCTTGATGTAAATTCTGTATTTTTAATGGTATAAATAAGGGTTCTTCAATGATAGAGTGCATTTTAGACCTATTATCATAGGTAGGTAGGTAAAGGAGGATTCTTTTTTTGTTTCTTAGATAGTTTAGCAATGAAGTTCAACATTTTCATTAATTTCTTCAATTTCTTATTCATTGTTTGTAATTTACATATTTCTTGCTATGGGAGGAGAGTTGAGCACCTTAGTTCGGGAGCTCATTGCAACATAGAAGAATTTTTATGCAAAGAATCGAATATTCAAAACTCTGTAGACATTGATTCTTTCAAAGATCTAGAAACTTTTTTGGGTATTAACAAATTTTTGCATTCCACCTACTTTTGGTTGATTGTTTGTCTACATGGAGTTCATCTCCTAAAAAGATTGAAGATAAGGATGTCGATCATATAACCTCTTAAATATAGTGTTCACAATTATAACCCTTAAGAATTTTTTAACATGCTATTTAATAGAAGATTAGTCTTTACAAGTCTCATTTTAAAATTGACACCTAATCATATTTATTTTAATCAAGTACTTACCTAATTTCATGACAATAGCTTGCTTAGGCTCATCTATTTAGGATAAGCTTGAGTTTTTATTTTTTGTTTTCAAAGCGAATTTATGGAGAGATAAAGGAGACTAAGAAACTCAAAATCTATGAAGGTAGTCATGTGGGTAAAGTGGAAAGAAACAATTTTATTTAAAAAATTGCATATATTAAAATGATGTAAAAAAAAACTAACTATAATTGTTGTCGACCATTTAAGATTGATGAATTTATGGATGTGTGAATATTTAAGATCGAAATAGGAAATAATCCATGATTTTGAATAGTTTGATAATATACAACTTATGTGTTTAGCCTTTAACATTCACTTGATGTTCATGACTCAAATTTTTAATGATATTTCATATTTTTATTTTATACGTTTAATTTTTTTTCTAAACATTTGAAAATAAAAATAAAAAATAATGTGAAAGTGTATTACGTTCATTGAAATGAATCAAATCTTAAAAACTGATATAAATAATTTTAACTTCAAGTAAAACTTCTTGACATTACAAGATATGCTGAAATCAATAAAATAAGAATCAATGATAAATACCTTCAAGACATCATCGTTATAAAAGTGATAGGTTTGTGAAGTTAAATTGCAAAGATTTGAACTATCTTTTCTCGAAGTCAGCGATGTCCAAGAAGTTTGTGTGAATCATAAAGATACTCGTCTTCTTGGATTCTTGATACTGGTTTGTTGATTTTTTGTTTTTATCTCTGCCTTTTTTCTGCTTATGACCTGCTTTTATTATATATGCTCTATTTGCTGAGCAGGAGAAGGGCTTGAAAGAATTTTTTTGGTACAATGCTGCGATGCATTTCAAATTACCTAATATGTTGTTATTATTCAATGTAATTAGTTAAATAAACAGTAATAATTATTATACATTTGAAATTTAAATTATGGTGCCGATGAGTAGTATGAGTTTTCATTTTGTGTTAGGTAGGCTTAAAAATATTAGTTAGTTTCCAATTAAAAATGTAAATTAAGTTCTGCATAGATTTTAAAGAGACACATGGTGGTGATTTTATCTGCAATATCATTCTTAAGTAAATTGAAAAGTTAATGGCCACATCCGTCAAACCATTATCCTCGGTCAGCTGCAAATGAGACCGATTAATTTTGCGAGTTGTGCAGCTTATCTTTTTTATTGTTCAAATATTATTGCCCCAACTAATCCTAATTCCATTTTCTTTGCAATGCTAGAATCCTGGAAGTTACTCCTTTTTACTGTTATAGTTAAATATTTTTTTAATTGATATATTAATTTAATTCATTTTATTATTTCTCTATTATTACTCAGCTGACTTGAAACTTTAAATGCCATTTTTTTGCTTTGTCAAAGGGTAAATGGGTTTCCCAAGTTGCTATGGTGAAAAGCAGCTATGTTCTGATTGTTGTTTATTCTTGCAGTTTGGCATTGTCATGCATTTATCATTATCATTGCTTGACTGATGCATGACTCAATGGATGAAATTCTTGGACAGAGTTTTATTAGCAAGTTACACTTCAGCATTTCAAATGGTCTGCCACATGCAGAACCACTCCCCAGCTGTAGGACTGATGAACAGAAACTGGTATTGCACAATTTCTAATGGACTTTTTTCTATTCGATTATGTTATCTAAGCTTTGTTCCACATTATTTTTTCCCTTTCTTTTCTTGCGTAGAATAGTCTGTTTTTTGTTACTTTTTCAGAATACTTCTTAACTGTATTCATGACTTATTGCATTGCCCTGTGAAATGCTTGCCTGTTTTACTCTAACAAGAAATGCCAATAGCAAATATTATATTTCAGAAGCTGTTGTAAAAGTCTTAATCTAATCAGGTGCATGGGATCTTAGGAATGCTGCAAGGTTTTTGTAGTTACTTATTTTTTTGGGATGAGAATGAGCAAAAGTTCCGCGTGGAAGGTGGAATTTATGCTTGTCATTTATCCAAGGCTAGTCTTAGCTGCATTTTGAATAAGTTCATATTCTGTGGGACATGCTTAAAGAAGGTTGAACTCTTTGTTAAGGTTGAGACTTCTCGACAAAGAGTTCCTACTCTCAAGGCTTTTGCTAATTCTGTACATTTCTGGCTCAAGGTATGCATCTAAAATTAAGTCTCATGTAGATGTTTGCATAGTCTGTTTTATCTTTTTACTTTTATCTTTTTGTATTTAGAAATTGCGGGGTCTTGCTTTGAAGGAGGAAATAAAATCAGTCTCTGGACATTGCCAAACTACCATGACGCTTCTTGACCTGATGACTTCTTTATCAAGGTTGATTTAACTCTAAATGCTTCATTCTTAGACATTATTGGGAACTTGAGCTCATTGAAGAGCATATTAAGGAACTATGTACTCCTTTTTCCTTCAAAAGAAAAAAGTAATATTGAATCTTTGCCAGATACTTTCTTGTTATATGAAGTTGTTGATGTTCTTCACAGGAGTTATTTAAGTTATATAATGTATCATTCATTTAGTTCAAATCCATGTCATCTCTTTTTATTTGATTTCAATGTAGTTTTTCCATGATGACAAGTGTCTGGTGGTTGTGAATATTCATGGTACCAATAAATTCATGTATTTTCTTTTTTACCATGATGCCATTAGCATGTCAAAGTTTTTTTGTCGGAATAATTTACCTTTCATGCTGGCCTTATCATATTTCAAAGCTATCCACATAATGGGATTGAATGTTGTTTTGAAGTTTCATTATATGTCTAGTATAATCTTCAGGATCAAAATTTTCCTTCGTTTTGATTGGATCATATGCATGAAAATTTACAATGGTACAAAATGATGCTTTTCTATTCTTAATTGATGGATTGAATGCTCATGCATCTGGATTTTTTTTTTTTTTTTTTTTTTTTGCTGATCAACACTTTCTTGCTGAAGAAAATTGCAAGTAGATAGGAGTTGGAAAATAATTAAGTATTTTGATTTATGATTCTTTCCCTTTTACAATTCCCTGTCTCACTTTTGAACTAGGATTTTTGGCGCATATACTGCCTTTCTTTTCACATGCATTTTCTTTCTTCTCATTGCCTCCTTAGGGAGCAAGTTATCAAAAGCCAGCTGGACAGGCTGAATTGTGAGTGTTCTGTTTGGTAGCATGTTGGACAGATATGTTGGCTGCATATGAAACCTGGAAGTTGCTTGGACCAGGAAAACTAGATTGAACCAGTTGAGCTGTGTTTTTCATTAAATAAAAAAAACTCGCATGAGTTCTTTTTGTCAATGTTTGCTTAGAATATGTTATATGTTATGCCAGCTAACTTTTAGTTTGAGTCAGAATGTGTCATATGGATCAGTATTTTTATTTCTTTTACCTTAAAAAAGTTTTTTATTCTGCTTTCGATCTTGATAGCTAAATAAGATATGTATGGGCATAAAGTTAAAGATTAAAGGACTTCTATTTGAACACTTATTTTGTTGTATCGTTTTTTAATTTATTCATATGAACTTCTAAACTTGTCTTTTCATTATTTAATGTTGTTATTATTGTATAAGGAATATTAACCTTTAGTTATTAAAATTTGACAGTTGACTTATTGTGGAAGTTTTGTTTTTTCTCTAGAACTATTTTTTGTGGTCACCTTGTCGGAATTTTAAAAGAGATTGTTATTGTATTGCTAACCGGGTTGGTTAGTGTTTACGTGAGCCATTGTTTCTAATTTTTTAACTTTTCGTCTATTGATAGACAACTTAAATGTAACCTTCTTAAAGATCCATCGTTTTGTTGCGCATATTTTCCATTTAGTTGCCATTGCTCTAGAGAAGATGGTGGTTGGTCTTGCCACCTCTTGTCTAGTCATCAACTTTGTTGTGCTTATTGACAGCTAGTCGAAGTGTTACTCCCATTTTTCACTATTTTTTATCCTTCTTTCTTGGATGAATTTAATTTCTTGGTCAATGCTTAGACGATGACGAGACTTGCAATCGTGCAACATTTAGTCGGGCGGTGAGTATGGTTGTAGCAATGCAATATTTGTGATGTTTGTGAGGCCATTTGGTAGCGCAACGTGAGGTGAGCATGCACTTCCCCTGAGGTACATGATCACTTGGCTATATAATTATATGTACATTTACTTGCCTTACAATAAACTTAATGTGTTATGCCTTTCAACTTTTGTTTTTATAAAACATTTTATGGTTTATGAAGTACATTTACATGCAAATTCATGAATATTTAATAATTTAGATTATTCTATAAAAATGTTGTTAATAAATTATTGTCATAATAGATTAATCTTTAGCATATTTTAGTTGTCATTCTTTTCTATGTTCATCTAAGATCTAAAAAGATCAATTAATTCATGATAATTTCTTAGTTATTCTTGTTAGATAGCTTTGGTTTGAATAACATGTGACTGACAAAATGATTGCTCTCTATGTCAGTGAAGCAAAAGTTTTGGCAATCGTTCCTATGGTATACATAGCTAGTACGTATATTGAGGAACTGTGGGAAGGTTTGAATTGCTATCTGTTCCTTGGTGTGCATAATTCTTGAGTGATGGACAATTCAAGTTTTATCACTTCTGTTTTTGAAATTTTCATGATGGGTTCATTAGAAGACTTAAAAATCTTCATTTTTCCCTTGAACCGAATTGGTAGTCCGTATATGGCACTCCAAGTTCAGCCGAAAAAATGCCCTCACCAATTTTGTTTGAACCATGAAGGCTCTCACATCATTCGTACAAATTTAAAGCTTTTATATTGTTTAGAACCAAAGTCCGTGGACCTTTCCAATAGCTTTAATATCATGTTAATGCTCCATTGTTATGATGTTTGTTTATTTGTACTGTTAATTTATGGGTTAGTATTGCATCAATCAATTAAAACTGAGTAAAACAAAAATAAAATTTTTATGTATTCAATGTGAATCGTTTAATATGTTTTGTTAGGACCGATGAATTATTGTAATTTTTGGTTTAAAATAGGGATCAGGAAGTTAAAAAAACTAGTACATGGATTATGACGGAAATCTTTTTTCTTGTTTTCAAAAAAAAAAAAAAAAAAAAAAAAAAAATTAGAGCTGCAACTCTCTGTCGAAAATCCAGCTAAAGGGATGGTGACGGAGAGGGGATGGCGACCTGGTGGTTCTTCTTTCTCTTGCTATTTGATAGAGCCTCCTAACTCTTGACGCCAGACCACAGACGTAGTCGCGAGCCATCTTCCCCTGGTCAGAGAGACAGCCATCGGTAAGGTTCTCCACCTTCCATCGCCAAACCAAGAAATCGAGGATGTCCGCATAGTCCGCGGCGGTGTACACACCCAATCGGTGAGTGACCGCGCCGAGGTGGTCGAATAGCGCTTGGTCGCGGCCGTCGTACATGAGGTGTCCGGGCATGACGATCTTCCTCTTCATCATGTCTGCGAAGGCGATGACGGCGCCGTCGGGATCCACCTCGAAGAGCTTCTCGACGATCCTGACGTATGCCGCCTCGTGCCGCTTCTCATCCGCAGCTATGGTTCCCAATATCCGGGCCAGCTTAAGGTCTCCGTGCTGTTTCGCTTGCCGGGCTGTGTTTCCGTGAGAGATGAACGTGGCTCGCTCTTGGAATGACGTGTATACGTATCCTCTGTATGGGCTGTTTTCCGTCTTCACATACTACATGCACATTCATGCATGAATTCATTTTTTTTATGAAAAAAAGGTATATATGATGATGAATATAATGAATATGTTGTTACCATTCCGGAACCGATGAGGTACTGAATGGTCTTCTCGACCTGCTTCATATGAACTCTTCCGGAGAGGTAGAGGTACTGCTTGAGAAGGTCTCCATGTCGGTTCTCCTCTGCGGTCCACGCCCTGGTCCAGATGGACCAAGATGAGAGGCTGGCGCAAGTCTCATCTCCCACGCCATCCAACGTATTGAGAAAGGTTTGGTAGGTGGGAAGCGCTTCCTCTGTTATCATGTTCCCGACCAGACAAACGAAATACTCATCGGGGATCTCCTCCGCTCTCTGCCTCAGCTCCTTCACTTGCACGAAGAACTCCTCCGAGCTTGGATCCGGCAGCAAATCCTGCGGCTGCCATGATTTCTCCACTGGTTTCAGAAAGCCAAGCAGTTCCTTCTCTGCCCACTCCTCCAACGTTTTGAACATCTCCACCATCTTTTCTGGTTCCATCGAATGAGTTACTTGCTCCTGTACTTGCCGTGCAGGCCTAAAGCACAAAACCTTCTTCTCTGCGCCCATTTTCTTCCTGTACATTACGTGCATATGTCTTAGTAATATTAGTTATCATCATCGAAAGATCGATGAGCGGAAATTGTTATAAGCTCACTCGACAGAAAGTGGATCGTTTGTGGCCACCGAAACCTTGGCAGCTCGAAACCTACCAGCAGCAGCAAGCGCAAGTAGAGAAGGAGAAGGAGAAGGTGATAGAGATGGAGATGGACTTGTCTTCCAGCTATAATACGCCATGTTGAAGAAACGGAAAGCCATCTCCGTCCGTATATCTTAAAAACTTGAGATCGTGAGGCAGAAGAAGCTGCGATGCATGGTGAGAAGCAGGAGGAACAATTTAAACTGGTATTTGGTGCATGCTCAAATAACCCTTTCGAAAAGAATAACTATACTTGATAGTTACCGAAGCAAAATTCAACAACTCTTCTGCACGACCCACGCCAACAATAAATGCAAGAAATTAATATTATCACAAATATATAATCAATTTTGGACTGCTTTCGCACCGAGATGAATGCCTCCTCTTTACCGGCTCTGATTTTGAAAGTTCAAACTCAATTCATGCGTCCAACGTGTGTATCTCAACATAATTATTTGACAAAAACATATAAGGATATTGTCCAAGGAGAGCTTCAAAATAAAAAGGGAATTTACATTCATAGCTGGGTTTGACAGGTTTTCTTTTGAAAAGTTAGACTAATTGTTCATGATGAGTGAAGAACCTATCAGAAAAGAAAACAGAAAAAAAAAAAAAAAATGCACAAAGCAATACTTTCATGATGGTTAAGAGCTTTTTACTTGAGAAAAAAAAATTAAGTTTCTGAAAGTATGAAAGAAATACAAAATTTGTGATGAAAATGTATCTCATTTATTTTTTCAAGGGATTATTTATGAATTTGTTTATTTCAGAAAATTATTTACAAATTATTAACTTATAAAAAAGTTTCAAAAGTATTGTGATAGTTTTTAAAAAGTCATCTTATAAGGAAACTTAAAAAATTTTTCTAAGAATCATTTCGTTAATAAAGAAGGATTACAAACAACTTAGGAAATAGTTCAAAGACCTATCGAAGAACTATCAAAACCTGCTCGAGAAGCCTGAAGCTAGTTAGAGCATGGATTCAAGTTCTCGTAAATCTATAATATGGTATTTAAATTGATAGAATTTGTGATTAAAATATGTCAACAATTTGGTAATAGATTAAACAAATGACAGGCAATTAAAAAGTACTTCTTTATTAATCTTTGAACTCTTTGTCCCAACCTTTATATGAAACTCAAAGAATTGCTAGCAACTAATGATGCCACATGACACACAAATCTACTCCAAGTTGCTTACATATACAAGGGGGTGTATGTAAAGTTTTATATTTGTAGCTTCAATATCATCTCAAAAATAATAGTAAATCTCTCCTTTCTATAATGCCATAATAGTTTGTCTTTAAAACCATCATAATCAAGGTCAAGTTTAAATCCTTAAGTGGGTTTTTTGGTTATCGTTATGCTCCTAACTTTGTTGCATATGAAGAAGTCGATCAAAAACATTGGTTAGGAGTCAACCATTGGCCTAGGTGCAATCTCCTCCATATTTATTTTCCCTCTCATGAACAACCTATGCATTATTATTCGAGGTAATCATCAATTCCATGGCAACAACGATTTTCATTCCCTATGGCGACAACCCAAATCTTACAAAATCCATTTCTTTATCCATCCAAACAATAAATATGTGCTTTAGAGAGAAAAATAATGGTAAGATCTCACCTTGAAATATAGTTGACACAAAATCACGATTGAAAACTTGCTTATTTTTAAGAGATTTTTTTATTTTCTTTCTGATCTCACCAAAGCAACAAGAAATTGCAAACCAAAAAAATCAAAGTGCTTCCCTTTCCTCGTCGAGTTTCTTCTCTCTCTACTCTTCTACTTTTTCACTCTCTTTCAACAAATGTTATAATGGGTTTTTTTGTGACATAGGAGAAGCTCTTCCTCTCATTTTAATAGAGATGATAAGTTAGTAACTATTTAATATCATAAATTTTTTGTTTGTTGAAAATTTATATTTAAAATTTTACTAAAAATTTAAATGATCTCCAAAAATATAAGTATATATCTATGTATTCTTTGTAATAAGATATTTACAATAATATGTTCAAAATATTTTTGGGTTCCATAACTAGAATATATTTATATAATATGTAAAATATAAATTTGAAAAGAAATAATTGAGAAAAAGTTATGACATAGTTGCATATAAGATCATCTAATCTAATAGTTTGATATTATAATAGATCTCTTATACTTGTCTTTTTCTTATGTTCTACTTCAAAAATTATTTCAAGCCTTTAGCCTCATTGTGGCTACAAAAACACAAAGTTCAACAATTATCCTTTGCAAATTTTCTTCCCATATTCCCTTCTTTACTACAACTCATTTCTCATTTATTCTTTATGAATTCTTTTTTTGTTGTAATTCTAAATACAACAAATCTACCTTTCTTTAACATCTTCTATTATAAAATAAATTTTAAAATTAAATATAAATTTTGAAAGTTTTAAAAATTCTTTTAAAAGTTATCATTAAAATTTTTAAATTTTATAAAGAATTGTATAATATAATAAAACAATTTATATTGCATGATTTGGTGTGATATCAGAAAAAACTTAGCTAAACAGACTATAGATATAATAAGGAATATCATACTTTATGATAGTCAAACAACTAAACATCACAAAAAAAGGATAGATAAGTCCAATAGGTTGAGGAAAAAAAGAATTGGATCATGCATTACAATGTCAGAGGATCATGTTTTATAAACTAGTGAAAGAATAAATGGGCTAAATATAGTAAAATGTACAAAGCATGTATTATCAATGGATAGTATAAGTGTGATCAAGTAGAAATACATCATATAATAACATCATTGATTATAATGTAATAAGAGTATGTAATAAATGGATCATAAAAATATAATAAAGGGTATTATTATAATACCATGTAAAGAGAATATCTGAGTTGATTAAAATTTATCACAAACATATGATGAAGTGTATTGTAGAAGTATAAAAAGTGTAGATGAATAGAGATTTCACTCTTATAATATAAAATTATGCATCATATAAGTATGATACTAAGAAATGAAAAAGATTTAAAATGTGAAATGGCAAACAATTGTGTCAATCGTCATGGGGAGCGACCAACCTATGAGAACCCATCAAAGTTAAGAGGGATTGAAGGTAAGGTGGTAATTCATTAAAAAAATAAGGACAGAGCCAATAAAATGAAAGTGTCTTCAAGCATTTTAAAGAAATCAGAGGGGAGTTTAGCTGACAATGAGGCCAAAATTAAGGTGATTTTAGCTATGGGTACTATAACAATCAAGAAATTGAGTAAAGATCTAAGTGCTATGAGAGATTAATACATAGAATTTAAAGGTAAGAAATTTTGCTTCATGTGCATATGATGTGATGTTTGGTGTTTGTAAGATAAAAGTCTTAAATAATAGTATAATTAGCAAAACCTAAAGATGCTTGTACGAATAAGTTTATGCTTATGTTTGATGATTGATATATATTTCATGTTAGAGAAACAAAATCTTGAGAAATGATCTCATGTGAAATCTTGAGGATGATTGATTACTTTGGTATTGTAAAGCTTTGTCACATATTTTATTTTCACTTGAAGCTAGAGCATGTTAAATATGATTTTCTTTATTTAAATTTTTTATATTAATGAAATGATGAATAAACTATTACTTGTTATGATAACCAAAGAGAAGAAAAGATAAACTTGTAAAAAGAGAAAATAGAGAGATAAAAAGGAGAAAGTGGAAATATGAAAGAAGGGCAAAGTTTAAAATGTGTTAAGATGAATGATTATTCAAAGTGATGACTAGTGTTCTAGAATAGTGGTCTTAGAGATGAGCCAAATGAGTCATTCTACTTAGGCTATTTAATTTGGTATGACATGCTTTTAAATATGCCCAATCATATGAAGTAGCATTTCCCTAAACTAATCCCAAAGATGCAAAGATAAAAAAGGAGTAAATATATAAAGATTATAAAAAGATAATAGTGAATAATCTTTCATTTAAAAATGGGATTTATAATATTTTGCTTATTAAACAAACTTTTACTTGTATATGCTTTTACTGTTTGTAAGTGACCATACAAGTAATTACCCAAATATTATTTTATTTATATATATGTACATGTTAATGTTATTGAGCTAGTAGTAATTGACTTAATTTATTTTTAATCTAACACTTTCATGTCAAAATAAAATACTTTATGAAACTATTAGGTTGAAATGAGAACTAGTATATAAAGATATAATATACAAGATACTATATTTTCTATTAGATGAGTGGATTATTTTATTTTATTTGATCAAAAATACATGTAATAGAATTATTATCTATTGATATAATAAGAATTATTTTATTTTTAAAAGAAATATAACAACTTATAATTTTTAATATTTGTATAAAAGTAGTGACTAAATTCTACAACCCTTCTCAAAGCAACTCATACTCTTTGCTCTCATTAAATTCTTAAACTCCTCCACATAGCTACTTGAAGCTCCATTCATTATTTAACTATCTTCACTCACCTACTCCTAGTTCCAAGGTCTCATTTGACAAATCCATCAAAAAAATAAAGAAATTAATATTAAATGTAAACAAAATTTACTTGTGAGAATACATAAAATCCTAAGGACTTGATGATAAAGAAAAATAAAAACCCATATCAAATATATATACATAAACATAATTACTAACGATGTATTATTTATACATGAATGGAACTAAAATCCTTAAAATCTTAAATCATTAACTCCATACAATACCATACACATTCAATTAACTAATGCACAATATCCTCATCCATAACATTACAATTCCTATCTCTCAAAGTTCGAAGAACACATGTATAAGGTCGATAAATCGTACAACTCGATTTAGGCTTCTAACAATTTGTTGAGTTGATGATTATGATTGTACAATGATGACATCATATCTTATGATGCAATGATGACTTTAGACGTAATTGAAAATTTTCAAGCTTAAATGTAGATCGTCCAGTACGATATTGGAGGTCATACTATAAAACCACTAAGCGATAAGGCCAAACTAAACATGTTTTAAGCAAATTTTTGGTTGAAATTTTCTAATTAGAGACTCAAATTTAACTTATTATAATTTGTAAAAAATATTAAGTATGTTCTAATATAGCTTTAGTAAGCTTAATACTTAAGATGAGATTTAAGAAGAAAATGCATGAGTTAATATATGTAATACAACTCTAGTTGTGCCACTTTTCCAAACGATAATAGTTTAACATTCTAATACGATAATTGATTAGAAATGCATTGCTCCATATTGATTGTTCATGTCATAAAGAACTTGGTCTTTGATCTACGATTTGAAAATTGAGTCACAAATAAGCCAATATCTTCAATTTTCATCAACTTTGAGTGCAAGATCTTTGCTCCAATCAATAAGACAACTTTAATCAAGAGTCTCCATACAAAATCAGCTATATTCAACGTTCAAACTTTATGTTCACAAAACACAAATAACTATTAATAATAAATGATCACCATCCATGAGGGAATAACACCATCTGCTACTCCAAGTTGTGAGTGATTCCAAGTATTTCCATAAATACCCTTGATCTTTTCTTGATGTTTAGCCTCATAACCAAGCAATCTACCTCTCGTTTCTTCTCAAACTCTCGTTCTCTTTCCTTCATTCTTACTTATCTCCATTAATTATCCCTCCTATTTTTCTAATTTATCTTTTATTTTCTTTTTATCGCTTCTACCCAATATAATCAAAAGCATATTTAAACTCATCTATTATATAAAATATATTTTGAGAGAATGTGAAAGATTATTAGGATAATTGTCAAATCAATAGTGGTCCTCAAAGCTCCCATAACTTGAAACCCTTTAGTTGTTATAGAATCCAACCTCATAGAAGTAATTTTATGAGTTGAATCTTTGTATGTTTAATTGATAATTGCATCAACTTCCTCTTCCTCAATTGGAAGTATGATTAGACCATTTGTTTCATGACCTCCAAGGATACGTTTTCTAACTTGGACATTGATATAGCTTTGTTTGACAAAGAAATAAAATGTTGACATTATTAGAGGGAGCTAAGAAGAAATTATGAAGGAAAGTTACCACCTCAACATAGTCTAAAGATGAAGTACCAATAATCTCACAATGCCAAATCATAAGACACCACCTAGAGAAATTAGACTTTTATGTCTTTATGAGAGAATTTAACTTCTCTTTGATGATATGAGTAGTGTTAGATGCCACCAAATGTAAGTTTTTAGTTGGATTTATCAAAGATGGAATCACGAAAGGATTTGGTGTTTCCCAAGTGATTAATCACCAACTTCATTAATTTTTAATATGTCTTCCTAATATACTTTGTAATCTCCAGAAAAGTGAAGAAGATGAATTCTATTATATTGTCTATTATTAAAGTGGAAGATGATTTCATTCTTGCTTTTATCTTGAGCTTCAACTAGGCCAATTGCAAATACATTAATATTGCAAAAGATCCTGTAGTGGTTGATGTAATTTCTTGCTTGGTTTAGACTTAAGCAATCCTTTTCTATTGCAACAATAGATGAATCGTTGAGTAAGATGACAAAAACAAGCTAGTATCAGAGGAATTAAAAAGGAAGCCTTATCAAAAGGAATTGTTTGCTCGAAACTCTAGACCAATAATCAATAAAACATTGATACTTTGAGCCTCAAAGGAAAAAAATTAAGATTCATTCATACTTCTCAATCTGACAGGTAATTCACTTTTTTCTTCTACTCTTAAGTTAATGTTTGTGCTACAATAATGTAAAAAGAATAACATTTAACCATTAGGTCAATGAAACTCTAATTGAGTAAAAAAATAAAATAAAAAGTAAAAAATATAAATATTATTAGAATCATATTATATCATAAAACAATACTAATTATAAAAAATGTTGATCAATAATCTATTAAAGGAGGAAAGATATTAATTAGATGTTAACTAATAATTTTGTTTCCTATTGATTATATACAATAATTTTTCACAAGATCAAAGCCCATTAAAATGGCATTAAAAAAACTCAAACTATAAGAAATAATATTTACATTACTATACTTTAGTATTATCTCATATAGAAAAATTAAGAAATATTCATAAAGTAAAATTAAAATTTGAATAAATAAAAATAAACAGCAATACATAGCTTTAAAATTTCAGTAAAAAAACATAACTAGTACGATAACCATCCTAAACATTAAATTTTCAAGATTAGTATTAATTGAGAATTTTGAAAAAAATTGAAATAAAAAAAACCACGCAATTTTCAAATAAAAATCAATAACAAAAACCAATTAAAATTATAATTAAATTAATCAATTATAGAAGGAGAGCAAAGAAAAAAACATAAATAAAAAATACAATGTTTTTTTTTTAAAATTACACGTATCAATTATATGTAAATAAATAATATACAAAACGAGCGCAACAAAAATTCCAGCTGATCTTTGGTTCTTCCGGTTCTTGTTCGATTTTCAAATAGATGGAAAACGGGTTCGAACCGGGTTCGCCCCAGTCGTGGTCGCTATTTCTACGGCAACGAAGGTATTCTAGGGATTGATCTCCATCTCCGTTCCACTCTGCATTTCTCCCTTACTGTCTCGGCAGAAAGAGCAAGCGTACTTTTTCTTTCTACCCTCATCGTGAAGGTCTGTCCTTGAATTTGGAGATTAGTTCGACTTTGAATGATGGTATGGTAAGCTTTCTTTACGTATTTTTCGCTTTTCTGGGCATCGTTCAATTGGATTAGTTAGGGTTTTTTTTTTTTTTTTTTGTCGAGAGATTTGACGATTATCCCGCATCAATTTTTCTTTCGTTTGTAGATCTATCAATTTGATCCATGAACTTAAGCTTCACTCTTTTCTGCAAGAGTCTTATTAAAATTTTCTTACACATTTTTTCGCGGATTGATCATTAGGTCTCCCTTCATAAATAATGCCCTCTTGTTGCGTTTTGTATAAAATCCGTGGCTTTAATTTGCGGGCCTATTATGCGTGGTTCCGATTTGTTTTGCTTTTTATGTGGATCAGCATGGCATGGAGGTAGACACTTGATGTTATATCGGCAGAGTTGAAGGTTAGATCTCAGATCTGCAATACGGTGGCTTTTTATCTTGGTTTTGCTGTATTCTGTTTTCCTGGACGCCATGCCGATATGGAGTAAATCCTTCTCTTGTGTTTTCTTCTTCCTGCAATTACTTGCCTGGCCCTGCTATGGTTTCTACCTTCCTGGAAGCTACATGCACACATATTCTCAAGGTGAAACCATATGGGCTAAGGTGAATTCTCTAACGTCCATCGAGACTGAGCTGCCTTTCAGCTACTACAGTCTTCCCTACTGCCGGCCCCAGGATGGAGTCAAGAAGAGCGCTGAAAATTTGGGAGAGCTCTTAATGGGTGATCAAATTGATAACTCTCCTTACAGGTTTAATGTAAATGTAAACGAATCCATTTACCTCTGCACCACTAAAGCTTTGGACGAACATGATGTGAAACTTCTGAAGCAGAGAACCCGTGATCTCTATCAGGTGAATATGATTCTTGACAACCTTCCCGTGATGAGGTTCACACCGCAGAATGAGGCTACAATCCAGTGGACTGGATTTCCTGTTGGGTACACACACACTGGTACCAATGATGACTATATCATTAATCACCTAAAATTCAAAGTCATGGTTCATGAGTATGAAGGTAGCAGGGTGGAGATTATTGGCACTGGCGAAGAAGGATTGGGTGTTATCTCAGAAGCAGACAAGAGCAAAATGTCGGGTTATGAGATTGTAGGATTTGAAGTTTTCCCATGTAGTGTTAAGAGGGATACTGAAAGTATGTTGAAGCTGAACATGTATGACAAGATTGACCCAGTAGTGTGCGCTTTAGAGCTTGACAAGTGTCAAGTTATTCGTGAGCAAGAGAGAATCACATTTACCTATGAAGTTGAATTTGTGAAGAGTGATATCAGATGGCCTTCACGATGGGATGCGTATCTGAAGATGGAAGGTGCGAGAGTTCACTGGTTCTCTATTATGAACTCCCTTATGGTTATCTTCTTCTTGGCTGGTATAGTCTTTGTTATATTTTTGAGGACCGTAAGAAGGGACTTGACAAGGTATGAAGAGTTGGATAAAGAAGCTCAGGCTCAGATGAATGAGGAACTTTCAGGTTGGAAGCTTGTTGTGGGAGATGTATTTAGAGAGCCAAACTGCTCAAAGATTCTGTGTGTTATGGTTGGAGATGGGGTTCAAATTATTGGAATGGCTGTAGTGACAATAATTTTTGCTGCTCTTGGGTTCATGTCTCCTGCCTCGCGTGGCATGCTATTGACAGGAATGATTGTTCTCTATCTCTTCCTTGGCATTGCTGCTGGGTACGTTGGTGTTCTGCTGTGGAGGACGATCAAAGGAGGAACAGAGGGATGGAGATCCTTGTCATGGTCGATTGCCTGTTTTTTCCCTGGAATAGTATTTGTGGTTTTAACGATACTAAATTTCATTCTTTGGGGAAATAAGAGTACAGGGGCAATCCCGATCTCATTGTTCTTTACCCTTTTGGCGATGTGGTTCTGCATCTCGGTGCCACTTACACTCCTTGGTGGTTTCTTGGGCACCAGAGCAGAACACATACAGTACCCAGTCCGAACCAATCAGATTCCAAGAGAAATTCCAGCACGGAAATACCCTTCCTGGCTTCTTGTGCTCGGTGCTGGAACGCTTCCCTTTGGCACGCTCTTTATAGAGCTGTTTTTCATCCTGTCGAGCATCTGGCTTGGGAGGTTCTATTACGTATTTGGGTTTCTGCTGGTGGTCTTCCTTTTGCTTGTCACTGTATGTGCAGAAGTTTCGGTTGTCCTCACCTATATGCACCTTTGTGTCGAGGATTGGAGGTGGTGGTGGAAGGCATTCTTTGCTTCTGGTTCTGTGGCCCTCTACGTCTTCCTTTACTCCATCAATTACTTGATATTTGACCTGAGGAGCTTAAGTGGCCCGGTGTCGGCTATTCTGTATCTCGGATACTCCTTTATCATGGCATTTGCTGTTATGCTGGTTGCTGGAACTATTGGCTTCCTAATGTCCTTCTACTTTGTTCACTACCTTTACTCTTCTGTCAAGATTGATTAGCGATTGCCCCAAGCATTGTTGGGTGACAATTCTCAGTTGCTCTCGGTTGAAGACGCGGTGTTGAATGTTGTTTATTTTACGTAAGAGAAGGAATCAACTTTAGGGATGCATGTGCTAAAGAGGTGAAGAGGACAATTTTTCATTAGCGATATAGGTACCGTGATATTGGTTGTTCAGCTACTGCCAATTCTTCGTATATGCTTTGGTGTTATTGCCGAGCAAGTTGTCTATGGTGTTTCCTTCTCTCTCTCTCTCTCTCTCTCTCTCTCTCTCTCTCTCTTTCTCACTCCTTTCTGGTCGCAAGTTTTTCATGCTTTCGAGATGTATTCGTTGTGTTTTGGTTGCCTCTACAGATAGTTTTCATTTGTGATTTTGTGCAAGTGCATTCGGCATAACGCTAAACCTCTACAATATTACTTTTTGGATGGTCATCTTGTTAAATTTGATATTTGCAGCGTTTCTTTTGATCTTAGGTGATGCTGTACTTCCCCTTTTGAGCAGTATCAATCACGGAGACGCAGAGCTTTTTGATTTTGATGGTTTTGAACTTAAAAAAAGTTATAAAAATTTGAATTAAATCTCATTGATCTTGTCACATGTGAACTTAACTATATTTTTATTCCACCAAGTAAAACGTTATTGCTATTGGGGAAACATATGAGGTTTATATTTGAGCTCGACTTGTTATGTTTCAGTAATCAATATGCTATTTCAAGATGAGACTAACTTAAAATTAAACAAATTGGATGAATAAACTAAAGTTATATTTAGCAAAAATTTTATTAAACATTAAAAGGGTATAACATCATAAATTATATTGTCTTTTACAAACCTATTATTGAATTTATAATTTTGAATGCAATTACTAGTCAATATTTCTTGTTTAAATAAAAGATTAACATCTTATTTTTAATTGAGGATGTGACATGCAATAAGATTTCCTCATTTATTTTTTGCTCCTAATGATTGACTTGGCTTCCTATCTTTTTTTTTTTAGCAACTCCTTAAGAAACAATTTGATCAAGCTTGTATCTCATAGGGGTTGATGAACTAACATCCTAGCTAAGCTTGGGGATGGGACTTGGGATGCGAGGGTGATATTGTTTGGGTGTAACATTGAATAAGTGGGACCCTATTACGATTAAACTCTTTAATTATATGTTGAAATGATGTTCTTAAAGTAATAGAATTGATAATGAAACCATGATTTGAAACAAGAAATAAATCACAATAATATTAATAGGAATAATGGTGGTGAAATAAATTATCATTTTTTGGGGATGCTATCAAATTAGTTTTCATATTCAAAAGAAGATTGATTAAATGAAATATATCAATAATAGGTGATGCTTGGACATTATCCATTGATAAAATTGAAAAAAATGATTGAAATTGCATACGATGGAGATGCATTACTCTTAGTCACACTTGCATGCTATGTTTTTCCACATATGATGCTAATATGTTGAGTGTTTTTGAAAGTAGGTAGTGATGTCTTTTTGAGTTAGAGGAAAATAATACAAAAACATGGATCAAGGATATTCTAAATTATAAAAATGACATATAAAAAAAATGTCAAAAATCATCTCTTTATTCTTGTAATAGGTTTCTTTCATAAATAGGTGTATAATAAAAAATATTTTAAACACCTATAATGATTAAAAAGTTTAATTATCATAAAGAGTTAAAATAATTATGATAATAAAATATACAAAAATGTTCAAACAATTATATGAAAATATAATTAGAATATAGATCTTAAAAATCTCTTTAAAAGTTGTTATAGAGAATTACAATATTATTTTAATGAAGCCCATAGATAACACCTAAATTGTTGGGGAATAACTCCAAGGCTTGTTGGGCATTGGTCCAACATCTTGGGGCGATGTATGGTTTGGAAAAATTGTTAGGCCGTGGCAAAAAAACATGTAGGTTGATTACTCAATTGAATAAAATGAATAAAATGTGGAGGATATTGAGTAGAAAAATGGATCCTTCAAGGTTGAAACAAGGAGAATAAGACGCTGTTCATAGCTGAAACATGTAGCCTTCCCCTCTCCCCCGCAGGCTCAAATGGACTGTACGTTTTGTTGACTTATTTTGGCATATCAATAATGCATTTTTGTATCGTATTTGGATTGACATGTGGGATCGCGTACCTGGGGCTCGCTTTATGGCTTCCAAACTCCCATCACGTTGTGTATAAGGGCGGGCTGCTCGAATTGGGAGATTCCATTCCAAGTTTGGAAGCGATGTGTTAAAGAGACAGACCGCAGAAATTCTCCAAGAATCCGACTACAAGGAAGATCACAGGTGCTCGAATACTCTCAAGAAGCCAACGCTTGATCGCAGTTCTGTTCCCACCATCCATTTTCCTTCTCTTGTTTCCCCTTCTTTACTGGCGCCTCTGTCAGATTAGGGGACTCTCGAGCTCAGGGGGATGTGCAGCTTAGGAGATCGCCTTGGTTCGAGATGAGGAAGCGGGCATTCGACTTCCGGAGGCCAACGAGGAGGAGATGGGCGGAGTCTAGGGTTTTATGGTTTCTCTGCTTGCTTGGGCTGCTGCTACTGCTGCTGCTGTTACTCAATAGCTACGCTTGGGAGCGGCGACCTGTGCTTACTTTACCCCTGGTTTGATTCTTTCTAGAAACAATGGTTCCTTTTCCTTATCGTTTTCTTTTTATTTTGCATTCTTACGCTGTCAGCTTCAATCTGTTAATGCTTTAAGAGTATACATCTTGGAACATTACTACATTGGATAAAAACAATAATTTATTGTGAGCTTCGAGGGTGTGGCCGATGTGTCACTTTTTGTGGTTGATCTTCCTAAACATGGAAAGAAGCTGAGCGGTTCTTTAAATGATGGAAAAAAGTGTGTGTAGAAAACTAACCCAGATTTTGCACAAGCTGTGTGGCTTCTTCACCTTGCTCTTGACTGATGTTTGATGAGTGCTCTGGAGTAAAATATTATAATTATGTGGATCAAACATTTTAGGAAGTCCCAGAAAATGATTGCGGAAACTTTTTTGCATCTGGCCAACAGAATTTAATGGAGTGGATTTGGGACATTTTATACTTTCCAACTATGAATTGATCATAAATATAAAATTTACTGGAATGCAGTAGTCCCAGCATTCTTTCAAGTATTGCATGTTGGATCAGTATTGCACAAACTGTTAAGTGTGTTTTCAAAAGGAGATTCTTAAATGAACAAATGCTTTAGAGCAAAGTTTAAGTATACATGGCATAACATCATACTAGTTTCCATTGAACAAGTGCTCATTGTAAGTTTGCTAGCCAGGTGCATGCATCTCAAGTACTTTTGGTGATTGCTTCAACTAGAGGAAGGGTATGTTGAAATATGATTATATTAATATGGTGGAGCAAGGGCAAGAAAGGCATGAAGAGACTGTTAGGAATTTGGGAAGGATCCCAAAAAGGGATTTGAATATTGTGAAGGATCTTATATATTTAGAGCATGTAAAGAGTTGAAACCAAGTAGAGCATAATGGGACTTGAGAATTCATGTGTGCAAACCCATTTGGTGAGGTAAGGTTTGTCATTAAATTAATTGTCATTTTGGCTCCTATTTGAGAGCTGATATATGTGGAAACTCTTGTATGAAGTTTACTATTTGATTTTAGATATCTAATGTCTTCATCTTTTAAAGTTTTGTAGTTATGGTTGTGAATTTTAGCTCTTAAAGTCAAAAATAAAAATGGAGTAAGTGTTGCATTGATGATAGTTTTAAGGCGAATTAGTGGTATTGTTCAAAAGGATATGATTAGAAATGAGTAAATTTGAGAGAGGAAGGTGTTTCTATTGAGTAGAAAACACTGACTTTGTTGCTATTGAGTAGAAAATAGTTAATTCAAAGGATTCATATAGTTGATCTCACTTGATGGACTTAAAGCTTATTGTTGATGTTACTGATATTATACAAGAATAATTTTGTCAAGATATCATGGATGGAAAAAGTGCATTATTAAACTTGGAACAAATAAAACTTTTAACTTGAAATGGCTTCTTAATAGCTCACATCCATTAGAGAGTAGGACGATTGATCAAAACCCACTTAACAATGGGTTAACATAATGCAATGCCTTTATTGTCAAGTATTGATAATGCCTTATTGATTAAGCTTTGTTTGCAAATAACTTTTGAGTTTTCTTTGAGTTTGAAAAGGAGGGGTTGAACATAAGTTTTATGTGAGTGGAAATGGAGTCTTCAAGAAAAGTGCTTATTGAGATTTTAATACTTTTGTGTTTAAAAATGAAAATTTTTTTGAAAAGCTATATTGGAACTCAATAATCAAATAAAGCTTAATATTGCATTTTTGTTGTGGGTAGTTTTAAAAAATAGCCTCGAATTTCATGAAGTTAGGAAAATGGCTACTAGGCTTGTTTTCATGTTTTTTATGCCTTATGGGGGTGCATGTGTGATCAAGGTTTAGAGTTTTAGTTTGAGTTTCACTCTTGTTCTTCATAACTTGAATCTCATCAATTGAGGTTGTTTTAGAGGTTTTTGGTACTTTCTTTTGGTTTTGGTTTTAGGTTAACTATGAAATGTAATGGAAAATTGAATTACAAATTATTTTACCATTTTATATTGATTAGAATTTATATAAAAAGAAAGATAATTCTCTAAATCCTAAGAATCAAATCCAGTATCTCTCTTACAAAGAAAGACAAAAATTCTCCACTATATGAGCTACACATTCTTTGGATCATTTTTACCAAGAAATAGGTTTTTGTTTGTACTTTTTAGAAGTTTGAATTTATTATATGTAAGTATACACTCAAAAATAGGATTGAGGGGGCACTTGGTTTGAACACAAATCCTCCTTTTATTGGTCATTTAAAGATGAGAAACTAATTGGGACATAGTGGAATTTTGGTTGGTATCATCATATAATGTCTATAGAAAAGGAAAATGATCTTCTAGCTTAAATAGCAATTGAAAAGCCAAAACTTGGGCCGCCAGTGTACAGTCAAAACTGGGCTGAAGCTAACTTTTTGGATTGGTTTTGAACTGCTCTGAATCAAAACTGTTCTTGAACCAGCTGAAACTCCGGTTTCAAACCAAAACTACAAATTTTGTGTGATATTGTGCGTGTTTCACATTTGAGTATTACATGTGCTAATTTAATAGCTTATATTAAAATTCAACATCAATATTTAGTAGTTTTTCTTTTCCTTTTCTCACTATCTAAACTCAAGCAAGATATGTGCTTATTGAAGCCATTCATAATAGTCAAATATTGTTTTCCAATTAACTCAGTTAACTGGTTGTTTTATATGTTAATTTTGCAATTTTGTCAATCTTGTAATTAGCTGTAACCAATATAAATTATATTCTTTTTTGTTAACTTGGTTGAGATTTGTTGGGGTTATCTACTTGTTTAGCATGTGTCAATCATTTTGTATTCTTTTGATAAGAGTTTAAAACTTTCATATATACTATCAAAGCTAGTTTTCTAATTAATTTCTTGAAGTCTATGATGCATACCTTAGCAAACTACAAGGTTCTTGTTTCCAACTTTTAAATAACTTCCTTGAGATGTAAGATGTTAAACCATGACCTCATTCCCCAAATCCTAGGTCGAACTTTTGCTACCAATGTACTATTACTTGTTCCTCACCTTGGTGCAAAACAATATAAAAAACTAAATAAATGTAATGCCTTTAAAAGACAATTATCTCAGAGGCAACCTAAAGTTTATGATGCACATTAACAAGCAAGAATGTGGCAACTCATGCTTAACATTTTAAAACCACGAGAGGTGGAGTTATTGGTTGCAATACTTTTGAAGCACAACCATCAAGGGAAAGATAATTAGAAGATGGGTGCAAGAAAGGAATGTAGCAGCTAAAGAAGTTTAAATCCACCTTTTTAAATGTTGATTGGCCATCATAACTAATGGGAGAGCTGACATGTTCTTCATTCAAATCAAAGTTTTACTAGAGTAAAAGGGTTTTGAGTCATTAATCACCATATGTAGGCCTAGATATATTATTTAGTATAATAGCAAAACACACTTATCATAATTTTGTTTATCAATAGAATTGATGGTATTCCATGCTTTGGCCTAATGTTAGGAGGGGCAAAAATAGATCCAATTTGGACTTATCTTAGAATTTGTCAAGTATGACTATGACATAAATTAGTTTGGGTTATAAATTTTTGACCTATTTTTGTCTCAAAAGTTGTAAATCATACTTGAATATATTTGTTTATGATTTGATTACGAACTCCTCCTTTTGATGATCCATGGAAATGTTTGTGGTTTTTATTTTTTTAAAGTTCACCATGTTACTTGTAATTAGGGTTTGGCAACATGATGTCCATAAATAATTTCCTATTTAGTAAATTAAAAAAATAAAAAGTTGTAATTCTTTCTTTAGTTTTTGTATTAAGAAATTGTGCATCATATAATATTGAAGCTATAAAAAATATCTATCTCAATAAGAACAAAAAATAGAAAGAATAATAATCTTTTTAGTATTACAATTAAGAAAATACTAATTATCAAAAAGAGAAGATAAGAATAATCAGAGTCATTCAATTCCTTTTTATTGTTTTCTATAAATATTGTTCTTAGTTGCAAAGATTAATTTTTGATAGTCTTTATTCCAAAAATCTTTTTTTCTAGTTTTCTTAATTCCCTTAATTGCAAAAGTCTTTATTCTAGCTTTTATTATTTGTATAGTTATTGATTTTAAATTTTTAACCACCCCTTAAGGTGGTGTAAATATTATAATCATTCTTAACTCCAAAACCAAGAAAAATTGATGGTTTAGCATGTAATATATAAGAAAGTTGATGATATCGTTCTAATTTTAGATGGATGGAATTTTTGTTTAAATCTTTATTTTGATACAAAATAAATTGTTATCCGAAGTTGACGTCACATTGATTATAACTATACAGTTTAATAGGTTTAGGAATTGGTATCTGAAATATTTTTGAATTTTATTCTATCAAAATTAAATTTTAAATTCCATTTATAAATAGCTTTATGCTTGACTTCAGAACTATTACTTGTAATAATTTTGTTGTTGTTTCTCGAAGTTATTGAGTTTCCTTATAATTTTGTGCAACAACATGTAGTTAATTGAATTAATCCTGTCTAATTTGTATTTACAAATCATATTACTTTTTTTAGCAATATTTTGAAATAATAGACACTTCCTGCACTTCTTATCATGCCAAAGAATTTGATTTAGACCATTCAAATGACTTTTTGTGGGGTGATGTATATTTTGACTTGGTACCTTCACATATGTTATATTTGGCTTAATAAAAGATAAACGTGCAAGCTTTCTGACCAAGTTTTGATGTATTTTAGGGATTAGGAAAATCCCTATACACATTTTAATTTAATTTTGAATCTCTCTCAATAAGATTTTTTTTTCATTTCCTTTCTAATGGACTTCCATCTTATTTACAATCGTCATTTTGAATTTCTCTCTAGAAGTCTTGTGAACTTCTTTTGAGGAACGAGAATACATTATTTATTTCTTAAAATTCTATAAGAAAGAAATATTGCTATTTTAAGAGTATATTTACTTCAAATTTTGATTTTTTCTTCTTTTGAATCAACAATGTCCTTGATGCCATCACGTGTCATTGTATATTATCAAAATATATTTATAGTATAGCTTCTTACAAACTTTAGTGTAACCAAATTACTTCATAGTTGAGCTAAGCTGTGTAATCAAGGTTGTGTCAACTATTTTAGCCTATAGGGTGCCTTCTTTAGCTTACATGACTTGTTCATCTTTTCAAAACTACTGATGTCTTTATATGTGCTTCCTTTTTTAGATTCCATTTAAGAAAGTACTCTTTGCATTCATTTGATGAAATTTCTAATCGATATTAAGAAAGAGAGATTGGAGAACTCTTGTAGTACTTAATTTTGCTACAAGTGCAGATGTATTTTTAGTAATTTATTCAATAAGTTTATGTGAATCCTTTTGCACCTAACCTTCTATATCTATATCACCATTTGCATCAAGGCATACATGAGCTTACAACCCATGGTTTTCTCCTGTTGGATTGGATCACTCTCTTCTCATGTTCCATTGATGGATCTAGTAATGCCGTCATTTTTCTAATAATTCTACCTTCCATTTAGGATCTTACATGGCACTTTTAATATGCTTTGGAGTTCCCATATTATCAATTCTTGATGTGTAGGTTGCATAACCTTGCGATAACTAGAAGCTTGTTAAATGATTTGGCATATGATTGTTGAGTGCAAGGTATTATACCTTTTCAGAAATGGTAATCTTTAGAATGTGAGCTGAAGAATTTTTGAGATATATAGTAACAGATTGTGTTGAAAAAATTGTATATTGTTAGCTGTCTTGAGGAATTTGTTGAAATGAAGAGCAACTTCTTCAAACTCTTGTCGTCTCATTAGGATGTTGTAAAGAAATATGCAACAATGATAGTGGTGATGAGACAGCATTTGGATGAGGGTGTATACACCAAAAAATTATTATTCATCAACTTGAGGAGGCTATTATATTGCCATATTTGGAAGGGAATGTTGAGGGCATGATCTTAATCTCATATCTATAGAAATTGGAACACAAAGATCAATTATAAGGTCTTTTGACCATAAGAATTCTAAGACAACTTGGTGAGGTACAAAATTGAAGAATTTTGGATGGAAGATTATTAGTTAAATATGCCTACATCATCGCCCCAATGAGTTCTAATAACATGGCTGATAAACATTATATGCCTGGAAACTTCAAGAATATGACAATTTGTTTGCTCCCATTCTCAAGAAGATGACAGCAAGCTCATGTGTAAACTAATTTTTACATTTAGTATGTGGTTGGTAAACTGGAATTTGGAAGATATTAGTAACTATTTGGTGGAATTGATGAAAGATAAGACCAAATTCAGATTTATCCAACCCAATAGGCTTGAGTGTGATCATCAGTAGAGATGTAAACTAGTAATTTTTTATTTTGTTAGAAATTTCCATGTGTCCCAATGAGCTAGGTTGAATGACTTGGAGGATTGATAAAAATGAATACTGTGCTTTTGGGGGTTTTTTTTTTCACAGATACAATGTTCGAACTAAAAGGTCAAAAATTATTTAGAATAAATACATATTATATAAGCTCAGCTATGATATAGCCTAGACGTGTGAGCCACAACATGATATCATGGTTAGAATAGGCAGATGTAGTTAAATGATATCAAGCACTGGTTCAATTTTGATGTTTGAATACTAAACCTTTCCAAAAGGTAAAAATGTTTTTGGATGTTTTTGCTGAACAAGCTGAGTTGATTGTTTGATCTGTGCATGGTTCCAAGTATCATGCATAGTTCAAATCTGAGAGAAATGCACAGAGTGAGTTACGCAAACATAAGCTGCTAAGGTTATGATTTGTAGTAAAATATGAAGGAATTGGATTAGAAATGAATCAACTTGGGATAACTCTTTTTCTTGGCAGATGCACTAGCTTAGACAAGAATATGAACACAATAGATTGGAAGATGTTGGAAATCTGTAACACCAATCAGGAGAAGAGAATACCTAAAGCAGCATGACAAGAGACTCATGTAGAGGTTCTTGGTTATGCAGAACCTATTAAGGAGTTAATCGGTCTTCACCAAAAAAAAAAAAAAAAAGAAGGGATCTAATACTAAAGAGCGGTGATGACTTCTAAGGGCTAAGATACTTGGTATGACATCCATGACAATTGATGACAACCTTCTTTTGTAATATCATTTCTATAACCTTCCTATGTAGAGCGATAACATTATGATTAAATGCTGACTATTATCATATTGTCCTTGTTTTAAAGTGCTTTCTGTCAAGTACTTGCGTGAATGAATATATATTATTTTGAGGAGTATCATAATCCTTCTGGCAAAGTTTTACTTTTTTATCTTTAGGTCTTCTTTCCAGATTAAATTAGTTTAGAGGTGGAGCTGGAGTTTGGGAAGGGATTTTAAACTTCAAGAGAAGTTTTTTAATATTTGGCATGCCTATAGAAATTGTTGGGAGAGAAAGTGTACATCATGTTTTTTAATTAGATTGTTTTTTTTTGTTGAAATTATCATATTGTTTTTGTTTTGAACCTTTGAATTTTTATCTATTGCTAATGTTATATGCAACTAGTCTTTATTCCACTTTATTTTAGACCTTTGAATTTTTATCTATGTAGATCGTTTCACGATAGTACATTCTCTTCATTTAATTAATTGCTTTTCCTTGTCCAAGCCAACAAAATAAATTCTAATAGTCAGTCCCCACGTTTCTTTTAAAATATATGAGATTAAAGAAAAAAAATTAAATGATACTTTTTTTTGTTAGTGTGTTGATGCTTGAGCCCGAACATATTTTATAAATATTACGGAGATCAGAGATTATTGATGGTTGATGCAAACTTTTGTTCAAGGTTGCATGGAACTAGAGGATATACTTTATTTGTGCTCCTATATTTCTACTAAGCATTCTATTTTTGTAGATGATGTGACATTATTAGAATTATAGATTAAGACACTTTTTGAAGTGAACTCTTGAAGATGATAAAGAATCTCGTCTTTCCTTCACAATGGACTGATTTGGCATTGAGGAAAGTGCTCATATTTTTGGGTAATTTCTCTTTTATTTATTTAGTTGCTTGCTAAATCTTTAATTGTCCAGCTAAAGATCAAAGTGATTGGAGGTTGACTAAGATCTGTGCATTGAAATTATTTTTTTTATTTTCTTTGTTTAGATTGATTATCAGTTGGGAAAAAAATGAATCGTGACCAAAACTTGCATGTATTATACTTTGTTAACAATTCATATTTGGTGATCCAAAGAATCAACGCACAAATTATCTGCAATTTCCATGTTCTTTTTAAGAAAGTGATCAGAGGTCTTAACTGTTTTTTTAACGGCATTTCTTGGTCAAATTGAGATAATCATCTATCGGTTGGTGTATCAATTTGATATAAAATTGCTTATTATTGTGTCCTACTATAACCGCTTACTCTTCCTGCAGACATATAGAAACTCTGCCATTAGCCTTCCTCAAGATCTAAACGTTACTGATGAGATGCTGAATGCTGAATCCGTCACAAGACAATTAGTTGATCAGATTTCTCTCGCTAAAGCTTACCTAGTCATAGCAAAAGAAAGTAACCACCTCCAGTTTGCTGGGGATCTAAACACCCAAATACGGAACTCGCAGTTCATTCTGTCTACAGCTGCAACCCGTGGTCCTCCACTGCCAGCAGAAGAATTCAAAACTATGATAAAGGACATGGCTATTTTACTCTACCAAGCTCAGCAGCTCCACTATGATGCTGCAACGATGCTTATGAAGATGAAAGGTCAGGTGCATTCTCTTGAAGAAAAATGTAAAGGAGAAGCTGAAAAGAGTACCAAGTTTGGGCAGGTAGCTGCAGAGGAGCTTCCAAAAAGCTTATACTGCTTTGGTATCCAACTTACGAAGGAATGGTTTAGACGCCCAAGTGCGCTCAGAAGAATTTCAGATGGGAAGCAGCATGCCGAGAAACTGAGAGACAACAATCTGCTACACTTCTGCATCTTTTCTGACAACATCCTTGCTGCATCTGTTGTTGTGAATTCAACTACAACCAATTCCAATTATCCTGATCGTCTAGTCTTCCACATTGTGACTGATGAGGTGAACTATGTACCTATGAGGGCTTGGTTTTCCATGAATACCTTTAGACGCGCTACTATACAAGTTCAGAAAGTGGAAGGTTTCAGTTGGCTCAATGCCTCATATGTCCCAGTCTTGAAGCAGCTCCAAGATGCCAATACTCAGAGCTACTACTTCTCTGGAAACAAGGATAACCAAACCCCAATTAAGTTCAGGAATCCTAAGTACTTATCAATGCTTAATCACCTGAGGTTCTACATGCCAGAGCTCTTTCCTGCACTTGGTAAGATAGTGTTTCTTGATGATGATGTTGTCGTTCAAAAGGATCTTTCGGAGTTATTTTTGGCTGACTTGAATGGAAATGTGATCGGAGCCGTGGAGACTTGCATGGAGACGTTCCATAGGTTTCACAAGTACCTGAACTTTTCACACCCTCTTATCCGTGCACACTTTGATCCTGATGCCTGTGGTTGGGCCTTTGGTATGAATGTGATTGATCTGATTGAGTGGCGGCGGAGAAATGTTACAGGGATATATCATTATTGGCAGGAAAGGAATGCAGATCACACATTGTGGAAACTTGGCACTCTCCCACCTGGTTTGTTGGCATTTTATGGATTGGTCCAGAGCTTGGATCCAAAGTGGCATGTATTAGGTTTAGGATACACAAATGTCGATTCATCACTTATTGCAGAGGGTGCAGTGTTGCATTACAATGGAAACTTGAAGCCTTGGCTCAAGATCGGAATGGGGAAATACAAGGGCCATTGGGAGAAATATGTGGACTATTACCATCCCCTGATGCAGAGCTGTTTTGTGCACTGATTTTTCACTGGTTCTGCTGTACCATTTTCACATGCGAAGTGGGATGAGAGATTATTACCGCTCGGAACACGCCATGTGGTTAGCACGTTTACATTTTTTCCCATTGTTTAGGATTTTTTTTTTCTTATTAATTTTTGCTTGGTGATATTATGTTCACGGATTGTTTTACTGGTGAAATAATGAAGATAAGCGACAAAGCCGACTAGGTTTTATATTTGAACCTCAATCTAACCCATAAACTGCTTGGTTTGTTTAAGTTCTAAGTGGAACTTGGATAATAATTAACATTGCCCTTTCAGATCAAAGGGTATACACTGGGATAAGGCCATTGGTTTGCAGCTAGATCAAAGAGTTAAATTGTGCTGCATACTGAGAACCAACTCAGATTTAAAAGTCACGGTTTTGTTCCACAAGCTTTTCTTGTATGGGTTATACATAAAGCGTCAAGCGTTCCCGCTGTCCGCTCAACAAGTCGTCAAATGACTTTTATTATTAAATAAGAATGTGACAAGAAAGAATCCCTATTAATGGTACAAATGGTGCCTTGTAATGATTTGATGATTTCTGTAATAACTATTATATTTCCCAACCTTATTGTTATGTTCAAGTTAATAAGGCACCTCGTTTGGCACTTGCTACCATAAGCATCGTTTTGCAGACATTTATTTCACAAGGAAGCCACACTTTTAGAGTAGATGATATTAATTCTATGTAGGTCTGCAACAAGTGTAAGAGGCCAAAATGGAGGCCACAACGCTTGAGAGACACATTCGTTCCACAAACATGTTTCCTTCCTTGCATGATGATCTATTATCTTCTATTTTTCAATATAAGCATAATTAAAGAAAATATGAAGATAACTGATAGAATAGATTTTTAGTAGCTTCTAAGAGAAAAAATATCTCCAACTATAGAAACTATAGTCATAATCTTACAGTTCGAGCTCTGTCGGTCGTTGTACAAGTGCTGAGAATCTATTAAATAGGTAAAACTAATCTAATAAGAAAACAAGTAAAAGTAATATGACTTAACTTTAACTGGTCTTTGGTATGCATGACATCACATGTCAATATAATAAAAAACTTGGCTACATACATATATATATATGTATGTATAATGATTTTGTTAGGTATAATATTATACACATGAAATCTTGAAGTGTATAGAATTCATCTTAGGTGTTTCTCAAGATATAATAACTCATACATATGTATTATGCAAGTTGATAATTATGGTATAGCTAATTAAGTATAGTTATACTATGCTAGGTGTATAAATGTCAAGGTTTTTTTTATCTTATCTTTCATGTGATAAAGCTTCTAGAAGATCATAAAGCTTATCATATGTTTATGTATTTATCACTTTTGATATGTACACCTTCAAGATTTTACTCTTTATATGCACTATATTGTCTTTATGTGCTTCAAAAAATTTGATAAACAAAACATATTTCACATGTACGAATATTATAAGAGTGTTTTATAAATATTTATTAAAATAAAACTATACTAATTTTCTTAGTATTAATAACATACATATGATCTAAATGACATGTCAATTTTTTAAATTAATGAAAGTCTCTAAACTTTTTACATGTCATTAGATCTAAGAGTCATTATTAGTAATAAATAGTAAGTAATCAGCTTACAAAAGATTGGTATAGAAAAATCAATTTGTTTTCACTTCAAGTAAAAAGTTTATTTACGTCCTTGTGTCTTCACCCATTTTTACCCATATGGAAAATATGGCAAAACTTTTCGTGATAAGAGTTAAAAAAAGTTATTTGAAGAGATCTATCGAAGAGAGGCATCTCTAAAAAAGGTTAAAACTAGAATAAGAAACTTTTATTGTAAATGATGAAGTGAGTGAGAGAGAGAGAGAGAGAGATAGAAGCAAAGAGAGGATGGGAGAAAAAAAAAGAAGAGATGGAGGATGAGGGGAGAGCAAAAAGAAGTGTGGCCCTGATTTGGGATGAGACAAAAGGCTATATGTGAGCAATGAATGACAAAAATGGAGTTGGGAGAATTTTGAGAAGAAAAGAAGAATTAAAAAAAATATTGGAAATACTTTTTGGAGTACTTTTTGTGTGCTATAATGTACAAAGAGGTGGTTAATTGACCACAATTTGGTCATTAGCAAGGGTTAATGGTGGCCAACAAGGTCAATGAAATCGACTTGTGATAACTTGATTTGACTTTCATGACAAGTTTTATGTTTACCAAGAATCTTTATCTATGAAAAATATTGACAAAAAATCATCAAAGTAATTTTTGAGATTTTAAAGCAAAGATATTGATTTAGCATTAATTTTACATCTCATCAATTTACAATATCCAAATTGATTAAAATACAAAAATATTATTTTGGTGATTTTTGATAAATTTAAGACTAACTTAAGAAATATCTTGAAATTTGAAACGATTTTATTATAAAATAATTTTTGGATTTCATAAATTTCACAATTAAGATCCAATTGATTAAAATATAAAAAAGTTACTTCAGAGAATTTTGATAGAATTAAAACATATCTAAGAAATATCTTGGGATTTTAAAAGATTTCATTATAAAATAATTTTTGGATTTAATGATAATTAATATCAAAATGGGAATTATTAGGATCATTAAAAGGTGAATATTATAATCAACTTAACATGTAATATTAAGAATGATATTATATTTTGAATTAGATGAAGATAAACGTCAACATTCAAAAGATAATTTTATGTTTTTACTATCATTCATTTGTAATAAGGACATCCAATGATGTAGGAAGTAATTTTATATGTTTAGAAGTTATTTACCATGCTTATTCAACTGTCTATCTATCAAACTTGATCTTATGTATAAGATAAACAGAAAAACTTTATGATTATGATTTGATCATGATTATATGCAAAAGATTAGAAGTAAATGAATGTTATGCCATGAAAAACATCAAGGATAACAAAGTATCCTTACAGAGTTTTAGAGAAAGCAAACCTTCAACATAAAGCTAACAAAAAAAAACAAAGATTTGTTCAACAGACAAAACCTAGACAACCCAAATTTCCTTGTAGAATAACAAGGTAAATCAAACTACTTATAGAGATATGTAGAACATCAATGATTATTAAGCTGTCTTGCAGAGTAGCAAAAGTTGATAAAAGAGAGCTGAAAACTCACTTCCTTTAGGTTAAGATTGATGATAGTGGAAAAATTAAATAGGTAATCTTATGATCATAATTGAGTTTGTCATTTTATATTATGTTTTTATTCATACTAGAGATCAACAATGAATATTATTAGTTGTTGATGATCAATATTTAGTTTGAATTTGTCAATTGATAATGCAAATTGTTAGTGCTCATTATTTTTAATTTGGTGATAATAAAGAAGTTATCTAAACTACCATTATGCCTCCAAAATTATGGCAACAATTAAAAGATGAATGGGATGGATTTGTATTATAGCATTGGTTTAATCCTCCAGTAAATTTTTTATGAGTATAAATTTAAGAATTAGATGAGCGATTTTATATGATTATATAGTGAATCTCTAGGATATTTATCTTGAACTTCAAGATAAATATAATGTGAACATATAAATAGAATATTTTTATTCGAGAGTTTTATGTTAAAATTCGAGTGCGCAGAGAAGACGGATAAAGGTTGTAAGGATTGTCATCATATGTATCATGCACCTTTAATAGCTAGCACTAAAGGAGACTTACCTAAAATAGGTCACACTCCATCTAATGAGAATGGCAGCAAGAAAAACATAACTCCATCCAATCATGCTAGCTACGCAGCTACCCATTTTGGGACATTGTTAGGGTTGAGGATGGCATTCCTTCTTTAGGATAGGAAGCTCCAAGTTTCACTGGTGTATAAGAAGCATATAAGTGGGTTGTGGTTAATAATAACTCAAGCTACCATTAGCAGCATCGATACTAAAATCAGCTCGTCCTTTGATATAAGGTGTTTTAAGTGTAGTTGTCCACCCCATTTAAAGACATATTTGACACACATGAAGCAGATATTTGCCTAGCTCTTATAGAGAGAATCTTTCAGAATATGGATTGTTTAGACAAGATTCCTTTTTTTCCTGATGGTGAAACAGGAATGTGGTGACAGGATAGGAAAAGAACTATATTTTTGGGAAACACCAGATTGTTACCTGGAAAGGTTAGTTGAAGAAGAAACTAAACGAAATGAAGGGTTTAATCCAGGGAAAAAATACGAGGCAAAGAATTCTAGAATGGCTAGATATGTTCGCACTCTAGAGTTAACTAAGGCAGATAGATGCTGTATACTCCAGGATGATTATAGCAATGATGTTTGACGTCATCTCATTCCTTTGAAGCCAACTTTGGAGAGCTTCTTTCAAGGGATCTATTGCTTGAGCAGTATTTGGATCAGATCAGGCAAACAAGATAAAATGATGGGTAGAGAAAGGTCAGCAACTCAACAAAGGGTGGAAGCCAGTATCAGAAAAATTTATCACCTTTTGGTACCAAAAGTCCATTATTTGTCTCACAAAACAAGGAACAGAATTGAGTTCCTTCGTATGGAAAGCGCATGCAGATTGCTGTTACTCTACACTAAAGTTTGCTAAAAATGTGGTCAACCAGGTCACATCAAAGAAAATTGTCCTACTTTTTCTAGAGAGCTCGGAACTGGTTCCAAGAGGAAATCAAAGGCAAGTTCCAGGTGTGCAATTAATTATTAGCGCTAAGCCACCTACTTAGCAGGAGCATGCCCATGGAAGAAAAACCAGACTTTACACCACGGATTGTGAGTTTTTCTTCCATGTTCAGAGAGTGCCACAAAGAGTGTACTACCACTCGTACCAGAGTACCACAAAAAGTGCGCTAGTGGCACAAAATTTTTCTAGGGTTTTTCAGCGCAGTTAGGGCTAGCAAACCCTTGATCAAGAAGTTGAGTTTTTCATCAAATTTTTACCTAATGATGCACCTATCTCAAAAGAAACATATAACATGGCTATCACTAAACTTCAAAAACTCCAAGGAACCAGTTGCAAGAAGAGTTGGTGAGTTAATTACAAACTAGAACACAACTGCTCACAATTGTCAACAAATTGTTGGATTCTTTTAAGGCTTGTTGGGATCAAAAAGGACAACATATAGTAAAAGCCACTTAAGATGCCAACTAATTATGCTATAGAATGACAAAAATTAATGCTTACAAGATGCAAAGGCATTAGAATATGGGTTGAACGATTTCTACTTGAGAAGAATGCTATTAAAATTAGTTAATAGATGACATCTGAAGTTAGTTTATACTTTGGTTTTTAATGATTAGCAAGATATTGAGATCAATGAGAATAGATTTAGTCTCACATCGAGTTAATAATATTATTGGAGTCTTGTTATATAATAAATATAATCTCTATCAATAGGGCTAACTTTTGAATTGTTGGATATCCACATAAATATATATTGGACGCAACTTGGATCCTATTAAATACATCTCCCTTAATAAGTGATATCAAAGTTAACAATTCATCTAAAATCAATTGATTCATACAGTTTGTGGTCCTCATGGGTTTTTGGTTTTTTTTGCTGCAATTAAACAGAAAATTGATGAAATCACACAATGCCTTTATAATGTTGAGTTCTTATTATGCAAAATACTTGATGGTGATGATAAAGTTTCTGTAAAACCACACAACTTTCGTTCAAATGACACATGGCTTTCGTAAACCGTCCATGATGGAGCACTTGGCATAATTCACATATAGTACAAAAGATGTGATAAAACATATTAACATCCTTTCTTTTCGAAATGAATACCAAGATCTACATATTGATGGAGATATGCCACCATAACTAATAAATGGTGCCAATAATGAACTAATTTATAAACAGTTTAATATGATAAAAAACTATAAGCATATGCCATAGGCCTAACACGAAATAGCAAATCAATATAAAACCATGCATCTTGTGATCACATCACACATATGAGCTATAAAAACTTTGAAAAAAGAACAATGCAACTAAATATAAAATGAAACAACGACATCACAACTAAAATTATACATACAATTATGCTTTCAATGTTATGCTCAAAAAGCATCTAAAACCTCTTAATCAAAAAGCACTTATATGTAATAAATAATCAATAAAACGATAATTACAGGTCAACCTGAGATAAATACTATATTAATATAATAAAAAATTCATCAAATCAATTTTATTTGCAATTGTCTCTACTAATGTCATACATCAACAATATGCAACAACAAAGTAAAAATAACACTTCCTGAATAAACTAAATTGTTAACAAGATGAATTGAACATTACAAGGCAAAATGCTCAAGAATCATACCTACAGAACCAATGCATAGCAAGTTACTATTGCATAATAATATTAAACATAAATAATTACACAATTTGAATTAATTCTTAAACAAAAATCAAAGGTGAGCTCCTAATAATCAAGGTTATAGCCATCCATTAACAGGTAAAGATTGCCTATCTTAATGCCACAACTTCGATAAAAACTTCTTTGACATCCACCAACTCACAATCTATAATAAACTTGATCAACTTAACCATAATGATTAGGATCAACATTGTGTTTAAAAAATGTCAAATTAATCACAAAATGTTACATTATGGTTGCCAACAATTAAATAGTCTCCAAACATAACATGACATTTTATGGAAAATTAAATTGTAATTCATCATGTAAATTACTTTAGTTAAATTTATAACTATTTCCTAGCATAATATCATAATGAATTAAATTAAGTCTTATACTTTAAAATTACTCAAAATAAACTAAATTCAAAATATAAGCATTGTGCTTACTATGATGACCTTTATGGTGACATCTCCTGATGGCAAAACTGAGGTTACAACAATCTTGATTGCAAAGAAGAAAAGGCGTGATGCGAAACAAGTGTTTGGATTTGGAAGGAGGCAGTGCCAGTGGCCACAACCTCTATGATTTATGGTGGTCTTAACGGTGAGGGGACAGAGTGGTAATGAAATTGATAGAGGAACAATCTCGACAATTATTGTGATGAGAAAATACCATGAAAAAGGGAAGGGAGATCACTGGAGCGGCGAAGGAGGAAGGTGGTGTACTTAAATGGATGTGGTGACATCAACGGAGAGGTCTAATGTCGGTAAACTCGACAACAACAACAAGCGAGAAAGAGATAGAAGAAAAGCAAAGAAGGGGTCGACATGTGTTGAGGAGCAAAATTATATTTTATATTTAGATAAGCTTAAGAATTTTTATTTGTTAATTAATAAATTACTTTTTTTAGTATCATTACAATCTATCAAACTTAAAATAATTCATTCCCAAAACTCATTCCTAAATTATCCAATAAACATGGATGCTAAATGAACCTCTCCTCCAATTCCAACCCACTCAGAAAATAATTCTTCTATAATGTCTTCATGAAGGAAAAGGTGTATTGACAAAATTGATGGATTTGTTGATTGTAAATGAGTTCAAATCCATACAAACATTGATAACTTCTCTCCCAAGTGACACGTTAAAGGCAAATTACCACTTAATTGAACTTAATCTCACAATGAATTGAATTGATTGACCTCTTTTTACTCTTAAATAATTGAAAGCATATTTAAAACAAATGAACATTCCAATAACCTCATCTATTATCTCAATTCTTGATGGTCTCCTCTCATAAACCATGGGTTTGCATACAAGCAATTTGCATCTTAGACACTTTTTCACCACCCATGCATCAATATCCATCATGATCACTAATAATGATCCAAAACATTCTTGAACCACAACTAAAAGTATATCTTGAGTTCAACCAATTAAAAATTTTCAAATATGAAACAATGAAAAAATTTCAAAATTATCATTTCAAATACAATATATATCTTTTTTTAATCATAAGTATACTTTTTCACCCCCATTAATAACAAAAAATCATCAAATAGATTAGTTATCTTTGAACCTTACTCAACCAATATAATCTTGTACCTAAGATCATTACAATCCCCACAACTCATTCTAAATCAATTAATTGTATCATTGATAATATCATTTTAACCCTGCTATCAATTCATAAAAGGCATGTTGCTTTTACAAGATTACAAATTTTTAAAAGAATTGTTGATTGTATTTACTAGAGTTTCATCATAAAAATTTTAAATCAAGGCAATAATAAAATAATATTTTAATCAATTTAAAAAAAATCAATTTCAATTATAATTCTATTATATATTAAGATTATTAAAAATCAAACAGAATAATTAGTTAAATTTGATCTACCTATCCTCGATCAACAACCAATATCTTATGTCCAGTTTAGTTGATTAATCAATCATAAGTTATATCCTCAAGAAAAAAATATTTTAGCAACATTTATTGAATTGTAATTCTCAATTTAGATATTTAATCAACATAAATTTAAACTATTGCATTAGTCATCCTATTAGTTGCTTTTGTAACTTGGAGCAATATTAGAAAACAAACCACTAACAAACTTGGTGACTCCATCTAATTAACTTAAACCTGATAAAAATCAAATACAATATATATCTTTTTAATAATAATCATATTTTCCACCACTCATTAGTAACAAAAAACCATCAAATAGATTCTTTATCTTTGAACCTCACTCAACCAATATAATCTTATACTTAAGATCATTACAATCTCCACAACTCATTCTAAATCAATTAATTGTATCATTAATAGTATCATTTTAACCCTCTTATTAATTCATAAAGGTCAAGTCACTTCTATAGGATTTAAAAGTTTTTAATTTAATTTTTAAAAGAATTGTTGGTTGTATTTAATAGAGTTTTATGATAGAAATTCTAACATCAAATCAATGATAGAATAATATTTTAATCAATTTTAAAGAAAATTTCAAATTTTAATTATAATTCTATAATAAACAAAGACTATTAATTATCAAAAAGAATAGTCACTTAAATTTGATCTTCTTATCCTTGATCAACAACTAATATTTTAAAACCATTTAGTTGATTAGTCAATCATAAGTTATATCTTTGGAAAAAATTTTTTTTTAGTGACATCCATTAAATTGTAATCCTCAACTTTGATATTCAATCAACACAAAATTTAACTAGCAAAAGCATACAAAATAGTAGGCAATTAATCATATATGCTGATCATATTTATCAATAAATGTCATTTAACAAGCTGCAACAAATGCCACATCTCCTCTACGCCACAAGATGAATAAAAAGTTATGATTAAAAGCAAATTAACTATATATTCAACATAGATCTCCAACAAATTAATCCCCAAACTGCTTTTAATATTTTTCAATAATATATCTTTTTTTCAATCATTGACTACCATAAAAATGTATGTTCAATAAAAGGCCAAACTCAACAATACCTACACAAAAGTTTTATAATCATAATTAAAGTAGACTTTTTAAAACTCGTTATAATTAAACTACAAGATCAAACTCAATTATGTTATTCTTCGTAGAAGTTATTCAACCAACCAAGAACATAGAAAGATGAGTTTTTCTCGAGCAACTTTTGCATTAGTCATCCTATTAGCTGCATTTGTAACTTAGAACAATATTAGTAAACAAACCAACTAAAAACTTGGAGAGTCCACCTAATTAACTCCAATCTAATAACAAATCAAAATCAAGACTATGGCAAAATTTCACAATAAAACCAAGAAAGACAACATGAGATAAATGCATTATAATCATGAGTATGTCTTGTATACTTGAACTATATATTCGAATTAAAATTTTATACCCTTAATGCATTATAAAAATATGAATATTCTCTTCCAACAATGACCAATAGATGCAAATAACCAATGCATACACATTATATTGAAATAATCAACAGCATTAAGATCAAATCAAAAGAGAAATGCGTACTATTAATCTCCATAGAAAGACATATACGTACCACTAATCTTCGTATCACAATCAATAATCAGCTACCATGCATATTCCATCTAGCATAATCTTTAAAAGTAAATTCTTTATTAATGCAAGTAGATGAGCTTCAAGAGAATAAGGATGAGGTTCAAATATTATTATTGTTAAGAATAATGTGTCTACTACCATCATTGGTCACTAAACTCTCACAATGTCTTTACTAACAATTTTTATTTTATGCTATATATCAATTGTTTGTTAAAAAATATTATTTTAAACTTTGTTCTTAAGTTTAGTAAGAATGAGTTAAGATAATTGAACCATTTCTTCAAAAATTAGAATAATGAGAATTTCCTTTAATCATGTCTCTAGAGCCACCAATAATACTTTAAAACAAGTCTCTCAAAAATCTCTCTAAAGAAGAAAATAACAAACTTAGAGATAATCTGACAATCTAATCTCACCAATCTTCAACATCTACTTGAAGCTAAGAAGTCAAATCTAGCACATGCTCTTTCTTGGGCTCTTAATCTAGATCTCTTTTCAAAGGCCCAAAGCCAAAAAGCACGATCCTATGTGTCATCAAAGTTGGAAGTACGAGTTCTCAAAATTCCTTCATATACGAATCATATTCATTGTTATTATCCTAAGTAGATGGAAACCTCTAATCAGTCAAACAATTATAATAAAGAGAATTCATATAATTGCTTATCTCATTGAATGTTTATTATTGGTTGCCTCAACTTTTATGCTTTACTTGTAATCCTTATAGCACATCTTTATGCTTTACCTGCGTTGCTTTGTTATATTGTGGTCTTAGCTGCTTGCTGAGATACTCCCACTACAGCTCATACTAATTGTATATCCAATATAGGCTGCATTTCTTGTACAGCATTCTTTATTATAATTTTGAAGATACGCCTCACATCAATTACATATGTTTAAGAAGGTTGATTGCTAATATAAACTCATGTAAACCATGAAATGGTTTTCTCTTAACTATTGCAAGTAAAAGCAACAACCAGTATGTTGCTTACCAAAAGATATTAAGAATAAAACAACTCCATATAAACTTCTAACAAGGAATACTATGCAATTTAAAATATGTATATACATATACATATAAATATATATATATATATATATATATATATATATATATATATATATTCAAAAATACATAATTCATAATGAAATATAGCAAAATCCATCTCTAAATATGTGTGAACCTAGGTTCAAAAAGTAGCTCACCAAGGCTACATAGGGCATGATGAATGGTTGTTACCTTAACTCAATTATAACAAAGAATTAAGGTTAATAGTTCAAAGTTTTGTACTCTAATAAGAAAACAAGATAACTAAGCAAATGCAATATGAAAAGAACAATCTTTTTATATAAATTAACTATTCTAAAAACTAAAACAACAAAGTTAAAACATTTAACTTCACCTAAACAAATTAAAATAAATCTATTAAATCAAATATTTGTTCCACAACAAATTTAGCAATAATTCTCCCGTGATGATCCTTGATTCAATGTATTGAATCTAAAAAAAATACAACCATAAAGTGAGTTTACAAAATAAACTAGTAGGTGGAATTGCCTATTAAAGCATAAACAGCAGAGGTAAGGGCATGAACATGCACAATGGAATGGAATTAGTATCACACTCTAATAACAAGTATACAAGAAATAAATTACTGCCTATATCAACTACAAAATGTGGATACAAGGGAAAAAATGTGTTTCATCATTTACAACGGTCCTCAAAGATGAGGATATTCATAAGAAATTCTCTAGCAAAAGCTATAAACATGGACAAACTTTTGGCTAATTTTAACAAAACTAAGAATATGCAGCTAAGAACATGCATTTAGATGATCTGGCATTGTCTCAGTGTATAAGGTAAAAATTTTCATATATTCCAATTTTGATTTAGTCAAAGAATATTGTACTTACTAATTATGAATTGTCTTGTAGAATTATGTAATTATCATGCTAGCAAACCAAGTCATAAGCAGATAAAGAAAAAATTCTCAATTGAATAAACAATTTACATTGAAGATTTATTTTGAAAGAGAAGATTTATGTAAGAAAATGGAGCAGAAGAAACCTAAAGAACAGGAAGTGAAGCATTTTGAAGTTGTCTAGGAATTGAAAGCTACTCTATCACAATTAAAAGGTCAAACAAACGAACATAAGGCTATTGGGATAGAAGGATTAAGCAGTGTTCTGACTTCTAGGAAAGATCAACTAGAAGAAGAGAAGATTGGAGGAAAAAAATCTCTGCTTTAGAGAAGGAGAATGCCAAACATGCACAACAACCAGATCTTGACAAGAATAGCATTGAAGCAGCAAATGCTGACCTAAAAGCTCTAATCAAAATTTGGAGTTGTAGAAAGAAATGAAAGCATTGGCAACGAAGTTACTACCAAATCAAGTGGAGAAAAAATTCTGCAATCTTCCAGCAGGCTGGCTTGAAGATCTTTTCAACAAGTCAAAAGAGTACTGTGATTTAAAGATCTGACTTACAAAATTCAAATATGAAGCAACAGCTACTTTTTAGAATAATGAAGGGCTTAAATCAGAAGAACAAATTCTAGCCTTAGACCGTCTTAAAGCACTATCTTTAAAAGAAAGAGTTCAGCTCATACCATAATTATATAAACATATCCAAAGCATAATGGATAGAGTAGAAATTGGTACTGCAACTAATTGGAATGCAATTAATTTTTTTTTTCTGAAAATTATGCAGAGTTTATGATGTCTATGCCTTTTGAATTGTTACATAAGCTTATGTGTTCATGCATAACTATGCTTCAATTCAAAAAAAAAAAAAAAAATTTAATATGCCAAGTCTGATAAGCATATGTAATGTTGCTACCCTAATATGATAATGCAAAATTATCGACATATGGACTTGGTGCATACAAAATTGTAACCAATCAGTGTTGTAAAAATTTTCCACATGAACACATACTTCACATTTGCATGACATTAAGTGTTTCCTCTGTACTTATTCAAAAATGCTGTGTCATAAACATTATGTAAGTTTAACAAGACTATGTTATGGATGTCACTAAGTTGTAAACATTAAGCTATAAAAATTGACTGTCTTAAGTCAGCGTCTCTAGGTTATAACGATATATTTGATATCATGTCATTAGATTTTGTTATCTAAATTATATGCTAATTGGGCCATGTAGTGACTAAAGTCGTTGCAGTTCCTAAGATAAACTTATATCGAATAATATTAGTTTTGATGTGTTAATGGTTAAGCTTTCCTTTCATATCGCATTTGATATGAATGAGTCACGTCTAACAAAAAATGCACTATAACCAAGAAAAAGAAATTAGTATTAAAAATAGCATATGAAGTGCTATATTTAAGCACATTAGTCACTTGATGCTTGAGATTGTTAGTATCTTATTATGCCAAAAGCCTAACAACAAGTGGTACTTTATGAACTTTAATATAATAATGCCTAATTAGCCTCCAGAACTTTGCCCAATAGATTACAACTTTTGATGCCTATGATCAATAGAACTTCTTTCAATGCCTAAAAATCATAAGACTTTGCCTAGATTTGTTGGGGTTTAAAGAAAAGTTTGCCTAAAGTGGTCAAAGTTATTTTGAGATATAAAGAGTAAAATTAAAATTAAAATAAAAAAAAATAAAAGTTAGCTAGGTACCTTTCAACTTTATCATAGTTCAATGGCAAAATCCCCATACTAACATGGGTACTGAGCCACAATTTGAAACTAAGAAGTATGGATTAAAGAAATGTCTCTTTGAAAATAAGACCAAAAATCAATTTATTAATTGGGTAAGATATATTTAAAACTTTCAAGATAGAACCGCTTCAAATCATTCCAACTAAAAGTCCATGAGAACTATTTTTCTTAATGGTTTTGAAGTCAAAAGTCATTAAATCCAGGCATGTCTTTGATGATGTATGATACTTGTTAATGGGAAGATATTGATTCAATCCTTCAAAAGCTCATATCTCTTTCATTGAAACAATCTTATACCTATGGCATATCAAAAATATTTCCCATATACTTTTCCATTAGTCCTAGTTAACTCTTCATGCTCCTTCATTATCATTCATACACCTTTCCAATTGTCTTCAAGGTACTTTACTTTGCAATAGCTTCTACCCTTGTAATAGCCTATGTTCTATAGATAAGTGTAACTCTTATGATTGTATTAGGAGTGGTGTGACAAACCTATAATATTATAGGTAGTTTTGCCAAAGGTCTATTAAATATCATCAAGCCAAACTATCAAAATATTCATAATTCTTTTGTTTGCTATCTGAGCTTGTCTATTAGTTGGAGGATATGCAATAGATCAGCAATGCAAAGAAATGATGTCACTAGAAATAAATGTATGCATGTGAAAATTGGCTTTAGGGGACTTGACATGCTAGACATGCATCACTCAATGCTTATGCTAAGAGATTTGAACTAATTGGAATTTTTCATGATGAATAAAAGAAGAACGAAACAAAAAGTGAAAATGGGTTAAAAAAACTGACATATTAGAATATTATCTTGGTTTAACTTTTGTGAATTATATATGTAAATGAGTAGCACATATATATAAATTTATAAGTATGAATACTTAATATAATAAAATTGATATCTTGAAATTTTGATGTATTAAAATAAAATAATGTTATTTTGTTTATATCTCTTAGAACATGTTTATTTGTTGGTAACTAAGATTTTGGATTTTAGCAAATACTTAGGTAGAAACTCAAAGCAAGGAATTCGTTAGTCCTTGTTTCATAATCTTTAGAGCTTAATTGAATTTAAATATAAAATTTTGAAGTTTTAAAATATTAAAGAATTATTTTATTTCCAAAAGGAGTTGTTGGAATTTTATTAAAAAAGTAGGGTTCCTTTAGTCTTTTGTTTTCTCGTACCGCCCTATTAACATAAGCTTAGAAAAAGCTTCATGAAGTTGGTAAGGAAAATCGAGAGACAAAAAGGAAGATTGGAGAAGGAGAGGAGAGGAAAGGAAGTCGTCAATAGCAACAAGGATAATCGTGAAGGTGTGGTTTCAGCAAGATGATCCATGGAACAAGAGGAGGTCCAAATGGTGTGACTTCAGCTGGCTGAAACTAGAGCGGGAAACATAATTATGTTTGCAGCACGATTACTGTGAATACAACACAAGGATGGAGCAGCAAAGCTAGTAATAGGAGAAAAGTTATGTGATGTTGCTTGTGGTAACCGGAGCAAGAAGCAACAGCCGGGAGTCCAGGGAGGATCCTTCAACTAAATGAGTTCAGCTGTTGCAGAATCAGCTAGAGAAGGGCAACAGTTGAAGCAGCGGAGTGGAGAGAACTAGTTATTGCTGAAGCAAATTAGGGAGTTGGGAAGGAGCTGTAGCTGTCTTTAAATAGAAGTTGTTACTGCAAAATGACGAGGAACAGGAAACAACAGAGAGCAAAGCAAAAGGGTGGAAGCAGCAGCAAGAAAATTGTTAGGAAAGTTTTAGCAAGAAGGGAATTGTTTGGTGGCAGAAAGAGGGAAGTTGAAAAGGGAATTAATGTGAACCAGTTTAAATTTGCTGCCATCATAACGAATAGTAAGGTTGGTAGTTCAATATTGTTCCTCAAGTTTGGGTTTCTGTAATTATAGTTCAAAAATAGTATTAAAATGCTAAATTTTGATGAGTTGTGTATTATTTTCTTGTTTTAGAAACTAAGAGAAAAAGAATAATTAAATCAAACTAATCTCCAAGAACTTAGATGGATGAACTGGAATAAACTATAAAGCATGTAAAAATAATAAATTGAAGATATGACATTCTTCATTTGTAATTATGGGTTTTGATAATAATTTTAATGTACAATTAACATGATATGATATATGTTGTAAATATAGATAATTACACATATACATATATATAATATTCTTTGAGAGAGAGCAATAAGAGCATAACAAAAACAAAGTATGATAAAATAGTAAATAAAGCATAAAAAAATAATGAATTATATGAGTCTTATGTGTGCAACCACCTCTGATAGTATTTTGAAATGAAATACAATATACTCATAATAGTGCTATGATATAATATACAATATGACATGATTAAATATCGTCATATAAAAGAAAGACGAAAGATGAAAAATGAAGATTTTTAAAAATATTATCCTATGATTCTATCATATATATAAAGAGTTCTAACACAATATTATAATAAGTACTATTTTATATCATACTATGAGATGATATCAGAATTTTTTTTACATCATTGCTAGTATTTTGTATAAGAGTTATGTATAAAGATAATTTAATTTAGATATCATCAACTATCACTAATACTTTGTATAAGACTTAATGTATTAATAATATAATATAATTATCAATCGAGTTATAAAGATGATATAATGAGATGTAATATAGAGATGTAATATAGAGATGAGACAAGTTGTGATTATAAATATAAGATGATGGTCATGTAAAAAAATCTAGTTTTGATTAGAGAAAAATGAAAAAAATAATCAATTAGAGATGCAAAAAAATAAATAAAATATGTCATATGATACCCATAAGAAGTATAAAATATTTATATGTGCACATATGTAGACGATACAAAGTATATTATTCATTGTTTATTATGATTTTTTTATTCAAGAGTACTTTTGAAATATCATGTTCATATAAATGCTTTTATTATTGCTCATTTTTATCATTTATTATTGAACTATTATTATATACAGAATTCGTCTACTAAGTTTTATAAAACTTATATTTCTATTTATATTACAAGTAATGTCACAGATGCATAAAAAAGGATATTTATAATAGCATATGAGTTAGGTGGTTTGACGTATAGAGATAATTTTAGAAAGTTATATCGTATATATCTTGATAGTAATGCAAAGTTCATTGTAATAGGTGTGCATGCGTTATTTCTTTACTACTGATATTTTGAGAAATGATTTTGGAAATAGCTTGATTATGGTTATAATTCACTTTTATTTGTTATTATTGTTTGATATCATAATTCTATGTATTCTAATATAACCTGATTTGTCATTATTATATGTATTATCAAGTAATAAAGGTAGACAATGTGCAACAATAAATCTTTGAAGCCTAATAAACTTAGACGATTCATATAGCTGGCCTTATTAATGATGCTAAGGCTTGTTAGTTTTATCTAAATTCAATATTAATTTTACTCTTAAAATTATTTTTCTAGAGTTCAAAAGCTTTGAAAAAAAAAATATAAGATTTGGTTTTTATAGAGAAATCATCACAGTGTTTAATAGGAAATTGGCTGAACTTTGAAACTGGAATTTAGGAATAAAAGATCAAATGCAAAAAAGAGAAAATGAGGAACAAAAAATTATTTTCAAAGACTGACATATTTGCAATACCACAGAGATTTATGAAATTAGCAGACTATCTAGAAGGAAGCAACCAAATCATTGTCATTGCTTAATAAATTCCCCAAAATCTCAAACAGGGGTACCAAATAGAACGGATTTAACAAATAGAACTTGCAGAAGTGTTACCTTTCATCTTTCTGCTGCTCGAACCCTTACATGTTCTCCTTTGAAGTGCAGGTATCTCCACTTGTTCTGATACTTCTTCTGCACCAGCTTCTGCTTTTCGAACTGCTTCAACACTCCAAAGGCAGCAGAAACCCTTGTAATCGTATCAACATCAGGCCTCACACCAAGTTCCTCCATGTCTGCAAAAACCTCAAGAACTTTCTTCGGAACATGATGGCGATGGTATAGTGCAATCATTCTGGAAAACAGACGTTTGGAAACGGATCTCGTATGCCTTTGAAGAATCATACTCCACAAGACCTCTGCCTCGTCCAACCTTCCATCCCTGTCAAAAGCCAGTAGCAAAGTGTCGTATGTTCCCATGGTAAGGACTTGGCCTTTGCTTAACAACCACTTGGCCACCTGAATGATCCTGAGCCACTGACATCTCCTCCGCAGAATTTCTAAAGCTTTTGCGGCTGCAATAACAGGAAATTCTGCCTCCCAAGCAGTCCACTTATCCAATGCCCCATAGATGACTTGCTTCTCATTTGGAAGCTTTGTAACGATGCGAACTAGATGGAGAGCTTTTTGACCGGATCCTGCTGAATCCCTCTTCATCCACAAATGATGCTCCTTTTTGCCTGCTGCAGCCTTTAGCGGTGATTGGTTCTTCGCGCAACGACCAGCATTGATCCTCAAAGTCGCGAGTGACCGAGGCTTGATCATCGGGAACCATGGCTTCCGAAGAGGAAGATCCATAAAGTTCAATTCATAAAGGAAAACGGCGCGAATGTATAACCCCATTTCCACCATTCCCCACTTTAACACAAGTTTAAGAGCAATCGAAGAAAACAAGTACCCCGCAGTAGAATATCAGAGGAAAAGAAGACAAAAAAAAGCACATCGCCGTCGGCGATGAAGTCTTAGTTGCTTAGAATCGGCTAAGGGAGTTGAAAGGAGATGAATAGTTAAACCGTGGTAATCAGAAGAACATGTTCCATGACTTTGAGTTAAGAAATTGAAAGGACGCGTTGCGGCTACGCTCAACGTTTGACCTCGCCGAAGGAGAAAGAAAAATATAGCAACAGTAAAGAGTGAGGAAGACTGAAAAGTCGAAACATCCATCTATTAGTTGAGTCGTGTCGCCCTCATTATCCCTAACTAATCAGGGGAGGACAAAGAACGCTCACGACCGCGTGGTTTGCGTTATCGTACTCACACTGAATCGGCTGTCCTTGGTCGACTAGACCGGTTCAGCATTACCCCTCTATTCCCACAAGAAAAAAAAAAAATCTACAACGTTATCTTAGTTGATCAAGTAAAAACGGCAAAATTGGTTTTTTAGTTTAACCTATTAATCAATTCTATTTTAGAGATAATTCTATTAATCCAGGTTCCTCATCAGTTTGATCAACCAGCAACCCTATGGCATTTGTTTCCTATCTGTTGGAACATACAAAATAAAGCAAACAGGTGCCTATAAATTGAAAATAAAAAACACAACAGATTTCGAATCATAATGGTTGAATCATACTCAACTTTGAAACAAGTTGATCTTAATTTAATTCACCCATGAGTTGATTTAAAACAGTTCAAACTAATATTAGATAACCAAAAGAATATACACAATATCAAATACAATGTTGGCTTGGTCATTAAGGGAGTACATGAATCCTAGGAAAGATTATATTCTATAAAATAGTATTTTTATTAAAAAAATATGAAGGACAAGTTTGATCTAATATGAAACAATTGAGAATCTAAGTGACATGAATTTAGTTCTAAGTAATTTTAAATGAGCTTGATCTCAACCATTTTTCAATTAATACAGTTTGACTAGAATAGACGTCACTAAAAAAAAAATTAAATTCAATTGAGCTTAGTTAAAGATATCATAATGTCAATTAAATTTAACTCAATCAAGCAATTGAATAGAAATTTTAACTTAGTCTGATTAACCCATCACTAATTGGAGCAACTTCGACTTCTTTTATATCTAACACCTTCAATAAAAGTTGATAACATAAATAAGTTAAGATACTTCAAAGCATCAATATTATGTTGATGAACTATACATTTTTTTGAAGTATAGTCCACTATTTACATCAACATTGAAATTTGAACTATTATGAGATTAATGTAATGTCTTATAAGTAATACATACTAAATCACAAAAGTGACACACATGTATTTAATTGATAAAAAAGAAAACATATAACATCTTCACATATAACTTTAACGGTGTAACTTAACGGAGGATTATTATGCATTGAGAGCATTGCTGCTCTTAAAACACTCATTCTCCCTCCACTTCAAGGTTTAATTTTTGAAGCCAATAAGACACCAATTGTCATTAACTTGCTACACGATAGCAAAACTCTTGTGCATGTTCTAAATCATTCAAACCCTAGCACATGCCTAATGGTTTGGAAAACAACTCACATGCCTTCCTCAATATATTTTGGTTTGAAACTTTTTGGCAATGCCTTTCACAATATATTTCAATGGCATAATTCATTCCTGGCATTGGCTAACTATTGGTTTGTGATTCTCATTATTGTCATGTCTTGGAATTATAAATTTGGTGAATCCTCTATTATCAAAAGAAGAGTATAAAAAAACTCTAATATATTTTCATATGATTGAGAATACTCCAAATATGAAATTTTGCCAATGATTATTAACACCCGCAAATAGAGTACATCTCATGTCACATACCATGTTGTAGTTGGCATTGCAACTTGCTGCAATCGTCACACCATAAATATGTTCCAAATAATTGTTTCTCATAATATTGCACCATCTAATAGAACAATTGGTCAACTCTAAAAAGCCTAATTATGCTGACAACACTGCCGAACTCGATGTCCTCACAACCATTTGCCTACAGAATATTCAGGACATGATAATGAAGCCAAACTTACTAGTGCCCCCATCGCTTTCTTCAAATGAATGTAAACATCCTTGAGCGTACCGCTAGACGCACCATTCCTTGAGTCATACCTTCATGTACATCCCAAAATAACTTGTGTGATCTTATGAATGCTTTTCTCAATTGCTTGTAGTTGGATTGTGCAATGACTTTGTAAGCCATCCAAATGTCATCAATCATTCACCTTCAATAAGAACATCACCTATGACTTTGTAAGCCATCCAAATGTCATCAATCATTCAAGTTAAATTGGAACATCACCTCTCATCCAACCAATTGTCCAACTTCACAAACCATGGTTTTCAAATGTAATCACATCAATTTACCAAAACAAAATATATGTGCAACAACTACTCATCTAAAATATATAGAAGCTTAAAATCCAATAAGTAGCTACATGCAGATCACAATCAATAAAAGGTTGAAGACACCAATAAAAAATTGTATTTAAAAAAAATGCTAACAATCCTCATACTGCAAGTTAAATTCAAAAGCATCCAACACAACAGGTGATAATCCTTCAAGAAGTTTACCGTCAACTTCCCAATAGCGCCATTGTTATTCATTCTCGGGAACAACCGATACAAATGCATAGATTCAAGTCATAGAAAATGTCCCAAGTACTGGAATAATATATAAACCATTCATCCAAATAATGGAAATGATTTGGAAAAGAGGCTTATTCATGGCCATGAATTAAATAACAATCTTGGAAAATTATACATCAACTTTAAACAGATAAGAATGACATTTGCTAATTCCACATTTCCATTTTACCGGAATCAAGAAATTAATCTCACTCCCACCTATACGACACCAAAACCCCTCACATCCTCCTCAAGTATCGGTACCAGTAAATGCCAGATCTTATTCATTCTGGATGTAGCTACACCAAAATGAAATCATAAGTAAACGTCCAAGTGCAAGTTTTGCTAGCGTGCTTCTTAATGTTCAAAAGATCACAGATGCATTGTTCTTTCCCGTAAGCAGATCAATGCAATGATTGTCTCGGTAGGACTTTAAGGTTTTGAGAACATCCCATTTGTCAAAGATGAGAAATCATAGTCTTTTCCTGATTTTGTGGGATTTGCAGAAGCTACAGCAGATTGAGAGGGTCTAACCAGTACACCCATAGCTACTTCATTTATTGGTTTGCTTTGGTTCATGGAGTAAATGCTGCAAATGTCAAGCGATATTAAATTAAACACACAACATCGTCATCTTGAAAAGAAGGAAAACAAGTAAATAGAGGTCAGCAATATTGAAATTTTCTGGTAATTGAAAGCAATAAAAGTCTACAACCAAAGTCAGTAGCTTGCCTGGATGAAGGAAAAGAACCATAACCACCATAATATGTTGGTCGAACATTTCCCCCCTGAGATAAAAGGAGCATGGTTAAACCAAAATAACACGGCCGCCGCACAAAACATTGCACTCTTGGGTATTCAAAAGAAATACCTGACTTGAGTTGTTGAGGTAATTTAGTCCAGCTGCCTGCGCCATTCCTGGAGCCATATAGCCTAAAGTATGCCAGCTTTGACCTGGGAAGTTTCCATTATGTGCAGACGATTCAGCAAACCCAGTCTGAAAATTGTTTCCAGGAATCATTTGAGAAGTAACACCAGACTTAGATGCAGCTACAAGGAAAGCCTGTTGCTGTGCAAGAAGCGCAAACTGTTGCTGCTGGAGGGCGGCGTAGGGAGAAACCATATTGGACTGCAGGACAACATAAATGCAGTTAAACAAGATCGACTGAACAATGTCACATTTCCTCTTATTATTTTTAAAGCCAAGTCACGAAGATGCTGCAGCTTTAAAGTAGTATCATTTAGCTATTGCTGTTTAAATGTATTACAAATTCAAATATCTGTAACAAGGATGGTGAATATACAGGTCAAAAGAACACATCAAGGATAGAAATTTTACATAAAAATCAGCAGAGCTATGTCTTCTGAGGGAACAGAGAAAGTCACATCCAAGGAGGACGCCAATACCCATCAAAGAAGCATGTAATGAAAGAAGAGAACATAACTGGAGGAGATCAAGAAATCGAGCATTCAAAGCAAATACTTCGAGGATCGTCAAGCTCTGCAAGGTAACGGACAGAAGAAGAATAAGGAATGTGAAAGAACATAACAAACATAAAGAGGGAACCTTTTCATAAAAAGATGGGTGGGACACTTCGTAATGAAGAGGTTGTTGATCTATAAGAAAATAAAGGTTAGCCTGCAATAAGGCTACCTGGAGAACAAAAAAATAGGAAGAAAATACCTTAGGGCAACTCTATCATTATTGATTGAAAGACTGCTGACTTCGTAGAAAATAGTTGGAGAAATGAACTTCATAGACATCAGCAATGGCTAAGTCGTGAGGTTTGCTTACTAGGAAGATTATGTAAGAGCAATGACTAAGAGACCAAGAACTATTCTAGAACACTACTTACATAGACAGTATTAAGAGTATTATGTTTGTTAAAAAAAATATTCAAATCTTAAAGATTATATTATTAGTTATAAAAAGTTCATATGAGAAATAAATAAATCTTTTAAATTTTGAATTCTATTAATTATAAATAATTTAATATAAAGTAAATAAAATTTTTGAAACTTAAATCTTATTAATTATAGACGAATTAAATAAAAAATAAATAAATCTTTTATATATATTGCTTAAATAAAAAACAGAATGATTTCTATGTATACCAAAACAATGATAACTATGTGCATTATTATTTCCATATAACCAATATAAATCTAGCATTACATTGACAAAGCAAAGAAGATTATTTTCTGTAAATTTTTTTTTCGCCATTCATGATATCAAAACTAGCTAATTAGCTTAACCACAGGACATTTTCATTATCTTACATTTTTCTTTAAATATTGAAGCAGCAGAAGACAACTTTTGTCCATCATAAATTGAGATAGATGCATTTTGCTATTAATTTCATTTCCATCCAACAACTAGGTGTGCTGGCACACTAACCCCCACCACATTTAGCATACTCTCTTGTCTAGAGGAAACACACCATCCCACTTCAACATAACATATTAAGAACTTTTTTTCCTTCTCTATTCAATGACTAATAGCGAGCTTAATATCAGAACCACTTTTAGTGGAATCCTTTGAGGTTTTGATGGCTTCAAACCCTATGTTATCCCTTACTCATTTCCAATTTAATAATTATTCACTCTAAATTCTAGCACATTGGTTAAATGATAATAATTATCAAGAATGGCATCAATCTATCTTACTGGTAATTAAAGGGAGAGAAAAGATGGATTACTTGACTAAAACAAAGGTAATGCATGAAAAAAACTCGGTAACTTATAGTGCTTGCAAAATAAAAAATTCTATTTTAATGACATGATTAATTAGTTCAATAGATCCCAAAATTGAGTGACCAACTTTTTTATCAAACAATAAAAAAATGTGGCACTATATAGAATATGCATTCTAACCTTGACAATATTTTGTAAAATTTTGATATCAATTATGCTATGTGAAATACTCAATAAGATAACACATCTATCACAAATTATTTTAACATGTTCTCGAAATTATGTCAAGACATTTTATAATGTAAAGTAGAAATTTACTAATAGCGCTATGTATAGCAAAATGTTGGATGAAAATCAGATCTTTGAATTTTTACAAAGTTCAAATAAAAACCTTAATGAAATTCGTAGATATATCTTTGACACAAGACCTCTGCCGACGTTGAAAGAAGTATGTTTCAAAGTAAGACATGAGGAGTAAAAAATAAGCTCTAAAAATGGTTATAGATATTATGTCTCATGAAAGAGCTTTGACAACAAATCATAATAAAAAGAATAATTAGAGAGAATAAATACTATAATGTGGGCATTAAAATAAACCTTATCACACATAATATATGTTGAAAGATTCATAATAAATTAATACATTAAAAACCATGAATTCAAAGAACGAACAATAAGATTGCATATATAACATAACATAACATAACCCCAAAACCATTTACAACAAAACAAATGGATGTAGTTAATAAATTACTAAATCTTCCAAAAGCTATTTAGGAGTTCGAACTTGCATTAACTCTAGCTACTCTTAAAACTCAAAAAAGTAAACCAAAATTAATCTTTTTTCATCTTTTTTTTATAAAAGCTCATGTGATAAGTGAATTATAAACACAGCTATGCTCTACAATGGGGCTTATGAACTCTACAAAGATGATATTGAGATCAATGAAGCAAACAAGTCAACATGTAATGCTACAAGATATAAGTTGCAACGTCTTTTGACTTAAAATTAAGTTTAATATTTTATATTTCAAAATTGAAATACAATCCATTATTTATAAGATGATCAAATATTCAAATTATCCTAAAACATTTTTCTTTTAATTATAAATTTTAAGATTTGACTTCAAAGAAGATAATTGATAATGCAAAGGAGTAAAATGATCTTTATCATCTATCTAATCTTGACTCTCTTTTAAAATCTAATACATCTATTACTTTTTCTACTTTTTTTTAATTCGCATGTCAAATTTTGGCATAATCAATTAGCACTTTCAAGTTTTCCTTATTAGAAAAGTTTGTACCCTCAGTTTTTTTATCAATAAAGATCCCTCTTAATTTCATAGTGACCGTTTTATTTTAGCAAAATAATCAAGTATATTATCCTTCTCAGCCTAACAAATCATCAAAATTATTTCATCTCATTCATAGTGATATATGGGATCTATCTAAAATACCAAATCTAGCAGGACATGTTTTGATATATTTATCAATGATCACACTCGTATTTTCTAGGTATATATAATGAGAGACAAATCATAAGTAAACATTATATTTAATTTTATAAACTTATTAAAAATGTCTTACAGTTCATCATTCATATTCTTCATATAAATAATGAAAGGAATCCCTAAAGAACTATCTCAAAATCTTGACAAGCATGATATGCTTCACCAATACTTTCGTGCCTCTACCACCTTAACAAAATGATGTTACAATAAAAAAACATCAATTGAGATTATAAAATTGATAATATGTACCACAATCTTTTTGGGGAGAAAGCATTTTTTACATTAGTTTATCTCATTAAATGTTTATCATAAAACATTTTAAAGTATGATACCCTTCATAGTATATTATCATCTACCTTCTCATTCTCTTCTGTTTATAACTCTTTCACTTCATATTTTTGGATGCATTAACTTTATTTATAATGTTCAATCTAATAGAGATAAACTTAATCTCAAGATTCTTAAGTATGTCTTTGTTAGTTAATCATAAACACAAAAAAATTACAAATGTTAATTCATTTTTAAAATATTTTCTTAATTTATGTAATGTCTCATTTAATGAAACTAAAAAATTTTATTTTCAAGTTTCTCTATAAGGGGAGAATAATAAACAAGGAGACAAATAATAAGATTCCTTCATTTCCATGCCTATACTAGAATTATATCAACCCCAGTCTATTTTTACTCATGTCTTAAGTCAAGGGAGAGTTTAACTAAAAAATTTAACAATGAATCTTGGTTTACTCCAAAAGAACAAAAGTTCTAATGTTATCCCAGTAATCTGAATTGTTGGCAGATTCATTTATTGCTGTAAGATCCTACAAGTTTAATTTTGTATATAATAAGTGTGATTGAGAAAAAAAAAATGTGCACAAATTTGTACTGTTGATTCCTAATATAATAAAATTAGTATTTTGAGAATTTGACAATTTAAAATAAGATATTCAAATATTTTATTACATCTAAAACAACATATCAATTTACAAAATAACTTTTTCATCAAAAAAAAAAAATTACAACATAACTCAAAATTTTGATTTGAAGATATTGTTAAAAGGAGGTCATAACTAGGAATCCAAATATATATATTTTAAAATTTTCAAAAATCAAATTTCAGTAGTTAAAAAGGGATTAAATTATTATCTTTTTTATTAATAGCTGTGAGATTTATCCTCTATTTTAAACAGCTATATGGTTTTTTCCTTGCCTTGAACTGCAAGCTAAGGGGGCAGTTTTGTCTTTGGAACTTAAGCTTTATCCTTACAAGGCTGTTTTGAGATTAAGAAGGTATTTTATGGGTTGTTGCTTGCATGCTAAGCTTTAGCCAGGGGAGCTTGGAATTTGATGTGAAGGTGTTGCTGCAGCCAGCTGTGCTGAAGTTGTTGGAAGCTGTTTGTTGCTGCTACAGAAGGTGTTTAATGGTTCTTGTGGTTTGGGAAGCTGCTAGATGCTGTACCACCATAGGAGGAACATACGAGGAGAAGCTGGGCTATTTTCAGCAAAGGAGTGCTTGGATTGACCTGCTGCTGGAGGAAATCAGCAGCTGCAGCAAGCTGAGGAGAAAAAGAAGGCTGTAGGAGGAGCCATTGGCTGGAGTGAAGAAAGTTCAGCTACTCAGTATAAACAGATTCTGGATTCTGCAGTGAGAAATCTTTGGGAGCTGCTGTAGATTCCTGAAGATCAAGGATACAGTTGGAGGTGGAACACAGCAAAAGCAAGAAGTTTTAGAGCTGTACCAGGAGTGCAAAGATGAAGCTGCAGTTGTTAAAGGAAAAAAAAAAAAAAACAGCAAGATGGTGTTGCAGCAAGCACGAATAGTCAGGAAAGTTTGCTGAAAAGATTTTAAGCTGCTAAAAATCATGAGGAAAGGTAGCAAGGTATGGTTTATGTAGGATTTATACAAATTTTAGTTTAAAATTTATTTCAACTATGCTTGAAGAAAAATAATTAAGTTACTAAGACTTTGTTTTGAAATTTTAAGTGATTAAACTTGTGTTAAGCTGAAATTTGTGAGGATTTGTTTTTATTTGATGTGTTTTATCAAGATAATTATAATAATATCATAAGATTTAACGATACTTGCATTTGGGAATTTTGAGTATTTAGTGAAGTAATTACATGTGAATATAGAGAATCAGAGAAAATCTAGTGCTTTGAGCACAATAAGAACTAAAAAAGATGATATTAATATAAGAGATCCTGTTGTCATAGTTGTGCATGATTTTTCTTATGTATAACACAAAGAAAAGAAAAATTTAATAAGAACAACTCCCAAGAATCTAGATAGATGAAATTAATGTACAATAATATAACTATATATGTAGACTTATTATCATGTCATCTTTTAATGATGCAATATATTTTGATATTCATTATAGAACGCAGTTGGTATGTTATGATATATGTTATAAGTATGAAAACTATTTAAATATACATATAAATATACAGACGCACGTATGCACGCACGCATGCACACACGTACAGATGGACGAATGAACGGACATACATATGTATGTACATAGATATATATATATATATATATATATTTAATTTAATTCATATAATAGAATTATCAAAACAAAAGAAATAAGAAAAATGATAGAGAATAAATGATAAGAAAAAGAACAAGATATAATAGACTATAAAAGTCTTATGTACATGCACTTATAGTGTTATATTATAATTTATAGCATAGTTAGATACTATAATATAAAATGAAAGAAGAATTAATTTTGTAATTTTTCTAAGATATTATTTCATGACTTCCATAATATATATCTAACCTACAATGTATGATGCTAGGCTTAATAGACACAAGTAATACGTTATACTATGTTACAATATTAAACATTACTTTCTCTATTATCATTAGTATTTTATTCAAGATTTGATTGCAGAGATGATACAATTGAGATGTCCACAACTAATGCTGATACTTTAAACAAAATCTGATATACTAAAAATATAATATGATTAATATGACCAAATAGCTACAAAATGCCTTCAAGCTAAAGTCTAGTTGCAATACAATAGGATATCAAATGAAATAAGATATATATTGGATAAGATGACATAGAATTAGGATAATAGTCATTTAAAAATTTTGGGTCATACATTATTGAAAATATGTAAAAAAAAAAAGAGAGAATGATGAATAAAATAATTAACTTATGATTATAAAAGATAGTATTATGATTTATTATATAAATAATATAAACTATTCACTTGTTCATATATATGATAAAGAACTTACTATTTATTATTCGATTATAATATATTTACTTATATAAGTATTACAGAGATGTCATGTCTGTTTTTATTATTATTTATTATAGTTATTTTATAATAAAATATTTTTATTGATAAATATTAACCTATTGAATTTTATACAATCCATTTCTTAATAGAGGGACATATGATCCAAGTAAATTGATATAAGAAAGATACTCATGTCTTATATATTTTAGCATTATATCTCATATGTTGGTATTAAGATCCTGTTTTGATAGGTACGCATGTGTTAAGTACAACAGTAGTTTTAGAAAAAGTTTTAAAAATGGTTTTAAATTCAATTTTATGGTCATCATCACTTGATTGTTAGATTTGCATCCTCTATGTTATTGGTATACCATGCCTTAGCCCAATCTATTATGATTATTTGTATTATCGACTAGAAAGAATAGACAAAGTTATACCGTAGTATCAAAAATCAATTGATAAACTTATAGGCTCTATGAGTGGGACACACTTGTACAACATGTACAAGACATCTGCTAATCATGAGTTATAAAATTTTAAACATGCATATTTGAAAATCATTGAAAAAGGATGCTAGAACAAAAAGAGAATTATAAAATACTTAACCTTAGAATATGGATAAAGGACAAATATTAAACAAGAATCACATAATAAGAAAGTTCCAATACAATTGATATCTTCTTTTTAGCATATAAAAATACTAGAAGAAAGTTTCCTAATAAAATAATTAATCAATTCTATTGCATTTATCCTCCTTATTTTATTGGAGGATCAGATCCCCTTGTAGTAGAGCAATAAGTAAAATAGATGAACGAAGTCTTTAGTGGCATAAATTATCTAGAAAGCAAAAGAATTCCTTAGCTACTTTTGTATAACAAGATGATGCTAAGGATTTGAGAATAACACCATTGGATTCACTTCTGTCATAAACTCATTAGAAATCTCATAGATAAAGTTTGTTGATGACTTAAAAGATTGTACAATTTTATGTCTACAAAAAAACATGAGGATTTAACAAGCTTAATTCAGAATGATCCGTCGATTATAAAATATGAGGGAAATGCACTACATTATAAGACATACTCCATATATGATTGGCTCTAAAGAAAGATGATGTTTTATGTCCTATATGGTTTTAAGACATGAACTCAAAGTTGCCCTAATTTTCCTCAGAATAAGTAGAGAATGCAAAATTAACTAAACAAGATTTGCGAGTTTTGAAGTCCCAAAATGGGTAAGAGAAAAAGAAAGAAGAACCCTTGATCTGCTTGCAAGAGTAGCTAGTAGAGGCCAAACTACAAGCAAAGGTAGTCAATCGAGAGGTCATTTCAACATTTTCTAGTCTTAGTAGTACTTAATTGTAGAGCATATTGTTCATTAATTGCTAAGCATAGTATTTGACCTATGAAACTACATTATTTGTTAAACTATCAAACAGACATGAAATTAGAGCTAAAAAAATATGTTCAAGAGTATATAGAAATTCAACGAAAAAAATTTTCATTGAACCAATAATATTTCTTTTGATAGAATTTAACATCATATTAGAAATAGATTGATTAGTTGAACACCAAGTTAAAATTGATTATTTAAAGAAAGAAGTAAAATTGAGAACCCTATATGAGAAGAAATAATTTACTATTAAAAAGGAAGAAATATACTTTTTATAGCGGTGTTAAACGCACAATAGTTATCTAAAGGAAGTAAAAGGGTCTTGTTATCTATACTTATTATAAATCAAATATTTGAAAATCATCATGATGTTCCAATGGTTTGTGGGTGTTCGTATGCGTTCTAGTGAATTACTTAGGCTTCCTCTAAATAAGAAAACTGAATATAAAATTCGATTATCACCAATAGTTGAGCTTATATCTAAAACTTCATATAAAATGACATCTGTAGAATTATAGAAAATAAAAATTCAAATTCAAAATTTGTTAAGAGTTTTATTAGACTCAACGTATTTAAATAAAAAACATATATTTTATTTGTAAAAAAAAATAATAGCATTAGAATATGCAAGTACAAAGAATAAACAAACTTATTATTAAAAATAAGTATCTCTTATTAATAATAGATGATTTATTTAATCAATTGTAAAATATTAAAATATTTTCTAAAATAGATATAAGTTCTAATTATTATCAGTTAAAAATAAAAAAATATATCTAAAATTATTTTTAAAACAAAATATTAATATTATGAATTTATGATGTTGCTATTTGGTTTAACTAATACACCTACAACTTTTATAAATGTTATAAATAGAATATTTAAAGAGTATCTAAATCAATTTGTGATTTTTTTATTGATGATATTATGATATATTCAAAAAAAATTATAGATCATTTTAAGCATCTGCATATTGTACATCAAACACTAAGAGAAAATCAATTATAAGCTAAATTCTCAAAATGTGAATTCTAATTATCTCAAATTGCATTTTAGGATATAAAATTAGTACTGAAGGGAATTTAGTGAATCCATAAAAAAATTCAATGATCGTAAGCTGAAGTCAAAAATTTTTTATGTTTAGTAAGTTATTATCAAAAATTTGTAAAAACACATTTTCTCATATTAATTTTCTTTTAACAAAATTTACTAAAAAAACAATGAAATCTGAATAAGATTATTCTTAGAAGAAAAGTTTTAAAAGCTGAAAAAAAAAATTAACATCAAAAGTAATAACTTGTGCCACTATAAAACTAGAATCCCATAAAAAAGCTTATTCAATTCATGATCTAAAATCAACATTTATTTTATTTGTCTTGAAGATCTAGATTCATAATTTTTAAGGAGTGAAATGTTCAGCATCAACTAAAAATCAAAATTTGAAATTCATTTTTACTCAAAAAGAACTCAATTTGAGACAACAAAAATTATAATTTAGAAATAAACTATTATATTTGAATGACAAATGTAATTATTGATGTATTGAGCAAAAAAGTGCACATCAATTTGATTAGGCTCAATCTAATAAAAAATTGATAACATTTGAAATTAACAAGTTCCAATTAAAGAAGGAGACATAGAGAAATATGAAAATATTGTATCAATTAACTATTAAGCTTGAACAGATATAATCCATTAAAGAATACCAGCTTCAAAATATAAAATATCAAAATTTAATTAAAAAATCTAAAAATAATTAGGTCCCTAATTTCACTCTCGATAAGAATGATATACTGAGATTTTATGGTTATTTGTGCATACTAAATCATCAATAATTAAAACAGTTATTATTAAAAGTTCATAACTCCAAATATGTTTTTTACCTTAGAGGAATCAAAATATTTTAAGAATTATCGTAGAATCATTGGTGGTTTGGTATTCAAAGAGATGTAACAGAATAAGTTAGAAAATATTTGATCAATGACTTAAAAGAATAACAAAAATCTAGTAAATAGTTTTAACCTTTGTCCATTAATGAGCGAAAATGGGAAACCATAAACATGAACTTTTGGTTGGTTTGCCTAGATCATTTGTATGACAAGAGTGCATATAGATGATACTTGATGGATTAACCTAATTTATACATTTCTTGGCAATAAAAAATAATATATTCAATAAAAATATGACCCAAATTTATATGTAACAATTTGTAGATTGAATGATATATCAAAAAAAATTTATCAAATAGAGATCACAAATTTACATATTTTTAGAATAAAGTGTATCAACATTTTGGTATACATTAGAAATTTTGTACTACATTTTGCTCTCAAAAATAACCAAATAGAAAGAACAATTAAAATTTTAAAAGATTTATTGAGATAGTGTATCAATAGTTAGCTTTTACCTATCTCTTATACAAAAAAAACACACCCAAGTAAATTCATGATCATTTTGCACCATTTTACCTACATAACACTGCATAACCATCCAACATAATAGAGTGCATACATCACTTTTACATAAGATACGGTTCATAAAGGACATCTTAAATAAATGATCTATTTAAAAAATAAACAATAACCCTGATTAAAAAAAATTATCAGCATGTGCATCATACGAGGCAAAATGATAAAAATAATTCCAAAGACTAGATGGAACATGCTAGCATAAAATAAGACAAATTACCTTTTCAAATAGACCCATTATATCATTCTTTGTATTCGCCTGTGATTTCACGGAAGCAACAGGCTGCGTCATGGATAATGAATCTTTGAAGAGGTCCTCAATTCCTGTGGCAGATTGGCTCTTATTTTCAACTGACTTTGCCACAGTGTTCTTTCCTGCAGCACTAGCTGCATCAGCAGCTGTTCATTGTAAAATGCAAGCAGTCAATTAAAGAAGTAAAGTAGAAGATTTTACTATTTTGATACCAAAAAAGTCAACAAGCGATTTGCAGAGAAGATAAGGTTGAAAAACAAAAGCAGACACATCTGTGATTATAGTTGAAGAATTGAAGTAAAGGCAATCTACGAAGAACTAATACAAATGGTGCAGTAAAACATACACTGGAATCCTGCCCATAAATTATTTTCAGATGACAATGATTCTGATCCATTGCCAATTGAACTCTCCATTGAAAGCAAATTAAAAAGATCTGTAGCATAATCAACTTTTTGATTTGGGGCAGGTTCAGTCGGTGGGGAAGAATTCGTTGGTAAATCCAATTTAGTAGAGTGGATATTAGCTTGAGCAGGTGTGCTATCAATATTTAAGGATGTAATCTCAGGATGCTGTGGAGCGTCAAACTTTGGCAACAGTGGCTCAGCTTTTGCTTCATGAGAAACCTGGTTCGGGTCATACAAAGCCGGTTAAAGATAAATGAAATCTTTCCATGAAGTAAAAAAGAAGCAAATAGATGGTGTGCAAAAAAAAAAAACGAAAACAAAACAAAAAGAAAAAAAAAAGGGAATATTCAAACAATGAAGCATAAGTTGAAAACATCATTAATATTGGAGCAAACCGTGGCGAATAGTTATATATTCAAATCAAGAATATAAATAAATAAATGCTGAAAGTACCAAGAGACTACCAAAACCATAGCATCAAGACAGAATAGTCTGCAATTTTAAAAAAGAAGAATGCTGGAAGTTTGAAATAGTATCTCACTAACAAATTAGGTGAAAAGGCATATAGGTTTGACAACTTGTGTAGAAATAAGTTAGCCCTTGGAAAGGGTTAACAACGATTTTGATTAGTTATCATGGCATGAATTCGATGTGTTAACTTACATGGCAATGAAAGGGGAAAACATTTAAGCATCAAGCAAAGCACATCCTCAACCCCATGTTACCAGTGTTGAAAGCACTACGCAGCTAAGAGAAGTTCTTTGAAACTAGAAAATTTATGTATTCAAAATTGGTTTGGGTTGTTTGATTGCCTCGCTCGCCACATAAAGTATGTGCATCCAGGTGCACGTGCAAATAACTGTTATTTTAAGTTGATAAATAATTCCATATTTAATGCAAGGAAATAGCATTTAATTCTGCTTGTTTTACAAGAATTGCATCATTATATCATGCCACACCATACCTGAACCTAATCACAGAAGCTAAAAGCATCCTTAAAAAATTGTTACCAATTCCCTTTACCTAAAATGTTGTTGTTGCTTACTTGGTTTCTAGCTTAAAATTCCACTTTTTAATCAAAATCAACAGAGTACTAGAATTCTAGTTATCATTGTGTGAACCTTGAGATTGCTGACACAACTCCACATGAAAATATCTAATCTAAAGAAATAATACATTAAAGCAAAAGTTTAGCCAGACAAAAATACATACTGTGTTTCCTTTAGCAGGTGATTTTGCAGCCACTGTAATGTTCTTCTTTAAAACATTTGCTGGAGCGGTATGATGCTCCTCCACGGATCCTATGCTATTGCTATGCCTATGCCCACCCAAATCCATAGACTTGTTCTTTGATTCATATGTTCTTTCATCTTGTGCCTTTGCAGATCGAGACGTTGCATCTTTGGGTATCCATCTTTTGTCATCATATCTGGCCATATTTTTTTCATTGCAAAGTCATTGAAAAAAAAATTAACAAACTGAAGCATTTATTGGAATAGAGAAGTTGTAACAAAATATCTAGAATGAATAGAATAGAAATGTGTACTTTGCTCGAATAAAATTTTCAATTCCAACTCTGTCATAGTTCGGAGGAAGTTCTGCTTCCCAATAACTATTGGACTTCTCATTTCCCATCGCTGCAACAAATTAGCCAAGACAAAGGAGATTAAATAATCCAGGTTACGTTCTAAGATTGTCAGCTCATCAAATTGCTTAGGGCAGATATTTATTTACATTGGATAAATGCAACCTGTTCTGGAAGCCATGTATCCAGTGTAGCAGATCTCACCTACCATTACCAAAAGAACAAAATTTGAAGTAACACAATTGGTTATGACAAAAGAAAATATGGAAAAAATATTGAAAGCAATAAAATAAACGAACAAGAGCCTGGATCCATCAGTAAATTCTTAACAAAACAATGAAAACATAACTTGTTTCATCACTCAATGCAACTGACCTTAGATATGTGAACCCCAAGACTCCTATGGATTCCGGAGCACTGCATGCATATAAAAATGCCCAAGTTTACACTTGCCCATCGTGGACCTCTGCAAGAAGGTGGCAAACAATGAGATGAACCATCTAACTTTTCAATGGGAATACAAAAATGAGGACCCATCATCCTTTTTGAAGATTATAAACAAAAGTGTAAACACAGCCACATGTGCATTGCTACTAGTAAGACTCATATTGATCTGAATTGCAACCAGTAAGACTCACAGTTTACACTTCCCTCTTTCCTCTAACAATTTCACTCTCCTCACCAAAACAAGCTCACCCCTTTGATCTGAATTGCTACCAGTAAGCCTCACAGTTTACACTTCTCTCTTTCCTCTAACGATTTCACTCTTCACACCTAAACCACTTCGCCCACTCTCTTTCTCCTATGCTAACGCATGTTCATGTAGAAGTCAGGATCTCATAAATCCTTTACCTGCCTTGTTCCAACAAACTCATGATTACACACATGCAATTGTTGGACTAAACATCAAAGAATAGAAACAGGAATCGCATCAATGTGTAGTCACAGATGCACAAAGATATGCATATCAAAATGATTCAGAATCAGGTAAGAGGATGCCTCCTCCCTCCATGACCAATAAAGCTGTTATTATCAAAAATACAGCCATTAAATACATTTGCATCTCTAGTGTCTATAAATGATAAGAACACCACCCCAAACAATGCCCACAAATTGAGTCCACTCACACTGTTTTTTTCCCTTTGCCTCTCTGCAATCTTCAACGTGGCATGGAACAGTTACAACAAAACTAAATATGCATTCAATCTCCCATCAATTACATCCTCCTAATCTTCCTCATTCCTACAATTACACAGGACTTGATTGTGCATGCACAAGAAAGAGAAAGGTCTCAGGAATGGATCAATTATATATGCGATTGACAGGCCATGTAAAGAATGCCAGCTTAACTTCATTATAATCAACAACCCTATTTAAGAAACCACTATGGAAGGACATCACTATAATTGAAGGGGACTTTGGTGCAATGATAAAGTTATCATGAATTCAAGTTGTGAAAATAGGCTGCTACAAAATGTTCAGCAAAGCGAATAGACCTTTCGGGTATAAACTTTCTGTGGACCTCATATGCAAGAGCTTTTGTAGCTCTAAACAAGCCCATTTTTTATTGAAAGTTTAATAACCACAAAAATCTTGTACTACAATGAATTTATTGTATCCTTGGTTGTTGTACAACTTTTTTGACACGTGTTGGTTTTACTAATATTTTTTCTTGAATATTTTTCAGACATGTACCTAATAAGATTAATTCAATTGAGAACTTTATCAATTGATTCATTGAACAATCCATAAGCGAAAACATACTGAAGAGTGTTGGTGGTTTTGATTATGCTTGACTCAACTTGCAAATTATAGAGCCATTTATTTTAGATCTGAATGGAATAGTTGCCGATCTATAGCTCATCTTCTACACTTTATTTTATGTTAGAATTCTTAAATCTACACTTGATATTTATATGATACATAAAGTTATATTCATACTACTTGTATATACATAATTGATGAGATTTTAATGCATATATTTAATACATATTTATTTACACATAAATATGTCTTAATGAATATTAGACATATAGGTTTGTATATGCATGAAATGATCAACTTTCATAGTTTGCAAGAACATCAATTGTTGCATATTAGATAATCTTATTTGTATAAGTTCACCTTCTTGCAAAAAACAACTAGATGTCTCATGTGATTAGATGAAGTGTCGATTACGAGTAATCTTGTGCTATATGCATTAATTATTTTGTTCGTGGAAGTATGATATCCTTATCATACAAGTACGATGTTGATTTACCCGAGAGATGAGCGTTAAGTTTTAGAATTATTAATCTTTGTAAAGTATGATATTAACTTTCGTAGTTTTATAATATATTCTTTTGGAAGATCGAACATAGAGTCAGACCAAACAATATAAGTATAGTGTTCGAGAGATTTGGAGTTAATATGTTTCATATAGTATGATGGACATCATCATATATGTATGATAAATATATTAGTATTTTGAGAGTTGTAAACTTAGGCTATGATGAAATTAAATTTTTATTGTACCTTGTATGATACCATTTTCGTACAAATATAATACAATTTTACCCAATAACCCTATTTTTAGACTTACGTAGTTAGAAAGTTGAATTCCTTTGATATAACTTTCAAACAAGTACGATATTTATACTTGAGATATTTGGTTTTGAGATTTAAACATCTGAGTGATTTTGTGTCGTAAAAGCATGATCCACTAATTATATGAGTCCAATCCCCATGGTCAATATAAGTAAGCTTGTTATAGGAGTCATCGTAGTAAACGATCTTAAATCATACAAAAAATTCTCAAGATCAAAAAAATTGAACTAAAGAGAGTTTATGCTATTCGTATTTGTACGATGTCCTCATCGTATCAGTACAATATCTTGTGTGCTTAGAAATCAATAGATCAGACAAACACATGATCAAGGCAATCCTTATTACTCATCACCTATGTACAATGCCTACATCATAATTGTACAATAAATCGCCAAAACTTGTAACGACTAGTTTCAACTTCTTGAAAATAAGATTTTAGTCGTTGTTCTTGCATAAACCATCCTTAAGCAATTAGATGGTATAAATAGGAGAGTATTTTTAAAGAGAATAAGCTAATGAATAAGTGGATTAATCAACTTGCATATCCTTGAGAAGTGAAATAGAACTGTGCTGTAGGAAAAGCTATACACAATGAACATCCTCTTGCTCCTGCTACTGCATTCCGAGTTTTGCTTGTATCTTTACCTCAACAATTGCACCAAAGCTTCACATCATGATTAGCAACATCTCTCCAAAGCATTTAGTTTTGTGCTATATCATTTTCTCAAGTAAAATGATATAAGATCTTGAATGTACTTTTTATGTGTTGGAATCTTGTAAACATATTTCTGACCTCGATTGAGTGAGGTCAACCCTTGTCTGGCTACGACAAAAATGAAGTGAAATTTATATAGGTTGAATCACTTGGTTAGAGCAAAAATAGAAGTGATTGTTGTTTAGGTTTATCCCATGTGACTACCACAAAACGAAAGTAGATTATAGTACAAGTCTAACCATTTGACAAATGGTGGATGTAGATTCGAGCTTGAATCGAACCACCTAAAAATCGTATTGTGTTGTTTACTTCTTGTAGTCTTAAACAAAAATTTTCTAAAATAAACAACTTTTCTAAAACTTGTTTACAATAGCTATTAAAATCAATTAAAATCGCGAAAGAATTTCCACTATAAGATTACTTGAATTGTTGAATTTGGTTTGAGGAAGCAAATATCCTAACAATTGCACTTGAAATTGACGTTATTGTATTTATACAATTCACACCCCGACCCTCTTGTGAACATCTCACTCTCTTGTTTATCGACAAAATTATGATAAAAGATGACCATATGCATACAGGTTCTAACATAAGTATTCATAAGAAATAGAGTGATTAGCATTGCAAGATTGCAAGGTCAAGCACTTCGAAACAGGAATGAATATTCAAAATTGCATTTGCAGCACTATCATGCATGTTTTGTGAAAAAAACTTATCAATTACAACTTAGGTTTGGAAACAAAAATAGTAGGGAAAGATTATGGAATAATACCACGTAAATTAAGTGTAAATATGCAGACGCATAACCTATAACTTACCAAAGAAACCCAAGTAGAAGAAACAAAAAGCAGTCTTTTCATAGACAGGTATTTAAGCTCAATATACTAATCAAAGCAGATTCTAAAGGTACTAAAGAACAAAGGCAATTCTCAGCTACAAAAGTATGTAAAATTCCACATCCTCACTTAGTCTTGCAATCAGCACATTCCCTATTCTCTGGTAATTTGAGAAGTCCCTCCAATATCTGCAAAGAATTTGAGAGAAAAAACAGAAATATTCATAATTGAAAGAATGAAGATCAACTGCTTAATGAAGTGCTCAACGAAAATCGTAGAACAAGTTCAATTCACGTGTTCACAATTACATAAAGAAATACACAACAAGCAGATTCAAATCAACAAAAAATGAAGAATAAAATAGCTATATGCTATGCTTATTGAATTAAAAGATATACAAAACACTCCGAGGGCATATTAATGTAGTGCTTCAGAAATGCATCAGAAAGAATACAAGGCTATGTTTATATATTTTTTTTAGATATTACAACAGCACATGCAGAGGATACTCTTCTGCAACCAACACCAATCCTGATATTTTCTCAAACAAATCCGTGTCTAATTAACACTATTTTATCTCCAGAAAATAACAGAAGCTTCATGGAAATGTACACAGAATAACTGTAAAGTGCAAAACAACAATCCTTTGGAGCCAATTTACTATCAGTATTTCCAATAACTGAATTATAAAAAGCACAAAAACCCAAAAGGCAACCATAAAACTATGAAATAATGCTATAAATTGTTTTTTGAAATTGTTCTGTCTGCTAGCTTCAAGAAAATTAAGCATATAACTTAGAAAAAAAAAACCCATTCAATCTTTTTTCTCATTACAAGTACGTAACTTTTAATGTGGATACCAGGCATACTATGCCTACATGGCTTCTATATGGCTGGATGATCCATTCGATACTGATGGTCACGAATGCAATTACTATCAACAACCAATGAGTACTGTTGATGTCTAATTCTTACTAACACTGCAATTATTATAGCTGTTACAGTTGCCAGCCAAGGGAAGAGGTATTGTTTAAAGTCAGATGTTTTGATTTTATTTGTTTCATTTCTACTAGATTTTGAATTCTTTGCATCTATTTATCATATATGGTTAATGGAAGTCAGAATGAATGGACTGTGCTCTTTCTCTGTAAACCATAACATAAGGTTCACCAAAATCATAACATATGTACTATGCCAAATGGTATGTCAAATTGTATCATACACTAGTAAAGTTCTACTTTTGATTTTCAGATTTTGTTTTCTTTATGTTGGGAACAATTACAAACGGGAGTGGATCTTATTTGATCATGCATGAATAAAGGAGAACCCAACTTACTAAAGAACTCTATAAATAAATGGACATGTAAGTGTAATAAAAAACGGTAATGACTACTTAATTTTCACCAAAACTAGGGTATCCAGATTTTTTCTCTCTCTTGCTGAGTGAGATCGCAGCAAACTTCGTGAGGATGAATGATGATGCCAAAGGGGTAAGAGAGCATGCTTACTGATCTGCTACTACTGTACAAGTTGTTTATTATTAACTATAATAGTTAATTTGAGCATTATGAGCATATTTTAGCTTTAGAAAACCAGATTTGCCAATGTTGCCTATTATTTGGGAAGATATGCATCTAATATGTTTGTAGTACGAAAATGGATGCATGGGTCATTATCTGTCCATCATTTACATCTAATATATTTGCAGTACGAAAATCGAATCCAGAGAGGATTATCTGTCCATCAAAGTGAACTACACTACTTGAAATATCTACCAAATAGTTGTTGGACTAACCATAGATAAATATGATAGAACTTGCTGAAAGATTTCTCCCAGTTTATGAAAAATGATTTACTTTGTGCTTTTTCTCTTCTAAACATGGGGGGCATTCATAGGGAAGATGAGAATTTGCACTAAACCATATATTTGATTTTCAAGAACTTCTGAGATTTTCTAACCTCTCGGATTTTGTGGTACTTAAATGGACAAAGAAATGTATCTTTTCTTTCAAAATGATCTATGTGAAATTTTGCCATCCATAATATTATGAACTAATACAATGGCAAAATAGGACAAACAAATTAAAATAATTAATATTTTAAAAACCTAACCTACCCAAATAATCCTTTCCTTGATTTGTCCAAGAAGCATTGACTTGAGATTAATCTTCGATAATTTCTCAATTGTTATTGATCTTATTTAACTCTGGTTTTGAAAGCATGAGCATCTTTATGCATCATCAAGCACCTTGATTCCTAAAATAATGTTGTAGGGATTGGTTATGAGCAATGCCAAAACCTGAAGATAAAACATTGTTATCTTTTACAATTCAATTGTCCATTCCGCTTTTCATCAAGGTTTTTATTAGAGCTTATGATTAGAGTTAGGCTCACGCAATGTCCACTTATCATCTATTTTTTGTGTTTATATAAATTTTCCTTATCATTTTAAATTTTCAATTCTATGTTAACATTTCCTTTTTCTAGCTTGCTTAAGCCAGGTTAATTTCACATAGTATCACTTATTAGTTTAGATTTGACTCGTCTGTGTTTCTCTGTTTTCGATGAGCTACATCATATGTTTAAAACTCCATAATCCTACCACACCCATGCAATAATAGCAACTTGTATCATAGAGCAGTTGCAACGAAAAATAAGAAACTCACCAAAGTAGCAGGTTGAGCCTCTTTATTGTTCTTTGTTGTTGTCTGCGATAGCATTTTCTTTTTTATTCAATAGCACACATGGAAAGTCACTTCATGGATTCCATTCATAATTATCATCACCATGCATCACACATACCTATCATGGTTGACCCTATACATAAGGCCTCAATGGATATCTTAAACCATTTAAAAAACCTATTTCAGTCAAGATGATAATTGTTGTTACACATGAGGACATGATTCAAGATCATAGTGCTCCCATTAAACTTGAGGGTCATCAAAAGAATTTGGGTCCAGTCTATGTGCTAGACCAACCAGTAAAGTCTATATCTAAAGAGAAGAACATAATGATTGTTAAGATAAAGCCCCAACTTCTGACAGTAGTTTGGATCCCAAGGTACACATATTGACTTAGAGGCTAGTATAAACCACTACATGAAGTATGAGATGATAAATGAATGCCCAGGTTCATGATCATGACACCTAGTTTCCTAAGCTTGTCTTTATATACATAATCTTAAGTGTCAACGTAGATAACAGCACCCTACAAAGGCTTTGGAGACCATGGGTTAAAATTGAGAGATAAGTACGTGACTATCTCAAAAAATAGTTCTCTTGAACAATTGCAAAAAGTGTTCCAAGGAGCGAAATCTGTGACTAAGTACAATTAAATTTGATGAGTTTATAATAAGATGTGGGTAAAGGAGAAGGATGATATGGGTATATTGTATATGTTTTGTGTTGATCTTAAAGGAAAATATAAAAAGAGTCATTCATGAGAGGTGGAACATTCAAGTTGTTCATTATAAGACATTGCATAGAACTTAAGTTTTTATAGTCATAATCCCACAAATGGTGGCATTATTAGTGTTTCACAAGGTTCTACATTATGACTATGAAGGAGAAAAAATTACTTTCTAAGATTGTCAAGTCAAGCCCTCACTAGACCACAGATTAAGTGTATGAGATAAAAGAGAAAAAGATACATTACAGCAACTTGACCCTCATGGCTTATTGCAATTGGTGACTATGAGAGCAACGAAAATGTCATTGAAACAACACGTAGTAGCTGAAGATCCTTAGTAGAGTATTATTAGACTGCAAATTATGTTCACCATTTGGGAAATGATTATGACCTTCCATTGATTATAGTCTAGGCTTAAGTGCATCTGAACATAGTAGATTCAAGGATCACGATCTTTCATAAAATTATTTTTGTAGAAGAAAAAAAAACTATAACACTATTATAGATATTAATGTCATGTCCTTTGATTCAGTGTCATGATTGGGTACAAAACCTGTGGATCATATGAAGTCATATGAAGTCATATAGGATTACTTAGTACTCAACCCATTTATTTGTCATTATGATCAGGTCTAGTTTAGATATTTGACACTCACCCCGGACCGCTCCTAAACAGAAAAAATCTTACTAGGCATCATAAGGGCAACCAATGCAAAGTGATCTTGTTCCTATGACAAGTAAAGGTAAAGGTGCAGGTATTTGATTTCTTCATAAAATAGCATCTCAATCATGAAAATAGTATGCATTAGTTAGGATACTGTCATATGAATTGTTCACATGAGGCAAATTGGGCATGTAGTTGATTGTTATCACATTAAACATGTGCTTGCCTAAGAGTGAGTTCCCTGTTGTTTCTCCAAATGGCCTGCCTGATAGATCATCCTCTACACATGATATAAAAATACTGTTAACCTAGTTAACTTTGTCTGATCTGTCACATTATAATGAGTCCCATCTAGCATATTATGCTTACAGAATAGGTAGAAAGGAGTTCTTAAATAAGGGGTTTATTTGGGTGTTGTCATTAAAAATATTGCTATCAATATTATTTTTTTCATTTAACAATTTGCTTGCCTATTGAAATAGATATCAACAGACGATATATATTCTAAAATATTGATCTTGAGAGTGGTTAACATTAGCTAAAGACTCAAGCAATGGATGAATAGAAGACAACCTGTACGATTACAAATGGGTTTTTTTTAAGCCTTTTGATTTAATGCTCCAATTACATTTAAATGTTAAATGATACAAGTTTTAAGACCAGTAATGGGCATTCTTGTCATGTTCTATTTTGATTATATTTTTCTTTATAAAAGTTATAGTGACCATCGTTTAAAATTTTTATACTGTAGCAGCAAAGTTCATATAACAAACTCAAAAAAAATCTTTGCTTCAATTTATTAGGATATATTCTTAGGTTTCATAGTTTTCTGTGTGGGAGTGTCTACAAAACCTGAGAATGCTAAGGCTATAATGCAATGGTTGGCACCAATAACCCTTCACGATCGTGGAAACTTCCAAGAGGCCAGAAATATAAGGTTTTAATACAATTATCATGCTTTTCTAACCGTAATAAGAAGCATACCTTTAAAGTGATCCTAGACTATAGATAAAGCTTTTGGTAAGTCAATGAGTGAATAAACCCTATAAGTATTATCGCATTCTGATTTCTTCATTGTTTTTTGGTACATGTGATGCCTTGGAGTTAGTACTGGTTATCAGATTTGCCAAATATATCAGGACCACTATTGTTGGCATCATTTGAGATGTGACGAGATTCGAAGACTGAGACACCCAAACCAACCATTCGTACTACAAAATTGTACACTATTTAAAAATTAAAGCACATGCTGCTTTTACAATAAGGATTATTAATCAATCAAACCAATTGCTTGATGTTAATGAATAATTATGATGATAGTTGATGTCTTTAAATTCCAATTTGTTTGTACATGTGTGAGCTTAGAAGCAAACATGTCTAGATCATTGTTCATAAACTTTTCAAAATCTTATCCATTTGAATAACACTTTTCCTAATTTGTTCAAGATGCATGGATATGAGCTTGATAATTTGTCAATTATTATTGGTCTAATTTAGCTCTAGTTTTAAAAGCATAAGCAATATTTCTTCCTCCTAACAATACTTGATTCCTATGATAAATTGCATGGATTAGTCACGAGCAAAGAAAAAAAAACAAATAAACATTTATGTATTTTAATTGAAACTAATTACAATGCAATTAAACTTGTGGTCACACATCAAACTCTAAGTTTTTATTGGAATAGAGTTAATTGTCCAACTTTAGTAAGTTTTAGAAAAATAAGGATGGAAAGGGGAGGAAGAAGAGACGAAAGGTTGTAGGAAAAAGAAATGGTGATCCAAGCATGAAATACTTGGAAAGACATGAAATGTGCATAATGATCCAACCTAATAATACAGATCATGATAAAGTAAGCTCTTAAGCGATTCAAGCACAAGATCAAGAATGAAATATAAGATTGAAAGTTATAATAATAGACTATTTAATCATATAGCACAACAAGAAGTTACTATATAGAACCATGGCTATCAACTAAAACAAAAATTAGACACACTTCTCATGCAAAGAAAAAGGATTCGAAAAATTTAAACAAAAGTTTAATTGAATCGGAGATGAGGAGATTTGTCACGTGAGTAAAGAGGCATCTTTGAATAGTTTATAGAACTTTTTATTGGCTTATTATTAAAGCAAGAATATTTGAACAACTGAAAAAGTGTTTTTAGATTGGAACAAAAATTTCAAGTGCGGATGAAGTTTCAAGCGTGCTTCGGCAATTTTCAGTGCGTTCTGGCATGGTCCAACATAGTCTGGGATATTTCCGTGTGGTCTACCATAATCTAGAATGGTTCAAGGTGATCATACATGGTCTGGTATGGTTGAGTGGTATTAAGCATAGTCCGACTAATTCTAGCGTAGTCTGGTATGTGTGCAATTGGGCATGATATAGGATCAAGCGGTGCAGTTTAGTCACGTATGCAACTTAGTATAGACAAGTATGAGCAGAGTGAAGTGGTGTAGACATGGACAATACAAGTTAAGCAAAAGCAGTGTGCTTCAAGTGTGTCATGGGCAACGCAACGACAGGTCTATTTCTGCATTCTTCTAGAAATCATGCATCGCAAACAACCTCGGCAGGGAATTTTATTTGAATTTTGGCCAAAGCAAGGGCCAAGAAAAAGGCATTTTCAAGAAACAATAGCATAAGGTGACCAAGGGCTTTCCTAGGAACTCCAAAAGCAGCATAATAGGGGAGAAGGGATGCTAAAGCTCGGGGAAGGATTAATCGAGAAGCAACAGCATGGGGGAGAAGGCTTGCCAAAGCTTGCGGAAAGTGTGGAAATTTGCTTTGTTCAACCTCTAAAGCCTTCAATTGAGCTCAAGGGGTCTTCTTGTAGAAGTTCATGGCTAATGGTGCCAAATCCTCGTTTGACTCCTCTTTATTCCAGAGTAATCAACGTTCTCCAGCATGGTCAAAGTGTGGTGTACTCAATAGGTATTGTGGTTTGGTTTTTGGATATTTTTCTTTCATCTTTTCATTTGGTTTTCAAACTATTTATACCATCATTTATATTGAAGTGAAGAGTTGCTCATTAAACTAGTAGCCTTCAAAATGTGTCATGTGCTCAAAGAGAAGGGGGCCTTCGAAAAAGATTATACTATTGATGTTCCCCAAAAGCAACCATCATTGATAGTTGTGCAATAGAGTTTTCTGTTGAAAACCTCTGCAAAAGTTTCTGTAGCAATCTTATGAATGAAAATAAATCTCTTACCTTCAAAAGCCGTTATAAGTAGAATGCTTGAGAAATTCATCATAGCTTGAGAGAGACAATTTAATGAGGGATAAGTTAAAGAACAAAATAAAATCAACTATCATCCAGGCTCTAAGTGTATTTAATATAGTCAAGGACAGATGTCTCGAAAACATGTGAAAACATATTGATACGAAGTTGATCAATGTTGAATGGTTAATAGGACGTTTCCTCTGATGATGTGTATCGTACTTTTCCAATGGGCGTACAGTATGAGTCGATCGATGGAAGGAAAAGAACTTGTAATAGAAGGTGATGCCAATCATACCAAACGACATACTCGCGGAGAGATATAAGTTGGCAAATTGTAAGGAATGATTCAAAATCGTGTGAAGGAATTGAGGGGAGATTATCATAACAGACCTCAATGATGAACCATTTTGTATGGTATGTTAGGGATGCTACTTGTGAAGGAATAAGCATGCTAATCAAGGAAAATGACCACTACGCAGATGCCCCAAAAACCATGGATAACCAAGTCTTCTGGGAGATTTTGATGTAGCTGATTAAGCTAATTCATCATAAAGATTGATCCCATATGAGGATATTACACTTCATCCAATTTGATCAAAGCTTTGAATTTTTGGGGATTTACTACGAACCAAATGTAGTCAACCAAAGGCTGCTGCTAGCTGGTTGGGCTTGACAACTTCATTTCCTTCTCTGTAAATGCGTTTGTATTGTATGTGCATATAGCTAAATTGTTTAATTTGCATAATCTAACTTAACAATCACCAATGGGTTGTCAAGCTGCCATGAACCATGGCCATAATCAGTTTGCAATCCACTTCTACCATATTTTTCCAAAGTCCTAGATCTTCACACAAGCTTAGTCCTATAAAAAATGACCAAGCTTCTACTTCTATTTTTGTCTTGAGTCTCACATATGTTTAGAATGCTTTAATAGCTTAACCAGATCAATCCTTGATGATCCCCCATGAACAGATCCATATATGTTTAATTTCACAAAATAATTTGTAGGAGGAACTTATTGCACCACTTAAGTAATCCTACATTTGACTTTTGACAATAGGTGAAGAAAGCCACTCTGTACCAGTTGAGAGTCTAGTTGACATTATTGCGTTAAGGAGTAGCATTTAAAAATTGTGTAGATGGTTGATAAAATTCTATTGATCATGGTGCTCACAATGATAGTTTGATCCTCATATAATTTGGTATTGCATGCCTTCCATGTATTTCAAGATATCAAGAACAAAATCACCCATGCCACCTTAACTCTTACAATGTTTCTAGAGCTACTACTCCAATGTTTTAGCTTTTGTTGAATGGTGGTGTGATTTGCTTCTTGTATATCCATCCAAGATGCAAAGAATTGCCACAATTAAGCTGCTCTTGTATGTTCCACCAAGGCGTTATTCAATGAGTCACCATTTGCATTAAACAGGCATTTGTCATCTAGTTGATACTTAACCTTTCATAAATCCTTTGGAAAAGGCAACAAATTGTTAAGTGTCATCCACATTAGAACGGAAATTTCTAAAGGGACGCTTCTATTCAAAATGATTTTACATGAGTTACGAATAAGTCTTTTACTTTTTTAACTTTTCCCAAGTTGACTTAACAATAAACTTGTCATCCTGTGTGAACGCCCATACATACATCCGTTGATCTCTAATTTCTCTTAGATTCCAATGCCATTTGTTTAATTTCCTCCATTCTATTCTATGATGATGAAACCCATTCATAACTCTTTTAATTGTATTTAGAATATTTTGTACTGGACTAAAAGCTATCAATAAATAAAGTGGAACAAACTAAAATACATGCTTAACAAGCACCATTCTACCACCCATAGAAAGTATCTCCTTCTAGCCTACCAATTTCTTTCTAATCTTGTTGATCCAACGTTGAAAATGTATGGTCTTGTTCCTACCCTCAAATAAAAGAGTACTAAGGTATATCATAGGGAGATTTTGCCTCATAAAACCTAGAACTTCTTTGATATTTGTCTCCAATCTTGGTTTTGTGTTTTTATTACCCATAAAGTAGCACTTTTGTGTCTTTATTTGCAAACTTAACAATTCTTGAGAATCAATTAAGGAATCCTTAATGTACTTGATTGATTGTTTATCACTTCTATTAAATAGTACGAAATCATCAACAAAGCTCGAGTAGGAGATTGAATTACAACCTCTTGGTAAAGCATAATTCCTCACTTTTCCTTGAATATGAAGATTATTTAAGCCTCAATTGAGAACTTCAACTAATAGCATAAACAAGAGAGGAGATAGTGGGTTACCTTTTTTGAGCTTGAGTGAAGATTGAAAGAAGTCATTACATTTGCCGTTGATAATGACGGAGAGTTAGTTGCTCTTGTGGATGCTCATAACGAGATTGATGAACCTAACATTGAAATTAAACCTTTGCAATACCAAAGTCAAGAATTCTTGGGACAAACTATCAAAGGCTTTTTTAAAGTCATGCTTGATGATGCAAATGTCGCCTCTAATTTTTTGATTGATGTCCTCAACCAATTTCTATCCAATAATATATTAAGAATAATATCTATGTTCTTCACAAAACCAAACTACTTTGAAGAAATTAAGAAAAAGAAGAAGGATTGTAATCCTAGAGCCAGCAATTTAAAGAAGATTTTCTCTGTGAAAGTATATGTGCAAATAGGTCTGAAGTCCTCAAATGTTTTTGGGTTCTCAATCTTGGGAATGAGTATTAATTTGGCATTAAAAATTCTCTTGGTATAAGAGAGCTAACTAGAAAGTCATTGACTGACTCTAACACATCATTTTCTATTATAGACCAACAATGTTTGAAGAAGACCAATGGATCTTAGTGATTCTATCTAGAAGACTATCTGATGAATCTCCTCCCTCGTCCTTTGCATCAATGTCTAATTATGTTCCAATAAAACTAAGGGTAAAATTTAGTTGAGAAATGAGTTATTTTGATTGTCAAGGACTTTAAATAAGAGGAACTTAAAATGTTGAATAGCTTCCTATGCAATTTTATCTTGATAATCCAGTTCTCCATTGAATCTTTGATTCTTTGAATAATTATTTTTCTTTGCAGTACCGTGTGAAAGTATTTTGTATTTCTATCTCTGTCAATTAGCCATCTGATCCCTACTTTTTGACGCCAAAATCCCCGTATTAATTCAAAATGATTTTCTTTGTCCCTAATTACCCTTAATTTCTCAACTATATTGCCAAATGTCATTTTATTCTATTCTTTAAGGCAATTTTTAAAGCATTTAAGTTTGAAAACTAATGACCACAATCTCAAGCCTACTATTGGGAGACTTTACTTTTGTGTCCCAATGGAAAGAAATTCCTAGATTTTAATCCATGCATTTTAAAACCTAAATGTCAAGAGGATGAACCTGCTTCAAGGGGAAATAAGATAAATATAAGAGCATGATCGGACAACGCTTAGCTTAGTTGTTGGAAGATAGTTGGAAAAAGTGAATGTAGCCCTAAAGCTCTATCTAGGTTTTTCCAAACCCATTTCTCTTTCTTCACACCTGACCAAGTGAACTTATTGCCTAAGAAGGAGAGCTATTTGAGAGCACAACAGTCTATGAATTCTTTAAACTCTATCATGGGGCTGATTTTGGGGTTTGATTGATCTTTTTACTAACCTAAGGACACAATTTCATTAAAGTCGCCTCCAACCAGCCAAGAGAGCTTGTTTGTCTCCGCCATTTTTCTGAGGTCATGCCAAAGTGATATTCTTTCTATAAAAATACTCCTAAAGAGTGAAGAAATAGCACAACTAAGTTTTCCACCCATTATGCTTCTAAATATGAAGACTTTGACTTCCATTCCTAATTACTTAATTTAAATCTTATTTCCATCGTACCAAAACTTTGTTTGATGAGTTGCATTCACAAGAGTCAAATATGAGTTTCTTCCTGAGAATTTCTAGTTATTTCCTATTTGCCAAGGGTTCCAACAATGAGTGATAACTAGTGCACTTTTATTATAATTTTGAAGCAACAAACCATTTCTTCATTGCCCCTCTAATATTCCAAATCAGAAGGTTATTCATTAATGTTCACATTATTCACACTTTGAGAGAATCTAAGGCTACTTTTAGTCACAATGAGACTAATTTTTTTAATTTCTTTTGCTTCTTTTCTTTGTTTTCCTATTGATGACCATTGTGAAACCTTCTTGATCCAACTAAAATAAGTTGGATGCTTAAGCTCTTTCTTGTAGATTCTCACCGAAATTTTTGGAAGACTAAATATCAATTTAGGAAAGAAACCTCGCCTTGAGTTGCCAGATGAAAAAACCCCTACACCTAGAAGGCCCAAATGCAAGCACAACCAAACCAACAGGGAAAAGATACGCACCTTATTCACCACCCCTCAACCTACCAGAGAAGACTTCCCGCTCGAACCCTATTCAAAACTCTACTCCACTCCCCTCTGCAAGGTTATTCCCACATGTATGCACCTTATTTATCTAATCCCCAAATATATGAAAAACTAATGCCACCTTAAATATCACAAGTCAATATGTCACTTCCATCACATGCTACGACTAACAAAAGAAATATTTTGTCTATCTTCTATGTTCACTACTTAATATGAGCAATTGATAAATGAAATAACTATCTTTTGTTGAATGTAAAAAACAAGATGCACATAAGGCAACAATTACCCGAATACCTCTGATCTTCAAACAGCTAAAGGACCGTTCTTAAAACCAGGAGAATTAAACATACAAGCCACAAAATAAACATAGCATGAGAATTAGCATATCCAAGCGTTTTTGAAAACATCTTGTACCCTTGTAGGATGTAGTGTTCTAGTTCATCCAAATCATAGGACCATAATAAACATCTATATGAACGCACAAATTCAGTAAAAGCAACCATGCAGAACCATTTTATGTCAACGTCCATAGTCAAAGTTGCGAGATGGACGGAAACCTTAACCACTAAACTGAATAGCAAGTCAAATTCCTGATCTCCAAGAATATACTACCTAATACAGGAATTAATTTGCGTCCGGCAAATACTTATGAACTTCAAGATTCATCTAATAACACAAACCCATGTGAAGGAAAATAGATCTCGTCGAACACCAGGAAGGAAACACATATCTAGCTCGCCGATCTATAAATACCTCATTTAGCGATGTCGATACACCAATTCGATTGAAAAACAATCAACTCAAGGTGATGGTAAAAATTCAGGAGACCTGAACTAAGGAAAGCACGAACGATGCATCAAGGCTACGGATATCAAACCTTTCTGTGTTTCGCATTGAGCTCTTTGGAAACAGCTGCTTTCTCGTTCATCTCGGCGACAACAGCACTAGCGTTCCCAATTGAGGCCGGTACAAAAATGAAAAGATAAAAAATTCAATAACAACACAACAAGACGAATTTTCAAAAGAAAATCTCTCTCTTGTAACTCTGCTTCTCCTTCTCCAAGAGAAAATGAGAAGAGAGAAACAGAGTTGGAGAAGATTGGAAAAGAAGAGAGAAACGGAACTCTCTTGACCCCCTCTCTGGCCTTTTTGCCGTCTTTGTTTAATAATGGTTTGTATCGAAGTTCTTAATTTTTGAATTAATGATCACATAATATCTACCGCTATTTTTTGTAAGCCAATTATCTGAATTATTATAAGGAAAACTTTATGTATTATTTTAACTTATAAGCTCTAAGTCTCAATTGGTATCCATACTTTCTTTACTCATTTTAATTTTTTTACTAATTTTTAATATTTTTATCAAAACTTAAATAAATTGCTTTTAATCTTTTATTTTTATTTTAATTCCTAAATATTTTAAATTTTCATCCAGTTAATATCATTTGTTTTAAAATAATTTGTGCACTAATTTTTTTAATTCACCTCCCTTATTTGAGGTGTAGTATTTTTTTTAGTTATACATAATTTTTAGATAATTAAAAAAATAAAATAAAATGTCATAAAATTTTTTAAAATTTTAAATTTTTTAATACTTATAAAACTCTATTATCTCATTTGGGGTGCTACATATTCTCTCTTATAGTTTATCCAATCAAATTTAAAATCGTGATTTTTCATTTAATCCATGCATATGATAAACTAAAATCTTTCAAATAATTATCCACATTTTTATGTTACATTATAAGTTGAGAAAATTCTCATAGGATGATAAAATAGTTTGTCTATATAAGGAGTCAAGATAAATCATGTAGGTTAAAATGAGATCTTCATGAAATGAAATGCTAATAAAAAAGTTTACTTAAAGTACCAATTAAATAAACAAAATAATACTACATAATAGAACGTATAATCTGTTTTATATGCTTCTTTTTATTGCATATGTAGATGATTACATTCTAATAAAGACTTGTATATGACACAATTTAAATTTTCTTTTATACAACATATTAATGTAATGGGGGATGAGAAGAATGGATAATGGAGAAAAGGCTTATCCTTTTGAGTAGGGTTATACTCTTTTAAGCATAGGATTATACACTTGTAGACATGGGTGCATTAAATCTTTAATTTATTTTTTTATTAAATCAACTCCCTATTATCATTTCATAAAAATTTATTTATAGAAGTATAAAGTTAAATTTAAATAAAAAAATAAAATGATGAAAATATTATTCTTAATTAAAAAATAAAAAATTACAAAATATGTAAAAAAAAGATAAAATATCACAAGGGTCTTATTTATGTGATTCTTTATAATCATTAATGAATTAAAAAGTACAATACACTAAAAAAAATCTAAATGAAAGCCACTAGATTAGCATGATTATCATTTTGATGCAAATTGTCTTATATTAATCCACTCTAGTAAGAAATTTTTTTTCTCATAGAGTTATATTCCAAAATTGATCTTTATTAAACTCAATATTAATCTCTATAAACCTTTAACTAAAATCATGATATTAAGTGGTCCCATTATATGAAAAACTAGGCATGTCAATTAAGTATATCTTCTCTTTAACTCATTTGATAATCACTTAAGTATGGTCCTATAATATGCAAATGTAACAATATCCAATATCTAAGACTTATGAATAATAATAATGATATCTTTAATGCACTTTATATAATAATATAAGCCTCTATATGATGACTAAAATATCAAATAAATTTGAATGATAAGCTTGTGAAATGAGTAAAAAATTTAGAGAGGTGAAATATATACAAAAAATACAAATTTAATAATTTTCATATTTAGAATAGAATAATTAAAAATTTATATATCAGAAGATAATTTAAAAGAAGTTTTTTCTATAGTAGAGAAACATGATCTAAAAACATTTGTGACTTAGTAAAAAATAATAGAGCCATGCTTTATTTGTGGCTCAGGTTTAGATAAAAAAATATATTTTTTATTTGAAGGTAGACTTTTATATTTATAATGGTAAATTAAAACTAGTTTTTTGTCAAGAATAAATTTACACACAATATTTATATATTTTGTTCCATAACTAGCTACCTTGTATTAAATAAGTTCTTTTATAGATGGAATAAAATATATAATAATATTGATTTTTATGACCAAACTTTTCTAAAATTTTGGAATAAAATATTTATAAAGAGGTAAGATTATAACAACTCTCATTTTAAGCCTAATTAAGATGGAATAAATCATAGAATCAAATAAAAAAATTTATGATTAGATATAATTAAACTTGATTAAGTAAAGTTTTTAAGATATGTATTATATTTAAATATATTAAAATAATGACAGAATGTTAAGAAGTATGTTATAAGTTCAAACTTGTTCAAAAATATTATTTGAGCATACAATAGGAAGAGCTCAACAGATAAATATATTGAGTTTATAATTTTTTGAGATTTAGAAAATTTATTATGAATTTTTAAAGATTTGAATATAATTATAATCTCAAAATATTACTCATGATAGATTTATAATTTTTAAATTTTAACTTAGGTCAAACTTGATTGAGAAATGATAGATCTAAAAATAAAAGAATATTGGTTTGTTTTATAATAGATTTATAATTTATGAATTTTAGTGTATATAAAAATTGAGATAATAGATAGATTTGTAGTTACTAAAAGTTCATAAGGTTTAATAAAAAAACTCTCACTAAAACCCATGTCAATAAGAACTACATATTTTTTTATGGCAACAGTGTTGGAGAGTAGGCTTTTGGCTGCCGCGAAGACGGCGGATAATTTAATTAATTAAAGTTTTCTAGTGGTTCCCATTTCTAAACCTAATCTAATGAGGATTTTTGAGTAATTGGTTTGATTTAAACTTATCGACCCTTTGTTGTGGCTTATAAATAGAATTAGTGAATTTAGTAATGAGCCAAGATTGTGTGAAGCTTGGCTAACTCTAGTAAGCCACTATTTTGTTTAGAAGTTAAGCTTAATAAGCAAAGTAATGTTCTCCTATCTCCATCAAGGTCATTGTGAACTCAGGGCAGTCTTGTCATCATGCTCAATTTAACAAACAAGCATTTCGACTCGTGCTTTTGGCATATGTAATGAGTTAAGACTTAAGGCTTGGTTAATGTTATGTGTGCTTTAATTTTTATGATTCAGGTTCATGTGAATAGATAAATAAGGATAGAATCAAGAAAAGTTAGTTTTGTTGATGAAACAAGGCAAGGAATGTCAAGTGCACAACAAAAAGAAAGCAACATGCATCGAGAGAATAAAAGAAAAATATTGTACAAGTATGTTTGTATCATCATAAAAATGCAATTATCTTTGGTTTTAAGGATATTATGGGGTTGTGAAATGATTTAATGAAGGTATTATACTGGACAATTTACTGGTCATATTAGTATGAGACCTATTAAATCATAATTGAGTCGTTGATTCACTGCATGATAAGAACATGGATGTGAGCTAAATACGATATTTTTAAGGCATATTTCATGGTTGTACTAGTATGATTATGGAGTTATACTAAACAATTCTTCATGGGCTAAAAGATAAAGAATCAGTTAAGTCAAGTTTAGGATTGTAATAGTATGATGATTGAAATCATATGGTGAGACAAAGATAAGAATTACCTAATGCATCAGAAAATTTTGTTAGAGGAAGCATACAAGTGTTTTATATAGGATATTGTGTAGTAAACTGAGTTGATCATACAAGATGACTAGTTAGATCTATGACAAACGACTAAGTTTGAAGATAGAAGAGATTGTGATCAAACTTGTGTGTTGAGCAGCATCGTATGTTATGATTTCTTGGTGATAAGATAATGATGGAAATATATGTTATGACCAAAGGAGAACATAATGATACAAAAAGAGGAACATTATATTTGATTGCATGATATGATTGGTTGATAAGATAATATGAAGAAGAGAATATGAAAAATATAATATGATAATATGGATTGTACTAAACAATCTTTGGATAATATAAATTACATTAAAGCAGCATTGGATGGTATGGTACGATCATTGTGTTAGTATGATATCTTTAGAAGCTAATAAATAATATACTATAGATTTTAGGAATTTAATTATATGATCATGAGATCATATATTTATGATATAATTCAAAATGGTTATTTTTTATTAAAAGTATAATATAAGGAAATTTATATAAGTATGATTTTAAGTAATAACTTGAGAGTTTATAAGAAATTAATATGATTTTAATTACTAACTAAACATATCACAGTAAAATATATGTCGATAATTATATATATATATATATATATATATATATATATATATATATATATATATATATATATATATATATATATATATATATATATATATATATATATTGTGTTGTAAGAAATCAAAAAAATATTGATAGTGAAAATGAAATTCATGTCGATACAACTTATAATTGTAATATAAATATACTAATAAATTAATTTTTAATTTATATATTAAATAATATACTTTTTCATAATATTTTTTAATAAGTATTGTGGGTATTATAATTTTTTTGTAATGAAAAGTATTATAGATAGCATATGTATTTGATAATTGAGATATTAATATGCTTGTAAATTAATTTTTAATATATATATATATATAATGGTATATTTTTTTATATTATTTTTTAGTAAGTATTATAGGTATTAGAATGATTTCTATGTTATCTAATATATTATAGAATATAAGCACACTTAGTAATTATGATATAAATATATTAGTAAATTATTTTTTATGTTATTTATGAAATGACATTCTTTTTATAAAGAATATTAACATATAAATCTAGTATTAATTTTATTGGATTGTCATGCTTTATCTAACATCTTATTTATATTTTTTTGGTATTATATAATTAAATATATTAAATAAAAATAAGAATATTGATAATGAGAAATATTATAAGATCATGAATAAAAAAATAATTTGGAATATAAATATATGAGTTTTCAAATTATCAAATAAAAAATAGAATGAAATAATTATTATATTCTTAAAGACATTATTCTTGTATGCTACTTGATTATATTATGATCTCATAAGATAAAGATGCCCATTTATAGTTGTATGAACTAATAGACATGATTAGAATAAGTTTGTCTCATATACATAATACAATGTGAGACAACTTATGTGTATCTACATTATATTAATATAAAGTGAGGACAACCCATCATGGTGAATGTACCTTCTATGAAGTTTATGTTAATAGCATTGACTTTAGAGAATAATGATCTAAAAGGGATGAAATTTGAAATATATCCAAAAGTATTGGGGTGAAATGGATGAGAAATAAGTAACTTATAATTGGTTGAGTCTCATAAAATATAATAAATGAGAAATGAGAACTCAAGAAACATATGCATGCTTGTTTATATTTTTGCTAGATATATTTATTTTCTTATATCATGACTTATTTTATTATATTTATTAGCATTTTATGACATAATTATACTTATTTTATTTTTAACTTTAGTTAGTTATCTTATTAATTTATTTTTTGAGATATATAGTCACATTAATATTTATCTCATAAGTAATGTATTCATTATATTGAGAGTTATGAACTTAGATATTATAGATAAGTATTCTGCTTAATAATAAATATAATTGTTTATTTTTTTGAGATTTTTATATTATATGAATATGTATAAACTTGGCATAACATTTATTTACAAATTATATTTTTTATGTATAGATTTATAGTTAGATCATTTATTTATATTGATCTTTTATTTAATCTATGTGATAAATAGCTTGTAGCTGGATTTAATCATATCATTAAGTCTCCACTTAGGGTCTTATATCCTCACTTATTTATTTTAAATACACATAACTTCGATTATCGATGTTATTAGTATATAGTTAAGTGGGGCTTTGATAAAATTATATTAAAATATAAAAGAGAATAATGATTACATCTTTTATGAATAAAATATCTTTCACAAATCTCTCTAAAGAAATTGTTATTAATCATAAAATAATGGATGAGGTTTTATTACAAAACCATTATCTTAAATAACATAAGAACTAACAACCTTAACTACATATTATTTATCAATAATTTAATCATATTTGATATAACTTCAAATTGATCAGCATGTTTACTTATTAATTTATCATCTATATGCGATAAAATAAGATTCTCATGTAAATCATACTTGATAGTAATAAAATAAAATGTTAATATATGACAATTATTCAAAGAAAATTTAAAAGACATCATGATTAAATTAAATAAGCAATCTAATTATCAATAATAAGAAAATAATTTAATCATAAAAAACTTTGTAATTTATGCTAAACATAGGTATTCTTAGAATCATGGCATAATTGGCTAAAAATATGACAAAAAACTCTAAAAAGAACTTTTAAAATGTAGCTACCAAAAAAATTATGAGGGCTCCACCTAATCAATTCATAATTAATAATGATAATTGAAATTAAAATGCAAGTAAAATCACACGCGAGGATATTAAAACCCTATATAGAAATCTAATGATTTAACAAAACCTTAATTTATCTAATTATCAAATGTGGATCATGCAATGGTCATAAAATAAAGAACTAGAATATAAAAATATAAATAAATGATCTCTAGTGTAAGAGTATTAATTGTTGATCATGTACATGAAGTGTTACTGTTCGCAAAATATTACAAACTCTCTATATACAAATTCTACCCATTATATGTTGTAGGAGCATCTAATGTTAGCTTATAAACACACATCCTCTGGTGTGGCACAAATTCCATAAGTTTATTGATGCAAAATTTTGTTAAAAATTGCTTTAAATTGATTTTTTAATTGTTTTCACTACCTTTTGTCGTTCGCTGCCATTAATTGCCATCACGACTGTCATTGTCATCTTCTAAGTCTATCTGCGAGCCCATACTACTCGAATTAACCCTGAAACCTTGCTGATTTGCTCATCATGTTCCTACTCAAAAACCCACAATGACCCACTCAATCTGCTCCAACTCGCGACGACCTACGCCAACCCACCAATTCTTGTAGACTCATTATGTTTTCTCCAACCCACGGCTATCTGAAAACCATTAACACTGCCAATGTCACTTGACCCGTAGTTTCGTCACTCACCGTTATCACCGCCTGAAACACACAAGTTTGGGAACTACTTAACATTAATTAATTTTGTGGCTTTATTTTTTTAATTTTTTAAGAAATTATTGAAGAATCTTTATGGTTCCTATATATAAGGTTATTCATTATGTTGAAGATGAATATTTTGAAATAAATTTTTTTCTTATTTGTATGTTTTTACTTTTATCAACAAAAAGTGTTCACCTAACTCTAGTTAAATAGATTTTAACTTTGCCTCTTCTTATAAGAGACAATGATCGAAGGTGAGAGACCTTCCACTATGAGAGCCAACAACCAAATCCCCTTATGAGAGGTAAGGATTGAATGTGAAGACCTTTCACTAGGAGAGCTAATAACAAAAAAATTCCTCATTTCCTCAAACACTTGTAAGTTTTCACCTACTATTTCACTCTCTTAATCTAATCAATAAAATATCACCCTCCTCAACAAGGCTCAAAATCTTGGCCTATTATCTTGTAACATTTTTTTGCTAAGCTTACTTATTAACTACATCACCACCATGTCATCTCTTTCCTTCTTTATTGCTCTATATGTCAATGTCTATAAAACTACAAAATATTATCGCTCAAAGGTAAGCTCTTTTAACAGTTTTTATTTTTTAGGTAGTAATTTAAAGTTAGAGTGATTTTTTTCTTACATTAAAGTACTCCATAAAGAGTTATCTTAAATTTTCTATTCTATTTATGTGAAATCAGATGTAACAAAAATCACTTTACAAACTTTCATATTTATGTTTAATTTGTTATCATCTATTATACTTAATAATCTACACTATGATTTTAGATGCTAATATTTAAACAATTCTAAAATAATACATACATCACTTAATCCTAATTAGTATATCATATCATTTCATATTTCTTAATAATTTATTAAGCATCTTTAGTGTTTTAGGCTCCAAATTAGACATTGATAGAAATTTAAATTTATCTTACATCAACTTTGGTATCAAAACACATAGTTTTCTACTTTATATTAACTTTGATATTAGAGTACATGCTTTTTTACTCTACATTAACTTTAATATTAGAGAACATGATTATTTACCAAAAAAGAAAGATTTTTTTTGCTTAATGTATCCATTAAAAAACTCTTAATTGATTTTAGATAAATTTTATCTTAAGAGGTGATACAAAAATAGTGTTATGACTCTCCATTATATTTTTTTGGCTATTTTAGAGGTAGTCTAGTATATAATAGGATCCTAATCACTCACCATTTCTTGGAAGCACATCATATCTCAGCTTTTGTGGTCTATAGCTACCATTGCTTCACTTGACAACTTTTTTTTATAAAAAGACATATCTCCCATTATTTTCTTTCTTGATATCTCTTATATGACAAATCTTTGAATGATCATAAGATTTGGTAGGTCTGATCAAATGACAAATCAAAATAAAAAATCAATCTAAAATTAAAAACAAAATTTAAACTAAGACCCTATATTAGAAATATTCTAATCAATAGCCCAACTCACCTAAATGATTAAACAGATCCTCTTAAACCAATAACGTGAACCAAATCCTAGAAAGAAATGTATAATAGAAGAAGTGTCATATACAATGGTTTAGAAAAAGAAAACCCTATAAGATGTAGGAACCATAAAAGACATGACAAACATTTTGCTGAATCTAATCAAAATATCCATTGGAGAAATTATAATCATAGAAGAAATAAATCTTTGAATGAGTTAAACCAAAATAATGATCTAGATATATCTAGTGATAAGAAAAGATCTAAAAAACATTGATATAGTGAGCATATCTCTAATGTAAAACTGGATGCCCAACTTTTTCTAGTAGTTATAATCATAAGAATTACGTAGATTAACAGACTAATATAGATGATTAATTCGACTGATATCAAATAAGTGAACTAATAAAGTATTAATTTATTAAGATTAAACTTATTAGTACAAATCTATAAGTTCTTAAAAACTTAAAGGAATAATATGCTAATAATTATTGATATTTAATAGATAATTTTTAAAGGCTTTGTTCAAAATTTTCAAATGAATTATTTTTGAGTTAAATCGAGTCAATTTAAATTCCTTTCACGAATAATAAAGCTTTATTAATCCCATTAGCAGCTAGCACACTATTATTCAATAAAAAATAATAATTCAATAATCCTATTAGCAGTTATCAGACGCGTACTCAATATCAAATAACAGTTTGACAACGTTGAGGGATATAAACATTATCAAGCGGGCCTCTTAGTGACAAATAATAATTCGACAACACTGAAGAAACGTTGTGAAGAGGGCTACCCAAAACCCAGCGTAGTCGTTCCTTTTTGGACCTGATTAACGTCCAGGATGGGTTTAGTTAAGCAACCAGACAATGCTCGTCGTTTAGCATGCTGTTGACGCCTGCAACAGTGACGGACGTCTATGCAGCTAATCTCACCCTTTGCCTCCCAGTCAATCTCTTCGTATCCAAATTCCAATCCCGACGATAATCTTACGTTGGTGCTGCTACTCCGATTTCGCTGGTTTAAGAAGAGGGGTGAAACCTTGCGGAGGGGCACAGAGCCTGTTGCTGTATCGAAGGTCAGGATTGTCGACGTCTACCCGCGCGTCTTCTAAATATTTATGTGATCTCAAAAGGTAAGGAACATTGCGTGCCCTTAAAATCTTTTTGAACCCTTTTTATTTACTAATCAGTGAACTTCTCACAGCTTACTAGGATGAAACGAGAACATCCGTTTTCAATTAAAAATAGCTTATGTGAAGCTTCTATGCTCTATAGGTTTCTTTGGAACTTCATGTGGTTTAATAATTTGATCTATATATAAGTTCATCCAAGTTTTTTTGGTGTCAATTGCTTCGAGTAGAAATGAGCAAGTTTTGTCAAAATATCTGCAATGTCCAGTGTGACATCGTGTTCTTGTGAAGATTTGAATAATAAATTGCTAAACCAGTCCCTATTTTCTCCCATTTTGACATAGAGGTTTCATTGGATTTTACATTTTGGTGTTTTCCTTTTAACGACTGACAAATTGGACATCTATTTACATACCTATTTGGTTTCATTCGAAACTACCATGCTATCAGCCACTTTATTCTCACTCGAATGAATAAAAATTCCAGAACAACAAACCTTTTAACAGTAGTCAATGGCTTCTACTAAACCTTTTGAGACATCTACAATTGTGTTTTCATCTAATTTGAAATTTGATTGTCATAATTATCTGACTTTCTAAGTTGTCTTTATTAAATGAAGATGTCTTATGTGGTTATCTTTAGTGAGATAGCCATCCCATACTCTTTCCCCTCTTTGTGTTAGATTGTTGGTTTTTGAATTTCAAATGCTCATCTGCTTCCATTCTGAAAATGTTTTGGTTTGATTTCTACTTGGAGTATTAGTACTACATTAGCTTTGCGAATTTGAATTAATATTTTTAATTCATAGATTTTTATTAGCTCTTATTAGCATTGGTCTTAAATTTAATCATTATGTGTGGAAATATTTTAGCGCTTTGGTAATAAATAAATAAGTCATGTTTAACACCTTGTAGATCGTATCTTCAGATTTTATGAGCAAACATTGGTATAGTTAGGTAATTCATCTCATGTGGTTTTAACTGATGAGATGCACGAATAATCATTTTTTGGCTACATAAACACAACCCAAATCTTATAATGATGCATAACAGGAAAAAGAAATATCTAAATCTTCTAATTATATTTAGAATTGTTGCAAATATCAAATGGTTATTTAATTTTTGAAAAATCTTTTCACATCCATCACTATACTTAATTTTTTTATTTTTTGTGCAAGTCATGTAGAGGAAGAGCTATTTGCAAGAGTTTCATGATAGACTTTTGATAATACCCTACAAGTCGCAAAAAATTATAAACTTGTATTGCATTAGTTGGTTTTAGACTAATCCAAAATAGTAGAGATTTTTTATGAATTCACTAATTTAGCTATAGTACCTAGGAACGCTTCTAAGGAATGCTTTGCAACTAAAATTTATATTTAAAAAACTCTGCATATATAATATATGCTTCCTTAACTTCTATAGAATGAAATACAAATCTTAACAATGATCTTTTTGACTTTTAAATTGTACTAAAATATCATTTATCAACACTAAAAAATTTGACCTAGATTGGGCTAAATTCATAGATTTTGTTAAAGCATTAGTTTTTGAATATTAATTATATACTAACTAAAGATTGAATTTTGAAAACATAATCACACATCTTGGATGGAGGATCATTCAAGAGTTAGAGTAGATGTGCTTTATAAAAAAGTGTGATTTTAGTGAACATTTTGAGAGCCTAAATCCTTTCAAAATTTTAAAAGTATTTTTCTCAAATGAACATAAAATAAACAAAATATCCTTAAAGAACAAATGTTGATCAAAACAAAATGTAATTGCTCTTAGAAAAAAATTTCATAATTGATTCGTAGTTTTAAGAAGTTATGTTCTTTGTGGGTTTGTCAATATTCTCTTAAATTTCCAAAATACCTTATAGTTAAATGGCTAAAATATCTCTTGACATCCAAAATGCCTAAACTATACTTAATATTCTAGATTTACTCTAAATGATTTTAAATTTGTTGGAGTATTTTTCTAAACTTTAACATACTAAAGAGCCCTTGAAGGGTCAAAATAATCCAAATATCAATTGGGTACCCAAAAAATAAAATTTTTTATGAGTCTTTAGAATTAATTCAATGGTCATGTGAAGATGTTAAACACTTCTAATGCACCTCCTATTCTTGAAAAATGATAAAAATGTTATTAATATGATGAGATTACCAAAAAGGTCTAGAGAGGGTATTATGAAAATTTTTCAAAATGTTCATCGAAGAATCATATAAAGTTGATGGATATCAATTTTGGTTTGTTTAGTTTCCGTAAATTTACCAAACTATCCTTAGTTAAAATAAACAAAATGCTTTCGAAAAATAAACATTATGGAACATGTTCTAAAAGTTTATAGGATTTTTTAATGTCATATTAAACTAATGAATACATTATTAGATTACATTACTCATTGGAGGCAAACAAAAAATAATATATTGCCCTTGTATGGGAAAATGACTATAATGCCATTTTTATTATCAAATTACTCAAACTATCCAAATTCACTTCCTTAAGTTCTAAATTTCTTTTGTTAAAAAATACATGATAAGCAATGAAAACAGAATAGAACATAATTTTCATATGAAAATCCTCTAGTCGAAGAAAAACCATGACTTGAGGAGGGAATCTTCATTTGAAAGATGGACATAAAAGGAAATTGTTTCGGATGGCTACCAACATCATAATGATAACCATTAACATAGTATGTCATATATGTACATGTACAAGGACCCTAGGCCCCAAAATGAATAACAAATGCACTGAACAGAACAGGAATTGGCCACCTCTGCCACCATAGGTCTTAAAAAAATTTCATATTTATTGTTTCATGATAATTTCTTATCATGAGCTCTTTTGTTTGGATCAAAATAGAATTTAGGCTACCATTCTCTAGCAACTTAGTTGTCTTTCATGTGGCAAAAGAACCTTTGGGATATTTATTGTGTAAACTATTGGTTTCGCTTCTAGCTTCTTAAGTTTCAACTTCAATTTTGGTAGATTCAAATATTGAGATGCTTGGAGTCCCATTTACTAAAAAATTGAAGTTGAGGTGAGTTCAAAATCATTTGTTAATTTTAATTAATCTGGTTGCTTTTGAGATATTGATCAGAGCAACCACTTTCGATCAAAACCTTTAAAAGTGTCTGAAACTTGACCTTTTCAATCAGAGTAGTCTCAATTATAACTCCACACAAATAACATGCACCCAATTTTCGTGAAATATCATTTCATTGAGCTTCAAGCGTACAGGATTCTTTTTACACTTAAGTTTATTTTTTTAGAGCCGGTGTTGTTATCTCCTATATTATTGTCAGAGTTTTGTATAGAAAAACTAATCGCATGTTGATCTCAGAGAGCGCTTGTTAGCTGGATCCTTTGTGTAGTGTGTAATCCCAACCTCAGCTATGTTATTCATTTGGCATTACTTTATTAAGTCTGTAGGACGTAAGGTAAATTTGGTATTATTAACCTGTTACGTTATAATAGGTGGTTCTCTCCATTTGTAATTGAAGGTAGCTGATTACCATCTTTGCTGCCCACGGTACTTGTTAATGGAAATTGATCATTCAAATCAAACTGGATGTGAGGATAGTTGTAATATGCTTGTGAACGGTATGGAGAGGCCTCATGAACCTAAAAGATCAAATACAGCAAACAATGAGGAGAAGAAGGCTGCTGTTCGTTCGGAAATAGAAAGAGTAAGCCGTCTGCCTCCCAAAAGTAACTATGCTATGCATCGCATGCGGGTGCTCAACAAAGTTCTGAATCTTTTATCTGTTCAAGTAAGTTTTCAAGAACTTTTGCGTTTGAAAATGCATTTAATAAGTAGGAATCCTTGATTGCCTTAGATTTTTTTTAGATGTTGCCTTCTCTCTCTCTCTCCCTCTCAACTAGGAAGGAGTACCAAAAAGGATATGTTCAGGATTCTTGGGAACAATCACAATCATGAGTTAATACTTCATATATCTGTGTAGGTCAATCTGTGCCATTGGTTTATTTTTGTGTTGTTCAAAAAGACAGTAATTTGAGTGAGATTGTTTCATATTTTCATTTGTTAGTTACCAGTTGATCTTCCATCCTTGCCGTTTTCTTTTGTACGACCAAGTGAATTAATTGGAGTTGGAAATTATTAATCATTGTTTTTTCTTATCAGAATATTCTATAATGTGTTTGATCTTTTAGCCAAAAAGTATATCGCCAAGGTGGAAGACCTCTTATTTAGCCGAGCATCAAGTTGTTTCTTGAATTAGCTTATAGTACTTTCCATTCACTTAGGTGTTTATTTGCAAGCAGAAGTTCTAGCAAAACTGATTTTAGATTTTTTTGTTTCTTGAGGGAAAAAAAAAACCTTCTAACCAGATCTCTGGGCGGGCTCGGTATAGGTCCCAACTTGTAGTGGCAATCTGGTGTTAATACGATATGATTTATTGTCGTAATCGTAGACTTGATCATTAGGCTACTTATTTGAAACATATCTACTATTTGACTGTCTTATGAATTGCGAACCGGCTAGAAAGTCCCTCCCGTGAATTCTTCTTCAAAATTTTTTTCTCTCAGACATTTTCCTTTGATCTTCTGTAGAGGACCGTTTCACAAGACGAGGAGTTGGAGCTACTGTTCGCTAGCCTTTCTCTGTGACTGCATACGTGCAACTTGCAAGATGGTTTTTGGAAGCTTTGTTGTTTTTCAAAAATATAAATTCTTAGGTGTGAGTTGTAACTCAAGCACCTATGTTTCTGGCCTTGCTTACGTACCTCGTACAGTTATATGTGAAACTCAGATGTGTGGTATGTTTTTTAAGGTTTAGTGATGACTGAAAGTTGTAAAACCTTTTCATTTTCTCAATTAGGCCATAGCACATATTTGGTTAACAGGCTATCAGGCTAGTGACTACAATGCTTATCCAATGAGAATGAGCAAATATTAGTGGGAGAAATGTTCTTGTCATAGGACCCCATCAAAAGTGGAGTTTGTTACGTCTTCATTTTTCACACATGGGATGCTTAAAAGTGAATTTAAGGAGGATAAAACAGCAGCAATTTCATGTAGAGTATCCCTGGTGTCGTTCTTTTGATGCATCAATAATGTTGTTAACCATAGTTTGGGTGTCACCTATCAGCAACTTTGATTGTCGAGGCCCAACACTTGGGGCATCATTATAGTTTCTTGTGCAACCCTAAGGTCTGTTGATTAAATTAATTGTCCAAAGGAGAATTGAAAATTATAGTTGCACTTGCATGATCTAAAAGTTAATTGGAGGGTTCTCAGTGATGAATTCTCAGGCCACTTTTTTTGACATGACGAAGGTGATTAAAAGAGATCCTATTTTATTAAATCGGGTGAGTTGTGTACTCAAGTTTCAAAATTGTTGTTACAATCATAAGATGAATGACAAGGTTCATATAATATACGTTTGTTCCATAATTATCTAGATAGTTAGAAAGTTATTGCCAACTAGGTACTATATAATTAGTTATTATTGTACAATTAGTTTGTCCTTTAATAAGTGGCTAGAAGCAATTCTTAGTAAAACACAAAATATGGACAATAAGATTTACCTTAGGCATCTCCCAACAACTAGCTTCTATAAATTTGATATCCTAATGAACAAATATGATAATAGTCATCGTAACTTAGGGCAAGTAAAAAATTTTTTTTTTCAAATCTTGTAATAGCCTATTATGATGACCCATGAAAATAATCCATATGAGTAGGTGCTCTTTGAATGAAACCTCATAACAATCAAACATTCCATTATTTGTTATCATCGAGGAAGTTGTTAGATTTTGTTCAAGTTAATGAAGACACTTGAACAAAATGACAAGCAAACAAATCCAAACAACCTACAACATTGAAATACATCTTCTATTACCAACTTTTTTAATGAGTTTGCACTTGATCACAAAGCCATCTAGGGAAATTAGCTTTTGAGTGTGTAAGTTTCCCTTCTCAAAATGTTGTTTTTCTCTCTTCTTATACTTGGCTCTTGAACAATCTCCCAAAAGAAAAAGTATGTTTTCTTGCCCATGAAAATCTAGATTATGACATTACGGTTAGTGGTTTAGGGTTTTGTAATAGAAATTCTATTCAAATCAATCAAAATTGTTTAAGATTTCTTGTGCAATATGATAATTTGGTACCATACACCCTTAAATTCGTATTTGATTGTTGTAAAATTTAATGAATTGTTAAACTTTTATAGATATAACTTTAATGCTTATTGATTTATGCAATTTTTTTTTTCTTTTGTTATCTTAGAAAGTTTCACACTCAAATATTTGTTTGCTATTTTTGTTTTCATAATTTTTCATTTTGTGTATCTTCTCTTCGATTTTTGCCCATCATGACCACAATTATTGTCACCATTATATCTTTCTTTTAGAGTGATAACATCCTCCCTATGTTTCATCATATGGTTATCTTTTTTTGGTATTTTATGTGATTTTCATATGTTTTGAATTATCAATTTATTAGAAGCATTGAAATGCTTATAACTTTTGTTTGCTGTTGTTGGATGAACATGTTCATTATTGATTAGTATAGCAGGTTCTAACACTCGAGTGGACAAGTATATGTGACTAAGGCATTTTTATGTCAATTTACTCTTAACATACTACATTGTTTATTGGAGCATACAATGACAAATCAAGATTTCGAATTTCACTACCACACATTTAATTGTACATTCGAATGTGATCATTGCTGTTAGGTGCATTTGTGTGTGCTTTTATATGCCTTGGCATGCCCAAATTAGTGGGAGCATACCCAGGCATGTTTGGCTTTGATAAGCTAAGCTTGGCTACAAGCTTAAGATCCACAGAAACGATCAATGTACTTGTGTATGGGGGTCGAGGCTTGCATATAAGTGCACCAAGGGCATGTTTAGGTGCAACCTAGTTGGGATATTTTGTATTGTAGGAAGTAAAAAAAAATTATCATTTATTTCAGTTTATTGGTCACATTCTTAGCTATTTAAGCACTATTTATTTTAAGTTGATAAATGTTTGACTTATAAAAATTTTCAAACTTATTGAGAATGTTATTGTATTTGTTCATGGTTCGTACAATTGATGTAATAAATAACTATTACTTTGGGTTCATTGATGCTATATGTTATTTATGATATTAGTAGCTAGTTTGAATTCATGAATTTGTTATATTGTATTTGTTCGTCATTGCATTTTGGATTCCAAAAAAAGAAAAAAAAAAATTCTCATTTGCCTAAAAAATTCGCTATCCATATACATTTTATTAGAACTCATTGGTCCGTACATGCAAATTTCCGTTATATGTTACCGATAATTCAACTAATGTGCTAAGAGTTCTGTGAAACTTGTCATGAAAATTGTTTTAGGTATAATTTGTAACATTTTTGTGAATTGAATTGAATTTATGATTGATGAGTTAATACTGCGTAAATTGCATATTTATAAGTTGATAATTCCGACTATTATCGCAAATTCTTAAATTATTAGAATTTGTGTGAATTGCCTGGTGAAAAATTAACAGATCTTATGGATGTTTTCGTTCTGACGCCACATTAAAAATCTGAGATAGAGCTCTTGCTTTTAAGTTTTTCTTCAATGAATCAATTATATTTTCTCTAAGTTCAATATTTAAAACAGTGATCTAAAATTTTAGTTTCGTTTGGAGTTTAGGTAACATTGGGTCGCGCACACTTGATCAGTATCTTTTAACCCGAAACCCACTATCATTTAACTTGATGTTTATACCTACTCTTCAACTGACTAGCATTCTTTTAAACCAGAAGATATAACTATATTGTTAAATTTAATGTAGAATTATTTGTAGAATTGTCTAAATTTATTTATTAATTTTTTAATTTATACATTTCAGATTTTATTTTCCATGAAAAATCTTTTTGATTAATTAAGTTAAATTTTATTTTTCAAGATATCTTTTATGAAAATCAATTTCTACATTCATTTGGTACAATTATAGAAACAAATGATTGTCTTGCTTGTTCTTAGTAAAACTATCTTTGATGTAGTGACAAATGCCTACTTATAATCACTAGACTTATTCATACTCCACAAATCAAATAAATTTGTACAAATTAATTTTACACAGATGACTAAAAAAGATATCATCTACCAAATTAAACACATCTTAGTTCTCTAAAAATTTTTTAAAAAATACTTTTTAATGAAAACCGAGTAATCAAAAAATAGTTTTTGACAAGGTATCAGACTTTCAAATTTTTTTTTAGCCACAATTAGTTTAATATTTTTCTTCAACGGCAGCCACGAATCCCTAATTAATAGTTCAAGTTCCCCCCGTCGCAAATTCAATTAGGAAAGCTGTTCAATCATGTGTCTGTTCAGCTATTGCAGCCCCTGGTCCTATCTTTTGGTAGGGTGAGAGGTCGTCGAAGAACTGGTACGGCCAGCAAATGCGCTGAGGCATGGGCGCTTGCCTGGGCAGGTGCAGGCCTCGTAGAGGGCCGCGGCCGAAGGAATGTGCGAGCAGTAGCGGAAAGCCGACGGCGGAGCCCGAGCCACCGCAGGAGGAAAAGGTGAAAGAGGTGCTCTCAATATCGGAAAAGCCGAAGCTGCAGACGCCTCAGCCTTCGAAAAAGGAAGATCTGGCTGGAATCGAAGAAGAGGGTTGCGTGTTTGTGCCGAATAAGGCGAGGAATGATAGCTCCTTCGTTAGCACCGAGGTTTGCAGCGAGGGTTTTTCTGTCACTAAGAGCGTCAATAGTGAGGAGCGGCTAACTTCGAAGCCTACCGCAAACCTTCAGCCGAAGATATACACGTCTGCCAGAGAAACTGTGCAGAATAGGAGGACGATAAACACACCACCTGTTACCGCGGGCTGCCATAGCGGCATGCTGTCGCCATCAATGTCCAGGCGCAAGCATGGGTGCGGCGGAGGGAGGATGCATTCGATGGGTAAAGCATCCGCTGAGGGGAATGGCGAGAGCTTGGCCAGTAAAGGAGCCCGTCGCAACGCGGGCGAGAGATCCGACAGTAGATCTATGTCTCCGGCAAGGAATCGCGCCGCAGCGCTCCATTGGCGGAGTTTGTCGGCGTCAAGTGCGGGTTGGCGTTCGGTTCCGCAGAGTTTAGCAGTTGGTAGAGCGGAGGAAGGCAGAGATGCTGGCGATGGGACGCGAGCATCGCAAGGGCGTGATATGGCAGAACGGAGAGGCTGCATCCCCAGCGACGCTGGTGCATCGGCGGATGGGAAAGAGTCGCTGGAAAATCCGTTTGTTTCTCTAGAATGTTTCATCTTCCTTTAGAAGCACCAAAAAGAACAAAAATGCGAAATCTTTTTACTTTTTTCTTTACCTGTATTGTTGCAGTGAACGCTTACAGCAGCTGATAGCTTTGCAGTCAATGCGTACAGACAAAGTAATTAGTAGCCCAGACGTGGTTATTTATCGTTGACAGCACATAATATCGCCTGGAGTTAGAGATGTAACTTGAATTTTTTGCCTGCATATTTTTAGATTTTCTTAATGCAGTTTTTCTTCTTCAATAATAATCTCTCAGATCTGGTTTGAATATGATTAATTTTTGCAGGATCGGGGTTGGAGCTTTTTGCAACATTGTTTTTATTAATAACTAAAAGATATGTCATTAATTCATAAATAATCATATATAATAGAATACTTAATAATTTAATTAATTATTTTATTTCTCTCATTTTTTTATCAATATACTAATAATCTCATGCCTAGTGAAAGAGTATCAAAAAGAAAAGTTACATGTTTGTAATGATATCCTAATAATTCTTAATTTAGTAGTACAAGTTAAGATGTTAAAGTTGACTTAAATTCAATTAAAGTGAGGGAAGCCACTTGGAAGCCTTTAAGAAGGAAGGGCTTGAAAGCTTAAGAGGTTTTTAGTTGTAACATCTTAGAATTTAACTGCATCTTAGAATTTAATTTGTGTATGAGATTCTAAAATTTAATATATTTTATTATAATATTGTTGTGAGGTATTGTTTTGTTCTAATCAATTTTTTTTATTCAAAGTTTTTTTTTCTCACTTGGATCCAAAACTATTTTAATTATAATATACTTAATCATGAAATTTTTAATGAGGTTTGAGTCCAGATTATCCTTAAATGATACACCATTATTTCAAAGGTTATGATTTTATAAAATTTAGGATTTTTTTTCTTGTAACTAATATGAACTTAGTCATCTGAAGAGCCATGCTTATACTTGTGTATTTTGTTGTTATGTATATCCAATCCTTACTCTTGTTAGGTATTTTTTTTTTTGTAAAATCTTATAACTTCTGCATGCAATTATAAGGTTGGTATTTTTTAACTATAATATTTTAGTCTTTTTGGTGAAATATTTTTCTTATCAAATTTAATTTTGTCCTTATCCAAGATGTCATTTATTATTTGATAACTAATCTTAAAACTATTCTAACTCTAATATATTTAAACATGAATTTTCTCATAAGATTTGAGCCAGAGTTACCCAAAAAAATTGTCTTATAATTTCAATGTTTATAATTTTATTCATAAAACTCATAATATATTCTCTTGTAATAAATGTGAAACTAATTTATCATTGTACACCTAGAAGTCTTGCACACAAATAACATTTTAATTTATGCATTTCATCACAATTTTACCCATGTTTGTTCACTCTCTACCATTGTTACGTGTTATTAGCACACCAACTTTGGTTTGGTTTATTCTCGAATTTTGTCAAACTAAAGGAGATATTACTCCCATACCATATTATACTATCCTAGTATATTTAATCATGGAATCTCATAACTTTGTATTTAGGTTGTCCCTAAGAGATGTCTTACATTTGTAAGGTTTATGACTTATAAAGCTTGTGATCTATCCTCTTGTAGCCAGTGTGGGCTTATTTATTTTTATACTTTTAAAAATTTTGAATAAGAGTTGCACTTTTATTAATGTATTTCTCTACACTTTTACCTATGCGTGTTTACTCCTCACCCTCATTAAGTATTACACTAGTACTTTGTTGATGAAGAAGAATTGCAAGGTGAGCTAGTCATAACATTTTCAATCAATAATGAGAAGGTAAGAACATGCTTAAAGTGAATTTTGTTGTTACATTTACTTCTCAAAAGATATAAATTGATAGAAAAGATGCTAGTGGAATCATCATAGTGGTTGGAGAAGACTCATCTCTCCATAAGTGTGGCGACCCTTGCCTCTATTTTTGGGTTTGATGTTGCATCATCTTTTTCTTTTTTTATTTTGAAGATATTTTTTAAATAAATTAAATCACACATGATACAATTTTGAAAATCAATTTAAAACCAATATTACACATTTTTTAAAATCACATAAAACCAACATATAAAATAACATAATGATCACGTTATCTCTAAAACATAGGTTATTATTGATAGATGTCTAGCACTAAGAAAAATAACATTCTATTGTAAGAATTTATACATCATGTAAAATAAAAAAAATGCAAATTAAAGATCTTATGAGCTACTCTTATTGTTTCATAATAATCCCATGTTGTTTTTCATCTTGATATAAAATTATTGAGTTATAAAATAAGTTAAGTAAATTATCATTGACTTAACAAAATAATACATGCATGCATGCACACACACATACACACATATCCATATATTTGTGTGTGTGCATGTGCACGTGCATGTGTGTGTATGTATAATTACATATATACATGCATGTAAAACAAATGTTATTTTGGCCATGTTATATGCTATGTTAATATCAGAGAATAATTATATAACCATATGTGTTAAGTATAAGAAACTAAAGCATTGATTATGATTTTGAAATACTCAATTCCTATATAAGAAAGTATGTACATTTATTTTAATTCTTTTTTCATCCTTTTTTCATTATTTGTTTTCATTTATTGGCTTATGAAGATGACTTTTCATAAACAAAATGAATTTATTTTTTTAGAGCATGACTTTTTAAGTAAAATAGTCTTGATGATAACTCTGTTGACTCATTTTTGAAACACATTATCATGGAATGGTAATCGTGACTTTGGATAACTAAACACCATTTTACTTTTAATGTCATAAGTTACCTTTACTAACATTTGTTCTTATCTTTATTTGTTTCCTTTGTCATTTTTTATTGGATTAAGAATAACCATTACTTTTAATTTAGTGATTATTATCAAAATATTATATATTACAACATTTACATAACATTATGATAGAACAATAAACATATAATGCTAAATAAAAAAAATGCAAATATAACAATTTAAGTTTGGATTATAAACATCCTCAAAATTGATGTTTTCAACTTTCTTATTGGGATCGCTAAATATCATACTATATCGCATCAAACATATGTATAAATATATGTAGCATCCTAAATGATGAACTAGAAGTTTAAGGAGGGATAATAAATCTTATAATATCACCAAATGTAAATAATTGTATTATTTGATGATTTTAAGATCTTTAAAATCTTTGATAAATTATTTATTTTTTTAAAACTTATAAATTAAATAAAAAGGTGTTACAATTTTTAAAAGGAGACAAATAACCTTACATAACTTGAGTATGATTTATATGAAATTTAATGGTATCAAAATAATAATAACTGAAGACATTTGGATGATAAAATAAAATGTTGGTAATGTAAAAGATTTTAATAATAATTTAATTAAATAATAAGAATCAGTAAACAAATTTAAATAAATATTAACTAATTTAAAAAATTTAAAAACTACATAAGGATGTAAGGACCATAAAGAATCTTAAGTTCAAATTATCATGAAACATATAAAGTGCAATACTTATAAAATGAGTAGGCAATAAATAATATTAGAAAAATACAAAAAAAATTATGGAATAATAATTTCTAAGTAGGGTCAACAAATCTTTAATGACAAATTTGGTTGAAACATTTACAAAATTTAACAACCATATTTTAAAAAAATAATAATAAGTATTGTTACATGTATTGCTAGCATGATTATTAATAAGGTTAAAATAACTAAGGATTTATTTAGTTAATTAATTTAAGAAATTAATAACTTAAACTTAAATAATGATAATAATAATAATTATGAAACCCAAATATCAACCAACCTTAATGACTCAATGGTAAAAGATATGCTCATGAATAATTGTGAAAGTTCTAAAGGATGTGGAGCATTGGGAGGTGGCTATTGAGGGTCTTGGAGAGATAAGGAGGCGAAAAGTTGGACACACTTTAAAAAACCAAAATCAGTTGGTGCATTGGTTCGATGCATGGGAAGGAATTCTGAAAGAGTGCCACCATTAAGAGTGAGAGAAATAGAGGAAGAGTAAGATTTTTACGAGGAGAAAAATGTGTCATTATTATGAAATAAAAGAAAGGAATAGAGAAGGTGAAGTAAGGAAGCACCAATAGATGATTTATATTAGCCAGAATATATGCATGCAAATTGAGCCAAGGGATGATTTAGTTCATCAAAAAATGCATAAACACTAAGTGGTGTATAGGCTAGTTTTTAGGGCTTAGACCAAGGAGCTAAAACAAAGAAAAGTGTTATGATGTTTATTTTAAGATAAAATTTTTATCATTATTTGTTTACTTTGTTTTTATATTTTTGAGTCATATAATACTTAATAAAAAATAACTTTTGAGAGTTTTTATTCTTTCTTAAGTTAGATGATTAAAGAGTACAAATTTTAAGTATATTATCCTCATAAAGATGATTATATGAGTTCATCTTTTCTTTTCATGATGAGTTTATAAATAATTTAAGATTCATGTAATTAAGGACTATTAAAATAAATTAAAATTAAAGCTTTAAAGAGTTTTGGAGTTTAAAAAATCTCACCTTATTCCTAGAAGATCACAACTTAGCCTAAAAAAGTAAGGTGCTTACTTAGAAGAGTAAGAGTTATGTGCACTTGCCATCCTCTCCATCCCCATCTCATTGCACAAGTTCTTTCCTCTTCAAGTTGTCCATCATTCAATATCAAAGTCATGGTCATTATTTCTCATCAATTAGTATAAGAGCCTTGGTAAATCTAGGCTCCTTTAAAAGGGATATTAAGTTAGCTATTACTTATGAGAGAGAAAAAGAAATGAGAGTTGTTAGAAGAGAAGGAGAAGGGCAAGGGGAAGTTATCAAAGTTGTTGAGAAAAAATAAGAGAGAAGAGGTCCCATTGGTAGAAAAAATAAAAAAAATGAAGCGACATAATTGAGTGTATTAGAAAAAAATAAAAGTAAAGAATAAAAGAAAAAGAAAAGCAACACTAGGGGAGAGAGAAGAAGAGAAGTAGAGTGAAAATAGGAGAGAGAAAATAACTGTGAAAGGAAAAAAGTCTACTAAGAAGAAAAATAAAAAATAAAGAGTAAAGGAGAGGAGGGGGAATAATTTAGGTTTTTCTTAGAAAAAAAGAGTATTATAAGAAATGTTAAAAGAGAGAGAGAGAGAGAGAGAGAGAGAGAGAGAGAGAGAGAGAGAGAGAGAGAGAGAGAAGGGATAAGGGAATCAAATTAAGACGAGAGAAAGAAAAATAGTGAGATTGCTATGCTCAAGAGAGAAAGAAAGAGACAAAGTTGTTGGACTGAATCGGAGGATCACCTCTGCGAGACCATCTCCAATCACTTCAACTCCCACTTCAATGGCCATGGCGGCTCCCCGCAGGCAACGAGAAAACTCCTCCACCTGATCCCTAGCCTCGTGTCGGCAGCCGACAACTTACACCTTTGTGGCCGGGCAACGATGACGGAAGTAAAGAATGCCATCCAGTCGATGAGAGACTCCAGCGCGGCCGGGCCGGACGGGTTCTCGGTCCTATTCTTCAAATCGTGCTGGGATGTGATCGGCGATGACTTGACGGTGGCCGTAAATGATTTTCTGGAGGGCACGAAACTTCCTCGGTCAGTGGGCGCTGCTTGGTTATGTCTCATCCCGAAAGGCTCCGCGGTCGCAACTCTCACTGACCTTCGGCCGATAGCCTTGTGCAATGTCGTCGGGAAGCTGCTGTCGAAAATCCTTGCTAACCGCCTCAGCCCTCTCCTTACAACCCTGATCTCCCTGGAGCAAGCCGCCTTCATTCGTGGCAGGAACATAGCTGACAGTATCCTATTAACACAAGAGATGATCCACCGCATTGATCGGAAACGGAAAGTGCCCAACGCGCTGTTCAAACTTGATTTCAGGTCGGCCTTTGACAAAGTCAGCTGGCGATTCCTGGGTGAGGTGTTGGAAGCATTTGGTTTCTCCGCACACTTTCGTTGTCTTGTTGGCAACATCCTCGATGCTTCCTGGCTCTCGGTCCTTGTCAACGGCGAACCGAGAGGCTTCTTCAAATCCTCATGTGGGGTCAAACAGGGGGATCCTCTTTCCCCCTACTATTCCTGCTCTCCATGGATGTCCTGAGTCGCGGAATCGCAGGTCTGGTTCGTTCGGGCAAAATGGATAAATTCTCTTCCCCAAGACTTTGCCGACCGGTCTCCCACACGGCCTTCGCAGACGATTTTACTATCTTTTCCTCTGCGAGAAGGGAATCGGTCTCCAATTTCGCTGGCCTGCTCAATACATTCCTGGAGGCCTCGTCTCTCTCGCTCAACTTATCTAAATCACTGGTAATTCATGGGAAGCTCACCCCGAAGGCTCTTGTTCGTTCCACGAAATCAATTCTGAGCTTCAAGCGAGCGCAACTCCCGCTTATGCACCTGGGTTGTGCTCTCGATAAGGGAAGACTGAAATCGATTCACTTCCAACCTCTGCTGGAGAAGATGGCTCGACGCATCGCCTCATGGAAGAACCGGCTGCTGTCGAAGGGTGGGAAGAAGGTTCTCATCAATTCCGTTCTTACTTCGATGTCGGCGTATGTGTCGGCGGTCCTTCAGCCACCGAGATCCATCGTCAAATCCATTGAGAGGCTCCTATCTAGGTTCCTCTGGGGCGGTAACGACAACTCCGCTCGCCACCACTGGGCCGCGTGGAAGCGGATTGCCAAACCTATCGCGGGCGGAGGCATGGGCATTCGGGACCTGGCCTCTCAGGTCATGGCCCACTCGGCCAAACTCTGGTGGCGCCTCTTCAACGTCAAATCCCCCTGGACCGACTTCATCAGGAGCAGCTACATCGACAACCGGGAAGGCATCCGGATCTCCAGCGGGGATTCACCGGGGTGGCGCCGTTTGGCTTCCTTCCATCTTCGCTGGAAAGCCCTAGACGCTTGGGACGATGACCCGGGCGAAGAAACTCGGACCAGTGCACTGCTCCACCGCATCCGGTCCAGCTGCTGCACAGTGAACCGGTTTGAACCAAACCGGGCATACATTTTCTTTAACAATCTTCTGCTCCCTCCGGTTCAGATCTCCTTCAAGAATGAACTCCTATGGCACCGGTTCATTCCCGAAAAGGTGTCAATTTTCCTTTGGCGCCTCCATCATGACGCCCTCCCCTTCCCGACAACACTCCATCGGATTGGCATCACCTTGGTTTCGAAATGCCCCTTCTGCAACAACCTCGACGACCCGGACCACCTCTTCTGGTCCTGCTCCATATCTCGTCCCATCTGGAGATGGTTTGAAAGCAAACTGGAGATCTCCCCTTCGACTCCGCCGTTCGGATTCGCAAAGTGGTGGGCCCTGAAGCCGAAGATTAGCTCCCTTGCTTTCACTATTCTGGCTTATGTCTGCTGGTCAGTTTGGAAGGCATGGAACGCTGCTACAATTGCTGGCCAAACAATCTCGGTTAACGACCTCTTTTGGGAAACACAACTTCTTCTGAGGAGAGCCTATATGACTAGGAACCGCAAAGATAACATGCTGGAAAACTATTCTCTCTCCATTCTGGCCTAGTTTTAAGGTTGTTTTCCCCCCCCCCTTGGCAATTTTGTATGCCAACTTTTGTACAACTATTGGGGAATGGAATATTTTTTTAAAAAAAAAAAAAAAGTGTAATGACCTAAATTTTTATTTTATCCTAAGGTGGTCTATTTGTATTTCATTTTTGTTGGAGATTATAACTATATAGTTTATTATGGATTAGACACTCTACAAAGACCATTATCATTGGCTCCAAAGTTAGTAGATTGAGCCATCAAATATTATTCACCATTTATGTTATAATCCTTGTTTCAACAAACTTAGATGACTAAAAAACTTCTTGAGATTTAATTGAAACAATGCTAAGCTCAACAAGACGTTAGTAAACACTTAGCCTTAGTTTTGTGATCATCACATCAAAAGATATAGCATGACATATTTTAAGTGACAATCATATTTATTAAAAAGTTTTAAAGTGCCTCTACATGGAATATTGTAATATTGTTAGTGACTATAACTGATTGAATTTTGAATTGATTGAATATATCTTTTTAAAGGCAATTATGAACTTCAACTATTGTTTAGCTGACAAGAGGTTTAGCTTCAAGATACTTTGAGAAGTAATCAATCGTGATAAGGAGAAACTTCCTCCCTCCTTTGGTTATACAAAAAATTCCCAATAAATTCATGTCCCATACAGAGAGGGCAAAGAAACATTGATGATTTTATCAGGGCTACAATTGTTGAGGAAGGGGAGTAAGAAGTTGGCATTCTTTGCATCTTTTAACAAACAAAGTAATGCCTTTTTGCATGGTCAACTAGAAGAATTCTATCACATTATTTTTATGGCCAAATTACAATTAGAAGCATAGTTACTATATTCTCCTAAATGTATTTCCTTATAATATCTTCAACATTGACTAGATGAACACACTTAAGTAAAGACTTGAAGTAAAACTTTTAGTAAAGTTGATTTTGATTATGACATACCATTAAGTCTATCCCTTAATTCTTCTAATGTCTAATTTTTTATGAGGAAGGGTTCTCATCTTGAAGTAGACTTCTAAGAGAGTTAACCAGCAGGTAAGACTCTTGAGGTTGAGGATTATCATATGATAGATGGTTGTTCAAGAGAGGGGAAACCTTCATTAGGGTCCCTTTATTTGATTAATTGGCCTGCCTCTTAATTTTGCTCATAAGGGATTTTGATGAGGCTAATTTTATCAAACTTCTATGGAAGGGTTTGTGTTAATGTCCTGTATGTTTTGAGGATTCAATCTCTAGTTTCAGATGAGCTATTGACTTAGCTAACAACTAGTTGTGAGTCATTAAAGATTAGTAGGTGTTTGGCTCACAAACCCTAAAGAAAATTTTAATCCAACTATTAAAGCTTCATATTCATATTCATCTTGGTCATTTATGATTAGGAAGTTGATTCTGATCTCTCTTTTTAGTTTAACATTCTATAAACTTAGTAAAACAAAGTTGATATCACATGAATCTTATCTTAAGGCTCTATCTAAAAATTACTTCCATGTGTCAAAAAGAGGCTTGGCGTCTACTTCGAGGGTAATCCATTTGACCAAAAAGTCAACGAGAACTTAGGATTTAAGAGATGATTGATGTATGAAATTAATCTCAAATTTGCTAAGCTTGATAACTTATTTATGTAATCTTCTTAAAACTTCTATCAATTGAAGGATATATTTCAAAAGCTTTTTTGTGATAACATTAATGGTGTATGATTGAAAGTATCATTGTAGTTGTTAAGCAAACATGAAAATTGTTAACACCTTTTCTAAGGGAGAATATATTGTTTTTGCATCCTTTAAAGTGAGAGAAATAATAGAATGGTCGTTATGTACCTTTTTCTTCTTGGGGTAAAACAAAGTTGATAGCTTAGCTTTAGGTTCCTAATAAGATAAATAATGGTTCCTTAGGTATTAAACTACTTAAAATAAGAGATAAGATGGGTAAGTCTTGAGTTTTTGAAGAGCTTTTTTGTAATCCTTTATCTATATTAGTTTGGTCTTGTTGCATAAGAGTTTGAAGAATGACCAAGTTTTTTTCTCCTGACTTAGAGATGAAGCAACTAAGCCTCATGATGTATCCAACAAGACATTGGATGCCCTTTTGATTCTTCAAAGAGGGCACGTATAAAAGATCTTTGACCTTATTGAGGTTTGGTTGGATTCCCTTATTTGATATTATATAATTAAAAAACTTTTCTGAGAATATGTTAAAAGTATATTTTAAGGGGTTAAGTTTAAGATTAAATTTTTGACAAGTCTTGGAGGTTTCTCTCTGGTCTTATATATGTGCTTTAAAAGTGCTTTCACTTGGAGGTCTTCTTCATAAACTTTGAGATTCCTATTTTTTTTTTGTTTTAAAAGATTGTTGATCATCCTTTGATAAGTTGTCCTAATATTCTTAAGCTTGAAGGGCACGACGTTATGATAAAATGTCCTAAAATCGATAAGAAATATATTTTTCTCTTCATCTTCTTTAGTGATCTTAATTTGATAGTATCTTGAGGATGCATATAATTGAATTGTTTGAAGACAGCAACTAAATCTATGAAATCGTCAATTTGAGACAAAGGGTATGAGTCCTTTGCACTGACACAATTAAGATTGTAGTCCACACATGTTCTATTTGTCATTGCTTTGTTTTATAAGTACCACATTTGCTATTTATTCTGGATAGTATACTAGTATAATAAAATCAACATCAAGAAGCTTTGACACTTCTTTAATTGTCTTATATTTTTTAAAGATAAATACTTATTTTTTTGTTGGATGATGAGAAATTCTAGACCTATATGGAGTGTTGGGTTATTGAGAGATCTATCCCTTGACATGTCTGAGAACTCTCATGTATAAACATTAAGATACTTGGCCAAAAGCTCAAGAGTGGCATCCCTTTCTTTTTCATCTCGATCAACAGAAATAGTTATAATCTTGGTCAAGTCAAATGGATTGAGAGGAAATGAGACATAAGAGGAGATGGAGTTAACTTTTCTTTTGGGGGAGGGGTTCAATGTGTGACTTAACAACTATTTTCATGATGTTTAGGTAGCATCTCCTTGATTGTATAAAGTCCCTTTGCACTTGGACCGTCCTTGAAAGAAATATTGAATTTCACACAGATATGGTGTCAAGATGATTATATGGAATTGTTCATTTTTTACCTCCCAAAGATAGCATTGTAAGTAAAAGAAGAATTTCTTATTGTTAGTGAAAATGTGATAGTTTTTTCTAACTTTAGAGACTCTTTAGAAAAACTTATAAGTGATCCTATAACTAAAAAGATAAATTTTCAACTAATACTAATTTTATTAAAAGCATCAAGGAATGGGATATCAATCAAACTCCCAGTCAATGAGTATGCAATGATCTTTAACATTGAAAACTATCCCTGAGATTGCTATAGCATCGTCATAGGGGTTGCCAAGAAGTGGCATGTCATTGGAACGACTAATATAGGAAATAACAACTCTTGCTTTCTTGTCACATTGGTGATCATAGTTTGTCTCATTATTATTAAGTTGGAGTTCTTAGAGTTGGACTATCTTTATCTTGTGATGACATAAACGATTCTGACAAAGGCCTTAACTTTGTTTTAAGTGTCAACTAATGAGTTCAGTCATCATTCTCAATTTTTGGTGTTTATTGTTCTTTTAATTTATTAAAAATAAAAGTTGGTTTAGAGGCTACTACTCGATACTCCTAGAGGCGATCTTCCTTCAACAATCTCTTGATTAAGGCTTTGAGGGCCTTGCATTTAGAAGCTATGTGACAATGTTTCTCATGATATTTGCAAACTTTTGTTGTGCCCCAATTATTTTATGAAAGTGATCTCAACTTTTGATATAATCTATCTTTTTTAATGAGTGCTAAAATTTCTTACAGTGGTGTACTCAAAGGAGTGTTGAAAAACTAAGCTTATCATCAACGATTCTATGGAGCCTTTTAAGGGTAAGCTTTGTCATCTCATGACCTTTTTTGTCCTTGATTAAGGAGCCTTTGAGGTAATGATGTCTTCTTTTCTAATATACTAAGAAGAACTAAAGAGAACTCCTTATTGATGAAAAAAATATGCTATGTTGAAGATTTCTTGTAAGGATTTTGATGACATTTGAGAAGGTGTTTTTGGAAATCTCTTGATTGAAGAGACTAATAAGGGCTGCTCGAGTTGAGAGTCTTCTTGATGAATCTCTTTAAGGCCTTCTCTGAAGAATTGAAGGTTAGCAGGAAATAGTTTTGCTTAATGTTTCCTTAAATCAAGAAGAGACTTAGAGACATTTTTTAGTCTGACACAGTTGGTAAAGGATGTTAAGAATAACTTTTTTAGTAACTAAATGAAGAAATTGTCATAGGTGTAACATCTAAAATTATTATGAGACTACATCTTTAAGTTAGACAAAGAAAAGTTTGTATTAGATGCATCTAATCATAACATGTAAATATATAATTATCTTAAATTCTCTTAAGAAAACATAAGGATATAAATTATCATAATAAAAGGTAAAATTATATAGTTGAAGTTTAAGAGGTAAAGGCTTCAAAAGGATTTTTTTGGTGAAAAGAGAAACATTTTCAATAATATTTAGATTATTCTTATGTTGCCAAAATAGATGAGACACATCATTAAGGCGACATGGGTGTTCTTGAGATGAATCAAAAGAAAGAGCTTGTGACATTATAATATTAGATCAACAATAAAAGAGGGCTTTACTTTGGTGTGAGGTGGAGGGCTTTCTGTTATAAGATATAGATAGGTTAGTAAAATGTTATTGCAAAGAGGTATGCATTTGAATGTTTTTAGAAGTGAATGTAAGGTATGAGTGTTATGGGTAGGGCCTCAAGTGTTTCTTTATTAGAAAGAGAGATGTTTGATATGGTATACTTTCCCTTGATAAGGTTGTCAAACTTGGTATAATTTATTTTTCTATAACCACAAGGGTATAGAGAAATTTTGTAAAGTGTTATATTTGTTATTAAAAAAAATAAAAAGGATTGTCAATAGGTAGTTGAAGAGGTTTTGAAGTTTATAAAATTTACGATAGTGATCTAAGGCTCTATGATGATATGAGATTTTATAGAGCAAGGATAATGATTCTTAGGGGAAATCAACCCCCTTTTGAGTGAAAATATAAAAAATTAAGAAATATAAGAAATGATGAAAAAACAAAGTATGATATGATAAAAAGCATGGATGTATACATTAGCATAACATATAGGTGTACATTAACAACATATTTCTTTTGGGTACTTTTTAGATGACGTGCACAATTGTTATTGGTTCTTGTTTATTAATATGATATTTATTGCATTTCATTCTTTTTACTAGTTATGATTATTAGTTTATCTATCGAATATTTTTTTCTCATTACCTACTTATATTATATGTTAAGATAGATTTAAACAAAATTGAGGATATAATTCTAAGAGAGTGATATTATGTTGAGCTCTATGATGAGTTATATAAAGTGTTCTTATACTCTGTATCTTACATTTATATGGAGTTTTATATGAATATAGGTTTTTATGGATGGTGGTAGGTTTTGAGTTATTCTCACATTTTTATTATTTAGTTTTGTTTTATTATTCAATTTAGAAAATGTAGATTTTAAATGGTTTTCTCCCCCACCATTGTTTGATTTTGATTATGTCCTTGAGATATTTTGCATACTCTTGTATGACCTGATGGTTTAAGATATATGTGTGTATTATTAAGTTTTATTTAAGAAATGGTCATGCGGGGCATGAAAAGTGCAATCTATCATACTTCTAATCGTATGAGCATTTGTCACATTATGGAAAACATGTTTAAGTTAGCATTATATGGATCAATAAAGGCTAGTCGTTATTGTAGGTGAAAGCCAATTGCATCATATATGAAGACTTACAAAACTTTCACATGCCATTAATTAATATGTATTCTACCTTGTAATGTTAAATACTTAAGTTTTTGTTGCCAAACTAATATACTTTCTATTTAGTTGATCTATCTACTAAACTACTTTAACGCTAATGTGTTCAAGTTAGGCATTTGTTTAAGTAATCTCAATAAGTTATAATTTAAATGCTTAGTAGTTCTCATGTAATTTTTGGCATACTATAAAAACAAATATAATTACAAACAACAAGCGGAGTTTTACATCCAACTAACAACTATTTTGTTTTAAAAATCATCAAGATCTTTTTTTTATAAATGGCTCACTGATTAAGTGACGTTAGCCAAACTTATTTATTAATGCTTAAAAGAACTTGCATTACTTCCCAAGGCTAGCTGATTGTTATGCCTAATGGTGTCAAGACGTTACTTAATTATCTATGGTTTCTTATGTTTGAGATTGTTATAGGTTTTTCTGTCTTTATCATTAACAAAGTTGAAATCTTGTAATAAAAGATAAATCTAAAAGCCCTTAGTACTTTCAAACCTTTACGATTGTTCAAGACATGTTCAATTATAGTCAAGATGAGTGTTATGATGAGCCTTAATATCCTTTCTTCAAATGCACACAAACTAAGCAATATAATTTTATTTGAGAAAAATTTTAAATGTGACCTTATCCCTTACTATAAAATGATCTAACTCCAAAAAGATTATACCCTAAACATTCTACATTAGAGTAAATGAGGCTTCTCTTATAACCATAATAAGAGGAGTTTTCTACACTTACACCACTCCTAATAGCTCTTTTGTGCACATCCCTTCATTTCCATTAAGCATACATTAAAAAATTCTATTATCTTTTTGTTGCCAACCTCCATCTATACATTCATCTACTAATGTGATACAAATGCAAAGTTAGGGATGTTCTTTGCTATTGATTGAAGCTTTGCACCATCTTGTTATCAAAAGAATGTTCAATTGATGTGATGATTGCCAAAGGAAGTTAGTGTGTTTAAGAAATGTTTGACTACAATAATTTCTTCACCTATCAATCTTCCATGATGATTAGCAATATGGTTTCTATCCATTTGTCCTTAACTAACACTAATTGATATAAATATTAAAGGACAAAAACTACAAGATAGGAAGTGAATTATAGTACTTAAAAACATTAAAAATCTTTATGAAAAATGTCACTTAAAAAGAAACTTCATATTCACTAACTTGAAACAGTTTCAACGTACCAAAATTACCAAAATGTGAAGTTAGAATTAGAAGCAATGAGGACAACATTAAGATGTAAGTAGCTAAAAAATACTCTAGTCCAAATCTTACAAAACTTCAACTCAAACGTCTTTTCTTTACATAAAATCAAGGCTTATCAAATGAGAATAAAACATTTAACTAATAAGAACAAGATTTTTAGATGGTTCAGTCTAACTAGTGCCTATTATCATCTTTAGTTGACCTAACCAAGCTTCACTAACAAAATCACTCTATTTTGCTACAATAGTTAAAGGTAAACTTTTACAAAATCACTCTTAGTTACTATAGTAGATAGGGGCACACCTTTACAAAAATTAGTGATCAAAAGAGACACTAACCAAAAGCAAAAATGACTTACAATTACTATTATTATAATATATAATAATGAAAAATTTGAAAAATATAAAAACAACTTTAGCACTGATCATATTACTTTGGTGCAAAAATCGTCATAATATTACAATGAAGAATCTAAAAAATATATAAATAATTTTAACATTGGCTATACCAATCTAATACATAGATCATCTTAATACTATAATGAAGAATTCAAAAAATATATAAATTAATAGTTTTAATACTAATTGTACTAGTTTGATACACATATTGTCTTAGTATTTGGTGAAAATCTAAGAATTTGACTACATACTTATATGATAAATATATCATAAATATATGAATTGAAGCATGATAATTCAAGCACATATAAGTATGAAGCATGAACTTCATACTGTGATAATAACATCAAAAAACATTGAGATATACTATTATGATATAGTAATCATATTAGTATGTACTATAATTATGAAAATTAACTAAAGTATTATATATATATATATATATATATATATATATATATATATATATATATATATATATATATATATATATATATACGACAAAAAATTTGTACTATATGATACATAACACCTGAATAAAAACTCACATAAATCAAATCATCATTATATGAAATAAATAACGATACACATCCAACTTTAACAAAAACATAATAACTGAGCGATAAAAATCAAATGTATACATACAAAGTAAGCTTCATACAATATGAACAAAAGATAAACTCAATTCTCAATTATAAAAACAACTATACAAAAGTGATACCATATACAACAAATATAACTTAACATTTCAAAAACTTTATTTTTTTATTGATTAAAGAATGATTTTGAGTCATAAAAATGTGAAAACGATATTTTTGTTTTTCTAAAATATGATGCATGAAGTTAAAATGATGATCCTAAGTGTCATAACCTTAAAGAATAAATGTTTAACATACTAACCAAATTCTTTAGTGTAGTTTAGCACGTTGTGATTTAGGCACCCTATAGTGAGCATTTTGAGTTACATGATCCAATATTTGAAGCATTAAGAGCAAAGTTTCTCAATGTTCATCTTCTTCAAGCTCAGAATCCTTGCTCTAATTTTTAAACATTTATCAAATACCTAAATCTACTTTTGCACAAATCTCAGCTATATATTAATACTATATAGCTTGGTTTTATGAATAACATTCTTGAGAGCACAACACTAATAAGTACTTGCATCATTAAGAGATCACAAAAAATTTCCTAAGGGGTCCATTTCCTAAACTTCAATTGGCTATAAAGCTCTTTATTGTTTCATAATGGAGGTTATTTGACATAAAATTCACATAATGAACAACATGGACCTCAAATCCATACCATTATTCTCAATTCCTAGCCAATGATAGCCTTACTTATAGGCCCTATTGTCTTTCTCACTTCTAATGGCATTAAATACATAATCATGTACCCAAAAAATGATTTTTAATGTTTTTCATCTTCTAAAAACATGTACCTTTCACTCTACCCTTACATTCTTCAGAAGTTTGAAGCATTATGGAGTAGTTTCCCATCCTTTGGATAAGTAATTATTGATAAGTAATTATTGGTAAGTCTCAAATGCAAGTCAATGCAATATCATTGTTCCAAGCAACTTTAAGATCACTTTAACCATCTCATTCACTTCATTCTACTCAATGAGATTTGAAAGAACTCAATGTACTAAAAAAACTTCAAACAAGTTCTCAAGCTAAGGAGCAATGCATCTCAGGGGTGTTATTCTTGGTTTGAAAATCCCCTTGATTTGATTTATAATCAAACATGAATTAGTGAACACTTGAGCTTACTCAATTGCATGTCCCTAAGCATACAATAAACTTGTGATCATAGCTTCATACCCAGTCTAATTATTATATAAATAGGATCAAACTTTAACATTCCTTGAAGACTGTGAAAAATGCTTTACAACTCTATTATTGCTTAGACATGTCTTATGGAGGAGGCTTCTCCAGAAATATGCTTCCATTACTATTCTTAACTCATCTCAAGGATGAGTTGAATAGTAAGTTTCACAACAAACTTAACCAACATGTAAGATTTTATCATCCTTGTAGAGATAACTTAATGTCATTTTTCATCAACTAAATTGCTCACTTTTGTAATTCTTCTAAAATAGTTGACATAATCAAAATATTCTTCAAGGGTAAATCTATTACCATTCTAATGATGATCTTGGAAACGTGATCACATCTCCCATGCATCGCCATGAGTGCAAAGGATAGCTTCTCCAGAAATTGGATAATTGCTTGTTGGCCCCCTTAGGATGTAGCTTACATAATTTGTTGACCTTTACATGCCAAAATCATCTCATACAAATACAAGTTCTAAAGCTTCATCATTGGTTCTTAGAGATAGCAAAAAAACTGTGTTCTCAAGGTTATAAGAAGGTGAGATTTTACGAAATAATGCATATTGATGTTGAAAAGCTTTTGCATTCTCCAATCCACTCAGTTTTGTTATTTCTGTTTCTTTAAAGAAAGAAAAGCATTTATCTAGTCAATTTGATATAAATTAGATCAATCTATTATGTGACCCATCAATTTCTAAATGTTCTTGATAATTTTTTATTATGTCAACTATTTTAGAAATAGAAATTTTGATTATGTCAACTATTTTAGAAATAGAAATTTTGATTATGTCAACTAAATGCTTACTTTTGTCAATTTCTAAATATTCTTCAAAAGTATGTTTGAACACAATAAAACTTATTGCTTATGTCAACAAATTATTTTTCTCTTCATCTTGGAAACTTGACTAAGATTTAGCACATTCAAATAACATCTTCAAGACTACATCCCCTAATCAAAAACTACTACTCCATATGCAACCAACAACTTGTAGCGAACATGAACTATTGAGACCAATAAAATGATTGAGTGAATATCTTCTGAATTTTATATTGTACAAGTATGAAGCCCACAAAATGATGAAACTTGATCCACTCTTTTCTTCATGATAATTGACAAGGTGATGATGTCCCTAATCCTTAATCCATTGTCTTTCCTAAAACCCAAGCTAGTGGATTTCTTTCACCAAGATTTGTTTTTGTTGATACCCACTTGTTTAAATATTGACATAAATACAATGTCTTTTAAACTCATATTAATGAACACTCTTTTACCTTTCACATATGTAATGATAGATATATCACCATGACCTCATGATATGAGTTCCCTTAAGATGGTTGATCATCTACATAATGAAGAGAACAAGGAACAATTGTGATAGGTGACACCAATTGTTATTACCAAATGTATGAAAAACTTTTTGAATTATGGAGCAATAACTTTCTCCATAAATTACCAATGTCATATAGAGGGGACTTACGATATTTACAGATGTTGATTGCTTTTATTGTGAAAATGTCCTTAATGTGTCTTCATTAACATCAAATTAGTTATTTGACCTCAATAACTCCTTATTTTATCCACTATTATAGCACATAGCTTAAGATATCTTAAAATGTTTTTGTACTAGAGTTTTCAAGGCATGATAGTCTTAAATAGGATGTTCATTTGTAATGAAATTGGCATTAATAATTAAGATATTGTGTAGATATTGGCTTTGTCCTTCGTGAAGATAAAGGTCATAAGCTCTCCTTCCTCATCGCCAACAAAACCTTCCATGTAGAATAGAAAATAAAAAGTTGCTCTTCGACATACTCTTCACCCAATAATTATTCAATACATTCTACAAACTCAAATACCCCTATATATGTTACTTTGAGCACTTTGAAATGGGGAAACTTTGACTGAATTTTTTCAAAAGAAAATCTTCTTATTTTTCTAATTTCTTATGTTGCATGGATGCCTAACCCAATATTTCATGGTTGCCTATCTCCACACTTCAAAAAATTTTTTATGCAATATCAAAGAGCTATGAAAAGGTTAACAATAATTTCCAATACATCTTCTTTCCATATTCTCTTCACAAGAGTAGGCTTTCTCAAAAGGACAATTTCTTCACATCATGAATACATCTAATTTTCAAAAATAAAGAAATAAAACGATTCATATAATCCCTTAAAAATTCATGCTCCTCAATTATCAAAATTTCTTGATAACAAAAAAACTAGAAATTATCTCATTTCATAAGATGTGAGATGCAATCCTCCTAAAAAAAAATTAATAAAATAATTTTAATTTGACAAATGAGAATGGAGGGCAATTGATACCTTCTGGCATATAGACACAAATAGCATTTTGGAACATAAAGATGTGTTCCCTAAGGTTAGTCATCTCCCAATAGATAGAAAGATGAGATGATCAACACAATGACAATTTTTCAATTAGCGAACCATCACAAAATAAGGAGAAACCACCTTCAAGTTCAATCTCCTTGTGGTGCAATCATCTTTACAAAACAATAAATTTAGTCTCTTTAGTGCTCATTATGAAGCAAGAGAATTGCGAATCATTTTTGAACATTGTAAGAAAAGAACCCTTCTTGGTCTTAAACATAGTCACTTCCATGATTAAAATCATAGGATTATAATTTTGCATCTTCATTTATTGGAGTGATAATTAATCATACTATCATCATCCAAAAGATGTAAGTCAACAATGCTTGAGAAGATTTTTACTAGGTAAAAGGATAGCCATCCCTTTTACTAGCAAAACAACAAATGAAAACACCAATGCAACAACAATCGTATTAGTGACTAATCACTGGTTCATAGAAAACTAATTCTCTAGTTATTGAAAGAAACTATGTAGAGACAAGCACTTGAAGAGAAGGAAAATTCTTTGCACTATTGTTGTTATTTATTGACTCTAGAAGGAACCAACAATGCTCTTCTTGATGGCTCCATATAACTTTTGTTAACTATTGCATCAAGCTAGACTCATTAGAAACTGTTCCTTGATCATGTTGCCATCGAAAGCACCTTCTACATGTACTTCTAGTCAAGTTAAAAACAAAAAATTAATGAAAAGTGAAGTCTATGAAAGGAAAAAGACTATTAACACAAAAAGCACAAAATGAACATATCTTCCATCAACGAGAAAAAGAAGATGAGAGAGAGAGAGAGAGAGATTTGAGACATAAAAATTTTATCATGAAAAACTTGTGAATACGAGAAAAAAAACATATTAATAACGCAACATGTAGGCCTCTAGTTCAAAATCACAATTACAAGAACAAAGACAACTATTTCTCCACTTGTGAAACGAGACTTGATACAAAAAGAGTGACTCCTTAATAAAGGTTGCATAAGGCACGGCCATTTAAAGATAAAAGTAATATTAAATGAAATATTACAGGCACTATCACAAGAAATTATCAATTCAAGAAAAATATTGATTAATATGCTAAAAGTTATTTGTAGTTTTATAATGGACCTTTTATCTATGAGAATAGACAAAGAAAAATCACTCAATATCGATGCACCAATAATAAAGGCTTTCGTAATAACCAACCAAATCATACATTTATCGACTATAACCGTATGCTTCATCCTACAGACATAACCCATTGTACTGACTCGTGACGATTTGTTAAAGTTCAAACCTATAATATGGCTTTGCATTGTGGCATTATACCTGGCCCTTATGCCATCAAACCATGCAATTTGTAGGCGTCCATGCCGATGATGCAGAACTCCAAAGCCTGTCAAAAAAAAAAAAAAAAAAAAAAAAATTCTCGACATGCTTAACAAGAGGAATGCTAAGATGCCGCAAATCATTTTTGAAATTAACATTAGTAGTTCTGCAGAAATATAAAAAATAGAACTTATGTGATGGCTTATGCGGTCTTAGTAATTTAAAATGAAATGGTTAAGAACGAGGAAGGAATCATGAGATAAATTACCTTAAAAGAAATGAGTACATAAGTGTTGTTGGAAAGATGAAAGGGAGCAATATATGTGCTCCCTTAATATGACTGCAAAATGACAATTAAGTTTGTTAACTTCTCACAAGTGGAAAACTCCATAGGATGGCATGTTTGGAGCAAGAAAGCTATTTTAAAGTCAATTGAAAAAATTGTAGAAAAGAGAGACAAGCAAACTCATAAGTTAAAAAAAAGTCTAGAACAAAGGGTAGTCTCAGGACCTATAAGTAGCAATTACGCATACCAAAGTCAGAAAACACTTTGTAGCTTTATTTTAAATGATTGATCATCAGCTCAAACCTGTGTCTGTTTCAGTCGATTTTCATAGTTAACACCAGCAAACCATGCCACTCGTATGAGCTGAATGCTAAGAACCCACACCCACCACGAGACAAGCAGTCTGATGCTAACGAGAGCCCATTCAGGAGCACCAACCTCAATCCCCAGATTCAAACCCCTCATCAGCTGGAGGATCCTGTAAGCCTCATAGACTATTGGCGTTACAAGCCACACAGATGATTTCCAGTGCCAACTCAGCATTTCTGTGAGTACTTGTATAGAAAGAAGAAGAAGATATGGGCCCAGCAGCACTGCAAATGAGATGAAGGAAAGATGTGGCTGAAGATAGCCTCTTTGAGAAGAAAACAGTATAACCAAGGGCACAAAAAAGCCAAGCAGACTTGCTCCCACGTTCCAAAGCTTGTATAGAAAAGGAACTTGGCTTCTGGTTGGAGAGGAGGTTCCCTTGGATCTAGCACACGTATCAGCCATAAGAAGGAACAAGGTTGCACCAATGTTAAAGATGCAGTCAAGCCCTACTAATGAGAGAAGGCCAGCTATGTTGGGACCAATGAAGACAGATGACAGAGGCAACCACAGGGTTGGTGCTATTCCTGTTGCTAGTAGAACAGAAGGACCTAGAAACCATAATGACCATTTGAGTGGCTGCTGCTGTGAAAATTTTTTGTCCCTGATTTCTATGATTTCTGCTTCGCTCTGGAGAAGTGGAAGCGCACTTGCATCTTCTTTATCAATAGGTTTCACAATATTAGCACCTTCAGTAATGGTAGACTCTCCTTCAATTGAAGGATATGCCGTGGAGACCTCCCAAGGGTACACTTTTGGGAAGTGCAGCGTCCAGGTTGTTGGTTGAGTAAAAGAGGCAGTATGGTAATGTTGTGTAGAGACTTTGTAAAACCTTAACTTATGTAAATTACTAATTATAGCCATATGCTTTGTTACTATAGGCACTGTAAATGTTGGAGAGACCCTCGCCCCACAAGCCATCTGATGTCAATGCAATGAATGAAGCTGTGTGCCCTGTCTAGCTGCAACCCAAAAGAACAATGCTTCAGCATGCTTTTCTCAATCGCAAGACCAAATATTTCATGAAACTTGTAATGTCCTAACATGAATCTGGAACGTTTCTGAATACTTGAGAACCATTAGTTCAAACAAAACACACCACACAGAGGAGCATAATAAGGGAAATCTCCATTTTTTCCATGACATAAGTGATTTTCCTCAAACTTTGATTTTGACAAAATAGAATCATTAAAATGCCGCGGTTGGTCAAGGAATTCTGTCTAATGTTACAACATAAATACTCAAATTTAAATGTAATAATGTAAATTGCTGGAATGAATGTTATTCCCATGATGATATTCAAAAGATTACTGATGGTGGAACAGCAGCTCCCATCAGATTTGAAGGTTGAAACCATAAGTAATTATATATTACCCTTAGTTTTAATGAAACTGTTCTCACTCTCGCAAAAATTAGATAGCTACTTCACATAAAAAAAGCCACTCAATCAACTCTAGTGGATTATTATCAATCTAATATTCTTATACCAATAACATAGCAAACCTATTGCTAATCAAACGCACTTAGGATGCCTTTAAATTTCGTTAACAGTTGCTGTAATCTGTATAACGTAGGTCATGCTGCAAGAGCTCAAGTACCACAAACAAGCTCATTTACGTTCAAGCATGTTCTGGATCCAGAAAACAAGTAAACAAGGATGCTGGCTTTCCTCGTGACCATTTTGCCTATCAAGTAAATCTATATTTCTTTTTTCTAAGGGGTGGTGAATGGCTAACTCTAATTCATTTAAAGCCTTCATAAATAAGTCCATATGTTTTAAGAGGTTAGTGGGATTAGTTTTTCTATTTCATGAATTTACATGGGCTATTTAAGCCAAAACAAAGATGCAATACTTAGAAGCTACAGATCACCTCATAGTTATTATTTACCTTTATTTAAATTTTAATATTTTAATTATTAATTAAATCTAAATAAATTTAGTGATAAGGATTATTTTATGAGGGTAGCCCATCTAAGCAATTATCCATTTAGGTATATCCACAGTGAACTTTAATTACATGAAATTTATGGGATTAAGAGAAGTTCGACTCGTTTCATCTCCCTTATTTCACCTCATTACTTCCCCAAAATGATTCATAGTCAACTTGTTACCTGTGCTAAACATCTTCCCAAGAACATTGGCAAATACAAAGCTGGACAGAAAGTACGGTTATCGCACCTTCGGATCTTCTCAATCAATCAGTTAGTTGAAAGACACAACAGCTTAACGCAATATGTCAACTCACTTGCAGAGTACCCTAGTCAAGCTCATCAATGCTAGACAGATTTGACAGAGAGGAACACAAATGGGATTTGACAGAGATGAGAAAAAAAACCACTCAGCTCCAACGGTAATCAGAATTTTTCACTGTCCATCATCAGAGGTTGATAAGGGGTTTCTTGGGGAGAATGGACTAGACACATGGAGTTCAATATTTGACTTAGGATGCAGTTTGCAGGCCTAAATCATTCAGTGGTTTGAGCAACATGAAGAGAGGTTTCGTTAGTCAAACTTGTTGCCATGGAAAGGTGACTCCTAGACCTGACGGATCATTTGCCTTGGAGGACAGTCAAAAGCATGTAGCACCTACTAGAGGATTAGCAATAAAGTGAATTGCTCAATATTGTAAGACTATTGGGATTGACTCCATCCACCTTCTATCATTGACAAGTGAGTACTAGCATGGAGGGGCTTTTGCAAACAATCTCAGAGTTGTTAGATGAGGAAGATCATTGGGACAAATGGCATGCATCGAACATTATGATAACTACTCTCTTTTACACCATCACAATTGTCATTAAGAAGGAATAGAAGGAAGGTTGCTTGTTGTGGTTGTGATCGTCTTGTGCAATATATGGTGGGTTAAAAGTGCCGGTTTCACTCAATCCCTTTACCTTTTGTGATTGTGCATGACTACTACTCACCTTGGAGGATTAGAACCCAATAAGCTCTCTTAGCTCATATTACTTTTGCATATAACTATCTTCCTTCATGATAGATTAAGCTCAACATCAATGACTCCATCAGGAATGCAATTAAACTGGCATTGGTGTCATTGCATGTCATCATTATAACATGGCTTTTTTGGATATTAAGAGATGGATTCACTCTTAGGTAGTCTAGGATGTTGAAATGGAAGCACATCAACTAACAACCCAAATTGCCAGTAGATAGATGAGAGGATCAAGATAAGGATCAATGACGAACTATACATTGACGATAGTCACTATCTATAAAGGGCTTAGGGCTACATCTGATTATAATGTTATTTTGTTCATAGAATATTTCATTATTTAGCTAATACTGATAGTTATATCATTATAAGAATGTCAATAGGTCACTTAACCTAGTGCTGAATAAGGCATTAATGACATACTTTGGTTTGTAAATCATTCACACATAAGTTATATGACTAATTTTCAAAGAAAAATTTAAAGAAACTCCCACATTACGATCTTATATTGATTAACTATCTAGAATTTAGGTGTGAATGGCACATTAGTTATTATCGTGTTAGAATTCGAGATGCCTTCTTGTGCTTTTGTGTCGTTTGCAACATCACAGCAGCCCGTCTTTGTTAGATCAAAGCCATAGAATGTCACTTCTACAACAATTTAAGGCATTATGTTTTGATGGTATAGTGCTTATCACAACATCTAAAATAGTCACTTCGGTAGAAAAGCATCATTCTGCCCTTACTACATACTACACCCTTCTAGTCGACATCAATAAATTGGATTCTCATCAAATCAGTTTTGAAATGTACTACATGTGATGGTGATGCTATCCATGACCAGAATTTTGTCGATGAGTTGTGAATTGATGTCATAATAGATTTAAATGCTACGTTGTGCTATTGCCCAACAAGAAACCAGCCTCGAAAAAGAATGTATCCTCTTAACCAAGTACCATCACTAACAAGTGCACCAGAGAATCCTTGGTATGAACCACACTCTTTGCATCCTATAATTATTGTTTTGATGTGGCATCATCTAATTGTAGAGTTAGCACACATGGTAGTGATGCCAAATGCGATCCAGGATGGTTGATTTCTAGTTCAGTGTTGGCCTTTCAAGGAGAGCATTCGCTGACTTCATTTTACATGGATAGGGTGCATGGGCAATATAAGAATAGTGTTCATCAATTTCCACTTAATGGAATTTCTTTACACATCAACCTATACATTTGTACATGCCCCCTTGGCTTGCTCTAGAGCGTGGAAACTATAAGCTATATTGGTCAATTATCAAACCTCAATCCTCGAATCTTGGCTTGTTTCACACAACATCACTCAATGGTATGTTAGTAGTAAATTTCTTAGTAAGGACATCATTCTTGATATTGACATCACTACTGCTCTACCTCAACATCATATTATCATGGTGGCTACTTATATAGATTGTTTTTCTCTTATAACATGCCCATAAATAAGCTTTTCATTTGCTTTAGGAAGGTTTAGGTTCCTTAAGCTTGCATATGCCCTTTGCACTAATGGGCCAACAACTCTAAGTGTTATCTTCGACCAAACTTTGTATCAATGCATTGCCTTAGTTGGCTGGACTGTTATTGGGCTTTGATAGCATTTTAATGATAAAATTGTGATAATTTGTGTTTGGTATTATTTAAGTAAGAAATCAAAAGAAAAAAAGAACAAAATTAGATAAATTCAAATAGATACTAATATAAATATTGATAAATTGAATAATTTATTATGAAATATTTTATTATATGTGTACTTTCTAAAAGTAATTATAAAATACAATTAATATGATATAATATAATATATATTATAAGTATAAAAATTACATATATGTATGTAGATATATATATATGTATATATATGTGTATATATAAGTATGTATACATATGATCATAAGAAAAAAGAAAAATGATAAAGAATAAAAGAAAAAAAAAAATAATAAATAAAATTTTAAAACAATATCCCATGATTCTAATATATTCAATTAGCTCTTACAAAATACTGGGCATAATAAACTGTCATGTACCGTTAATTAATTATTACAATTAGTGACTAACAGTAATGTCAAAACAAAACGGCATAATTTGATAACATTAATACACAATAGATGAGGGTGATGAATTAGAAGAGTCCATAAAATAAATTACATGCATACAACTCCAGCTTTACTCAAAGACAATACTAACAATATTATTATGTATAAGATACCACGCTCATAAACGTCACATGTCATCTCCTCTATCTAATTTGTGACATACCCTACAGTTTAATAAGAGAGTGAGTACACAATACTCAACAAGTAGATTTTATATGCACAAATAACAAGATATGATAAAAGCACAATATGAAAATGTTATAAATATATGTAAAAATATGACATATCAATAATGCTAATAATAAAATAAACTAGAAACAAACATAGCATGCTTGATGTATAAGTGTGCACACACATTTGTATTTGTAATCGATATTTTCTTTTTAAATGTTGCATATCTTTTCTTTTTATTTCTTTTTTATATTTTCTCTTTTTCTTTTTCATTTTTAACTAGTCCTAGATGTTTCTCATAAAACAATATCCTATATTACTATCACATCTCATTTTATCTTTATATATAATCTCATCACAATATTTTTAGACCTCTGCCTATAAATAGTCAGTCATATTAATCACATATTATCTACGTATATCAATCCTGCACTAAGTGTTAGTAATAATAGAGGAGGTCTCTAATGCCACTCATGGTTCGACATAAAACCAATGTTCATCATGCCCAACCTCATGTATTAGAGCTCATCACATATGGAATCATTAAGACAAGTCTAGATAAATTTCACTTTCTATTCTCTTTTCTTTTGAACGAGATATTTAATTATATTATCTTAATCTCATATAGTGTCATGTGTTTATCTTTTTATTTTTTATTTCATTTAATAATATATATCAGACATGTAATTATGCATCATAGATGTCATGTCATGTTGAAATAATCATACTTATATTACAATTTAATTGAGTTCACCTACCTGAGTTTCTAACAATCTCTCAAATTTTATTCTTTTCTTTTCTCCTTCATTTCTTATAAAGAATTTATATTCTTCTTTAAATCATTTCTTGTGGTTTATAACATTATACAAATGCCAATAACAAAAAAGAATCATATTTAGATACTTACGTTATGTACCTTTTCTTTGAATGTTATAATAATTCAACAAGTCTTGTTTTTCTCAGTTTTTCGTTTTCTAGAAACATTACTAAAATGCTTCAAACATTTAAAATTGTTCAACAATTTTATTAGAATATTTTATTAATTACAATTGAAATTAAAGCTCACATCAACTACAACTTAACTTTCCTAGAAAAAAGTTCTTCCTTAACAACAGTTTCAATAATCCGACTTTTGTTTAAAGTAAACGTAGCATTCACGTTGCCTTAGGAAAAAGAAAGACTAAAATCAATAATAACATTTGCTTACTTGCTCAATGGCATTGCTAACCACACTTTCTTTCTCTTCAACAAACACAATTCCTCTCCTCTTAATGAAAAACTAAGGGGTCTTACGAAGATAATAATAAACTAATGCCAAAAAACCAAGAGACCAAAGGTAGAGACCTACAGAAGCTTATCTTTCTCGATTTTATCCTTTATGTGCTTCAAATCACGAAAACAGAGTCGCTCTCCCTTTTCCTTGACGTAAACCCCGCAACTCATCCTTTTCTTCATCCGATGAGTCCTGCACTCCTTGCTCCCAAGAATTCTTTTAATCAAGTATTGAGATCTTCCCCAACAAGCCTTGGTTGTTTTCTACGATCTCTCTCTCTTTCTCTCGATTGCAGAAACTCCCCTGCTCAGCTTTATTTTGAGCCTACATATTATCTTTATATATTTGATTATTACTTTTCCTTCGTACTTTCCTTCATGAATCTTCCCAAGAGAAGGCCCTTTGCAATGTTTCCTGCGACCACAAATGTTCTGCAAGTTTAATCCATCTGCTTAAGAAACTAAACATAAACTATCATATTTATTTCTTTACTTATGCTTGCTTTAGAAATTTATTAAAAATCGATCAAAGCTCCAAAAACTATGCAACAAGAACAAAAATTCATTGCTTAATTAGCTCTATTCAAATTTATATTTAAATATCGATTTCAAGCTATATGAAATTTCTTTCATATAATAACAAAATACATACTTGATAACATTCACCAACATTAGGACATTAAATAAATAGTAGTTATATACTGTGCTATGACATAATATTAAAGATCTCCTTCTCCACTACTATTATTACTATATGTAAGATTAATGTATGGAGATCTCCTCAAATACAACTAGTACTTTATGCGGAATTTGATTTACTAAAAACAAGATATATATAGATGATATAATGGAATTTACAACTATTACTATTACTTTATACAAGGCCTAATATAACACAAACATAAAATGTATATATGATATGAGTGATATCACTAGACAGTTATGATATGTTTATAAACTGAAATTTAAATATGATGTGACGTGATGCGAGATAGAGAGATGAGATGAGATTATAAATATAAAATGATGATCATATAAAAAAATATAAGCTCAATTATAATAAAAATAATAAATTATAAATTATAACTTAAAAAAATAAATAAAAATAAATATAAAAATTAATATGATATATATATATGAAAGATGAAATATCTATTTATATACATATATAATATTGAATATATTACTTAATTATTCTTATCTCATTATTAGAATTTGATAATTAGATTTTATTATATATAAAATGTACTTTTTGAGTTTTGTAAAAGTTATTTCTTTACCTATAATACAATTCATACCATTGATGTATAGAAAGAGAATGGTCAGAGTAGCAAACCAATTGAGAGACTTATTTTTAAAAGATTGTTGTAAATATTGTATCTTGTATATTTTGACTTGGTGTTTGAGATAGTGATGTTGAGTTTAATTATAATAAGTATGTGATATATAACTGTTATTTATTTGTGAGAAATAATTTTTAATTTAATTTAATCATTCAATTTAATTGTCACCCCCATCTAATATGGATTTAAGTCCTCAATATTACTGCTATACTCTAACATAACTCGATTTGTCATTATTATCTAGATTATTAGGCAAAAAAGACTAATGAGCTACAAAGTGGGATCAAGACCCAATGTTTAATATATTTATATGGGTTCTTTAAGTGAGGGTATTGACATGACACTTGTTAATAACTAGATATGTTTCTAAAAATATTGAAAATGCAAGTGTGAAAGTTATTGAAACAAAATGCAAAAACAAGAAGAGAATCAAGACAAGTTAAACCTTAGAATATGAATAAAGAAAAAAATTGAATAAGAATCAATTAACATAAATGTTTTAGTACAATTGACATCATCTTTTTTCAACACCTAAGAGCACCAAAAGAAAGCTTCAAGATTGATAACATTGTTGATCAATTCTGTCACATATACCCCTTCATTTTGAAGAATAGGATCCTTCAAAAAAACAATGGGTTTAAAAGATGAATAGAATCTTCAATGGTATGGATTGTCAAAAATTTATGAGAGTTCTTTTAACTACTTGATACTAAATGATAATGTTAAAAATTAGTGAGAATCTCACCACCTAATGTATTTTCGTGATGAGCATATTAAAGAAATCTCGTAAAAGAATTTTACTGATGAATTTAAAAGATAATGCATTCCTATATCTATAAAAGAAAAAATAAGAGAAGATTTAGCAAACCTAATTCAAAATAACCTATTAGTTATTGAACAAAAACCAAAATTTAATACATTAGCAAAACATGTTTTAAGTGTTGTAGAGGTTTAAAACATGAAATTAAAACTACTCTAATCTCACTCAAAACATTTGATTATATGAAACTAATGGAGAATACAAGATTAACTAAGTAAAATTTACGAATGTTGGAATCCAAGTAAGAGTTAGAGCAAAAGAAAGAAGACCCTTTGATGGTTAAAAGTATAGCTTCTTTTAAGAAGAGTTTTAAAAAATTTAGAGGAAAAAAGTTTAGTAAATTTGGTTTTAATAAATAAGGATCAGCTACAAGTCATAACAAAAACAAATAAAGAAACGAGTAAAAAGACATCTCAATGCTCGAAGTGTGGCAGATTACATATAAGCACTTGTAGATATAGGTTTGAGAGAGAAATATGATATTTGGCATATGAAGAAGGCCATAAACCTAGAACATGTCTCCATACTGGAGTTGTTTGAGAGAAGCTTATGTATCCCTTATGTTAAAGGAGGTAGAGGTGAAACATATAGAGAAAGAGGCACGATATCTGCTATAGTATCATGAGGAGTTGGCAAAGGTGGTTAGCCGAGTGAATGTCATTTCACAATAGACTATTCCTTATTCCATTGACATTATATCAGACATTTTATTATTTCAATTTTTTTGACTTAATTTTGTTAATTGTTGACCATCTTATTATTTTATTTCTCAACATATATGAGATATTTTACTTGTAAAATTGTAACCTACAAAAATGTATTATTTATTAAATTACTTAATGATAATAATAAAATTAGAGTTGAAAAATTAGCTTAAGAGTATGTAAAAATTAAAGAATTTTTTGTTAAATTGATGATGTTAATAGAATATTATAAAATTTATTACTTAGAAAAAAGAATAAAATTGAGAATCTAAGATAAGTAACAAATAGTTTATTATAAAAAAAGAAAAAAAATCTTATATATCTATCTTGAAGGCACAAAAATTATTATCTTAAAGAAGAGAAGGATTTTTATTACTTGTAATTATTATAAATCAAAAGTTTGGAAAACCTTAAGATATTCCTATAATATATAATTTTTTTGTTTTAAAAACAATTATCAAGCCTTCTTCTAAATAAAGAAATTAAATTTAAAATTTAATTGATACCAAGAGCTGATCCCATATCCTAAACTCTATATAAAATGGCTCCCACAAAATTTCATGAATTAATTGTTCAAAACTAAGAATTATTATACAAAGATTTTATTAAATCTAATAGATCTCTATGAGAAGCATATATTTTATTTGTATAAAATAAAATAAATATTATTTAGAAGCCTTCTTCTAAATAATTTTCAAAACTAAATATAAATATTATGAATTCATAATATTTACATTTGACTTAATTGATGCACATTTGGCATTCATAGATCTTATGAATAAATATTTAGAAAGCATATTGATCAATTTATGATTATATTTATTGATAATATTTCAATATACTCAAAAAACAATGAGAATTATGCTAAACACCTAAACAATGTGTCATAAATATTAGAAGAATGCTAATCACATGTCAAATTCCCATATTGTAAATTTTGATTATCCTTAATTGTATTTCTAAGACATGTAATTAATGCAAAGAAGATTTTAATAGATCCTCAAAGGTATCAACTATTATGCATTAGTTTCAAATCTACAAATATGTCTCAAATATACCAATAGTTTTGTGAAAAGTTTTTCTCATATTATTATTTCTCCTTTAATAAAGCTAATTAAAAAATATATGAAATTTGAAGGGGATTATTCCTACGAGAAATGCTTTCAAAAATTAAAAGAACAATTGACATCAACCTAGTATTAATTATATAGAAAAAAGTAAAGGTTTTAATTTTGGATCATGATTTAAAATTGACAGGTATTGTTTTTGTCTTAAAGATCTACAGATATTATCTTTATAAAGTCAAATATAAAGTATAAACTAATTATCAGAGTTTGAAATATATTTTTACTTAAAAGAACTTAATTTTAGGCAAAGAAAATAACTGAAATTTCTTAAAAAAATATGATTTAAAAATAATCTATCATTCAAAGAAAACAAACATTATTATTGATGCTCTAAACAAAAAACCCACAGCAATTTGATTATTGTGCAATTTAATGAGAAATTGATAACATTTGAAATTAATAATTTTGGATTAAAAAAGAAATATAAAAAAATGCAGAATAACTCTATCAATTATTTATTCGGCCTAACTGGAATAAGTTCATTAAAGAAAATTAACTTCAAAATGAAGAATATTAAACATTGATTTAGAGAGTTAATAATAACTACATATCTTATTTTACTTTTGATAAAGATAATAATTTAAGATTTCATGACCATTTATGGATGCCTAATCATCAATTATCAAAGCAACTATTGTTTAAAGAAACTTATAATTCCAAATATGTCATTCTACAGAAAATAAAATATATCACAAATAAAAACAGAAATATTGACAATTTGGTCTTAAAAGAAATGTAACAGATAAGTTAAAAATGTTTGATTTGTAAGAAACTAAACCCTAATAATAAATGCCTAATAAATTATTGCAGTCTTTGCTCATTCTTGAGTAATAATGGAAAAACATAAATATTGAATTTGTAATTGGTTCAAATCACCTGCAACACATGATTGCAATTGGATTTTAATCAACAAATTAACTAAATTTACATGCTTCTTAGCACTAAAAATAGCATTTCAACAAAAAACTAGCATATATCTTTATGTAACAAATTATAAGACTACATGGAATTCTAAAAAAATTATATCAAATAGAAATCTCAAATTTATATCATATTTTTGGAAGAATGTGCATCAAGTTTTTGATGCACAACCAAAATTTGGTACATCTTTTCATAGTTAAATAGATGGACAAACGTAAAGAATAAGCAAGTTTCCAAACGATTGACTGAAAATATATGTTCTAGATTTTAGTGAGAATTGGGAAACTATTTACTTTTGACTGAATTTGTATATAATAATACCTCTCATACTAGTACTAGAATAGCTACTTATGAAGTTTTTTTTAAAAGAAAAAATCAATCCCCTTTATGTTGATTTGAGGGCAAAAAAAGTCAAACGGTTGGGTTTAATTATGGATGAGATTACAAAAAAAAATAAAAATAAAATTGATTAAAAAATAACCACAAAGTACATAAGATAAATAAAATAATGTTTTGATATTAAACACAAATGTGTTAAATTCCAAAACAATGATCATGGTTTTATAAAAGTAGATCCTTTGAAATCTGTGTTTAGATTTGGTAAAGTAGCAAACTTGGAACTCAAGTATGTTGTTGAATTTTATATTTTAAAAAAGTATGTTAAAATTGCCTAAATGTTAGCTTTACAAATATAGTTGACTAAAATTCATGATGTGTTTTATGTATTCTTATTGAGATTATTATCTTTCATAATTAATATTCATTTTAATAAAATGTGAATTATGGTGAACACATCCAATGATATGCAAAAAACCAAACCTGCACAAATACACATTCAATTAGTTCCAAAAAAAATTCAACAAATAACAAACAAAAATGGTGCATGCAATGACAAATGTCAAAATTTTTATCAAAAATAGTAGAAGAAAGCACCACAAAGCCACAAATTTTACTAAAACCAAATATAAACAGCACAAATTTATTTCCAAACATAGAAAAACAAAGTGCTAAACAAAAATCCATGCCCCATGAAGATTATATTTGCTTATGTGATTAACAATAAAAATGGAATGAGCAACATATGATTTGTGGAAATCCTATTAGATTACTTAAATTTCATAGGAAAGTACAATACTTCCCAATAACCATAAGTTGAAGGCCAATAAAGGATTCAACCAAACTTAGGCCAATTATAGGCCAAAACATGACAAGCTCAAATCAAAATAGAGATGGTTGCAAAAAGCTTTGTAAAGAAAGGGGTGGTCCTATTTAGTCAACAAAAACCATTTCCCAATAATTGATTGAAATTAGTTCAAGAGATTAATCTATAGTTTTAGAAGATAATATCATCGCCTCAACACTAGTGTTATAAGAAAATTGAGAACAACCTCAATCATGGAAATAAAAATTTCTAAAGTTTGTTCCATAGAAAATGTACACCTCAAAAATGAAATGGGTGAATCAAGAATAACACAATAGGGCCATCTAAAATGAGCAAATGAGAAACAAACAACTCAACTAGTTTGATCAAATGCTTGGATCAATTTTTGTTAGATATCAATAGGCTCTAGTATGCTTCAACAGAATATGGGAAATAAAGGTAGCTTTTAACTTTTGAGTGGAAGTGGAATGGGAACACTTAATATCCTCAACCATCCTGTGAATAGAATGAAGAATGTGGCTTCTTCACAGAGTTATATTCTCTCAAATGAATATACTTGCACACTCTTCTCCCACATACCTTAAAAAATACTCAACAAGTTTAGAGATATACTATATCACAAAACTATGTCCATGGGTTACAAACCACTACCCCCAAATGCAAAAAAAAAATGATTAGGTGCATCCATAAAAACCATATTGGTTTTCTCCACTCTCACAATGGTTATATCTTGCTTCTAAGGCTTCGCTCTAAATCTTCTACATCAAATAAGACCTAATGCAAAATTGTAACTCAGTATCTTCAACTCTATCCATCTCCCTTTACATGTTCCGTGCTTTCTTCAATACATTTATTAGACAAGCTAAAATCTTAGGCCATCATCCATGTTCCTCAAGTTCAAAGCAAATAATTTCCAAAGTAAGTGGGTCGTGCCCATTCTGGTTATCCATTTGAGAGTGTGGGCATGGCAATGTGGTCTTTGGTTGTTCCCCGAAAGGGGAATGACCATTTTAACACCCTAGAAAGAAGCAAGGTAATACGAAGTTTCAACTCTTCACAAAAGGAGTATGCAACCACCAAAACTATTTCAATGAATGAGACATACACAATGCAAATGAGTTTTTAACTCAAAGAGGTCTAAATTCTACCTCCTAGCACAATTTACAAAATTAAAAAGATGATTTTAGTCATTCTAATAAAATTCTACTCGATTTTAATAATTAAAAACTATAAATTTTATATGCAAAACTAATAAATAATTTTAAGATAACAATTGACTAGTAAAATTTGTAATATCTTTTATGAATTTAATTAAAAAACTGAGATAAATTTGGAAATAAAATGAAAAAAATTATAAAACTTTTTTGGAATGTGGTAAATTTTTCAAAATAAAAATAAAAAATCTTCTTAAACTTTTCATTTTGATTGTTTGTTCAATGTGATGATGAACTAAATACGTCCATTTCCTCTTCTTGTTTTGTCTAATAAAAAGATCAATTTTTTTTGGTAAAAAGAGCTTGCCATCATTATTTATGTGGTGTAAAATTTGAAAACACAAGTAATTTTCAAAACTTAGTTTGTCTTGTTAATTGCGTGGTGTTACAATTAACATTACATTTTTTTATCTTCTTTATTAATTGAGGAAAATTACAGAAATTAAAATTGCAGGAATTTAAAATTAAAAAATTAATGTTATACCAAAACAGAAAATTGTAGTAAACAACATTTTCAAAAAAATCAATAATTGAAAATTAAAACTGTAATAATTAAAAGAACTAAATAAAAATTGCACAAAAGTAAAGAATTAAAAAAGAAAATTTGCATAAATTTAAATGGCAGGACTTACATGCAAAGAATCTATGATTATTTACGAATCTAGGTCCAACTTTCGGGCAAGGAAGCCATACAATCTTTTCCTTTAACGTCGCAAATTTAGTTTTAAAAGTCATTGTCATATGAAATCAAAGTATGACTACTCGAGAAAAGGTCTAAGCCTCATAGAAGCTAGACTAAGTGGAAAATCCAACAAATAGAAAGAAGTATACTAGAACAATAGGGGAACTGATATTCAATTAATCAAAACCATAAATCATATGAATGTCATGCCTGATACACATTCCTAACAAACAAGTTTGGACACCAACATTGGATGCAAAACAAAGATGTTATGATGTGGTAAATTTAAAGCCATGATTATATAACTACAATTCATTCCAAATCAAACAAACAAGTATATCAAAACGCACTCTGAAAAGGCAATTTGTTTTACAGTGTTTCGAAAGATAATACTACATAAGAAGCTAAAAAACGTAACAATAAGCTATGGAATGTGCATACACATTATCAAAACTGATCAAACCATTATTCAAACAGCAATTAAAACATACAACTAATGAACACAAAAATCAAAAAATAATGAATCGTTATATACCATAAGTTCACGAGAGGATTGGAGGAGGACTGGAGTGGTGTTGGCTGATGGTCAGCATAGAGAACGAAAGTGGAAGAGCTCGGGTCAAGAGGGTTGCAGTGGCCAGGCACCAAATCGGAGGTTGAAGGACGGTTGTAGGTAGGCGAGGGTGGCGGTGGTTTAGGACCTAGGCGGCTACCGGGCGCCAGAGCGTATAGAAAGAAGGGGAAAATGCCGAAATTAAGCGGAGAAGGGCTCGGGACAGTAGCGGCAATGGGTATTTGGGAAGGAGACGCGCCCGTTGATGACCGAGAAGAGATAACAAGGGAACGACCGACGGCCGGGGTTGAAAAGGGGAGGAATGGTGGACGAAGATCGCTATGAGAGTGCGATCATAGGTTGGTTGGGGAGACAGATCTCTGAAAGGGCTAAAGTAGTGGACGGGATCCGATGCTGGTGGCTCGAAGAGGACCGTCGACCAGTGGCTCTGAAATGGTATACGTCTCTAATACATCATGTGATGATACTAAGAATTGATGTATTATGTCACAAATTGTTTACTTCTTATAGACAAACAAATTACTTAAGCCAATGTCTTAATAATCACAAGATCTTAATAATCACAAATATCAAAATAAAAGATAAAATAATTATCATAAAATAAAAAATAAAAATATCAAAGTACATTTTTCTTAGAATTGGGTTCTATCATTTTGAAATATTTTCTTACCAAATTATACTTAAGTTTTATTTTTTAAAAAATCTTTTCTCTTTATATAATATTTTTCATGAGTCACATTGTTCTATTTTTATAATAATAATCTAAACTTTTTTATATGAATTAATTTATTTCTCATTTTATATTTATTTTTTATATTAATTTTCAAAAAATTAAAAATATTATTATAAAATTTTCTAATCTCTCATATAAACAATAAATTGTAATATATTATTTGGAGACCTTGCATCTACAGCTTATCTTTTTCTTCTTCTTCTTCTTCTTCTTTTCTTCTTCTTCTTCTTCTTCTTCTTTCCAAGTCCTGTGAAACAAGGGTTGCAGATTTGTCAATACAAATTCCAACAGCTTCATGAGGCAAGTAAAAGCTCTCAAAGACATGGGAAACCTACAATTCTTTCTTTATTCAACAGAAACTATTTGTATTACTTTAGATTTTGCATTTCTTTAAATAACTATGGAAGTACAATATATTCAAAACTCATGTTAGAAGTCCTTTGAAAGTATTTCCGTTCATTATATGAGGCTCATGAATACAACCCTCAAACTGGATCTCACCTCCCAAAAAAACATGGCATATGTAAGGTGTAACCAATATTAGCATTGGAGAAATTTATTTGCTGTGGAGGGAGCTCTTGTAATTTTGATCTGTAATATCTTCTTGAATCTACTTGGAACATTTGCTTTTTCTCCTCTTTGCTAATTACTGATGAGTAAAATATGATTTGAGTTGGATTCCAGGGTTCTGAATCAAGAGACTTGCAAGCCAATGATCCGATGTCAGATGTCTTGAGTAAACTGGAAAAGCATGAGATTGTTAAGAGTCCATTGCTAAACCAAGGCAATGCATGCATGCATGAAACATCTACTTCAATTGACAACTTGGCATCAGATCCTAAGCCAGAACAGACTAACTTGTAATGCACCTAGAACTAAGAAGACATTTAAGAGGCCAGATAAAGTTCTTTCTTGTCCTCTCTGCAAAAGCATGGATAGCAAGTTTTGTTACTACAACTACAACGTTAACCAACCCATGTACTTCTGTAAGAATTGTGAGAGGCATTGGACAGCAGGAGGAAGCATGAGAAATGTTCCAGTAGGTGCAGGAAGGAGGAAAAGTAAGCAATCGCCAGTGAAAAGCCTGCAAATTTTTGTCTTCTGATGGAGGTGCTGTTATCCAGCTTTATACTCCTAGTTTGCAGGGTAATGTTGCAGTTCACAAGCTTGGCTCAGAAACCCAATTACGTGAATCAAAAGCTTCTGTCATGAACACTAGCCGTGCTAAAGAAAGCAATGAAGGATTTCTGTTTACCTCTTCAATGCCGCCACATTGTGAAGAGATTCGTCATCCTCAAGCAGCAGTTTGTTTTCCACGTTAATGGCATTTGTGGTTATTCAAATGGAGTTACATCTCCCTTCCCTGTTTATTGGCCTTGGAACAGCCTTTCTTCCCCGATTTCAACCTTGTGCGTTTATAATATGGGAACTGAATCAGGAAACTAAAGCCCACAACAAGCTGCATGGATTCCTCCAACTTTGGTGGCTGCTCCAGCATACTGGGTCTTGCCTTCGCCACTGATGCCATCTTCTTTCTGGGGACCATGGAGTGTGCCATATGTTGGATCTAATGGTTTCTCATCATCTCCTTCTTCCACTGGTAACAGTATAATATGTTCAAGCAATGGATCTCCAAACTTAGGCAAGCATTCGAGGGAAACTGACTTTATGGGAGAGGAGAAGGTGGAGAGATGCTTATGGGTCCCCAAAACCTTGAGGATTGATGATCCACGTGAGGCTGCAAAGAGCTCTATCTGGGCTAAAATTGAGAAATGTCCTAATGATTACATGTTTCAGGCTTTCCAGTCCAGGAATGAGAGCAAGGGCCGTAGCTTGGAAGCTGCACAAGCACTGCAGGACTAGGCTTTCCAGTTCAGAAGACGAATTCAAGGAATTGAATTAAGTTGTAGTTTGAAGATGATATTATTCTTCTATATTTGCTGACTTTCAAGGCACTTCTAACATGGGTTTTGAGTATTCTATAAAGATGATTTAGTCACCAAGCAACAATTAGAACAAGCTTTTTTTTTTTGTGGAATGGTAATACAATTGTTGGGTAAATAAGTTGTCAAAGCCATCATTTAAAAGATGGCTCATGTCACTTGTGAACTAATGTGATTTGTGACTCTCTTTGTATATAGATACATATGGATACATACAAGTATAGATATTTATATGACATACACATATCTATAATATTACATACAATCATAATATATAATTGTAATAATTGATTGAGCAGAGCTAATGAGTAATTATTCAATGCTTGTTTCTTTGGCAAAAATCTGTTCGGTTATTTATGTTACTGTTTTGTATTATTCTTTCTTTTTTATTTACTTGTTTCTCTTTTTTTTTAAGGTCAATGCTTAATAATTTTTTACTAAATCAAGATTTGGTAGTTTGATAAATAAGTTGTCAAGAGCAATCTCTCATGCCGCTTGTCAACTAATGTGGTTTGTGTGCTAAAGAGCAATTTAACACAAAGCAACTCCCTTATTGTCTGGAGATCTTGCATCAGAAAGTACTACTTATAGTGAACATGTTCTTTTCTACTCGACGATACAAGCTATGTAGAAACAGGAGACAAAAATCAACAATACTGTAGCATGTGTTTCAGGAAGATGTTTTATGAAAAGAAAAAAGGGCATTCTGGTGTACAAATATTTTGCATGTCACTTGCTGCTAAGTGAATGACAATAATGATCTCTTTGCCGGCCTACTTATAATATTCGTTAACTCATCAATCAAAATAGTTCGTCCACTGAAGCATTATTCACTATAACTTGCAGAGATACATCCACTGAAGAGCAGGTTTAAGAAGAAGTGAAAATAGATTTATTGCTTGAAAGTTGGATTACAAAAGAGATAAAAGACATGAGGTGTCTGTTTATGAAAGCCTAATGGTGCACTTGTATTTCTTCTGAGAAGTTCTTCACGACATGTGTTGCTTCAAGACTTGATGGTTGTTATTAGTGAAGACCGTGTTAGCTATTAAGATTTGTTCAAGGAAAGATGCTCTGTAGCTTGCAAGTCAGTTGCGTGAATGATGCTCTGTAGAAAATGTTCTTCTTTGCTGTATGATATGCGTAATTAACAAGTCTAAATTTGTATAGAAACTTATTTTAAAAAACATTTAAAGTTCTAGAGTGAATCTGTTTAACTGATTATATCTGTGTGAAAAAATATCTCTCTTTCTACTTTCCTTTGTGTTTACATGAGTATTGTGTATTGACATGTTTGTTTTAAGGAAAGATTGATGGTTAAAGAAAATAATGTTTCTTTCCTAGCAAAACAGTAGGAGAACTAATGCAATATCATAATTTTTATTGGTATTTATGTCTGTTTAGGTTGGCGCTCCAGCTCGTGTTGGTTTTGTTGCTTTGATTAATGTCATCGTTACTCCTGCAAACATCATATTGGATCATTCACAAACCTCTTTTCTCATTGGATAGGAGTATTAAATGAATTTAGTATCAAATTAACTTTTTCAAATAAAGATTAAAAAAATTTAATGATTTATTTAACGTCTTGAAGTGGGGTTTGATATTATGTTATTATGATGTAATTTTGGGATAACATTGGAGTTCTTTATGGAGTATCTTGAGAGGTATTTATAATTCTTGAGATTAATTTTAACGGCAATTAGATGGATGAAATTTTTTTTGAAAGAAAAGATAAAATTTTTCATATAAGCATGCTAAAACTTTAGACTCATATTGGGCATTTAGTTAACCATTTAATTATCAAATTTTTTTCAAAATAAAATGATTGTTATTGATAACTTTATCGAATGTTCTAAAGATATTCTTTTATATAACAAAGTTAATACGTTTCTTCAAAAAGAAAAATAATACAACCACTCTTAAGCATGTTAAATGTGCAACCAAAAGGATATAATGTTTCTTTTCTAGTAAAACAGTGGAAGAACAGATATAATAGAATGATTTTTATTGGAATTTATGTCTGTTTAGATTGGTGCTCTAGCCTATGTTGGTCTTTTGCTCTGATTGATGTCGTCATACCTCTTGGAAACGCCATATTTGATCATTCACAAAACCCTTTTTCTCCAGGTTACCAAAACACTCGTCTTCTTATATATTTCGCTTTGATGTTAGCTTTTTTGCATTTCTTTTTTTATTAGAATTTATGTTCATTCTAGTTGCTTAACATCCCCACTAAAATTAACAAAGGAATTGTCGAAATCAACACTTTGCAAGAAGTACAATTAGTGATGGAAGAAGGAACATCAATCATTGATGAATATCATTTTTCTGTCCATTTATATTATAAAGAGCAATGTTTTATGTTTAATATAATATAAATTTAGAATATGATAGGTTGTTTACTGATGTTTTTGTTGGAGTTTTGTTAGTTAATTTTTTCTTATTTTTCAATACAATGCATATGCATAGAAATTGAAAACTCATTTCTCGTAACATTTATTATAGAAATCTAAATTATTCCAGGTTTTAGGTTCAATTAATTGGTTTCCTTTAGGTTTCAGGTTCACCTAATTGGTATTCTGCAAAATATTATCAATTGATGATTCACTTTTTAAAATATTATCAATTGGTTGCTTCTTATCTTATTCGCTCCTAGGTGTGAAAATAAATATATAAGTGTATTGTCAAATAATGCTCATTAAGACAAGACAAATTATGCTTGTTTTGTCTTAATTGAAATTCATTCAAAATTATTACAGCTTTTGAAAAATTGAGGGATTAAATAAGAAGAAATATATTTAATCAAGATATATATTTAATCAAGATTAAAAAAATATGTTTCAAAATAATAAAAAAAATCAATGGTAGAACTTATCAATTGGAGGTTACTAAAAATTTTTTATTGTCAAATTTTAGATAATGATATTTTTATAGGAATTAAATAAGTACTTTACAAAATTCAATAAATAAGTGATGTTATTCTTCAAGTCTCATTAAATAAAGTTTTTTTAAATAGAGATTTTGGCATAAAATTAGAGTCATTTATGGAGTATCTTGAGAGGTGTTGACAAACATTGAGATTAATTTTAATGGTACTTGGATGGTCTAAAAAAAATGTTTGAAAGAAAATATATAAATATTTCATATTAGCATGCTAATACTTAAAACGTTTGGCTTATAAATGAAAGTGGACGTTGAATTAGTGAGATTTTATTGTATCCTATAACTTTTATAAAATATGTTATATGTGAAAACTAAATATTGTAATTTCAATTTTTATATTGACAGTTTAAAATAATGTATCATTTTTTACTATGTTATTCAAAGATAATTTATGCATTATGCTTTTCACTTATACTCTTGCTTGTTTTTAGTTTTGTTTGTCAAATTTGTTTACTTTGCTTTAACGTTGTAGTTAAGTATAATTAAGTACTTACTATATTTTTTTATTAATTTATATTGTGTAAAATTTGACATAAGATGTTGAAAAGATTGATCCTAATTTAAATAGCATTTAAGATGACTAATAGGCAATGTTCTATATTTTTAAATTAGAAATTAAAAGTTAATTGAAGATTTAAATCTCACTTAAATGAAATTTATAGAATATTTAATGAAAAATTATAAATAATTTTTTATACTTTTTTAATACATATCTTTTGTGAATACAATAAGATCTTTTAATGATATATAATTTCGTAAAAAAAATTTTGATTGAGTTTTTCTTTTCCAAAAAGCAAATAGAAATAAGCTATTAAAATGTGCATTTTTAAATCATCTTGTTAACAAGTTAGCTTCCATTGACCAACTTAGATCAAACTCGAATATCATTCAAATCAAATCATAAAGTTGGATTAAGTCAAAGTCATTGCAAATTAGATCCATGACACACCAAAAAAACTTGGGCATTTGATTAGCCATTTAATTATCAAATTTTTCAAAAAAATGATTGCTATTTATTATTTTATAGAATGTTCTAAAAATAATTTTTCACATAAAAAAGTCAATACATTTCTTCAAATAGCAAAATAATGCTTAGCCACTCTTAAGCATGGTAAATGTGCAACCAAAATGAGTCATAACATAAAAAATTTATGATCAAGAATATTAATGTATTATAAAGTTGGTTTTGAAATAGTTAGCAACCTATAATATAATAAAAATTTAAAATTTTAATAGACTATAATGATGAGCCCAATTATAACAAAAAAAAAACAAAATTACTTCAAAAGTAAATGATAAATAGGACTTATATAATGAAAAATAAAATATTTAAGAAAAAATCATAAAAAACTAATTTCTTAGTTTAACACCTTCTCACCTCTTATACACATATAAATAAAAAATTTAATTAATAAATAATAATATATTAAAAATATGCACTTTTTATTTGATGAATTGTTTATTATAATTTAATAATAACTACTTTTAATTTTTTTATTTCGAATGATTTTTCATCACGAGTCAAATGCAGACGGACATCAAACTAACTTGATGTTTTGTAAAAGAGATGGACATTATCTTTAGGTTAGTGCTTCAGGTCAAACAAAAAAATTTTAGATTAATTAATTAATTAACTTGAAACTTGGATCTAAATAAAAAGGTAGAAAGATTTTTATTCAAAATATTATGCTACTATGATGTAATTTCAGGATAACATTGGAGTTTTTTATGGAGTATTTTGAGTGGTGTTTACAATTCTTGAGATTAATTTTAATGGCAATTGGATGGATGAAATTTTTTTTCAAAGAAAAGATGAAATTTTTTCTTATAAGCATGCTAACACTTAAAACTCATATTAGGCATTTAATTAGCCATTTAATTATCAATGTTTTTCAAAATAAAATGATTGCTATTGATAATTTTATTGAATGTTCTAAAAATATTTTTTTATATAACAAAGTTAATACGTTTCTTCAAAAAAAAAAAAAAATAACGCCTAACCACATAAATGTGCAATCAAAAGGAAATAATGTTTCTTTTCTAGGAAAATAGTGAAAGAACAGATGTAATATCATGATTTTTATTGGAATTTATGTTTGTTTAGATTAGTACTCTAGCCCGCGTTGATCTTTTGTTCTGATTGATGTCGTCATACCTCTTGGAAACACCATATTTGATCATTCAGAAACCCTTCTTTTCCATGTTACCAAAACGCTCGTCTTCTTATATATTTTGCTTTGATGTTTAGCTTCTCTACATTTTCTTTTTTGATTAGAATTTTTGTTCATTCTAGTTGCTTTACATCACATTAAAATCAATAAAGGAATTGTCGAAATCAACACTTTGCAAGAAGTACAATTAGTGACGGAAGAAGGAACATCAATTATTGATGAATATCATTTTTCTGCCCATTTATATTATCAAGAGCAATGTTTCGCGTTTAATATAATATAAATTTTAGAATATAATAGGTGATTTACTGATGTTTTTGTTGGAGCTTTTTTAGTTAATAATTTCTTATTTTTCAATACAATGCATATGCATAGAAATTGTAAAACTCATTTCTTATAACATTTATTATAGAAATCTAAATTATTCCAGATTTTAGGTTCAATTAATTTGTTTCCTTTAGGTTTCAGGCTCACCTAATTGGTTTTTTATAGAATATTATCAATTGATGATTCACTTTTTAGAACATTATTAATTGGTCACCTCCTATCTTATTCGCTCCTAGGCGTGAAAATAAACATATAAGTGTATTTTCAAATAATGCTCGTCAAGACAAGACAAATTATGCTTGTTTTGTCTTATCTTTTTCTTCGTCTTCTTCTTCTTCTTCTTCGTATTCTTCTTCTTCTTTTTTCTCTTGTTCTTCTTCTTATTCTTCTTCCTCTTCTTCATCTTCTTCTTTCTCTTCTTCTTCTTCTTCTTTTTCTTCCTCTTCTTCTTATTTTTCTTCCTTTTCTTCTTCTTCTTCTTTTTCTTGTTCGTCTTCTTCTTCTTCTTCTTCCCCTTCTTCTTCTTCTTCTTCCTTTTCTTCCCCTTCTTCTTCTTCTTCTTCTTCTTCTTCTTCTATTTCTACTTCTTTTTCTACTTCTACTTCTTCTTCTCCTTCTTTTTCTTTGGAAAGTCTTGTCTCCTTACCATAAGTTTTTCATTTCTTCTGGAATTCACAGATTAGTGGCTCGTTTAATTGTTGCCCATTTTCTAGAAAGCATTTCTGTTATTCACCATATTAAAAACTACATTTAATCTTTTTACTTATTATTGTATATCATACTAGAATATGGGCATTTGAGATGATGCAATATAAGAGAAAATGAGTTATTTTCTCTTATATTCTCAATGAAATGGAAATCCATGTTTCCTGGGCGTCTACAGATTTTTGGTTCTTGTTGGATTTTCTAAGTCTAGTCATCTAATAAAACGAAATGACAAAACAACATTAATTGTGACGTGTTACAGATCAAGAATTTGAAACCCTTGCAAGGAAGTGAACCTTTAAGAAATTTCCCAAGATAACTTTTTTAAGATGGAACAAGTTGAAATTAAGGTTGTTGTATTCTGACTATTTTTTTATTCGATTAGCATGTAATGAATTCTCTAGCATTTGTATTTGGCACTATTAACTTTGGGGTATCAAATTATGCATTTTGTGCTTATTCCATGATGATTTCCATACTGACATTTGCTACGTTTAGCTGTTGTTATGTTAACTTATAAAGCCTCTGATCCAGCTTAAACCTTGTAGGTTGTAGTTGTAGTTGATAATATTCCATTAATGTTGTTTCTGTTCACTAGCCATAGTTTTAATGGCTTATGGGTTAAATTGACAATTTACATGAGCTTGCAAACTTTTGCTAGTATAAGTTATTATTTTATTTCCATTTATTTCGAGATGCTATTCTTTTGAAAGAATTTGAGGGTTAGAAAATATTGAATCTTTTTAAAAGTAAAAGCTTCATTAGCAGCAAAAACCAAATTGTTAGTAGCTTTGTTTCTATTTTATGTCTCATTTTGACTTCAGTCGTCTTCCATGTTTTGATGAGAAAAGAGAACACATTCATGAAAAAGATTTTATTTATTTAAAGTATGTGCATACACTTTTCAAACAAGGTTTCTTCCTATTTTTAAATGTAATTTTCTTCAATCAAATTATACCTTTTGCGCTTATTCCATGTGGGTTTCAAACTAATATCTAGTAGCTTTAGCCATTTTTCTTTTCACATGTAAAGCCCCTGATTCAACTTAAACCTTTCAGGTTGTAGTTGTAGTTATTATTATTCTATTATTGATGTTTCTTTTTTTGTAGTGATGGTTTTATTAATTTGAAGCAACTGCTTAATAAATTTATTAAATCATTAACATTTAAACTCTTTAAGGTAAATTATAACATCTTTGACATTAAAACCCTTTAAAGTAAATTATAACATATCTGATATTTATGATATAATATGATGTGAGAATTCAAATAATTTTAGAATTATTTTTTATTACTATTTTGATATTAAATAATAGGTCTAACACTTATGTATACATGTGAATGTTTAACGTAATATTATATGTGTTTTGCAGCGTTCAAATGCCTAAAATATTGGACTTATAAAATTCCTTTATTTAAGTGTGTCCATGCATTATGTATCTCGTAGATTTCTAAATTGTTAAGTATTGACAAAAAATTAATTTAATGTTAGAATTTTTATTCGTTGAATTGTAATACAATAAAAAAGTTATGATATACATGAAATTAATTAATGATTGATGAATTGAGATTATGAATAAATTTATATTTAAAATAATAATTTTTTTTTGTAAGAAAAGATTACTATTTTGCAAAAATAAATTAGTTTTTCCTTGCTACGGAAAGGGAACTCTATTTCAATTTGGAAGTCTTTCCAAACGGTATACTCCATCCATGTTCCTCCAACGGTTAATTGGCCGGCGACATGGATGCTGATCCGGGGTTTGCTGGTGGTGATCGTGCTGATCACATCGATCTTTCCCGACTTCGACAAGGTGTGCCATGTCAGCCAGACTCCTCCACCTCCTCAGTAACCATGGCCTTTGCTTCCGCCCGTCGGCACTCCACCTTTGCAAAGTGCATTTCAAATTTTAAATCCCCCTTATTTCTTCTATCCCTCGATCCCCATTTGCGTTTGGTTGATTTCTAGTGTTTCGGATTGTGGACAAGATATTCGTCGGAGGGACACGCGAAGGAAAGGCGCCCGGCCCCGGCCTGTCCTTTTCATGGTTACACGCTATCAGGGTACCCGCCGCCGGGGTTTACCCACTTACAGGGTTCTATCCTCCGCCAAGCACCTATCTGCCTCCCGGCGTTTACCCTTCACCGCAAGCGCATCCGCCGCATTATGCGCACCAGCCAATTCCGTTGAAGCAGAGAAGCGGGCCGTCCTTTGCCAAACGATGGTCAATTTCTTCTCTACCTCTCTCTTTCTCGTTGTTGCCAGTTTTCCAAATCCCCTTCTTCAAAATTTTTCTGGATTGATATTGCATCGTGTCCTCAATCAGAAACTTACATGGAATTAGATCTTGAAATGAAATTTGTTTGGATTTTCGTAGGTTGATAGCTTTCTACTAATTAAGGAAAAGGTGAACAAATTCTAGGAGATGTAATCCAAGGCTGAGCAAGAAATTGGTGATGTCCAAGGTATTCATTGATGTCATATTTTGTTGAATAAATTTGCAGAATTTTTTAGCAAGTGACTACATATTTTGTTATGCTTGCTTTTACAATTTGTTATCTTGATGTTTTGTAATATTTGCTTGTTTAACAGAATAATGGATACCAAAAACACTTATAACTACACTTCCAAACTACATTGAAGACAATGTTTTTTCATTTATGGATGTTGATTTGTTTGCCTTGGTGTAGATGTAGCTTAAGAAATATAAATTGTTGGTTTTAAATGTCATCAACTTAACACTAGTTGTCAATTGCTTGTCTTTAATAGCTTATAAGGCACAAATTGGTTATTTGATTGATAATTACATTACTAGCCGAGTATCTTTACATATTATTGTTTGTATTTTGATAGGACATGTGGTGTGCAATATTGATTTTTTAGTTTAAAAGATGAGCATGTTCTTGAATGTGCATGTTTCATAAACCATTGTATTTCATACTCATGTGCATGTCTTGGGATATGATCCATTAACCTTTCATATTCTAAAAAAAAATTTCATATTTTAAAATTAGATAAATAATTTAAAAAGCATATGTATTTAGATATTTATCTTTTTAGAGGAGTTGTAAGAAAAATGCAAATATGATAAATAAATTATGGATTTAATAAATTTATTTATTACTCTATAAACTGTTCAATCAGATTTTACATTTCTTAGTTTAAACTCTATTTTTTTTGAAAGTAATTAATGTAAGTGGTTTTTGAGAGATGTGGAACTATGGTGAGCTCGTCTAACAAATTTTTCTTTGTTCACTTTATTTTGCATTCACATAATTTGTTATATGTATGGTGACATGATCCTAATTTTACCATTGTATTTCATACTCATTGTAGATGTGGTCATAGAATCAATCGTATTGATATTTGTCATCTCTTAAGCATTGTTAAGAGATAAGTGAATATAGGTAAATTATAATGTACTTAAACTTATTGTTTCTTTGTTGTTTATTCTTATTTGTCACTTTAATACTATATTTTATTTTTTTGTACCATTTCAAATTATATGTACTTTTTTGTTGATCTTAATTCTTTATTATGTCTTTTCTTTTAATGTTTTGATAATCTAGATACTTGTCTTTTTTATATAATATCTTGATTTAAAAATAATTTGATGATTTTTTATTTATCAATTATTTCTCTATCTTACTCTTACTTTTATAATTCATTATTTTTTTTTCTAGTTTATCATTTTCTAGTATTTCTTTTTCTTGTATTTCTTTTATTTTAGCGATATAAAAAAATAATGTAAAAAAACTAAACTAAATAAAAGATATAATTTTCTCTTATTATTATAAAACAAATTGTTTGATGTTTGATATTAAAACTATATAGTTAGGTTATGAAGCAAATAAATTAAGAATTAGGACAAAGATTAAATTAGAAATATGTTAAGACTACAATAAGTTGAACAAGAAAACTTTGACTAGAATGGCTACGATTAAGTTAAGACATGAGATAGTTTAGGAGGTTAGGATAATAAAATTAGTGTAAGGATTGAATGTTTAGATTAAAACTATTAAGATTATGTTGAGATAAGATTAAGACAATGACTTATTTAATATTAGCACGAAGTCATTATTTGTTGAACTTGGTTATAACATATTTAATATTAGGGCAACAAAATGTTATCAATTTTTTCTTCTTTAATTTTCTCTTTTTCTTCTTCTCTTTCTTCTTCTTCATCATCTTCTCCTTCTTTTTCTAACTCCTCCTTATCTTCTTCTTCTTCTTATTCTGATTCTTCTTCTTCTTCTTCTTCTTCTTCTTCTTCTTCCTCTTCCTTCTCCACTTCTTCTTCTTCTACTTTTTTCTCTTCTTCTTCTTCTTCCTCTTTCTCTGTCTCTTCTTCTTCTTTCATTTTCTCTTCCTCTTCCTCTTCCTCTTCCTCTTCTCTTTCTCTTTATCCTCCTCCTTCTCCTTTTTCTACTCTTGCTCCTACTTCTTCTCATTCTTCTCCTTCTTTTTCTTCTCTTTATTCTCCTTCTTCTCCTTCTTCACATTTTTTCCTTCTTCTCCTTCGTCTCCTTTTTCTTCTTCTTCTTCTCCTTTTTCTCCTTTTACTGCTTCTTCTCCTTCTCATTTGTCTCCTACTTCTCCATCTTCTTCTTTTTCTTCTCCTTCTCCTTTTTCTTCTTTTTCTCCTTCTCTTTCTTCTCATCCTTCTCCTTCTTCTCCACCTTCACCTTCTTCTCCTTCTTCTTCTTCTTCTTTTCTTTCATCTTCTTCTTCCCCTTCTTCGTCTTCTTCTTCTCTTTCTTCTTTTTTTATTTCTCCTTCTTCTTCTTCTTCAACTCCTTCTTCTTCTCTTTTTTTTCTTCTCCTCCTTCTTCTTCTCCTTCTTTTTCTTCTTCTCCTTCTTCTTCTTCTCCTTCTTCTTTTCTTTAGAGAAGATCCCTGTCTGATCCAACCAAAGAGTTCGTTGCAAAATAAACGAATTTTTGATTTGGATTGGTTAATTTTTGACTAATTGGATTGACTAATAGGAAATTTCTGCGAAGAGGTCAAACATTTCTAACTGAAGAAGATGACTGAATGAGGAAAAGAAACGAAAGAAGGGGTAGAAATGGAAGAAGGGGTAGAGGATGAAATATCTGCGATCGAGTAAATAGCTCTTGAGGTCAGGCTCCTCGAGTTTCAAGTCTTGAGAATGGTATTCCAACTCAGCACCCTTTGAGATTTTGAGAGGAGTTGCTCTTTGGAGTTTGCCTACGACAGAGAAGCCTTTCCCTTCTCTGAAATAGCGAGGCTTGCTCTTCTTGAGAATGACACACAATTCTTCTGTTATGCCTTCTCTTTTTTACTTTTATTATTCACCCGGCCTGGGGTGTTCAGTCCTTCTCTTCTTGAAAGATGGAATGAAATGAAGTATTTGTTTGCTTGATTTGACTCTTCCCAACTACCTGATAAGCACCACTCCCTCCAAGTAAGAAGTCAAGTTCAGGTCCACCCTCTGTGCAGTGCAATTCCATTTTTTTTTTTTTTTTTTTTTGATGTTCATCAAAGAAGCCACGTGGATTGGCCTGGGTCTTCTTCGGTTAATGAGTGATATTATGAATCCTCATTTCTAACGGAATCAAAATGATCTCTGGATTGATCAGAATTTCTTCTTCTCCTCCTCTTCCTTCTTCTTCATCATCTTCTTCTCCTTATTCTTCTCCTTCTCCTCCTTCTTCTTCATCTTATTCTTCTTCTTCTTTTTCTTCTTCTCCATCTTTTTCTTCTTCTTCACCTTCTTCTTCTTCTTTAACTTCTCCTCCTCCTCCTTCTCTTATTCCTTCATCTTCTTGTTCTTGTTCTTCTTCTTTTTCTTCTTTTTCTTCTCCTTCTTCTTCTTCTTCTTCTTCTTCTTCTGCTTCTCCTTCTCTTACTTCGTCTCTTTCTCCTTCTCTTTATCCTTCTTCTTCACCTTCTTCTTTCGATTCTTCTTCTTCTTCTCTTTCTCCTTCTTCTTCTTCTTTTTCTTCTTCCCCTTCTTTTTCTTCATCTTCATTTCTTTCTTTTTCTTCTCCTTCTCCTTCTTCTTTTACTACTTATCTTTCTCCTTCTCTTTCTTCTTTTTCTTCTTCTTCTTCTCCTTCTCCTTCTTCTTCTCCTTCTCCTTCTCCTTCTCCTCCTTCTCCTTATTCTTCTCCTTCTCAATTTCTTCTTCTATGCCTTCTTCAAATTTTCCTCTTCAATTTCTTCTTCTTCTTCTTCTTCTTCTTCTACTTCTTCTTCTTCTTCTTCATCCTCTTCATCATCCTCTTCATCTTCCTTTGCCTCTTCCACTTCCTCTCCTTCTTCATCTTACTCTTCTTCTTCTTCTGCTTCCTCTTCCTCTTGCTCTTGCTTTTTCTCTTCCTTTCTCTCTTCCTCTTCATCCTCCTCTTCCTTTTTATCTTCATCTTTACCTTCATCTACATCTTTATCTTCATCTTCCTCTTCATCTTCTTCTTCATCTTCCTCTTCTTATCCTCTTCTTCTTCATCTTTGTTTTCATCTTCCTCTTCCACTTCCTCTTTATCTTAACCTTTCTCTTCCTTTTCCTCCTTATCTTAATCTTCATCTTCAACTTCATCTTCATCTTCATCTTCATCATTCTCTTTCTCTTCCTCTTCCTCTTACTCTTCATCTTTATCTTCATCTTCATCTTCATCTTCATCTTCATTTTTCTCTTTCTCTTTCACTTCCTCTTCCTCTTCTACTTTTTCCTCTTCTTCCACTTATTATTCTTCTTCTTCTTCCTCTTCCTCTTCTTCTTCTTCTTCTACTTCTTCCCCTTGCACTTTTTAAATCTTCTTCTTCTTTTTCTTCTTATTCTTTCGTTTCCTCTTCTTCTTCTTTTTCATCTTCCTCTTCCTCTTCCTTTTCCTCTTTCTTTTTCATCTTACTCTTCTTCCTCTTTTGCTTCCTCTTCCTCTTGCTCTTGCTCTTTCTCTTCCTTTCTCTCTTCCTCTTCATCTTCCTCTTCCTTTTCATCTTCATCTTTATCTTCATCTACATCTTTATCTTCATCTTCCTCTTCATCTTCTTCTTCATCTTTCTCTTCTTATCCTCTTCTTCTTCATCTTCGTTTTCATCTTCCTCTTCCACTTCCTCTTTACCTTAACCTTTCTCTTCCTTTTCCTCCTTATCTTAATCTTCATCTTCATGTTCAACTTCATCTTCATCTTCATCTTCATAATTCTCTTTCTCTTCCTCTTCCTCTTACTCTTCATCTTCATCTTCATCATCATCTTTATCTTACTCTTTATTTTTCTCTTTCTCTTTCACTTCCTCTTCCTCTTTTACTTTTTCCTCTTCTTCCACTTGTTATTCTTCTTCTTCTTCCTCTTCCTCTTCTTCTTCTTCTTCCCCTTGCACTTTTTAAATTTTCTTCTTCTTCTTCTTCTTCTTATTCTTTCGCTTCCTCTTCTTCTTCTTTTTCATCTTCCTTTTTCTCTTCCTTTTTCTCTTTCTCTTCCTCTTTCTTTTGCTCTTCATCTTCATCTTCATCTTCATCTTCTTCTTCGTTTTCATTTTCCTTTTCCTCTTTCTTTTTCTCTTCCTCTTTCTCTTCATCTTCATCTTCACATTCAACTTCATCTTCATTTTAATCTTCTTTTGCTTGTTCCTCTTCCTCTTTCTCTTTCTCTTTCTCTTTCTCTTTTTTTCTCTTCCTCTTGCTCTTAATCTTCATCTTCATTTTCATCTTTATCTTCTTCTTCATCTTCTTTTTCCTCTTTATCTTCCTCTTCCTCTTCATCTTCCTGTTCATCTTCCGCTTCCTCTTGTTCTTCCTCTTCCTCTTCATCTTCAAGATCATCATCATCTTCATCTTCATCTTCCTCTTCTTCTTCCTCTTCCTCTTTCTATTAATCTTCCTCCTGATTTTTGTCTTTCTCTTCGTCTTTCTCTTTCTATACCTCTTCCTCTTCCTCTTTATCTTAATCTTCATCTTCATCTTCATCTTTATTTTCATCTTCATCTTCAACTTCATCTTCATCCTCATCTTCTTCTTCCTCTGCATCTTCCTCTTTCTCTTCCTCTTCTCGTCCTCTTCATCTGCATCATCTTCTTTATCTTCCTCTTCATCTTTCTCTTCCTCTTTCTCTTTTTCTTCCTCTTCTTCTTCGTCTTGCTTTACTTTTCCTTTTTCTTTTCCTCTTCCTCTTCTTTCTTTTCTTCCTCCTCGTCTTCTTCTTTCTCTACATCTTTCTATTCTTTTTTTTCTTCTACTTCTTGTCTTCTTCTTTCTCTTCCTCTTCTTCCTCCTCTTCTACTTCTCTTTCCTCTTCTTCTTCTTTTTCTTCTTCTTTCTCCTCGTCTTCCTCCTCATCTTCCTCTTTCATTTCTTTTTCCTCTACATCTTCCTCTTCTTCTTCCACTTCGTCTTCCTTTTCCTCTTCCTCTTTCTCTTCCTTTTGTTCTTCATCTTCATCTTCATATTCATCTTCATCTTCATCTTCCTCTTCATCTTGCTCTTTCTTTTCCTTTTCCTTTTTGTCTTCCTATTACTCTTCCTCTTCTTCCTTTTCTTCCTCATACTCTTCCTCTTCCTCTTCCTTTTCCTTCCCCTCTTCCTCTTCTTCTTCTTTTACCTCTACTTCTTCTTATTCATCTTCATCTTCATCTTCATCATCATATTCATCTTCTTCTTCATCTTCATCTTCATCTTTATTTTCATCTTTATCTTCATTTTCATCTTCATCTTCTTCATTTTCCTCTTCCTCTTCTTCTTCATCTACGTCTTCCTCATCCTTATCTTCTTTTTCTTCCTTTTCCACTTCCTCTTCCACATACTCTTCAACTTACACTTTATCTTCCTCTTCCTCTTCCTTCCTTTTTATCTTTGTCTTCACCTTCAACTTCATCTTTATCTTTCTCTTCAACTTTCTCTTCCACATCTACTTCCTCTTCCTCTTCATCTTCATCTTAATCTTCATCTTCAACTTCCTCTTCATCTTTCTCTTCCTCTTCATCTTCCTCTTCCTCTTCTTCCTCTTCTTCCTTTTCTTCCTTTTACTCTTCTTCTTCATCTTCTTGTTCTTCTTCTTCTTTCTCTTCTTCTTCCTCTTCTTCTTCTTTCTCTTCTTTTTCCTCTTCTTCTTCTTCTTTTTCTTTTTCTTCTTCATCTTCATCTTCATCCTCATATTCATCTTCATCTTTCTCTTCCTATTCCTCTTCCTCTACCTCCTCTCTCTCTCTCTCTTGCTCTTCTTCTTCCTCTTCCTCTTCCTCTTCATCTTCATCTTAATCATTATCTTCATCTTCATCTTCATCTTCATCTTCATCTTCCTCTTCATCTTCATCTTCATCTTCCACTTCCTGTTCCTCTTCTTCTTCATCTTCCTTTTCATTTTCCTCTTCTCCTTCCTCCTTATCTTAACCTTTCTTTTCCTTTTCCTCCTTATTTTCATCTTCATCTTCATGTTCAACTTCATCTTCATCTTCATCTTCATCATCCTCTTCCTCTTTCTCTTCCTTTTCCTCATACTCTTCATCTCTATCTTCATCTTCATCTTCCTCTTCATTTTTCTCTTCCTCTTCCACTTCCTCTTCCTCTTCTGTTTTTTCCTCTTCTTCCACTTATTATATTTCTTCCTCTTCCTTTTCTTCTTCTTCTTCTTCTTCTTCTACTTCTTCTCCTAGTATTTTTTTCTCTTCTTCTTCTTCTTTCGCTTCCTCTTCTTCTTCTTTTTCTTCTTCTTATCTTCCTCTTCCTTTTCCTTTTCCTCTTTCTTTTGCTCTTCATCTTCATCTTCGTCTTCGTCCTCTTTTTCCTTTTCCTCTTCCTCTTTCTCTTCATCTTCATCTTGACATTCAATTTCATCTTCATCTTCATTTTCTTTTGCTTGTTCTTCTTTCTCTTCTTCTTTCTCTTTCTCTTTCTCTTTCTCTTCCTCTTGCTCTTCATCTTCATCTTTATCTTCATCTTTATTTTCATCTTTATCTTCTTCTTAATCTTTATTTTCCTTTTTATCTTCCTCTTCCTCTTCCTCTTCATCTTTCTGTTAATCTTCCTCTTCCTCTTGTTCTTCCTCTTCCTCTTCATCTTCATGTTCACCATCATCTTCATCTTCATCTTCCTTTTAATCTTCCTCTTGATTTTCATCTTTTTCTTCGTCTTTCTCTTTCTATACCTCTCCTTCCTTCTCTTCCTCTTCCTCTTCATCTTAATCTTCATCTTCATTTTCATCTTCAACTTCATCTTCATCCTCATCTGCGTCTTCCTCTTTCTCTTCCTCTTCTCGTCCTCTTCATCTGCATTATCATCTTCATCTTCCTCTTCCTCTTTCTCTTTCTCTTCCTCTTCTTCTTCATCTTCTTCTTCATCTTGCTCTTCTTTTTCTTCTTTCTTTTCTTCTTCTCCTTCCTCTTCCTCTTCTTTCTTTTCTTCCTCCTCATGGTCTTCTTTCTCCATATCTTTCTCTTCTTCTTTTTCTTTTACTTCTTATCTTCTTCCATCTCTTCCTCTTCTTCCTCCTCTTCTACTTCTTTTTCCTATTCTTCTTCTTCTTCTTCTTCTTCTTCCTCCTCCTTCTCGTCTTCCTCCTCATCTTCCTCTTTCATTTCTTTTTCCTCTTCATCTTCCTCTTCTTCTTCCTCTTCGTCTTTCTCTTCCTCTTCCTCATCATCATCATCTTCATTCTCATCTTCATCTTCATCTTCATTTTTATTTTCATCTTCATATTCATTCTCAACTTCCTATTCATCTTCTTCTTCCTTTTCCTCTTCCTCTTGCTCTTCATCTTCATCTTTATTTTCCTCTTCATCTTGCTCTTTCTTTTCCTTTTCCTCTTTGTCTTTCTATTACTCTTCCTCATCATTCTTTTCTTCCTCATACTCTTCTTTTTCCTCTTGCTCTTCCTCTTCTTCTTGTTCTTTTTCTTTCTCTTCTTTCTCTTCTTCTTTTTCTTCTCCTTCACCTTCTTTTGCTTTCTCTTCTTCTTCTTCTTCTTCATGTTCATCTTCATCTTCATCATAATCTTCATCTTCATCTTCAGCTTCATCTTCATCTTCATCATCATCTTAATTTTCATCTTCATCTTAATCTTCATCTTGATCTTCATCCTTATCTTCCTCTTCATCTTCATTTTCATCTTTCTCTTTCTCTTTCTCTTCCTCTTTCTTTTCCCCTTCATCTTCATCTTCATATTCATCTTCATCAACATCTTCATCTTCATCATCATCTACATCTACATCTTTGTCTTCAATTTCATCTTCCTCTTCATCTTCCTCTTTTGCTTCATCTTTCTCTTCATCTTCCTCTTTCTTTTCTTATTCCTCATCTGCTTCATCTTTCTCTTCATCTTCCTCTTCTTCTTCATCTTCTTTTTCCTCTTTGTCTTCCTCTTCCTCTTCATCTTCCTGTTCATCTTTCGCTTCCTCTTGTTCTTTCTCTTCCTCTTCATCTTCATGATCATCATCTTCATCTTCATCTTCCTCTTCCTCTTCCTCTTCTTATTAATCTTCCTCCTGATTTTTGTCTTTCTCTTCGTCTTTCTCTTTCTATACCTCTTCTTTTTCCTCTTCCTCTTCATCTTAATCTTCATCTTCATCTTTATCTTTATTTTCATCTTCATCTTCAACTTCATCTTCATCCTCATCTTCTTCTTCCTCTGTGTCTTCCTCTTTCTCTTCCTCTTCTTGCCTCTTCATCTACATCATCTTCTTCATCTTCCTCTTCATCTTTCTCTTCCTCTTTCTCTTCCTCTTCCTTTTTCTCTTCATCTTCTTCTTCATCTGGCTCTTCCTTTTCCTGTTTTTTCCTCTTCCTCTTCTTTCTTTTCTTCCTCCTCGTCTTCTTCTTTTTCTACATCTTTCTCGTTTTCTTTTTCTTCTACTTCTTGCCTTCTTCCTTCTCTTCCTCTTCTTCCTCCTCTTCTACTTCTCTTTCCACTTCTTCTTCCTCCTCATCTTCCTCTTTCATTTCTTTTTCCTCTTCATCTTCCTCTTCTTCTTCCATTTTGTCTTTCTTTTCCTCTTCTTCTTTCTCTTCTGCTTGCTCTTCATCTTCATCTTCATATTAATCTTCATCTTCATCTTCCTCTTCATCTTGCTATTTATTTTCCTTTCCTTTTTGTCTTCTTATTACTCTTCCACTTCTTTCTTTTCTTCCTCGTACTCTTCTTCTTCCTCTTGCTCTTCCTCTTTTTCTTATTCTTCGTCTTCCTCTTCTTCCTCTTCTTTCTCTTCTTCTTCTTCTTCTCCTTCTCCTTCTTCTACTTTCTCTTTTTCTTCTTCTTCTTCTTCTTTTTGTTCATCTTCATCTTCATCTTCATCTTCAGCGTTATCTTCATCTTCATCATCATCTTAATTTTCATCTTCATTTAAATCTTTATCTTGATCTTCATCCTCATCTTTCTCTTCATCTTCCTTCTCTTCTTTCTCTTCCTCTATCTCTTGCTCTTCTCTTCCTCTTCATCTTCATTTTCATCTTCATCTTCATGTTCATCAACATCTTAATCTTCATCTTCATCTACATCTTTGTCTTTAATTTCATCTTCCTCTTTTGCTTCATCTTTCTCTTCATCTTCCTCTTTCTTTTCCTATTTCTTTTCCTCTTTCTCTTCCTCTTCCTCTTACTCTTCCTCTTTCTCTTCCTCTCCTTCTTTCTCTTCCTCTCCTTATCCTCTTCCTCTTCCTCTTTCTTTTCCTCTTCCTCTTTCTCTTCTTCTTCCTTTTAGTCTTCATCTTCATATTCATCTACATCTTCAACTTCATCTTTATCTTAATAATCATCTTCATCTTCATCTTCATCTTCATTGTCATCTTCCTCTTTGTTTACCTCTTCTTCTCCAACTTTCTATTCCTTTTCCTCGTCCTCTTCCTCTTCATCTTCATCTTCATCTTCTTCTTCATTTTCATCTTCATCTTCCTCTTCAACTTCCTTTTCATCTTCCTACTCATCTTCATCTTCCTCTTCCTCTTCCTCTTCCTCTTCATCTACATCTTCATCTTCATCTTCATCTTCATCTTTTTTTCTCTTTTTCTTCTTCTACCTCTTCTTCTTCCTATTCATCTTCCTCTTCCTCTTCCTCTTTCTCTTTATCTTAATCTTCATCTTCATTTTCATCTTCATCTTCATCTTGCTTTTCATTTTCATCTTTGTCATCTTCTTCTTCTTCTTCTACTTCTAATTTTTCTTCTTCCTTTTTTCTTCTTATTCTTTATATTCTTCTTCTTCTTCTTCTTCTTCTTCTTCTTCCCCTTCCTTTATTTCTTCTTCATCTTCTTCTTCTTTCTCTTCTTTTTTTTCTTCTACTTCTTCTTCTTCTTATTCTTCTTCACCTTCAACTTCTTCTTCTTCTTGCTCTTTCTCTTCTCTCCCTCTTCCTATTCCTCTTTCTTTTCCTCTTCCTCTTCCTCTTCCTCTACCTCTTCCACTCCTTCATCTTCCTAATCACCTTCCTCTTCCTCTTCTTCTTCCTCTTCTTCTTTGTCTTCCTCTTCCTATTCCTTTTCCTCTTTCACTTCCTCTTTCTCTTCCTTTTTCTCTTCCTCTTCATCTTCATCTTCATCTTCATCTTCATCGTCATCTTCATCTTCAACTTCATCTTACACTTCCTCTTCCTCTTCCTCTTAATCTTAATCTTCATCTTCATCTTCATCTTTCTCTTCCACTCCCTCTTCCTCTTTCTGTTCCTCTTTCTCTTCCTATTCCTCTTCATCTTCAACTTTATTTTCATCTTCCTCTCCATCTTCATCATCATCTTTATCTTCATCATCATCATTATCGTCACCTCTTTCTCTTCCTGTTCCTGTTCCTCTTCTTCTTCTTCTACTTCCTCTTTTTCCTCATCTTCTTCACCTTCATCTTCTTCTTCTTATTCTTCCTCTTTCTCTTCTCTCCCTCTTCCTATTTCTCTTTCTTTTCCTCTTCCTCTTCCTCTACCTCTTACACTCTTTCATCTTCCTAATCCTCTTCCTCTTCGTCTTCTTCTTCCTCTTCTTTTTTGTCTTTCTCTTCCTATTCCTTTTTCGCTTTCACTTCCTCTTTCTCTTCCTTTTTCTCTTCCTCTTCATCTTCATCTTCATCTTCATCTTCATCTTTATCTGCATCGTCATCTTCATCTTCAACTTCATCTTACACTTTCTCTTCCTCTTTCTCTTCCTCTTCCTCTTGATCTTCATCTTTCTCTTCCACTCCCTCTTTCTCTTTCTGTTCCTCTTCCTCTTCCTATTCTTCTTCATCTTCAACTTTATCTTCATCTTCATCTTTATCTTCATCTTCATCATCATCGTCACATCTTCCTCTTGCTATTAATTTTCATCTTCATCTTCATCTTTGTCTTCATTTTCATCTTCATCCTTGTCTTCATCTTCAGATTCGTCTTCATCTTCATTTTCATCCTCATCTTCCTCTTCATCTTCCTTTTCCTCTTTCATATCTTCTTCATCGTCCTCTTCATCTTCTTCTTTATCTTCATCTTCAATTTTCATCTTCATCTTCATCTTCATCTTCATCTTCCTCTTCCTCTTCATCTCCCTCTTCCTATTCCTCTTCATCTTCATCTTAATCTTCATCTTCATCTTCATCTTTCTCTTCCACTCCCTTTTCCTCTTTCTGTTCCTCTTTCTCTTCTTATACCTCTTCATCTTCATCTTTATCTTCATCTGCCTCTTCATCTTCATCTTCATCTTCATCTTTATCTTCATCATCATCATCATCATCACCTCTTCCTCTTCCTGTTCCTCTTCCTCTTCTTCTTTCTCTTCCTCTTACTAATAATTTTTATCTTTATCTTCATCTTTGTCTTCTTTTTCATCTTCATCCTTGTCTTCATCTTCACATTCATCTTCATCTTCATCTTCATCCTCATCTTCCTCATCATCTTCCTCTTCCTTTTTCCTATCTTCTTTATCGTCCTCTTCCTCTTCCTCTTCTTCTTTATGTTCATCTTCAATTTTCAACTTCATCATCATCTTCATCTTCTTCTTCCTCTTCATCTTCCTCTTCTTCTTCTTCTTTCTCTTCCTCTTCCTCTTCATCTTCATCTTTATCTTTATCTTCATCTTCATCTTCATCTTCATCATCATCATCATCGTCACGTCTTCGTCTTCCTCTTCCTTTTCCTCCTCATCTTCCTCTTCTTCTTCTTTTACCTCTTCTTCTTTCTATTCATCTTCATCTTCATCTTCATCATCACCTCTTCTTTTTCCTGTTCCTCTTTCTCTTCTTCTTTCTCTTCCTCTTGCTATTAATTTTCATCTTTATCTTCATCTTTGTCTTCATTTTCATCTTCATCCTTGTCTTCATCTTCACATTCATCTTAATGTTCATCTTCATCCTCATCTTCCTCTTCATCTTCCTCTTCCTCTTTCCTATCTTCTTCATCGTCCTCTTCCTCTTCCTCTTCTTCTGCATCTTCATCTTCATCTTCATCTTCCTTTTCCTCTTCATCTTCCTCTTCCTCTTCTTCTTCCTCTTCCTCTTTATATTCATCTTCATCATCATCTTCATCTTCATCATCATCATCATCATCATGTCTTCCTCTTCCTCTTCTTTTTCCTCCACATCTTCCTCTTTTTCTTCTTTTACCTCTTCTTCTTCCTATTCATCTTCATCTTCATCTTCATCTTCATCATCATATTCATCTGCATCTTCATCTTCATCTTCATTTTCATCTTTATCTTCATTTTAATCTTCATCTTCTTCATTTTCCTCTTTATCTTCTTCTTCATCTACGTCTTCGTCATCCTTATCTTCTTCTTCTTCCTCTTCCACATACTCTTCAACTTACACTTTCTCTTCCTCTTCCTCTTTCTCTTCCTTTTCTTTTTTATCTTCATCTTCATCTTTATCTTCATCTTCATCTTTATCTTCCTCTTCAACTTTCTCTTCCACATCCACTTCCTCTTTCTCTTCATCTTCATCTTAATCTTCATCTTCAACATCCTCTTCATCTTTCTCTTCCTCTTCCTCTTCCTCTTCCTCTTCTTCCTTTTACTCTTCTTCTTCCTCTTCCTCTTCTTCTTCTTCTTTCTCTTCTTCTTCCTCTTCCTTTTCTTCTACTTCTTTCTCTTCTTTTTCCTCCTCTTCTTCTTCTTCTTTTTCTTTTTCCTCTTCATCTTCATCATTATCCTCATATTCATCTTCATCTTCCTCTACCTCTTCTCTCTCTCTCTCTCGCTCTTCTTCTTCCTCTTCCCCTTCCTCTTTATCTTCATCTTCATCTTCATCTTAATCTTCATCTTCATCTTCATCTTCATCTTCATCTTCCTCTTCATCTTCATCTTCATCTTCCTCTTCTTGTTCCTCTTCTTCTTCATCTTTTTTTTCATCTTTCTCTTCCACTTCCTCTTTACCTTAACCTTTCTCTTCCTTTTCCTCCTTATCTTCATCTTCATCTTCTTGTTCAACTTCATCTTCATCTTCATCTTCATCTTCATCATCCTCTTCCTCTTCCTCTTCCTCTTACTCTTCATCTCCATCTTCATCTTCATCTTCCTCTTTATTTTTCTCTTCCTCTTCCACTTCCACTTCCACTTCCTCTTCTACTTTTTCCCCTTCTTTCACTTATTATATTTCTTCCTCTTCCTCTTCCTCTTCTTCTTCTTCTACTTCTTCCCCTAGCACTTTTTTCTCTTCTTCTTCTTCTTCTTTTGCTTCCTCTTCTTCTTCTTCTTCTTGTTATCTTCCTCTTCCTCTTCCTTTTCCTCTTCCTTTTCCTCTTCCTCTTTCTCTTTCTTTTGCTCTTCATCTTCAACTTCATCTTCATCTTCATCTTCGTCTTCCTTTACCTTTTCCTCTTTCTTTTCCTCTTCCTCTTTCTCTTCATCTTCATCTTCACATTCAACTTCATTTGCATCTTCATCTTCTTTTGCTTGTTCTTATTTCTCTTTCTCTTCCTCTGCTCTTCATCTTCATCTTTATCTTTATCTTTATTTCCATCTTTATCTTCTTCTTCATCTTTATTTTCCTCTTTATCTTCCTCTTCCTCTTCATCTTCTTGTTCATCTTCCTCTTCCTCTTGTTCTTCCTCTTCATCTTCATGTCATCATCATCTTCATCTTCATCTTCATCTTCATCTTCCTCTTCCTCTTCTTATTAATCTTCCTCTTGATTTTTGTCTTCTGCTTTGTCTTTCTCTTTCTATACCTCTTCCTCCTTCTCTTCCTCTTCCTCTTCATCTTAATCTTCATCTTCATCTTCATCTTTATCTTTATCTTCAACTTCATCTTTATCGTCATCTTCTTCTTCCTCTATGTCTTCTTCTTTCTCTTCCTCTTCTCATCCTCTTCATCTGTATTATCATCTTCATCTTCCTCTTAATCTTTCTCTTCCTCTTCCTCTTTCTCTTTCTCTTCCTCTTCCTCTTCATCTTCTTCTTCATCTTGCTCTTCTTTTTCTTCTTTCTTTTCCTCTTTTCCTTCCTCTTCCTCTTCTTTCTTTTCTTCCTCCTCATGGTCTTCTTTCTCTACATCTTTTTCTTCTTCTTTTTCTTCTACTTCTTGTCTTCTTCCTCCTCTTGTACTTCTCTTTCCTCTTCTTCTTCTTCTTCTTCCTCCTCTTTGTCTTCCTCCTTATCTTCCTCTTTCATTTCTTTTTCCTCTTCATCTTCCTCTTCTTCTTCCACTTTGTCTTCCTTTTCATCTTCCTTTCTCTCTTCCTCTAGCTCTTCATCTTCATCTTCAACTTCATCTTCATCTTCATTTTGATCTTCATCTTGCTCTTTCTTTTCCTTTTCCTCTTTGTCTTCCTATTACTCTTCTTCTTCTTTCTTTTCTTTCTCGTACTCTTATTCTTCCCCTTGCTCTTTCTCTTCTTCTTATTCTTCTTCTTCCTCTTCTTCCTCTTCTTTCTCTTCTTCTTCTTTTTCTTCTTCTTCTCCTTCTTCTGCTTTGTCTTCTTCTTCTTCTTCTTCTTCTTGTTCATCTTCATCTTCATCTTCAACTTTATCTTTATCTTCATCATCATCTTAATTTTCATCTTATCTAAATCTTCATCTTGATCTTCATCCTCATCTTCCTCTTCATCTTCCTTTTCTTCTTTCTCTTCCTTTTCCTCTTCCTCTTTCTCTTCCTCTTCATCTTGATTAGGGACTTCATATTCATCTTCATCAACATCTTCATCTTCATCTTCATCTTTATCTACATCTTTTTCTTCAATTTCATCTGCCTCTTCATCTTCCTATTCATCTTTCTCTTCCTCTTCATCTTTCTTTTCCTATTGATCTTTTGCTTCATCTTTCTCTTCATCTTCCTCTTCTTCTTCTTCTTTTTCCTTTTTATCTTCCTCTTCCTCTTCATCTTGCTGTTCATCTTCTGCTTCCTCTTGTTCTTCCCCTTCCTCTTCATCTTCATGATCATCTTCGTCTTCATCTTCATCTTCCTCTTCCTCTTCCTCTTCCTCTTCCTCTTCCTCTTCCTATTAATCTTCCTCCTAATTTTTATCTTTCTCTTCGTCTTTCTCTTTCTATACCTCTTCCTCTTCCTCTTCCTCTTCATCTTAATCTTCATCTTCATCTTCATCTTTATTTTCATCTTCATCTTAACCTTCATCTTCATCCTCATCTTCTTCTTCCTCTGAGTCTTCGTCTTTCTCTTCTTCTTCTCGTCCTCTTCATCTGCATCATCATCTTCATCTTCCTCTTCATTTTTCTCTTCCTCTTTCTCTTCCTCTTCCTCTTCCTCTTCTTCTTCTTCTTCATCTTGCTCTTCATTTTCCTTTTTCTTTTCCTCTTCCTCTTCTTTCTTTTCTTCCTCCTCGTCTTCTTCTTTCTCTACATCTTTCTCTTCTTTTTTTTCTTCTACTTCTTGTCTTCTTCCTTCTCTTCCTCTTCTTCCTCCTCTACTTCTCTTTTATCTTCTTCTTCTTTTTCTTCTTCTTTCTCCTCGTCTTCCTCCTCATCTTCCTCTTTCATTTCTTTTTCCTCTTCATCTTCCTCTTCTTCTTCCACTTCATCTTCTTTTTCCTCTTCCTCTTTCTCTTCCTCTAGCTCTTCTTCTTCATCTTCATCTTCATCTTCATTTTCCTCTTCATCTTGTCATCTTCATCTTTATCTTCATCTTCATCTTCATCTTCATCTTTATTGTCATCTTCCTCTTTTTCTGCCTCTTCTTCTCCCTCTTTCTATTCCTTTTCCTCTTCCTCTTCCTCTTCATCTTCATCTTCATCTTTATCTTCATGTTCATCTTCATCTTCCTCTTCAACTTCCTGTTCATCTTCCTACTCATATTCATCTTCCTCTTCCTCTTCCTCTTTCTCTTCTTCTTATTCTTCCTCTTTCTCTTCCTCTTCATCTTCATCTTCATCTTCTTTTTTCTCTTTTTCTTCTTCTACCTCTTCTTCTTCCTATTCCTCTTCCTCTTCCTCTTCCTCTTTGTCTTCATCTTCATCTTTATTTTCATCTTCATCTTCGTCTTGCTTTTCATTTTCATCTTTGTCCTCATCTTCTTCTTCTTTTTCTTCTTCTACTTCTAATTTTTCTTCTTCTTATTTTTTCTTCTTATTCTTCTTATTCTTCTTCTTCTTCTTCTTCTTCCCCTTTCTCTTTCTCTTCCTCTACCTCCTCTCTCTCCCTTTCACTCTTCTTCTTCCTCTTTCCCTTCCTCTTCATCTTCATCTTCATCTTAATCTTTATCTTCATCTTCATCTTCATCTTCCTCTTCCTCTTCCTATTCCTCTTCTTCTTCATCTTTCTTTTCATCTTCCTCTTCCACTTCCTCTTTATCTTAACCTTTCTCTTCCTTTTCCTCCTTATCTTCATCTTCATCTTCATGTTCAACTTCATCTTCATCTTCATCTTCATCATCCTCTTCCTCTTCCTCTTCTTCTCACTCTTCATCTCCATTTTCATCTTCATCTTCCTCTTCATTTTTCTCTTCCTCTTCCTCTTTTGCTTTTTCCTCTTCTTCCACATATTATACTTCTTCCTCTTCCTCTTCCTCTTCTTCTTGTACTACTTCTTCCCTTAGCACTTTTTCTTCTTCTTCTTCTTCTACTTCTTCTTCTTATGTTTCTCTTCCTCTTCCATTTTCTCTTCCTCTTCATTTTCCTCTTTCTTTTGCTCTTCATCTTCATCTTCATCTTCATCCTCCTTTTCCTCTTCCTTTTCCTCTTCCTCTTTCTCTTCATCTTCATCTTCACATTCAACTTCATCTTCATCTTCATCTTCTTTTGCTTGTTCTTCTTCCTCTTCCTCTTTCTCTTGCTCTTTCTCTTCTTCTTACTGTTCATCTTCATCTTTATCTTCATCTTTATTTTCATCTTTATCTTCTTCTTTATCTTTATTTTTCTCTTTATCTTCCTCTTCCCATCATTTTCATGTTCATCTTCTTCTTCCTCTTTTTCTTCCTCTTCCCCTTCATCTTCATGTTCATCATAATCTTCATCTTCATCTTCATCTTCATGTTCCTCTTCCTCTTCCTCTTCCTATTAATCTTCCTTTTGATTTTCGTCTTCCTCTTTGTCTTTCCCTTTCTATACCTCTTCCTCCTTCTCTTCCTCTTCCTTTTCATCTTAATCTTCATCTTCATCTTCATCTTCAACTTCATCTTCATCTTCATCCTCATCTTCTTCTTCCTCTACGTCTTCCTCTTCATCTTCCTCTTCTCTTCCTCTTCATCTGCATTATCATCTTCATCTTTCTCTTCATTTTCCTCTTCCTCTTTCTCCTTCTCTTCCTCTTTCTCTTCATCTTCTTCTTCATCTTGCTCTTCTTTTTCTTCTTTCTTTTCCTCTTCCCCTTCCTCTTTCTCTTCTTCCTTTTCTTCCTCCTCATGGTTTTCTTTCTCTACATCTTTCTCTTCTTCTTTTTCTTCTACTTGTCTTCTTCCTTCTCTTCCTCTTCTTCCTCCTATTCTACTTCTCTTTCTTCTTCTTCTTCTTCCTCCTCGTCTTCCTCCTCATCTTTCTCTTTTATTTCTTTTTCCTCTTCATCTTCCTCTTCTCCTTCCTCTTCGTCTTCGTCTTCCTTTTCGTCATCATCATCATCTTCATCTTAATCTTCATCTTCATCTTCATCTTTATTTTCATCTTCATCTTCATTCTCAACTTCCTATTCATCTTTCTCTTCTTTTTTCTCTTCCTCTTCCTCTTCCTCTTGCTCTTCATCTTCATCTTCCTCTACATCTTGCTCTTTCTTTTCTTTTTCCTCTTTGTCTTCCTATTACTTTTCCTCATCTTTCTTTTCTTCCTCGTACTCTTTTTTTCCTCTTACTCTTCCTCTTCTTTCTCTTCTTCTTCTTTTTCTTCTCCTTCTCCTTCTTACACTTTCTCTTCTTCTTCTTCTTCTTGTTCATCTTCATCTTTATCTTCATCTTCATCTTCAGCTTCATCTTCATCTTCATCTTCATCATCATCTTAATTTTCATCTTCATCTTAATCTTCATCTTGATCTTCATCCTCATCTTCCTCTTCATCTTCCTTTTCATCTTTCTCTTCCTCTTCCTCTTCTTCTTTCTCTTACTCTTCATCTTCATCTTCATTTACATCTTTGTCTTCAATTTCATCTTCCTCTTCATCTTCCTCTTCTGCTTCATCTTTCTCTTCATCTTCCTCTTCTTCTTCATCTTCTTTTTTCTCTTTATCTTCCTCTTCCTCTTCATCTTCCTATTCATCTTCCATTTCCTCTTGTTCTTCCTCCTCCTCTTCATCTTCAATATCATCATCATCTTCATCTTTTCCTATTTCTCTTTGTCCTCTAATTACTCTTCATCTTCTATCTTTTCTTCCTCGTACTCTTATTCTTCCTCTTGCTCTTCCTCTTCTTCTTATTCTTCTTCTTCCTCTTCTTCATCTTATTTTTCTTCTTCTACTTCTTCTCCTTTTCTTTCTTTTGTTTTCCCTTCTTCTTCTTTTTCTTGTTCATCTCCAACATCATCTTCAGCTTTATCTTCATCTTCATCATTATCTTAATTTTCATCTTCATCTAAATCTTCATCTTTATCTTCATCCTCATCTTCGAGATTAGGGATTAGGGATTAGGGGTTAGGGGTTAGGGATTACGGATTAGGGATTCGGGATTAGTGTTTAGGGGTTACGGTTTAGGGATTAGGGATTAGGGATTGAGGGATTAGAGATTAGGGATTAGGGATTAGGGATTATGGATTAGGGATTAGGGATAGGGATTAGGGATTAGGGATTAGGGATAGGGATTAGGGATTAGGGATTAGGGATAAGGGATTAGGGATTAGGGATAAGGGATAAGGGATAGAGATTAGGGATTAGGGATTAGGGATTAGGGATAGGGATTAGGGATTAGGGATTAGGGATTAGGGTTTAGGGATTAGGGATTAGGGATTAGGGATTAGGAATTAGGGATTAGGGATTAGGGATTAGGGATTAGGGATAAGGGATTAGGGATAAGGGATTAGGGATTAGGGATTAGGGATTAGGGATTAGGGATTAGGGATTAGGGATTAGGGATTAGGGATTAGGGATTAGGGATTAGGGATTAGGGATTAGGGATTAGGGATTAGGGATTAGGGATTAGGGATTAGGGATTAGGGATTAGGGATTAGGGATTAGGGATTAGGGATTAGGGATTAGGGATTAGGGATTAGGGATTAGGGATTAGGGATTAGGGATTAGGGATTAGGGATTAGGGATTAGGGATTAGGGATTAGGGATTAGGGATTAGGGATTAGGGATTAGGGATTAGGGATTAGGGATTAGGGATTAGGGATTAGGGATTAGGGATTAGGGATTAGGGATTAGGGATTAGGGATTAGGGATTAGGGATTAGGGATTAGGGATTAGGGATTAGGGATTAGGGATTAGGGATTAGGGATTAGGGATTAGGGATTAGGGATTAGGGATTAGGGATTAGGGATTAGGGATTAGGGATTAGGGATTAGGGATTAGGGATTAGGGATTAGGGATTAGGGATTAGGGATTAGGGATTAGGGATTAGGGATTAGGGATTAGGGATTAGGGATTAGGGATTAGGGATTAGGGATTAGGGATTAGGGATTAGGGATTAGGGATTAGGGATTAGGGATTAGGGATTAGGGATTAGGGATTAGGGATTAGGGATTAGGGATTAGGGATTAGGGATTAGGGATTAGGGATTAGGGATTAGGGATTAGGGATTAGGGATTAGGGATTAGGGATTAGGGATTAGGGATTAGGGATTAGGGATTAGGGATTAGGGATTAGGGATTAGGGATTAGGGATTAGGGATTAGGGATTAGGGATTAGGGATTAGGGATTAGGGATTAGGGATTAGGGATTAGGGATTAGGGATTAGGGATTAGGGATTAGGGATTAGGGATTAGGGATTAGGGATTAGGGATTAGGGATTAGGGATTAGGGATTAGGGATTAGGGATTAGGGATTAGGGATTAGGGATTAGGGATTAGGGATTAGGGATTAGGGATTAGGGATTAGGGATTAGGGATTAGGGATTAGGGATTAGGGATTAGGGATTAGGGATTAGGGATTAGGGATTAGGGATTAGGGATTAGGGATTAGGGATTAGGGATTAGGGATTAGGGATTAGGGATTAGGGATTAGGGATTAGGGATTAGGGATTAGGGATTAGGGATTAGGGATTAGGGATTAGGGATTAGGGATTAGGGATTAGGGATTAGGGATTAGGGATTAGGGATTAGGGATTAGGGATTAGGGATTAGGGATTAGGGATTAGGGATTAGGGATTAGGGATTAGGGATTAGGGATTAGGGATTAGGGATTAGGGATTAGGGATTAGGGATTAGGGATTAGGGATTAGGGATTAGGGATTAGGGATTAGGGATTAGGGATTAGGGATTAGGGATTAGGGATTAGGGATTAGGGATTAGGGATTAGGGATTAGGGATTAGGGATTAGGGATTAGGGATTAGGGATTAGGGATTAGGGATTAGGGATTAGGGATTAGGGATTAGGGATTAGGGATTAGGGATTAGGGATTAGGGATTAGGGATTAGGGATTAGGGATTAGGGATTAGGGATTAGGGATTAGGGATTAGGGATTAGGGATTAGGGATTAGGGATTAGGGATTAGGGATTAGGGATTAGGGATTAGGGATTAGGGATTAGGGATTAGGGATTAGGGATTAGGGATTAGGGATTAGGGATTAGGGATTAGGGATTAGGGATTAGGGATTAGGGATTAGGGATTAGGGATTAGGGATTAGGGATTAGGGATTAGGGATTAGGGATTAGGGATTAGGGATTAGGGATTAGGGATTAGGGATTAGGGATTAGGGATTAGGGATTAGGGATTAGGGATTAGGGATTAGGGATTAGGGATTAGGGATTAGGGATTAGGGATTAGGGATTAGGGATTAGGGATTAGGGATTAGGGATTAGGGATTAGGGATTAGGGATTAGGGATTAGGGATTAGGGATTAGGGATTAGGGATTAGGGATTAGGGATTAGGGATTAGGGATTAGGGATTAGGGATTAGGGATTAGGGATTAGGGATTAGGGATTAGGGATTAGGGATTAGGGATTAGGGATTAGGGATTAGGGATTAGGGATTAGGGATTAGGGATTAGGGATTAGGGATTAGGGATTAGGGATTAGGGATTAGGGATTAGGGATTAGGGATTAGGGATTAGGGATTAGGGATTAGGGATTAGGGATTAGGGATTAGGGATTAGGGATTAGGGATTAGGGATTAGGGATTAGGGATTAGGGATTAGGGATTAGGGATTAGGGATTAGGGATTAGGGATTAGGGATTAGGGATTAGGGATTAGGGATTAGGGATTAGGGATTAGGGATTAGGGATTAGGGATTAGGGATTAGGGATTAGGGATTAGGGATTAGGGATTAGGGATTAGGGATTAGGGATTAGGGATTAGGGATTAGGGATTAGGGATTAGGGATTAGGGATTAGGGATTAGGGATTAGGGATTAGGGATTAGGGATTAGGGATTAGGGATTAGGGATTAGGGATTAGGGATTAGGGATTAGGGATTAGGGATTAGGGATTAGGGATTAGGGATTAGGGATTAGGGATTAGGGATTAGGGATTAGGGATTAGGGATTAGGGATTAGGGATTAGGGATTAGGGATTAGGGATTAGGGATTAGGGATTAGGGATTAGGGATTAGGGATTAGGGATTAGGGATTAGGGATTAGGGATTAGGGATTAGGGATTAGGGATTAGGGATTAGGGATTAGGGATTAGGGATTAGGGATTAGGGATTAGGGATTAGGGATTAGGGATTAGGGATTAGGGATTAGGGATTAGGGATTAGGGATTAGGGATTAGGGATTAGGGATTAGGGATTAGGGATTAGGGATTAGGGATTAGGGATTAGGGATTAGGGATTAGGGATTAGGGATTAGGGATTAGGGATTAGGGATTAGGGATTAGGGATTAGGGATTAGGGATTAGGGATTAGGGATTAGGGATTAGGGATTAGGGATTAGGGATTAGGGATTAGGGATTAGGGATTAGGGATTAGGGATTAGGGATTAGGGATTAGGGATTAGGGATTAGGGATTAGGGATTAGGGATTAGGGATTAGGGATTAGGGATTAGGGATTAGGGATTAGGGATTAGGGATTAGGGATTAGGGATTAGGGATTAGGGATTAGGGATTAGGGATTAGGGATTAGGGATTAGGGATTAGGGATTAGGGATTAGGGATTAGGGATTAGGGATTAGGGATTAGGGATTAGGGATTAGGGATTAGGGATTAGGGATTAGGGATTAGGGATTAGGGATTAGGGATTAGGGATTGAGGGATTAGGGATTAGGGATTAGGGATTAGGGATTAGGGATTAGGGATTAGGGATTAGGGATTAGGGATTAGGGATTAGGGATTAGGGATTAGGGATTAGGGATTAGGGATTAGGGATTAGGGATTAGGGATTAGGGATTAGGGATTAGGGATTAGGGATTAGGGATTAGGGATTAGGGATTAGGGATTAGGGATTAGGGATTAGGGATTAGGGATTAGGGATTAGGGATTAGGGATTAGGGATTAGGGATTAGGGATTAGGGATTAGGGATTAGGGATTAGGGATTAGGGATTAGGGATTAGGGATTAGGGATTAGGGATTAGGGATTAGGGATTAGGGATTAGGGATTAGGGATTAGGGATTAGGGATTAGGGATTAGGGATTAGGGATTAGGGATTAGGGATTAGGGATTAGGGATTAGGGATTAGGGATTAGGGATTAGGGATTAGGGATTAGGGATTAGGGATTAGGGATTAGGGATTAGGGATTAGGGATTAGGGATTAGGGATTAGGGATTAGGGATTAGGGATTAGGGATTAGGGATTAGGGATTAGGGATTAGGGATTAGGGATTAGGGATTAGGGATTAGGGATTAGGGATTAGGGATTAGGGATTAGGGATTAGGGATTAGGGATTAGGGATTAGGGATTAGGGATTAGGGATTAGGGATTAGGGATTAGGGATTAGGGATTAGGGATTAGGGATTAGGGATTAGGGATTAGGGATTAGGGATTAGGGATTAGGGATTAGGGATTAGGGATTAGGGATTAGGGATTAGGGATTAGGGATTAGGGATTAGGGATTAGGGATTAGGGATTAGGGATTAGGGATTAGGGATTAGGGATTAGGGATTAGGGATTAGGGATTAGGGATTAGGGATTAGGGATTAGGGATTAGGGATTAGGGATTAGGGATTAGGGATTAGGGATTAGGGATTAGGGATTAGGGATTAGGGATTAGGGATTAGGGATTAGGGATTAGGGATTAGGGATTAGGGATTAGGGATTAGGGATTAGGGATTAGGGATTAGGGATTAGGGATTAGGGATTAGGGATTAGGGATTAGGGATTAGGGATTAGGGATTAGGGATTAGGGATTAGGGATTAGGGATTAGGGATTAGGGATTAGGGATTAGGGATTAGGGATTAGGGATTAGGGATTAGGGATTAGGGATTAGGGATTAGGGATTAGGGATTAGGGATTAGGGATTAGGGATTAGGGATTAGGGATTAGGGATTAGGGATTAGGGATTAGGGATTAGGGATTAGGGATTAGGGATTAGGGATTAGGGATTAGGGATTAGGGATTAGGGATTAGGGATTAGGGATTAGGGATTAGGGATTAGGGATTAGGGATTAGGGATTAGGGATTAGGGATTAGGGATTAGGGATTAGGGATTAGGGATTAGGGATTAGGGATTAGGGATTAGGGATTAGGGATTAGGGATTAGGGATTAGGGATTAGGGATTAGGGATTAGGGATTAGGGATTAGGGATTAGGGATTAGGGATTAGGGATTAGGGATTAGGGATTAGGGATTAGGGATTAGGGATTAGGGATTAGGGATTAGGGATTAGGGATTAGGGATTAGGGATTAGGGATTAGGGATTAGGGATTAGGGATTAGGGATTAGGGATTAGGGATTAGGGATTAGGGATTAGGGATTAGGGATTAGGGATTAGGGATTAGGGATTAGGGATTAGGGATTAGGGATTAGGGATTAGGGATTAGGGATTAGGGATTAGGGATTAGGGATTAGGGATTAGGGATTAGGGATTAGGGATTAGGGATTAGGGATTAGGGATTAGGGATTAGGGATTAGGGATTAGGGATTAGGGATTAGGGATTAGGGATTAGGGATTAGGGATTAGGGATTAGGGATTAGGGATTAGGGATTAGGGATTAGGGATTAGGGATTAGGGATTAGGGATTAGGGATTAGGGATTAGGGATTAGGGATTAGGGATTAGGGATTAGGGATTAGGGATTAGGGATTAGGGATTAGGGATTAGGGATTAGGGATTAGGGATTAGGGATTAGGGATTAGGGATTAGGGATTAGGGATTAGGGATTAGGGATTAGGGATTAGGGATTAGGGATTAGGGATTAGGGATTAGGGATTAGGGATTAGGGATTAGGGATTAGGGATTAGGGATTAGGGATTAGGGATTAGGGATTAGGGATTAGGGATTAGGGATTAGGGATTAGGGATTAGGGATTAGGGATTAGGGATTAGGGATTAGGGATTAGGGATTAGGGATTAGGGATTAGGGATTAGGGATTAGGGATTAGGGATTAGGGATTAGGGATTAGGGATTAGGGATTAGGGATTAGGGATTAGGGATTAGGGATTAGGGATTAGGGATTAGGGATTAGGGATTAGGGATTAGGGATTAGGGATTAGGGATTAGGGATTAGGGATTAGGGATTAGGGATTAGGGATTAGGGATTAGGGATTAGGGATTAGGGATTAGGGATTAGGGATTAGGGATTAGGGATTAGGGATTAGGGATTAGGGATTAGGGATTAGGGATTAGGGATTAGGGATTAGGGATTAGGGATTAGGGATTAGGGATTAGGGATTAGGGATTAGGGATTAGGGATTAGGGATTAGGGATTAGGGATTAGGGATTAGGGATTAGGGATTAGGGATTAGGGATTAGGGATTAGGGATTAGGGATTAGGGATTAGGGATTAGGGATTAGGGATTAGGGATTAGGGATTAGGGATTAGGGATTAGGGATTAGGGATTAGGGATTAGGGATTAGGGATTAGGGATTAGGGATTAGGGATTAGGGATTAGGGATTAGGGATTAGGGATTAGGGATTAGGGATTAGGGATTAGGGATTAGGGATTAGGGATTAGGGATTAGGGATTAGGGATTAGGGATTAGGGATTAGGGATTAGGGATTAGGGATTAGGGATTAGGGATTAGGGATTAGGGATTAGGGATTAGGGATTAGGGATTAGGGATTAGGGATTAGGGATTAGGGATTAGGGATTAGGGATTAGGGATTAGGGATTAGGGATTAGGGATTAGGGATTAGGGATTAGGGATTAGGGATTAGGGATTAGGGATTAGGGATTAGGGATTAGGGATTAGGGATTAGGGATTAGGGATTAGGGATTAGGGATTAGGGATTAGGGATTAGGGATTAGGGATTAGGGATTAGGGATTAGGGATTAGGGATTAGGGATTAGGGATTAGGGATTAGGGATTAGGGATTAGGGATTAGGGATTAGGGATTAGGGATTAGGGATTAGGGATTAGGGATTAGGGATTAGGGATTAGGGATTAGGGATTAGGGATTAGGGATTAGGGATTAGGGATTAGGGATTAGGGATTAGGGATTAGGGATTAGGGATTAGGGATTAGGGATTAGGGATTAGGGATTAGGGATTAGGGATTAGGGATTAGGGATTAGGGATTAGGGATTAGGGATTAGGGATTAGGGATTAGGGATTAGGGATTAGGGATTAGGGATTAGGGATTAGGGATTAGGGATTAGGGATTAGGGATTAGGGATTAGGGATTAGGGATTAGGGATTAGGGATTAGGGATTAGGGATTAGGGATTAGGGATTAGGGATTAGGGATTAGGGATTAGGGATTAGGGATTAGGGATTAGGGATTAGGGATTAGGGATTAGGGATTAGGGATTAGGGATTAGGGATTAGGGATTAGGGATTAGGGATTAGGGATTAGGGATTAGGGATTAGGGATTAGGGATTAGGGATTAGGGATTAGGGATTAGGGATTAGGGATTAGGGATTAGGGATTAGGGATTAGGGATTAGGGATTAGGGATTAGGGATTAGGGATTAGGGATTAGGGATTAGGGATTAGGGATTAGGGATTAGGGATTAGGGATTAGGGATTAGGGATTAGGGATTAGGGATTAGGGATTAGGGATTAGGGATTAGGGATTAGGGATTAGGGATTAGGGATTAGGGATTAGGGATTAGGGATTAGGGATTAGGGATTAGGGATTAGGGATTAGGGATTAGGGATTAGGGATTAGGGATTAGGGATTAGGGATTAGGGATTAGGGATTAGGGATTAGGGATTAGGGATTAGGGATTAGGGATTAGGGATTAGGGATTAGGGATTAGGGATTAGGGATTAGGGATTAGGGATTAGGGATTAGGGATTAGGGATTAGGGATTAGGGATTAGGGATTAGGGATTAGGGATTAGGGATTAGGGATTAGGGATTAGGGATTAGGGATTAGGGATTAGGGATTAGGGATTAGGGATTAGGGATTAGGGATTAGGGATTAGGGATTAGGGATTAGGGATTAGGGATTAGGGATTAGGGATTAGGGATTAGGGATTAGGGATTAGGGATTAGGGATTAGGGATTAGGGATTAGGGATTAGGGATTAGGGATTAGGGATTAGGGATTAGGGATTAGGGATTAGGGATTAGGGATTAGGGATTAGGGATTAGGGATTAGGGATTAGGGATTAGGGATTAGGGATTAGGGATTAGGGATTAGGGATTAGGGATTAGGGATTAGGGATTAGGGATTAGGGATTAGGGATTAGGGATTAGGGATTAGGGATTAGGGATTAGGGATTAGGGATTAGGGATTAGGGATTAGGGATTAGGGATTAGGGATTAGGGATTAGGGATTAGGGATTAGGGATTAGGGATTAGGGATTAGGGATTAGGGATTAGGGATTAGGGATTAGGGATTAGGGATTAGGGATTAGGGATTAGGGATTAGGGATTAGGGATTAGGGATTAGGGATTAGGGATTAGGGATTAGGGATTAGGGATTAGGGATTAGGGATTAGGGATTAGGGATTAGGGATTAGGGATTAGGGATTAGGGATTAGGGATTAGGGATTAGGGATTAGGGATTAGGGATTAGGGATTAGGGATTAGGGATTAGGGATTAGGGATTAGGGATTAGGGATTAGGGATTAGGGATTAGGGATTAGGGATTAGGGATTAGGGATTAGGGATTAGGGATTAGGGATTAGGGATTAGGGATTAGGGATTAGGGATTAGGGATTAGGGATTAGGGATTAGGGATTAGGGATTAGGGATTAGGGATTAGGGATTAGGGATTAGGGATTAGGGATTAGGGATTAGGGATTAGGGATTAGGGATTAGGGATTAGGGATTAGGGATTAGGGATTAGGGATTAGGGATTAGGGATTAGGGATTAGGGATTAGGGATTAGGGATTAGGGATTAGGGATTAGGGATTAGGGATTAGGGATTAGGGATTAGGGATTAGGGATTAGGGATTAGGGATTAGGGATTAGGGATTAGGGATTAGGGATTAGGGATTAGGGATTAGGGATTAGGGATTAGGGATTAGGGATTAGGGATTAGGGATTAGGGATTAGGGATTAGGGATTAGGGATTAGGGATTAGGGATTAGGGATTAGGGATTAGGGATTAGGGATTAGGGATTAGGGATTAGGGATTAGGGATTAGGGATTAGGGATTAGGGATTAGGGATTAGGGATTAGGGATTAGGGATTAGGGATTAGGGATTAGGGATTAGGGATTAGGGATTAGGGATTAGGGATTAGGGATTAGGGATTAGGGATTAGGGATTAGGGATTAGGGATTAGGGATTAGGGATTAGGGATTAGGGATTAGGGATTAGGGATTAGGGATTAGGGATTAGGGATTAGGGATTAGGGATTAGGGATTAGGGATTAGGGATTAGGGATTAGGGATTAGGGATTAGGGATTAGGGATTAGGGATTAGGGATTAGGGATTAGGGATTAGGGATTAGGGATTAGGGATTAGGGATTAGGGATTAGGGATTAGGGATTAGGGATTAGGGATTAGGGATTAGGGATTAGGGATTAGGGATTAGGGATTAGGGATTAGGGATTAGGGATTAGGGATTAGGGATTAGGGATTAGGGATTAGGGATTAGGGATTAGGGATTAGGGATTAGGGATTAGGGATTAGGGATTAGGGATTAGGGATTAGGGATTAGGGATTAGGGATTAGGGATTAGGGATTAGGGATTAGGGATTAGGGATTAGGGATTAGGGATTAGGGATTAGGGATTAGGGATTAGGGATTAGGGATTAGGGATTAGGGATTAGGGATTAGGGATTAGGGATTAGGGATTAGGGATTAGGGATTAGGGATTAGGGATTAGGGATTAGGGATTAGGGATTAGGGATTAGGGATTAGGGATTAGGGATTAGGGATTAGGGATTAGGGATTAGGGATTAGGGATTAGGGATTAGGGATTAGGGATTAGGGATTAGGGATTAGGGATTAGGGATTAGGGATTAGGGATTAGGGATTAGGGATTAGGGATTAGGGATTAGGGATTAGGGATTAGGGATTAGGGATTAGGGATTAGGGATTAGGGATTAGGGATTAGGGATTAGGGATTAGGGATTAGGGATTAGGGATTAGGGATTAGGGATTAGGGATTAGGGATTAGGGATTAGGGATTAGGGATTAGGGATTAGGGATTAGGGATTAGGGATTAGGGATTAGGGATTAGGGATTAGGGATTAGGGATTAGGGATTAGGGATTAGGGATTAGGGATTAGGGATTAGGGATTAGGGATTAGGGATTAGGGATTAGGGATTAGGGATTAGGGATTAGGGATTAGGGATTAGGGATTAGGGATTAGGGATTAGGGATTAGGGATTAGGGATTAGGGATTAGGGATTAGGGATTAGGGATTAGGGATTAGGGATTAGGGATTAGGGATTAGGGATTAGGGATTAGGGATTAGGGATTAGGGATTAGGGATTAGGGATTAGGGATTAGGGATTAGGGATTAGGGATTAGGGATTAGGGATTAGGGATTAGGGATTAGGGATTAGGGATTAGGGATTAGGGATTAGGGATTAGGGATTAGGGATTAGGGATTAGGGATTAGGGATTAGGGATTAGGGATTAGGGATTAGGGATTAGGGATTAGGGATTAGGGATTAGGGATTAGGGATTAGGGATTAGGGATTAGGGATTAGGGATTAGGGATTAGGGATTAGGGATTAGGGATTAGGGATTAGGGATTAGGGATTAGGGATTAGGGATTAGGGATTAGGGATTAGGGATTAGGGATTAGGGATTAGGGATTAGGGATTAGGGATTAGGGATTAGGGATTAGGGATTAGGGATTAGGGATTAGGGATTAGGGATTAGGGATTAGGGATTAGGGATTAGGGATTAGGGATTAGGGATTAGGGATTAGGGATTAGGGATTAGGGATTAGGGATTAGGGATTAGGGATTAGGGATTAGGGATTAGGGATTAGGGATTAGGGATTAGGGATTAGGGATTAGGGATTAGGGATTAGGGATTAGGGATTAGGGATTAGGGATTAGGGATTAGGGATTAGGGATTAGGGATTAGGGATTAGGGATTAGGGATTAGGGATTAGGGATTAGGGATTAGGGATTAGGGATTAGGGATTAGGGATTAGGGATTAGGGATTAGGGATTAGGGATTAGGGATTAGGGATTAGGGATTAGGGATTAGGGATTAGGGATTAGGGATTAGGGATTAGGGATTAGGGATTAGGGATTAGGGATTAGGGATTAGGGATTAGGGATTAGGGATTAGGGATTAGGGATTAGGGATTAGGGATTAGGGATTAGGGATTAGGGATTAGGGATTAGGGATTAGGGATTAGGGATTAGGGATTAGGGATTAGGGATTAGGGATTAGGGATTAGGGATTAGGGATTAGGGATTAGGGATTAGGGATTAGGGATTAGGGATTAGGGATTAGGGATTAGGGATTAGGGATTAGGGATTAGGGATTAGGGATTAGGGATTAGGGATTAGGGATTAGGGATTAGGGATTAGGGATTAGGGATTAGGGATTAGGGATTAGGGATTAGGGATTAGGGATTAGGGATTAGGGATTAGGGATTAGGGATTAGGGATTAGGGATTAGGGATTAGGGATTAGGGATTAGGGATTAGGGATTAGGGATTAGGGATTAGGGATTAGGGATTAGGGATTAGGGATTAGGGATTAGGGATTAGGGATTAGGGATTAGGGATTAGGGATTAGGGATTAGGGATTAGGGATTAGGGATTAGGGATTAGGGATTAGGGATTAGGGATTAGGGATTAGGGATTAGGGATTAGGGATTAGGGATTAGGGATTAGGGATTAGGGATTAGGGATTAGGGATTAGGGATTAGGGATTAGGGATTAGGGATTAGGGATTAGGGATTAGGGATTAGGGATTAGGGATTAGGGATTAGGGATTAGGGATTAGGGATTAGGGATTAGGGATTAGGGATTAGGGATTAGGGATTAGGGATTAGGGATTAGGGATTAGGGATTAGGGATTAGGGATTAGGGATTAGGGATTAGGGATTAGGGATTAGGGATTAGGGATTAGGGATTAGGGATTAGGGATTAGGGATTAGGGATTAGGGATTAGGGATTAGGGATTAGGGATTAGGGATTAGGGATTAGGGATTAGGGATTAGGGATTAGGGATTAGGGATTAGGGATTAGGGATTAGGGATTAGGGATTAGGGATTAGGGATTAGGGATTAGGGATTAGGGATTAGGGATTAGGGATTAGGGATTAGGGATTAGGGATTAGGGATTAGGGATTAGGGATTAGGGATTAGGGATTAGGGATTAGGGATTAGGGATTAGGGATTAGGGATTAGGGATTAGGGATTAGGGATTAGGGATTAGGGATTAGGGATTAGGGATTAGGGATTAGGGATTAGGGATTAGGGATTAGGGATTAGGGATTAGGGATTAGGGATTAGGGATTAGGGATTAGGGATTAGGGATTAGGGATTAGGGATTAGGGATTAGGGATTAGGGATTAGGGATTAGGGATTAGGGATTAGGGATTAGGGATTAGGGATTAGGGATTAGGGATTAGGGATTAGGGATTAGGGATTAGGGATTAGGGATTAGGGATTAGGGATTAGGGATTAGGGATTAGGGATTAGGGATTAGGGATTAGGGATTAGGGATTAGGGATTAGGGATTAGGGATTAGGGATTAGGGATTAGGGATTAGGGATTAGGGATTAGGGATTAGGGATTAGGGATTAGGGATTAGGGATTAGGGATTAGGGATTAGGGATTAGGGATTAGGGATTAGGGATTAGGGATTAGGGATTAGGGATTAGGGATTAGGGATTAGGGATTAGGGATTAGGGATTAGGGATTAGGGATTAGGGATTAGGGATTAGGGATTAGGGATTAGGGATTAGGGATTAGGGATTAGGGATTAGGGATTAGGGATTAGGGATTAGGGATTAGGGATTAGGGATTAGGGATTAGGGATTAGGGATTAGGGATTAGGGATTAGGGATTAGGGATTAGGGATTAGGGATTAGGGATTAGGGATTAGGGATTAGGGATTAGGGATTAGGGATTAGGGATTAGGGATTAGGGATTAGGGATTAGGGATTAGGGATTAGGGATTAGGGATTAGGGATTAGGGATTAGGGATTAGGGATTAGGGATTAGGGATTAGGGATTAGGGATTAGGGATTAGGGATTAGGGATTAGGGATTAGGGATTAGGGATTAGGGATTAGGGATTAGGGATTAGGGATTAGGGATTAGGGATTAGGGATTAGGGATTAGGGATTAGGGATTAGGGATTAGGGATTAGGGATTAGGGATTAGGGATTAGGGATTAGGGATTAGGGATTAGGGATTAGGGATTAGGGATTAGGGATTAGGGATTAGGGATTAGGGATTAGGGATTAGGGATTAGGGATTAGGGATTAGGGATTAGGGATTAGGGATTAGGGATTAGGGATTAGGGATTAGGGATTAGGGATTAGGGATTAGGGATTAGGGATTAGGGATTAGGGATTAGGGATTAGGGATTAGGGATTAGGGATTAGGGATTAGGGATTAGGGATTAGGGATTAGGGATTAGGGATTAGGGATTAGGGATTAGGGATTAGGGATTAGGGATTAGGGATTAGGGATTAGGGATTAGGGATTAGGGATTAGGGATTAGGGATTAGGGATTAGGGATTAGGGATTAGGGATTAGGGATTAGGGATTAGGGATTAGGGATTAGGGATTAGGGATTAGGGATTAGGGATTAGGGATTAGGGATTAGGGATTAGGGATTAGGGATTAGGGATTAGGGATTAGGGATTAGGGATTAGGGATTAGGGATTAGGGATTAGGGATTAGGGATTAGGGATTAGGGATTAGGGATTAGGGATTAGGGATTAGGGATTAGGGATTAGGGATTAGGGATTAGGGATTAGGGATTAGGGATTAGGGATTAGGGATTAGGGATTAGGGATTAGGGATTAGGGATTAGGGATTAGGGATTAGGGATTAGGGATTAGGGATTAGGGATTAGGGATTAGGGATTAGGGATTAGGGATTAGGGATTAGGGATTAGGGATTAGGGATTAGGGATTAGGGATTAGGGATTAGGGATTAGGGATTAGGGATTAGGGATTAGGGATTAGGGATTAGGGATTAGGGATTAGGGATTAGGGATTAGGGATTAGGGATTAGGGATTAGGGATTAGGGATTAGGGATTAGGGATTAGGGATTAGGGATTAGGGATTAGGGATTAGGGATTAGGGATTAGGGATTAGGGATTAGGGATTAGGGATTAGGGATTAGGGATTAGGGATTAGGGATTAGGGATTAGGGATTAGGGATTAGGGATTAGGGATTAGGGATTAGGGATTAGGGATTAGGGATTAGGGATTAGGGATTAGGGATTAGGGATTAGGGATTAGGGATTAGGGATTAGGGATTAGGGATTAGGGATTAGGGATTAGGGATTAGGGATTAGGGATTAGGGATTAGGGATTAGGGATTAGGGATTAGGGATTAGGGATTAGGGATTAGGGATTAGGGATTAGGGATTAGGGATTAGGGATTAGGGATTAGGGATTAGGGATTAGGGATTAGGGATTAGGGATTAGGGATTAGGGATTAGGGATTAGGGATTAGGGATTAGGGATTAGGGATTAGGGATTAGGGATTAGGGATTAGGGATTAGGGATTAGGGATTAGGGATTAGGGATTAGGGATTAGGGATTAGGGATTAGGGATTAGGGATTAGGGATTAGGGATTAGGGATTAGGGATTAGGGATTAGGGATTAGGGATTAGGGATTAGGGATTAGGGATTAGGGATTAGGGATTAGGGATTAGGGATTAGGGATTAGGGATTAGGGATTAGGGATTAGGGATTAGGGATTAGGGATTAGGGATTAGGGATTAGGGATTAGGGATTAGGGATTAGGGATTAGGGATTAGGGATTAGGGATTAGGGATTAGGGATTAGGGATTAGGGATTAGGGATTAGGGATTAGGGATTAGGGATTAGGGATTAGGGATTAGGGATTAGGGATTAGGGATTAGGGATTAGGGATTAGGGATTAGGGATTAGGGATTAGGGATTAGGGATTAGGGATTAGGGATTAGGGATTAGGGATTAGGGATTAGGGATTAGGGATTAGGGATTAGGGATTAGGGATTAGGGATTAGGGATTAGGGATTAGGGATTAGGGATTAGGGATTAGGGATTAGGGATTAGGGATTAGGGATTAGGGATTAGGGATTAGGGATTAGGGATTAGGGATT